>OY740787.1:61748796-64148796 GCA_963514005.1 Raja brachyura
CACAGAGGGACACAGGGGGACACAGAGGCACACATAGGGACACAGAGGCACAGAGACGGACACAGAGGGACGCAGAGGGACACAGTGGGATACAGAGGGAGACTGCGGGACAGAGGCACAGAGAAGGACACAGAAGCACAGGGAGGCACAGAGAGGCACAGAGAGGCACGCAGAGGCACAGAGAGGCACGCAGAGGCACAGAGAGGCACGCAGAGGGAGACAGAGGGACACAGAGGGAGACAGAGGGACACAGAGGGAGACAGAGGGACACAGGGGGACACAGAGGCACACAGAGGGAGACAGAGGGACACAGAGGGACACAGAGGGACGCAGAGAGACACAGAGGCACACAGGGGGACACAGAGGCACACAGGGGCGCACAGGGGCACACAGGGGCACACAGAGGCACACAGAGGCACACAGAGGCACAGAGGCACAGAGGGACACAGAGGCACAGAGGGACACAGAGGGAGACTGGGGAGAGACTGGGGAGAGACTGGGGAGAGACTGGGGAGTGACTGGGGAGTGAGAGGGAGTATGAGGGGGGCAGAGAGGGAGTGGGATGGGGGACAGAGGGAGGGGGGTAGAGTTTAAGAGGTTGGGGGAGGTGCATCATCAGAGGTGAGGGCTGGTTCCCGAACCGCAATAATCCCTCGCTGCAAAATGCACCCGTTCCCTACCCATTGCGGGGTGGGGGGGGGGGGGAGGCAGAGAGGGAGCGTGAGGGGGGCTGAGAGGGGGAGGGTAGAGCTTGAAGGGTTTGGGGGGGGTGGGGGGGGGGCGCATCATCAGAGGGGAGGGTGGGTCCCGAGCCTTGGTCCTGGCCTCAGGCTGCAGGCTGCAGTCAGGGCCCGAGAATGAGTGGTTGGGGGTGACATCACTCGCAGCGCAAGAAGAACAGTGGGTTGTTTTTCAAAGGTCATGCGAGCGGCATGGCCGGGGCGACGTGACTCACAGCACATGAACACAACGTGCAGCCATTGTAACGTCATCACTTCATCAGCCAAAGCGGTTTCATTTTCTAAGTTATTTGAAATTTTTGAACATTTTGATTAATAACTCAAGAAATAAAGCTCAACATTCTGAGGTCAGCCGATTTTGACCACTGGATAAATCTGTACAGGAATATGTAAAAATGTAATCGTTTTTTTCGAGCAGTATGATTATACACACGCACACACACACACACACACGCACACACACACACACACACACACACACACACACACACACACACACACACATCAGAGTTCTATAAGTATATAGATATATAATACAAATATGTAAGTCTGTAGAATATAATCTAATATAATAATAGGTGTAGGAAAGAACACTGGAAACGTCAAAGACCTGGGTTTGATCCTGACTTTGGGTGTTGTCTGTACGGAGTATCCGTATTCTCCCTGTGATCACATGGGTTTTCTCTGGATGCTCTGGTTTTCTCCCACAATCCAAAGACGTCCGGGTTTGTAGGTTAATTGGCTTCTGTAAATTATCCCTAGTGTGTAGAATGGAACTAGTGCAATTGGAATTGTTGGTCGGCACGGACATGATGGGCTGAAGGGCTTGCTTCCATGCTGCATCTCTAAACTAAACTAAAGTATTTCAAGTTTCCATCAGTAACATAGTATGCCAAATGCCAAAAAAACGTTGACATTTTATTAAGAGAAGATATACGAGGATGTTGCCTGGACTCGAGAGCCTGAGCTGCAGGGAGAGTTTGGGCAGGCTAGGATTTTGTTCCTATTCCAGAGATGCTGCCTGACCTGTTAGTCCAGCACTTTGTGCCCTTTTGTACATTAACCAGCATCTACAGTTCTTTGTTTCAACAATCCTAAATGGACCGTTTCAAGACAAATTTTAGCCAACTAACTCTTGTATTATGTCAGGTCCCAATTTCAAATCAGATTTGCGTGGATAGATTAATTACACGCTGATGCTCATCAAGGTGAATTTAGGTGTAATACATTACCATGTCGTTTAAAAATTCATGACATGGTTCATCTTTTGAATCAAAAGAATGGAAAAGATTAAAGTGATCATATTTGAAGTTTTAATAGGAACTTGCTGCTCAAACATAAGCCCATAAACACGGAAAGACAAATTTGCACATAGACACAGACAGACCCACTCCCTCAAATAGACCTGTACTCTTTGAATTCACTGTGTGGGTGAAAATCAAAGAACAGAACAAACAGCGTTTTGATATGCCTTTGAAGATGATAACAGCTTGTGACTGGGAGAAAGGATGGCTACCGGTCTGCTAGAAAATAGCGTCCCTTGATTGACACGAGACCTGGCAGAAGGAAGGTTTACCTTTTAATGAGAGCGCCATAAGACTCTCTCAAAGACCTCAGTGAGTTTTCAGTCGGCCAGAAGTAGTCCACTTGTAGCAGATTTCAATCACTTTACAGCGCTGTTCCGTCTTTTGACTTTTGAAGAAAATGAAAATATTTTGGATTAAGTACCTTGGCAGGAATGATTTTGGCTTGTTTGAAGATTATGCTTTGCTTATCCATAGTAAAAAGATTTGCTGCAAATTCCTATAATACTTTCTCCGGGTGGTTTCTGTTCTGATCTAAATAAGAAGAGATGAAAAAAATACATAAAAGCAAGTTGAAGATTTCTATCACTTTAATATTTACACTGCTAGATGTAAGAGCTGGCAGATTGTACTTAAGCAATAAGTGTGAAATTACCCCCCCCCCCCCCACCAACAAAAACATTCTGACTTAAATTCTTATGCATTAATACTATAAATAAATAGTTGATATCATGTAGAATAAAGATAATTTGTTTTTGTATATACATGCTCAAAAATCCAAATATGTTTATTACAACAACCTTGCTCTCAATGTTATTAAAAACCAAGGAACTGATTGTTGACTTTAGAAGAAGAAGGCCAAGGATTCACAAACCTGTCTTCATCAAGATGGTGGAGAGAGTCAAAATCTCCGAATTCCTGGGCATGCATTTCTCTGAAGATCTGTCCTGGACCAGCACATTGATGCAATCATAATGAAAGCACATCAATGCCTTTACTTCCTATGAAGATTGAAGGGATTTGGCATGTCGACGAATACTCACGAACATCTGGAAGTGTACAGTAGAGAGCATATTGACTGGTTGCATCGCAGCCTGCTTCGCCAACTTGAATGCTCAGGAGCGAAGAAGACTGCAAAAGGTGGTGAACACTGCCCAGTCCATCACGGATACTGACCACCCCATCATCAAAGGGATCTACAAGATTCGCCGCCTCAAAAATGCAGCCAGCATCATCAGAGACTCACACCACCCTGGCCACACTCTCATTTCACTCCTGCCATTTGGAGGAAGGTCCAGGATCCTGAAAACTGTAACGTCCAGGTTCAGGAGCAGCTTCTTCCCTACAACCATCAGGCCACTAAACACTATAACTTCCAAATAAGCTCCGAGCTACATAGACTTGGGAACATTAGATTTGCATTGGGGGTTACACAAAAAGCTGGAGAAACTCAGCGGGTGCAGCAGCATCTAAGGAGCGAAGGAGATAGGCGACGTTTCGGGTCGAGACCCTTCTTCAGACTCGCATTAGATGCGAGTAGATCTGCTTAGATTTGCATTATTGTCTTTAGTTTGGATTAATTTAGTTGAGATATACAGCATTAAAACAGGCCCTTCGGCCCACTGAGTCCGATCTGCCATCCCTACACATTAGCACTCTCCTACACTCACTACAAATAATTTACACGAATACCAAGCCAATTAATGGATAAACCTGTACATCTTTGGAGTATGGAGGAAATCGAAGATCTCGGAGAAAACCCACACAGTCATGGGGAGAACTTACAAATCAGTACAGACAGCACCCGTAGTCGGGATTAAACCCGGATCTCTTGCTCTACAAGCGCTGTAAGGTGCTTATTGTTTTATGGTTTGAGATTTTATATACTGAACTTCCTTTTTTGTTGTTTATTATGGTGTTTACAGAGTACTAAGTTCACACACCTATCGTGCTACTACATGTAAGAAATTCATTGTTCCATTTGATGGATGTATGACAATAGAACACTCTTGACTCTTTCTTAACTAGAGATTGCCAATATATTGGCATGCACGGATTTATAAACAACCCCACACATTGATTGGCTGCATTTGTTCACTTTCAGTTAACTTTGTAATAATTATTGTTGTGTTTTTGTCCAATAGTAGCTGGGGGACGGTGCCTCAACAGAAGGTTTAAATCTGATGCCCAATACTGATGGAGGGGTGAAGCGAATGCTCAGTCGATGGGGCTGAGTGGAAGATTCTAAAGCTGGAGGGTGTGGACTGGGGGCGAAAGGAAAGAGGACGTAAAAGGCATGATTAGGAAGTTTGTAAACACTAATGTGAGTGGTATTGTAGATAGCGAAGATGGTTGTTGAAGATTACTGCTGGATCTTGATTGGTTGGGCAGGTGGCTGAGGAATGATTGATGAAATTTAATGTGGAGAAATGTGAGGTGTTGCATTTTCGAAAATCTAACATGGGCAGGACCTACGCAGTGAATGGCAGAGCAGGAAGTGTTGTAGAGCAGAGGGATGTAGGAGTGTAGGTACATAATTCCTTGAAGGTGGCTTCACAGGCAGATAGGGTGGTCAAGATTGACCTTCCTATCAGATAGGGTGGCCCATTGACCTTCATCACTCAGAGTATGGAGTATAGAAGTTGGAGAGTCATGTTTCAGTCATATAAGACGTTGATGAGGTCACATTTAGAGTATTGTGGTCAGTTTTACAGGAAAGATGTTATCAAGCTTGAATGAATTCAGAGAAGATTTACCAGGATGTTGCCAGGACTCAACGGACTGAGCTATAAGGAGAGGTTATGCAGGCTAGGCCTTTATTCCTTGGAATGCAGGAGGATGAGGGCTTATAAGTGCATAAGATCATGAGAGGAATAGTTCGGGTAAATGCAGAGTTTTTTGCCCAGAGTAGGGGAATCGAGAACCAGAGAACATAGGGTTAAGGTGAACGGGGAAAGATTGAATGGGAACCTGAGGGGTAACTTTTTTACATAAAGGGTGGTGAGTGTATGGAACTCGAAAGAGGTAGTTGAGGTACTATCACACCATTTAAGAAACATTTAGACAAGTACATGGATAGCAGTGACGTGTGGTGAGGTCAATGGCTGGGGAGGCACTGGCTAGAATCAGTGGCACGGCCCTCCCTGTATTGGTCACCGTGCCTCCCCGGGGAGAGAACGGGGTGGAGCCGGGGCTGTGTGCGCGAAGCACAGCAACTGGAGGGGCGGGAGCGTTGCCCCGTAGGGGCGGCCTTAGGAGGTGCGGGGCCCAATTGGGACCAATTTTGGTGAGACCCAGGTTCCCAACCAAGGTCTGTAGAATGAAAGAAATACAAACACAGTCTATTATAGACTTTATATCTCTATGGTAGAATGGAAAGTGATCAAAATGTGCGGTTAAAACCAAACAGATCTAAGGGTCTCGACCCGAAACGTCGCCTATCTCCTTCGCTCCTTAGATGCTGCTGCACCCGCTGAGTTTCTCCAGCTTTTTGTGTAACCCTCTAAGCTACATCATGTGTGTGTGTGTGTGTGTGTGTGTGTGTGTGTGTGTGTGTGTGTGTGTGTGTGTGTGTGTGTGTGTGTGTGTGTGTGTGTGTGTGTGTGTGTGTGTGTGTGTGTGTGTGTGTGTGTGTGTGTGTGTGTGTGAGTGAGTGAATTTGCATGTGAAACGCATCTCCTCGAAAACCAGATGCAAAAACGCCGAGATTTTTACAATTTCGGTAGGGATTTAACTTATGAGTTCAGAAATCCACTGCTTGGTCAATTATTTCCCCAGATTTTAAATAAAATTGATCACAAAACTCATTTTTAAAAATATTATTGCCGCTCGCCTGCTGCTGACGTCACAATGCCCACATGCCCACCAATCCAGGCCCACCTGCCTCCAGGCCCCCCCCCCCCCACCACTTCCATTGCGCTATAGGATCACGCTCTGAAACTTCTCATCACTATTGGTGCAGCTCGTGAA
Source organism: Raja brachyura (assembly GCA_963514005.1). Next base: position 61,754,810 of record OY740787.1, read on the forward strand.
GCCTTGCGCGCTCATCCCAGTTGTGGGTTTCCAGCGTCAGAAGCCACTTCTCTCTCTCTCTTCCTTTGGCAGCCCGGCTCCCCTCCACCCCTCACCCCCACACCTCTTCACACCTCCTCCCCCCTCCTTCCTCCCTTTCTCCCCTCTCCTCTCTACCAAAGATCCTATACACGATCGTCTGCCCCCCCCCCCCGGTCCGGCTCTGTCACGCTGGCGGAAGCCATGATCGGCTGGTCCCCCCACTGCTTTTCACCACCCTCAGATCGCTCCATGCCTCGCGCACGGGCTGCCACCCCGCCCCTCTCCTCTCTCTCTCTCTCTCTCTCTTTCTCTCCGCCCCCACTCTCTCTCTCTCTCCCCCTCTCTCCATCCCCCTTCACTCCACACTCTCTTCCCCCCTCTCTTCTCTCTCCCTACCCCCTCTCTCTCCCCCACCCTCTCTTGCACTCTCCCCCCTCTCTCTCTCTTTCTCCCCTCTCTCTCCCCCTCTCTCTTTCTCCCCCTCCCTCTCTCTCCCCTCCCGCCCTCTCTCCCCTCTTCCTCTCCCCCAACCCTGCGAGTTGGGGCCTAAGCGTTAGTGGATGGGGCGGTTATTCGGTATAATATCAAGGGGGGTAGTTAGTGTATGTGTAGGGGTGGTTAGTGTGTGTGATGCTGCATGCTGCCCCCCCCCCCCCTGCAAACACGCATTGGGGGAACAGACCCAACGGGTCTGCACTTGGTCTAGTATCTATTACAACTGTGTGTGTGTGTGTGTGTGTGTGTGTGTGTGTGTGTGTGTGTGTGTGTGTGTGTGTGTGTGTGTGTGTGTGTGTGTGTGTGGATGTATGTCATTTTGCCTTTGAAACGTATTTTGTCGAAAACCAGACACAAATAAGCTGAGATTTTACATATTTCGGTGGCAATTTAACTTACAATTTCGGAAATCGACTCCTCCCTAAATTTGATCAATCATTTCCCCAGATTTTTACTAAAGTTGTTCACAAAATGGACTTAAAAAAAAAAAAAACGTTGCAGCAGCTGCGAACGTCACAATGCCCTTGCTCGTGGCACTGCCCCCCACCCCCCGCACTTGATTAAAGCAGATGCTCTCAACGCGCACTTTCCACCACCCTTTCCCCCCCCCCCCACCCCCGCCAGTAATTTTTTCGCCTCCCGCTGTGCTGCGGACCAAAGATCCAGAGGGAGTAATGGCCGCCAGGGCTACCTTCTCATCGCGTGCCCCACGCGACAATAATGGTAGCTGCTGCCCGCCCCCCCCCCCACCGGGCCGGCTCTGTCACGCTGGCGGAAGCCATGATCAGCTGGTCCCCCCGCTGCTTTTCACCGTCCACAGATCGCTCCGTGCTTCACTGGTGGCCCGCAGGCTCAATCGGGACCATGCCCGCCCGCCCATTTCACCCCCCCCTCCGCTCCCCATACTCAGGGTCTGAAGCGTTCAGGAATCGGTCCTCTGTGAGGAGCCGGAGGTAACCATCTGGCCCCGGGGTACAGAGAGGATGTGCCGTGGATGCGAGGCCATGGAGCTGAGGCTGACGGCTGCTGGGCAGCCCTACCCCTCTCCTCCCTTCTCCCCCCCTTATCCCCCCCTTATCCCCCCCCTTATTCCCCTTTCTCCCCCCTTCTCCCCCCCTTCTCCCCCCCTTGTCCCCCCCCTTCACCACCCTCCCCTCTCTCCCCCCTCTCTCTCCCCCTCCCTCTCCCCATCCCCCTGCCCTCCCCTAAACCCCCTCCACCACTCCCCTACCCCCCTCTCAGCCTCCCTCTCCCTCCTCCCCCTCTCTCCTCCCATCTCTCTCTCCCCACCCTCCTCTCCTCCTCCCCTCCCCAGCCCCCCTCTCCCTCTGTCTCTTGCCCTTCTGTCTCTGCCCTCTCTCTCTGTCTCTCCCCATTCTCTCTCTGCCCATTCTCTCTCTGTCCTCACTCTCTAACCCCCCTCTCTCTTAATAATATGAATATAATATCAGGGGGGGGGGGGGTAGTTAGCGTGTGCGTGGGGGTGGTTAGTGCGTGTGATGCTGCATGCCGCCCCCCCCCACCCCCCTCACCGCAACCGGGCATTGGAGGAATAGACCCAATGGGTCTGCACTTGGTCTAGTTTTAATATAAAATTGCATACATGTAAGCCTACAATTAACAAACAAAATGTGCATGTGACAGGGTGTCAGGGACATCACTGACTACAAGAGCAGCCCCGTCTGCCCCCACAGTGATATCACACCGGCCAATGAATTAAACACCTTCTTTGCCCGCTTTGAAACTGGCAACACCACCAGGAGAGGAACAACTCCGGCTAGAGCGGAGGGACAGGCCTTAACACTGAGCACCCAGGAGGTACAGTGTGCTCTGTGTAGGATCAATCCACGCCAGGCTGCAGGCCCGGATGGAGTCCAGGGTAGGGTACTAAAGGACAGTGCTGTACAGCTGGCGGAGGTATTTACGAGGATCTTCAACCTGTCTCTAGCTCTGGCAACGGTCCCCGAGTGCCTGAAGACAGCTACCATAGTGCCGGTGCCGAAAAGGTCTAAAGTCACCAACCTGAATGACTACCGCCCGGTTGCCCTAACTCCAATACCAATGAAGTGCTTTGAAAGGCTAGTCCTCTCCCACATCAAATCCAGCATCCCTGCATCATTGGACTCTCATCAATTTGCTTACAGGGCAAATAGATCCACAGAGGATGCCATCTCTGTGGCTCTTCAGACTGTCCTGACCCACCTGGAAAGACAGGGCACCTACGTGAGGATGCTCTTCATTGACTATAGCTCTGCCTTCAATACGGTCATTCCCACCAAGCTCTCACCACCAAACCCCACCAGCTAGGCCTCAGCTCACTGATATGCGATTGGATCCTGAATTTTCTGACGGAGCGACCACAGGCAGTGAGACTGGGGCCACACCTGTCCTCCACTATCACCCTGAGCACCGGCACACCACAGGGCTGTGTACTGAGCCCCATGCTCTACTCCCTCTTCACCCACAACTGTGTCCCTGCATTTGACAACAACACCATTGTCAAATTTGCAGACGACACAACGGTGATCAGGCTGATCACCAACGGTGATGAAGCAAACTATAGTGCGGAGATGCAGAACCTGGCGGACTGGTGCTCACGGAACAACTTGTAGCTAAACACCTCCAAGACCAAGGAGCTGATTATCGACTTCAGGAGGTCACAGAATGAGGAATACGCCCCAATCTCCATCTACGGAGACAGTGTGGAGAGAGTGTCCAGCTTCAAGTTTCTGTGCAGTCACATCTCAGAGGACCTCACGTGGTCCACCAACACCACTGCGCTGGTCAAAAAGGCACAGCAATGGCTGTTCTTCCTGAGAACATTGAAACGGACTGGTCTGCCCCAACAGCTGCTGACGACCATCTACCGCTGCACCACAGAGAGCATACTAACGTATGGCATCTCTGTGTAGTATCTCAGCTGCACGGAGGCGGAGAGGAGAGCTCTTCAGCGCGTTGTCCACAGAGCGCAACAGATTATTGGGACACAGCTACCAGCCTTGGAGGGCATCTACCACACACGGTGCCTCAGGAAGGCCGTCAGCATACATAAAGACTCCTCTCACCCTTGTAATGGACTGTTCGAACTACTCCTTTCCAGACGTTACAAGGCCTTCTATGCCCGCACTTCCAGACTCAGGAACAGCTTCATTCCCAGAGCTATAGCGGCTCTGAACCGGCGCTGCTGAGTACCCCCCCACCCCCATGGACTGTCTCCCCTGGCCTCGCACTTTAGTCTGTGTTGATGTTACTGGTCAAATGTTCATTTTTACAAACCTTGTTCTCGGGGGTTGCAAACCGAAATTTCGAAGTTGCAAACCAAATCTCGTTGCACTTATGTGCAATGACAATAAAATATATTATTATTATTATTGTGTAGATCACCTCTGAAAAGTACATAGTTACAATACCACTTGTTTTAGTGACTGTGAAATGAAAAAAAAGTAATGTAATTAACTAAATTCTGGCAAACCAATAACTATTGGCGAAAAACCAGTCCAGACATTAAATTTTGGTCTTCAGCCCTATCCTACCCTTTGGGCTTCTACCCCACCCTAACTTAGTTGTGTGTGTGTATGTGTGTGCCTGCTTGCGTGCGTGCATGCATACGTGCGTATGTCAGATGTCTGTGCATGATGTGTGTGTTTGTGTGTGTGTGTGTTAGTTGTCTGTGCGTTATGTGTGTGTGTGTGGGAGGGAAGGAGAGAAGGGAGGGAGAGAAGGGAGGAAGGAGAGAACGGAGTGAGGGAAGTAGAGAGAGAAGGGAGGGAGGGAAGGAGAGAAAGAAGGGAGGGAGGGAAGGAGAGAAGGGAAAAGAGACGAATGAGGGCAGGAAGGAGAGAAGGGTGGGCGGGAAGGAGAGAACGAAGAAGGGAAGGGAGGGAGGGAAAAGAAGAGGAGTAGGGAGGGAGCGGGCCAGCCTGGACCGGCCCTCCCTGTATTGTTCACCGCATCTCCCCAGGGAGGAAGAGGGGTGGAACAGGGGCTGTGTGCGTGAAGCACGGCGACTGGAGGGGCGGGAGTGCTGCCCTGGGACCGTGAGGGACCTCCCTCTCTCCCCCTTCTCCATTCCCCCTCACACCCCCCTCCCCGTCTACCCCTTGCTTCCCCCTCCACCCCTTTCTCTCCCCTTCACTCGGGGTAGATCTACCCAAGCCGAGAGTACATTACTCCAGCGTGGGGCCCAGTTGGGGGCTCTCCGCAGCCCAGAGCTTCCCAATCGGCCAATACAAATCAACCTACCAGTCAGCGCTCCCCGCAGCTGGAAAGTCAGCGCCGTTAGCGGTGGAATCCAATGCTGCGCCGCCGCTGCTGAAGCTAGCTAACGTGGAGGGAGAGTGAGGCAGCGTCAATTACGTGGGCTGAGCCTACGTAATTGACGCTCGCTCTTCCTCCACTGGGCTCAAGACACGCCCCCTTGTGAGGCAGATGTGATCGCTGCCTCCTCTGGTGCTTTTTCATTGCAGTTTTATGATGAGACCAGCGAACACAAATGTAATATATTTACATGTGAAATACGTTACCTGGACTATGGAAGGTGAGGACATGTAATGAAGGGGTTTACAAACATGACATTGGTGACGTACATAGAGATAGTAACAGGCACACGCTTATTGCCCGCGCTCCATCCAGTTTCTGAGGGGTTGTGCAATCAGAGGGGAGGCTCAGCTCATCGCTGCCTCACCTCTCATCTCTCCTTGTACTTGTAGCGGAGCTGCGCAAATTTGGCGATATTGACTATAAAAAATGATTAGATTCATATAGAAATGGCATTTATAACACAGATCAGTGGAAACATCTTTATATTTATTTTATCTTATTCTTATTTTTCTTTACTTTTCTTAACAGCTGTTTTCATTGGGAGTATGACAGGTGAGGCTCTGCCTCCCTGCCTCCCCAGACTGCACGTCCCTGATGGCTAGGACAGGTTTAGAGAGATATGGGCCAAAAGTGGACAGGTAGGACTAGTGTAGATGGGGCATTTTGGTTGGCGTTGGCAAGTTGGGCCGAAGGGCTTGTTTCCACGCCGTATGACACTAATACTCTATGAGATCTGAGAGGGTTAGCAGAAACAATGCTTTTGCTCAGAGAGCAGTCCATGTTTGGATTGAACTGCCAGAAGAAGCTGTGGAAGCAGTTACAATTATTACATTCCGGGGACATTTGGACAAATGAGCAGATGGGAGGGTTTTAGAGAGATATGGACCAAATGTATGCAGATGGGACTAGCTCACGGTACCAATGGTCAGCATGAACACATTGGTCCAAAAGGCCTGTTTCTACACTGTTGGGCTCCATGACTCCATGACTATTATATCAATGTCATCTCAAGGGTCAAGAGTGTTTAAGTGTCATATGTATCACCACCAGAACAATCAAGTTCTTACTTGCAGCAGCTTAATTGGTCTGTGAACACAATACACATAGATAAATATAATAATCAAAATCCAATAAATTACTAATTGTTACACAAGTTTAAAAAGAGCAACGTCCAAGTGCATCCAAAGACACAATCCGTGGTATTTCAGAGCTGAGCTTAGTGTTGTGTAGTGTTCAATAGCCTGATGGTTGCTGGGAAGACATTATTCCTGAACCTGTGGGTCATGTGGCCTGGAAACAGGGGCCTGGAACCAGACCCCTGTACCTTCATTCCAATGGCAGGAGTGAAATGAGAGTGTGGCCAGGGTGGTGTGCCTACTTGATGTTGCTGGCTGTATTTTTGAAGCAATGCCTCTTATAAATCCATTTGATTTTGGGGAGGTCAGTACGTGATGGACCAAGCACTGTTCACCACTTTCTGTAATCTCCTTCGTTCCTGGGCGTTCAAGGTGAGCCTCTAATGTCCTAGCTCATCTGAGACAATCTGACCATATCAAGACCGAATATTCTGCTTCTTAAAAAATTGCTACAAATTTCTTATTATTGTGAATAGAATTGTTTTACTATTTAATTCAGGTGCTAAACTAGACTGGTATTCTTTATTAAGGGGCTGTCCCACTTGGGCAACCTAATTTGTGAGTTTAGACAAGTGTCTTCGACCTTCAAACTCGCAGCATGGTCGACACGTGGTCCGAGGAGGTCCTATGTCGCTGGAACTCTCCTTCATGCTCGAGGGAAGTTCCCGAATATTCGTGGCCTCAGCTAGGTCGCGGAAACATTTTCAGCATGTTGAAAACCTTTCCGTGAGTAAAATTTGGTCGGCATGGGTCTTTTTAACTCGTAGTGCAGTGGAGTGGAGTTGCTATTTACTTACAGGCGGCCAAGGGCAGCCGTAGGCAATCTCCTTCACTGACCGGGCATTTTGATTGGCTCATTGGAGTTTTCAGGACCAAGGTAGACCTACCAGTAGGTAAAATGCCCGCTAAACTTTATTATACTTCTTAAAAGTGTCTCCACCCCTTCTCCCCTTACACTGTGCAGCCGTGTTACCTTCTTCTTCATCGCAGGTGTGAATTTCAAACAGCGCTCCCCCGCTTTCCTGGCCCCCGCCTTTGCGATGTGTGTGTGTGTGTGTGTCTGTGTGTGTGTGTGTGTGTGTGTGTGTGTGTGTGTGTGTGTGTGTGTGTGTGTGTGTGTGTGTGTGTGTGTGTGAGTGTGTGTGTGTGTGTGTGTGTGTGTGTGCGGTCAGTCGATCCAGCTCGCTGTTTCAACACGGACAGTCGATCCAGCTCGTGGCTTTCCAGGCAAGTGCCCTCGAGCTTGAACGTCGAAGACACTCTTCTGGACTCACAGATTAGGTCGCCCAAGTTGGACAGCCCCTTTAGTTTCCATGGAAATCTGCACCATATCCCAGTTTAATCAGCAAGGAGACATTTATGTACAAAGATAGTAGCTTAATTACTTCATGGAGTACCATAATGACTTGGAAAAAACCCACGCAGGTCACAGGGAGAACGTACAAACTCCGTTCAGCCAAGAACCCATAGCCAGGATTGAACCCGGGTCACTAGCACTGTAAGCGCTGTAAGGCAGTGGTAAACACCACCGTGCCGCCCTAGTTGTGATATTCTGTTACAGTTGAAGAAGACATTGGTGAGACACTTCAGTTTAGTTTACCCTGCTATAGGAAGGATGTCATATTCCTAAGACTCTATGAATATGGAGTTAGCACTGGAGAGTGGCACACTGCAATGATCTTACTTGGTTGGTGGGGTGGAAGATTGCAACCTTCACATGGTCCGCCCTGTTTCGACTAATGCAATCAACTCGACGTGCACAAAATGAAGATCAAATAGAACAAGTTTTCCTACAACTTTAGGCTGTGCACGCCACACGAAAGAAGAAGGCTTGGTTGGTTTCGGTTTTGTGTTATCGGCATCTGTCTCCACAAAATATTCCACAACATTGCCGACATCTCTCCCTAAGGATCTTACTGATTCAACACTAGTATAAGAAACTCTTGCAACCTGTGGTAATGTTAATCCTGTGGTTACCAATTTGATTTTGACCTGTAATTCTCACTGCTGATTAGTGTACGTTAATTTGAATAATTTAATTATTTTGCTTCCATGCTCGCCAATAAAATGTTGGTCTTTGATTAATTTATTACTTTTATTAAGGGGCAGCACTGATTAAAGAAGAGAATGATATAAACGCCTTGATTAGATTATATCAGGCTTGGCAGCAATTAGTAGGACTTGTATTGAATCAAAACATTACCAAATGATTGATGATTACTTCCTCGTTCACTTTACTTGATCTCAGAAAGATCCTCATCAGCATCTTTTTTGTTTGATGCAATGGTCCATATCCTTCTAAAGTTTTTGCGGCAAGGTGGCGCAGCATTAACGTTGCTGCCAAACAGCCAAAGACCCGGATTCGATCCTGACTACGTGTGCTTGTCTGTACGCAGTTTGTACGTTCTCCACTGTGACCTGTTTGGATTTTCTCCGGTATCTCCGGTTTCCTCCCACACTCCAAAGACATACAGGTTTGTAGATTGCATCTATGGAGCGAAGAAAATAGGCAACGTTTCGGCCCGAAACATTGCCTATTTCCTTCGCTCCATGGATGCTGCATCACCCTCTGAGTTTCTCCAGCATTTTTGTCTACCTTCGATTTTCCAGCATCTGCAGTTCCTTCTTAAACAGGTTTGCAGATTAATTGGCTTGGTATAATTGTAAATTGTTCTAGTGTGTGTAGGATAGTGTTAGTGTGTGGGGATCGATGGTGGGCGCGAACTCGGTGGGCGGAAGGGACTGTTTCCACGTTGTATCTCTGAACTAAACTAAACTAAACTTTCCTGTCCATGTACCTGTCTAAGAGTCTTGTACCTGTGAATCTTTACTATCGATTACCTGTGCAAATAAAGAGATCACTTGATTCATATTTATGTAATCAAGCAATTATATCCTAAATAACGAGACTATTAGATGAGAATATACAAGGCATGATTAATCAGTTTGCAGATGACACTAAAGTGGGTGTTATTGTAAACAGAAAAGATGGCAATCAAAAAATGCCTGAGTTTATTCCATTTTCAATTGTCTGACAATAGACAACAGGTGCAGGAATAGGTCATTCGGCCCTTCGAGCCAGCACCGTCGGTTCACTCTATTGTAGAAAGAAAAACTGCAGATCGTGTGCGGACGTGGTGTCGAAGGACGAGAAGCCGAAGCAAAGAACTGGAAGCCAAATAACCGAACAGAAACTAAGCCGAAAAGCCAAATAACCGAAAGCATACAAAGCCGAAATGCCAACTAACTGAAAGGGTGGGACGCCTAAAAGCAAACTAACCGAAAGGCTGCATCTCCTAAAAGCAAACTCATCGAATGACCGCTCTGCTGAAATGCCATCTAACCGAAAGGCAGTGTCGCCTACAAGCCAACTAACAATGGCGATCAACCGAAAAGTCAAATAACGGACATGACGTCACCGGGGGCGGGACATGCCCGCGATTGGTCCAGTTCCCCTCGTCCATTACGTCTGACTACACTTATGCAGAGCGGCTATGGAAGTTGAGAAAGCTGCCACTGACAGTGGTCCATGTGAAAGGACAGCACCTACCAACAATGAAGGCACTATGAAACAAGCTGCAGCAAGCCCTTCCCACAAAATCAAAAAAGAGTTACATTGATTTAAAAACAAAAATGTTACATGTATAAATAGTTCTTACATTCGGGAACCTGGTTAATTAAGTGGTGGGATTATTTCCCTGTCCTAACTATGCCTTTGCTTTAGCCGGTGGTCACATCCATTCCATCCCTCCCTTCGCAAATGAATAGATGCAAGCGGCGTGTAAAGAGTCTCTTCCATATACGGCGCAATACATGAAGCCGAAGAAATGAGACAACTATCACACCAAAGATAGACACAAGATGCTGGAGTGACTCAAGTGGGACAGGCAGCATCTCTGGAGAGATGGAATGGGTGGCGTTTCAGGTCGAGACCCACCAGACTCAGTCTTCAGGTCTGAAGAATGGTCTCAACCTGAAACGTCACCCATTCCTTCTCTCCAGAGATGCTGCCTGTTCCGCTGAGCTACTCCATCTTTTTGTGTCCATCTTCCATTAAAGCAGTTTACAGATTATCTGGTGTTTTGTGCATGGGAGCTTGCGTGCGTTACGCAGGCAACCAGACGGTAATAAATAAAACGTGCTAATAAATAAAACGGAGGAGATAAAATTGTTCGTTGTCATGCACGCTTGTCAAGGGCCTGCCAGGGAATTTGTGTGTCCCCCCCATGTTTTAAAAGCGATTTACTATGGCTGCCAATGCGCCGAGATGTTTGTCCCCAGGGTCGGGTGGGGGAATGACGCTGGTGTGGGGGTTGGGGTCAGATGGCGGTGCAGTGACTCTGAGAGGGACCAGCCTGTCCTACACCTCTGCTCCACCCGGCACTGCCGACACACAACCTGTCACAGTGCAGCCGCACGGGGGAGACGAGGTGGAGAGTGGCCTTGGGCGAGTGGGGGCTGTCCCGAGGGATGCGCTCCTTTGGCCGCTTACAACTTGGTGCTCGGGTTCAGAGTGCCAAGTCACCTATGGCTTGTGTGGGAAAATGACCCCCACCCCCCCGTCTTCACCGGCCAGTGAGGTGATGAACAGGGGGGTCTGAACCAATTGCTAACAAGTCCCGCCTCCCCCCCGCGACGTCATGTCCGTTATTCACTTTTCGGTTGAGCGGCATTTGGTTAGTTAGCTTGTAGGCGATGCAGCCTTTCGGTTAGTTGGCTTTGAGGCGTCCCGCCCTTCCGGTTAATTTTTTATTTAGGCGCCCCATCCTTACGGTTAGTTGGCGTTTCGGTTTCGTACGCTTTCAGTTATTTGGAGTTTCGGCTTCATTTCATTCGGTTATTTGGCTTCCGCTTCTTTGCTTTGGCTTTTCATCCTTCAACGGCACGTCCGGGTACCCTGCAGATGCTGGTTTATGCCAAAGATAGACACAAAGTGCTGGAGTAACTCAGCGGCTCAGGCAGAATATCAGGAGAAAAAGGAGGGGTGACGTTTCCGAAACATTAACCATCACTCTATTTCCTCCCTGATGAAGGCAACATATGATGAGCGTTTGATGGCACTGGGCCTGTACTCGCTGGAGTTTAGATGGATGAGTGGGGACCCCATTGAAATTTACTGAATAGTGAAAGGCCTGGATAGAGTTGATGTGGAGAGGATGTTTCCACTAGTGGGAGAGTTCTGAGCATTGCCTCAGAGTAAAAGGACGTACCTTTAGAAAGACGAGGGGAAGCTTCTTTAGTCAGAGAGTGCTGGAATCTGTGGAATTCATTGCTACTGAAGACTCTGGAGGCCAAGTCAATGGATATTTTTAAGGCGAAGATTGACATATTCTTGATTAGTACAGGACATCAAGGGCTCTATGGTTCAATGGTGCTTTTAAAGTGCTAAAGTAGTGAAATTATTATTCTTTCAAACAGCCTGGTGGTAAAATCATGGAAGCTGAAAGAGAGAAAATATCTAATAGACTGTTGAAGTGCTGCAAAACATAACCCAATCAACAAAACCTGCACACACAAACTTTAAATATCACCTGTATCGAATGCAACAGGTCTACCATTCTGTTAACAATAAAATATCTTATACACAATAGTTTTATCAAGTTATATTAAAAGTTATTTTCAAAAGTGCATTTATGTATCATTGATTTCAAAACAAAACGATTATTTCTGGTAGAGCTGCTGCCGCACAGCATCAGAGACCTGGGTTTGATCCCGGCATCGGGTGCTGTCTGTGTGTGGAGTTTGCACGTTCTTCCCGTGACCGCACGGGTTTCCTCTGGGTGCTCCGGTTTCCTCCCGCATCCCAGGGACGAACAGGTTTGTAGGTTAATTGGCTTTGGTTAGAAGTGTAGGTAGTGGATGAGAAAGTGGGATAACATAGAACTAGTGTGAACAGGTGATTGATAGTCAGCGTTTATTAAATGGGCTGAATGGCCTGTTTCCATGCTGTGTGGCCGGTTTCCATGTTTAAGTTGGAGGAAACCGGAGCACCCGTGGAAACCTCATGCAGTCACAGCAAGAATGTGCAAACTCCATACAGATAGCACCCATTGTCAGGATCGAGCCCGGATCTCTGGCGCTGTGAAGCAGCAATTGTACCACGAGAGTAGAGGAGTGTAGAGTAGTGTCTCTTGTAGGAGTATTCCCAATTTTCCCTATTTCTGGAGGAATTTCTTTAACCAGAGAGCAGTGAATCTGTGGAATTCATTGCTACAGATGGCTGTGGAGGCCTGGTCGTTGGGTATTTTAAGGTGGAGATTGCTAGGTTCTGGATTAGTGCGGGTGTCAAAGGTCACGGGGAGAAGGCAGGAGAATGGGGTTGAGAGGGAAAAATAGATCAGCCATGATTGGATGGCGGAGCAGACTGGATGGCTGAAAGGCCTAATTCTGATCCTAATTCTAATGGTCTTATAGTATCCCTAAACTGAACTAAACTGAACTAATCTCCTGACCATTTCTGAATACCGTGCCGGTGTGGGAGAAAGGAAAAGAGGGAGAAGCAAATCATTTTGTGCAGCATTTTTATGACTTTTATGCCAAATTTATGGCCCAGCTTGGTTCTGTATTTCTTTTCCTCAAGGTTTTGCATTCACTCCGTCGGGAATGCGAGGGAGGAGATTTTGTAATCAAATTATTTAGGAAGCCTCGTGAGTCAGACCTGATTTGATTTAAATTGATCTGACGGAAAATATCAGCTGTGAGAAAAAGTGATAAAGAACCCGGTAGGCAATGGAGAAAAATGATATATCAAATACACCAGGAGAAATGTCTGTTTTTATCTCAGTTTTATAACATAGTACAAAAAAAAAGCCTCATTGCTGCAAACTAGATGTATTGGCCTAGAAATCTTGCTATTTACACATATTAGGAACTTAATGCAGTTGATCTTTAGACTTTAGACTTTAAAGATAAAGAGTGAAACAGGCCCTTCGGCCCACTGAGTCCACGCCGACCAGCGATCACCCATACGCTTGCATTATCTTACAAACAAGGGACAATTTACCAAAACCAATTAACCGTCAAATCTGCAAGTCTTTGGAGTGTGGGAGGAAACCGCAGAACCCAGAGAAAACCCAAGTAGTCACAGGGAGAATGTACAAACTCCGTACAGCCAGCACCCGTAGTCGGGATCGAACCCGGGTTTTTGCCGCTGTAAGGCAGCAAGTCTACCGCTGCGCCACTGAGACGCCCCATGCATCACAAATGTATAAAGAGACCAGAAAGTCAAGCTAATTGTCAACGATAGACACAAAGTGCTGGAGTAATTCAACGGGTCAGGTAACATCACTGGAGAAAATGGATAGGTGACGTTTCAGGTCGAGACCCTCCTTCAGACTGTGTTTAATTGTCATGTGTATCGACAACAGAACAAGAACTGTTCGTACTTGCTGCAGCGTAACAGGCATAAACGCGAAATGTACAGAGATAATATAGAATAATAGTCATGCAAAAGTTGGTTCATAGTGCAACCAAAGGCAGTCCATAGAAGTTCAGAGTTGCTGAGGTCAGTGTTGTGTACTGTTCAACAGCTTTGGTTGTCTGAAAATAAGTTGGTCTCAAACGGTTTACAGGCTCCTGTGCCTTTTTCCCGGTGGCAGAAGTGAAATGACAACATGGCTAGTGTGTTGTGGGTCTCTGATGATGCGGGCTGCCTTACAGAGGCAGCGCCTCCTGTAGATCCGATCAATGCTGGAGAGGTCAGTACTCGTGATGGACCGGTGGTAAAGGGTATACTCAGCTTTACCTAATTGGTGATGAGGAGTATAAAGATGTGAGGACTCAGACTTCAGATTCATGGAGGTGGTGCCGCTGACACAGCTGCTGCCTCATGATGCCAGAGACGTGGGTTTGATCCTGACCTTGGCTGTTGACTATGCAGAGTTAACACCTTCTCCCTATGATCACATGGATTTCTCTGGGTGCACCTGCATCCTCCAACATCCCAAAAACATGCAGGTAGGAAGGCTAATTGCCTGCCGTGCATTCCCACTGTGAGCGGTCCCCAACAACTCTCACCAACTTTGAAAGATGCGCCATAGAAAGCATTTTATCGGGATGCATCACGGCATGGTTTGGGAACAACTCCATCCAAGGCCGCAATAAATTGTAGAGAATTGTGGACATCGCCCAGACCATCACACAAACCAACCTCTCTTCCATTACGACATTTACAATTCACGCTGACTCGGCCACCAGCATAATCAAGGATGAGACTCACCCTGGTCACTCTCTCTTCTCCCCTCTCCAATCAACAAGAGGCACACAAGTTGAAAACGCACATCTCCAGATTCAGTGACATTTTCTTCCCGGTTGTTATCAGGCAACTAAACGGTCTTCTCAACAATGAGAGAACGATCCTAAGCTACGATATATCTCATTGGAGGCCCTCGGACTATCTTTAATCGGACTTTACTGGAATTATCTTGCACTAAAAGTTATTCCCTTTATCACGCAGTTGTACTGTGGATGGCTCAATTGTAATCATGTATTGTTTTTCTGCTGACTAGTTAGCACGCAACAAAAGCTTTTCACCGTACCTCGGTACACATGACAATAAACTAAACTTAACTATACTATACTAAACTGAATTAAATCAAAATAAACTAAACTAAACAGAACTAAACTAAGCTAAGCTCAGCAAAACTAAACTAAACTAAACTAAACTAAACTAAACTAAACCCCCAATGTGTTCTACCTGCCCATGATCCCCGTCCCCCCTGGTTCCACCTGTTGCCTACCAGCCTCTGTTCCACACTGCACATCTACTGTCAATTCTTCCACTTTGTTTCTATGTTCTATGTTTGGGCTTCAATTTCCTTTGTATTATTAATGCTGCAAATTCCTTGTGTTAATATTACCAACAAACTGTCGTAGACAAACCTCATTGAAGTGACCGCCAAGAAGGCCCACCAATGTCTCTACTTCTTTAGGAGACTGAGGAAATTCGACATGTCTCCATGTTCTACCTGCCCATGATCCCCTTGCATCGCAGCTTGGGTTGTGAACAGCTCTGCCCAAGACGGCAGAGATTGCAGACAGTTGTAGATGTAGCCCAGTGCATCTCATTGACCAGACTTTCCACCATTGACCATCTATACCACGCTCCCTGAGAAAAGCAGCCAACATGATCAAAGACTTGTCCTACCCCGGCTATTTCTTCTTCTCCTCGTTCCCATTTGGCAGCAGATATAGAAGCGTGAAAATGTGCACCACCAGACTCAGGAACAACTTCTTCCCCTCTGTTATCAGGCTTCTGAACAAACCTTTCCAGTATTAGGGTACAGTCCGATTTATCCCTACCCCAAGGCGGACATTGATCTCTGGAACCGATGCGTTACAATGCTGAGAACTATATTCTTCGCTCTGTGTCTTCCCCATTGCTCTTTCTATTGTACTTGAGTTTGACTTGATTGCACTTATGTACGGTATATTTGATCTGATTGGATAGCCTGCAAAAACAATACATGCGACAACAATAAACGAAACCTCCAAAAGGCTGGAGATGTTCAGCAGCCTAGCATGTGATTATGTGTGCACCAGTACCGATTTGTCCTGGGTATGAGAATAGGTAAATGAGAGAAAGTTATAGATATCGGGATATAGAGTCATCGGTTCATAGAGTCATATAGCATGGAAACAGGCCCTTCGGCCCAACTTGCCCATGCTAACTGCCCACACTGACCAAAATGCTCTACACTAGTCCCACCTACCCGCTTTTGGCCCATATCCCACTCAGCCTTTCCTATCCATGTACTCTCCAATGGCTTTCTGCAATAACTGAATAAACAAAACTTGAAAAGCAAAAAAACACTACAGCTAAAAAGCCACATTAAAATGCAAATATTATTAGCACAACAAACACATCTCTGTGAAAAAATAATATGGAAGAATGCCTAATTTTGTTAATATCTTAACAAGTTGATTTTAATTATTGTGAAAATAAATTCAGCATCAGATGGTAAATATGAACATTTGAGATGAACAAAATCTGGTTCACAAAAGCTCAATCAAATGGAATTTAGAAGGATGAGAGGGAATCTTATAGAAACATATAAAATTCTTAAAGGAATGGACAGGCTAGATGCAGTAAAAATGTTCCCGATGTTGGGGGAGTCCAGAACCAGGAGTCACAGTTTAAGGTATAAGGGGTAGGCCATTTAGGACTGAGATGAGGAAAAACATTTTCACCGAGAGAGTTCTGAATCTGAGGAATTCTCTGCCACAGAAGGCAGTGGAGGCCAATTCACTGGATGTTTTCAAGAGGGAGTTACATATTACTCTTAGGGCTAATGCAATCAAAGGGTATGGGGAGAAAGCAGGGGAAAACGGGATACTGATTTTGGATGATCAGCCATGATCATATTGAATGGCGGTGCTGACTTGCATGGCCGAATGGCCTACTCCTGCACCTATTTTCTATGTTTCAATGTTTCTTTTCTCAGAACATTAACACAGTGACTGCGGTGAACGACAACCAATTGCTTTGATTGGTCCTATCAGAGGCAGCAAGTGGAGACGTTTCTTCACACACCAAGCTGAGATTGGGAACTGGTTGACTGATACATTCAACAGTAACTTTCAGGGGGGAATTGGATAAATATTTGAAGGAGAAATATTTCCCCACAGAGCCTGATGAATGATACCTAATGCAACCTTCAATCACAGGCCAGGCACTATGGAGATACAAGGATCTGCAGACAGTGTCAATGGACAGAGATAATCTGATGTGCCTTCTCATTCACTTGTTCCATGTTCATAAGTTCATGTGATAGGAGTAGAATAAGGCCATTCGGCCCATCAAGTCTACTCCGCCATTCAATCATGGCTGATATATCTTTTCCTCTCAACCCCATTCTCCTACCTTCTCCCCATAACCCCTGACCCCATAATAATCAATAATCTGTCAATCTCCACCTTAAATATACCTAATGACTTGGCCTCCACAACCATTAGTGGCAATGAATCCCACAGATTCACCACCATCTACATAAAGGTATTCCTCCTCATCTCCTTTCCAAATATACATCCTTTTATTCTGAGGCTATGGCCTCTGGACCGAGACTCTCCCACTAGTGGAAACATTCTCTCCACATCCACTCTCTCGAGACCTTTCACTATTCTGTAAGTTTCCATGAAGTCCTCCCTCATCTCCAGAGAGTACAGGCCCAGTGCTATCAAATGCTCAGCATAAGTTAACCCAATAATTCCGTTATATGAGTCATCAACCTGAAACGCTACTATCCGTGTTCTCCAGAGATGCTGCCTGATCCGCTGAGCTACTCCAGCATTTTGTGCCTATCTATGGCGTAAACCAGCATCTGCGGTTCCTTTATATGACATTTGGACAGACTTGGCATGTTTTCTCTGGAATATCAGAGGTCAGGGGAGACCAGATAGAAGTGTATACATTTATATACATTGTATCATATAGCGTGTAACCATATATATGTTCTATGCCCTATCATATCATATCTTCTATGTTCTATGTTTTATGATTGTATTTGCGTATAATATGGAGAAGTATATTAAAATAATAAGAGGCATATATAGGGTGGCCATTCAAAACCTTTATCCCAGAGTAGAAACATCAAATACTAGAAGGCATAGCTTAAGATAAAAAGGGCTAGGTGTAAAAGAGATGTATGGACATGTTTTTTACACAGAGAGTGATTGGACCGAGCTTACAGGGGTGGTGGTAGAGGCAGACATGATGGTGGTGTTGAAGAGAATTTTAGATACATGGATATGCAGGGAATGAAGGAACATGGATTATGTGCAGACAGATACAGTTGGTCTTGGCATTAGGTTCAGGAAGATATTGTAGGCCTAAAGGGCTATTCCTGTGCTGTACTGCGGAAATGTCCTTGTTTTATGATCATTTTTTGTGTATTGTATTATCTGATTGGATTGCATGCAAAATAAAGTTTATTCCTTCCCCTCCCCTCTTCCAGCTCTCTTTCCCACCCTGACAATCAGTCTGAAGAAGGGTCTCGACCCGAAACGTGACATATCCACCTTCTCCAGTGTTGTCACTGTTCCCCCAGCACTGTGTACCTTTTTTTGTAAACCAGCATCGACTGTTCCTCGTTTCTACAATGTTTTTTACTTCTTCTTCTTGCGTACGGCGTGCACAGCCTAAAGTTGGAGGACAACTTGTTCTATTTAATCTTATTTGATTGTGCACGGCGGGTTGATTCCATTAGTCGAAACAGGGTGGACCACGTGAAGGTTGCAATCTTCCACCCCATGCTTTTTACTGCAACACAGCGATAATAAACAAGGTTTACAATAATAAACCTAAACCTAATCATACATTTCATTTTGAAAATAAAATTGTTCTTTTGATGATGAATCAGATGGCCATGAAATTATTTCCAGTGTGTGTGCATATGTGTGTATATGTGTATGCAGGTGCATGTATGAAAGTAATGTATATATGTGTGTTTATGTGCATGAGTGTGCATTTGCGTCTGAGCGTGCGTGTGAGAATGTGTGTGTATGTTCGTGAGTGAGTGTGCGTGAGCGTCTGAGTGTGCGTGTGAGAATGTGTGTGCCTGTGCACACGTGTGCACACGTACATGAGCATGCGTGAGTGTGTGCGCGCATGTATGTGAGTGTGTGTGTGCGGTTTGTGCATGTGTGCGCGTATCCGTGTGAGTGTGCGTATGCACGCATGTATGTGAGTGTGTGTATGTGTGTGTGGTGTGCGACGTGTACATGTGAGTGTGTGTACGTACATGTATGTGAGTGTAATTAAATTCTAACTAAAGTAAGGCTGTTCTTTTTACCCAGCCTGCGGTGGGAGATAGAATTTAAAAGATGGACTGGTGACTCAGTGATCCAGGTTACGTATATTTTACAGGAGAGTTCTTACAGATGGGAGATGACATGGAAGACTGTGTATTCAAAATATTCATAGGAATGTTCTGTCACCACAGATATGCTCCAGAATCATAAGTGGATCGTGTGATTTGTAAACAATTTCACATCATTGTCTCTCCCATAACTGATGATTTTACCCGTGTCAACTGATTATTTTTTTCTCTCTCTGCAAGACGTTTAAATATTATCTGAAAGTTGCTGGAGGTAGATTAAACCACTAAAAAACCAGCCATGAGTGTATGTTAAAAGACTATTCTCCGTAGACCATTTCATTCCTAGTACATTTTATTCCCAGTACATTTCAGCTCCCTCAGGGCATACGAGGTAGTACATAAATAGATTGTGTGCTTAGTTCTCCCTGGGACTGACTGCAAATGTTCCTTTTTTATTTTTGCCAAACATATTTCCAGTTTACTGTCACACTAGAGATGCAATGCTGAGACTTTATAACGCACAGGTCAGACAGCATTTGGAGTAAAGTGAGCTGTTTTGGACACCATATCTGAAGAAGGATGTGCTGGTATTGGAGAGGGTCCAGAGGAGGTTTACGAGAATGATCCCTGGAATGATTGGGTCAACATATGATGAGCGTTTGACGGCACTGGGCCTGTACTCGCTGGAGTTTAGGAGGATGAAGGGAAGGGACTTAAATGAAACTTACTGAATAGTGAAAGGCCTGGATAGAGTGGCTGTGGAGAGGATGTGTTCACTAGCGGGAAGTCTAGGAGCAGAGGCCATAGCCTCAGAATAAAAGGACGTACCTTTAGAATTTCTTTAGTCAGAGGGTGGTGAATCTGTGGGATTCATTGCCACAAACAGCTGTGGAGACCGTCAATGGGTATTTATAAGGCAGAGATTGACAGATTCTTGATTAGTACGGGGTCAGGGATCATGGGGAGTAGGCAGGAGAATGGGGTTGAGAGGGAAAGATAGATTAACCATGTTTGAATGGCAGAGTAGACCTAATAGAAACATAGAAACATATAAAAACAGGTGCTGGGGAAGGCCATTTGGCCCTTCGAGCCCGCACCACCATTCAATAAGATAGAAACATAGAAACATATGAAATAGGTGCAGGAGGAGGCCATTCGAGCCAGCTCTGCCATTCATCGCGATCATGGCTGATCATCCACAGTCAGTAAGCCGTGCCTGCCTTCTCCCCATATCTCTTGATTCCATTAGCGCCAAGAGCTCTATCAAACTCACTTTGAAATTCATCCAGTGAATTGGCCCCTACTGCCTTCTGTGGCAGAAAATTTCACAAATTCACAACTCTCTGGGTGAAAAAGTATTTTTCTCATCTCAGTTTTAAATGGCCTTCCCTTAATTCTTAGACTGTAGCCCTTGGTCCTGGACTCCCCCAACATTGGGAACATTATTCCTGCATCTGGCTTGTCCAGTCCTTTTATAATTTTATATGTTTCTATGAGATCCCTTCTCATCCTTCTAAATTCCAGTGAATACAAGCCCAGTCTTTCCAATCTTTCCTCATATGACAGTCCCGCCATCAGAAGGATTAACCTCGTGAACCTATGCTACATTGCCTCAATAGCAAGGATGTCCTTCCTCAAATCAGGAGCCAAAGCTGCACACAAAATTCCAGATGTGCTCTCACCAGGGCCCTGTACAACTGCAGAAGGACCTCTTTGCTCCTATACTCAAATCCTCTTGTTATGAAGGCCAACATGCCATTAGCTTTCTTCACTGCCTGCTGTACCTGCATGTTTACTTTCAGTGACTGGTGTACAAGGACACCCTGGTCTCGTTGCACTTCCCTTTTTCCTAATCTGACACCATTGAGATAATCATCTGCCTCCTTGTTCTTACCGCCAAAGTGGATAACCTCAATGGATGATCATCTAAAATCAGTACCATGTTCCTGCTTTTTCCACAATTCCGTTAGCCCTAATGGGCAGAATGGCCTAATTCTGCTCCTAGATCCAATCTTATGAAAATGAACTATCCCATGTCCGTCATTGAGGAGAACAGTCAGTAGACAAATGAGATGTTGCTATCTATTCTTTTTTTTATAGTTGCTCCATGCATATCCCATTCCACCGCACTCTATAACTTTTGTCTATCGGTTTGTGTTCCTATTTAACGGAGTCTTGAGCTTGCTGTGATTTTGGCAGTAAACTCTGCCATATCACAGTGCAGATTAAATCAACCCTCAGTTCATTGCAGCTTTATGAGTTGAAAATGGCCACTGTTCCTCCAAACTGGAGTTCACTCTCCCGTTACAGAGCGAGTCTCTTTTATGCACCGTGTTACAGTGCAGGAAGCCCTCAGGGTTTGGTAGTTTAAAAATATCTCCGTGGAGCTCCGTGGAGCTTACAATGGAAGTGAACCTTCTGTTTACTTCTTTATGCTCAACATTTTCAAAAGACCATTTGTGCTGAGAGGAAAATCCTGGCTTTAAATGTGCACAATATCCCACATTAGTAGATGTTGTTTCAAAGTGTAGTTGGAATAATGCAGTGTCAAAACTGTGCAACAGATTGAGATAAAACTAGCATTCAGAACCTGTTTCAAGCACCCTGTCAAAATTTGTTGGCTACAAGGAACTCGTTTGTCCCAACATCGGCCCCAACATCGGAGAATAGGATCAAAGTGGCTAGGTAGTTGAAAATTTAATTTATACTTTGTGTTGGAAAACGACCTTAGATATCTGTTTATGGACAATGCTGCCATCTAGTGCCCTTCTACTGCACTGCAATGTGCTCTCATTAAAGAGTCTTCTTCTTGCGTATGGCTTGTACAGCCTAAAGGGCCTGTCCCACTGCGGCAACCTAATTGGCGAGTTTAGAAGAGTTTACCCTCGACTCATACTTGCAGCATGGTCGGCACGAGGTCCTAGGAGGTCTTTGTAACTCTCCTTCATGCTCAAGAGTAGTCCCCGCATACTCGAGGCCTCAGGTAGGTCGTGGCGTATTTTTCAACATGCTTAGTAAAAAAAGGTCGCCATGGAAAAAATCAATATTGTCTTTACTCGTAGGTTTAGCCAAAGTAGGTCGTAGTAGGTCGGCATGTTATTCGTAGGTAATCAACGGTAGTCGAAGCTTATGGAAGGTGGCAAAGGTAGTCGTTGATGGTCTTCAACATGACACTTTGTCAAACTCTCCTAAACTCTTCTGAACTCGCCAATTAGGTCGCTGCAGTGGGACAGCCCCTTAAAGTTGTTCTATTTGATCTATTTGTTTGTGCACATCGGGTTGATTGCATTAGTCGAAACTGGGTGGACCACGTGTAGGTTGCAATTTTCAATCTCACACTCCTCAAGAGTAATAGAGTCATACAGCACGAAAACTGGCCCTTCGGCCCAACATGTCCATGCCAACCAAAATGCCCCATCTACATTTTCCCCACCTGCCCGCATTTAATCCACATTCACTCTATAACCTTTCCTCTCCATCTACATGTCAAAGTGTCCTTAAAACACGAGGATCATGTCCAAAGTAGACACAAGGAACTGCAGATGCTGCAACCTTGAGCAAAAAATCACAAAGTGCTGGAGTAACTCAGCAGGTCAGGCAGCATCTCTGGAGGTCATGGGTAAGTGCCATTTCAGGTTGAGACTCTAATTCCCTAATTTTCTGGAAATTAACAATAAACCAACTGGTAAAACAAAGCCACACCTTCAATCCTTCTATGTTGATATTACCCTAAACTGATCAAAGAAACGGCCAATCCTCAAGGTCTGTTTTAAACACCCGATCCTTAACAATATTCAGCAGAGGATGATTCATGAAGTATGAATGATGTACATGGATAGAAAAGATGTAGCAACAAGAAACTGCAGATGCTGGTTTACTTATAAGGCCACAAAGTGTTGGAGTAACTCAACGCGGGTCAGGCTGCATCTCTGGAGACCATGGATAGATAAAGTTTTGAGTCAGGACTTCTTCACTTCAGTCTACTCCACCTATTGAACTTGAGTTTGGCTTGATCATATTTTTGCATAGTATTATCTGATTTGATTGGATAGCATGCAAACTGCATCTTGGTACATGTGACAATAATAAACCTAAAACTAGATCTTAGATTATTTTGCATCACTCGGACCCTGCACCACAATCCTGCATGGTTCATTGTTGTGATGATTGTTGTATTTATCATTCCGTATGTGTATTATTTACTCAGTGAGCTTCATGTGAATTTAATTGTGCTTTGATGTATATGACAAAAAGCTAAAATAATCTAATCTAATCTAATCAAATCTAATCTAATTTAATCCAGTCCAATCTAATCGAATGAGAGGCATTGATAGGATAGACAGTCAGAACCTTTTTTCCCAGAGTGGAAGTGTCCAACACTAGAGGGCATAACTTCAAGGTGAAAGAGGAAAAGTTCAATGAGGATGTGTGGGGCAAGTTTTTTATACAGAGAGAAGTAGGGACCTGGAACATGCTGCAAGGGGTGGCGTGGGGGAAGAAACAATGTTGGCATTTAAGAGTCTTTTGGATAGGCAGATGGAAGTGTAGGGAAAGGGGATTTATGGATCATGTCGAGGCAGATGAGACAATTTAACTTGGCATCTTATTGTGGACCAAAGGGTCTGTTCCTGTGGTGTACTGTTCTATGTTCTATGTTCTATCCTAATCAAACCAAATCAAATCAAATCAAATCAAATCAAATCAAATCAAATATAATATAATATAATATAAAATAATATAATGTAATCACCCATTGGGTAAATTAAATTGTAGATCTCTCCCATGCGAAGTATCCCAATTTGGATATGGTGTAAAGCACTAAGATTTTCAGAAGGCTAGAGACAGTTCTTCCCAGTGAGAATGTTGGACAACCCATGGAGAGTCCAAGAATAAGATCACTACTCACCTTTGACAATAACTGTCAAGGCAACAGGAAATTCTGAAGCTGATATCAGATCAACAAAAATCCTCATGGGGCAATCCTGCCCACGCACTGCCTTTACTACCAAGCACACTAGACACTAGATATGTTCTCCAGATGGTGTATCTGAGAGTGAATATCATGAACAGGATCGTGGTTGGAGTTTCTGGGGATGCGAGAGGGAAGATGCTGCCCATCCTGAGAGTGCAGGATTGGAGAATGCATAGACTAATATGAATTCCAAGAGTCTGGAATCACTCTCATCTCAAGAGGTATCCATGAGTGGAGATCATGCTAGCTCCCGTGGATAGCATGCTACCTCACCAGAAGATCATGCTATCTAGCCAGAAGATCATGTTACCTCACCTGGAGACCATGCCTCTCACCAGGAAAACATGCTAACTAGCAAGGAAATCATACTACCACACCAAATGAACATGCTACTTCATCAGGAGAACATGCTACCTCACCATGAGGTGTTGGCCCTCATCCAGTGAGCATCTTAGGGTGCTGTGGTCCAGTGTGGATCCCTAGCTGTTAATCGCCCACCCAGTGAGGTCTCTAGGCTGGAGATCAGCCCAGTGGTTTAAGTGAAGGGCAAGGCTTGGCAGGATTAGGGAACCCTGGATGACCAGAGGTATTGCGGGTCTGGTCAGAAAAAGAAGAGGCATGGGTCAGGTCAGGTCCAAGGACAATCTTTGATATGGTTCTGTGCGGTAGGCTGCTCTGAAAGGTTAGATCGTATGGGATCCAGAGAAAGTTAGCGAATTGGTTACAGAATTGGCTTGATGATAGGAAGCAAAAGTGATGGTGGGAAGTTGTATTTCGGACTGAAGGGCTGTGACCGGTGGTGTGCCTGAGGAATCGGTGCTGAGCCCATTGCTGTTTATCATCTATATTAACGGTTGAAAATATTCAAGGCTTGGTTGGTAACTTTGCAGGTGACACTAAAGTGGGTGGGATTGCAGAACGTGAAGAAGATGAGCAAAAATCACAGCAAGATCTAGATCAGCTGGGCAAGTGGGTTGAGGAATGGCAAATGAAGATTAAATTAGAGAAGTAGGAGGTATTGCATTTTGAGAAGTCAAACCAGGACTTTCACAGTGGGCTCTGGGGAGTGCTATAAAACAGAGGGACCCTGCGGAACAAATACATAGTTCCCTGAAAGTGGTTTCACAGGCAGACAGGGTGGTGAAGAAGAGACACTAATCATGGCACAACATTCTTGTGAATCACTGGCTCAGGAAAATTCCTTCTGCAACACGTCAGCTCCACCTCATGGGAACATTCTGAGTCAACATAGAGTGGAATCCAACAATGGGAACTGTGGAGATTAAAGGACAGTGTTCTCCAGGTATTTACTGGAAATAAATACTCACGTTTAACATTCACAAATGGAATTTCATGAGAAAAAGAAGCCCAGTACAATCAGCAAGTGAATGACACCACATTACATCAAGTGGAGTTGTACGCTCTTCCCGTGACCCATGTGGGTCTTCTATGAGATTTTCAGTTCCCTCCCACACTTGTACAGGTTTGTAGGTTGAGTTGCTTGGTATGTGTGTAAATTGTCCTCAGTGTGTGTAGGATATTGTTAATGTGCGGTGGATGCTGGTCGGTGCGGACTCGGTCGACCGAGTGTACTGTTTCCATGCTGTATCTCTAAACTAAACTAAACTTCCTAATGAGTTGCGAGCAAAGAAGGGCCGCCAAGGAAGAAGGGGGGACCAACGGAGGGGGGGGGCGCTTGCTGTCACGTGCGGCGGCAGGCACGGTTCGCCTCAGCGAGGAAATATAGGCTTTTCGATTAACTTTTTGTAATTTTGTAGGCACCAGAAGCATGGGACTCTTTGTGTACTGCCCTGGTGAGGTCTGCTGTATGAATTTACCAGGTTGTATGCAAAAACAAAGCTTTTCACCGTACCTAGGTACATGTCAAAATAAAGTGTAATTGAATCATTGAATTGTGGAACTTCATTTGAAGTAAAACACCACCCTCTAGTGTTGCAAAAAATATTAACAAACATTGATATCTGCCAATACATTAAAGGCAACTCAATAGAAAATATAAAATCCTCACAGCTTTTGAAATTCTTTTATTTTGCAGCATGGCAGTCAAAATAAGAGAATACAATGCTGAGACAATATTTTAATGGACAAAGCAACCATGCCCATCACAGAAAGGGTGTGGAGGCTTTGGAGAGGATGCAGAAGAGGCGCAGGTACGACACAGTGGCACAGCGGTAGAGTTGCTGCCTTATAGCACAAGAGACCTGAGTTCGATACTGACTATGGGTGCTGTCTGCACTGAGTGTGTACAATCTCCCTGTAACCACGAGGGTTTTCTCCGTGTGCCCCGGTTTCCTCCCACACTCCAAAGACTTGTGGGTTTGTAGGTTAATTAGCTTTGGTAAAAACTGTAAATTTTCCCCAGTATGTAGGATAATGCTAGTGTAAGGGGCAATCGCGGCTCAGCATGGACTCGGTGGGCTGCAGGGCCCGTTTCCATGCTGCATCTCTAAAGTCTAAAGTCTAAAGAGGTGTACCTGAATGCTGCCTGCACTAGAGGGTATTAGTTCTAAGCAGAGTTTAGTTTTTTTAGTTTAGAAATACAGCACAGAAACAGGCCCTTTGACTCATCAAGTCCGCACCGACCCGTGATCCCAGTACACCAGCACTATCCTGCACACTAGGAATAATTTACAATTTACAGAAGCCAAATTAACCTACAATCCTGTACGTCTTTGGAGTGTGGGAGGAAACCGAAGCATCTGGGGTAAATCCACACGGTCATGTGGAGAACGTACAGGTTGAACAAATTTGGAGTGTTATCTCTGGAGCGTCAAAGGGTGATGGAAGACCTGATAGAAGTATATAAGATTATGAGAGGCACAGATAAGGTAGATAGTCAGAATCTTTTTCCCCCAAAACTGGAGTGTGTAGCTTTAAGGTGAGCGGGGCAAACCAGATAGAAGTATACAAAATTATAAGAGTCGTAAATTGGGAAGACAATCAAAACCTTTGCCCCAGGGAGAAATGTCAAAGATTAGAGGGCATAGCTTTAAGGTTAGAGGGGCAAAATGTAACGGAGATGTGCAGGACAAGTTTTTTACATGTAGCATGGTGGGTGCCTGGAATGCACTGCCAGGGTTGGTGGTGGTGGTGTTTAAAAGACTTTTAGATAGGCACATGGATATGCAGGGAATGGTGAGATATGAATCTTGTGCAGGCACAGTATATCTTGCTATCATTTTTGCCACAGACATTGTGGGCCGAAGGGTCTGTTCCTGTGCTGTACTGTTCTATATTCTATATTCTATGATCTGTCATCTAGGGAGGAGTCAGAACCTGAGATGAGCATCCATGGATAATATTTTACAGGAATTATGTTATTAAAGGGTGCAGAGAGGATTCATGAGGATGTTGCCAGGACTCGAGGGCCTGAGCTACAGGGAGAGGTTCTCGCTAGAATTCAGAAGATTGAGGGGGGATCTTATAGAAACTTACAACATTCTTAAGGGGTTGGACAGGCTAGATGAAGGAAGGTTGTTCCAGATGTTGGGGAAGTCCAGAACAAGGGGTCACAGTTTAAGGATAAGGGGGAAGTCTTTTAGGACCGAGATGAGAAAAACATTTTTCACACAGAGAGTGGTGAATCTGTGGAATTCTCTGCCACAGAAAGTAGTTGAGGCCAGTTCATTGGCTATATTTAAGAGGGAGTTAGATGTGGCCCTTGTGGCTGAAGGGATCAGGGGGTATGGAGAGAAGGTGAGGGTGGAAAGATTTAATAGGAACCTGTGGGACAACTTTTTTACACAATGGGTGGTGTGTATGTGGAACGAGCTGCCGGAGGGGGCAGTTGAGGCAGGTACTATGGCAACATTTAAGAAACATTTAGACATGTACATGGATGGGATATGTTTAGAGGGATATGGGCCAAATGCAGGCAGATGGGACTAATACTGATGGGGCATGTTAGTCGGTGTGGGCAAATTGTGCCGAGCGGCCGGTTTCCACGCTGTATGACTCTATGACTCTAGATGATCCGGGTAGGAAATGAAACACTCACCGTAGAATTTCCCACCTCTGACCTGCTTCTGTATATCCAGGTCCACTACCGATTTTCGGCAACTGGTGGTCCCCCTTTAACAAGGACAAAATTACGAGCGTGCATTTTAAATCCCCGCCAGAAGTCTCCCCGAACATGTGGGGCCCAGGTCGGGTGGGGCGACTGATCTCGACCACATCGGAACTTGCACAGCCGATCGGCAGGTTGAATTTGCCCCCTGCGGCTGGGGTTCTGGAACTGCAGCCCGGCCAGAGCCGACAGATCCATTCCCATAGCCAACTTCCAAGGCCAACTTTGCGGGCTGGTATCTCGGATCCCCCAAGGCCGTGACCTCCATTGGTCCGGCAAAAGGGATAATACGGCAAGGCACTCAAACCAAGGGTGCCAGGAAATTGTTGGTGGACTTGTATGTGGCTAACCCTGATGAGGATCTTGACAATGGATGTTGGTGTTGATGGACTTACTGATGCCAATACAATTGAATGTCATGGTCAGGAGTTGGACATAAAATGTGGCAAAATATCCATAGGTCAAGGAACGTTTGAGGAAAGTGAAACAGCTGATGTTTCATCTCTGGGATCCTCTGTTAGAATTTGTAAATAGAGAAACAAGTTACATATGCTAGTGGAGATGTGGGGAGATTGTGTGGGGAATAGGTAGAACAAAGGGTGAAATATTGGGACAGTTAACATAACATCCTGCAGCCCTAATGCTGCAAACGTTATATACTGCGTCATGTTTTATGGCCTGACTGGACAACAAAGAAAACAAAGGATGGCGGGCAGGCACAAAATGGAAAATAAAAAGAATAAGTGAGTGAGAGACATAAAGTCGGAAAAATGTAACTTGGGTCCTGAGCATATTCAGGTCTATCAGAACCTCCTACCCAATCCGTGCTTCTGATTTATGCAACCACAAGGGGGCAGCGGTAGAGTCACTGCCTCACAGCACCAGTGATCCGAGTTCGATCCTGACTACGGGTGTTGTCTTTACGAAGTTTGTACATTCTCCCAGTGACCGCGTGGGTTTTCTCCAGTTTCCTCCCACACTACAGAAATGTGCAGGTTTGTAGCTTAATTGGCTTCTGTAAATTGTAAATTGTCCCTAGTGTGTAGGATAGTGCTAGTATATTGGATGATTGCTGGTCGGCGTGGACATGGTGGGCTGAAGGGTCTGATTCCACGCTGTATTTCTAATGTCTAAAGTTTAAACTAACAGTTCAGCCACATCTCCACACACTATCAGTATATCAGCAGCCATGCATTGATCAGGCTGTGTCCTACACTCATCAGTCAGAAGAAGTATCCCGACCTTGCGTTGCCTGTCCATTCTCTCCACAGATGCTGCCCAACCCACCAAGTTCCTGTTGTAACAGGAACATTGCCTGTCCTGTGTTTCACGCACGATTCCAACATCTGCGGTTCCTCGTATCTCCCTACACTGTGGAATCTCTTTCCATTGACTTCCCATTCCTTCTCTCTTTAAGACACCTGAAGCAAGGCTAACTCAAGTCTGCCTCTGTGGTTCAACTTCCAATGACATTTCTTATGCTTCTGTGATAAGGCTTGAAACTTTTCTTCTATGTTATATGGGTTTTATAAATACAATTTTGTTTGCAACTTATAGACCATAGAACAGTATAGCACAGGAATGGGCCCTTCGGCCCACAATGTTTGCCAAGTTAAACTGCCGACCAGTGATTACCCCATAAACTATCACTATCCTACACACTCGGGTCATTTTTTACAAAAGCCAATTAACCTACAAACCTGTACGTCTTTGGAATGTGGGAGGAAACCGGGGCACCCTGAGGAAACCCACACAGTCACAAGTCACAATGTAGAAACTCCATCCTGACAGCACCCATAGTCAGGATCGAACCCGGGTCTCTGGCGCTGTAAGGCAGTAAATCTATCGCTGCGCCACAGTGTCACCCTCTATTCCCTGCACTCCTATGTGCCTATCTAAAAGCCTCTTATCAAACACAAGAGATAACATCTGGTAAACCTGATTATTCCTTGCACCATTTTCATAGCGCATTTTGTTAGCATAATTAAGAGACCAATTTAAATGACCTGACAGGATCATTAATTTTCTCTTAAATGCTCAAATGCTAAATCCCAGTTCACAGTCAATCTGCCTTGCAGGGTTACCCAGACAACAAACAACCAATCAATGCAATACATACAATGCACAATAAGACCACCAAATAGTTCAACACAACAACATTCAGGCAACAAAATTGATAAATATATTGTATTCCAAAGATTTGTAAAATGTATTTTATCAATATTAATGAAAATAATAGCTTTCCCCAGGAAGGTAAAGAAAAAAACCTAGTCACTTAATATATTAAATAACTTTTAGCATTCAAAATCAAACATATGCTTTTGAGGAAATGAATATGGGAATGCAGGGAATAGAAGACTATAGATCATCCGCGGCCTCTGTAAATTGCCCTGCGTGTGTAAAGAGTGGATGAGAAAGTGAGATAACAAAACTAGTGTGAACGGGTGATCAACGGTTGGCATGGTGGGCCGAAGGGCCTGTTTTCATGCCTTATCTCTGAACCAAACAACAGCTTGAAGAAGGCACGGATGAATTGGGTCGAAGGGTCTGTTTCCATGCTGAATCCATTAGAACACAAAGTAACTCGGCAGGTCAGTCAACATCGCTGAAGGATATTTCCTCCATAAATGCTGCCTGACCTGTTGAGTTACGCCTGCAGTTTGTGTTTTGCTCAAGATTCCAGTATCTACAGTTTCTTGTGCAACATTAATTAATAGAGTTGTTCCTCTTCTGATCAATATACAGGCAGATGAGATTAGTTTAACGGCATCATGTTCGATTCAGACATTGTGGGCTGAAGGGCACATTCCTGTGTTATACTGTTCTATGTTCTTATGTATATAGTCAACTTGAGTGCATCTTTACTGACATTCAAACTCCAGGACAGATAATCCATTTGAACTTAGACGTTATAGATACAACATGGAGACAGGCCCTTCAGCCCACCGTATTCGTGCCGGCCAGCGATCCCCATATCCTGCACTCCACGGACAATTTACAATTTTACTAAGCCAGTTTGCCTACAGACCTGTACATCTTTGGAGTGTGGGAGGAAACCAGAGCACTCAGAGAAAACCCACGTGGTCACAGGGAGAGCGTACAAACTCTGTGCAGACAGCACCCGTAGTCCGGATCAAACCCGGATCTCTGGCGTTGTAAGGCAGCAACTCGACCGTTGCCCCACTGTGCCTGCCGCCCTAAACCTCCAAACAGAATTCTCAGAACTGAGACTGACAGTGACTCCATCACTAATGTTGCTTCTCCCAAACAAGATTCTTTACGCCATAGATAGTTGTAGGAAGGAACTGCAGATGCTGGTTTAAACTGTCCCTAGTCTGTAGCACAGTGTTAGTTGGCAGACATCACTGGTTGGAGTGGACTCGGTGGGCCAAAGGGCCTGTTTCCGTGCTGTATCTCGAAATTAAACTAAACTAAACTTATTTAGGGTTTGCGACACCACTATTGTTGCTAAAGTTGTGCATTCATTTTAAACAAGTTCAACATAAATAGTAAGATTAAACGAGAACATACCAGTTTGAAGTTTGATCTTTATTTTATGAGGAGTTACGTTGAGGGATTACGTGAAGACTCCGCCAGCACGCATGCGCGACATTCTTCAAAGCAGCGGTGTGAAATCACAGATAACAGAAGTTCACTAAATATAGTAAGATAAGAGAACTAGAAT
The DNA here is from genome assembly GCA_963514005.1 of Raja brachyura. The sequence continues at coordinate 61,786,341 of OY740787.1, forward strand.
AGTAAGATTAAACGAGAACTAACCAGTTTGAAGTTTGACCTTGATTTTATGAGGAGTTACATTGGTGATTATGTGAAGAAGGCCTGCCAGGCCGCATGCGCAGCAAACTTCAAAGCAGCGGTATGAAATCACAAATAAACAACACCGAAGTAAACAGTAAGATCAGTGACTCGAGAACTACCAGATGATCTTGTATGAGAGAGGGTTGGGCGTGGTGGGCACGTAATCACCAACGTAACTCCTCATAAAATCAAGATCAAACTTCAAACTGGTAAGTTCTCCTTTAATCTTACTATTTTACTTCGGAGTCACGTGAGTGATTCCGTGAATAGTTCAAAGCTTTGTGATTTCATGCTGCAGATTACAATCTCGGCATCCCACTGCATTTGATTGACTTGAAAGAGAAATAAATGCATTGGCAATAACATTGTATTCAATGTAATGATAGGGTTTATTTAACAATGTAAACAAACAACAGTACCACTAAAATATAGGTATTTAAAATGTCATTGGCAAACAGCCCTGGATTGACAATTGGCCGATGATAAATTCTGAAACATCAGCTCATTCGCCCATCCAACGGCTGCTAAAATTTGGTCGAAGGACACATCCCTTCCTTTTGGCCGCGAACATAGCTGCTGCCCTAATGAGATGTAAACACACTATCTAAATGATATACTGACGTTGATGCTGACCTGGTGGAATGAGACATACAATCGTCAATGTTAATACATGTTGCAGCCACCTTGAAATAGTCTGAACCGACCTTCTCTTGTGTAATTGTTTATTAACTAATACACAGTACTGAATCCATACTTCTAAGGATTCTGGTGGCCTTGATAACATAAAAATGAGACAGTGGGGTATTCGAAATGATCTTAAAAATCATGCCAGCCCTGGTCTGCTCTGCTAGTGTGGACCAGAATGTAAAATGTAATGACCTGAACAGCCAATTCCATCCTGTCCAGCCACAGCGTTTGCAATGTTTTGCCGTCGTTGTGCTGATATTAGAGTCATGACTAAGGATGTAGCTGGAACCCCTTGGTGAAGTAATGTTTACACATTTACAATAACCAACTGCATAATCTTGTGATGTGAGTACTTGTATCAAGATCTTTTTAACAACTTGATATCCGGGTTGGACCCGACAATGTAGTTCCCTTATGTTACAGCTGTAATTTCTCGATAACTGAACTATTGTCAATATCACTTAAAATGAACTGGAAATGTCAGTAATTTGTATCGTATCAAATGTATCATTAATATTTAACAAACATTTCTGATCCCCTCAATAGAGATGTACTGCTTTTTTGGATGCTATCCATGCATACTGCAGTGAACACCCTCATGGCTAAATGTGACAACCTGAGGCGTAAGTCAATCCATTGAAAATGTGTAAGTCAATAATCGTTTTACTGTGCAAAGACCAGTCTCCTGAACCTCAGTTTAAAACAGCAAGTTCTTGCATTTTGGCATAACTGTATACCGTTGTGCCATAATGCCTGATGAACAGGCAACATGGACGCTTGGCCAGTCCGATAGTATGAATCCAAACGAGGTCTTGCTGACTGTTTTAAGACCCAGCTAATGAGGAAGACATAAAGTCCATTTCTCCTATTGAAGCGACAATGTATTTCTCCACACTGTTGTGTCACATATTTTTGCAAACAGTGAAACATGCATAAACATGACGAACATTTGATGAAGTATTGAATCATGCTTTCATCATGCTTTGAGATCCAATACTTATTCTGTGTTATCATCAATCTAAACTGGACGATACACCAGTGGCAAGGAGATTAATTACAGGATATTCTTCCTAATTACCATGAGACTAACATATGTCACCATTGTAGAGTAGCAACTTAAATTTGTGCATGAAACATATAACAATAACTTTTTATTTAGCCTTTAGATTTTACTTATAAAATACATACTTTTTATTATTAGGAGAAACCCTTTATAGCCCGACTCACCTGAGTCCAAATAGGGCTGAATGAGTCCCAGTAATTTATTGACTGGGGACCAACGTCTGTGAGCCACTGACCCCACTGTCAGTGGCTCCAGCGTTGCTTCCTTTCCATTCCAACGGCATCCCACAGGCTGGGAGCCGCTGACCCCCCTGTCAGCGACTCTACTTAAATTTCTTGCCGTTTTTACGGCATCCCTGCAGGCTGGGGAGTCGCTAACTGCACTGTTAGCAGTTCCTTATCTCGCAACCCGATCAATTTTGCCGGTATATCCGCATTTGCGATCGGACTGGAACTTCCCCACAGTCCATAACTGGCAACTTGTCGGGCTGCGAAACTGGCAGGAAAAACCTCTGTAAAAAGAGGCTCCTGCCTAAAAACCCCTGGTAAGCAAAAAAACAAACTTACCTTTTACGTTTAACTTACCACGGCAGGAGCTCTCTCCTGCCAGACTGGTGCTTGTGCCAATGCAGCTGACGTAATGCTGCGCATGCAGCCTGGCGGGCCTTCTTCATGGAATCACTCATGTGACTCCGAAGTAAAATACCAGTTGATCTTTATAATAGAGGGTTGGGAGCGGAGGGCACGTAATCCCTCAACGTAACTCCTCATAAAATAAAGATCAAACTTCAAACTGGTAAGTTCACGTTTAATCTTACTATTTTACTTCAGTCACGTAGTGACTACGTGAAGATTTCAAAGCTGTATGATTTCATGCCGTGGAAACGAGTCCATGCTCACACACTGCCATAATGACCAATGGAGGAAGTATGTTAACGTATTCAGACATTAATCGGTTGCTCAAAAGCAATGATGCATTTATTAACAAATAATAATAACCCCTAATTCGGGGTAAATTCATAATACAGAACTCAAAATTGTCTCAGGTCTAGCAACGAGTTTATTATAAAACCGTTGGAAGGTTCTTTCGTTAGACCATCCCGCCGTTGGAAGGATGTGGTCCATGGGAACTTCCAACATTCTTGCTGCCGATGTAGCTACAGCCCTGGTGGAATGAGATTTAAAGACACCAGTGTCCACCCCTGTCTAAGGCATCTTGAAATGGTCTGTACAGTCACTCTTTTATGAGGAAGTTTATGACTTATTTATAAAGCCATTTCCGTGCCTCTTAGGCTTTTGGTGACCTCTAGATAATGTAATAGATGGGTCAGTAGACATAGACAAAGGTCTATGGGGTATGCCAGGAACTACAATTTGAGGCCAGACGATCCAGGCCTGTTCTGTTTAAGTAACTCAAATATATAGAAAGTTATTTTATTCTTGGATGTTACCATGGCGTCCAGTCTTAATTTGTGCAGAGACTGGACCCGTTTTGCCGTTACTAGTGCCATCTGCATCACCGTTTTATATGTTAGTTTCGCTAGTGTTAGGGACGTTGCTGGTGCCCAACCCCTGAGCGGGGTTAATACAATACCAATATCCCAGGTCTGGGAGTACCTTGGCCTGTGGGGATTAGAGTTGAAGATACCCTTCATTAGTTTTGATACTAGAGGGTGAGATCCAACCCCTGTCCCAGGTATGATGATAGTGCACTCCTAACACAGTTGATGGCACTGTAGCTCAAGCCTTCATCAAAGTGTAGGCTCGCCAAGAATTCCAGCACATTCGTTATAGTAGCCGTATGGTATGTGATGTTTGCCCTTGTACAAAATATCTCCCATTTTCTGATATATGAGAGGTATTGTTTCCTGGTGGACTCTCTGCAAGCTGCCGTGATGATGTTCATGGTTCGGTCCGATAGTCCAAATTCCAGGAGTGGTCTTTTTAGATCCTGCAAATCAACAGGTTTATTCTGTCATGGCACGGGTGACTTTTGCCTGTCACAGGATGAACCAATAAACTCGGGCGTTTGGAGATGGGCATACATGGTTCTGACATCATGTCGAGAACCACAGGATACCATGGCTGAGTAGGCCAGCCGGGTACTACCAAGATACCCGACGCGGAATCTTGTTGTATTTTCCGCAAGACCCGACTAATGAGGCAGAAAGGGGGAAATGCATAGAAAAACAATTCCCCCCAGTGTAGCGAGAATGCGTCCATCGCTACTGCCCCAGGGTCTAGTTCCCATGCAGCATATGTTGGTAATTGGTGATTAAGTCTGGATGCGAATAGATCGATATCTGGTGTTCCATACTGAGCTACAATGTCAGTAAATACTTGGTGATCCACCATCCATTCGGTGTTGTCATTGAATTTGCGTGAACTGGTGTCCGCCACTGTATTGAGCTTACCTGAAAGGTAAGAAGCTGATATCCAGATATTTCTTTCGATGCACCAGTGCCAGATTGTTTTGACCAATCCATCACAAGATATCGACTTAATTCCACCCATATGATTAATATATGCCACCACAGTGGTATTATCAATTTGTAAGTGAACACGCAGATGGTGCATGTCTGAACAGGAGCCCGAAGTCCGTGGAACGCTCCCAACATTTCTAGATGATTAATACCCAGTGTCTGAAGTAAAGTTAACTCATGTGCATTCCATCTACCACCGCAACTGGAGGTGGTATTGGGTGCTGCCCAACCTTGAGCGCTGGCGTCAGTTTGTAACGTAACTGAAGGATTGCTGATTATGATGGGATTAGAGCAATGTCGAGTGTTGTTAATCCACCATTGTACCTCCAAAATTGCGTTGGCTGGTAACTGCATTGGCCTGTCAAAATGGCCAGCATTGAGTTTGAGAGCTTCATTCTTGGCCTTCTGTAAATTTTGGTAATGCAAAGGTCCAAATTGTGTGGCTGGGAATGCAGCCACGAGTTTCCCAATTACCCTGGCTACTTGTCGAATAGGTGGTTGACTGACGCAAACAAGGCTGTTGCATGCCTCTATTAGGCCTGTTGCCTTGTCCTTTGGCAAAGTCACAGACATGTGAACAGAGTCAATTGTGAACCCCAAGTAGCCCATTGTCATGGAAGGCTTAACTTGGATTTATCTGGATGGATGACAAACCCCAACTTTTCAAATAAGAGCTTGGTGGCTGTAACAGCCAATTTGGCCAACTCCAGAGTTTTTCTCAGAATTAAGATGTCATCCAGGTATACCATGACGATATGTTTCTGTTTCCGTAGAAACACCAAGGCTGTATTTTGGTAAATTGTCTGGGGGTTGATGTTAATCCATTAGACAGCGATTTGTACTGCCAGAGCTGCCCCATCCAGTTAAATTTCAGATATCTGTGGTGACCCTTCTCTATTGGTACTGAATAGTATGCATCTTTTAGGACGATGCAAGCCATGAAGTATCTTTTGGAAAATAACTGTTTGGCAGTAATAGAAGTTTCCATTTTGAAGTGGGATACTGCACAAAAGTATTCAGCTGTGTCAAATCAATGATGATGCGACATCCACCATCTTTTTTCTTTTTTGTGAATATATTTGACACAAACTCAAGAGATTCGTGTTTGGACTTCTCAATTACTCATTTTGTATGTCACCTCAAAAGTTCTGCATGACCTTCCAATCTTTCTTTTTGAGAAACCACGAACGTTTGGTTAGTGCATGCTGAATTTTGTATCCCTGGATACTTTGCAGTATAAAAGGATCAGAAGTTATGGAACTCCATGCATTTCTAAAAAAGTGTAACCTTCCCCCTGTCTGTGAAGAACTTACACATGCTATGTTCCAGAAGGAAGCAGACCCACCCACCTCCATGGTTACCGGTGGTGCTGTGTTTGTTTCTTCCGTCCTTGTCTCTTGGGGTTTGGAGGCGCTGGGGTGTGGGGTAGGCGCATCCTCCACGAAGGCCGTTCTGGGCCTTGGTCTAAAAAAGACCTTTGTCCTGAACGTACGGCCATGGAGCTTTCACCAGCTGCTGTTCTTTCATTTTAGTATCGTGGCTTGCTGGTGGATGCGTAGGGGTGCTGCCGCCGAGGATACGAGGTTTTGGCAGTGGATGGTGCTTTCATTAGGCCGACGGTTTTTGCTTCCTTGCCGAGGTCTTTAACCTGCTTCAGCTGGTTGTCCCCGAATAGTAAAGTAGGCAGCTGCGTGCTGCGGGTCTTGCACAACCCCGCAAATTTGGGGTTTAAGGCAGGTCGGATAATACTTTTCCTAAAACAGTTTATTTCAAACTGTGCGTTGCAGAAGAGTGCCAGAGCGTCTTGTTGTTCTTCCAACATGTCCTTGCCATCCACTGACCTGGCAAATGCTGTTATTCCATAAGCCACTAGTTTAAGGATCTTCTGTATCTTTATTTCCTGGGTTCTGATGCCAGCATCAATGTTTCCCCAGATTGGGTTGTTCACCGCAGGAACATTGAGGGAAACACAGTTCTCTGGTGCTAAATATTTAGCAGCTGTGTCACTCATGGCCTGTTCCTGCCACTGGTTGGTGGTGAGGAAGTTGATACTGGCTGCCAGCTGCGGCTGTAATGGATGTCCCTTTTGTGAGGGCATCGCAAATTTGGAGACCATGCTAAGCAGCTCTTGTTGTTCCTGCACCCCTAGACCCCTGACACGCTGGAAGAGTCTTCAGCCAAACCCCCATGTTCAGAGTCATCCCAGTATTGACTCCTTATGCTCCCCTCCGAGGAGAGGGAGACATTTGGCATCCCTGTAAAAGGTGCTGCTGTGGGTGTCCGAGGAGACCCACGTTGACCAGACTCCATTTGTTGGAGTAGGTCACGTTGGAGCAATTGCTCCATCAACCGCTCCATGCGAGATAAACGGCCACTGTCGTTATCCACAGGGGGTGAATCTTCCAGCCTGACCCAGCCGAGTCTCCGTCTTTCGGGTGGCTTTACCGCCAGTCCGAGGTACACCTACGGGCTGTAGCGGTGCCAGGTCAGGGGCTGCCGGCCGTACGGTTAGCTCAGGTGAAGTCGGCCGCTGCTGACTGCCCGCATTCCCACGGTCCTCCGCAGTCAGTTTCGCTGCGATCCGTTTGGACTTCGTCCTAGACTTGTCCAGAGTTGTTTTTGCTATGTAAAATAAATTATACAGAGCTGACAAAAACGACTTCAGAATAGTGAAAACTTACCTGCAGGTCTGTTTTAAACCTACCTCCCTACGCTCCTCCCGCCTGTCGCTGCGCAATGGGTTGGACGATATGTCACGCATGCGTGCTGGCGGGGGCTTCACGTAGTCACTCACGTGACTCTGAAGTAAAATTCCCTGTTTTGGGGGAATCCTATAACATGCTTGGCTTTCTAGGATGTTGACAAAACCGGCCTAGGTCCTTCTGTTCCTCAACACCCTGTGGACTGTGCCTTGTATCTTTATTGACTCCTTATTCTTTCTGTCAGCCTGCATAAATTAATAGTTCTCAGTTTTGAATTTCATCTGTCACTTATGTGTCATATCTGTCATCAACAAAAAACGGCCATCGCCCCAGGGTAACTTCACTGACTACCATCTTGCAGTCTGTGAAACAACCAGAGAATTGTGGACGCATTGCAGGGAATTATGGACAAAGCCCAGACCATCACACAACCCAACCTGCCTTCCACCGACTCCTTCTGCACTTCATGCTACCTAGGCAAGGCCACCAGCATAATGAAAGTTGAGTCGCACTCCCTCTTCTCCGCTCTTCCATCGGGCAAGAGGTACAGAAATGTTAACACGCACACCTCCAGATTCAGGGCCATTTTCTTCCCAGCTCTTATCAGGCAATTGAACCATCCTATCAACAACTAGAGAGAAATCCTGAGCTACCATCTACCTCATTGGAGACCCTCGGACTATCTTTAATCGGACTTTACTGGTGTTTATCTTGCACTAAACGTTATTCCCTTTATCATGTATCTGTAAACTGATGGCTCGATGGCTCGATGGCTCGATTATAAATATGTATAGTCTTTCCGCTGACTGGTTAGCATGGAACAAAAGCTTTTGACTGTATCTCGGACATAAACTAAACTAAATTAAACTAAACTAAACTAAACTTCTTCTGTCACTTCTTCTGAAGAAGGGTCTCGACCCACAACCTATTTTACCAAATTTTACCACAACCTTAAGAATGATAACAAAATCTGAGAGAGAATGAAGATAAAATAATCTAGATTTCCTTGGATTGCAGGAGGATGAGGTATAATCTTATAGGCTTGAGACTTTAGAATTGGGAGATACAGCACGGAAACGGGCCCTTCGGCCCACCGAGTCTGCGCTGACCATTTACACTATCCTGCATATTCGGGCCAATTTACAATTTTACCAAAGCCAATTAACCTACAAACCTATAGGACTTTGGAGTGTGGGAGGAAACCGGAGCACATGGAAAACCCACAGGGAGAACGTTCAAACTCCGAACAGACACACCTGTAGTCAGGATTGAACCCGGGTCTCTGGCGCTGTAAGGCAGCAACTCTACCGCTGCATCACTGTGCCGCCCCTAATCTTATCAATGATCTTATGGAGGCATATACAATTATGGGGCAAATAGATTGGGTGAATGCAGCCTTTACTCAGGGTAAGGGAAATCATGAACCAGAAGACATATGTTTTAAGTGAGAGGGGAAAGATTTTAATAGGAATCTGAGGGGCACATTTTACACACAGAGAGGGTGGCAAAGCACCCAGAGGGGTCAGATGAGGCAGGTACTATAACAGCATTTTAAAGACACTTGGACAGGTACATGGATAAGGAAAGTTTAGAGGGATAAGGGCCTAATATGTGCAGGTGGGACTCGCATAGATAAGGCATCTTCGTCGGCATGGGCAAGTTGGGTTGAAGAACGTGCTTTTGTGCTGTACGTCTCTGTGCCTCCAATGATTCCAAGGATGAGGATAAATATTTATCAATATATTGCATTGGTGATACTTGTGTGCAAAAAGCAGTCATAAGTCAACAGAATGCAAGGACTGGAGTCACATAAAGTTGTCACTAGGAGAGACAACAGATATCCATATCTGAATTACAATATTGATCTAGAGGAGAGATAACAACATTTTATTAATTGCCGGAACTGACGTTAACTCTGAATTATAATTATGGTCACAGAGAGTCATAGTCAAAAGGCAAGGATCAGGCCCATCAGCCCAACTTCCCCATGCTAACCAACTTGCCCCATCTACATTAGTCCCACCTGCCTTCTTTTGGCTCATGTTCCTCCAAGCCTTTCCTAATCATGTACCTATCCAAATGTTTTTTAAATGTTGTGATAGTCTCTGCCTCAATTACCTCCTCCAGCAGCTTGTTCCATACTCACACCACCCTTTGTGTAAAAAGATGCCCCTCAGGTTCCTATTAAATCTTTCCCCTCTCACTTTATCCAATGTCCTCTGGTTCTTGATTCCCCTACTCTGGGTAAAATACACTGTGCATTTACCCTATTTAATCCTCTCATGATCTTATACACCTCTACATTCACATAATTAACAGTCAAGGCCTCGAAACCCTACTCCGGTGACATTATCAGTATACTGCAGGATTCACTCAAGGGACACTGTTTGATATAGCCAAAAAAAAACTCCCAAGGCAATAATTATTTGCTCTTGAATAAGAAGTTCTTCAGATGGTTGAGGCTTAATGGTGAATCACTAAAGGATTTGTGTTGTTTACCTGCTAATATTTGCAACCAAAATAGTTTAAGCAACTTCAGGAGATTTTGCATCTGTAGATTTTTGGTGCAAACACCGGCAACATTTCTAATGTCGTTCTGGTTATTCTCCATAGTTTTGGACATTTTAAGACTCCACTGAACAAGGAAGTCTATCTATTAATAAGGGGGAGAACCAGCTAAAATCAAAAGAATGGTGTCGGAAGGAACTGCAGTTGCTGGTTTAGACACAAAATGCTGGAGTAACTCAGTGGGATAGGCAGCATCTCTGGATAGAAGGAATGGGTGATGGTTTGAATTGAAACCCTTCTACTGAGCAGCACAATGGTGCAGCTGATAGAGCTGCATCACAGTGTCAGAGACCCAGGTTTGATCCTGACCTCATGTGCTGTCTGTATGGAGTTTGCACGTTCGCCTCGTGACCGCATGGGTTTCCTCTGAGTGCTCCAGTTTTATCCCGCATCCCAAAGATGTGGGGGTTTGTAGGTTAATTGGCATCTGTAAATTGCCCCTAGTGTGTCGGGAGTGGATGAGAAACTGGGATAACGTCGAACTAGTGTGAATGGGTGATCGATAGTTGGCATGGTCTTAGTAGGCTGAAGGGCCTGTTTCCAATCTTTTAATCAATCAATGATCTGTAAATTAGTTTTCCATCTTCTTTTTTCTGGGCAGGATGGCACAATCTGTAATTGTTAGTCCTTTTATTTTACAGTCCAACATCCAAATCTTTTGGAGCATGAAAAGGGGTCCCCATCCGAAATGTCACCCATTTAAGTTCTCCAGAGATGATAACTGACCCGCTGAGTTACACCAGCACTTTGTGTTTTTTTTTATCCAAATCTTCCTTCTCTTTTCCAAAATAAAATATTATTTAGACATGTCCAGAGTAGCTATCTGCAGATTTCTCATCATACTTGCACATAAGGACAGTAAATGTTGGCCCAGTCAGCAATGCTCACATCAGTGAAGGAATAAATCATAGCAACGTGCTATCTAATAATTCAAGTAGAATTGTCCTGTTCATTGTTTTATAGAGTTATACAATGTGTTTCAGAACTGTTTGGGCCAAAACAGTTCCTACGGCCCAACTTGCCCATGCCAACCAACATGCCCAAATACACTAGTCTCACTTGCCCACGTTTGGCCCATATCCCTCTAAACATATCCTATCTGTGCACCTGAACAAATGTTTTTTAAACGTTGCTCCTTAGGTTCCTAATCGATCTTGCCTTCTCACCTTAAACCTATGTCCTCTGGTTCTTGATTCCCCTACTCTAGGTAAAAGTCTCTGTGTATTTACCCTATCTATTCTTCTCATGATTTTTTACACCTCTATAAAATTACCCCTCATCCTCCTGCTCTCCAAGGAATAAAGTCCCTGCCTGCTCAACCCTTCCTATAGCTCAGGATCTCAAGTCTTGGCACCAACCTTGTAAATCCTCTCTGCACCCTTCTAGTTTTGTTTATCTTCGAAAATAAACGCAAAATGCCGGAGTAACTTAGTGGGTCAGGCAGCATCTCTGGAGAGAAGGATAGATGATGTTTTGGGTCGAGACCCTTCTTCAAACTGAGAGTCAAGAGAGAGGGAATCTAGAAATATGAAAATGTGCAGAACAAATCAGAGCTGTTGGTTGCAGGGGAAGGCACCTGTGGAGGGAATGATTTGGGTGGGAAGGGATGAGTGAACCAGCGACCGGTGGGGGCACTGCGACACAGCTGCCCAGCCAGCAGCGTGTTCGTTATTTCTATTTCTATCATTTTTTTTAGTGTGTCCGAATGTTTGTTTTAGTGTCACTTGATGTGTCTTGTGTGGGGGCTGGTGAGGGGGGGAAAGGGGGGAACTGCTTTCAGGCGCGTCCTCCACGGAGAGGCAACGTTTTCCATGTCGCCTCCCTCGCGGCCTATCACCATGGACTGGGACGGCCTTTCCCGGAGTCGGGCCTGCAGTTTCACCAGCTGGCACAGCATGAACTTTTCATCGCACAGCGGGCGAGCCCTTGTCGGGGGTCGCTAGAAGGGAGTGCTCCGATTGCTGACCCGTGGACTGTTACATCCTGAAGCCGCGGTCTGCGGAGCTTCTAGCAGTGGGTGTGGCATCTGGAGCCTGGGATCCCTTGTTGGGGATCCCCGGAGAAGAGCTCCGACCGCCGACCCGAGGCCTACAACATCCTGAAGCCGCGGTCTGCGAAGCTGCTAGCCACGGGCGCGGTGTGGACTTACCGTCCAGAGCGGGATCCCTCACCGGGGATAGCCAGAGAGGAGCTCCAACTGCCGGCCTGTGGCCTACAACATCCTGAAGCCGCGGTCTCCGGCAAGAAAGTGCCGATTCGGGATCTCCAAGCCACGGGGTGTGATCGACCGGTCCGACGAGAGGGCCTGTACATCCAGATTTCCGTAGCAGCGACTGCTGAGTTTTATGGCCCCGACCACGGGTGAACAAGGAGGAGGATTGAATGAACTTTGTGCCTTCCACCACAGTGAAGAATGCTGTGGTGGATGTTTGTGTTCAATTTTATTGTGTATTGTGTGTCTTCTTTTTTTAATTGTACCGCTGCTGGCAAATCCATTTCACTGTACCTTCGGGAGTGTGTGATGAATAAAATTGACTATTGACTATTGACTATCATGGTGGGATCCCATTGGAAGTGGCAAAAATGTTGGAGGATTATGTGCTGTGTGCGACAGTTGATGGGATGAAAGTTTAGGACTAGGGGGACTTGTTGCAACTAGGGGAAGGGGGAGCAGTGCGGAGCTGCAAGATACTGAGGAGAGGGCCTCATCTATGATGGAAGAGGGGAACCCCCGTTCCCTAATGAATGAGAACATCTCATATGTCATGGTATGGAACACCTCACCTTGAGCACAGATGCGGCGTATTTGGAGGAATTGGGAGTTGGGATAGAGTCTTTGTACGAGGCATGGTGTAGTCTAGATAGCTGTGATTTTTCTTGGGCTGGTTTATTGCCAGGAGATCACTGAAAGCAATATTTATGATGCAGCATTCACATAATAGTGAAAGCAAAATTCGTGCTGCAGTGTCCACATAATAGACTCCTGACCGCTAGCACGAGCAGTTACTATTTTGAGGCTGTCTATTGTGTCAGACATTGTTTCAGGCCCCAGCAATTTTGGGTGGAGCAGTCACTTCAAGTTCAAGTTCAAGTTCGCAATTATTGTCACTTAACCAATTAAGGTACCGTGAAATTTGAGTTGCCATACAGCCATATTAAGTGAAAAGAACACAACACACACATAAAATAACATTTACCATAAACATCCACCACAGTGGAAACAACATTCCTCACTGCGATGGATGGCAATAAAGTTCAGGCATCTTCCTCCTTTGTCACCCGTGGTCGGGACCTTTGAACCCTGTAGCAGTTCGCCGCTACAGACAGTCCGATGTTCAGGTCCTCGCGTTGGGATGATCGAAACTCCGACCTCGGGACGGATTGGAACACTCCGCGGCATGGAGTTCCCGAGTCAGCCGCTTCTTACCGGGGACCACACACGGTGTTGAAAGTCCACAGGCCCCGCGGTCGGAGCACTTCTTCTGCCGATCCTCGCAGCTCCACGAAGTTAAAGTCCACGCTGTGCCTGTGGCTTGTAGCTCCAGGCCGGTCTCCAGGAAAGGACGCACCAATCCATTTGTTAGGCCACGGGAGGGGAGGGGACGGGGGGGGGGGGGGGGGGGAGGTGAGACACTGAGAATGTCGCATTTCCGTTGAGGTAAGTGACTGAAAAAAGTTTCCCCCTATTCCCCCCCCCCCCGCCCCATATAAACAAACAATACCAGAGAAGGGACCTGACAGGCTGCTGGCGAGGCAACCTTTGCTGGCGCCACCCGGTGGTGATCTTTGATAATCCGATTCAGCGATTCTTCTTGCTTCAACTTCTACCAATCGTATCAATGCTATCACTCACAAGGAATTGCAGATGCCAGCTTACAAAAAAAGGGCACAAAGTGGTGGAGTAACTCAGCAGGTCAGGTCTTTAGACTTAAGACTTTGGAGACAGTGTGGAAAGAGGCTCTTCGGCCAACTGAGTCTGTGCCAACCAGCGATCAGCCTGTACACAAGCACTATCCTACACAGTAGGGATAATTTACAATTTTTTAGTGAGGCCAATTCATCAACAAACCTGTACGTCTTTGGAGCATGGGAGGAAACCGGAGCACCCGGAGAAACCCACACCCGGTCACAGGGAGAATGTACAAACTCCATTCAGACAGCACTGCGATCAGGATCTAACCCAGGTCTCTGTAAGGCTGCAAGTCTACTGGTGTGCCACCACGCAGTCCCACGCGGAAGATTTCTGGAAGACATAGGCAACGTTTCAGGTCAGGACTTTTCTTCAGACTAATCGTAGCAGGAGGGAGAGAGTTGGAAAGGAGGGGGGAGGTAACAAGTCTGCTCCACCATTCGATCAGGGCGGATCTTTTTTTCTCTCCCAATCCCATTCTCCTGACTTCTCCCCATAACCTTTGACACCCTTACCAATCAAGAACCTATCAATCTCCACCTTAAAAACACACAGTGACTTGGCTTCCACTGACATCTGTGGCAATGAATTCCACTGGTTCATCACCCTCAGGCTGAAGAAATTCCTAATAAAGGTACATCCTTTTATTCTGAGGCTGTGCCCTCTGGTCCTAGACTCTCCCACTAGTGGAAACATCCACTCCACATTTATTCCACCCAGGCCATTCACTATTCAGTAAATGATTTGGTTGCCTGGATTTGGCCTGTGTCCCACTAAACATTTCCTATCCATACATCTGTCCAAATGTCTTTTACTAGTCATCATTGTGCCTGATTCTGTCGCTTCCTGTGGCAGCTCATACCAGATTCTGGCTACCCACTGAGTAACAATGTTGCTCTTAAGTTCCATTTTAAATCTCTCCCATCTCACCTTCATCCCGCCTATGTCCTCTAGAATACGCCCAATAAATCTTTCCTATCCCTATATCTGTCCAAATGTCTTTTGAAAGTCATAGTTGCATGCGCAGTCTGAAGAAGTGTTCCAACCCGTATCATCATCTATTCCTTTTCTCCAGGGATGCTACCTGACCCGCTGAGCTACTCCAGCATTTTGGGTTGATTTATGCCTCTATGGCTTCTTCTGGCAGCTCGTTCCAAGTACGAATAAAAAGAATTGTCTCTGAAGTCCCTCTTGAATTTCTCCCCTCTCCCCTGAAGCCTCTACCCAGGGTAAACTGTCTGAGTGGTGTTTGTGAAGAAAGATGGACATATTCGCCCTGAGTGAAAGTGGATTGCAGCTTGGCACATTAAGCTCCCTGAATACATTATTGCCTCAAAACCACGCCAATTTACGAAGAACCATGTCACATTGCATAATGAAGCACTTTGGTTTGATTGCTGCATCAGGATTTGACTCCAGCCTTCAAGTTCAAGTTCAGGTTTGTGTTTATTGTCACTTAACCAACTAAGATACAGTGACATTTGAGTTACCGCCATATAAGGGGATACCACAGAGCCCATCATGATTCATTGCTGTAATGTGATTTCATCTTTGAGAAATGGTCAGAGGCATGATCCTGCAAATTGTAGGCCTGTTGCCTTGACATCTATCGTGGTGAAAATGTGGGAGTCCATTACACCAAGCCGGTTCCAGTACATTTAATGAGAGCCGAGGCAATAACAAGCTAACCTCGTTTATGAATGGCAGATGGTGCCAAACGATTTTATTGGGATTTTTTAAAGATCTAGCGGAGAATGATTCATAAAGCTATCTGACACCTCCAGCCATCATGCAGATGAATAAGGCACTGCCTTAGTTATCGGAAATGCGTGTTAGTGCTACATTGTAAATTTGATACCACAATGTGCATTTAGGGTAGAAATGAAATGCATGAAAGATATCTGACCAAATACTAAAGGCATCAATATATTGTGTGACATTAACTGAAAAATCCTAGATTATTAAAAATCTTACATAAAATGGTGCATTAATCTTACTACCTCGGTATAATTTTTCCAGTTACATTTATCAGTGAACAGTTATAACATGCAACATCTGTTAACATTGATCCACGTATCATCGAATGGAAACACTGCCGCTGAAGTCCCTCTTAAATCTTTCCCTTCTGGCTGTTAAAAACCTTCCAGAATTGTTAATAAAATTTTCAGAAGATTGCCAGCTTTTATTGGCATAGCATAGTGGCGCAGCTGGTAGAGCCGCTGCCTCCCAGAGCATGAGACCCGGGTGCGATCCTGACCTCGGGTGCTGTCTGTGTGTGGAGCTAACACGATCTCCCTGTGACCATGTGGGTTTCCTCCAGGTGCTCTGGTTTCTTCCCACATCCCAAAGATGTGCGGGTTTGTAGGTTAATTGGCCCTCTGTAAATTGTTTCCTTGTGTGTAGGGATGGGAAAGCAGGGTAACATAGAACTAGTGTGAACGGGTGATCGATGGTTGGTGTGGACTCGGTGGGCCGAAAGATCTATTTCCATGCTGTATCACTAACTAATAACTAGCTAACAAACTGATTGACATCTCCACTATAGAGCTGTCGAGTCATCTCCTTGTAAATAAATCCTTGAGCGGTAATACCTGGTACGACCACAAGATGTCTCAAATTGTTTTTTAACCAACCACATTTTTACCTGCACCAACTGTTATCATGTCTAGTTTCATTTTAGTTTAGAGATACAGCATGGAAACAGACCCTTCTGCCCACCGAGTCCACACGGACCTGTTCACACTGGTTCTATGTTATCCCACTTCCTCATCCACACCCAACACACGTGGGGCGATTTACAGAGGGGTCAATTAACCTACGAACCGGTACATCTTTGGGATGTGGGAGGAAACTGGAGCACCCGGAGGAAACCCACGCAATCACAGGGAGAACGTGCAAACGCCACACGGACAGCACCTGAGGTTGGGATTGAACCCAATTCTCTAGCACTGTGAGGAAGCAATTATAGACTTCAGATTTTACTATAGATCAAACTGTAATATGTTTAGTCAAAGTCAAAAGAGTCAAAAGTCATAAGAGTTTAATGTCATGTGTCCCTGACAGGACAATTAAATTCTTTCTTTGCTTCAGCACAACAGAACATAGACATAGACATTGACTACAAAACAGATCAGTGTGTCCATATACCATTATATACGTAAATACACACATGAATAAATGAATTGATAGTACAAATAACAGATAAAGGGGTATTAATGTTCAGAGTTATGTCCGAGCCAAGTTTAATAGCCTGATGGCTGTGGGGAAGTAGCTATTCCTGAACCTGGTCGTTGCAGTCTTCAGGCTCCTGTACCTTCTACCTGAAGGTAGTGGGGAGATGAGTGTGTGGCCAGGATGGTGTGGGTCCTTGATGATGCTGCCAGCCTTTTTGAGGCAGCGACTACGATAGATCCCCTCGATGGAAGGGAGATCAGAGCCGATGATGGACCGGGCAGTGTTTACTAATTTTTGTAAACACTGGGCAGTGTTTACTACTTTTTCCCTCTCCAGGGCGCTCAAGTTGCCGAACCAAGCCACGATGCAACTGGTCAGCATGCTCTCTACTGTGCACCTGTAGAAGTTAGAGAGAGTCCTCCTTGACAGACCGACTCTCCGTAATCTTCTCAGGAAGTAGAGGCGCTGATGAGCTTTCTTAATAATTGCATCTGTGGCAATGAATTCCACTGATTCAGAGATGTGCACGTCCAGGAATTTGAAGCTCTTGACTGAAATACCATCACAGCGAATGGGGGCTCGGGAAGGCACATCGGTGTTCTCCCTATCAAAGCTTGCGTAAAACGCATTGAGCTCGTCAGGGAGTGATGTTTCGCCGACATTCGAGCTGCCTCCTGGTTTCGCCTTGTAGGAGGTGATTGCATTCAGACCCTGCCACAGCTGCCGAACATCTGTCTCATCTTCCAGCTTGGAGCAGAAGCCCCTTTTGGCCTTTTTGATGGCCTTACCAAGGTCGCATCTGGACTTCTTGTAGACCACTGTATCATCAGACATGAATGCCCGGTGTCTGGTCTTCAGAAGAGTGCGAATCTCAAAGTTCATTCAAGATTTCTAATTGGGAAACACTCGGAGGGTTTTGGTGGGAATGCACCAAAGAGATACAGCGTGGAAACAGACCCTTCGATCCACTGACTCCGTGCCAACCAACAAGCACGCTGTATACTTGTAGATTGGTTACTTTACTTACTAACCAATGTAGTGCTTTATTATTCCAAGCTCCGCCTACTAGCACATCATTCATATTACCGCAACCCGACATGTGCTGCCAGTCAGTGCTGCTGCACAGTAGAAGTACCATGCTGCAGTGTGTTGTATGCATTACTCAATAAATACTCTTGTACCAGATCAGTGAGTATGTATGATTCACTCAACATGGTGTCAGAAGTGGGATCTGCCAGAATGAACTTTTGGCATCTAGAACGGAAAACACAGAGGCACTGCCTAGCTAGGCAGCAAATTCCTCCACCATGTGCATCGGGCAGTGCGGGCGTTTGATCGCTGTGTTCTGGTCTCTGTGGTTGGTACAAATTCGGATTTCTTCTTTGTTTTTCTTTGTTGCAACCAGCATGGTGGAAACCTAGTCGGATGGGTCGGTAACCGTGGCAATGACACCCAGTGACACCATCCGCTGGAGCTCATTGTGTACTCTGTCACGCATGGCATGTGGAATGCGGTGAGGTGCTCGAACCACAAGTAAGACATTTGCATCTACTGGGAATGTATCGGCTGGGTGGAGCCCTCGGCAGGAAATATTGGATGGACAGCAGACCCGGAAGTTCCCAGGGGTGAGGGTTGGGCAAAGACTGGCAGGTGGATACAGGTGAGAAGGGTTGAATTGGCAGATGGATGGAGGAATTGACAAATGCTTGAGATGAAAAGGCGACAAAAAGGGGTCAGATAAGGAGAGAAGAAGAGTAAAATGTAAAGCTAGAGGGAGGGATATGGATGGAAGGAGGTGAGGGGAGAGGGGTGGGGGATGATGGTGCTGTGGGAGAAATGGGTGCACATTTTAACGTACAAAATTCTTAAGGGGTTGGACAGGCTAGATGCAGGAAGATTGTTCCT
This sequence comes from Raja brachyura, assembly GCA_963514005.1. The sequence continues at coordinate 61,804,894 of OY740787.1, forward strand.
GATGTTGGGGAGGTCCAGGACAAGGGGTCACAGCTTAAGGATAAAGGGGAAATCCTTTAGGGCCGAGATGAGAAAGACTTTTTTCACACAGAGAGTGGTGAGTCTCTGGAACTCTCTGCCACAGAGGGTAGTTGAGGCCAGTTCATTGGCTATATTTAAGAGGGAGTTAGATGTGGCCCTTGTGGCTAAGGGGATCAGAGGGTATGGAGAGAAGGCAGGTACAGGATACTGAGTTGGATGATCAGCCATGATCATATTGAATGGCGGTGCAGGCTCGAAGGGCCGAATGGCCTACTCCTGCACCTAATTTCTATGTTTCTGTGTTTCTACATCAGAGCTAGAGGGGGATGAGGGGGTTTAGGGCAAATAAAAGAAAGAGGGAGAAAGGTGGGTGTTGCTTAAAATTGGAGAATTCAAAATTTCCCACCCCAAAACGTCACCTGTCCTATTTCCTCCACAGCTGCTGCCTGACTGTTGAGTTACTCCAGCACTTTATGTTTTACTCAAGATTCCAGCATCTGCAGTTCCTCTGACTTCAGATTTTACTTTAGACTTTACAGATTCATAGTGGAAACAGGCCCTTCAGCCCACCCCATACGCTAACACTATCCTACACACTAGGGACAATTTACATTTCACCAAAAATAATTAACCCACAAACCTGGGCGTCTTTGAAGTGTGAGAGGAAACCGGAGCACTCGGGGAAAGTAGCTGAGTTAGGTGTAATTTGCGGAGTTGATTTTCTCCGTTGTATCCCCAGAACCATAAAACAATGCCAAAACAATTCTTCCTTTCAGGGGCTGTCCCACTTACACAATTTTTTCGGAGACTTGCCGGCACCCGTCATAGTAGCAGCAGGTTGCCGAAAATTTAAAAAAATGTTGAAATTCCAGCGGCGTCCAGAAAAAGATACGACTCTTTGGGCGACTACTCACGACCATACAGGTGACACCCTGTGTCTTGAACTTGTATCCGCCTTAAATTAGATCTATGTTATCCTGCTTTCTTTTCCACTCCCTACGCACTAGGGGCAATTTACAGAGTGTCAATTAAACTACAAAACAAATGTCTATGGAATGTGGAAGGAAACCGGAGCACCTGCAGGAAACCCACGTGGTCACAGGGAGAAGATGCAAACTCCACACAGACTGCACCTGAGGTCAGGATCTCTGGCCTCACCAGCTGGGTGATTGCTTGCATATGACAAGTGAAGCTTTTATGGTCATTTTTATAATTCGTGCCTGTTTAGCTCTACCAGCTGCGTCACTGTGCTGCTGTGTACAGTGTAATGAAGTCAGTGATTATATAACCTTCTGAATCTGTTGCCCATCATGGAACGGGGAACTCACCCGTGAGGGAAGCCGCAGAGAAGAGGATGGAGGGAGACAGTTGGGGATGCTGGACAAAGAGCCCAGTAGGAAGGGGGGGGGGGGGTCTTACCCTCCATGCCCCCAAGGGAGGCATGTCTCAGGGAACTAGGGGTGAAGAAGGCCATGCAAGGAGAGATTCAACGGTTTGCGAGACGACTGGAATGGAGGCAACGGCTGCAACAGGCATTTGTGGCCAGTTACTGCTGGGACTGTAAAATGGCGCCAAAATGGTGCCTCTTACATATGGACTCAGTGGGCTGTTCTGTACATTCTGTACTGACCGGGGGATTGTGCTTATGTAGAGGGATAGTCTTGCTGTGCTGTGCGGCAATAAGGTATTTCACTGTCCTTGATATTTGTGACAATAAAGAAACCATTGAACCATTGGTGCCATGTTTCTCAATTCCTATCATCAACTGGATTCAGGTTATGGCAGCATTTCAGCAGTTGATAACATTTCACTATCTTGTTTGTTCATGCCAGCAGTATTTCAGTTCAAATATTTCTCCAAACGTGAATTCCTTCGAACATGGGCTCCTGGTGATGTACAGCCCATGAAATGTCCCCTCTATCCATCAATAACAGGGTCTGAAGACGGGTCCTGACCCAAAACGTCACGTATACATGTTCTTCAGAGATCTGCCTGACCCGCTGAGTTACTGCAGCACTTTGTGTCTTTTTGTGTAAACTAGCATCTGCAGTTCTTTGTTTCAATATTCCAAAATATTAACAGCGTACCACATTGAGTCTTTACTAATTCAAAGCACTTGCTAAAATTAATATTGTAACATGACCCTAATCACACTCTCTTCAAGAGGGTCAAGAGTGTTTTATTGTCATATGTCCCAAAATGGAACAATAAAATTCTTACTACTTCGATGCTATGATAAACAAACAAAAGAAAAGTTAAATAAATAAAAATAACCCAATACAGGTCCACCACCGATTTTCCGGCACCCTCGGTTCCAGAACTTTTCTGGATTATCTGATAATCCGAACGGATCTGTCGACTCTGGCCGGGCTGGAGTTCCAGAACTCCCCCCGCAGCGAGCAAATTTGACATCGATCGACACAGACGTCTCGATGAGGATGAGATCGGCCACCTCACCCGGCCTAGATGCCACATTATTGGGAGGACTTCTGGAGGACATTTCAAGTATGCTTTCATAATTTAATCCATATTAAAGGGGGTGCCAGACCACCAGTTGACAGAAAAGCGCCGGTGGATCTGTATAATGCTAGAACAAAACAAAGAACAAAGTCCCTAGGACGGCACAGTGGTGCAGTGGTAGAGTAGCTGGCTTACAGTGCATGCAGCACCAGAGACCCGGATTCAATTCCGACTACAGGTGCTGTCTGTATGTAGTTGGTACTTTCTCTCCGTGACCTGCATGGGTATTCTCCGAGATCTTCGGTTTCATCCCACACTTCAAAGATGTTCGATTTGTAGGTTAATTGGCCTGGGTTTCTATATTTGGTGTAAGATTAAATTGTCCCTAGTTTGTGGAGGCATGTGTATTTGTAAAGTGATCGCTGGCCGATGCGAACTCAGTGGGCCGAAGGGCCTGTTTCCGCCTGTATCTATAAACTAAAAAAACGAAAACCCAGGCAGTTCGTAGTTCGAAGGTTCGTTGGAGTTCGTTGTGTTCAATAACCTGATGGTTTGAGTCAAGATGTCATAGAATCATACAGTGTGGAAACAACCCCTTCAGCCAAACTTGCCCACACTGGCCAACATGTCTCGTCTACACTGGTCCCAACTGCCTGCGTTTGGCCCATATCCCTCTAAACATGAGATAGGCACAAAATGCTGGAGCAACTCAGTGGGACAAGCAGCATCTCGGGACAGAAGGAATGGGTGACGTGTCGGGTTGAGACCCTTCTTCAGACTAAGAATCATGGGAGAGGGAGACACCAAGATAAGGAAAGGTAAGGTGTGAAAATGAGACATCAAAGGGGATGTGGACCAAGGAAAATGTAGAATAGATCACTGTTAGCTAGGAGGTGACAACAAAACATAGAGATAACATTTAATCAGGGGGACAGTCAGATGGTTGGAAAACCAGTGGATGGAAAGAGAGGGAAAGCAAGGGTTACTTTAAGTTGGAGAAGTCAATATTCATATCACTGAGATGTAAGCTGCCCAAGTGAAATATGAGATGCTATTCCTCCAATTTGCACTGGGCCTCACTCTGACAAAGGAGGAGGTCCAGGACAGAGAGGTCAGTATGGGAATGGGAGGGGGAGTTAATGTGCTTGGGAACTGGGAGATCAGGTAGGTTTAGGCAGACTCAGTGAAACGATCGCCGAGCCTACATTTGGTCTTACCAATATTAGAATTCCGCATCTGGAACAGTGGATACAGTAGATGAGGTTGGAGGAGGTACAAGTGAAAAGACTGTCCGATTCACCTGAAAATACTATTGAGGTCCTTGAGAAGGAGTCAAGGGGGGAGCTATAGAGACGGGTGTTGCATCTCCTGCGGTTGCAGGGGAAAGTACCTGGGGAGGGGATGGTTTGGGTGGGAAGGTATGTAAACCAGGGAGTTACGGAGGGAACGGTCTCTACGGAAAGCGGAAAGGGGTGGAGATGGGAAGATGTGGGTAGTGGTGAGGCAAAATTGTTGGAGGATTATATGCAATATGCGACAGTTGATAGGGTGAAAGTGCGGCCTTGGGGGACTGTTCCTGTAGTGACTGGGGGGGAGAGGGAGCAAGAGCAGAACTGCGGGATATCGAGGAGATGCTTGTGAGGGTCTCATCTACTTAAAGTTCTCCTCCCTCTAAACCTGTCCTATCCATGTACCTGTCTAACTGATCCGTAAACTTTGTAATATTACCTACCTCAATTACCTCCTTCGGCAGTGCGTTCCATACATCCACCACTCTTTGTGTGAAAAAGATACCTCTCAGGATCCTATCAAATCTTTCCCCCCCCACACCTCAAACCTATGTCCTCTAGTTCTTGATTCCCCCTACCCTGTGCATCTACCCAATCTATTCCTCTCAGGATTTTGTACATCTCTATAAGATCACCCCTCATCTTCCTGCATTCCAAGGTATAGTCCTAGCCTGGTCAACCACTCCATATTGTTCCACAACTCCCACAACCACTCAAGCCCTGGCAACATCCTTGTAAATATTCTCTGCACCCTATCCAGCATGACAACATCTTTCCTATTACATGGTGCCCAGGACTGAACACAATACTCTAAATGCAGCCACACCTACATCTTATAGAATTGCAACATGTTCTCCCAACTTCTATACTCATGGGTTGTTGGCAAGAATGAGCTCCTGAACCTGGACGTTACAGTTTTAAGACGTCTTTACCTTCTTCCCGATGGCAGGAGTGAACTGAGAGGGTGGCCAGGGTGGTGTGGGTCTCTGATGATGTTGGAGTTATCAGAGTTGTGTTGTTTGTGTTTCCATTCTTGGGTTTCCATTTAGTACATATTGGTTAGTTGTTTTGCTTCTTTTCTGTTCTGTTCTGTGCAGTAATCTGGAATGTTTTCATTAATGCACTGTGGAAGGTTATATTTAGAATAATTAGTATGTTGCTTTGCCTCAAAAGGAGCAGTAGTTTAATCAAATTGTACAAATTATCTCAAAACCAATCACAGAAACCATAAGAATGTATTACAGCTTTCAAAACAATGCATTAATTATTTTGTGCTCCGTTTACAATGAAATTTAAATTAAATATTTAAAAGAATCCCATTTTAATTCAGTTTAAGAACTTGTATGGTTCAACACTTTTGAAAAACAAATCCTTAACAGCATTGCAAAGGGCAAATTCAGCAATTATCTTATGAAAACAAGATTATGTTAATGAAAATTGCATTTCAAATCAAATTTACCAAGTGGAATACTGTTGTCGATTTTCAAAAGCTTTTTCTTCCCCTTAAAAAAACACTTCAAGTCTGAATCCAGTTGGTGTAACTTATTTATTTCTGAGTTTCAGCGTGTTCTTGTAGCATGTTGACTAAGCAGTGCAGTTTAAGTGTTGCTGTCATGTTTAAAGTACCATGCCAAGTGTCAATTAGAGACAGTTCTGGAATTAAAGCAACAAGCTTGAATGTGTTCCTGTACACTGCATTTATGATAACACAGCTGCCAGGCAAACTGCATGCACAGGGGTTGCTCTGCTGATTGAGGAGGTGCTGTGCCAAGACTTTAGACCATATGGCACCTCCACTTGGTTCTCAGTTTCTATTGTATATTGAACCTTTAAATGAGCTGAAATACCGCATTTTCAGTACTTCCATGTCTGCTGCTGTAGATTGGTTGGGAAAGTTGGAAGCACAATGACAATAACAAGGGTACATTGCAAAGAGCTGCCAGAAGAACTAATTTTCAGTCCAGCATTGGAATCCTTCCGTGGTTTTGTATGTCAGCAAGCTGTGATGAGGGCCAGTATCGTAAACAATTCTTCCAAAGCTATCTTTTCTCCTTTGGACTAAGGTTTATTATTGTCACCTGTACTGAGGTACCATGGACAGTTGCACACCAGTAGAGTTGCTGCCTCACAGTGCCAGAGGCCGGGGTTCGAACCTGACTATGGTTGCTGCCTGTATGGAGTTTGTATGTTCTCCCTGTGACTGCGTGGGATTTCTCCGGGTGCTCCGGTTTCCTCCCACATTCCAAAGTCGGGACACTTAGATGGCTTTGGCAAAAAGTGTAAATTGTCCCGAGTGCGTAGATGGTGCTAGAGTACGGAGTGATCACTGGTCGGCACAGATTCGGTGGACCGAAGGGCCTGTTCCTGCACTGTATCACTAAAGTTTAAAGACCATAGTCGTGGGTCTTGTAATGAAATATGAGCAGCATGCAAGGATTTGGATCAATGACTGGAGAGTGAACATTTTGAAGAGTACAAACAACTGTATTTATTAAAGTAAAATACAATAAAATTATTAATGAATTGCCAAGTCTCTGGCCTCTCTGCACATCCGAGTGTCCTGGCTGAGATGGCTGGCCTGGAGACCTCGAGTCCTGACAGAGACACGCACTATGATCCTCTCTCTCTCTCTCTCTCACTCTCTCTCCTTCCTCTCTCTCTCTCTCCCTCTCTCTCTCTTTATCACTCTCTTTTTCTCTTTCTCTCTCCCTCTTCTTTCTCTCGCCACTCTCTCTCTCTCTCTCTCTCTCTCTCTCTCTCTTCTTTCTTTCTCTCTCTCTCCTCTCCCTTATCCCATTATCCCCTTATCTCTCTCTCTCTCTCTCTCCCCAAAGGTGAAGTTCCTAACAGTTCAGTTGATGCATGCGCTTATATTACAAATTGTGCTTGTGTTTCTACCCTAATCCAAAAGCAACAGGTGACTATGTTTTTAAACTTGCTATCCTCCTTAGTGTCAAAAACCTGAGCTATTTGTTGAATCAGGCGGTGAGCTGAGCCAGTTTGGGAAGGCATGAAGCTTTTCCCAGTGACCTGGTACTTTCGACTGAGAATAAAGAAAAATGATTGATACAGAGTATCATAAATCGCTGGGATTCTCCTTGTCAGAGTACAGTGGATGCACTGTCACTGAGTATGTTTGAAGCTGTGAATGATAGTCAGTTAGTGTCTAATGAAATCAGAGGACCGGTGTAGTGGGTGTGTAAACAGCCGTGCTTCTAGGGCTGCCTTGATATCTGAATAACAGGGCAGGCAAATTATCCCTTGTTTCTTAGTCAATAGAACAGTTTAGCACAGGAACAGGCCCTTCGTGCCACAATGTCTGTGCTGAACCTGATGTCAAGGCCAACTCTTACCTGCCTGCACTTCATCCATATCCCCCCATCCCCTGCATTCCCACGTGTCCATCAAAAAGCATCTTAAATACCACTATAATTTCTGCCTCCGTCCACCCCTGGCAGCGCGTTCCCAGTACTCACCACCCTTTGTGTAAAAAAACTTGCCCCGCACATCCCAGTTAAACTTTGCCCCTCTCACCTTAAAGCTATGCCGTCTTATATTTGACATTTTCCTCCTGAGAAGATGGTTTTACAGTAGAAAATGCCGCTCATACTTCTTTCAGGTCTCCCCTCTACATCTGGCATTTTACCAAAAACAGTCCATGTTTCTCCTTGTAGTTAATACCTGCAAAACCAATAGTGCTTTAACATCCTAATCAATAATATTCTAGTATTTTATTGATTCTTATTGATTAGAATCAATAATATTCTAGTCAGGCACTTTATAGTTTTCTCCCTTCTCTTGGACAGCAAGTGCATCTTGGTAATCTGGGCACTTGAATGAATGAATACTTTATTGTCACGTGTGACAAGTCACAGTGAAATTCTTTGTTTTTGCATACCCAAGGTACATAAAGGGCGGTGACAAAGGTACAAAGTACCCCGCGCCAGGTCCATTTATTCCAATTGAAATAAGGAGGGTTAACGGGCCAGACTTCTTCAACCTCAGTGGGTGACAGGGTGGCACAGAATGGATTTGCTGCCTTGCAGCGCCAGAGACCCGGGTCCCATCCCGACTACGGGTGCTGTCTATAGGGAGTTTGTACATTCTCTCTGTGACCTGTGTGAGTTTTCCCGGGCACTCCGGTTTCCTCCCACACTCCAAAGACGTGCAGGTGTGTGTGTTAATTGACTTTGGTAAGACTGTAAAATGTCCCTAGTGTGTGCAGGATAGTGTTAGTGTACGGTGATCATGGTCAGCACCGATTCGGTGGGCAGAAGGGCCTGTTTCCGCACTGTCTCTCTAAACTAAACTAAACTAAATATACCAAGATGCAGTGAAAAGCTTTTTTGTCGTCCAGTCAGCGATCCAGTAAGTTAGGTTTAGACGTTAGGAGAATTACAGAATAGACATCCGTGGATCTTAGTAATTTTACATTACAATGATCAACAGTGGAATCTGACAGAGAATTATTTTGGCAATTGTAATATGACAGGACCAGTACATATTTTGAAAACTGCCAAAAAGATATTCATTATTCAAACGTGAATGCATGTCAGTGCTGGATAAATAATGCATGATATACTCATTTTACATTCAATCCTGACAGGATAGTTATGTTGCATTGAGAGCTTTATTGCGATATATAGCCAGAACATTTCACTCGATACAGTTAGAAAACATAACATGTCTCATGTCAAAAGTCTAAATAAAAATGTTGTGGAATCACGCAGAAATGACACTGATGTGAAAGAGACAGTACGGATTTCAACGAGTCTCTCAGTCTTTTGTCATGGTTGTCTAGGCGATGACCCTACAAGATGACACTGTCGGCTGGACGGGAAAAGCACAGCTACATTACCCACAGCTCATCGAACTAAGCAAAATAAATCTCAAAATTAATTCCATACAGAAGTTGAAGTCTGAATAATACTTCTGGAAATCAGTAATGGCAGAAAACCTCTTCAAATTTGAAGCCATTGTCAAAACATTTTGAAAAGGATCAAGGTTTATAAATCACAATATATACTAGCACGCAAGGGTTTTTTCTTAAATCGGCAGATAGTTGGACAGTCCTGAGATGAAAAGACAAAAGAAAGAGAAAAGGAGATAAGGATAGGTGTGAAATGTAAAGCTAGAGGAAGGAATATAGGTGGGAGGAAAAAGGGAAAGGGGAAAATTTAGTGTGTATTCAGGTGGGGCACGTGGAAGAAGGGAACATGTGAGGGAGGATGATAACATTGAACTAGCGTGTACAAGTGATCAATGGTCAGCGTGGACTCAGTGGGCCGAAAGGCCTGTTTCCATCCTGTACCTTTCAATTCAATTCAAATTAGTTGCACTCCACATCAGACATCAAGCTTTACACCATCAAAGGAATATTAAATATGAATGTAATATTATTTGAAAATTTAAGAAAAGAAAAGCCAAAAATGCTGGTGCTGAAAATTTGAATCATAAACAGACAATGCTGGAAAATGTTGAAACACCTGGCAGTGTCTGTGAAGAGAAACAGACAATGATATAGGTCTGTGATTCTTTATCAGAACTGGGAAAGAGAGAGGGGTGCAAAAGAACACAAAGTGCTGGAGTTAACAGCTCAGGCAGCGGCTCTGGAGAATTGCAGGCGAAACGGTTTGTGTTCAAGCAAGAAGACAGTGTTAGTTTATTCAGTATTAATTCGGAAAGGCTGCAATATGCTCAGATGGAATATAAGATGTCATTTCTCAAGATATTTGGACAGGTAGATAGACAAATAAGGATTAGAGGGATATGGGTCAAATGCAGACAGGTGGGAAGTGTAGATGGGGCATCTTGGTTGGCATGGTCATTTGGCATGGGCAAGTTGGACCGGAAGGCCTATATGCCGTATGACTATGAACCAATGACTCTATAACCTGATATCTTTGGCATTCCCTCATTTATACATTCATAGGATCTAGGAGCAGAATTAGGCCGTTCGGTCCATCAAGTCTACATCGGTATTCAATCATGGCTGATCTATCTTTCCCTCTCAACCCCATTCTCCTGTCTTCACCCCTAACTCCGTTACTACTCAAGAATCTGGCAATCTCCGCCTTAAAAATATCTATTGACTTGGCCTCCACCGCCGTCTTTAGTCAGAGGGTGTTGAATCTGTGAAATTCATTCCACAGATTCAACACCCTCTGACTAAAGAAACTCAGTAATGAATTCCACAGATTCAACACCCTCTGACTAAATACATTCCTCACCTCCTTTCTAAAGGCACTTCCTTTTATTCTGAGGTTATGACCTCTGGTTCTAGACTCTCCCACTAATGGAAACATTCTCTCCACATCCAATCTATCCATGCCTTTCATTATTTATCTATGTTAATTCCCAGGACAAAAAGGAACCGGTACACACATAACGCCACTCGATCGGCATGGACGAGATGGGCCAAAGTGCCGGTTTCCGTGCTGTAGGCTCTGTGACTACCAACTATAATTGGATCTTCAAGTAACAGTGTAAGAAGCCACATGCAGAGACATCAGAGTCATAGTCAGTTATTTTCCATTGAAGTCAGTAATAGGTTATTTTGCTGGTATGAGGGAAATTTGCAAATTGATCTGTAGCTGTATATTTAATGACACATTCTGCATTTTTTTCCTGTAATATTAATTAAGTTGGAATTGACTTTAAGACCTACTTAAACCGTTTTCCCACAGAATGCACCGAGGTAAACCTCAAAGGGAAACAAAACAGATTGCTACTTAATCACAGTCATTCCTTGGCTGACAGACTGCCTGTCAGAAGCACCATATGAATACCGCTAAATTATTTAACCTACAAATTATTCCATCTTATTCGCCTTAATTAACATATCTGAAGGATGAATTAATAAACAATATCACATCAATTTGACAATGATTTGCAGATACCCAAATCTCTCCGAGTTTTTGTGTGTGCGGTTCACATATTTCTGATTTTGGAATAAACACATGAAGAACATTAAAGCGATTTTTTAATGCTTGTTGGGAAATTATCGCTGACTTAATAATGTGTTGTCATTGACATTGTGGGCTGAAGGGCCAGTTCCTGTGCTGTACTGTTCTATGCATAGGAGGGGGTTGCAGATGCCGGTTTGCAATGAAGATAAGCATGGTGTACAATGGAGTATGGTGTACAATTTTGGTCACCCAATTATAGGAAGGATGTCAACAAAATAGAGAAGGTACAGAGGAGATTTACTAGAATGTTGCCTGGGTTTCAACAGCTAAGTTACAGAGATAGGTTGAATAAGTTAGGTCTTTATTCTCTGGAGCGCAGAAGGTTAAGGGGGGGACTTGATAGAGGTCTTTAGAATGATGGGAAGGATAGACAGAGTTGATGTGGACAAGCTTTTCCCTTTGAGAATAGGGAAGATTCAAACAAGAGGACATGACTTTAGAATTAAGGGACAGAAGTTCAGGGGTAACATGAGGGGGAACTTCTTTACTCAGAGAGTGGTAGCGGTGTGGAATGAGCTTCCAGTGGAAGTGGTGGCGGCAGGTTCGTTGGTATAATTGAAAAATAAATTGGATAGGCATATGGATGAGAAGGGTATGGAGGGTTATGGTATGAGTGCAGGCAGGTGGGACTAAGGGAAAAAAGTTGTTCGGCACGGACTTGAAGGGTCAAGATGGTTTGTTTCCGTGCTGTAATTGTTATATGGTTATATGGTTATAAGTACACAATGCTGGAATACAGTAACTCAGCGGTATGGGCAGCATCTCTGGAGAGAAGGAATGGATGACGTTTCGGGTTGAGATCCTTCTTCAGTCTTTTTCTCCAGAGTTGCTGCCTATCCCTTTGAGTTACTTCAGCATAGAATCATAGAAAATAGGTGCAGGACTAGGCCATTCGGCCCTTCGAGCCTGCACCGCCATTCAATATGATCATGGCTGATCATCCAAATCAGTATCGTGCACCTGCCTTCTCTCCATACCCCCTGATCCCTTTAGCCACAAGGACCACATCTTACTCCCTCTTAAATATAGCCAATGAGCTGGCCTCAACTACCTTCTGTGGCAGAGAATTTTCACCACTCTCTGTGTGAAAAATGATCTTCTCATCTCGGTCCTAAAAGACTTCCCCCTTATCCTTAAACTGTGACCCCTTGTTCTGGAGTTCCCCAACATCGGGAACAATCTTTCTGCATCTAGCCTGTCCAACCCCTTAAGAATTTTGTAAGTCTCTATAAGATCCTCACTCAATCTCCTAAATTCCAGCGAGTACAAGCCGAGTCTATCCAGTCTTTCTTCATAAGGAACTATGGAGCATGTTGTGTCTCTCTGTACTGTTTGTTCTATGTTCAATGTTCAATATTCTATGTTCTGTGTTTTATGTTCTAGTTCATCTTTGTCCAGGACAAACTGAGTCAATGACAAACAAACAGCTGAATCTCTGGGGTTTTTTTTGTAAAGAAACCTCGGAGGGTGGTAGGTTTGTGGAACAAGTTACCAAAGGAGGTAGTTGAAGCAGGTATTATAACATGATTTAAAATACATTTGAGAGCAGTATTGGACCCTATATCTGAGGAAGGATGTGCTGGCATTGGATAGGGTCCAGAGGGTCAAACGCTCATCATATGTTAATCCAATCATTCCTGGCATCATTCTCATAAACCTCCTCTAGATCCTTTTCAACACCAGCACATCCTTCCTCAGATATGGGGCCCAAAACTGATCACAATACTCCAAATGTGGTCTGATCAGCCCCTTATAAAGCCTCAGCATTACATCCCTATTTTGTATTGTAGTCCTCGTGAAATAAATACTAGCATTGTATTTGCCTTCCTTATTACTGATTCAACTTGCAAATTAACTTTATTGGGAATCCTGCACCAGCACTCCCAAGTCCCTTTGCACCTCTAATTTCTGAATTCTCTCTCGATTTTGGAACATAGTCTACGCCTTTAAGGGCCTGTCCCACTGTACGAGTTAATTCAAGAGTTCTCCCGAGTTTTCCCCTGATTCGAACTCGGAGAATGTCTGTAGCAGGTCCGTAGCGTTCGTGGACATCTCGTAGCGGCTCGTACTTGTAAGAAGTAACAATTTTTATTTACTCGTGGACATTTATTTGTATTTATTTACTCGTGGACATTTTTCACAGTGTTAAAAAAACGTCACGAGTTTACCGGATTTCCCGAGTACCTACGAGCCGCTACGAGACATCCACGAACTCCTATGGACCCGCTACGGACATCATCCGAGTTCCAATCAGAGGAAAAATCGGGAGCTCTTGAATTACCTCGTACAGTGGGACAGGCCCTTTATTTCTACTACCAAGATGCACGACTCCAAACTTTGCGAGACTATATTCCATCTGCCACTTCTCTGCCCACTCTTTCAACCTGTCCAAGTCCTTCTGCAGAGTCACTGCTTTCTCTAAACTACCTGCCCCTCCACCTATTTTCGTATCATCCCGCAAATGTGGCCGCAAAGACGCCAATCCCCTCGTCCATATCATTAATGTACAACGTGAAGAGTAACAAACACAGCACCGACCCTTGTGGAACTCCATTAGTCACTGGCAGCGAACCAGAAAAATACCCTTTTATTGCCACTCTCTGCCTTCTGCCATCCAGCCAACCTGCTATCCATGCTGGTATCTGCCCTGTGATACCAATGGCTCTCATTTTCTTCAGTGGCCTCAGGTGTGGCACCTTATGAAACTGAATGTGAGGCAGTGAATTATGCATAAACTCACCATCATACCAGTTTAATCCTTTAATTCTGTTAATGCTCAAGCATTGCACAAATCGTAAATCATGTAATCCACATTGGCAGCTGGATATACAGCAGATGAGAGTTCTTATTTGTACTAGACTTGTTAATGTTTGGAGGATAGTTTATACTGTAGCTCGAGTTACAGAATCACCACAAATGTATAGGCTCCTGACAAATTTCTTTCATCAAACGTGTTAACTCTTTAATTGATCTTGGAAAAAAACATAGAAGTTGTGCTGCTGCAAGTCAGAATTTCATTGTTCGGTTTTCGGTACATATGATAATTAAACCAGAGATGTAGAAACAAGGAACTGCAGATGTTGGTTTACAAAAAAAGACACAAAGTGCTGTCTGGATCTGTGGAAGGGGTAGATTAGAGCGGGAAGGGATTAGTGAACCAAGCAGTTGCGGAGGGAATGGTCCCTGTGGAAGGCGGAACCGGGTGGGGATGGAAAGAGGAGGCCACGTGCAATTTGGAGGAACAATAGTTCATATTCCGCTTGGGTAGCTTACATCCCAATGTGACATCACAAGGCCAACATGACCGTGAAATCTCCAATTTTATGTAAGTAGAATCATCCCCTTTATCGCGCAAGCCCCTCCCCACTCCCTTTCTTTTTCCACTCCCTTCTCTCTCCTGTTCCCCACCTGGGCTCGCACCTATTTCTCCCCTCCCTCTCCCCCTCCACCTACATTTCTTCCTCTAGCTTCAGAATTTGTAACTCTTCAATCCTTTTCTCTCACACACGCTGTCATTTTGTTTCTGGTCTTTGTCCATCCATCTGCCTAGCAATCTTCCCTCGCCTGTATCCACCTATTATGCACTGGGCTATGACCTGCCCCTCCTCTCTTCCAGCTTTCTTTGACCTCTCCCCCTACAATCAGTCTGAAGTAGGATCCCGACCCAAAAAATCACCTATCAAGTCCACCAGAGATGCTGCCTGACCCGTTGAGTTACTCCAGCACTTTGTGTCTTTTTTTGTAAGCTAGCATCTACAGTTCCTTGTTTCTACACCAATATCATTTTCCTGGCTTGTCAATGTAATCATAACAATAGGTTTCCAGGATTTGGATCAATGAAGGATAAAGGACACTTTAAGGTTACAAAGAAACTGTGCCTATTCATGTAAATACAGTTAAAGGATTTGCAAAAGAGTCACACACTCTTTTACACCAAAACATTGTGGGTTTTTTCGGCAATTAAACATTCTTGACTCTCTTGACTTTCTTGTTTCTTGAGAACATAGAAAAGTAAAGCACAAGAACAGGCCCATATATCAACCTACCTCGGAGTCCAGTCTATATGCCCACCACTGTTGATACCCCTACTCCGAGTAGAAGACTTTCTGCATTCACTCTATAAATGAACCCTCATGATTTTATACACCTCTTTATGATTACCTCTCAGCCTCCTGCATTCCAAAGATAGTCCCAGCTTGCCCAGGCCCTCAAGACCTGGCAACATCCCCGTAAATCTTCTTTACACTCTTTCCATCTTAATGATGTCCTTCTATATCATGGTGACCAAAACAGGACACAATACTCCCAATGTCTTTCACCATTGTAACATGCGTTTAGTTTAGTTTAAGTTAGTCACAGTGAAAAGCTTTATTGGTGCGTGCTACCAGTCAGTGGAAAGACCATACATGATTGTAATTGAGTCGTCCAACACGTATAAAGGGATAAAGGATAAAAGGAATAACATTTAGTGCAAGATAAAGTCCAGTAAAGTGCGATTTGGGTTTTAAAGGGAGTAGGATGAAAAGGTTCAGGTGGCAAAACAATATCATAGTGGCACAATGGCGCAGATGTAGAGTTGCTGCTTTACAGAGCCAGAGACCCGGGCTTTGATCCTGACTGTACTGAGTTAGTACATTCTCCCCATGACTGTGGGTTTTCTCCCACACTCCAAATACATACAGGTTTGTAAGTTATTTGACTTTGGTAAAGATTGTAAATTGTCTCTAGTGTGTAGGATTATGCTAGTGTATGGGGATCACTGGTCGGCGTGGACTTGGTGGGCTGAAGGGCCTGTTTCCGCGCTGTATCTCTAAACTAATTGCACCCAACCGTTACCAATGATGCTAGGGATTGTTCTCTCCTGCACTGTCAGCCAGTGATAGGGATCCATGTGGCATTTAAGCACCATCACAAGGCCAACATGAAATGGCTCTCTTCCTAACGTCTTTTGAAATGTAGTGCCCAGCGTATATAAAGCACTACATCATTCTTGGAACTCTTTTTGTGGATGGTTATTTGTAACAGTTTCACCATAAAAGCACAGTTAATGGATAATGTGTTGGAAACGGCTTTCAGAGAGGTTTTGTATGGAGTGTCATACATCTCGCTGTCAGGAAGAAAGGATCTGCTGATGCAAATGTATAGTAAACATCTTGTTGGAATTGTTACAGATAAATAAGCTTTCAGTTTCCTGCGGGTGATTGCATTCACCCTCACAGTGCAGAGTGCAATTTGTAACCTTGCAAATCACGTCTGTGCTACTGTCCGCACACACCATGGATGACTTACTGCGAGTCCAGTCCCATAACTTCAATTGACTGGCAGAACCTCTCATAGACAATGAACAAGTGGATAACACTGGGCAAAATGCCTCTAGAGTTCATATCAACAGTTTAATTTTAGTTCAGTTTATTATTGTCATGAGTACCAAGATGCAGTACAGAACGCCACAGGAGATCCTTCTTCCCTGTGGCTATCAAACTGTACAACTCCACCCCCTTCTGTTGTGGGGTATACTGACTCCCCTCCCCTCTCCCTCTGCTCCCCCCCCCCCCCCCAATCTTTGCACATCCCCAATCCTTTCCACTCGTCACTTTAATTTCATGTTTCATGCATTATGTGTTTTATGACTATTGGCAGATCAATTTTTATCCTGGGATAAATAAAGTTATATCATATCATATCATATTGTATCATATCGTATTGAATAGAGTGAAAGGCTTTTTTGTTGTGTGCTATCCAGTCAGGGAAGAGACTGCACATCTATGTTTTAACCTCTTAAATACGTGTCAACCTCTGAATGGAATTGTCATAAAAAGGAACTGCAGATGCTGGCTTATACCACAGATAGACGCAAAATGCTGCACCTTGGAACTCCCCAGAACGTCCCCTTGAGGGTGTGGGAGGTTAGTCCTCAGCCCTTGCCAAAACTGGTGCCTTAAGGGCCTGTCCCACCAGCATGCAACTCTATGCGATGAACGCGATCAAACTAGAAGCGGGGGCCGCGCGGAGGTCGGGTGATCCCCTGTACAGGGCCGTTCCCACCAGCATGCGCCTGCATGCGGCAAGCGCAACCAAACCGGCAGTAGGGGCCGCGCGGAGGTCGGGTGAGTGGCGCAACGCGGCGCAAAGTGAGGCGAACTTGGAGCGAAGTCTAAGGTAAGTTCGCCAGGACAGAGAGGGGCACACAGAGAGGGGCACTGAGGCACACACACACACAGGGCCACGGAGCCACACACATAGAGGGTGACGGAGGCACCTACAGATAGGTTCACAGAGGCACGATGTCGGGGCAGTGTGTAAACGTCGAGGCGACTGCGAGCCGACAAGCCGTTGCCGCGCGGAATTTTTGGACATAGTCAGTTTTTCGGAGCCCCGCGCGGTGTCGGGACGAACTCGGGACGAACTCCGCACAATTCCGCACGGCTCCGGCAATCGAAGTGGGACCGGCCCCGCGACGCCGGACGGCTCAAGCGACCATGTTAGGTCGCGCTAATCGCATAGAGTTGCATGCTGGTGGGACAGGCCCTTAACGATCGAGCACACATCGCCAACAAAGAGTCCAACGCACCTTTATGGAAGGCACATGGAACTGCAGACGCGGCTTTACAAAAAACGACAACAAAGTGCTGGAGTAACTCAGCGGGTCAGGCAGAGAATGGGTATATGATGATTCGGGTCAGAACCATACTTCAGACTTTTGTAGGGTTATTGTAATATTATTAATATAACTAATTTATATATTAATATAAAAGGTTATAATAATATTATATATTTTTAGACGTCTAAATGTATCATGTAAGTCCCATAGAGGTACATTGAACATTGAATTCTCCATTTACTAACCTCAATACCACACACTCTAGGTGGGCCGAAGGGCCTGTTTCCACTCTGTATCTCTACAGTAAACGTTTATCTGGAAAATGTGAAAATAAATGCATTCATTGCATAGTGACTGGTAGTAAGAAGCTTAAGTACAAGATTAGCCCCCTGAAGAATGAAGTTAGAGGTTATATACTTAGCAGTGTGTTGCTAGGAGATAGTGCCGACTAGAACAGTGGCAAAACTAGAATCCATCATGAGCTTTCAAAGAGATTTGCACTGAATGACATACACGGCCATCATTTCTTTGTTTGCAGTACTTTCCCTCTACCACTTCTCTGGATTGCCTTGACAATCACTAAACTGACAGATGACCATCCCTCAAAACAACCCTCCACTTTAAATACTTCTAATGATTCAGCTTCCACCACCTGTCTGTGCAGTGGAATCCAGAGGTTCACCACCCTATGTGAGTCAAGAGGCAAGAATGTTTAATTGTCATGTGTACTGAGAACAGAATAATGAAATTCTTACTTGCAGCAGCATTACAGGCCTGTAACACAGTAGATGGACACAAAGTGCTGGAATAACTCAGTGGGTCAGGCAGTATATCTGGAGAACATGGATAGGTGAGGTTTCGGGTGGGACCACTCTTCATACTGAAAGTGGGGGTTGAGGGGTATAACAGGAGGCAAGAAAAGATCAGAACAAATCAGGGTCGGAAACAGATAACTTCTGTGGCCAGGGAAGGTGTGATCAAAGGGGTACATTATTGTGGAACTGGTTAAATGACTGGGGTGGACAGGAATTGGGGGGGGGGGGGGGGGAGAGGAGGGGAGAGTTTGTTGAAATTACTTAAAATTAGAAAATTCAACGTTCATACAGCTCGGTTGTAAACTCCAACAGTACTCTGAGATAGTACATTAAACAAAAAAATTAAATAAATCAAAAACCCCAATTTTAGTGCAAAAAAACCCCAATCCTGTGTGCAACCAAGACACTTCATAATTCATAGTATCGTTGGTTTTGTAGTGTTCTAGAGCCTGATGGTTGTTGGAAGGAAGTTGTTGGGAAGAGATCATTTTCCAGAAAATGAATCTCCAAGGACCCATCAACCATCATGACTACTGATTCTTTTTGAGCTTTGAGATGGGGGGGTTACCTCATTGAAACCTACCGGATAATGAAAGGCCTAGATAGAGTGATCATGGAGAGGATGTTTCCTGTAGTGGGAGAGTCTAGGACCAGACAGCACAGCCTCAGAATAAAAGGATGTCCCTTCAAATTGGAGATGAAGAGGAATTTCTTTATGCAACTAATGCGCTACAATGCTGAGAATTACATTCTGCACTCTGTGACTTCTCCTTTGCTCTATCTATGAGAATGGAGATGAGGAGGAATTTCTTTAGCCAGACGGTTGTGAATCTGTGGAATTCATTGCCACAGACAGCTGTGGAGGCCATCTTTGGGTATTTTAAAAGCTGAGATTGATAGGTTCTTGATTAGTAAGGGCGTTGAAGATTATGGGGAGAAGGCAGGAGAATGGTGTTGAGAGGGAAAAATAGATCAGCCATGATTGAATGGTGGAGCAGACTGCATGGGTCGAATGGCCTAATACTGCTCCTATGTCTTATGTTCTTATGATTCCTGCTGTAGGTGGGAAGAGATGTGAATTAGCTATGGCAAGGTCTGAAGGTTGCAATTTACTTCAATGAAGATAATTATATTTCACTCACTATGACAACCAGTACAAGACTGCTGTGTGACATGTGGCTGATCTCTATTTAATTGTACTCTTCGCTTTAGTTTAGTTTAGTTAAGTTTAGAGATGCAGCACAGAAGCAGGCCCTTTGGCCCACCAAGTCCATGCTGACCATCAATCGCCAGCTTTATGTTAATTCACCTTTTCATCCACTTCCTACACTCTTGGGACAATTTACAGAACCAATTAACAGTCCAATACGCACCACAGTGGTGCAGTGGTAGAGTTGCTGCCTCACAGTGCCAGAGGCCCAGGTTCGATCCTGGCTACGACTGCTGTTTGCACATCTTCCTGTGACTATGTGGGTTTTCACTGGGTGCTCCAGTTTCCTCCCAGATCTCAAAGATATGCAGGTTTGTAGGTTAATTAGCCACTGTAAATTTGCCTCTAGTGTGTTGGGAGTGGATGCAAAAGTGGGATACCATAGAACTAGTGTGAACAGGTGATCAATGGTTGACGTGGACTCGGTGGACTGAAGGGCCTATTTCCATCCTGTATCGCTAAACTAACTGAAAGACAGCGTGAACAGAGACATTCAAATCGGCAGTTTAGTCCCGTGCCAGTGAAATGATGCTGCATGCTTGGTTTAGTTTAATTTATTATTGTCACGTGTACCCAGGTACAGTGAAAAAGTTTTTTTTTGCGTGCTCTCCAGCATACACATATTACCAACGTAAACGGAAAAAGCTATGCCACAGACGCCTGTGCTACTTTCATGTATGTAGTTTAATGTTTTTTTTGTGAACTGCAAATTTCAAACCGAGGTTCAAGACGAATGAATCAGAAGTACGATGTAATGTGGATATCAAGATATTTCCAGATTTACAAAGTTATAAACTCACAATTTTGTAGGGCTAAATGGCAATTGGAATTTAAGATATTTTAATACCCGTGAATTAAACCACCTTGGCTTACCAAACATGCTATGGACATGCATGACTTCCCATAAGAATAGAAAGATTAAAAGAGAACTTACCTTTTGAAGTTTGATCTTTATTTTATGAGTTGGAGTGAGGGATTACGTGAAGAACCTGCATGTGCATCAATCTTCAAAGCAACTGTATGAAACGACAGACCACTTGCACCAAATTAAACTATCGAAAGATTAATAACTTACCGAATGATCTTTATGAGATTCAGGGTTGGGAGGGCACGTAGTCTCTCACTCCAACTTCTCATAAAATAAAGATCAAACTTCAAACGTTAAGTTCTCGTTTAATCTTTCTATTTTATATCAAAGTCTCGTGATGAGACTGCATGAAGCATTCAAAGCTCTGTGGTTTCATGCAGTAACCCAATCTCTATGTGAAAACACTAAACAGATAAACCATAAATGGTAGAAAAAACATGGGCCATTAACAAAATGATTCTAAATTTACATACATGTACCTCACCCTGAATTGGACCACAGTCCCAGTTGCTTTTAAGTTGGATAATAGCTCATGCAGCACTGTTCAGAATTCTATCTGCAAACGTCCAGACATATTCAACGAAATTTTATAACTTCTGAAAGTGCGCTTTTCTGAGCCTCCTGCTGTTGCAAGAAAGTGATCAAAAGGGAATATCCATTCTATTGGCTGCTGACGAGCCAGCCGCCCTGGCAGAGTGAGACTTGAAATGATTTGTATTCACTCCTGCTTTCAGCTGCTTATACTCTATCCATCTTGAAATAGTCTACACCAACAATCTCTTGTGAAACTATTATATAACTATGAAGAAACTTTTCCTTCATCTTATTGGTTCTTAGTAACCTCAGTGTACCTTTATACATAATAAACACCCCCCAATCTCCGATCTGGTGGGTGGGTATGCTGTTAACTCCAATTTGTACCCAACCGTGCCTGTTTTGCTTTATGAGTTCATTCACATAAAATGCGACCCTCTTGTCAGATATGAACGAGATCCAGACGTAGATTGTGTAAAGACTGTGCTCTTCGTGCTAAAATCAGTGTCATAAGCATGACTTAAGAGTAACTGTTCCATCGTTAGGGATACTGCTGATGATAATCTGCATAAAAATTTATACTGATTACACATTCCACACTACTTTGTATCAAGGCTTTAGAGTGTTCATATAAAAGACACCTTCCATAACCTTAGTCAACAGTGGGTGAGAACAAATCATTTATTGTCCCACATAGTACTAGATACAACAGCAAAGCAGTACGAGCAGTATTAATTGCGCTATAACATAGTCACTTCTCTTAAACCCAAACTGAAAGAAAACCACTAACCTCTGCTACTTCTGTCTAAAAGATGCTCACATGTGTCTCTTCACAAAACTTTCCATACAACCATCCAGTGATAGGCGCACGAGTGATAGGTTGAACTAGCCACCGCTCGTGTCTTTGAGCAAATATAGGAGCTTCTGTCAGTGGACTTATTTACAATGGAAGCCATGGTTGAGTAGGCCAATTTGGCACTACTATAATTCATGTTGCCTCGTCTTGAATTATCTTAGGAGGCATCTACTGATAAATACCCCGAGTCTTATCTGTGGGTAGGGTCCGAGACATATCTGCAGAGTTTATGACAAAACCTATACATGTAATAGATAATGCCGGCTCCAGTATGGACTTTCCTGGATGAATAACAAACCCTAGATATTCTAGGAGCACCTTGGTTGCTGAAACAGCCAACTCTGTGACACCTGATCTCTTCCCTACAATAAGCATGTCTATAAATTCCATGACAAAATGCTCTTTAGATCTGAGTAGGGCAACATTGACTTTAGAATCTTTGTAAATAGCCTAGGGCTGAAGTCAACCCCTTAGGTAGAGCCTAAAATTTCCACAACTGGCCTTGTCAGATAAGCCTCAGATATATCCTGTGAGCCTCGTGTATTGATATGGAAGTATGCATCTTCAAGATCGATTGAGGCCCTAAAGCAATCCTCTGTAATTTGCTATTTTGCTGAATGAAAATTATCCATCTTAAAATGGTTATTCCAAGCGCATGTTTAGACTAGACAAATTCTAGAATGATTTGGCATCCTCCACTTTTCTTCAACCTTGAGAAGATATTAGAGATATATCCCTCTTGTTCATGGGCAGACTGCTCATCCTTTTGTGAAATGTTTCTGTTTCAACTTGGATAACCATAGTTTCCTCTTTAGACCGTATGTACGGAAATCTTGGCTTCTCTTGCCGCGGAGGAAATTGATCAACCAGAAACTGAATCTATAACCGTTTATGATTTGTAAAATGGAAAGATCGGAGGTTATCTGTCCCCACCTGTTGTTGAACCCTCATCCTATCTCCGACTTGAATATCATCAGCACATCTCATGCGATGGATGGAATAATATTTGCATACCTCAACGGCCTCCACCTCATTGTCACTTTGCTGTCTATGATGAGACAGACGGTGGCTGTAGATGTGATCATGCAGTTTCTAAGAAAGCACTTGCTATAAAAACCACCAAGGCTGCCAATAAAATAAATGACAAAAGGTGATTATCATCCCCCGCCACCAAGATCCAGCAACCCCTGAGACTGACACCACCAAAAATGGTCTTAGGCGGATGATCAATAGAGTCAACTGACCCTAGACTTTGCTCTGTCCCCTTGGCTCAGGCATCGTGGCCAGCTGGGGAACGATAATGAGTATATGAAGTGCACTGCCACAATGGTGAGCGCTGAAAACCTGTGAATAAAAAGGCCTCGGGCTTGGTTTTAATTGTGTAGGCCTGGTGCTCCAACCAGCCTCAGAGTAGCGGTATCTGCCACTAGTTTGGTCGGGATGATGCATGCAGGTAAACGGGAGTCTTACCCACAAAGGGTGTCTTTACCACACCCACTGCTGCCTTGAATTCCTCTTGCAAGTGTTTTACTTGCTAGCCCAAGTCTTCTCCAAAGAGATACGTGCAGACTGCACATACTAGCCTTGCACAAAATTAGCAATATTGGGTTGATCTCAGGCCTATACCATCCTAACACAATTGAGTTTAAACTGTGCATTACACAAAAGTGCTAAGGTGTCTACTGCAATTCAGACAGCTGAGTTCCCTCCACCGACCCTGCAAATGCCATAATCCTTCTTTGAGAATTCTCTAAACTCGCTGGGGTTTAAAGCCTTTTGACTTTTTTTAACCTTTCCGATAGCCCCAATGGTGTCATTAACCTACGGACCTCCATTGTCCGGCTGAAATCAGGACTAGCATTCTATCCAGCAGTGTCCAGCATGATCTTCTCAATCAACTGATGAGAAGTCAAATAACCAATGCTACTGCCAGTTCTTCCTCTAACGGTTCTCCTATCGCCGAAGGGATGACAGATTTAGTCACAAGTGGCATCAGATCCCTATAAGACTTGAGTTGAAGCATATCATCCACTTGATGTGGGAATTTGAGTTCACTGTCAACTACCTCACAGTCAGAGTCTCCACGAATAATCCTCAAAACACCCCTCCTCAGAGTGGGAGATATCATAATGCAACCCTGAACCAGGTATTGTTGCCGCAGACGTCTGACTGCAACTACCTGTCTCGGTCGCCAGTGTGCACAACATATTCCCTTCGACCAGCCTCTCAATCAGGATTTCCAGTATTGAGAGCCTACAGATGACATCCTCAATGAATGTTGAGGCTGTACCTTCCTGCCCAATAATGTTCTTTTGGACATGGCCTACCTGAACTTGGGTCGCCAAACTGCTCCCTTATGGAGCGTTTGCTTTTTATTATTATTATTATTATTATTATTATTATTATTATTATTATATTTTAATTTTATATAACATGAACCTGCAAGTCAGATAAAAATGCTACATGCCAGTTCGGCCTTTACTGGTTTACCTATCCCCAAGAGGATGGCAAATTATGTTCTGGCGTGCTGGCAACTCTTTTTAGCCGAGCTGAAAGCATTTAGCATGTGTTGAGGGATTCCTCAAGCTCCCTGCCTCTGAGCAGGAGATATCTGAGTTTAACTGCCTCTATCAATTAAATGCACCTTCCTCACTCTTGTGTGCAGCCTGATAACCTCAATCATAGATGTTGAGGCAGTGCTTCCCTGACCAATATGATCCATTTGGACAGCCATTTCCAAGTTTGTCTACACTGAACCAGGGTAGACAAGCTGTTCCTTCTGGAAGTTTCACAGAGGTTGCTGTGCAGGCCACCCTGCCAGCATCTCTGAGCCCGGGTTGCCAACTTGTTTTTTTTCAGAGCCAGAGGAAGGTACTAGACAGACTATGCTGCCAGTGTGTCCGAGCTCGGGTCGCCAGGCTGCTCCAATTTGGAGCTTCCACGGAGGTTAGTGTAAATACCTTAGTCTCACACAGGTTAAAGCACAAGCATCTTTATTGCGGTATTTAAATCTTATGGGTTGATGTAGATCTGTAACAATTTCTTGTCTTTCTTGGTGGTTACGACCATGGTGGAGACCCAGTCGGAGGGTTCGCTAACCTCGGCAATGACTCGGATGGAGATCATGCGCTTAAATTTGGCGTGTATTTTCTCCTGCATGCCATGGGGGACGCGGTGAGGTGTGCGAACTATTGGGGTGACTGCATGATCCACAGTGATCTTGTATATCGTGGGCAACTTGCCAAGTTTGTCGTCGAACAAGTCTTTGTAATTGGATAGCATCTGCTGTGTTGGTTCCTCTGTCAAACAGAGTTTGTGGGAAGCACCCCCGAAATAAACCAGACCTAGGTCATGGCATGCATTGATGCCAAGCAGGGTTTCTGAATTTGGTTGGACAGGTTTTTAGTCTGCTCTTTGACAGTGCATTTTAAATCACCTTTACCCAATGGGTGAAGAATCTCCCCCCCTGTAAGCATGTAGGTAGAGGAGTCTTTTTTCATGAGTTCAGTGTTTCTTATTTTGTTGAACTTTTTGAGTGACATTACATTCACTCTGGCACCAGTGTCGACTTCGGTATTCAAAGCCTTGTTGTTTATTATCATGGTCACAGCAGGATCCATCAGCTTGCCTGGGGAGCACAGGTTGAGGGCCAGTACAGTTGAATTGTTGTCTGTGTTATCGGAATCATTCCCATAGGAAGCCTCGCCTTGTTCTTGGGAATCAGAATCAGACGGCTCTTGTTGAATCAGTGCAGATTCATCCTTGAATGCGTGTTCCCACGCGATCAACAACATGTGGCAAAATGGTTACTTTTTTTGCATTTGTGATAAACCTTCCCATGGGCAACAGAGTGGAAATAGTTGCAGTTGGTGCATCTCGTGGCAGGCATATTTGGATCAGTGCGGGACGTGTTTAAAAATGTCTGCAGTGAGTAGTTAGCTATATTTACGTTATATTGCTGGTGAGGACTGGTGGAGTCAAAATCAGCCAGTGGGGCTATGGTTTCTGCCATTCGGCACACATGAATGGCTTGATCCAAAGTCAGTTCAAAGCAACTGTATGAAACAACAGACCACTTGCACCAAATTAAACTATAGAAAGTTTAATAACTTACCGAATGATCTTTATGAGATTCAAGGTTGGGAGGGCACGTAGTCTCGTTAAGTTCTCGTTTAATCTTTCTATTTTATATTGCAGTCTCGTGATGAGACTGCGTGAAGCATTCGAAGCTCTGTGGTGTCATGCAGTAACCCAATCTGTATGTGAAAACACTAAACAGATAAACCATAAATGGTAGAAAAGACATGGGCCATTAACAAAATGATTATAACTTTACATACATGTACCCTACCCTTAATTGGACCACAGTCCCAATTGCTTTTGGGTTGGACAATAGCTCATGCAGCACTGTTCAGAATTCTATCTGCAAACGTCCAGGCATGTTCAACAAAATTTTATAACTTCTGAAAGTGCGCTTATCCGAGCGTCCTGCTGTTGCAAGAAAGTGATTAAAGGGGAATATCCATTCTATTGGCTGCTGACGAGCCAACCGTCCTGGTAGAGTGAGACTTGAAATGATTTGTATTCACTCCTGCTTTCAGCTGCTTACACTCTATCCAGCTTGAAATAGTCTACACCAACAATCTCTTGTGAAACTATTATATAACTATGAAGAAACTTTTCCTTCATCTTATTGGTTCTTAGTAACCTCAGTGTACCTTTATACATAATAAACACCCCCCAATCTCTGATCTGGTGGGTGGGTATGCTGTCAACCGTGCCTGTTTTGCTTTATGAATTCTTTCACATAAAATGTGACCCTCTTGTCAGATATGACCGAGAGATCCAGACGTAGATTGTGCTCTTCGTGCTGAAATCAGTGTCATAAGCATGACTAACTTAAGAGTAACTGTTCCATCGTTTGGGGTATAGCCGATGATAATCTGCATATAAATTTATACTGATTACACATTCCACACTACTTTGTACCCAGCTTTAGAGTGTTCATATAAAAGACACCTTCCATAACCTTTGTCAACAGTGGGTGAGAACCAATCATTTATTGTCCCACTTATAGTACTAGATACAACAACAAAGCAGTATGAGCCGTGTTAATTGCGCTATAACATAGTCGCTTCTCTTAAACCCAAACTGAAAGAAAACCACAAACCTCTGCTACTTCTGTCTAAAAGATGCTCACATGTGTCTCTTCACAAAACATTCCATACAACCATCCAGTGATAGGCGCACGAGTGATAGGTTGAACTACCCACCGCTCGTGTCTTTGAGCAAATATAGGCGCTTCTGTCAGTGGACTTATTTACAATGGAAGCCATGGTTGAGTAGGCCAATTTGGCATTACTATAATTCATGTTGCCTTGTCTTGAATTATTTTAGGAGGCATCTATTGATAAATACCCTGAGTCTTATCTGTGGGTCGGGTCCGATACTCTGCAGAGTTTATGACAAAACCTAAATATGTAATCGATAATTCCGTCTCCAGTATGGACTTTCGGTTCAGTATGGGGCTACGGTTTCTGCCATTCGACACGCATGAATGGCTTGATCTAAAGTCAGTTCAACGTTTCGCAGCAGTTCAGCTCTTAGCTTGTTGTCGCTCATTCCTCCCACAATTTTATCACCGACGAGCTCATTAGTCAACTCACCGATGCGTCACAGTGTACTCATGTGTCGGAGAACGCTGATAAATCATTCAACAGGCTCATCAGCCTGTTGCTGTCGGGCGAAAAATCGTGTTCTCTCGAGTATAGAGTTCGATGGCAGGTTGCACAGTTCTCTAAACTTCCTCATTAGAACTGTTGGGTTGTCGCTAGTTTCAGCTGGCACCAGTACCTGACCATTCGCGTCGAGGTGTGCTGGGGCGAATTCAAAGTTGTCCGCACGGAACATTGCTTCCGGACCCGCTAGATTGAGCAGTAGCGATGCCTTCAGATCGTCCGGATCTTTTCGGTGAACGATGCAGATATAGTGAGCATAGTCTCGCTCAAACATTCGCCATCGCTTGGCTATGTCAGAATCAAACACCAGCACACTTGGCTTTCGACAGGAGTTAGCCATGTCGTCAAAATCACTCACAAATAAAAACTGATAAACAAAATAAATCGCGGTTAACAGACGAGGGTTGGACCCAATTTTCAGACACCATGTAAATTCCTTAGTCTCACACAGGTTAAAGCACAAGCATCTTTATTGTCCACTTCATCATCATGTAAGCAGTACATCACACGTTCAGTCTACTGCAGCTACTGAAGACAGTAGGCAAGTTCTTATACTATAAATCATACATTTAGGCGGAGATTTAAATACTAAGCATTCTGATTGGCTAACATGCAATAGCCAGTCTACAATTAGTAAGATGATCATATGACGTTACCTGCCAGCGTCTCCGAGCCCGGGTCGTCCTCCTTATCGGAGCTTCAGCGCCTGTCCACATCTTTGGCCCCACGTTTGCCAAACTGCTCCCTTTCGGAGCTTTAACCGGACATTGCTGTGCAGGCTGTGCCTGCCAGCGTCTCTGACCCCGGTGAAACAGGCTGCTCCTTCGGAGCCTTGGTGGAGCTTACTGTACAGGTCGCGCCTGCCACCATCTGCAAGCCTGGTTCGACAGGCTGCTCCTTTGGAGCCTTGGTAGAGCTTACTATACAGGTCGCGCCTGCCAGTTACTCCGAGCCTGGTGCGACAGGCTGCTCCTTCGGAGCCTTGCTGGAGTTTACGGTGCAGGTCACACCTGCCAGTTTACTCCGAGGCCGGCCGCCTGCTCCCTTTTGGAGCCTCAACGGCAGTAGCTGTACAGGTCGCTCCTGTCAGCCTCTCCGAGCCTGCTGCATCTAATTTCGAAGCCAGCTGGCCATTCCTTTTAAAGAAAACCAGATTCCCTGCCGGAGCATTTTCGAATGCCTCCGAATCTGCGCCATGCGACGACGTATTGATACGCATGCGGGCTGGCAGGTTCTTCACACAGTCTAATCACGAGACTTTGATATAAAATCAATATCTCAACTAAACATTAATTTACTATGACGTATCTGAAGAGTAAACTCTTGCCTTGTGCTTAACTGTAATATTCAGTATTACCTGTACATTAACATTTAGGCTTTACTTTCCTTTACATATACAACGCAGATACAGGCGCTTCAGCCCACTGAGTCCATGCCGAACAATGATCAACCGTACACTTGTTCCAACCTATACAAGTAAGATAATTTACAGGAGCCAATTAACCTACAAAACTGTATGTCTTTGGAATGTGGGATGAAATTGGAGCACCCGGAGAAAACCCACGCAGTCACAAGGAGAACGTACAAACTCCGTAAGTCATGGTGCTGCAAGGCATCAACTCTACCTCTGCGCCACCGTGCCACCTCATGAAACCTATGGGTTATTCACATGTTTATTGATAATGCTAAAATAATGTAATCCCATTGCTACCTGTTAGAGATATACAGAAGGGACCCTGCTGGTAGATTAGAATTGACTTGAAAGTCAAGAGCTCCAGAGCCAGATAGGATCACCTTGATGTACAACAAAGAATAATCTCCCGTTGTGCTATGATTTCAGTAAAAGTATCCACAGGCACAGGTTGAAAAATACTATTTGCATGATGTTACTGTTCATCCAAGTACGAATTCAGAAGTGATTCATAGTATTTAATTCCAGCTTTTTTAAATTGTTAATGAAATTTGCGTATTCAATTGGCACTGCAGTTTATCTTCATTTGTTGGTACAGGTTCTCCGCACAAACACACGATTCAACCATTACCACATTACAGCTGTTTAGCAATCAGATTATGCAACTCGAAACCTTCTGTCATAGTTGGATTAATCTCATTCAAGTTATTTTTAATCTTAATGGTCTTATCGGGAGGTTTGACAAGTCCATTATTTTAGACATAAGGTGCCAGAGTGTCTCAGCAGGTTAAGAAAAAGGATGGGTGACGTTTTGTGCCGGGACCCTTTTTCTCCAGAGATGCTGCTGAGTTACTCCTTCACATTGTGTCTATCTTTTTATAAACCAGCACCTGCCGTTCCTTGTTTCTACAAATCCATTAATTTACCAGTTACTCTGTTTGTTTCAATGAAGGTCAATGGTTTAAAGTGAGAGGGGAAAGATTTTATAGGAGTTTCAGGGGCAACCTTTTCACACAGAAGCTGTGGGTCTACGGAACGAGCTGCCAGAGGAGGTTGTTGAGGCATGCACTGTAACAGCACTTAAAAGGCATTTGGACGGGTACATAGATAGGAAAGGTTTCGAGGGATATGAGCCAAACGGGGTCAATTGGGACTAACTTAGATGAAGCACCTTGGTTGGTATGGTTGAGTTTGGGCAAAGGCCCTATTTCCGTGCTGTATGACTATGATTATATATATTATCCAATAAACCCCACTATGATATCTACTTTCACCACCATCCCTGGCAGCACGTTCCAGGTACCCACCACCCTCTGCACATCTCCTTTAAACATTGCCCCTCTTACCTAAATGCTATGCCCTGTAGTCTTTGTCATTTCCACCCTGGGAAAAAAAGGTTCTGACTGTCTACCCTAAGATATATTTTGGAAAGTAAATTGAAAAGAATAATAATTACAGAAAATTTACCAGATAATTATTGCCTTATTATTTTTACATCAACATCATAAAATTCATAATTGCATTCAAAGTATAAAAGTGTATTTATTAAAATAAAACCAAT
This sequence comes from Raja brachyura, assembly GCA_963514005.1. The sequence goes on from OY740787.1 coordinate 61,835,226, forward strand.
TATACTTCAACAAGAAAATATCAATTTTAGCTCTTTTTTTCAGCAAACATTTGATAAGGCAAAGGAAACAAAAAGATCTTGCAAAATTGTTTGTAATTAATTAATTGGAAATTGAAAGTAGTTCTGATCAATATTGACTAACTTGCTTTTTCTAAGGGTTCCGAGCCAAAACGTCACCAATCCATCTTCTCCAGGCATGCTACCCGCTGAGTTACTCCAGCATTTTGTGTCTATCTTTGGTATAAATCAGCATCCTTGTTAATACAGTTTGGTTTTACTAATGACGAGATCCTCCTGCAAAGCTGTCTGCATCTGTAATCTAACCTGTGCAATGTATTGAAATATGACCATTGCAGAGTATGTTCACTTGTTGTGAAGAAGCTTTATCAGTATAACTTCTCTTTTCAGAATATTGAGTGCTTCAACAATAAAATGTTTGCTTTTAGAAAATGTCTTAATTATCATTTTGCTTTCAAACAACGGCAAAACTTTAGAAACAAAGAACTACAGATGCTGGTTAACACACAAAAGGACACAAAAGTGCTGGTGTAATTCAACAGGTCAGGCAGCATCTCTGGGGAACATGGATAGGTAACTTTTCGGTCGGGACCCTGCTTCAGATTGATTTTGACGGGAGAGAAGAAACCGTAAAAGAGGAGAGGCATGACAAATTGTGGCAGGTAATAAGTCAACATGGGCGTGGGCTGTTTTGATAAGCAGGTGTTTGGTACAAAGGCAAGAGATAAGAACAGAGAGTGTGAGACAGGTTTGAAGAGGTGCAGATTGTAAAGCCAGAGGGAGGAAGTAGCAGGGAGGGAGCACTTTGTGTTCTTTTATCCTTTCCATTGATTTGAGAATTCTCCCCTTAAATGACATCACCAAAGAAAATATATCTGCTCATTAATTTTGCCGTTGTTTGTAGATGTTAAGCAAATAATATCAATGTTTATATTTTCATTAAAAGCGGATATGGGCATTAATTTCTATGGTCCAAAGGGCCTGTTTTTGCGCTGTACTGTTCGATGTATGATTAATATTCTCCTTGGTGGTATTCTTATAAATAAGCTTTATGATAATTTACTTAAATCTACCCAGAGATTTAAAAGCATTTTTAAATGCTTGCCTGGTAACAGTGGTGTTGAAATTCAATTAACTAAGTCAATATAGAGGTACATAAGATCACAAGAGGATTAGATAGGGTAAATGCACAGAGACTTTTACTCAGAGTAGAGGAATCAAGAACCAGGGGACATTGGCATAAGGTGAGAGGGGAAAGATTTAATAGGAACGTGAGGGGAAACGTTTTCACACATAGGGTGGTGGGTGTATGGAACAAACTGCCAGAGAAGGTAGTTGAGGCAAGTTCCATAACAACATTCAAAAGAGATTTAGACAGGTACATGATAGGAAAGGTTTAGAGAGATATATGGTCGAAACACGAGCAGGTGGGACCAGCATAGATAGAGTCACTGTCATAGAGCATGGAGTCATACAGCATGGGCAAGTTTCTGCCTAACTTGTCCATGACGACAAAGGTACCCCTCTTCCCATTGTTCCACCTCTCCGTATCCTTTCTAAACCTTTCCTATCCATAAGGCATCTTGGTCAAGAGTCAAGAGTGTTTTATTGTCATATGTCTTGAAACGGAACAATGAAATTCTTACATGCAGCAGCACAACAGATATGTACAAATATTGCTCTATGAAATCCATTATAAACAACAAAAAGTTCAGTTTATTTAAAAAAAAAATCAAACAGACAAATAAATAGAAAATAGTAGTGCAAAGTCAAAAATAATGTTCCCAAGTTAGAAGTTGATGTGTTTAACAGATGATGGTTGTTGGGAAGAAACTGCTCCTGAACCTGGATGTTACATTTTTCAGGCTCCTACACCTTCTTCCCAATGGCAGCATGAGCAATTTGGGCCGAATTGCCTGTTTCTGTGCTGTATGACTCTATGGCTCTTTGCTTTATCATTTAATTGTAGTGGTTATGGAATTAAAAACTTTTTACTCACGGGGTAATATTGAAGATGATCACTTGAGGGCAGTATTAAATAGGTGAAGCATTCTTGCACATCAGAGCTGAGAGATTAAGAGTTCTTTCTTCCTTGAATATGTTACCAATCTACAGTTGCCACATTTTATGTAATTCACCAATCATTACAGTTTAATTGTTTCTTCACTTAGAAGTAGAATACTACATTTAAAATGTATTTAGAGTCATAGAGTCATAGAGTGGCATCCTCAACTACCTCCTCCAGCAGCTTGTTCTATACACCCACCACCCTTTGTGTGAAAAAGTCATCCCACAAATTCGTATAAAATCTTTCTCCTTTCACCTTAAACCTACAGTACATCATCCGGTTCTTGATACCCCTACTCTGGGTGAGTGTACGTCTATCTGATCTATTCCTCTCATGATTTTGTACCTCTATAAATTCACCTTTTAATCTCCTGGATTCCCATTTTACTCAACCCAGGGGTGGGGAACCTTTACGTGTTGGAATACCGCATTGTTAGCTGTAATCTAATAAATCTGCATCCAAGAAACTTCAATTAGATGTACTTTATGACATTTATCTTGAAAGTTGTTGAATAAATCTATTCCTCGTGTTCTACCTGTAAGAGTGCCCAAAGCGTGTAACTCTTCGTAGCAATAAAATAGCCCTCATGACTTACTAATGTTTTAATTGTGGCCGTCAGTTGGGCAGGATTATTTTGTTGAATCTTCTTTTACTCTTTGGTATTTTAAATACGTTAATTTTAAGATTAAAATAAAAATAATAAAAGACGAATAAAAACATATTAATAAAATTAAAAGAATTTGTTCTACAAAATTTGGATTCATTCAAAAGGCCACACTTAATGGCCTGGAAGCTGCATGTGGCCTTAAGGCCACAGGTTCCCCACCCCTGACTCAACCTCTTCCTATACCTCAGACTTTGAGTCCTGGCAACATCTTTGTAAATTTTCTCTGCACCCCTTCCAACTTGGCAACATCTTTCCTATAACATGGTGCCCAGGCCTGAACACAGTAAACACACCAACATCTTATATAACTACAGCAAGAGCTCCATACTTCTATACTTTATTTAATGAAATAGTTAGAAAGCAACCTAGGTTAATATTTACGCTGCAGATTTTGATCTAAGAAAGAGTTTGTGACTCATGGGTTTTCATGGTTAGTGAGTTTACTATTTGATTGCTTGGGACTTATAAACTCAAAAGATATCTCATTATCAAGTGCAGCCACAGTGGCGCAACGGTATAGTTGCTGCCTTACAGCGCTTGCAGCGCCGGAGACCTGGGTTCGATCCCGACTACTGGTGCTATCTGTACGGAGTTTGTACGTTTCCCCCCTTGACCACGTGGGGTTTCTCCGAGATCTTCAGTTTTCTCCCACACCACAAAGACGTACAGGTATGTATGTCAATTGGCTTAGTGCATGTGTAAATTGTCCCCAGTGTGTGTAGCATAGTGTTAATGTCGGTGTGGACTCGATGGGCCAAGGGGCCTGTTTCCACGCTGTATCTCTAAAGAAAAAAAAGAAAAAAGTGTCCACACAAAATGCTGAAGTAACTCAACGAGGCAAGAAGCATCTCTGGATAGAAGGAATGAGTAACGTTTCGGGTTGAGACGTTTCTTCAGTCTCGACCTGAAACTTCACCCAATTATTTCTATCTGGAGATGCTGCCTGTCCCACTGAGTTACTCTAGCATTTTGTGTCTATCTTCGGTTTAAACCAGCACCTGCAGTTCCTACCTACTCATTAACAGTGTATGTCTGCTCCAGACATCATGCAATTGTTTCTATTTTAATAAACGTTACTGTGCAGCAATGTATAGAGTTACTTTGAAATTCACTCCTGTACTAATTGCAGTGGAGACTTTGAAGATAAAGTAAAAGTTTAAGCTCTGAAAGCTGCCTGAGAGATAGCATATTGATCTAAATATAGAACTGGCATAGAGCCACGGCCAACAGCATTTGGTACTGCGTACTGCTTTGGTACAGTCAGGAACAGTTCTTTCTCCATTAAAGCCTCAATTCATCAGGGAACACCTCAAATGAATTATATTATACATTAATAGATTGAATTTTGACCACAATATCATGTTCCAACATGTAATATTATTACATAGTGCAACTTTGCATTTGACCAATAATGAACATTTTTTATATTGCTAATGATGATGTAATGAACCACCTTTGTTATTATTTGCAATTTTCAGTGAGAAACGAGGATTTGCATCGACAAAGTAACTGCACATTCATTTAGCTGGACACAAAATGCTGGAGTAATTCAGCGGGCCAGGCAGCAACTCTGGAGAGAAAGAAAGGATGATGATTCGGGTCGAGCCTCTTCTTCAGATGTATCCTTTCTTGCACATTCATTTAGTGCTGTGTGATTTAGTCAAGATTACATCATTCCTTGCCCACACTTAGGTAATAGAGGCTATCAAATTTTGGTAATGCCAAATACTGATGTAGGGCAGCACAGTGGTCAGTGGTAGAGTTACTGTCTTACAGCGTCAGAGACCCGGGTTCAAGCCTGATTACAGGTACTGTCAGTATGGAGTTTGTACGTACTCCCTGTGACCACGTGGGTTTTCCCCAGGTATTCCAGTTTCATCCCACACTCCAAAGACGTACAGCATCTCATAACAATGGAAATTCAATGAATATGGGAAATATATTTACTTTGATCTGAAGCTAACAGCACTTGCAACACACAGTATGGCTTTCATTACGATTTGTTTCATAAAGAGGTTAGCAACACACATGTCAGTCTGAAGTAGGGACCCGAAACATCGCCAGTCTCATCCCTCCACAATGCTGCCTGACCCGTTGAGTTACTCCAGCACTTTGGGTTTTATGCAAGTGACACATCTGCTACTTTATAAATAAATCTGACAGAAGTCTGACAGAAATCTCTAAACTAAACTAAACTAAACTAAACTAAACTGAACTAAGAAATCTGGTAAAAACAAGAAGTGATGAATAAATGGCCCGAACCTATATGATTTCTATTTCATTTCGGAGTCACGTGAGTGACTTCGTGAAGAACCCGCCAGCACGCATGCGCGACATATCGTCGTAACGCATTGCTGCCGACGGCTGGTGGGGAGCGCAGCTCCCCACCAGCCCTTCATAAGGAGCCACTCAGGTAAGTGAAACTAACCTTGAGTTGGTTGGTTCCTGTTGGGAGAGTGTTTTCTTTCAGCAGGGACATGGACGGGAGAAACAAAGGCCGTAGGACGTCCGCTCGGAGTCGCCGGCCACCCGTCCCGGAGCCCTCATCAACGGCTGCACCTGCGAGTCAGGCCGGGAAGAAGGCGAGGAAGTCGGGGAGCCCTGTCGCTACAGGGCCCGACCCGCCGATACACCGGAGCTCCAGTGAGGATCCCGAGGAGCAGGATTTCGGTGTACCACCGGAGCAGGTAGACCCTGACTCCGTATCGAGGTCGCCAACGGGCTCGTTGGTCGGCCTGGGCAAGGGCTCGCGTGCAGCTGCACGGCCCTTCTCCCTGAGCCCTCGGAGGAGAGGGAGGGATGGAGCCCGTAAGCCTAGCCCTTTAGGGGCAAAGGCATCACCTGCCGCTAGAATGCGGACTGGTGAAATGGCGGGACTCAAGTCCACTGGGAGACCTGCAAGGACCAGTGTCGACTCCCCAACCACCAAGACCAGGAAGAGTCACTTGGGAGGAGTCCCGCCACGGTCACCGAGCCCTACGTGCATGGGAGGACGGGACCGTACATCGGCTAGGCCCAGGATGTGGGCAGCCGGCAAGCCCGCGCGGTTGTCGGGTCACCACGCTGAGGCGTTGGGTGCCGACTCTCCACCACGTTTGCCCTCCGAGGCAGCGGGATTGAGCTCCGCCAAAAGGAGGCGTTTGAGTGTACCCGCGCAGGAATCGCTCAGCTTTGCTGCGGCGGCTGGTAGCGACAACTTCCGGCACCGGGTTCACCTCGACGAGGTGCGGGCTGATGAACGGAGCCTCAGTAGTTCCGCAGAACATGAGGACTCCGACCGCCCGAGTTCTAAGGGCGAGGGGCGTATTGACCGGATGGAGCGGATGTTGGAGCTCCTCCTGCAACAGAATCAACGGCAGGAAGCATCCAGCTCCAGAGGGCACAGGGAGATTTCACCATCGTCAGCAGGCAGCCTGAGGCAGCCAGAGGATGAGGACATTTTGGGCCATACACCAGCTACATCGGTGGCCCCTCAGGAAGAACTCCTCGATGTAGCGACAAAATTCGCATCAGAGACATCGGGACTACCCCTCAACCCCAAACTGGCTGCCACCGTCGACTTCCTGACCAACTATCAGCTCCAGGAGGAGGTCCTATCGGAGGCCATAAACAGGCACAAGGCCCCAGCCAACTGCAACTCCCTCAACGTGCCCATAGTCAATACAATCTGGGGCAACATCGGCACAGCAATCAGGACCCAGGAGATGAAGCTCCAGCGGATCCTGAAGCTGCTTACTGCTGGGATTACCGCGTTTGCGCGGTCGGTGGACGGGGAGGATCTGAGCACGGAGCAGGAGGATGCTCTGGCTCTTCTGTGTGCCACACAGCATGAGATCAACGCCTTCCGGAAGAGCGTCATCCGACCCACGCAGAACCCGAAATTTGCGGGGTTGTGTAAAGCACCTCCTACACCACCACCCAGACAGTTGTTCGGGGAAGACCTCCCGAAGAGGGTCAAGGAGCTAGATGACCACGCCAAAACGGTGGGACTGATGCGGTCACAAATCTCGTCCAGGCAGGCGGCCAAGAAAGGGCCATTTTTCAGGCCACGAGGCCCTGCCATCAGACCGGCAAGAACCTACACTCCAGCTCCGCCTCAGTTTCAACAGCCTCAACAACCACGGCCTTTTTTAGGGCTAGGCCCCCAGCGGCCACCATGGAAGATGCGGACGCAGCATCATCAGCCCAACCCAGCACCTCCACGTCCCGCCAAACATGTCAAGGACCGCCGGTAACCATGGAGGTAAGGCGGTCTGGTTTTCATGCACCTGCGTGCTTAACTTCACATGTTGGTGGGCGACTACGGTTCTTCACGGTGGCATGGGGAACTATCACTTCTGATGAGTTTATCTTACAAAGTATTCAAGGCCATGAGATTGAATTCATCAATGGCAACATCCCTCCATCCCAGCATATGCCAGATCGGAAATTTACGCTGTCTAGTAACGAAATGGCAGCAGGCTATGCTGAAATCTTAAGGTTACAAGAAAAAGGCGTGATAGAAAGAACTATACACGAACCAATTGAATTTGTATCCAACATATTCACTAGGCCCAAGAAGGATGGAGGATGTCGGGTTATTATTGATCTGACCCATTTGAATACCTTTGTAAAATATACCCATTTCAAAATGGACATGTTCGAAACAGCCAAGTCATTGATTTCTCATGGCTGCTTTATGGCATGCATTGATTTAAAAGATGCATACTATTCTGTATCCATTCGGAAACACCACAGGAAGTTCTTAAAATTTACCTGGATGGATCAGCTCTGGCAATGCAGGGCTTTGCCAAATGGGCTTACCACAGCCCCTAGATTATTTACTAAATTACTCAAACCTATTCTGGCCACGCTACGGAGGCAAAATCATATAGTAATGGCCTATCTGGATGATATCTTGATTGTTGGAAACACTCTGGAATCAGCTGAACTGGCAGTTTTAGCCACCGTGGCAATTTTTCAGGAAATGGGGTTCATTATCCATCCAGATAAGTCAAAGTTCTGCCCTTCATAGGTCATGGATTATCTGGGGTTCACGGTGGATTCCAATCGCATGAGGGCCACCATACCAGCTAACAAAGTTGGGGAAGAGGGTGTTAGATGTGGCACTTGTGGCTAAAGGGATCAGGGGGTATGGAGAGAAGGCAGGTACGGGATACTGAGTTGGATGATCAGCCATGATCACATTGAATGGCGGTGCAGGCTCGAAGGGCCGAATGGCCTACTCCTGCACCTATTTTTCTATGTTTCTATGTTTCTATGTCACCTTGTATGTAAAGATTTAGTCTGGGCCAGTATACCATCAATTAGACAAACTGCTAAGGTGATTGGCAAGATCGTAGCACTTTTTCCAGCTGCTCAATACGGACCTTTGCATTATCAAAATTTGCAGAGAGCCAAGATCTCAGCGTTAAAACTCAACGCTGGACATTTCGACAGACCAATGCAGCTGCCTCTTAAGGCTAAGATTGAGTTACAATGGTGGGTGGAAAATATTTGTGACTCATTTAAACTCATCATTTTGCCCCATCCGATGGTATACTTACAAACAGACGCAAGCTCCCATGGTTGGGGAGCTACGGACAACTACTCTACTTGCGGGGGCAGATGGGACACCCTTGAATCTACTCTGTTATTGTCACAAGGGATAAACTATTTGGAGATGCTTGGAGCATTTCACGGACTTCGAGCTTATTGTTCTAATCTTACTGACGCTCATGTCCATCTCCAAATAGACAATACCACTGCGGTGGCATATTTAAACCATATGGGCGGTACCAGGTCAATTTCATGTGATAAATTGGCAAATACAATTTGCCTCTGGTGTATTCAACGGAATATTTGGATCTCAGCTACCTATTTACCAAGTGAGCTCAATACTGTGGCGGACACCAGGTCACACAAATTTAATGATAACATCGAGTGGATGTTGAATCCTCAAATCTTCACTAAAGTTACAGCCAAATTTGGTAAACCGGATATCGACCTCTTTGCGTCACGGTTGAACCATCAGGTACCAACATACATTTCGTGGGAACCAGATCCTGGGGCAATGGCGATGGATGCGTTCTCGCTGGACTGGGGGAAATGGTTCTTCTATGCATTTCCTCCATTTTGCCTCATCAGTCGGGTATTGCGGAAAATCCAGATGGATGCTGCCAAGGGCATTCTTATCATACCCGACTGGCCTACGCAGCCATGGTATCCGGTGGTCCTTGATATGATCAGTCAACCTTGGGTCCTCTTAGAGGGTTGCCCACAATTGGTAACTAACCCTGTGTCAGGGGAACCACATCCCTGCCACAGCTATCTAAACTTGTTGGCTTGCAGGTTCTGAACAGGCCATTACTGCGGTATGGCCTATCACCCAGAACCATGGATACCATCGGAGCGTCATGCCGGGAGTCCACCAGGCGGCAATACCTCTCTCACATCCGGAAATGGGAAACCTACTGCGGCCGCTCCCACATTGCATATGACGCTGTAACCATAACCGACGTATTGGAATTCCTGGAGGGGTTGCACCATGATGAACCCCTGAGCTACAGTGCCATCAACAGCGCCAGGAGTGCGCTGTCATTCTACCTCAATATTGAGGTAGGATCCAACAGGCTGGTGTCCAGACTCATGCGGGGAATATTCAAATCGAATCCGCCCAGACCACGCTATAATATCACCTGGGATATCGGGAAGGTATTAACACTGCTCAGGACGTGGTCGCCCATGGAGGGGCTAGAGCTGGACAAACTCACCCTGAAGCTGGTGATGTTACTGGCAGAGGGTACAGACACTCCACAAAATCCGGATCGACAGGATGATCTCTACCCCTGCAGAAGTAGTCTTCTTCATAGACGAACTACTCAAGCAGCATAGACCTGGGTTCACAGGGCTGCAGCTGAAGTTCCCGGCATACCCCGCTGATGCAAGGCTATGTTTAGCCGCCCATATTCGTCACTATGTGAAAGTGACGAGAAAACTGAGGGGAATGGAAAAATACTTGCTTATCACCCACAAGAAACCTCAGCATAGAGTGACGGTCCAGATGATATCCAGGTGGCTCAAGATTGTCTTGGGTAAGTCAGGTATTGACACTAATGTCTTCAAATCCCATTCCACCAGGGCTGCATCAACGTCGGCGGCAAGGGTCATGGAGGTGCCCATGGACTATATTCTTGCCACAGCAGGATGGGCGAATGAAGCCATCTTCCAGCGGTTCTACAACAAACCTGTTGCCGCTCCTCTACAGTTCGCGGAGGCCGTGCTGAATGCAGGTCAAGAACGTGGAGATGTCCCCGAATGAGGGTTTTTTTCTTTGTTGTTAATAAATATTATTCTTATTTTTCAGTACAAGCAGTCTGGAAAGTTGTTTACTCCCATCCATCCTTATATCCTTAATAGTGGTGTGTGACAGCATGGACGTGGTCCAGGGCATGGAATCACAGAGCTTTGAAGTCTTCACAAAGTCACTCACGTGACTCCGAAATGAAATAGTAAGATTAAACGAGAACTTACCAGTTCGAAGGTTGATCTTTATTTTATGAGGAGTTGCGATGAGGGATTTCGTGCCCTCCGCTCCCAACCCTCGATCATAATCAACTGGTAATTAGAGTCTCTTCAATCTTACTATACCAAGTCATTTCTCTGTTGTTGTTTCTGTGATTCCACACCGTTACTTTGAAGAATGTCGCGCATGCGTGCTGGCGGGTTCTTCACGAAATCCCTCATCGCAACTCCTCATAAAATAAAGATCAACCTTCGAACTGGTAAGTTCTCGTTTAATCTTACTATTTTATGTTTTAGATATAATTAGCATTACTTGAACTCAAGAACCAGAGGACATAGGTTTAAGGGGTTGGACAGGCTAGATGCAGGAAGATTGTTCCCGATGTTGGGGAGGTCCAGGACAAGGGGTCACAGTCTAAGGATAAGGGGGAATTCCTTTAGGACCGAGATGAGGAAAACATTTTTCACACAGAGTGGTGGTTCTCTGGAACTCTCTGCCACAGAGGGTAGTTGAGGCCAGTTCATTGGCTATATTTAAGAGGGAGTTAGATGTGGCCCTTGTGGCTAAAGGGATCAGGTGGTATGGAGAGAAGGCAGGTACGGGATACTGAGTTGGATGATCAGCCATGATCATATTGAATGTCAGTGCAGGCTCGAAGGGCCGAATGGCCTACTCCTGCACCTATTTTCTATGTTTCTATCTTTCTAATGTGGGGGGGGGGGGGGGGGGGAGATTTAATAGGAACCTGAGCGGTAACATTTTCACACAAAAAGTGGTGGGTGTATGGAAGAAGTATGGCAGTTGAAGCAGGTACAACCACAACATTTAAAAACACATCTAGATAGGTACATGGATAGGACAGATTTTGAGGGGTATGGGCCAAACGCAGGCCTAATGTAGATGGGACATGTTGGTCGGCATGGGCAAGTTGGGCATAAGGTCCTATTTCCATGCTGTCTTACTCTATGACTGTCTACCTTATCTATGCTTCTCATAATTTTATACAGTTCTCCCCACAGCCAATCTAAGTTTGAGAAAACTGTCGAAAATTTAGATCCAAGTTAAAGTCATGAACCGCCTGGATGGTGGAACCCGATGGAAGATGTTTCCAAGCACAGAATGCTTCTTAACCAGAGGCCACATGATTAGGTATTCAGCAAAAGGACCAGAGGTCAATTATTTTTTTTAAAATCAAGATACACAGAGTGCTGGAGTAACTCAGCGGGTCAGGCAGCATCGCTGGAGAACATGAATAAGTGATATTTCAGGTCAGGACCATTATTCAGACTGATTTAATTATTTAACATGCTCAGCTAAAGAACCAGAGCTAATCATAATGTGTAGGGTGGGCCTGAAGATGCTGGTTTACACGAAGATAGACACAAAATGCTGGAGATCATAACTCGCACTTCCTCAATCTCCAGTTTGTTCGGATATGCCACTCGCTCCCTGAACAGACGACAAAAAGATTCAATTGTAACCTGCAAAAGGATGTTGGATAAACACCCAAAGGAGAAAATAATGGATATTTGTGGGGGAAGAGTGTGCATTACTGTTTGAAATATCAGGGAAGGCACATGGGACTGGATCATCTCTGTCTCTCTGACATATCGTTCTCTGATACAATGCACATCCCAGCACATCCCATGTGGCCATTAGTAGCTGTAAAACGAGATGACCTGAATCATGATCCCATATTATTGGGTTTTTGACTTTGCGCGATCAATCAATCTGGACTGATCTAACATATACTCCGTATTCTGCTTTCATATTCATTGATTTTATTTCTCTACAGGAATCAGTGTAGTGGGGCTAAACGCACCTTCTATTCACCTTCGAAGGAAATTCACAGTTAACCACACACCACTGTATAACACAATAAACAATTTTAACAGTTTGGAAGGGATAACCAGTAGATGTTGGTGAACTAATTCTTCTTGGAGGTAAGCATGAGGGGTGGCGCAGTGGCGCAGCTATAGAGTTGACGCCTCACAGCACCAGAGACCCAGGTTCGATCCTGTCTACGGGTGCTGTCTGTATGTTGTTTGTATGTTCGCCCTGTGACCGTGTGGGTTTTCTCTGGGTGCTCCGGTTTCCTCTCGCATTCTAAAAACAGCAGGTTTGTAGGTTAACTGACTTCTGTACATTGGTGTGTAGGAAGGGATAGCATAGAACTAGTGTATGGGTGGTCATCGGCAACTAAGTGAGCCGAAGGGCCTGTTTCTACGTGGAATCTCTAATGTAAAACTAAGAATCAATCACATTTCATCAAGCATGACAATGCCAGATTTTCTTATGCAACAGGAAATTTGGTGCAAAAACTATTTATATAACCAATAAAATTGAATGTTGTCCTATTTTCTATCCTATATGACAATGAAACACTCTTGACTAACTTTTCCATATTAAGGACATTCAGGAACAATCAATAGTTATCCACAAAAACACAATTTCTGACTGCAATGTGATTTGGTGGTTTTATAAACAAATACAGTTGTAGTCATACCACAGGGAAACAGGCCCTTCAGCCCAACTCATCCATGCCAACTGAGATGCCTCATCTAAGCTTGTCTCATTTGCCTGCATTTTGCCTATTTCTCTTTAAATCTTTCCCATCAATGTATCTGTCCAAGTGTCTTTTAAATGCTGTTATATTAACTCTCAACTACGATCAATGCTGGTAGAGTTGCTGCCTCATAGCACCACAGACCAGGTTCAATGCTGACGTCAGGTGCTGCCTGTGTGGAGTTTGCATGCTCTCCCTTTGACCATGTGCGTTTCCTCCCACATCCCTAGGATGGGCGGGTTTGTAGATTGATTGGTCCTCTGCAAATTGCCGCTAGTGTGTTGGAAGTGGGTGAATAGGTGGGATAACATTGAACAAGCGTGAATGGGTGATCAACCAATTGGCTCGGTGGGCTGAAAGGCGTGTTTCTTCCTGTGCCTTGAAAGTAAACTAAACTAACTGTCCTGCATTTTTCCGCCCATGCGAACATTGAGGTTGATAATTTGTTTAGCTTCTCATTCATCCCCAACAACTCTCACGAACTTCTGCAGTTACGTCATGGAAAGCATTTTATCAGGATGCATCACAGCCTGGTTTGGGAACAGCTCCATCCCAGACTGCAAGAAATTTCAGAGAATTGTGCCTTGTCGAGGCCACCAGCAAAATCAAGGATGAGACTCCCTCTTCCCCATCTCCCATCAGGCGAGGTACAGAAGTGGGAAAACACAGTCCTCCAGATTCAGGGACAGTTGTTTCCCAGCTGTTATCAGGCAGCTGAATCATCCTATCAAAAATTAGAGAGCGGCCCTTCGCACAAATCTCCTAATTGGAGACCCTCAGACTATCTTTAATTGGCCTTGGGAAGGCCACCACCATAATCAAGGACTAGTCTCACCCCAGTCACTCTCTCTTCTCCCCTCTCCCCTCAGGCAAGAAGTACAGAAATGTGAAAACACATACCTCCAGATACAGGTACAGTACTGGACTTTGTCTTGCACCAAACATTATTCTCTTTATCCTGCATCTGTACACTGTGGACGTCTCGATTGTACTCATGTATACACTTTCCGCTGACTGGACTGCACACAGTTGAACAAGCTTTTCACTGCACCTCGGTACATGTAACAATAAACTAAATTTTACTTCGGAGTCACGTGAGCGACAGGCAGGCGAGCGACAGGCAGGGAGGAGCGTTGCTCCTCTACTGCTGGGACCTGCAGGTAAGTAAAAAAAAAACTAACCTGCAGTCTTTTTCTTCTAGGTGGCCCTGTCGCAGGGTCTCGAGGCCGCCTCCAATAGTTGGAGTCGGGAAGCCCGTTGACCAGGAGGTCCGGGCTCATACACTCGCCGGCGGAGGACGGCAGAGGCAGCCCGACTCCACACCGCAGCCCGCAGGGGACACCGCGGGCTGGGGGCACGCAGAGGAGTGGGGCTTGCCGGCTCGCCGTCAAAAGTTTTCAACCGCAGAGCGGCAGCCCCGACTTTGCACCACAGCCCGCGGGGGACACCGCGGGCTGGCGGTGTGCATGTAGGAGTGGGGCTTGCAGGCTCGCCGTTCAAAGTTAGGAGCAGCAGAGCGGCAGCCCCGACTCTACACCACAGCCTGCGGGGGATACTGCGGGCTGGCGGTGTGCATGCAGGAGTGGGGCTTGCAGGCTCGCCATCAGAAGTTTCAACGGCACAGCTGCAGCCCCGACTCTACACCACAGCCCGCGGGGGGGGGTACTGCGGGCTGGCGGTGTGCATGTGGAGTAGGGGTTGCAGTGCTTGCCATGGGCAGCAGCCCCGACTCTACACCACAGCCCGCAGGGGTCTCTGCGGGTTGCTGGCATTCCGGAAGGAGCAGGCTTGCAAGCAAAGGTAGCCTGACTCCACACTACAGCTGCAGGGATTCTGTGGCCTGTCTACATTAAAGTGCCCTGCTACTCCAGGGTATGCATTTTCTTCAAGAAGTTGAGGCTGGTCACCATACTTCTTAAAGACCCTCAGGTAAGATACTAACCTTGAATAGCTAAGCGTCTGTATTAGAGTTTGCTTACAGATGGATGGAGACCAGAATGAAGGCAGCGAAGCAGGTCTCCAAGGGCCGTGCGACTTCAGATGTGAATCAGCGGCCACCATTCCAGAAGAACGTGGAGGTTGGGGAGCCCTGCGCAGCCAGGACCCGTCTCTCCACCACGGCTGACCATGGGGCCGCAAAATGGTGGAGCACCGCGTGGGAGCAGGGTAGGCAAGACCTGGACTCCCTACCACTCTCACCTAAGCATAGTGACAGTGGGGGAAAGGTGCGTAAACATGTGACCCGCTCGGCGGCTTGTTTGTCTCCCCTACTATGCAAGTACCAGAGCAGGGGGAGAGCTGCGCACAGGTCATGCCCCGCTGCAGCGGGAGGCATCGGCATACCACCGGGGGTAACCTGCTAGATTGCGGGCTGGTGATGGATCTGCTGGAAGTCGGGGAACCCTGCAGGAGCAGGAGGTACCGGTGTTCCACCGGAACAGGCTGCCGGAGCGCAGACCGGTGGCAGCAGTTTACGGCTAGGCAACCCCGTTGCTACGGGTAAAGCCAGCTATGCGCCGTCACGGACCCATATGGTTAAGGGTGACGGCAAGCCTGCACAGACAGCGGAGCCGGTAATGGGGACCGGTACCGATTCCTTCCCTCTGCCTTCCCACCAGACAGAGGTGCCGCTTAGGTCCGAACGATGGCGGACTAGCGGTATGTCCGTGCAGGAGTCATACAGCCTGCAGGAGCAGGAGGTACCAGCACTGCACCGGAACAGGCTGCTGGAGTGCAGACCGGTGGCAGCAGAATACGGTTAGGCGACCCCGTTGCTGCGGGTAAAGCCAGCCAAGCGCCGTCACAGACCCCTGGGGGGTGAGGGTGACGGTGTGCCTGCACGGACCACGGAGCCGGTATTGGGGACCGGTTCCGACTCCTTTCCTCTGCCTGCTTGTCAGGTAGAGAGGCCGCTAAGGTCCGAGAGACACCGGGCTAGCGGGTTGTCCGTGCGGAAGTCGTTCAGCCCCGCAGGAGCGGGTGCTGACGAGTACCTGTCAGCCACTTCGTTGAGGTGTGACCTACTGGCAGAAGCCCCAGCGACTCATCAGGGCCTGAGGAAGTCGACCTGTTGTCCGTGTGTAGCGGCAGCGGTCGCATGGCTAAGATGGAGCTAATGGTGGAGCAACTATATCAGCGGGACCTGGATCGGCAAGAGCAGGAGTCTCAGCGGTCTGGGAGTCGGATCATGCCGTCACCTTCAATCTCACCTTCGTCCATCGGGAGTGCTAGCATTCAACAGATGGCCGATTTGAAGAAGAAGCGGCAGCAGAAGAGCCCACTGCTCTCGATCCAGAAGAAGAAATTGGAGGTAGTGTAGAAATTCCGAAACCTGTATTTCAGGGGAACCGCTGCACTCTACATTGGCAGTAAGTATTAATTTCTTGACGACACACCAGTCCCAAGACCAGGTGCTTTCAGAAACCATGGAGAAGTACAAGGTTCCTGGAAACTGTGTTACCCTGAACGTCCCGAGGGTCAACTCAGCCATCTGAGGGAACATCAGTTCCAATGCGAGGGCACAAGAGGTTAAGAGGCAGGAAATTCTGAAGGTGTTGACGTCGGGCATCACGGCGCTCATCAGGACCCTCGATGGGGCAGGTGTATCCGCAGAGCAGCAGGATGCTCTAGCCCTCCTGTGTAGCACACTTCGGGAAACTGTTTTAGTCAGAGCTCCATCCGGCCCGACATTAACCCTGAATTCGCTGGGTTGGGTCGTACCTCCACCACACCACCAAGACAGCTGTTTGGGGAGGACCTGCCCAAGCAGGTCAAAGAACTTGATGAGGAAGCCAAAAAGGGCTGATGAAACCACCAGCATCGGCAAGGGTGCAGAAGACAGCCTTATCCTTCCTCGAAACCTTGGGGCCATCAAGAACACATCCGCACCAGCTCCCCAACAGCAGAAGCCTTGTTAGGGCAGAGCCAGCATAGACTACCTCACCACACACCAGCTGCAGGAACAGGGATTTACCGAGGCGATCGAGCAGCACCCAGCAAAGACGGAATACCAGAAACCACAACGTCAGGCCCGCTGGTAACCATGGAGGTAAGGGGGTCTGGTTCTCTTGGAAGTACTGCATGCATAATCTCACAAGTAGGAGGGAGGTTACATACATTCTGGGGCTCTGTTTGTCACTATCCAGGGAACAGTGCAATAGACATAACAGACGCAATAACAGCCTTGCTTGCGCCAGGGAACCGACTTTAGACATGCTGCTAAGCTATTGGTAAATTGGAGCTACATTCCAGCCACATAATTGGGCCATTACGCTATCAAAGCTTGGGTGAAAAAGCGAAATCTCTGCATTTAAAGCGAATGCTGGACAATTACGAGCTTATGCAGCTGCCAATCGAAGCATAATTGAGGTACAATGGGGGATTAGCAATGGTTGCGATTTGCATGAGTCTACTTCTGTTCAATTACAAGGAATAAACTGTTTAGAAACGCTGGGATCATGTCAAGGGCTGCGCGTTAATGCACTAATCTGCAGCATACGTATGTTCGTCTTCAAAATAATACCGCTGAGGTGGCATATTAAACCTTATGGGTGGTGTCAAGTTAATATCTTGGGATGAATTGGAAACATTAATTTGGCTCTGGTGGATTGAAAGAAATTTGGGTTCAGCTATGTACCTTCTGGATAAGCTCAATATAGTGGCGGACACCAGGTCACAAGTATTAATAACGACATCAAGTAGATTGAACCTCCAAATATCTGCTAAAATTATAGCCTAATATGGAATACCAGATATCGACCTCTTTGCGTCCAGGTTGAGCCATTGGATACCAACATATGTCTCTTGAGAACCAGATCCTGGGGCAGTGGCGATGGACGTGTTTTCGCTACATTGGGGGGAAATGCGGGTTTTCTATGCTTTCCCCATTCTGCTTCATCAGACAGGTGCTGCAGGATATGCAACCAGGCTCTGCAACATAAAGGACCATGGACGTCAAACAGCATCATGCAGAGAGAGTCCAGTAGGAAGCAGTACCTAGCCTACATAAGGATATGGGAGGTTTCTGTAGTCAGACCTAGACCATCTACATATCTGCTATACTCTCCAAGGTGCTGGAATACTCATGGGTCGTCATTATGATGAGTCCCTCAGTTACAGTGCTGTATACAGTGCCAGGAGTGCATTGTCATCCTATCGCTAGATTGGAGTGGGATCTCACCAGCTGGTGTCCAAACTATGAGGAGTATGGTCTATCCATCCCTCCCCGAACATGATATTATATTACCTGAGATTGGAGGTAGCGTTGACCCTCCTCAGGAGCTGGTCGCCTATGATGGACTTGCTCACCTTCAAAGTGGTTATGGTAATGGCACTGAACACAGCACAATGGGTCATGACTTTACAGGAATTAAACCTGGATAGAATGACCGGACCATAATAAAGTAACTTCTTTATAGAAGAGTTGCTTACACTACACAGACCTGGGACTACAGGTCTGAAAATGGGCATCAGGTATATGGAGACGGGTCTGTTTTCAGCCATGGAAACCCATGTCACAGGGTGATTGTGCAGACTATCTCCAGATGACTCAAGGTGGTATTCGGTGCAGCAGGTAAGACACTAACATTTAAAATGTAATTCTACCAGGGCTGCATCCACATCAGTGGCAAGGACTATGGCGGTGTTCATGGATTATGGTCTCGCAATAGCGAGCTGGGCCAGTGAATCTACATTCAGCGGTTTTATAACTGACTTATAACCGCTCCCGCAACGTTGGCGGATTCAGTTTTAAGTGCTGTTCCCTAAACGTTTGTCTCCGAGTTCAGGGGGTTATTGTTGTATTAACAAATGTTATTATTTTTCAGCTTGTTCAAGTCTGAAATACGTTAACATACTTCCTCCATCAGAATTACGGCAGTGTGTGAGCATGGGCGTGGTCCAGGGCATGTAATCACAGACTCACGTGACTCCGAAGTAAAATAGTAAGATTAAACAAGAACTTACCAGTTTGAAGTTTGATCTTTATTTTATGAGGAGTTACGATGAGGGATTTTGTGCCCTCCGCTCCCAACCCTCTATTATAAATTCAAATGGTATGGTCAAGTTTTAATCTTACTATCTTCGGTTTGTGATCTGTGATTCCACACCGCTGCTTTGAAGAATGTCGCGCATGCGTGCCTGGCGGGGTCTTCACGAAATCCCTCATCGTAACTCCTCATAAAATAAAGATCAAACTTCAAACTGGTAAGTTCTTGTTTAATCTTACTATTAAACTAAACTTAACTGATATTAACTTTCAAGTTCAGGTTAATTTAGTCTCTCAAATTTAAATCCCCCTGCTTGTGTGGGGGTTTAAAACATGCCTCCACTGAGTACTAGTTCATTGTTTTTTCCAGACACAAGAGACTGCAGATGCTGGAATATGGAGCAAAACGTAAACTGCTGGAGGAAGAATGTAGAAACAAGGAACTGAGTAGCGGAGTAACTTAATGGGTCAGGCAGCATCTCGGGAGAACGTGACATTTCAGGTCGGGACCCTTCTTCAGGGTTATTCAGCGGGACATGTAGAATATGATCAATTTTTCAGGTTAAGATCCTGCATGAGATGCTGCTGGACCGACTGAGTTCCTCCACTGAAAATGAAGAAAATGTTAGCTGGTTCTGTACACCCCCATATAGAGATAGCCAGTATGTATAATGAAGCTAGTTTATCATGATTTAATCATCAATCTTATTAGCAAATAATAGCATATCGATTTCAGTGCTCTCTTTATCACTTTTTCATATTCAAAGGTAATTTTTTTTTTCAAATGATAGAAATTATTTTTTTGATCTAGTATCCAAAATTACTTTTGAAACAAATTTTGCTTCTTAATTTGAATTGATTTCTCGAATATTGAGCTTTGTATAATCTGATGCATTTTTTCCTCATCCCAACTCTCTTGAATTACATTCTGTGCAGATTCCAGACAATGGTGCTATGGTTCAATGGTTTATCATTGTCATTGTCACCTGTGCACTGCACAGTGAAATTCGTATTGGAGACCCTCAGCGCTTTCCCCTAAAGGCCTCGGCCTGTTGTTATACCTGCCCTCCTATCTGTTATTATTTCAATTTTCATCTAAATTCTCATGTTTTGTAGAAAGTAAAGGGCTTGTCCCACTGTATGAGGTAATTCAAGAATTCTCCCACGTTTTCCCCTGATTCGAACTCGGAGAATGTCCGTAGCGGGTCCATAGGAGCTCGTGGATGTCTTGTAGCGGCTCGTACGAGTAAAACGTTTTTTAAAAATTCATCACGAGTATTTATTTATTCGTGGACATTTTTCACAGTGTTGAAAAAAGGTCATGAGTTTACCGGATTTCCTAAGTACCTACCGTTACTCGTACGAGCCGCTACGGGACATTCACAAACTCCTACGGACCTACGGACATTCTCCGATTTACCTCGTACAGTGGGACAGGCCCTTCAAGCAACGGGATCTAGAGTGACTCAGGGCACCTGGATCAGGTCAAGGGTTCAATCCTGACCTCGGATGCTGTCTCTGTGCAACGTTTGCATCTTCTCCCAGCCATTTCATGCGTTTTCTGCGGATGCTTCAGTTTACTTCTACATCCCAAAGACGTGCGGGTTTGTAGGTTAATTGGTCCTCTGTAACTTGCCTTCAGTGTGTGGGGAATGGATGAGAAAGTGGGATAACATAGAACTAGTGTAAACGGGTGATCAATTGTGGGCGTGGGCTCCATGGGTGGAAGGGCCTGTTTCCATGCTGTTTCTCTAAGATAAACCAAACACCATTGAATATTCCCCACCACACGGGGAAAAATTATCAAACTGCAATATGTTTAAGGATAGAGCATAGAAACAGGCCCTTCAGCCCAGCTCTCTTTACTAGGGCTTTTCCCCCTACATCATTGATACTTTATTATCACATGTCCCTATGTACAGTGAAAGTCTGAAGAAGGGTTCTGACCTGAAACGTCGTCATTCCATTCTCTCCACAGATGCTGCCTGACCCGCTGATTTTCTCCAGCACTTTGTCTTTTGCTCAAGGCCCCAGCATCTTGTGCCTCTGCTTGTGTCTCCCACCTTGTACATCTGGAAATAGTGAATGGGGAGGACATTGGCAAACATCACAAGTATGTTTTATAATGGGGCCAAGATATGCAGGCACCATGGCTGGGACGGGAGGCAGCTTCTTGAGCACTCTGAGTGTAAATTGGCTTTAGCATTTGTGGCCATATTTCTCCCCCATTTTGTGGTGCGAATCCCAACAGTTGGGCACTCATCCATGTAAAGGACTTGCACTACAGACAGATAGACAGAGTAAGCAGTAATGTCAATCAACATGACCTCCTGATATACATAACAAGAGGAGTTGAGTATACGAGCAAATAGGTCCTTCTGCAGTTGTACATGGCCCAAGTGAGACCACACCTAGAGTATTGTGTGCAGTTTTGGTCCCCAAATTTGAGGAAGGACATTCTTGCTATTGAGGGAGTGCAGCGTAAGTTTACAAGGTTAATTCCCGGGATGGCAGGACTATTATATGTTGATAGAATGCAGTAGTTGGGCTTGTATGCACTGGAATTTAGAAGGATGAGAGTGGATCTTATTGAAACATGTAAGATGTTTCCTGCCTGTACACGTTAGAGGCAGGAAACATGCTCCCGATATTGGGGAGTCCAGAACCCGGGGCCACAGTTTAAGAATAAGGGGTAATCCAGTTAGAACGGAGATGAGAAAAAATGTTTTCACAGAGAGTTGTGAATCTGTGGAATTCTCTGCCTCAGAAGGCTGTGGAGGCCGGTTCTCTGGATGCTTTCAAGAGAGAGTTAGATGGAGCTCTTAAAGATAGTAGAGTCAGAGGAGAAGGCAGGAACGGGGTACTGATTGTGGATGATCAGCCATGAGCACATTGAATGGCGGTGCTGGCTCGAAGGGCCGAATGGCCTACTCTTGCACCTATTGTCTATTGTCTATTATTTTGAGCACATTAAAATTGGACGACAATGATATAACAAGGAAGGAGGCAGATATGATTGTGGCGTTTACTAGACTTTTGGATAGGCATAGGCAGAGGAGATCAGGTTGTGTAGGAAAGAACTGCAAATGCTGCTTTAAATCAAAGGGAGACACAAAATGCTGGAGTAACTCAGCGGGTCAGACAGCATCTCTGGAGAGAAGGAATGGGTGACGTTTGGTGTCGAAATCCGTTTTCAGACTGATGTCAGGCGAGTGGGCGGGACAGAGATAGAATGTAGTCGGAGGTATGAAGAAGGGTCTCAACGTGAAACGTCACTCATTCCTTCTCTCCAGAGATGCTGCCTGACCCGCTGAGTTACTCCAGCATTTTGTGTCTACCAAAGGGCAGAAGTGCCTGCGTCCATGATGTTGTATCTCTAAACTGAACTAAACTCATATCCTAAAATATTCTCCTTCTAGATCATTAACAATGTTTCATCATCTGATCTGAAGAAACGAGGAGATATTAATGTTTCAGAACTGATCCACTAATGTGTGAAAGAAAAGCAAAATTCTCAGTAAATGTTGTTTCTGATGTTCCTCACTTTGGGTACACGTTTTAAAGTTGTGTTTCACAGGGAAGTAAGGATGCTGAAGATGATTCTTGTCATCACCTTACCTTGTATCACTGTAAAGGCTGAATTTTAATTAGCCGCCAAAGTCTGCCAAAGTGAATTTAAAATAGTATTTAAAGCCATTTATCTCATGCTTTTCTGGAATTATTTACTTCAGAGCAATCTTTGAAGTTTCTTTGGCATGTAAGAAATCAGACTTGTGTCTGAGAATCACAACTGGAATTAAAGTTTTCTTTTTTATTTTGAATACTGTATTTACAAAACTGTTTTGCTGCTTTTTTTGTTCTGTTTTGGTACACATGACAATAAACCACTCTTGACTTTATACAAATACAAGGTGTAGACCAAATACAAGGCGTAGCTATGGGCACATGCATGGGCCCCAGCTATGCCTGCCTCTTTGTCGGGTACATCGAACAATCCTTGTTCTCGGCGTACCAGTGCCCCATTCCCGACCTCTACCTCCGTTACATCGACGACTGCTTTGGTGTCACCTCCTGCACCCACACACAACTGGCTGACTTCATCCGCTTCACCACCAACTTCCATCCGGCACTCATATACACCTGGACCATTTCCGACACTTCCCTACCATTCCTTGACCTCACCATCTCCATCACAGTGGATACACTCCTGACCGACATCCACTATAAACCCACTGACTCCCACGGCTACCTGGACTACTCTTCCTCCGACCTCCTGCTTCCTGTAAGAACTCCATCCTCTATTCCCAATTCCTCCGTCTGCGCCGCATCGGCTCCCAGGATGAGGTGTTCCACACCAGGTCATCACAAATGTCCTCATTCTTCAGAGAACGGGGATTCCCCTCCCCCACTGTAGTTGAGGCTCGCACCAGGGTCTCCTCCATACCCCGCAACACTGCCCTCTCTCCCCATTCCCCCACTCACAACAAGGGCAGAGTCCCCCTGGTCCTCACCTTTCACCCCACCAGCCGGCACATACAACACATAGTCCTCCGCCAGTTTCGCCACCTCCAACGTGACTCCACTACTCGCCACATCTCCCCTTCTCCCCCCCTGTCTGCCTTCTGCTCCCTCCGCAACTCCCTTGTCAATTCTTCCCTTCCCACCCGCTCCACCCCTTCCCCGGGCACTTTACCTCGCAACCACAAGAGATGCTACACTTGTCCCTTTACCTCCCCCCTCCACTCCTTTCAAGGACCCAAGCAGTCCTTCCAGGTCTGACAGAGGTTCACCTGCACCTCCTCCAACCTCATCTATTGCATCTGCTGCTCTAGATGCCAGCTGATCTACATTGGTGAGACCAAGCGGAGGCTTGGCGATCGTTTCGCCGAACACCTCCGTTCGGTCCGCAATAACCAACCCGACCTCCCAGTGGCTCAGCACTTCACCTCCCCCTTCCATTCCGTATCCGACCTCTCTGTCCTGGGCCTCCTCCACGGCCAGAATGAGCAACACCGCAAATTGGAGAAACAGCACCTCATATTCCGCTTGGGGAGTCTGCATCCTCTGGGCTTAAACATTGAATTTTCTCAATTCTGTTAACCCTTGCTGTCTCCTCCCCTTCCTACCTCTCCCTCAGCCTCGGGCTCCTCCTCCTCCTTTTTCCTTTCTTCCCCCCGCCTCCGCCCCCCCCCCCCCCCCCATCAGTCTGAAGAAGGGTTTTGGCCCGAAACGTTGCATATCTCCTTCGCTCCATGGATGCTGCTGCACCCGCTGAGTTGCTCCAGCATTTTGTGTACCCTCTCTTGACTTAATCTTGTCTAATTGTGGCCCAGCTTCCACATGGCACGGTGGTACAGTGGTAGATTTCATGCCTTTTTTTTCTTGCATTTGAGGCCACAGCAGGGTCTGCAACAGGGTGATGCCATCCGGTTTGACATCCATAGGTCCCCGCCCTAAAAAGGGCGCATGCTCCGGGTTGGCGCCAAGCTGTGGCGCTGCTGCTGTCCCTGTTTGGTGTCGTTCGCCTGACTGAGGTCGGTTGACAGGGCTCATCACGGGGAGGTCGACAACATGAGCCCCATTTTCTGCCTTACAGTGCAAGAAACACGGGTTTCATCCTGACAACGGGTGCTGTCTGTACAGTGTTTGTATGTTCTCCCTGTAACCACGTGGGTTTTCGTAGGGTGCTCTTGTTCCCTCCCACACTCACATACCGGTTTGTAGGATAATTGGTTTTGGTAAAAAAACATTGTAAATTGTCCCAATATGTAGGATAGTGCAAGTTTATAGGATCACTGGTTGGCACTGGGGTGAATGGCCTGTTTCCGTGCTGTATCTCTAAACTAAACTAAATTAAACTAAACACCCATCGCACTAGTTATCCCACGACACACAAGAGGGCAATTTGCAGCATTTAATTAACCTACAAACCTGCACATCTTTAGAATGTGGAAGAAACCAGAGTACCCGGCGTAAACCCTTGTGGTCCAGGGGAGAACGTGCAAACTCCACACAAATAACACCCAGGATTTGGTCAGGATGGAAACTGGGTCTGTAGCGCTGTGAGACAGCAGCTCTGCCATTCAATAAGCCACTGTGCCGCTCTTTTGTTTAAATCCTTCACAGTCCAACACAAGCCACTTGAACAATATTCACAAGGAACTCTATAATTACAGATATGATTTGATGTCTCATTTTGCAGGCCAAACATTTCATCATAGTGTGAATAGAAAAGGATAATTTCCAGGTTTTGTATTGTGTATTCAAACTGTGCTGATTATAAGGAGAACACGACACATCCTGCAGTGTGCATGCATTTTAGGAATGGCAATAATTTATCATTTAAACTCACAATTTGAAGTGTTTTTCATAATTATGTATTGAATTTTAAAATGTACACGACAGCTAAAGGCTCTGAGCTCCACATTTCAGCTTTAATCTCAAGCAGCTGAACACAGCATTAAAGAGGAGACACACAGGGCTGGTTGGACAAAGGCTAGAGATGAAATAAAAGGTGAGAGACAAAAGGACTTTTGTCTGGATTCTCCGATTTCCACCCACACTCCAAAGACACGCAGGTTAATTGGCTTTGATAAAAAATTATAAATTGCCCCGAGTGTGTAGGATAGTGCTAGTGTACGGCATGATTGATGGTCAGTGCGGACGTTTTGGGCTGAAGGTCCTGTTTCTGCGCTGTATCACTATAGTCTAAAGTCTAAAGATGAAGAGTTGCGCATGTGGAGTCAAGCTCGACAATCCCCCCTCTCCTTACACCCCAAATGCCCCCCTTTCTTCTGCCCCCCCTTACCCCCTGTGCCCCCTCCGACATTCCTATTCCCCCCCCCCCCCCCCGCACCACTCCACCTCTTCCACATACATTCCTTCCTCTGGCTTCACAGTTCGCAACTCCTCAATCCTTTGGTTTCACACCTTGTGTCTTTTCATTTCTGGTCTTCGTCCAACCATTTGCTTATCAAAATCCCCTTCACCTGTGTTCACCAATTACCTCCCCCTCCTGTCTTCTAGCTTTCTCTCCCCCCCCCCCCCCCCTTACCACCCCTATCCACCCCGACATTCAGTCTGAGGAAGGGTCCTGACCCAAAATGTTACCTACTTGTAAGGCGGCACAGTGGTAGAGTTGCTGCCTTACATTGTCAGGGACCCAGTTGATCCTGACTACAGGTGCTGTCTGTATGGAGTTTGCATGTTCTCCCTGTGAGGACGTGAGTTTTCTCCAGGTGCTCTGGTTTTCTCTCACGTTCCAAAGACGTGCCAGTCTCTATGCTAATTGGCTTCTGTAAATGGTGAAGTGTTCCTCATGTGTACGATGCCAAACTGATATAACATTACTAGTGTACGGGTGATCGTTGGTCCAAATGGCCTGTTTCTATGCTGTATTTCTAAACTAAACCAAAGTAAAGTAAAGTATCCATGTTCTCCAGGGATGCTGCCTGACCCACTGAGTTACTCCAGCACTGTCTTTTACACTGCATTAAGATTGGTTTTACATGCCTTCCATCAGACATTATCGCCCACCTCTTGTCGAAGCTCCTGGACTCTGAACACTACATAAAGCAATAGTAGTAGTTACTTCATTGCCACTTGTACCTAGATAGACTGGAATTATTTGTTTTATACACAATGCTGTAAAATCCTACTCTTTAAAAAAAGCCTCAAAGTGCTGGAGTAACTCAGCAGGTCAAGGCCCTTCTTTAGACTTCCACATAATCATACCATGCATACTGTAAGCACCATCGTAGATAATTAAAAAAGAGTGCAACGATTGTAGTGTCAAAAAAATAGTAGATTTCTTCAGAGGCCGCACACAAAGATTCGCCACGTTTCCAACACCATCATGTCCCTTTCAAGTTTCAAGTTCTTAAAAATATCAAGCCTAGTGCAGAATTTATCACAGCTGCTCGATGTTGAGCTTTGCTTTCAATTTAGTTTAGTTTAGTTCGGAGATACAGCGCATAACAGGCCTTTCGGCCCATCGAGTCTACGTTGACCAGCGATCCCTGCACACCAGCACTATCCGACACACACACTAGGGACAATTAACAATATTTTTTAATGAAACCCGAAGTATGGAGTATGGTAGGAAACCGGAGCACCTGGAGAAAACCCATGGGGAGAACGTACACATTCTTTACAAACAGCACTCGTAGTCAGGATTGAACCTGGGTCTCTGGCGCTTTGAGGCAGCAATACCATCACAGGGTGTGTGAGATAAAAGTCTCCACTCTCGGCACCATATATAATTTCAAGATCATCATTAGGATTTTCACTCTGTCCAGTATTGTGATCAGGCTAGACGGTATGGGAGACTAATTGAAGACCTACAGAGTATGCTAGTTTCCTAAAAACAGCAT
This sequence comes from Raja brachyura, assembly GCA_963514005.1. The sequence continues at coordinate 61,862,407 of OY740787.1, forward strand.
GGGCAGCACAGTGGTGCAGCTGGTAGAGCAGCTGCTTCACAGCGCCAGAGGACTGTGTTCAATCCTGACCTCGGGTGCTGCCCGAGGACTAGTGTTAACGGCATGGACTCGGTGGGCTGGGCTTGTTTCCATGCTCTGTCTGTCTCCCATACAGTCATACAGTATGGAAACAGGTCCTTCAGCCAAACTTGCCCACACCGACCAACATGTCCCAGCTACACTAATCCTGCATTTGGCCCATATCCCTCTAAACCTGCACTATCCATGTACTTGTCTAATTGTTTCTTAAACGTTGCAATGGTACCTACCTCAGCAACCTCATCTGGCAGCTCGTTCCATACACCCACCACACGATGTGTGAAAAAGTTACCTCTCAGATTCCTATAAAATCTTTCCTCCTTCACCTTAAACCTACGCCCTCAGGTTCTCAATTTCCCCTCCCTGGGCAAGTGACTCTGTGCATCTACCTGATCTATTCCTCTTGTGATTTTATATCAACCTCCTGTGGTCGGGGTGGGAGATTGCAACCATCACATGGTCCGCCCTATTTCGACAAATGCAATCAACCCGGTGTGCACAATCAAATAAGATCAAATAGAACAAGTTGTCCGACAACTTTGGCTGTGCACGCCATACGCAAGAAGAAGAGGAACCTCCTGTGGTCCAAGGAATGATCCCAGCCTGCTCAACCTGCATCTATAGCTCAGACCCTTGGGTCCCCGCAGAATACTTGTAAATCTTTGCACCCTTTCCAGCTTGACAACATCTGTCCTCTAACACGGTGCCCAGAATTGAACACAATACTCTAAATGCGGCCTCACCATCTTATATACCTGCAACATGACCCCCCAACTTCTATATTCAATACAATTGACTGATGAGGGCCGATGTGCCAAAAGCATTCAATCAAACAGTCAATTAATTAATCAATTAATTTATTTATTTAGTGGTTACATTTCCTGACACCAGTATGAACATTGATGATCCAACTTGTTAGCCTGTAGAATCAAGGAACTACAGGCATGCTATACAAAAAGAAGACAGGAGTGCTGGAGAACTCAGCTGCTCAGACAGAATCTCTAATCTTTAATTGGACTGTACTGGACTTGCACTAAACGGTATTCTCTTTATCCTGTATCTGTACCCTGTGGACGGCTCGATTGTAAATCTGCACAGTCTTTCCGCTGACTGGATAGCAAACAACAAAAGCTTTTCACTGTACCTCTGTGTATGTGACAATAATAATAACAAACTGAACTCGAGCAGAAGTTCTCTGAACTACTAAGAAATTCCAGCATTCCCTGATTTTATTTTGGATTTTCAGCCGCTGTAATAATATTTTTGGTTGAAACGAGGGCATTAGACTCTGCATTGATCAGGGGTTCCCAACCTTTTGCGTCCCATTTACCCCAGGCAACTTTAATAGCACATAACAAGTTATTTTACTTATTTATTAACAACTAATGATGAACAGATACCGGTTGACAAAAATGCTGTAGAAACTCAGCGGGTGAGGCAGCAGCTATGGAGCGATGTTTTGGTGACGTTTCGGGTCGAGACCCTTCTTCAGACTGAAGTGGAGGTGGGGGGGAAGACAAAATGAAGAGGCGCAGACAGTGGGCTGTGGGGGAGCTGGGAAGGGGAGGGGAAGGAGGGAGAAAGCAAGGACTACCTGAAATTGGAGAACTCAATATTTATACTGCTGGGGTGTAAACTGCCCAAACAAAATATGAGATGCTGATCCTCCAATTTGCGGTAGGACTCACTCTGGCCATGGAGGAGGCCCAGGACAGAAAGGTCAGATTCAGAATGGGAAGGGGAGTTGAAGTGCTGAGCCACCAGGAGATCAGGTTGGTTAGTGCGAACCGAGCGGTGTTGGGCGAAGCGATCGCCAAGCCTACGGTTGGTCTCACTGATGTAGATCAGAGTACACACTCCCCTGGTACTTTCTCTTGCAACCGCAGAAAATGCTACACTTGTCGCTTTAAGGACCTAAGCAGTCTTTCCAGGTGCGGCAGAGGTTCACCTAAACTTCCTCCAACCTCATCTATTGCATCTGCTGCTCTTGGTGTCAGCTGCTCTACATCAGTGAGACCAAGCGTAGGCTTGGCGATCGCTTTGCCCAACACCTCCACGAACCAACCTGATCTACCCGTGGCCGAGCACTTCAATGCCCCCTCCCATTCTGTATCCAACCTTTCTGTCCTGGGCCTCCTCCATGGCCAGAGTGATTCCCACCGCAAATTAGAGGAGCAGCACCTCATATTTTGCTTGGGAGGTTTACACCCCAGTGGTATGAACACTGACTTCTCCAATTTCAGGTAGTCCTTGCTTTCTCCCTCTTTCTCAGCTCCCCACGGCCTACTGTCTCCGCCTCTTTGCTACTTCTTCCCGCCCCTCACCCTCCACCAGTCTGAAGGAGGGTCTCGACCCAAAACGTCACCTATTCCTTCACTGCATAGATGCTGCCTCACCCGCTGAGTTTCTCTAGCATTTTTGTCTACCTTCAATTTTTCCAGCATCTGCAGTTCTTTCTTAAACAGATACTGGTATAGGAGAACCAAACACAGTCAATCAATGAGAAAAAAATATGTACAAATCCAGAATCACCAAATTTGCCCCCTTGGTTGGCGAAATTTACACCCTGGGGGTAAATTTACCCCAGGTTGGGGACCCTTGACTTACATGAAGGGACAAAGTTCATTGCTTTCAAGTCCATTAACGAATTCATGGAATATATATGGGATGGTTTTCTCAATCGATACGTTGAGAAACTAATTAAGGGGAATGCTATTTTAGAACTGGGTATTATTTAATGAGAAAGAGATCATTTATCATCTGGTTGCAAAGGGGCCTTTGGGGAAACATGTCCACAATCCAAAGGCAAATAATATTGAGTTTGAATGTCACGTTTGAAATGGGAGTCTTAAATCTAAACACAGAAAACTACTGAGATATGGATTGATTGGTCTATTTTGATCGGGAAGATATATTAAAATGGATCAATATGGACAGACAATAACTTAAATTTGTGATCTATATAATTTGTACAAAAAACCTTTAAGAAACGAAAACTCAAAAGGAAAAATTGGTCCACCCGTGGCTGACAGAATAAGATAGTTATAACATTAAGTCTAAGGAAGAGTGTCTTAAAGTTTCCAGAAATAATATTAAGACTTGGACCATTTTAAACTCCACTAGTGGGAGAGTCTAGAATCGGAGGGCACAGCCTCAGAATAATAGGACCTTTAGAAAGGAGATGAGGAATTTCTTTGGCCAGAGGGTGGTGAATCTATGGAATTCATTGCCACAGACGGCTGTGGAGACCATTGGGTATTTTTAAGGACGCGATTGACATATTCCGCACACACTAACCTACACATACATAGGGACAATGTTACAACTTACTGAAGCCAATTAACCTACAAGCCTGCATGTCTTTAGAGTGTGGGAGGAAACTGGATCATCTGTAGAAAACCCATGCAATCTCAGGGAGGACGTACAAACTCCATACAGACAGCACCCGTAGTCAGGATGGAACCCAGGTCATTAATTCATAAGTTATGGGAGCAGAATTAGACAATTTGGTCTATCAAGTCTACTCTGCCATTCAACCATGGCTGATCTTTTTTTCCCTCTCATCCCCATTCTCCTACCTTCTCCCCATAACTCCGGACACTCGCACTAAACAAGAATCTGTCAATCTTCTCCTTAAAAATATCCATTGACTTGGCCTCCACAGCCGTCTGTGGCAATCAATTCCACCCTCCGACACAAGAAATTCCTCCTCATCTCCTTTCTAAAGGTAGGTCCTTTTATTCTGTGGCTATGGCCTCTGGTCCTAGACTCACACTAGTGGAAACATCCTCTCCACATCCACTTTATCCAGGCCTTTTACTATTTGTAACAATAAAGTTATCTCATAATATTAAAGTGAGCAGTTAAACCAAAGTCATTAAATCTTCTCCTTTACTTAAAAATAAAACATGAAAGCAATTATATTGTTGCTGAGTGTATCAAGTACAAATGTGTTGATCGCATCTGTTCAATAGAAGTCACTGGAGGAGTTTACTTTGGCATTTTGAGGATTATTTCTCCCGTGCTTAATGTTATTCTGAAAAGTAAACTAAGGGAATGATATTAATTGTAATTTTCACTATGATAGGCAGATGTAAGTTAAACGAGGAACTCATATCTGCAGATGAATCCCTTTTTTAAATGTGTCTTTAGTCTATTTTAGTCTATTTTAGAGATACAGCGCAGAAACAGGCCCTTTGTCCCACTTAGTCCATGCTGACCAGAGATCCCCATGCACTAAGACTATCCTACACACACTATGGGCAATTTACAATTATACCAATCCGATTAGCCTACTAATCAGTATCTCTTTGGAGCATGGGAGGAAACTGGACCTCCTAGAGAAAACCCATGCAGGTCTTGGACAGAACGTTAAAAAGTCCGTACAGACAGCACCGGTAATCATGATTGAACCTGGATCGCTGATGCTATAAGCAGCAACTCTACCGCTGCGCCACTGTGCCACCTTTTGATTTTGTTGATTTTGGTGAGGATTTCTGAATATCATTAACTTCTCAATAGGCCTTCCACGTCACTTAACACCCCTTTCTCCTCGGTATTGTAGCTTCAGGCGAAGCATGTGGATTGCCCAGCTTTCCAATCAACTGATCAGTCTGAAGAAGTGTCCCGACCTGAAACGTCATCTATCAATGCTCTCCGGATATGCTGCCTGGCCCACCAAGTTACTCCAGCACTATGTATCCTTTTTCCAATCAGCATGTTACCTAATCCTACTTCACTCTCATAGGCAGAGCATCCAACTCTCACGCATTGAGCGTGAGACTCACGCATTTCGCCCAATTCTCACGCTCTCACGCTGATCACGGAATTCCTCACGCTCTATCGTGAGAAATTCTGTGATCAACGAGAATTTCAAAACTAATATCAACTGCTTGTGTGCGCGTCTGTTGACAAGACTGCAGCACTCTTATTCTCTGTTATTCTCACTTGACTGAACCGTCACACACCTCCAAAACATTTCCCCGTGCAAATTTACATTGAAAGACACGGACCGGTCAGTGAATGAGTGTCACCCAGCGCAGCAAGTAAGTCCATGTCCTGCTCCCAGCGGCAGTCGGAATTTAAGGATTTGCGGGAAGCGACTGACATGAGCGAGGCCGGCGAGCGGCAGGTGAGAGGTACATGGGCCGCAGAACCACGGGGGCCTGCAGCCCCCCCACTTTTTTGGCTAGACATGTTTTAATATCTCCGATTTGGACGTGGCGCTGCTGTGCTCTGAGCAACCTGGTTGTGGGTGTTGGAGAGCCAGGGCGGAGGGAGGTGATGGAAGCAGAAGCAGTGGCGGGGACAGATGATGTGGACGGGGAGCCGGGCTGACGAGTGTTTGCCAGGCTGGCAAGTCACTCGCTACAGCTCCGCCATTGAGCAGCCTCAGTGCAAGAGTCCAGGGCCATCAGAGGCGTCAGAAGCGTTGCGCCGCGGTCGTAAGAGACTCTGCGCCGAATTCACCCTGGTGACCAGCATGAACCAGGCTGCGGCTCGGTGCATCCTGGAGGACAACCAGTGGCTACTGGAAGTAGGTACCAAGCACTGGGTAGAAGCGGTGGAAGATAGTAGGTATGTTGCAAAACTTACCTTGAGCAGCGCTGCAGTTCTGCCGCTCCCCGTGTGTGCGACTTTGGCGCCTTTCAGAGGGGGGCGGGCTTAAAGTGCCGTTTTTCAACAGACCTGGAAAATCGATCAATGTCGGGCGATTTCGTTGCGGAAGAAAAATCGCTCCGACATTTCATGAATGAAGGTATTTTTAAATTACTCTAAATTATTTATTAACTAGAGTAATTTAAAAATCACCTTCGAAAGCCGTGAGAACAGACAACCGGAAGGATTTTGCATAGGGGAGAAAAAAAGGTAAATAGTTTATTTTTATATTAAAAGTTGGTTTTCGGGAGGCTTTAACAATATTTTTATGTTGCGAAATGGGGTCCAAAAAAATGTATGAACAAACAGTATTTTTCCTCCCGACTTCACCGCTAACCCCAACGTTCCAATCCACCGCATTCCACTAAAACCCACTCGCTAGTTGATTTAAATGGCCATTAATTTACAGGAATCAAACACTAAATTCCTTCCATTTGGCCCAGAAATTCATGAAATTGAGCTTTAAAAATTATGTTATATTGTGGATTATTGTGTGAATGTTATTTGGACACTTAGGCAATTTAAAAAAAGTTTATAATTTCTTAAGAAATGGATAGATGTTTAGATCTCATTGAATTTTGTAATTAGCTACAATTAGATAACTAACTTATATGCTAAATTATATGCTTTAATTTCAGGTCATTCAAGTAAGATTGTTTCATATTTGTTTCAGAATGCTTCAATCTATAATAACTGAAAATTTCATTGAGTTCTCTTAATTTTTAAGAAAGTTATGGGCTTTTAACTTTTCCAGATCACAGCTTTTGAGTTAAGTCAATTGAAAGGCAATGGGGAGCAAGATGCTAATTTCCGAGTATGAAAATGGCCATAACTTTCTTAATACTGAAGATATGAAAGTAAATTAGGTGTCAAATTAAACCTCTTTTTATGCTTTATCTGATGGGATAAATTGCAGACTTGATTTTTTAAATCTCAAAATTTTGTAACGTTGCTAAAGGTAGTGGCCTTCAAATGGAGGTGGTTGGAGAAAGCTTGCCTACTAGATTTTCACTTAACGTAACTGCAGGAAAAATGTTTCCGATGTTGGGGGAGTCCAGAACCAGGAGTCACAGTTTAAGAATAAGAGATAGACCATTTAGGACTGAGATGAGGACAAACCCAGAGAGTTGTGAATCTGTGGAATTTCATTTCGGAGTCACGTGAGTGACTTCGTGAAGAGCCCGCCGGCGCGCATGCTCGACATATCGTCGTAACGCGTTGCTGCGACGGCTGGCGGTGGAGCGCGCTCCTCGCCAGCCCTTCAGAAGGGGCCACGGAGGTGAGTATTCCACCTTTAGTTGGTGGTCCTTGTTGCCTGATTATGTCTTGCAGCAAGGACATGGATGGGAGTTCGAAGGGCCGGAGGACGTCAGGACGAGTTCGCCGGTCAACAGTTCCGGGGCCTTTTCCATCGGCAGTACCTGCAGCGCAGGCCGGGACTCAGGCGGAGATGTGGGTAAGCCCTGTGTTCACAGGTCCAGATCCGCCAGCACACCACAGCTCGGAGGAGTTCGGTGAGGAGGAGTGTGGTGTGCCGCCAGAGCAGGGGGACCCTGCCATGGCAGTCAGGTTGTCAGCGGGCTCGCTGGCGACCTCGAGCAGGGCACGTGCCGTTGCACGGCCTGTTCCACTCAGCCCTCCGAGAAGGGGGAGGGGAGGAGCCCAGAAGCCTAACCCTGTTAGGGCTAAGGCATTGCCTGTCGCGGAGGAGCGGTCAGGTTCCAGGGCGAGACCCGGGGCGGCTGTGAGGTCCAGCCGGCACACCCCGACTCTCGACGCCGGGACGGGTCGGTTGAGTCGGGTCTCGTCGCGGTCGCCGAGCCCCCCATGGATGGGTGGGCGGCACCATGCGTCGGCAACGTCCACGATGTGGGCAGCCGGCAAGACTGCGCGGGCCCCAGGCAGCCATGCTTCGGCTGGTGCCGACACCTCGCCGCATGTGCCCTTAGTGGCAGCGGCTTCAGCTCTCGCTAAACGGAGGCGATTGAACACGCCCGCGCAGGAATCGCGCAGTTTCGCCTCGGCGGCTGTTAGCGACAACTACCGGCACCGGCAGGGCCTCGACGAGGTGCGGGCCGATGACAGGAGCCCGGTTTTCTTTTCAGAGCCGGAGGACTCCGACCACCTGAGTGTTCAGGGTGAAGGGCGTATTGACCGTATGGAGCGGCTGCTGGAGCTCCTGCTTCAATGACGAGCTACTAAAGCGTCAACAACAGCAGGGCAGCAACAGGCACAGGGCGTCTTCACCAACATCTACTATCAGCCTGGAGCAGCACGAGGAGGAGGTTCTGGTGGATCCCGTACCACCTCCGGTGGAGGTGCCAGCGGAGGAACTTTTGGATGTGGCGACCAAATTCGCGGCCCCACATACGGCTGGTCTTCCTCTCAATTCAAAGCTGGCAGCCACAGTGGACTTTCTTAATAATCAGGTGCTGCAGGAAGAAGTCCTTATCCAGGCTATGAGCCGTCACAAGGCTCCATCAAACTGCAACTCCCTCAACGTGCCTGTGGTCAATACGCCAATATGGGGCAACATCAGTGCGGCTATCCGTCAACTAGAGCTACAATTGCAGCGGATCCTGAAACTCCTCACGGCCGGTATTACCGCCTTTGCGCGGTCGGTGGACGAGGACGAGCTGAATTTGGACCAGGAAGATGCTCTGGCCTTATTGTGCGCGACCCAGCACGAAATCAACGGGTTTCGCAAAAACAGCATCCGCCCAGCACTCAACCCGAAGTTTGCAGGATTGTGCAAACCACCGCCGCCGCCGCCGCCCCGTCAGCTCTTTGGTGAGGACCTCTCGAAGAGAGTCAAAGAGCTTGACGAACAAGCCAAAACGGTGGGGATCATGCGCTCTAAGAGTGCCCCCACACCGTCCGGCTCAAAAGCTCCATACATTCGCTCACGAGGGTCGGCCAGGGCCTCGACGAGGACTCACCCTCTAGCTCCACAACGACAACAACACCAGAACCAGCACCAAGGGTCTTTTTTAGGACAGGGTCGGCAGAGACCTTTTTGGAAATCGAAGACGCCGCGCCCTCAAGCCAACCCAGCACCTCCACGGCCACCCACACGTGTCAAGGACCGCCGGTAACCACGGAGGTGAGGGGGTCTGGTTCTCTCTTTTCTCTCTGTTTCACTTCCCATGTTGGTGGTCGTTTACGGTTGTTTTTGGATGCATGGGGTAATTTTACTGGTGATGAGTATGTGTTGCGGAATATTCAGGGGCATAAAATTGAGTTTATTAATGGCGACATTCCTCCATCCCAGCACATGCCTGGTCGTACGTTCAAATTGTCTGCTGCAGAACAGGCAGCAGGTTATAAGGAAATTTTAAGTCTGGAACAGAAGGGTGTGATTGAGAAAACGGTGCATGAGCCAATTGAATTTGTTTCGAACATATTTACTAGACCTAAGAAGGATGGAGGCTGTCGTGTCATCATTGATCTAACCCGTTTGAATACGTTTGTAACATATACTCATTTTAAAATGGATACGTTTGAAACAGCCAAATCATTGATTTCTCATGGCTGCTTTATGGCATGCATTGATTTAAGGGATGCATATTTTTCAGTATCCATCCAGAAATATGATAGAAGGTTTTTGAAATTTATCTGGATGGGGCAACTTTGGCAGTATAAGGCTTTGCCTAATGGGCTCACTACAGCCCCTAGATTGTTCACTAAATTGGTGAAGCCAATCATGGCTTATTTGAGACAAAGACATCATATAGTTATGGCCTATTTAGATGATGTCTTTATTGTGGGCCACACCCTGCATTTGGCTGAACAGGGTGTTGCAGCTGCTGTCAATATATTTCAACAATTAGGATTCATTGTCCATCCAGAGAAATCGAAGTTCTGCCCTGCCCAGGTAATTAATTACCTAGGGTTCACGGTGAACTCAATGAGTATGAGAATAACTATACCAATTAACAAAATTGAGGAAGTCACTCAGGTGTGCAGAGATTTAATTGGCACCAATATACCATCGATTCGGCATACAGCCACAGTAATTGGCAAGCTAGTGGCTTTGTTTCCGGCAGCACGATATGGGCCTTTGCATTATCAGAATTTGCAAAGAGCTAAAATTATTGCGTTAAAACGGAACGCTGGTCATTACGATCGATCAATGCAGCTGCCGTCCGAAGCGATAACTGAGTTGCAATGGTGGGTGTGTCACATTAGCAACTCATTTAAGCCTGTTAGGGAGGCTAATCCGGTGGTATATTTACAGACTGATGCAAGCTCCAATGGCTGGGGAGCTACTGATAATTGCTCTAGTTGTGGGGGCAGATGGGACACCCTTGAGGCATCGATGTTGTTGACTCAAGGGATTAACTATTTGGAGTTGCTGGCAGCATTCCACGGACTTCGTGCATATTGTTCCAAGCTTGTTGGAGCACACGTCCGTCTCCAAATAGACAACACCACAGCTGTGGCATATTTAAACCATATGGGTGGTACCAGGTCAGTTTCGTGTGACAAATTGGCTAACTCAATTTGGCTCTGGTGTGTTCAAAGAGACATTTGGATTTCAGCTACCTATTTGCCAGGTGAGCTTAATACTGTGGCGGACACCAGGTCACGCAAATTTAATGACAACATTGAATGGATGTTGCATCCTGAGATTTTTTCTAAAGTCACAGCCAAATTTGGTAAACCGGACATTGACCTTTTTGCGTCACGGTTAAACCATCAGGTACCAGCCTACGTTTCATGGGAACCAGATCCTGGGGCAATAGCGCTAGATGCATTCTCGCTGGACTGGGGGAATTGGGTTTTCTATGCCTTCCCTCCGTTTTGCCTCATCAGTCGGGTATTGGGAAAGATTCAGGCAGATGCTGCCAAGGGCATCCTTATTATACCCGACTGGCCCACACAGCCTTGGTATCCGGTGGTCTTTGACATGCTCAACGAACCTTGGGTCCTTTTGAAGGGTTGCCCACAATTGGTTACTCACCCTGTCTCAGGGGAGCCGCATCCCTGCCATGGCTATTTAAATTTGTTGGCTTGCAGGTTCTGAACAGGCCGTTAGTCCAATACGGCCTCTCGGCTCGGACCATGGATACCACCAGGGCGTCGTGTCGAGAGTCTACAAGGCGAAGATACCGCTTGCATATTAAGAAGTGGGAAGCCTACTGCAGCCGCTCTCGCATCACGTACGATGACGTGACAACAACCGACGTCCTGGAATTCCTCGCGGGGTTGCACCATGATGAACACTTAAGTTACAGTGCCATCAACAGCGCCAGAAGTGCGCTATCGTTCTACCTCAGTTGGAGGTAGGATCCAACAGGCTAGTGTCCAGACTCATGCGGGGTATATTCAATATGAATCCGCCTATACCACGCTATAATATCACCTGGGATGTCAGGGACGTATTAACCCTGCTCAGGACGTGGTCTCCCATGGAAGGGCTCCAACTGGACCAACTCACCATGAAGCTGGTGATGTTACTAGCGCTGACTTCAGCTCAGAGGGTACAGACACTACACAAACTGCGTGTCGACAAAATGACAGCTACCCCTACAGAAGTAGTCTTTTTCGTTGACGAGCTACTAAAGCAGCATAGACCTGGGTGCACAGGGCTGCAGCTGAAGTTCCCGGCATACCCCGCAGATGCTAGGCTATGTTTAGTCTCACATATCCGCCACTATGTCAAGGTGACGGCACGCATCAGAGGAATGGAGAGATACCTGCTTGTCACTCATAAGAGACCTCATCATCGAGTGACAGTCCAGACGATATCCATGTGGCTTCCAGTCGTCTTGGGTAAGTCAGGTATCGACACTAATGTGTTCAAGTCTCTTTCCACCAGGGCTGCATCGACGTCAAGGGCGAGGGTCATGGAGGTGCCCATGGACCAAATTCTCGCCACAGCAGGATGGGCTAATGAAGCTGTGTTCCAGCGTTTTTATAACAAGCCTGTTGCTGCTCCTCTACGGTTCGCAGAAGCCGTGCTGAATGCAGGTCACGAACGTGGAGATGTCCCCGCATGAGGGGTTTTGTTTTGTTGTTAATAACTCTGCTCTTGTTTTGCAGTATGAACTATTGAGCAACTTTGTTCCTCCCATCCATCCCTGGTAGTGGTGTGTCAGCATGGACGTGGTCCAGGGCGTGTAATCACAGAAGCTTTGAAGTCTTCACGAAGTCACTCACGTGACTCCGAAATGAAATAGTAAGATTGAACGAGAACTTACCAGTTCGAAGGTTGATCTTTATTTCATGAGGAGTCGAAGTGAGGGATTTCGTGCCCTCCTCGCCCAACCCTCAATCACCTTCATCTGGTAATCTTAGTCAATTCAATCATACTATGCGAAGTCATTTCTATTGTTGGTTCTGTGATTCCACGCCGCTACTTTGAAGTATGTCGAGCATGCGCGCCGGCGGGCTCTTCACGAAATCCCTCACTTCGACTCCTCATGAAATAAAGATCAACCTTCGAACTGGTAAGTTCTCGTTCAATCTTACTATTCTCTACCACAGAAGGCAGTGGAGGCCAATTCACTAGATGTTTTTAAGAGAGAGTTACATTTTGCTCTTGGGGATAGCGAAATCAAGGGATATGGGGAAAAAGCAGGAAAGAGGTACAGATTTTAGATGATCATATTGAATGGCAGTGCTGGCTCGAAGGGCCGAATGGCCTATTTCCGCACCTATTTTCTATGTTTCTATCTTTGAGTAAATGCAATAAAACACGACCACTTGATTTTGAAGCATTCATGCATGGTGGAGGTATAATGTAGTCATTGAGTGATACAGTATGCAAACAGGCCCTTCGGCCCAACTTGCCCACACCCGCCAACATGTCCCAGCTACACTACCTGCTTTTGGTCCATATCTCTCCAAACCTGTGCTATCCGTGTATCAGTCCAACTGTTTCTTAAATGTCTCATCTTAAATGTCCCTGTCTGAACTACCTCCTCTGGCTGCTTGTTCCATACACCCACCACCCTTCGTGTGGAAAAAGTTACCCCTTAAAAATACTTTAAACAAAAAACATTGAAATCATACTTCTACAATGCACTAAAACATTTCAGATGCGATGTTTAAGTGCTTGTTCAAAGAAGGGGTATATTTTAAAGGAGTGACAAAAATACTTACAGGGGAATGTGTGAGGCGCTTATTATTTGTCTTTAGTTTTAGCTTGAACCAGGACATCTGAAGATTCAAAGTTTAATATAGTAATTGTGCTGATACTGACTCCAACCAACCATGTAATGAATATCATCCATTCCGGAGGTTTTATTCTTCTGATGCCATTTAAACTTCACTTGGATTTCAATCACTTCAATGTAAAAGTCATTGGGTTGGGGAGCATTGGAACAAAAATTTGCCCTTGGTACATATTAACTGTAATATAATAATGTATGCATGTTGGTAGGTGCAATAAAAACAAAGATTGTTTTATCATTGTTGTATTATGAATACCACAGCAAAATATCATGTACTCTTAAGATCACATTAAATAGAATATTATTGCTTAAATATATATCATTATTGAACTTTGTATTTCGGAAAAGTTCCAGCTGAGAAGAAGACAGCAAAATACTGAAAATATTGGGAGTGAAAATGACTTCAGGACAATTTGTTCGGAAAATGAGGGAAGTGGTAACAGAAAACGTCTGCAGCTGAGTGAGTATAATTTTATGGATGATAAATTGTGTTCAACCTATTGATGACTTCTTTAACAAAGTGACTAGCATGTTAGATAACAAGTTAGCCAATGGATGTAGCAAATTTTGTTATACAATATTTGGTCTGTGAAGTGCCCCATAAAAGATTACGACATTAGATAAACACCAATGGACTTGAACATAATAGGTTGTCCAGGGGGTCAGATATGGGGCTTTATGTGTGGGCCAGATATATTGTCAGTGCAGAGGGGCTAGGAGCAAGGCGAAGTGTGCATCCAGAGTCAAGGTCTGGAATAGTACTAGGTGTGCAATCAAAGCTGGGACAATGGAAGTGTTCAGCACTGGGAACCTAAGCAGGTAAGCAGCAATGATCAGGGTAGAATAGGGAGCCAGGTGTAAGGATGGACTCAGGGTCAGGAATTAGAGAAGGTACGCAACTGGAGTCAGGATCAGGAGTAGTACCAGGTGTGCAGAGAGACCCAGGTTGCTCAACATGGGCCAAGTGCTTGATTATAATCTGATTTCCATACTTGAATACACTAAGATCATTCATGTGCTGCACCTGTTGATCAGAGCCTGGCTCTACTGTGGAATGTAATTAGGAATGTAATTTAGCCTAATCTTATTCATAGCTAATCCAATTTAAAGCATAAATATTGCACTCAAGTGGAAGTTAAAAGACTCACTGCAGTATGCACCAGATTGCACAATTTCAAGCTGAAAAATGCAAAAAACTCCACTCCCACACCCTCCCCCCATCGGTCGTTACACTCCCTCAGGCTTGGTCTCTCACAATTTCTCACTCCCAACTCTCACCCAATGTCGGCAGCCCTGCTCATATGTGAACCATTGACTGACTTTAAAACGCACAATGTTCATGTGCACATAACTCCATGTTGAAGAAGGGCCTCAAGAAGAGACCGGTCCCAAAACGTCACCAATGCATGTCCTGCAGAAAAGAAAGTTCAAAAAATTAAAATAAACCTTACAAAAACAAGCAACATGATGCCAAGTTAAACTGATCTGCTCTGCCTGCACATTATCCACATCCCTCCATTCCCTTCAAAAGAATGTTGAATAAATAAAAAACAAAAAAAATGGCAAACAGCATGATACCAAATTAAATGAACCTCAGTCTGAAGAAGGGTCTCGACCCGAAACGTCACCTAATCCTTTTCTCTAGAGATGCCGCATGACCCACTGAGTTACTCCAGCATTTTGTGTCTATCTTTCGTGTAAATCAGCATCTGCAGTTCCTTCCTACACAAACTGATCCCTTATGCCTATCCAAAACTCCACAGTAAACGCCACAATCGTATCTGTCTCCATCGCCACGCCTGGCAGCGCGTTCCAGGCACATCTCCTTTAAAAATTGCCCCTCACACCTTGGTGTTAAATGGTAGTGTTTCAAATTGAACAACAAACATCATTGAATAGAAGATAGACACAAAATGCCGGAGTAACTCAGTGGGACAAGCAGCATCACTGGAGAGAAGGAACGGGTGGCGTTTTGGGTCGAGACCCTTCATTGAATATCTGCTTAACACAAACGATGTTAATTATGACTGACTACACTTGCCATGGGTAATACTGCGCTGTAGTTCAGCTATGGAACTAATACATCTACACTCATGAATAAAACTGAACGAGCAGAAAAAGAAAGAGGAAGATATGGATCCTGCCTTTAAACGTAAACCATGCAAATACATTCTATTTCAAATAAATGAAATTCATAGATACATAGATACATAGACAATAGGTGCAGGAGTAGGTCATTTGGCCCTTTGAGCCAGCACCGTCATTTAATGTGATCATGGCTGATCATCCACAATCAGCACCCCGTTCCTGCCTTCTCCCCAAAACGCTTGATTCTGCTAGCCCTCAGAGCTCTATCTAACTCTCTTTTGAATGCATCCAGTGAATCGGCCTCCACTGCCTTTTGAGGCAAAGAATTCCACAAATTCACAACTCTCTGTGTGAAAAGGTTTTTCCTCATCTCCTTTCTAAATAGCCTACCCCTTATTCTTAAACTGTGGCCCGTGGTTCTGGACTCCCCCAACATCGTAAACATGTTTCCTGCCTCTAGCGTGTCCAATCCCTTAATAATTTTATGTTTTTATAAGATGCCCTCTCATCCTTCTAAATTCCAGTGATTCGAGCCCATTCGCTCCATTCTTTCTTCATATGACAGTACGCCATTCCGGGAATTAACCTTGTGAACCTACGTTGCACTCCCTCAATAGCAAGAATGTCCTTCCTCAAATTAAGAGACCAAAACTGCACACAATTCACTGTTAACATCCCTCTACACTTTCCTGTTGATGAATATTGAATGAGATCATTGTCAAATGAAGCTGAATAACACGCAAATTGCTGGAGTAACTCAGTGGGCCAGGCAGCATCCCTGGAGAGCATAGATGGGTGATGTTTCCAGGGGTAGCATGGTGTGGTGCAGAGGTAGAGTTGCTGCCTTACAGCACAAGAGACCCGGGTTCGATCCTGACTGTGGGTGCTGTCTGTACGTGGTGTGTACGTTCTTCCTGTCACTGCAGGGGTTTTCTCCGGGTGCTCCAATATCCTCCCACACTCCAAAGACTCCAAAGAGGTTGGTAGGTTAATTGGCTTTGGTAAAAATTGTAAATTGTCCCTAGTGTGTAGGATATTGTACAGGGTGATCACTGGCCGGCGTGGACTCAGAGGACCAAGGGTCTGTTTCAACGCTGCATCTCTAAAGTAAAAGATCTAAAGAATCAGGAACATTCTTCTGACAGGTTCAGTTTTGGCCACCTGCTATAGGAAGCTGCACCTGTCATCAAGCTGGAAAGGGTGCAGAGAAGATTCATGAGGATGTTGCTGGGACTCGAGCAGCTCAGTTATAGGGAGAGGTACAGAAAAGGATTTTATTCCTTGGAGCACAGGAGGGTGAAGGATGATCTTAGAGAGATCTTAGTGTATAAAATCATGAGGGGAATCGATAGAGTGAGTGGTCTATCGATTCCAGGGCAGTGGAATCAAAAAACCAAAGGACGTAGGTTTAAGTTCAAGTTCAAGTTCACGTTTTTTGTCATATGCACCGATTAAGCCGTACAGTGATATTTGAGTTACCATACAGCCATACAAAGTGAAAAAACAAAAATACACACAGCACATAAAATAAAGTTTAACATAAACATCCAGCACAGTGGAATCAACATTCCTCACTGTGATGGAAGGCAATACAGTTCAGACATCTTCCTCATTATTCACCCCTGGTCGGGGCCTTGAATCCTCCGCAATTGCCGATGCTGACAGTCCGCTGTTCAAGCCCTCTCATCGGGATGATTGAAACTCCTGCATCAGGATGGATCGGTCCATTCGATGCATGGCCGGTTCCGCCTTTTCTTACTGGAGACCGTAGTTTCAAAGTCCACAGGCCTCGCGGTCGGAGCACCTACACTGGTGATCCACAGCAAAGGATCCCAGGCTTCGTATTGGTAAGTCTGCGGCTTGAAGCTCCGGGCCGGACTCCAGGAAAGGCTGCTCCACTGCATGATGTTAGGCCGCAGGGCATGACGGAGATGCGACACGGAGAAAAAGCGCATCTCCCTCGAGGTAAGCGTCTGGAAAAAGTTTCCCCCGATTACCCCCGCAACCCCCACATAAGACATACTAAGAGTCATTAAAACAAACATTCAAAACATACTTCAAATAATAGAAACAAAGAACAGACTGATGGCAAGGCAGCCACAGAGGTGGCGCCACCCGATGGTGAGAGAGGGAAAATATTTAATAGTAAGTCGAGGCTCAATGTTTTCATTCAGTGGGTAGTGGGTATATGGAATGAGCTGTCAGAGGAGGTAGTTGAGACTATGGACTATAAGGCCATTTAAAAGTCATTTGGACAGATCAGAGATAACAAAAGGTATAGGGGTCAAATGTGGGCAAATGGGACTATCTTAGATGGGGTATCATGATAGGCATGGATGAGTTGGGCCAAAGGGCCTGTTTCCATGCTGTATGACTACATTTTGTCAATTTGGAATTGCTCCCTGCAGAACTGGGACAAGTTGCGGAGTGGTGCCAGTTTGTCTAGAGCCTAGATACAAGCTGCAAGAAAAGAATAAGAACATCTGCAGACCCTGTCAATTAGGTGCAAAATGCATAGAATGGATTAGATGACTGCAAACCAGACATACACCTTGTAAATAATTGTAAATAATGTTGCAGAGTTCTACTTTGCCGACTGTTGATTGGGTGAGGTATTGAGCCTTGTCTGGGTTTCTTGCAAATTAAGGTAAATGTTGCTATGTTGGCTTCCTTGAGAAGTCCTGTTTGAATACAATGTATTAACTGCTGTATTATTGGGTTAGGGAAATCTCTGTTATGTATGGGGTTAATCGATATCTGTAATTGGATTGTAAAGAGACCACCCCCATGTGGTTCGGCCTCTCGAGGTCGTGGGACCTATAAAAGTCCGCTGCCACGAGGTCCCGCATCGATCTTCTGGGAGAGCACTTAGGACGGTGTGACCTTCTGGGGTGTCTCTGTTTGAGCGAGGCCTAGAGGGCTTGAACAGGCAGATACAAGGATCGAACCCGCGGTGATTAGTTACAGTGGTGGGAACTGTGATTGTGTTTTCTTAAAATAAAGATTAGTTGATCAAGTGCTTGATTCAGTGGTTTTTGACTGAAACAAGACTGGGGGGAAGCTTAGAACAATCACTTTACATATTCAATGATAATGGTTGTCTGCACAGCAAGTCCTTCATGCCTTCATCTTCAATAACTATTTTCTTTGCACGGCCTCCATTTTTAATCTTAATTTAGATGATTTTATCAAAACCCAGGTGAACTTGGCACACCAGACATTGAATCATTGTGAAGCACAGCTGTGAATATACTTCAAACATAATTCATTTATTATTCAGCTAGTGAAAATTGAAAAACTAAAAGCTTTTCCAACCACAAGTAACCACAAAAGACCAACGTTATCAGATTTTCCAGTTGGAAGATGGAGACAGCATTAACAGATGCAATCCATATACAGGCTGCTCAGAAGAAGGGTCCTGACCCGAAACATCGCATATCCATCTTCTCCAGAGATGCTGCCTTTCCCACTGAGTTACCCCAGCACTTTGTGTCCTTTTGTGTAAACCAGCATCTGCTGTTCCTTGTTTCTACATGTTGACTGCTCTCTAGATTAGTTTAGAAATACAGCATGGGGACAGGCCCTTCGCCCACTGAGTACGCGCCGACCAGTAGTTCTATCCCACCCACTAGGAACAATTTACAGAAGCCAATTAACTTATAAATCTACACTTTTTTGGAATGTGGGAGCAAACTGGAGCAGCCGGAGAAAACCCACGTAGACACTGGGAGAACGTACCAACTCCATACAGACAGATCCCAAGGTCAGGATTGAACCTGGGTCTCTGGCGCTGTAAGGCAGCACCTCTATCGCTACGCCACTGTGAACTCTCCTTGATCCTTGCCTATTGACTTGCACTGGTCATGCAATTACATCGTGGAACCGTTTGAGGCATTTTTATCTATCAATTCCTCATCCCGATGATAAACCTCTTTACATAGAAACATAGAACATAAAAAAATAGTTGCAGGAGTAGGAGTTGTGATCGCAGCCCAGACCATCACATAAATCAACCTCCCTTCCATTGACTCTATCTACATTTCATGTTGCCTTGGCAAGGCCACCAGCATAGTCAAGAACCAGTCTCACCCCCAGACAGTCCCTCCTCCACTCTCCCATCAGGCAAGAAGTAGTGTGAAAACACACACCTCCAGATACAGGGACAGTTTCTTCCCAGCTGTTATCAGGCAACTGAAAAATCCTATCAACCACTAGGCAGCGGTCCTACTAGCTGGCTCATTGGAGATTCCCAGATAATCTTTATTCAAACATTATTGGACTTAATCTTGCACTAAATGTTATTCCCTTTAGCATGTATCTGTACACTGTGAACTGCTTGATTGTAATCATGTATAGTCTTTCTGCTGACTGGTTCGCACGCAACAAGAGCTCATCACTGTACCTCGGTACACATGACAATGAACTAAACTAAACTAAACTAATTACTGCATCAAAGAAATAGATAAATGATTTGATTATCACTAATCATAAACTGAATTACCATACAATCCAGGTCAATTCACTTCTTAGAAACTAATTTAACCAATGCTACCCAGGAATTTACATGAGTATTTTTTAAATAAATTCCA
Source organism: Raja brachyura (assembly GCA_963514005.1). The sequence continues at coordinate 61,881,998 of OY740787.1, forward strand.
ACTCTTAAAATCTTTAAACAATCTTATTAATGATAGACAAAAAATGCTGGAGTAACTCAGCAGATCGGACACCATCTCTGGATCATAAGATCATAAGTGATAGGAGTAGAATTAGGCCATTCTGCCCATCAAGTCTACTCCGCCATTCAATCCTGGATGAGCTATCTTTCCCTCCTAACCCCATTCTCCTGCCTTCTCCCCATAACAACTGACACCCATACAAATCAACAATCTATCTATCTCTGCCATAAATATATCCACTGACTTTGTCTCCACAGCCTTCTGTGGCAAAGAATTCCACAGATTCATCATCCTCTGACAAAATAAATCCTCATCTCCTTTCCAAAAGAACGTTTAATTCTGAGGCTATGACCTCCAACATCCAAGTGGAAAACTCCTCTCCACGTCCACTATCCAAGCCCTTCACTATTCTGTACGTTTCAATGAGGTCCCCCCCTTATTCTTCTAAATTCCAGCGAGCACAGGCCCAGTGCCATCATACGCTCAAAATATATGTTAACCTACTCATTCCTGGGATCATTCTTATAAACCTCATCTGGACGCTCTCCAGAGCCAGCACACCCTTCCTCAGATATGGTGCCCAATATTGTTCACAATATTCCAAATGCTACCATTTGTTTGTAGTTTGTTTGGTTGTTTGTTTGTTTGTTTTTTTGCACAAAGTCCGCGAGCACTGCCACTTTTCATTTCACTGCACAAATCGTATGTGTATGTGCCGAATAAACTTGACTTGACTTGACTTGACTTGACCAGCTCCTTATAGAGCCGCTGAAATAAATGCCAGCATTGCGTTTGTTTTCTATACTACAGATTCGACTTGCAGATTAACCTTTTGGGAGTCCTGCAGCAGCACTCCCAAGTCCCTTTGCACCTCCGATTGCGGGACTCTCTCCCGATTTACAAAATAATCTACACCTTTATTCCTACTACCAAAATGCATGACTCCACAATTTGCTACATTATATTCCATCTGTCACTTCTCTGCCCACTCTCCCAACCTATCCAAGTCCTTCTGCAGAGTCCCTGCTTTCTCTACACTACCTGTCCCTCCACCTATTTTCGTACAATTCGCAAACTTGGCCTCAAAGCTGCCAATCCCCTCATCCAAATCATTAATGTACAACGTGAAGAGCAGCTGACACAGCACCGGCACCTAGGTAAGGAATAGGTGATGTTTCGGGTCAAAACCCTTCTTCAGTCTGAGAGTCAGGAAAGAAACTAGAGGTATGAAAAGTTTCAATACAAATCAGAGCCAACACCAATGACCAAGGAAAGGTGGAGCCCACAATGGTCGATTGTTGGCAGTGGAAGAGGTTATAGCAAAAGGATATTTGGATGTGAACAGTGTAATACATGCATGACTAGGGTGGGACAGGGGTGGGGAGAAAGAGGGGATGCAGGGGTTACTTGAAACTAAATAAATCAAATTCATCCCACTGGGTTGTAAGGTGCCCAAGGAAAATATTTTCCTCTAGTTTGCATGTGGTCTCACTTTGACAGTGAAGGACGCCCAGGACAGAAAAGTCAGTGAGTGGAGATTAACCCTTATTTTACTTCGGAGTCACGTGAGTGACTACGTGAAGACCCCGCCAGCACGCATGCGCGACATATCGTCGTTCGCATGCGGAAGCGACAGTCGGGAGGAGCGGGGCTCCTCCAGCGATGGAACGGTAAGACTCACCAGAGTGGTGAGCGCGGCGAGAGTAGCGGCAAGAGCTGCTGCTATAGAGCGCAGCCAGCAGCGTGCCGTTTTTTCTCCGAGCTGCAGGTGCTACCTGCAGCTCCCGAATTCAGCCCGGGAGGACTGCTGGTTCGCTACGGACAGGCGGTAAAACCACCCGTTCGTTTCTCGAGCTGCAGGTGCTACCTGCAGCTCCCGAATTCAGCCCGGGAGGACTGCTGGTTCGCCACGGACAGGCGGTAAAACCACCCGTTCGTTTCTCGAGCTGCAGGTGCTACCTGCAGCTCCCGAATTCCGCCCGGGAGGGCTGCTGGTTCGCCATGGACAGGCGATAAATCCACCCGATTTTTCTCCGAGCTGCAGGTGCTACCTGCAGCTCCCGAATTCTGCCCGGGGGGGGGGCCGCTGGTTCGCCATGGATAGGCGGTAAATCCACCCGGGGGTTTTTCCCCGAGCTGCAGGTGCTACCTGCAGCTCCCGAATTCCGCCCGGGAGGGCTGCTGGTTCGCCATGGACAGGCGGTAAATCCACCCGAATTTTTAGCCAAGCTGCAGGTGCTACTTGCAGCTCCCGACTTCCGCCCGGGAGGGCGGTTGGTTCGCCGCGGACAGGCGGTAAATCCACCGGGACTGGTTCGCCACGGACAGGCGGTAAATCCACCCGGAAGCCGATCAGGACTGTCGACTCAGCTGGGTCCAGTCCCGAGGACACCCCGTTCGCTGTAGCAACGGAGGTCGTCTTACCCGCATGGAGCGGATGGTGGAGCAATTGCTCCAGCGTGACCTGCTTTAGCAGGGGCAGGGTCACAGTGGGCCACTTCGCAGGCCCACGGCAGGATCCTATTATGGACTGCCTAAATGTCTCACCCTCTTCGGAGGGGAGCATTGGGGGTCAGAACTGGGCTGACCCGAAGAGGGGGAGTTGGCTGAACAAACCAACAGTGTCAGGGGTGCAGTGAAGAGTTCTGGATATGGTAAGTAACATGCAGTTCCTTCTAAAAAAGGTTACCTATCCACCCTAAGCTGGGAGCTAGTTCAATTATATGACTACAAACCAGCTTCAGGAGCAGCCATCTATGCTAGCTGATAAGTACTTTGCTCCTGATAATTGTACTCGCTATTGTTCCCGCGGTAAATACCCTATTTGGGGGATCATGAGCCCTACGATTAGAGGGCAAGGAGTCAAACTTCAGAGGATCCTGAAGCTTTTGACCGCCGGTATTTCGGCAGTGCCAGTACTGCGGTGGGTATAGAGCTACCGGTAGGAAAAGGATGCTCTGGCCTTACTGTGAACACAGTTTGAAAATAACTACAGGAAGAGCAATTCACCCCAAATTGCGGGGTTATGCAAACCAGGTACGCTCAACCACCATATCTGCTGTGCGGAGCTCCCCAAACAGGTGAAAGACCTGGACAAAGAGGCCATAGGGCTGATAAGGTACCCAGTACCTCCAAGCGCACTACCAACAGCTACAGCACCCCTACACACCCAAAGCTCGAAGACCGGCCCACCTGCACAACAGCCTTTTTAGGCCATGGCCCAGCCCGGCCTTCTTGGAAAATGCGCCACCCCTACAACGCATCAACTCAAACAGAAGAAATAACGGTGGTATTGGACCACTACGCCGGCAATACCTTGGAGGTAGGTGGGTCTGCCTCCCCCAGGAACATCATATGTCTAAAATTCATCTTATGGGGGAGACCGGTTGCACTTTTACCTCTGATCCTTACATATTCTGAAGTATTCAGGGCTATAAAATTAATTCATTTACGAACTCCCTGCCCCGGTCCAGCATTCGCCTAGCCGAAAGTTATACTTTCACAAAGAAAGAACGGCGGGCCATGCTGAACTATTAAGAGGGGTTATTGAGAGAATCACAGGAGTTCGTATCTAATATATTTACCAAAAATAAAAGATGGCGGATGCCGCATAATCATAGACCTGACCGAACTGAATACTTCTGTTCAGTATGTTCATTTCAAAATGGACACAGTAGCCAGCTTATAGCTATGGGTACTACATGGCATGCATTAACCTCAAGATGCATACTATTCAGTACTAATACACAAGGATCATAGGGAATACCTTAAATTTATCTGGATGGGACAATTATGGCAATATATAGCCTTACCCAATGGGTTATCATCAGCACCCAGGCTGTTCAACAAATTATTGGAACCAGCTTTGGCCTATTTAAGGAAACAAAATCATACTGTTATGGCCTATCTTGATGATATCCTCATTGTCGGGGATAATTTGGAAACGGCTACATTGGCAGTTTCTAGCCATAAAACATCTCTTTCAAAAGCTGGGGTTCATCATACATCCAGATAAATCAAAGTTGGAACCCTCTACTACCATGGATTACTTGGGGATCACCATTGACTCGGTGCAAATGTCTACCACCTTACCACCGAACAAGGTGGTGGACTTGGTAGAAGCTTGCAGAAGCCTTACTGGCATCAGGGATCCATCCATACGGTAGGTGGCCATGGTATTGGGAAGATAGTGGCTGCTTTTCCGGCAGTGCAATTCGGACCACTACATTATCAAAACCTACAAAGAGCTAAAATTATAGCTCTCAAAAGTCATACCATTTCAACAGGCCTATGAAGTTATTAGAAAAGGCAAGAGTTGAATTAAATTGGTGGATGGGAAATGCTCAATTCTGTTCCAAATCCATCACTATCATAAATCCCTCGGTTACATTACAGACTGATGCCAGTGTTAAAAGTGTGGAGCAGCTAATACCACCACTGTTGTGGTGGCAGATGGAATGCACAAGATTTAACCCTGTTGGGAGCACTAGGGATTAATTATCTAGAAATACTGGAAGCATTCGTGGAACCCGGGGGCCTACTGCTTAGATATGCACCAGTTGCATGTATGGTTACAAATTATAATACCACAGTGGTGGCCTATATTAATCTTTTGTGTGGAATAAAATCGATATCATGTGATGAATTGCCTTTTTTACAACTGGCACTGGTGTCTGGATAGAGAGATTTGGATCTCAGCCACTTACCTTTCAGGTAAACTAAATACGGTGGCGAACACCAGGTCACGCAATTCAACGACAACATTGAATGGATGTTGGATCGGGACTGGGGCCAGCAGCGATGGATGTTTCTCGCTGCATTGGGGGGATTGTTTGCTATGCATTTCCCCCCTTCTGCCTCATCAGTCGGGTCTTACAAAAATTTAATAGACTCCGCAACGGGTATTTCGGGTTCCCGATTGACCTACCCAACCATGGTCCCCAGCAGTACAAAGATGGCCGCAGAACACTGCTTTCGGATCCTCAAACGGCCGGGCCTGTTGGCACACCCTGTGACGGGTAAGTCATCCGTGCCATGATCGCATTAACCTATTGATGCTGTTTCTGAACAGGCCATTTCTGGACTTCGGATACTCCGACAGGACGATCAATGTCATCACTCGTCGTGAGGGAGTCCACCAGGGACAGCACTGACATATGTCAGCAGATGGGAGTGTTTCTTCTTCAGAACAAACACTTCATATGACTCGGCCACCATCACTGGATTGCAGGAGTTCTGGCCACCCTTCTTTCCATGAAGGTTTGAGTTATAGTGCCATTAAATTTGCAGGAGTGCCCTACCTACCAACCTGGACCGAGGGGGTGATCACCTGCGTATAGGATCACACCCTCTGGTATCAATCTGATGAGGGGTATTAATATTTTTTCCCCTAGACCAGATCCACCCATACATGGGACCTAGGCATAAAATTTACTATGCTTCGAGGATGGACACCAATATTGGGGCGCTCTCTGGATAACTACATATTATATGGTTATGTTTATGGCACTTGTAACAGCACAACGGGTCCAGTCTTATAGCTAAGGCTGCATCCACGTCAGCGGCTAGGATGATGGGAGTTCCTATGGACCACATCCTTTGCTACAGCGGGTTGGAGAGTGAACGGATTTTCAGCACTTCTTTTATAACCCGTGGCCGCTCCTGAGACGTTGCAGGGGAATATGTTGGGTTTCTGTTACATGATTTACCCAATGTGGGGCATATCATTTTAGGTATGATTAAATACCTTCTTTGTTTTTCAGCCAGTGTCTTGTCTGAATTACGTTCATCCTCTTATCCCAACTTTAGCGGTGTGTGAGCATGGAGCTTCCAGGGCATTAAATCACAGAGCTTTGAAATCTTCACGTAGTCACTCACGTGACTCCGAAGTAAAATAGTAAGATTAAACGAGAACTTACCAGTTTGAAGTTTGATCTTTATTTTATGAGGAGTTACGATGAGGGATTACGTGCCCTCCGCTCCCAACCCTCTATTTTAAAGATCACCTGGTATGGAAGTTCTCTTGTTTATCTTACTATATTAGTCATTGTGACTGTATTTCTGTGATTTCACACCACTGCTTTGAAGAGATGTCGCGCATGCGTGCTGGCGGGGTCTTCACGTAATCCCTCATCGTAACTCCTCATAAAATAAAGATCAAACTTCAAACTGGTAAGTTCTCGTTTAATCTTACTATTAATCCATGCCATTTATAATCTCCACTACACATATATGCATGCCACCCATTACATGGTATTACGGTACTACACAGCTTTACACTAACAAGGTCAGCCGGCTCTCACACAAGCCACGCCGAGCTGGATATGAAAGGCTGGCAGTTTAAATGTTCCGCATTACTTATGGAATAAAGATTGATCTTTCACTATGTGTGTTGTCGTGGATCATTCACAAACATGGTGTCAGAATCTTGAGCCACATCTCCAACTCTTTTGCCTGAATTTATTTTAGTTTATGTTTTTGACAACGAACCATCGCCCTGTTATCATGGCAGGATCGTTTCGTAAATTCAATCCTTTGGTATTCGACAGTGAACTTGCCGAATGTTGGCGCATCTTTGAGGTGGGATTCAGAATTTTCATAGATGCTGCCCACCCTGGAGTTGCACCCCACACCGTTGCATGAACTCTCCTTAACATAGCAGGAACAGAGGCTGCCCTGTGGGCACAGGGTTTCTACTATGCCCCAGAACATACCGATGCAGTAACACAGGTTATGACCCCGGCAGAGTCCATCAGAGACCCCACCTGCCTTCTCAAAACGTTCCGTGACAAATGCCAACTTCGCACTAACGTTATCATGGAGCACCACAAGTTATTTTCCCGTAGCCAACAAGAGGGCGAGATGGTCAAATCCTACATTGGCGCCCTGAAGAGCATTTCTGCAAGATGCCACTTCCAAGACCACGACGTACTCATCTGCGGCAGACTTGTATATGGCATCCTGAATGACAAGGTGAGAAATTAACTACTCCGGGATGAGGAGCTTACACTAGATAAGGTTAAACGTGTCTGCCAGGTTGACAGAGTACACTGACACCCATTCCAAAGCCCTGGGACCGGGACCCCATTCTGCCTATGATGTCCATGCCTTCTATAGGCCCCGTGGCAAACATTAACAACCCCTCGCCAACCACTTTCAGGCCCAGGGAGGGTAACCAACCCTCTGTCCATAATTGTGGTAATTGCAGCGGCTCACACCTGAAATTTTATGAGTAATGCCTCACTTATGGCAAAACTTGCCATTACTGTAAAAAAAAAAAATCACTATGTCCTGTGCTGCTGTGCCCGTGGCAACAGGGCAAAGCCACAACAATCTCTCTATGCACTCGAGCCCCCACTTTCCCACGAGGCACTGACTGAAACAGCAGTTCCAGCAGAACCATGACTACAGCACCTGCAAGAAGACAGCCAAAACCTACATACCTGTATACCCGACTCACCGTCTAAACACAGTGACCCCATGACAATGCTCAGTATCAACAACACCAAAGTCACGGCAAATATAGATACCGGGGCACGATGCAATGTCCTGCCCTTATCAGACTTCCAAAGAATTCACAACAACAAAACTGTCATGAAAACAAACTACAAGATACATTCATTTGGTGGGGTAGGAGTTGCAACCGGTTTGTAAGGTCACATTACAATGCCATCTAGCATCTCAAGTTTACAATCTGTATTTTTAAATAGTTAGAGGGGAAGTGTCCCTCCTTCTGGGCAACGATGCATGCCGTGATATGAACCTAGTCTCCCTCAGCAAAACTGTGTACCAACTAGCTACCTCTCAAAGTCCCACCCAACAACTACTCGCACAATACAAAGACCTTCTTGATAACCAGCTGGGCAAGCTTCCCACAGAATACAGCATTGTAACTGACAAGGAAGTCATACCTGTCATTCGTTCTTCTCACCGAATCCCGCACACAATGAAGGACTGTGTCTAAACTGAGCTTGACAGAATGGAACCACTGGGCGTGATAGCCCCTGTCAACGACCCCTCCTCCTGATTCTCCACCATGGTCGCAGCATTCAAGAAGAACAAAAGCAAAATAAGGATTAGCCTCAACCCTAAAGATTTAAACACTGCCATCAAACGACCACACCACCTGATGCGGACGGTGGAAGAGGTCGCAGGCATCTGGTAAAGCCACTGTCATCTCTGTCCTAGATGCAAAGAACATATTTTGGCAAATACCGCTAGATGGAAGTAGCGGCGCTGCCCTAGCAGCTGCGGCTCGCCTGCAGTCCGTCTGTCTTTTTCTTTTTCTTTTGTTTTCTTTTGACTTGTTGGAGCATGTATTAGTTTATTTTTAGTTATGTATGTGTGGGGGGCAGGGGAAACTTGTTTTAGTCTCTTCCTTCGGGCGGATGCGACCTTTTCTTTGTCGTATCTCCGTCTCCGTCTCCGTCTGCGCTGAGGCCTAATCGCGGAGCTGGCGGCCTTCAACTGGGACCGACCTCGGGGCTCCGGGGCAGAGCCAGGACTCACCATCGCGAAGCTGGCCGACTTCGGGGCTGTGGTGGCGATGCGGTGGCGGCCCGACTTCGGAACCTCGGAGGCTTCGGCCGCGGGCCCAGGTTGGTCCCAACAACAGCTTCGTCCGCTGGACTGGAGGGTGGCAGCTTCGTTCGCCCCAGGCCGCACAGTTTGAACCGGTCCGTTCAGGTAGCTCGGATTCAGCAGCGGGACTTACCATCACACGGTGGGTGACGGGGAGTCAGTGCCTCGTTGGAAAGTGGGGGCTCCAGTGCATAGAGAGATAGTTATGGCTGGGGCCTGTTGCCATGAGCGCCCAACATCGAAAGCCTGGATCACCTCAATATAAAGGGAGAACAAGGAAGGAAGAGACAGGGACTTTAAGACTTTTGCCTTCCATCACAGTGAGGAGGTGTCTGGTAGACTCACTGTGGTGGATGTTAAACTGTGTTCATTGTGTGTTCTGTTATTTTATTCTCTGTCATGACGGCAAGGTACGTAATTTCGTTCAAACTAAAAGTTTGAATGACAATAAAGGATACTTTACTTTACTTACTTTACTAGACCATGCATCCTCCATGTTAACCACATTTGCAACACCCTTCGGACGCTACAGATTCTTACGAATGCCATTTGGCATCAATTCAGCCAGTGAAGTTTTCCAATGTACTGTGGAACAACTCTTTACTGGCTACCCATGCGACAGAATCGTGGACGACATCCTGATCGCTGGGCGCAACGCACAAGAACATGACTCAAACCTGAAGCGGGTCCAGGATCATGCCAGACAGGTAAACCTCAAACTCAACCCTCTCAAGTGCAGGTTTTGGGTCGACGAAGTGACTTGTGTTCACCAACAATGGACTCAGACCAGACCCGTCTAAAACCATTGTCATAAACAAAATGCCAGCAACTACGGACGTGACAGCTCTTCAACGATTTCTAGGCATGGTAAACTACCTGGGAAAATTCATCCCAAACTTCAGTGAGCTGTCAGCCCCACTGCGACAACTAACCCACAAGGATACACACTGGCCCTGCGAAAAACGCCTGTCTGATGGTGAGCACGAGGGGTACATGGTTATGATGGTCTCCTGCCTTCTATCTGTGGGCTTAGACATCCTAGCGGCACAAACAGCTGCAGACGAAATGTTACAATCGCTTGCCACTGTCACCTGCCGTGGCTGGCCAGACAAACAGCACTACCTGCCGCAAGCTATCCGCCCATTCTACCCTGTCCGCGATGAACTGGTCATTCAAGATGGCATTATAATTAAAGGACATAAGGCAGGCATCCCGATGTCTCTTCACAGCAAGTACTTTGATATTGTTCATGGGGGCCATCCTGCTGCAGAAATAACCCTCCAACATGCAAAAGGTATGCTATTCTGGCCTGACATGCTGACTACATTCTCGAGAAAGTTGCTGCCTGCCCGATTTGCAACAGCCTGACCCCGCACCAACAGAAACAACCACTTCTCCCGCACCCCACTGGACTTACCCTGGTCCACAGTAAGGTCCGACATCTTTGAGTGGCACAGCAAACAATACCTGGTTCTAGTCAATTCCTACTCAGGATGGTTTGAAATCGACTTGCTCAGTAGCCCGACCTCAGCCATGGTCATTCAAAACTCACTCGCCCCTTTTCTGTCCACGGAGCACCCCTCAAGCTTCTCTCAGACAATGGAGCTCAATTCTCCAGTCAGCTCTTCAAGGATTTTGAGAAACGCTGGGATTTTCTCCACATCACTAGCAGCCTCGAGTACCCGCAGTCCAATGGCCTGTACCAACGCGCGGTAAGAAGTGCAAAATAACTAATTGAACGCTCACACAGGGCCGGCTCTGATGTCTATCTCGATTTACTCAACCTACGAAACATCGTCCGCGACCCTCTCCTGGGATCAACAGCCGAGTGGCTTATGTCACGACGAACCCGCTCCACGCTGCTTATGGCCAAGCAACTACTAGAACCACAAGTTTATGCACCGTTGGTGATCCAATCCCAGCTCCAACGCCGCCGCGACATACAAAGAAAATACTACGATAAAACCATTTCTCCGTTTCAACCGCTCAACAAGGGACAGGTTGTCTGTTTATAGTCACTCGGCGGTTACAGCCGCCTTGGAGCCATTCTGGGGTCAACCGCAGAGCCACGCTCGTACCTGGTCAGTATTGACAATGGCATCTATCGACGCACCCGCCAACACCTCCTCCCGGTTAATGAACCGGCACCTCCACGTCCTTTCCCGGATCAGCCTGCTGGTCTTCCCACATGCCCCGTGAATGCCACTCCAGCGATACCTCTACTGGTGCCAGCGCCATCCCTGCCTTCCCCGGTGCCCCCATCTCCACCAGTGTCCTCTCCTCCGCGTTCACCCCATAAGGGACTTGCCCTCTCGGAGATGGATGCGGTGCATGAGGGGTACTACTGTACATGTGCAGGTCGTGTCTGCAAGCCAATCCCACTGATTGGAACATTAACCAGCTATACTTGAACTATATTTGAACATTTTGTTTTATGTACTCACAGAAACACAAGCATGTACAAGTAAAATAAGAAATGTCCACACCCTATACTGGTGTTTTACAATATGCTCCACTAACCACTCTATATATGCTTTGCTTCTTTAAGAGGTAAGATGTAGATTAACCCTTGTTAATCCATGCCATTTATAATCTCTATTACGCATATATACATGCCACCCTTTACATGGTATTACGGTACTATACGGCTTTACATAGCAATGTTATAAAATTTTGAGATTTTAAAAATCAAGTCTGCAATTTATCCCATCAGATAAAGCGAAAAAAGAAGTTTAATTCGACACCTAATTCACTTTCATATCTTCAGTATTAAAAAGGTTATGGCCATTTTCATACTCGGAAATTAGCATCTTGTTCCCCATTGCCTTTCCATTGACTTAACACAAAAGCTGTGATCTAGAACAGTCAAAAGCCCATAACTTCCTTAAAAATTAAGAGAACTCAATGAATTTTTCAGTTATTATAGATTGAAGCATTCTGAAACAAATATGAAACAATCTTAGTTGGATGACCTGAAATTAAAGCATATAATTAGTTAGTTATCTAATTGTAGCTAATTACAAAATTAAATTACTAGATCTAAACATCTATCCATTTCTTAAGAAAATATAAACTTTTTTAAATTGCCTAAGTGTCCAAATAACATTCACACAATAATCCACAATACAACATGATTTTTAAATCTCATTTTCATAAATATATAGGCCAAATGGAAGGAATTTAGTGATTAATGCCTGTTAATTAATGGCCATTTAAATCAACTTGCGAGTGGGTTTTAGTGCAATGCGGTGGATTAGAACGTTGCGGTTTGCGGTGAAGTCGGTATGAAAAATACAGCCGGTTCATACATTTTTTTTGTCCCCTTTTCGCAACATGAAAATGTGATTAAAGCCTTCCTAAAAACCAAGTTTTAATGTAAAAATAAACTGTGCACTTTATTTTCTCCCCTACGTTAGGTCCGTTCTGCTGTCGGCGTTCAGAGCTTTAGAAGATGATTTTTAAACTACTCTAGTTAATAAATAATCTAGTGTAGTTTAAAAATAACTTCATGAATGAAATGTCGGAGCGATTTCTCTTTAGCGACAAAATCGCCTGACATGAATCGATTTGGACTGTCTCGGGAAAAACGGCATTTTAAACCCGCCCCTCTCTGAAAGGCGCCAAAGTCACGCACACGGGGAGCGGCAGAACTGCAGCGCCGCTAAAGGTAGGTATTGTAACATACCTAATTTACACTAACAAGGTCAGCTGGCTCTCACACAAGCCACGTCGAGCTGGATATTAAAGGCTGGCAGTTTAAATGTTCCGGATCACTTATGGAATAAAGATTGATCGTTCACTATGTGTGTTGTCATGGATCATTCACAAACAGTGAGGGAATGAGAAGCGGAGTTAAAGTGTTTAGCAACCAGGAGATCGGGTAGACCAAGATGGACTGAGCTTTGGTGTTCAGCGAAAACATTGCCCTGTCTACACTTGGTTTCGCCGATAGATTGGAGTCCACAACTAAAACTGCGGATACAGTAGATGAAGTTGGAGGAGGTGCAAGTGAATCTCTGCATCACTTGAAAGGCTGAAAGGACTGTCGGGATTACTGGATGGAAGTGAGGGAGAAGGTATAAGGACATGGGTTGCATCTCTGGCATTGATATTGTTTTCCCCAGTTATTGGTGGTTTATTTGCTTTTGCTGGTAACCTATTTGACATTTCAACATTATTACACGACTGGTTTACGTTAGATTGCTAGGAAATCATATATTTTTGCTCCAAACTTTGCAGATGGGTTTAAAGAAAGCTCTTTTGTTGCAGAAGAAATGTATGTATCATATCCAGTTGTTGGATTTTTATTAAATCCCTGTCTTGCAGGATAACAAAGTTCATCTACTTCAAGTTCCCTGTCATCTTTACAAATGCAGCTGTCTTGACATTTGGCAACTGTGCATTGATTGACATAATTGACTAATATTGTGTTTCTCACAATCATTTCAAAATATTATCAATAGTGAAATCTTACTTGTTTATTGACAGTAAAATGTAATTGATACACTGAATCTTTGTGACGCCATTTGAAGAATTAATATCATGGCATGTCTTATCCAAAGCAACATGTGAGTCAGAGGTATACACTTTACAAAAAAAAAACTATTTTTAGTTTGGGTAATCTGGGTAATCTGACCTGCATATCTAAATTTCCAATGCATTGGCAAAGTGGTAGAGTTGGTGCCTTACAGTGCCAGAGACCCGGATACGACCTGACTCTCGGTGTTGTCTGTACAGAGTTTGTACGTTCTCATGTTCATAAATTCATAAATTCATAAATTATAAGAACAGAATTAGGCCATTCGGCCCTTTGAGTCTACTCCGCCATACAATCATGGTTGATCTATCTTTCCCACTCAATCCCATTCTTCTGCCTTCTCCCCATAACCCCTGACACCTTGAGACCACATGGGTTTCCTCCAGATGCTCCGGTTTCCTTCCACACTACAAAGACGTGCAGGTTTGTAGGCTAATTGGCTTTGGTAAAATTGTAAATTGTCCCTAGTGTGTACAATAGTGTTAGAGTACGGGGTGATTGCTTGTCGGTGTTGACTCGGTGGGCCAAAGGCCCTGTTTCTGTGCTGCATCCCTAGTCTAAAGTCTACACTACTATTTGTGAAGTTTTGGACATAAAGCTACCTTCATTTATCATTGCCTTCGTATATGCTCCCAGGTTGAAAGAGCCAGAAACTAGGTGGCTGTCCTACTAACCTAATAAAAATGTTCACATTTTTCTTTTCGTCAAAGCAGTAAGTATATAATTTACGTAACAAGCAACTGTAGATGCTGGTTTAAACCAAAGATAGACACAAAATGCTGGAGTAACTTAGCGGGACAGGCAGCATCTTTGGAGAGAAGGAAAGGGTGACGTTTTGGGTCGAGACCCTTCAGATAATCTTGCATATGAAGATTACCCATTTAGTTTGAAGTACTAATATTAGGCATATAAATGTAAAGTTAATTGGTCATAGGAACAGAATCAAGCCATTTGGCCCATCGAGTCTACTCTGACATTCAATTATGACTGATCTATCTTTCCCTCGCAATTTAATTCTCCCACCTTCTCCCCATAACCTTCGATGTCCTTTTTAATCAAGAATCTGTCAGTCTCCACCTTAAAAATATCCATTGGCATCCACAGCCATCTGTGGCAATGAATTCCTCCATTCTCAGCTATTGAATGGCTGCCAAAACCACAGTGCGTTTCTTTATCAAGTCTTCTAAAATATAAATGCCGGTAGACAATTTTTCATCTGCCAACAAATCTGCATTTCCAGTCTGTTTTAATGTTCTTGGTACTGTTTTTGAACTTGTGTATCATTTTATTCAATCTGTGGAAATGTTAAATAATTTCTCTGTACTATTTAATGACATAAAGAAGATTTTAATAGATACAGTGGTGAGTGACCTACATATTTGCTCTGGGTGTTTGGCATAATTGGTGTAGCAGATTTATGAACTACAAGGTCGTCTGTGACTTTTGATGTTTATATAAATCTTTATGCATTGAGCCGATAGTTCTAAGATACTGGCGTCTCTGAAAATAGGAATCAGTCGTGATCTTCCCTAAAATAGAAACCATAAATCAATTACTTAGAGTATTCTAAGACAGTTGAAGATTTCAAGAGGGAATTGATTTAGAGATAATTTACACTGCATAATTATGTTTAATGTAATCTCATTTTCCATGTTTCTACAAGTTAAAAAAATATTTAATTTATTATTCAATGAGATAGGAAAATGTAAAAAACATTACACAAAAAGGTTTGAAGGTTTCAAGGTCAGTTTATTGTCAAATAGAATCTGCAGAAGGGTCCCAACAAAATGATCAAATATCCATTTTCTCCACAGATGCTACCTGACCTACTGAGTTACTCCACCACTTTGTGTCTGTCTTTGTTAGAAACCACTATCTACAGTTCTGTTTTATTGCAAAAAAATAGCCAATGTCTTATGATTAAAATTGGAATTTGATAGTTAACATTGATCTGTTGATCTGATGTAAGGTAACTCGTATCAAGCAGCATAGTTGTGCAGCGGTAGAGTTGCTGCCTCACAGCGTCAGTGGCCCGGGTTCGATCATGACCTCGGGTGCTGTCTGTGTGTGGAGTTTGCACGTTCTCATTGTGACCACGTGGGTTTTCTCTGGGTGCTCCAGTGTCCTCCCACATCCAAAAGACCTGCGGGTTTGTAGGTTAATTGGCCCTCTGTAAATTGCCCTTAGTGTGTAGGGGGTGGATGAGAAAGTGGGGTGACATAAGAACTGGTGTGAACGGGTGATTGATGGTCACTGTGGACTCGGTGGGCCGAGGGGCCTGTTTCCATCTGTCAATCTATTAAAACATCTACCCACCTTAGATATTATGGTATTGGAATAATCATAATCATCATCGTAATCATAATCATACTTTATAATGGAGAAAGCAACCTGAAAGGGGGTGTCAAAATCCATTTATTTATTGTAATATATCAGAGGATTAGCTTGGCAGCTTGGACATTTTGTTCAGACGAAAAATAATACTAATGGAAATAGTGGGCTTCCTATGCACTGTGATTTATAAAATAGCACCAATAAAAAATATAAATGACAAAAACACATTTCAATATAGGAAATGGGTCATAATTCCTCTTGAGACTTCATTGTTACATCTTTAAATTCTGCCATGTTGCTTGGTAGGCATCTGAAATAATTGATAATATGGTGCATGTAAGGGAAATGGCTAAATTGAATTTGTTTTACTGACTTTTAAACCAAGGAAACAAAAAATGTTATTCAATAATGCAGTGATTAACATGAGAAAGGCAATTACACATGGAGAAAATTTGGAATTGGCTACACCAGTTGTATCACACTGAAATCATTTTGTTGTTTTTGTTCAACAAATGACAGATTGATATTGAAAGACTTCCACAGGCATAACTGCTCTTTGTAACATAATGAAAGAAGGAACACTGTTAAGTTTTGAAATGCTTAAAGAAAAATTCCTGTTAGAAAAACAAGACTTCTATCGATACTTACAGATGCGGAAAAATGTTAATAAAAATGTTAAAAACATAACGGAGTCGAGTACAGGTTTGATGAGATGATTTAGGAAAGCGTATAATTCAAATACTGGTAGTAAAATTATTTCATGTATGTATAAAGGGTTACTGAATCTTAAATCACACTTAACCTTATATATTCAAATGAAATGGGAGAAGGAAGGAGGGATAATCATATCCGAGGAAGATATGACAGCAATATGGAGGTATCAATGGAAGTGTACCAGCTCACAAAACTGGAGGTGAGTTTAGTTGGAAAAGTCTGATATGGTATTTTATTAAGCCTTCTCAGAAAGCCCATTATGGTGAGAACTCTCCAGTTTGCTGGAGAAAATGTGGAAATTTAAAGGCAGATCATTACCATGTTCTCTGGGATTGCCCTGTTATTAAAGATTTTTGGAGAGAGTTACATGATGCCTTACAAACATTTTTAGATGTCATTTGCCCCTGGAGAGTAAGACCATGTGTTTTGGACTCATACCTTAAGACTGGCGGAAAAAAGATAAATATTTACTGAATATATTGATGGTAGCTGGTAAAAAAAGCTCTCACAAAGAAATGGTTATCACAGGAGGGTCCAACTCTGAATGCATGGATGGACATCACAATGGATATTTATAAAATGGAGAAAATAACAGCATATGTTAACTTTAAACTGGATTTATTTGTGTCATGCTGGGAAAATTGGGTTAACTATGTAGCGCCTCATTGGGCCAGACTTAATTTTTACAAATTTTTGATTATATGGTAAAGAAAGGATCACTCCCTAAGTGTTTGTAGTTTTTTATCGTGTTCCTGTTTCTATTTTTGCTTTGTACACATTTCAAAAAGAGGCAATTCAAGACAAGTGGATGATGTATACATATAGCATTATACCTGAAACCCATTTTATGGAAATATTTTTGCTGTGGAATGCCAATAAAAGGGTATAATTAAAAAAAAAAAAAGACTTCCACTGCTAGTTTGAATATAATTTTCCTGAAACTAGCATCCAGAATTTAATCAATTTTCAACATAGTGTGGTATGGTGGTGAAGCGGTAGAGTTGCTGCCTCACAGCGCCAGAGATCAGGGTTCGATCCTCACTATGGGTGCTGTCCGTATGGAGTTTGTATGTTCTCCCTGTGACCTGCGTGAGTTTTCTCCAGAAGCTCCGGTTACCTCCCACATTCCAAAGACGTACAGGTTTGTAGGTTAATTGGCTTTGGTAAAAACATTATAAATTGTCCCAGTGTGTAGGATAGTATTAGTGTATGGGGATTGTTGGTCGGTGTGGACTCGTTGGGCCAAAGGGCCTTTTTGAGCGCTATATCTCTAAACTAAACTAAAACAAACTATTTGCTCAGCAGAGTGCTTCTTGAGATCATGAAAATGTATCTTCATTTGTTGGCACATCTTCTTGTCCCCAATTTTATTAAATAGGTGATACAATCAGGTCAACTCTGAGTGTACTGGTCTGCGTTTGGCTGAAATAAATAGTGTTTGAACTCCTTTTCCAACAATCTTCATTTTATTGGACATTGCTTCCAGCTTCAACATGATATTTTGGTGAGAAAAGGTAAAATAAACAAGTTAACCTATTTATTACAAGCAATATCAAAATGGTAATAATGGTTAAAGAGTCAAGAGAATCAAGATATTCAAAGATGTTCTGAAGAAGGGTCCCAACCTGAAACATCACCTAGGAATTACACAAAGTGCTGGAGTAACTCAGTGGGTCGGGCAGCATCTCTGGAGAAAAAAAATTGGTGACATTTCGATCGCGACCTTTCTTCAGACTGAAAGTCAGGGATGAGGGAACCGAGCGATATGAAAAGGTATAAAGAACAAATGAATGAGTGGTATGAAAAGAACAAATCAAAGCCAGCTAGATGATCAAGGAAAGGTGGAGCCCACAATGGCCCATTGCTGACTGTGGAGAAGGTGATGACTAGAGCCAGGATTTTGCCATAAATGCCATGTGCTTTTTCATGCCTTTTTGATGATGTTCACCAAGATAATACCTTTTTCACGATCGAGTGCCTAAATCAGCCTTTTTTTCGGTTTTGCCGTTATAACATAGTATAACTTACAAGAAATTTTCCACCACCGGGACGAAACCAGGGGCGACACCGTCGGTCATTCATTCATTCGTGCCGCTGCCCGCTGGTTTAGTCTTCTCCAAGATCTATTTAAGAAAGAACTGCACATGCTGGGAAAATGGAAGGGAGACAAAAAAATGTTGGAGAAACTCAGCGGGTGAGGCAGCATCTATGGAGAGAAGGAATAGGCGATGTTTCGGGTCAAGACCCTTCTTTAGATTGATGTGGGGGGGGGTGGGGAAAAGAAAGGAAGAGGTGGAGACAGTAGGACTAGAAGGAGAGCGGGGTTAGAGGAAGAGGAGGAGGGAGATGACAAGGGCTATCTAAAATTAGATAGGTTAATGTTGATACCACTGGGGTGTAGACTACCCAGGTGAAATACCCAAGCTTGTCTCCTCACTACATTTCCCGTTGGCTCCAGTCGCAAATCTGAGTTTTTGAGTGATCTGTGCAAGGCATTCATTGATGCTGGAATTTCACTGTAGAAATTGGAAAACAAATCTGTCAGAAGTTTTTTAGAGAAATACACAGAGGAACATATACCAAGCGAGTCATCATTACAGAAAAATATGGATCTCAATAGACAAGGCAACCGATGCTTTGGGGAAATATGTTGCCAATATGGCTATTGGTGCACTGGAGGCAAGTCAACCATCAAATGAGTATTTATTGACATCAGAAGTATTGGAGAAGTCAAACAGCTCAACTATTGCTCAGTTGTCAGATGTTTACATCTTTACTTGCTGTACTTTGGCCAGAAGGTAGAAAACACAAGAATGCTCTTCAGTTTGTGACTGATGCAACTCCATACATGAAAAAGCTGCTGTGCTCTTATAGTTTTATTCCCTAAAATGTTGCATTTGACATGCTTAGCTCAAGGACTTCATAAAATTGCCAAGCACGTATCAGAAACATCAGATTACAGAAATGGGATTAGGCCAGTCAGCTTCCTTCAGACTGCTTTGTCTTTCATTGAGTTTGTGGGAGTTCATCATCTAAACTCATCCACCTGGCTTTGCACAGATGCTTTTATACACATGGCTTAAAAAACACCATGATATCATTAATTGAATCAGCATCCATTGCTTTATATTCTGTGCAAGTTCCATAATGCTGCCCTAATTTGCTATTTTTTAGATACTTGCCCTCAATGGCTTGGTTCTGATTTCAGGATAGTGTCTCCTTGTGTGAGACTTTTTTAGCAGTGAAACAAGTTTATTTGCATCCCATCAATTCCTTTCCAAATCCTACACAGATGAACCCACTCACACTTTAAAGTTGTACATTTGAAAGAACAGAATCCTGATGTCTGCAATATCACCGCACAATCTAAACCTCGGATCATGAAAATGTCAATCGCCTAGTTTCCAATGTCAAGAAAATCTTCCTCAAAGCACGGTCGCATGCTGGAAAATTGTTCAAGGAAATGGTGGCCAAGTTTCCGCTACCTCCTCAGCCAGTTTTGACTATGTGGGATACATGGGTCTCTGCTGTACTCTACTAAGCTTGCAAAATTTGGAAAGATAAAATAAATCGTCAACTGTTTTGAAAAAGAAGAATCTGCTGCAGTCAGGATCGTCAGTAAAATCATGTAGAAAAAGTCCCTCCACCGCAATCTTGTGTTTATTGCTTCCAATTTTGCAAAATTCCCACAAGCTGTCACTTCCCTTGAGAAATATGGTGAAACATTAGTGAATAACTTGTAGGTTTTCAACAAAGTAACTGACGATATTCATAAAATTCCTGGCCATGTAGGTAAAGACATACAAGGAAAATGTGAGAGAGTGATTTTAGCTTACAAAGATCTTGAAGAAATACAAAACATAGCTAAGGTTCTCAAAGGTAGTTATAATGCACAATATATCAACATGAATACAGTATGTAGCTTGTTTTGGGTATGCACCAGTGACCTCAGCTGAGGTAGAAAGATGTTTTCCACAACTGAAGCATATTCTGAGTGACAGACGGCATGGTTTGACACCAGATAATTTGAAAAAATGCTACTAATTATGTGCAAACAGGGAACTTTGGTCATTTAATGTAGTATACCTTTATATTATCAGTTTTAACCATATTTTGGTGGTGGAAATAAATGCCTTTTTATGCCTTTTCTGTTGTCAATAAATGACTTTTTCGTGCCTTTTTTGTAATTTTATTATGCCTTTTGACTTGCCTATTTCACAGTTCTTTAGTGCCTAAAAATCCTGGCTCTAGTGATGAGTGAATAAAAATAGTAAACCTAAGCAGGAGTACAGTGAAACTAATGGGTCTACTGTAACCCCTCTGTGGGTCACAACCCAAAACAGCACCTATTGCTTTTCTCCAGAGATGCTGCCTGACCCACATAGTTACTCCAGCATTTTCTGTGCATCTTTGGTGTATATCAGCATCTGCAGTTCCTTTCATCACAGGCTCTGGTGAATATGGATAGATGGCCTGCTGAGTTACTCCAGTATTTTGTGTCCATCCTATTAAATCTTGCCTCATTCATCATAAACCTATGTCCTCTGGTTGGTTATTCTGGATGAAATACACTGTGCATTCATCCTATCTATTCCTCTCATGAATTTACACACCTCTATAAGATCACCCTCCTGCACTCCAAGGATTAGTCAACTTCTCCCTATAGCTCAATCCTGGCAACATCCTTGTAAATCTTCTCTGAACCCTTTCTTGTAGGCAACATCTTTCGTATAACAGGGTGATCACAACCGAATGTAATACTCCAAATATGGCCTCACCAATATCTTGTACAACTGCAACATGATCTACCAACTTCTATATTCAGTACATTGACTGATGAAGGTCAAGGTGTCAAATGCCTTTTTGACCACCCTATTTACCTGTGATGCCACTTTCAAAGAACTATGCACCTGCACTCCTCTGCTCTACAACACCACTGCACCCCACTGAGTGAAAAGGTTGCTCCTTGGGCTTGTATTAAATCTTGTCCTTCTCACCTTAAACATATGTCCCCTTCTTTTTGATTCCCCCACCCTGGGTAAAAGACTCTGTGCAATCACACTATCTATTGTCCTTATTATTTTATACAATTCCATAAGATCAGCCCTCAGCCCCCTGCGCTCCATGGAATAAACTCCTAGCCTGCCCAACTTTTCCTGTAGATCGCATCCTTGGATTCTGGCAGCACCATCATAATATTTGGATTTTTTGAATTTTTAAAACCTTAAAATAAGAAGTCAATCTTTCCATAAGAGAGAAGAATATTCAGATAATGATGAAATTCACTGGCAACATATTCAGCAATGACAGGGAATTAATATTTTTATAATATTAGAACTATTTATCTTGGTAAAATTATAATCTTATTGTATTAAACCCAACTGTGAATTATTCAGTATATTCTCTAATTCCTAACAATGAAAACCAAAGTTTCAATTTCATTCTTTATTTCATTTCTGTTCAAATTGCTATTAGTTTACAAAAAGTTCAACAATCCAAATGTAAACTGGATATTTCTTTAGATTTCCCATAAGGCTTTCAATTGAAATAGAAGTGTTTATCGGAATCACGGGGACAAGACCTGAAATATTTTGCAGAGAATCACGGCACGATGGCGCAGCAGTAGAGTTGCTGCCTTACAATGCCAGAGACCTGGGTTTGATCCTGACTATGGATGCTATCTGTACGGAGTTTGTACGTTTGCCCTGTGACCACGTGGGTTTTCTCCGGGTGATCAGGTTTCATCCCACACTCCTGGCGTACAGGTTTGTAGGTTAATTGGCTTTGGTAAAAAATTAGTAAATTATCCCTAGTGTGTAGATAGTGCTGGTGTACAGGGTGATCGCTGGTCGGCGCAGACTCGGAGGGCCGGAGGGCCTGTTTCCACACTGTATCCACATGTCCAAAGTTTAAAGTCTTTCATCAGTGCTGGAAAGTTTGGAGCGTTAGCTCAATCTGTTAGTTTAATAGTCAGTCACCTTTACACTGCAGTTGATATAAAAGGTGCACAATTTAATTGTGTGTAAATCATGAGAAACACTTCAGCATCTTTGTCAGACAGCACATTCCTCAGAAATTCCCCCAGAATATCCAGTATATTCCATCGATAATCCTGTTCATTGGCTTCTGCCTCAAACATAATTTCCTTTTCATTTTTATTGTGCGGCTTCAAATGCAATTATGTTACCTCAAAGAAAGACTATGGAAATTAATACGGTTTGCAACAACCCAGGGGATTTATTTCCACAGAGAGTGATACAGATTTGATGCTCTGGTAAGTACATTGATTATTAGTACGACTCTACGGAAACTGATGGTGGCCAAAGGGCTTTTCCTTGCAACTGTTCCCCATACTTCAATTAACTGGGATCCAGCAATGATTCTAAATATCCCCTCGCAGGAGATATTTAGAATCATCGCAGGCTCTGCTATTTCATTATTTGCTATGCCTGAAGAAAAATCCAACATCAGGCACAAATGAGGGAAGAAGATAGACAGCAATTTGCGCCAGAATTCTTAATAAATCTGGAAACAGCGCGGAGAAGATTTACGAGGATATGAGTTACCAGGGCTTAAGGGCCTGAGCTGTAGGGAGAGGTTGGGCAGGCCAGGACTCTAGTCCTTGGAGCACAGGAGGATGAGAGGCGATGTTACAGAGGTGTCAAAAATTAATGAGAGAAATAGCTAGAATAGTAAGTTCTCTGAGGTTCTCATAGCCGCCCGCGACATGTGCACTATTGAGGCGTCTACCCCCCATCTCAGCACCGCCGACCTCATTTCTCTATTCAATACTACTTGCTCTTCCATCCTGGATTCTGTTAGTCCTCTTAAAATGAACAAGCCTAAGCCTAAAGGCGAGCCGTGGCTCAATGACACCACCAGAGCCCTAAGAAGAGAATGCAGAAAATCAGAATGGAAGTACAAATCTGATAAGCTTCAAATTTCCTTCGAACTCCTGAAAAACAACCTTCACAAATACCAGGAAGCGGTAAAATCCGCAAGAAAATAATACTTTTCCACCCTTATCTCCAAAAATGCTCATAATTCCAAGGTCCTTTTTAGCACCATCACCGCCATCATTTGTCCTGCCCCCAGCACCAGCTTAACTGGGTCCCCGATTAAGTGTGAGGAATTTACTACATTTTTCACCACCAAGTAAAGAACATAAGAACAAATATTTCCCCTCCCACCCGTGACCTGGCTATCCCATTGGTTTGTTCTTCAAAATTAGATTGTTTCCAACCCGTTACTCTACCTCTCTTGTAAAACTGATCACCACCATGAAATCTACTAACTGCCTCCTCAACACTGTCCACTCTGCCCTCCTAACGGACGTATAGCCGGTCCCAGTATCCTCGTCATCTTCAACAGTTCTCTGGCTACTGGCACTGTACCTACCTGCTTCAAGCATGCGGTGGTCCAGCCACTCCTGAAAAAACCTAACCTCGACCCCACCTTGCCAAGCAACTACAGACCCATTTCTAAACTGCCTTTCCTCTAAAAAGTCATTGAAAAGGTAATTTTGTCAACTTATGCCTTACCTTCACCAAAATACTATCTTGGAAACTTTCCAATCAGGTTTCAGGGCTCACCACAGCACAGAGTCTGCCTTGTTGAAGGTACATAATGACTTACTGCTCACCGTTGACTCCGGCGACTGTGCAATCCTGCTCCTTCTTGACCTCAGCGCAGCATTTGATACTGTCGACCACACCATCCTAATTGACCGTCTCCGTTACGGGGTTGGTATTGATGGCACTGCCCTGAGCTGGTTCAACTCCTACCTCAAAGGTAGGAATTTCTCTACTAACATAGGAAACTCTTTCTCCTCCCCAGCCAGCCTCTGCTGTGGGGTTCCACAAGGTTCCATTCTTGGCCCCATTCTCTTCACCCTGTATATGCTCCCCTTAGGCCAAGTCATTGAAAGGCACGGCATTTATTTCCATTGCTACGCAGACAATACACAACTCTATCTCCCCCTGAAGCCTAAAAACCAATCAAATCTGCTTAACCTTACCCGCTGCCTCGAGGATATAAAGTGCTGGATGGCCAAGAACTTCCTCCAACTAAAGGAGAGTAAGTCTGAGGTCATCCTTCTCGGCCCCTCGGACTCAATCAAAATAATAGCAGGCAACCTAGGAAGCTTTACCCCACTACTCAAACCTCACGTCAAAAACCTTGGCGTGATATTTGACTCAGCACTGAAGTTTGACAAACAAGTCAATGCCGTGGTAAAAGCTAGCTTCTTTCAGCTTCGGATGATAGCTCAAATAGAACAATTCCTCCAGTTTGATGACCTCGAAAAGATCATCCATACATTTATCTCCTCCCGACTAGATTACTGCAACTCCCTTTACACTGGCATCAGCCAATCTTCCCTATCCTGCCTGCAACTGGTCCAAAACGCCGCAGCAAGACTCCTGACGGGCACCCGAAAAAGGGACCACATCACCCCGATCTTGGCCTCTCCCCACTGGCTCCCTGTGCGGTTCCGAATAAATTTCAAGACCCTCCTCTTTGTCTACAAAGCTCTCAATGGACTTGCACCCACCTACATTAAAAGTCTTCTCACCCACTACACCACCTCCAGGTCCCTCAGATCGGCTGAGTTGGGGTTGCTGAATGTCCCGCAGTCTAGGCATAAGCTCAGGGGTGACCGCGCCTTTGCCTAGCAATGTTACAAAATTTTGAGATTTTAAAAATCAAGTCTGCAATTTATCCCATCAGATAAAGCATAAAAAGAAGTTTAATTTGACACCTAATTTACTTTCATATCTTCAGTATTAAGAAAGTTATGGCCATTTTCATACTCGGAAATGAGCATCTTGCTTCCCATTGCCTTTCAATTGACTTAACTCAAAAGCTGTGATCTGGAAAAGTTAAAAGTCCATAACATTCTTAAAAATTAAGAGAACTCAATGAAATTTTCAGTTATTATAGATTGAAGCATTCTGAAACAAATATTAAACAATCTTACTTGGATTACCTGAAATTAAAGCATATAATTAGTTAGTTATCTAATTGTAGCTAATTACAAAATTCAATGAGTAGATCTAAACATCTATCAATTTCTTAAGAAAAGATAAACTTTTTTAAAATTGCCTAAGTGCCCAAATAACATTCACACAATAATCCACAATATAACATAATTTTTAAATTTCATTTTCATGAATTTCTGGGCCAAATGGAAGGAATTTAGTGTTTTATGCCTGTAAATTAATGGCCATTTAAATCAACTAGCGAGTGGGTTTTAGTGGAATGCGGTGGATTGGAACGTTGCGGTTAGCAGTGAAGTCGGGGGGAAAAATACTGGGGGTTCATACATTTTTTGGGGACCCCATTTCGCAACATAAAAATATTATTAATGCCTCCCGAAAAACCAACTTTTAATATAAAAATAAAGTATTTACCTTTTTTTCTCCCCTACGCAAAATGCTTCCGGTTGTCTGCGCTCACGGCTTTTGAAGGTGATTTTTTAAATTACTCTAGTTAATCAATAATCTAGAGTAATTTAAAAATACCACCATTCATTAAATGTCGGAGCGATTTTTCTTCACCAACCAAATCGCCCGACATTCATCGATTATCCAGGCCTGTGGAAAAACGGCACTTTAAGCCCGCCCCCCTCTGCAAGGCGCGAAAGTCGCGCACACGGGGAGCGGCAGAAGTGCAGCGCCGGTAAAAGTAAGTTTTGTAACATACCTACTTTGCCGTTGCAGCTCCTAGACTGTGGAACAGCATCCCCCTCCCCATTAGAACTGCCCCCTCCTTCAACTCCTTTAAGTCTAGACTAAAAACTTATCTGTTCACCCAAGCCTTTCCTGACGTCCTCTGAGCGAGGGCTATTTGTATATATGTATGTAGTTTGCTTGTGTATACTATTCTTATAATAAATGTAAAGCACATTGGTCAATGAGAGTTGTTTTTTAAATGTGCTATATAAATAAATGTGGCTTGACTTGACTTGATTAGAATGAATGCACAGAGCTTTTTACCAAGAGTAGGGGAATCAAAAACCAGAGGACATTGATTTAAGGTGAGTTGGCCAAGGTTTGATAGGAACCTGAGGGGAAACTTTTTCACACAGAGGACAGTGGGTGTATGGAACGAGCTGAGGCAGGTTCTATAATAACATTTAAAATACACTTGGATAGGTACACAGATAGAAAAGATTTAGGCCCATCTACACCTCATGTTGCCTTGGCAAGATCACCAGCATAATCAAGGATGAATCTCACCCGGTCACTCCCTCTTCTCCCCTCTCCCTTCAGGCAAGAGGTACACGTGTGAAAACTTCAGATTCAGGGACAGTTTCATCCCAGCTGTCATCAGGCAACTGAACCATCCAACCAAAAACTATAGAGTGGTCCTGAGCTACCATCTACCTCATTGGAGACGCTCGAGCTACCTTTAATCAGACTTTACTGGATGTTATCTTGCACAAAACATTATTCCTTTTATACTATATCTGTACACTATGGCCTGCTCGATTTTACTGGATAGCACCCAGCAAAAAGCTTTTCACTGTACCTTTATACATATGACAATAAGGTAAACTAAACAACACTAAACTAAACTAAATGGATATGGTCCAAGCACAGCCAAATGGGCCATACTTAGATGAGGCATCATGGTTGGCATGGATGGGTTGGGCCCATACTGTTTCCATGCTGCCAAGGGCCTGTTCCACTGTGGGGACCTAATTAGCGAGTTTAGAAGAGTTTGCGCTCAATCAAACTCGCAGCATGGTCGACACGTGGTCCTAGGAGGTCTATGTAACTCTCCTTCATGCTTGAGAGAAGTTCCCGCATACTGGAGGCCTCAGTTTGGTCGAGGAGTATTTTTTTACATGCTGAAAAGTGTCCGCGAGTAAAAATTGGTCGGCATGGAAAAAATCGGTGTTTTTACTCGGAGGTTTAGTCAAGTAGGTCGTAATAGGTCAGCATATTATTCGTAGGCAATCGAAGGCAATCGAAGGTAGTCTAAGGTAATTGAAGGTAGCCGTAGATAGTGTTAGTATGGTTGAAGGAGATCGAAGGTGGTCATCTTCACTATTCGGTGTCCAATTTTCCCGAAGCTAGTCGAAGCTAGTTTTCAACATAGTCAAAGGATGCCAAAGGAGATCAAAGGAGGTCCTCTACATATTCGTAGGAGGTTCTCTACATCGTCGAAGGAGGTCGTAGGAGGTGTTCTACTTCAGCGAAACAACAAGACAATGACACCTTTTAAAATTCTCCTAAACTCTTCTAAACTCGCAAATTAGGTCCCCGCAGTGGGTCAGGCCCTTAACGCTTTGACTCTAGGGTGGTAGAGTTGCTGCCTTAAAGAGCCAGAGACCCAGGTTCAATCCTGGCTCCGGGTGCAATCTGTTTGAAATTTATACGTTCTCCCTGTGACTGCATGGGTTTTCTCCGGGTGCTCCAGTTTCCTCCCAAACTCCTGGAGATTAATTGACTTTGGTAAAATTGTAAATTGTCCAAAGTCTGTGGGGTAGTGCTAGTGTATGGGATGATCTGGGCACAGATTCAGTGGGCCGAAGGGCCTGTTTCCGCACTGTATCTCTAACAAAGTTTAAAAAATAGTCTACAGAAGGTCGGTGTAAGCATTTCAGTGATTCTGAGTCACGGTCAGTGGAGAGGACAGCTGGTGAGATGAGAACCCGCTGCTGTAGAGGTGGTTCACAGCAGAGTTGCTGCAGAAGCTGAGATCAACCTTGCTGTGTGCAAAGGCTGAACAGCTTATGGGCTCAGGGAAAATAAAGCTGGACTATAAGGATGAGCGTAAACAACAAATATGGCACCTGAACTGAATCCAACTGCTTTGCAGAGTTCATAAGACAATTCTAAATCTTCAGTCTTTAGACTTCAGAGATACAGCCTTGAAACACCTTCACTTCAGCCCACAAGGTCTGTGCCGAACATGATTCCAAGACCAACTCTTCTCTACCTGCACATAATGCATATCCCTCCATTCACTGCATATCCATGTGCCTGTACAAAAGTCTCTTAAATGCCACTATCGTAACTGCCTCCATCACCACCCCTCGGCAGCAGATTCCAGGCACTCACCACCCTTTATGTAAAAAAAAGTTGCTCCACACATCTCCTTTAAACTTTGCTGCCCCTTTCAACTTAAAGTTATGCTCTCTCGTATTTGATTTTTGCATCTTGGGAAACTGGGGGAATGTACAAACTCCATACGGACAACACTGGGTAGTCGGGATCGAACCCAGGCCACTGGAGCTGTAAGGCAGCAACTCTACCACTGAGCCACTGAGCCGCACTAGAAGATTGATTATGCAGATACTGAAAGTCCGCAGTATAACTGTTAACTAAATTCATTTCTTAAATGTAGTCATTCTTTCCATCCACAATTTCAGACAATTGGTCCAACAAATCCACATTCCAAAGGCTTACAGGTTTGTAGTTTCATTGGCTTTGGTAAAATTGCAAATTGTCCAAAGTGTGTAGGATAGCGCTATTGCATGGGGCGATCGCTGGTTGGCACGGACTCCATCTCCAAAGAAAAACTCCATCATTGGAAAATGTTTTCATTTGGGCAACGTAACAATTCCTCACCGATGCTCAAATGTAATAGAAACATAGAAACATAGAAATTAGGTGCAGGAATAGGCCATTCGGCCCTTCGAGCCTGCACCGCCATTCAATATGATCATGGCTGATCATCCAACTCAGTATCCCGTACCTGCCTTCTCTCCATACCCTCTAATCCCCTTAGCCACAAGGGCCACATCTAACTCCCTCTTAAATATATCCAATGAACTGGCCTCAACTACCCTCTGTGGCAGAGAGTTCCAGAGACCCACCACTCTATGTGTGAAAAAATTCCTTCTCATCTCGGTCCTAAAGGATTTCCCCCTTATCCTTAAGCTGTGACCCCTTGTCCTGGACCTCCCCAACATCGGGAACAATCTTCCTGCATCTAGCCTGTCCAACCCCTTAAGAATTTTGTAAGTTTCTATAAGATCCCCTCTCAATCTCCTAAATTCTAGAGAGTATAAACCGAGTCTATGCAGTCTTTGTTCATAAGACAGTCCTGACATCCCAGGAATCAGTCTGGTGAACCTTCGCTGCACTCCCTCTATGACAATAATGTCCTTCATCAGATTTGGAGACCAGAACTGTACGCAATACTCCAGGTGTGGCCTCACCAAGACCCTATGCAACTGAAGCAGAACCTCCCTGCTCCTATACTCAAATCCTTTTGCTATGAAAGCTAACATACCATTGGCTTTCTTCACTGCCTGCTGTACCTACATGCCTACTTTCAATGACTGGTGTACCATGACACCCAGGTCGCGCTGCATCTCCCCTTTTCCTAATCGGCCACCATTTAGATAGTAGTCGGTTTTCCTATTTTTGCCACCAAAGTGGATAACCTCACATTTACCCACATTATACTGCATCTGCCAAACATTTGCCCACTCACCCAGCCTATCCAAGTCACCTTGCAGTCTCCTAGCATCCTCCTCACAGCTAACACTGCCACCCAGCTTAGTGTCATCCGCAAACTTGGAGATATTGCCTTCAATTCCCTAGCTAATTCCCTAGTAATCAAGCTAGAGATCGAGTTATTAATCAAACATTCCATCCCAAACCATCAAACATTAACCAACTACTGAGTAAACATGCAGATTTACTCAAATAGATGTAAGATGTAGCTGCAGTATAAATTATATCACAAAAATGATTGCAATGTTATCCGACTGAAATGGAGGCACATTGTATGGTACTACTCATAGTTATCTCTATCTGAAATCAAATGTGATTATCACAATTATTTGCATTAAATTGAATGGGTAAAATAATAGCACTTTGGCATTTCTGAAAATTAAATATAATTGATCTGTGCACTTAACAAGTTCTGACGTAGATATGCGTTCACACATTTTAGTGAAGATGTGGGAATAATGGGGAGATTTGGGCTGTTCTATTTTGTCTTAAACATGGGCAGCACCTCATTCCGTGGGAATCGAATTTTACTCCAGGGAGTCAGGCAGTATCTCTGGAGAAAAAGTATGGGTGACATTTGGGGTCCGAACTCTTCTTCAGTCTGAAAGTCGAGGGGTGGTGGGAACTGGAGGTAGGTAAAAAGATGAGGAAGAGGTTCACTTGCATCTCCTCCAACCTCATCGATGGCGTCTGTTGTTCTCAGTGTGCTCCTCTATATCGGCAAGACCAAGCGCAGACTGGGCGATTGTTTCACTAAACATTTTCACTCTGGCTTATGCGATCTCCTGGTTGCCAAATATTTTAATTTCCTTTCCCATTCCCATACTGACCTTTCTGTCCTGGGCCACCTCCACTGTCAGACTGAGGCCACACGCAATTAGATGAACAGCACCGCCTATATTGCTTGGGCAGCAGTGTGAACATTGATTTATTTAATTTCAAGTAACCCCTGCGTTCCCTCTCTCCCCCGTCCCCCATCCTAGTTGCCCTACTAGTTCCACTGTCTGCATCCCTGTATCCTTTCATTATCACCTCTTCCCCAGCCAGCAATGGATCATTAAGGGTTCCACCCTTCCTGAGATCATCTATTGCATTCTGAAGAATGGTCTTGACCCGAAACATCACCATTCCTTCTCTCCAAAGATGCTGCCAGCCCCGCTGAGTTAATCCAGCATTTTGTGTCTATCTTCGGTTTAAACCAGCATCTGCAGTTCCTTCCTACACATATTGCCGGCCCTAATTTGGTCTGGCCTTTTCCACCCCCCACTCTACTTTCAGTCTGAAGAAGGGTTCCGACCTGAAATGTTACCCATCCTTTTTCTCCAGAGATGCTGCCTGACCTGCTGAGTTACTCCAGCACCTTGTGTCCATCTTCGGTGTAAACCAACATCTGCAGTTCGTTCCTACACAATCTGCACACCTGCATGTTTTGTTTTTGAGGAGAACATTGCAGAATTCTGTATCACAATAGTTAGCCCTGTTAAACAAGTGTACATAACTAACCTTATCAAGGTCTGCGATCAAAAATGATCTGAAAATGCTGCATGCTTTGAGTCTGCAGAACAGTCTCTGGGTTGACTGTTTTCCTCGTCTGATGAGTTATAGCTTGCTTTATTGTTAATAAAGTAGAAGTCAATTGTCAATCATGTCTGAAGTTAGTATTCGAACCAAGATGCCCGAAGAGAGATTTTCATTTTCATGGAAAAAAAAGATCAACATGAACTAAACTTGGAAGTGATATACGATCTATTTATAAAAGTAAAATCAGGTGCAGCACAGTGGCGTAGCGGTAGAGTTGCTGCCTTACAGTGCCAAAGACCCGGTTTCAATCCTGACTATGGACGCTGTCTATACGGAGTTTGCATGTTTTCCCTTGGTGGGTTTTCTCCTGGTGCTCCGGTTTCTTCCCACACTCCAAAGACGTACCGATAAGTAGCTTAATTGGCTTTGGTAAAATTGTAATTTGTCTCGAATGTATAGGACAGTGCTCGTGTGCAGGGGATCGCTGGACGGCACAGACTCGGTGGGCCGAAGGGCCTGTTTCGACACTGTATCCAAATTAAACGATGAAAAGTTCTAAAGTCTGAGTTAGTCAAGATCCCTACTTCACTTATCTCAGTGTTACAGTTCAATTTCTGAAGTGTGATTTTCGTGCCTTTCTGGATAGTGAGAGGCTTTCTTCTTCCAGTTATTTCAAAACAAATGATTCATTTCATGAGGAAATGTTCTCATCATTCTTTGTTTTAGCTTTCAATTATTCCATTTTATTCATTGATATTTTCAGCTAACGATCTTTGTGTTGAAACGGAAGTCTTTCATTTACGACAGATTAAGAGGGGCACAGGGGCGCAGCTGGCAGAGCTGCTGCCTCACAGCCCCGGAGACCCAGCATTAATAGTAAGATTAAATGAGAACTTACCAGTTTGAAGTTTGATCTTTATTTTATGAGGAGTTACGATGAGGGATTACGTGAAGACCCCGCCAGCACGCATGCGCGACATTCTTCAAAGCAGTGGTGTGAAATCACAGATAGCAACGTAGACTAATATAGTAAGATAAGAGAGAACTTCCATACCAGTTGAACTTTATAACAGAGGGTTTTGGGAGCGGAGGGCACGTAATCCCTCATCGTAACTCCTCATAAAATAAAGATCAAACTTCAAACTGGTAAGTTCTCATTTAATCTTACTATTTTACTTCGGAGTCACGTGAGTGACTACGTGAAGATTTCAAAGCTCTGTGATTTCATGCCCTGGAAACAAGTCCATGCTCACACACTGCTATGCTGGGATAAGAGGATGAACGTATTTCAGACATGACACTGGCTGAAAAACAAAATAGGTATTTATTCATACCAAAACAAAATATATCCCATATAGGGTAATTATTTAGCAGTACTCAAAACTTTTCCTGCAAAAGTGTCAGGAGAGGCCACGGGTTTGTTATAGAAGCGTTGGAATGTCTTCTCATTGCTCCAACCTGCTGTGGCCAGGATGTGGTCCATGGGTACTTCCATCATCCTAGCCGCCAAAGTAGATGCAGCCCTGGTGGAGTGAGATTTGAAGACATTAGTGTCCACCCCAGCTGCATCTAACACCACCCTTAACCATCTTGATATGGTTTGCACCGTGACTTTGTGATGGGGCTGTTTATGGCTTATAAGCAAAGCTTTCTCCGTGCCCCTTAGAGTCTTACTGACTGTGATATATTGTAATATCAGTGTAACGATGCAGAGTCGAGTATCTGCAGGATAAGCTTGAAACTCTAATGTTTGTCCAGACGACCCAGGTCGGTCTTGTTTTAACAGCCCCTGTATAAGAAAAGTTATTTTGCCATTGGAGATTGTCATGGCGTCCATACTTAACTTGTGTAGGGACTGGACCCGTTGTGCTGTGACAAGTTCCATAATCATTACCATTTTATAGGTGAGCTTGTCCAATGTAACCCCCTTATTGGGTGTCCATCGTCATAACATAGTCAAGACTATGCTAATATCCCACGTATGGTTGTATCTGGGCCTGGGGGGGATTGGAATTAAATATTCCCCTCATTAGCTTTGACACTAATGGGTGTGATCCAATAGCCAGATGATCACTCCCTTTGCCCAGATAATTCGATAGAGCACTCCTTGCACAGTTGATGGCACTGTAGCTTAATCCTTCATCGTAGTGAAGGGTAGCCAGGAATTCCAGAACTTCCGTGATGGTGGCCGTTTCATAGGTAGTGTTCGTTGTAGTACAGAACACTTCCCACTTTCTGATATAGGTCAGGTACTGTTTCCTGGTGGACTCCCTGCACGACGCTGAGATGGTATTTATTGTTCTGTCGGTGAGTCCGTATCCCAGAAGTGGCCGATTCAGAATCTACAAATTAACACGTCCATGCGGTCATGACATGGATGGCTTTCCCCTGTAACGGGATGTATCAATAAACTAGGTCGTTTGTTGACCCGGATGCAAGGTTCTGTGGCCATCTTCTGTACTGCTGGGAACCATGGTTGGGTAGGCCAGTCGGGCACAACCAAAATACCCGATGCGGAGTCTTGTCTTATTTTTTGCAAGACCCGACTGATGAGGCAGAAGGGGGGAAATGCATAGCAGAACAAATCCCCCCAATGTAGCGTGAAAGTGTCCATCGCTACTGCCCCTGGGTCTGGTTCCCAAGCAACATATGTTGGAAGTTGGTGATTAAGTCTGGATGCAAAAAGGTCGATATCTGGTGTCCCATAACATTCTATAATATCCGTAAACACTTTCCGATCCAACATCCATTCTATGTTGTCGTTGAATTTTCGTGATCTGGTGTCTGCCACTGTGTTTAGCTTACCTGGAAGATAAGTGGCTGAGATCCAAATTTCCCTTTGCAGACACCAGTGCCAGATATTATTAGCCAATTCATCACATGATATCGACTTTATTCCACCCATATGATTAATATAAGCCACCACTGTGGTGTTGTCAATTTGTAACCTGACATGCAACTGGCGCATATCTGAGCAGTATGCCCTTAGACCATGAAATGCTCCCAGCATTTCTGAATAATTAATCCCTAATGTTTTGAATAGGGTTAGCTCTTGTGCACTCCATCTGCGTCCACAACTTGTGGTGGTATTAGTTGCTCCCCAACCTTTGGCACTGGCATCAGTTTGTAAGATAACCGAGGGATTCATGATAGTGATGGGGTTAGAACAAAGCTGTGCATTTTCTATCCACCAATTTAATTCAGATTTTGCCTTTTCTGGTAGTTTCATAGGCCTGTCAAAATGGCCTGCATGATTTTTGAGAGCTATAATTTTTGCTCTTTGAAGGTTTTGATAATGGAGTGGCCCAAATTGTGCTGCGGGAAATGCAGCCACTATTTTCCCAATCACTCTGGCTACTTGCTGTATAGATGGATCCCTGATGCCAGTGAGGCTCCTGCAAGCTTCTATCAAGTCCACCACCTTGTTAGGTGGTAAGGTGATAGACATTTGCACCGAGTCAATGGTGAACCCCAAATAATCCATGGTAGTGGAGGGTTCCAATTCGATTTATCTGGATGTATGATAAATCCCAACTTTTGAAAAAGATGTTTTGTGGCTAGAACTACCAATGTAGCCATTTCCAAATTCTCCCCTACAATGAGGATATCATCAAGGTAGGCCATGACAATATGGTTTTGTTTCCTTAAATAGGCTAAAGCTGGTTTCAATATTTTGGTAAACAGCCTGGGTGCTGATGATAACCCATTGGGTAAGGCTTTATATTGCCATAATTGTCCCATCCAGATAAATTTCAGGTATTTCCTATGATCCTTGTGTATAGGTACTGAATAGTATGCATCCTTAAGGTCAATGCAAGCCATGTAGTACCTTTCAGATATTAGCTGTCTAGCCGTGGCAAAAGTGTCCATTTTAAAATGAACATACTGAACGGAAGTTTTTAGTTCGGTCAGGTCTATGATGATGCGGCACCCGCCATCTTTTTTATTTTTGGTAAATATATACGATACGAACTCCTGAGATTCTCTGATAGTCTTCTCAATTACCCCTTTGTTAATTAGTCTTGATAGTTCAGCATGGCCTGCCGTTCTTTCTTTCTGTGAAAGTATAAACTTTCGGCTAGGCGAATGCTGAACTGGGGTAGGGAGTTCGTGAATAAACTCAATTTTATAACCCTGAATACTTCCGAGTATGTAAGGATCAGAGGTAAAGGTGCGCCATACTTCATGAAACAAGTGCAACCGTCCCCCCACATTAGATGAATTTAGACATGCAATGTTCCTGAGGGAACCAGACCCACCTACCTCCATGGTTACTGCCGGTGTTGCGGTCTTTGCCCTTGCTTCTTGTGTTGCTGTGTTGCTGAGTTGTAGGGATGGCGCATTTTCCAAGAAGGCCGGGCTGGGCCATGGCCTAAAAAAGACCATTGTGCAGGTGGGCCGGCCTTCGAGCTTTCACCACCAGACGGTCTGTTGTAATATCGCTGTCCGGTGGGTGTGTAGGGGTGCTGCCGCTGCTGATAGTGGGGTTTAGAGGTACCAGGTACCTTAATCAGGCCTATAGCCTTGGCCTCCTCATCCAGGTCTTTCACCTGTTTTGGAAGATTATCCCCAAACAGCAGATTAGGTGGTTGCAAGTTACCTGACCTGCATAACCCCTCAAACTTGGGATTAAGTGCAGGTTTGATGATGCTCTTCCGATAGTTATTTATTTCAAACTGTGTGTTACACAGCAAAGCCAGAGCATCTTGCAGTTCTTCTGGTAACTCCACCCCTACAGCAGTCCTGGCCACTGCTGTAATCCCGGCGGCCAAAAGTTTCAGAATCCTCTGAAGCTTGATTTCTTGCCCTCTGATAGTAGGGCTCATGTTCCCCCATATAGGGTTATTCACCGCAGGAACATTCAGAGAGTTACAATTCTCAGGAGCGAGATACTTCTCAGCTGTTGCATTAACGGCTTGCTCCTGAAGCTGGTTGGTAGCCATGTAGTTAATGCTGGCTGCCAGCTTCTGGTGAATAGGCAGTCCTTTCTGTGTAGGAACAGCATGTTTATTCACCATATCCAGTAACTCTTCCTGCACCCCTGACACTGCTGGTTGTTCAGCCAAATCCCCTTCTTCAGGGTCAGCCCAGTTCTGACCCCTAATGCTCCCCTGCGAAGAGGGTGAGACATTTGGCAGTCCATGGTAGGATTCTGCCGTGAGCCTGCAAAGAGGCCCACTCTGACTCTGCCCCTGCAAAAGCAGGTCACGCTGGAGCAACTGCTCCATCATCCACTCCATGCGGGAAAGACGCCCGCCGTCGCTATCAGCGAACGGGGTGTCTTCGGGTCCGGACCCAGCTGAGTCAACGGCCCCGTCCGACTTCCGGGTGGTTTTGCTGCCCGACCGCGGCGTACCTGCGGTCCTCGTTGGCGAAAAGTCGGGAGCTGCCGGTAACACCTGCAGCTCAGGAGTAGCGGCACGCTGCTGGCTGCTCCCCATAGCAGCAGATTTTGCCGCTGCTCTTTTTGATTTTCGCGACTCCATGTTGGGTTTTCTCCTGTAGACAAGAAAAACACCGAGTCGCCACGCTCACCACTACAGGTGAGACTTACCTTCCGTAAGCTTTTAAACTTACGCTGGAGGAGCGACACTCCTCCCGACTGTCGCTTCCGCAATGTGTTCGACGATATGTCACGCATGCGTGCTGGCGGGGTCTTCACGTAGTCACTCACGTGACTCCGAAGTAAAATCCTGACTTCGGGTTTAGTTTAGTTTAGTTTAGTTTATTACTCTCTGTGTGAGGAGTTTGCATGTTCTCCCTGTGATTGCTT
The DNA here is from genome assembly GCA_963514005.1 of Raja brachyura. The sequence continues at coordinate 61,918,950 of OY740787.1, forward strand.
GGGTTTCCTCCAGGTGAAACAGAAACATAGAAAAATAGGTGCAGGTGTAGGCCATTCAGCCCTTCGAGCCAGCACAGCCATTCAATTTGATCATGGCTCATCATCTAAAATCAGTATCCCATTCCTAATTTGTTCCCATTTCCTTTGATTTCTTTAGCCCTAAGAGTTATATCTAACTCTCTCTTGAAAACATCCAGTGAATTGGCCTCCACTGCCTTCTGTGGCAGAGAATTCCACAGATTCACAACTCTCTGGGTGAAAAGGTTTTTCCCCATCTCAGTCCTAAATGGCCAACCCCTTATTCTTAAACTGTGACCCCTGGGTCTGGACTCCCGCAACATCGGGAAAAGAATTCCTGCATCTAGCCTGTCCAATCCCTTAAGAATTTTCTATGTTTCTATAAGATCCCTTCTCATCCTTCTAAATTCCAGTGAATACAAGCCCAGTCGAACCACTCTTTCATCATACGTGCTCTGGTTTCCCCCCACATTCCAAAGATGTCTGTGTTTGCAAGTTAGTTGGCCTCTGTACATTGGTGTGAACAGGTGATTGACGGTTGCCATGGGCTCGATGGGCTGAAGGGCCTGCTTCCACGCTGTATCTCCAAACTAAACCAAACATCCTGTACATGCCTGCATTATTTTTCTTCCAATTACTGCATAAATGTACAATTAAAACCGAAGCCAAATATTTCTGTCACGACTCTTCTTCTTCTTTCGTGTGGTGTGCACAGCCTAAAGTTGTTGGACAACTTGTTCTATTTGATCTACCGTTTGTGCACGTCGAATTGATTGCATTAGTCGAAACAGGGCGGGCAACGTGAAGGTTGCAATCTTCCACCCCTGTCACCACTCTGTACTTTGGCATTAACTTCCTGGCCTTTTCTGTTCACTGTACCCATGATTTTTTCTTGTTCCCCTTCCCCTCACTGGTGAAGAGTTGAAAAAATTGTTCTGATCACTTCAGGTTATTAGCAACATATGTGAAGGAGGATAATTAGCCTGCAATCCGCATTATGGGTATTCAGGAGGTAAGTGCAAGCTTGAGAGAATTTTAAATAGCTACTGCAAGCTCGATTTTGTCAGTAACACAATACCTTTCAGCGTGTATTAATTTTTTCATCTCAACAAATTACTGCAATTTGCTAAAAGCTGGCAAAGAGCACAGTGCAGTAACCTTGGCAGACATGCAAATATAGGCCTTTGTCGGTGCATTGATACTTATGGGTTCACTGTGTTAATATGTTATTTTTAATAAAGAGAGCTGGCTTACTGAAATCACTACGTTAAGCATTTAGGGGACCTCTAAAATTCAGTAAATTCAGCCAGCTGTAAAATAATCACTCCACAAATGAAAGTTCACATAGATCTGCAAAAACATAATCACGTCACGGTTAAACAGACGTAAGGAACCGCAGATGCCGGACTTTTTAGCTAAACAACACAATGTGCTGGAGTAACTCAGCGGTTAAGACAGCATCTCTGGAGAACATGGACAATGGGGTAGAAATAGAAGTCATAAGTTCAGAGGTTCAGAAGTCATTCGGCCCATCAAGTCTACTCCGCCATTCAATCATGGCTGATCTATCTTTCCCTCTCAACCCATTCTACTGCCATATTCCCATAACTCTTGACACCCTTACTGATCAAGTATCCGCCTTACAAATACCCGACCCAAAATGTCCGTGTTCTCCAGAGATGCTGCCTGGTTTAGGTTTAAGATTGTCACACATACCGAGGTAAGCACAGCGAAAAGCTTTGTTTTGCATTCTATCCAATCATGTCAAATAATACTATACATGAATATAACCAAGCCAAAGTACAGTAGGTAGAACAAAGGGAAAGATGTTGTCACATTGTAGGGCACCAGTTCTAGGGCAGCACAGTGGCGCAACGGGAGAGTTGCTGCCTTAAGGGCCTGTCCCACTTGGGCAATATTTTCGGCGACAGCCTTAATAAAGGTTGTCTCGGCGTGGTCGCGGAGTGACACGGCATGACGCATGTAATGACGCGTGGACTCTCCTTGCTGCCCCTGGATTTTGGAATATTCAAACTCTTTCCGCGACACCGGGATGGACACTGCGTGTCTTCTTATGTCATAGGCCCTGTCGCAGGCTGACATAGACTGTCCTGCGGGTGACGCATGGTGGCGCAAGGTCATGACCTCGGCTAATTCATTTTGCGACATACGTAATTCATACGTCATCATGCGTCAACCTGCTGTCCTCAGATATTGCAGACAAGGAAGCAGCCTGCCGTATCTTGCCGTATCGTGTCGCGGGTGGACATATGTTGACTTTGGCTGTTGCTGTTTGACGTCAGTGTGGTCACAGGATGTCGTAGGCGCTGTTGTAGGCTGTCATATGCGGTCGTATGTTATCGCTGTTGAGGTTCTGGAAATTGTGACGTCGGCTGACACAGATTGTCGCAGCTTGACATCAACTGTGTCGTAGCTTGTCGTAGATTGTCGTACAACTTGACCGTTATTCGCCGAAAAAATCGCAAAGTGGGACAGGCCCTTCTGTTGTTTAATTATATTTTCACTGTATTTGAGAACTGATGTATAAATTACTTTGTAAAAAGAAAGACAAGTGAAAGCTATTATTCATATGATAATTTAATTTTAGGTTTCCTGGTAGGGAGAACTCAAATATAATACTTGAATTTCTCCAAGTGTCATTAATTACCCATGTGAGATGCGATTATATCACGTGTTAAATAGATCACTGTTGGCTCAGTGTCATTTCTTTGAAAGGACCATTTGATATTTCTCTAAGAATAATTTGTGGTCTAGAAATCTGGAATTACCATCGATTCCATCTACACTTCACGCTGCCTCAGGAAAGCAGACGACGTAATCAATGAATTGTCCCACCCCAGTCGATCTTTATTCTGTGCTGCTATAGAGCCAGAAACCTGAATCTATCCTGACCTCATATGCTGTCTGTATGGAGTTTGTACGTTCTCCCTGTGACCGTGCAGGTTTTCTCCGGGTACTCCGGTTTCCTCCCACGCTCCAAAGGTTTATAGGTTAGTTGGCTTTGGTAAAATTGTAAATTGTTCCTAGTGTGCAGGGTAGTGCCAGTGTACGGGGTAATCGTTGGTCGGCGTGGACTTGGTGGGCTGAAGGGCCTGTTTCTGTGTTGTATTTCTAAAATCTAAAGTCTAAAGTTCCAGAGACAAAGTCCAATGTCCGCAATGGGGTAGAGATGAAGCGGACAGTGCCCTAGCTTATGGAAGGCTTAGTTCAGAAGCCTAATACAGAGGGAAGAAGCTGTTCCTGAGTCTGGTGGTGCGTGCTTTCAAGTTTCTGCATCCAGAGTGGGGAGAAGAAAGATTGACCGGGGGTGGGACAAGTCATTGATTACGTCGTCTGCTTTCCCGAGGCAGAGTGAAGTGCAGATGGAATCGATGGTAATTCCAGATTTCTAGACCACAAATTATTCTTAGAGAAATATCAAATGGTCCTTTCAAAGAAATGACACTGAGCCAACAGTGATCTATTTAACACGTGATATAATCGCATCTCACATGGGTAATTAATGACACTTGGAGAAATTCAAGTATTATATTTGAGTTCTCCCTACCAGGAAACCTAAAATTACATTATCATATGAATAATAGCTTTCACTTGTCTTTCTTTTTACAAAGTAATTTATACATCAGTTCTCAAATACAGTGAAAATATAATTAAACAACAGGACTGAGATAAGCATACGCAATCCTTTCCTGAAGCAGTTCATTTGACAGCCCAGTTGATACATAATCCACATCTGCTTTGGAGGGTCTCGACCATACAACCTACTGTCAATCTGTGGTAAGTTAAGGGCCTGTCCCACCAGATGCAACTCCATGCGATGAGCGCAACCTAACGTGGTCGCTTGAGCCGTCCGGCGTCGAGGGGCCGGTCCCACTTCGATCGCCAGAGCCGTGCGGAATTTTGCGGAGTTCGTCCCGACATCGCGCGGGGCTCCGAAAAACTGACCATGTTCAAAAATTCCGCGCGGCAACGGCTTGTCGGCTCGCAGTCGCCTCGACGCATTACACACCGCCTCGACGTCGTGCCTGCGTGACCCTCTCTGTGTGTGGCTCCGTGGCCCTCTCTGTGTGTGCCTCTGTGCCCCTCTCTGTGTGCCCCTCTCTGTCCTGGCGATCTTACCTTTAAGACTTTGCTCCAAGTTCGCCTCACTTTGCGCCACGTTGCACCACTCACCCGACCTCCGCGCGGCCCTCGTTGCCAGTTTGGTCGTGCTCTTTGCATGCAGGCGCATGCTGTTAGGAACGGCCCTGTACAGGGATCACCCGACCTCCGCGCGGCCCCCGCTTCTAGTTTGATCGCGCTCACCGCATGGAGTCGGATGCTGGTAGGACAGGCCCTTAAGAGCCCGGAATGTTAGGGGAGACCTGATAGAATGGCAGCACGGTGGCGTAGCGATAGAATTGCTGCCTTACAGCGCCAGGGCTCGATCCTGATCCGTACAGAGTATATCTGTTCTCCCTGTGACCACATGGGTTTCCTCCGGGTGCTCCGGTTTTCTCCCTCATCACAAACACGTTCGGGTTTTTAGGTTAATCGGCCCTCTGTAGGTTGCCCCGAGTGTGCAGGGAGCGTATAAGAAATGGGATAACATAGAACAAGGGTGAATAGTGAGCGATGGTCGGCACGAACACAGTGGGTCGAAGGACCCGTTTCCCTGCTGTATCTTTCAATCAATCAATTAATCAAGAGGCAGGATTATGTCATATAAAGATAAACGGGCAGTGGCATAGCGGTATAGTTGCTGCCTTACAGCACCAGAGACATGGATTCAATCCTGAGTGCTGTCTGCATGGAGTTTGTACATTCTTCCCGTGACTGTGTAGGTTTTCTCTGGATGCTCCAGTTTCCTCCCACACTCCAAAGATGTATAGGTTTGTAGGTTAATTGACTTGGGTAAAATTGGCTCGCTGAGGCTCATATTGTCATGTGTACATTGGAAAACTTTTTTGTTGAGTGCGAGCAGAAGGTAAAATTGTTTGGTGAACTTTTGTAACATTGTTGGCATCAGAAGCGTGGTGATGCTTTGTTTACTGCCTGAGTGAGGTCTGCTGTATGATTTTACTAGGTTTAATGCAAAACAAAGCATTTCACTGTACCTTGGAACATGTGACAATAAAGTATCATTGAATCATTGAATCATTGAATCATTGAATCATTGCGATGGGGAAGCAACTGTTGGGTATTTCACCTTCCCGAAAATTGACTGGGTCTCCCATAGTGGAAAGGGCTTGAATGGGATGGAATTTGTTTATTAACAATACTGTAACTTGATATCTTAATCCTTGTCAAATCCCTCCATGCCCTCGCTGTTCCCTTTCCGTGTAACTTCCTCTAGTACTCCTGCCCCATGACGTCTCTGTACTCTTCCAGGTTCCTGCATAAACCTTCTTTCCATTGCTTCACCATCACTTTACCACCTCCCAAAAAGATGGTGCCTCTAGCAGTCCAGCATTTCCATAACATCCCACTGAACTGTCAGCATAAATCAGCATTGAGCTTAGAGTCGAGTGCGTTGCCTAAGGGAGTGCTTCTTCCTGCATTATTTTATGTTATACCTTTGCAAGGGGTGGCACAGTGGCACAGCGGTGGAGTTGCTGCCTTACAGCGCCAGGGGCCCAGGTTCAATCCTATCTACGGATGCTATCTGTACTGAGTTTGTACATTCGCACAGTGACATGACAATGGTCCTTGGAGTCAATGGAAGAGAGGTTGGTCCGTGTGATGCGTCTACAATTCTCTGCAATTTCTCGCGGTCTTGGATAGAGCTGTTCCTAAACCATGCTCTTGTAGTAGAGCTCTCAAGTAGGGTGAACAGAATTTACTTTAGGAATGACTTCTGGTTTATTTTCTTAAGCTGACATTTATATAATTAAATAATGCACTGGCAAGCTTTAAAATAAAATTTTGAACAGAAACTACAGGACTCATCTCTGTCGGCTAATTACACAATATGCAAACGAACTGGAAATTAGATTCTAACATATCAACAATGCAAGTGACCTTTATGTAGTTAAAATTAGCCATGTTCACTCACAATATATTTCTGTCAAAGTTAAGTTTTAGTAGAGTTTAGTTTAAAGCTACAGCGTGGAAACAGGCCCTTCGGCCCACTGAATCGACGCCGACCATTCACACTAGTTCCATGTTATTTCTTTTACCTATCCCTTCACACTATGGGCAGTTTACAGAGGGCTAATTAACCTGCAATTACGCATGTCTTTGGGATGTGGGTGGAAACCGGAGCACCCGGAGGAAACCCACGCGGTTACAGGAGAATGTGCAAACTCCACACACAGACAGCACATGAGGTAGCAGAGATGTTAAGCAAGATATGTGCATCTCCATCTTTCTCTGATATGCATGGCCTTTGGCATCACACACACACTAATCACCCCCCCTTGACATTATATCAATATTATTCATTCGTTCCTTATAGCCGGGATCCCCCGCCCTATCCACTCATGCATGACCCCCAACTGCTCAGGCGTGGCTAGGGGGTGGGGGGGGAGTGTATAGAGGGAGGGGGTAGAGAGGAAGAGGGAGGGGGGTAGAGAGGGAGAGGAAGAGGGGTAGAGATTGAGGGGTGGGGGGGGCATCACAGGGGAGGGCTGAGTGTGTACGATGTGGATGAGAAAGTGGGATATCATAGAACTAGTGTAAATGGGTGATCAATGATTTGCATGGACCTGGTGGGCCAAAGGGCCTGTTTCCATGCTGTATCTCTAAATTAAACTAAAGTGATGATCTTGGAATTATGTTCGGCATGGACATTCCTGGGTGGCACGGTGGCACAGCAGTAGAGCTGCTGCCTTGCAGCGCCAGAGATCCTGACTATGGGTGCTGTCTATACGGAATTTGTACACTCTCACTCCAAACACATACAGTCATAGAGTCAGACACACAGTCTTATGAGGGGCCTCAACCCAAAATGTCTCCTAGTCCTTTTCTCCAGACATGTTGCCTAACCACAGAAAGCTGTGGAGGCCAAGTCATTAGATATTTTTAAGGCAGAGATAGAAACATAGAAACATAGAAAATATGTGCAGGAGGAGGCCATTCGGCCCTTCGAGCCAGCACCGCCATTCAATATGATCATGGTTGATCGTCTGCTATCAATAACCCGTACCTGCCTTCTCCCCATATCCCTTGACTCCACTAGCCCCTAGAGCTCTATCCAACTCTCTCTTAAGTCCATCCAGTGATTTGGCGTCCACTGCCCTCTGTGGCAGGGAATTCCATAAATTCACAACTCTCTGGGTAAAAAAGTTTTTTCTCAGCTCAGTCATAAATGACCTCCCCTTTATTCTAAGACTGTGGCCCCTGGTTCTGGACTCACCCAACATTGGGAACATTTTTCCTGCATCTAGCTTGTCCAGCCCTTTTATAATTTTATATGTTTCTATAAGATCCCCCCTCATCCTTCTAAACTCCAGTGAATACAAGCAAAGTATTTTCAATCTTTCCTCATATGACAGTCCCGCCATCCCAGGGATCAATCTTGTGAACCTACGCTGCACTGCCTCAACCACACGGATGTCCTTCCTCAAATTAGGAGACCAAAACTGTACACAATACTCCAGATGTGGTCTCACCAGAGCCCAATACAACTGCAGAAGAACCTCTTTACTCCTGTACTGAAATCCTCTTGTTATGAAGGCCAACATTCCATTAGCTTTCTTCACTGCCTGCTGTACCTGCACGCCAACTTTCAGTGACTGGTATACAAGGACACCCAGTTCTCGCTGTACCTCCCCCTTACCTAACCTAACCCCCTGGTCTGCCCCTTTGTTTTGCCGCCAAAGTGGATAACCTCACAATTATCTATATTATACTGCATCTGCCACGCATCTGTCCACTCACTCAACCTGTCCAGGTCCCCCTGCAACTTCCTAACATCGTCTTCACAGTTCACACTGCCACCCAGCTTTGTGTCATCTGCAAACTTGCTAGTGTTGCTCCTAATTCCCTCTTACAAATCATTTATATATATGGTAAACAATTGTGGCCCCAACACTGAGCCTTGCGGCACTCCACTCGCCACTGCCTGCCATTCTGAAAAGAACCCGTTCACTCCTACTCTTTGCTTCCGGTCTGCCAACCAATTTTCTATCCATGTCAACACCCTACCCCCAATACCATGTGCTCTAATTTTAGTCGCCAGTCTCCCATGCGGGACCTTATCAAAGGCTTTCTGAAAGTCTAAATACACTACATCCACTGGCTCCCCTTCATCCAATTTACTTGTCACATCCTCAAAAAATTTCAGAAGATTAGTCAAGCATGATTTCCCTTTCATAAATCCATGTTGACTTGGACTAATCCTTTTACTACTATCCAAATGCTCCATTATTACCTCTTTAATAATTGACTCCAGCATCTTTCCCACCACCGAAGTCAGGCTAACTGGTCTGTAATTCCCCGTTTTCTCTCTCGCTCCTTTCTTGAAAAGTGGGATAACATTAGTTATCCTCCAATCGACAGGAACTGACCCTGAATCTATTAAACATTGGAAAATGATCACCAATGCGTCCACTATTTCTAGAGCCACCTCCCTGAGGACCCTGGGATGCAGACCATCAGGCCCAGGGGATTTATCATCCTTCAGTCCCATTAGCCTACCCAATACTATTTCTCGCCTAATGAAAATTTATTTCAGTTCCTCTACCCCCCTTAGATCCTCTGTCTTCCAGTACATCTGGGAGATGGTTTGTGTTCTCCTTAGTGAAGACAGATCTGAAGTACCTATTCAACTCTTCTGCCATTTCCTTGTTGCCCATAATTATTTCACCCGTGTCTGCCTTCAAGGGACCCACATTTGACTTTGCTACTCTTTTTCCCTTAACATATCTAAATAAGATTTTACTGTCCTTCTTTATAAAAAGAACAGTCAGCTTCCCCTCATACTTCATCTTTTCAGCCCGTATTACCCGTTTTGTTTCCTTCTATTGTCCTATGAAAGTTTCCCAATCCTCCGGCTTCCGGCTGCTCTTTGCTGTGTTATACATCTTTTCTTTTAGTTTTGTTCTATCCCTAACTTCTCTTGTCAGCCACGGTTGCCTCCTACTCCCCTTAGAATCTTTCTTCCTTTTTGGAATGAAATGATCCTGCGTCTTCCGGATTATGCCCAGAAATTCCTGCCATTGCTGTTCCACCGTCATTCCTGCTAGGATCCCTTCCCAGTCTACTTTGGCCAGCTCCCCTCTCATGCCTTCATAGTCCCCTTTGTTCAACTGCATCACTGCCACTTCCGATTTAACGTTCTCCTTCTCAAGATAGATACATTCTTGATGAGTACGGGTGCCAGGGATTATGTGGAGGAAAATGGGGTTGAGCGGGACAGATAGATCAGCCATCTATAATGGCGGAGTTAATGGGCCAAAAGGCCTGAATTCTGCTCCTATCACTGATGAAGTTATGAACCCATTGCATTATTTCAGCATTTTATGCCTACCTGCAGGTTTGTAGTTTAATTTGGCTTTCGTAATTGTAAATTGTTCCTAGAGCGTAAGATGGTGTTAATGTATGGGGATTGCTGGTCGGCACGGTCTTGATGGGACGTAAGGCCTGCTTCCACTCTAAACTAAACTAGTTCTGTACTGTTCTATGTTCTATGATCTAAAATATTGGCAGCCTGCAGAGCCCATTATTTATGCATTGCACAACAAACCAACTGGGAGAGTTAGGGGAAAAAAAATATTTTCAGGCAATGTTGCTTTCATAAATCGGAATGTCAAAAATGGGCAGTTTTCTGCCAATACCTGTTCTACATGAGTTAAGGCAACAGAAACCAGCGTTGTAAGATTGCAGATTCCTGTAGGGAATACCGAGGAAATCATGTATAACTCAGGGGCAGATAAAATGCTTTGCTCTCATGAACACGTCAAGGGAAATTAAACACAGGAAACCTCATGGGAAATTAAACAAGTGGAAGCAAATGTTTTAATAAATCTGAGTTGTTTTAGTGTTGCAATCCAATCGTTTCTGTTGGTCAAAGAGAGGATACCGATTTTAGACATAATTGAAAGTATTAAGAAAAGTATTAATTTTAATACAGCGTGGAAACATCTCATCGGCCAAACATGCCCACATCTACCAACATGTCCCAACTACACAAGTCCCACTTGTCTACATTTGGCCCATATCCCACTAAGCCCATATTATCCGTGAACCTGTCTATATGTTTCTTACACGTTGCAATAGTACCTGCCTCAACTACCTCCTCTGGCAGCTCATTCCATACACGTGCCAACTTTTGTGTAAAAATGTTACCTCTTAGGTTCCTAGTCATAGAGAGGTCATTGAGTGATACAGTGGGGAAGCAGGTCCTTTTGCCAAACTTACCCAACTTGCCCACGCCAACCAACATGTCCCAACTACACTAGTCCCACCTGCCCATATTTGGCCCATATCCCTCTAAACCTATCCTATCCATATACCTATGTATATGCTTCTTGAACATCTATATTAGTAAAAGTAAGATCTTAACCACTTCCTGTTTTTCTGTTTCGTGATTTTAGAAAAAATACGCTGCGACTTACGGCTGTGATTTTTGGCCATCTTACTCAGAGTCCCCCTCCGCTGAGGATTTTTCCCATAATGAAAAATAAAAGATTTATTCATGTTTAAAGAATGTTGAGATTCTCTCTGCTGCCCCTGCTGGTGGGAGGGGGGAGGGACTATAAAATCCGGAAGTGTTGTGCCTCACTCAGTCTCTGCAAGATGGAGGAAGCGAGAGGGTCACGTCTCTCTGAGCTGTGAATAACACTGAACACATGTCTACTCAATTGTGAGTGCCCTTAATGTAGTTTGAAAATGGAAATGTGGCTGCTTTGAAATGCTGCACTGCAAATGGTTGTTGGTGGGGGGTTGCTTTGAAATGCTGCACTGCAAATTTTAGATAAAACACTACCACTTGCGGCTCTGATTTTTGGCCATTTTACTCAGTCCCCCTCCGCTCATCAGGTGCAGATGATTCTTCCCATCAATTAAAAAGAAAAGTGTTATTAGTGTTTAAAAAAATGTTGAGAATCTCTCTCCTGTCAATCACGCCATGAAGGCCATGCCCCTTCTGGTGGGAGGGATAGGGATTATAAAACCCAGAAGTGTGGGTGTGGCTCACTCTGTACAATGGGGGAGGGAGAGGTCATGACTGTCTGAGCTGTGAATCAACTGAACACACTGAATGTTTACTGAACTGTGAGTGTGGTTTTTATGTGGTGTTTTGTGTGGTTTTATGGTGGTTTTATGGTGGTTTCACCCTGCTTGAAATGTTATGAAACTGCATTTGAATGTGGTGGCCTTGCACCCTGCATGAAATGGTATGAAACTGCATTTGAATTTGGTGGCCTTGCACCCTGCTTGAAATAGTATGATACTGCACTTCAATTTGGTTGTCTTGCACCCTGCTTGAAGTGGTATAAAACTGCACTTGAATTTGGTGGCCTTGCACCCTGCTTGAAATGGCATGAAACACCACTAGCATTTGGTGGCCTTGCACAGTGCTTGAAGTGGCATGAAACTGCACTTGAATTTGTTGGCCTTGCACCCTGATTGAAGTGGTAGGAAACTGCATTTGAGTTTGGTGGCCCTGCATGCTGTTTGAAGTGGTATGAAACTGCACTTGAATTCGGTGGCCTTGCACCCTGCTTGAAGTGGTTGGAAACTGCACTTGAATTTGTTGGCTTTGCACTCTGCTTGAAGTGGTAGGAAACTGCACTTGAATTTGGTGGCCTTGCACCCTGCTTGAAGTGGTAAGAAACTGCACTTGAATTTGGTGGCCTTGAACCCTACTTGAAATGGAATTTCAAAGAATAGCCATGAGTCAACTGCTAGCCCACCAGCCGTGGGTGAGCTGCCAGCACATCAGGCTTGAGTGACTGAGCTGCCACCCCAAGAATCCATTTGGCCCACAATGTCCATACAAGCCCTCTGGGAACCAGTCCCTTCAGCCCACAATACCCATACTAGCACTCCAGAGAACCCCCCCCCACGGGCCACCAATATTGGAATTGGTGGAGAGGTGGAATATTGATTGGGGGCCAGCCCTCCCAACGGGTCCCACTTAGTCTAGCTTTGATTGTAACTGCCTCAACTACCACCTCCGGCAGCTTGTTCCATACACCTACCACAACTTTGTGTAAAAATGTTACCCCTCAGGTTCCTATTCAATATTTCCCCCCCTCACCTTGAAATTATGTCCTCTGGTTCTCGATCCCCCCACTCCGGGAAAAAGACTGTGTTTACCTGATCTATTCCTCTCATGATATGGCATAAAAAGATTATTAATCAATGGCCAAATTAATATGCCGTTTGAATTTTGTGCTTACAATGATGTTGAAGCCATCAGAATTCACCATTGTAGCATTAACGTGGTCAACAAGTCTGTGGCTTTACAAGTTCAAGTATAGCACAGTGACACAGCAGGCACAGCCGCTGCCTCACAGCTCCACAGACCTGGGTTCGATCCCGGCCTCGGGTGCTGAGAAAAGGAATGCAGGGGTTACTTGAAATTAGAAAAATCATGATCCATTCCACTGGGTTGAAAGCTGCCTAAGTGAAATATGAGGTGCTGTTCCTCCAATTTGCATGTGGCCTCATGCTGACAGTGGAGGAGGCCCAGGAAAGAAAGGTCAGTGCGAGAATGGGAAGGGGAGTTGAAATTAGACAAAAATGCTGGAGAAACTCAGTGGGTGAGGCAGCATCTATGGAGCGAAGGAAATAGGCAACATTTTGGGTCGAAATCTTTCTTCAGTGATGTGAGGGTGGGGGGGGGGGGGGGGGGGTTCGGGAAGAAGAAAGGAAGAGGTGAGGGAGAGCTGAGAAGGGGAGGAGAAAGTAGGGACTACCAGAAATTAGAGGTCAATGTTCATACCGCTGGGATGCAAACTACCCAAGCGAAATATGAGGTGCTGCTCCTCCAATTTACAGTGGTCCTCACTCTGGCCATGGAGGAGGCCTAGGACAGAATGGTCAGATTCGGAATTGGAGGGGGAGTTGAAGTGCTGTGCCACGAGGAGATCAGGTTGGTTAAACCCCTGTCTCACGGTGCGAGTTGTCCCACGAGGTACCCCGAGTTTTCACTCGTGGTAATCCCGTACAATCAACGTAGCGGAAACGTCGGAATTCGCGCGAGCAACTTAGCGACTCGTGGTGCTAACGGTAGGTACCCGTGAAACTTGTGAACTCGTGAAAAAAATCAAACATGTTTGATATTTTCCACGAGTCAAATGTAATGTTCAAGTTAAAAATTGAAACATTTAAACTCGTTGTCATAACGTAGTGGCCCGTGCATTTACCTTATTGATTCGTGAGTCTACCGTGGCACCGTCAATGGAAACTTTTCATTCCCCAGGTGGGAATGGAGTTACCAGAGGCCAGACTCCAATAGTAACAGCATTGAAAGTGACAGCAGAAGGCGGGAGCAGGAACCTTCATTTGAATTTACACTGAGGTTAAATGGATTGTCATCCATGATCATAAAAAGTCGCATATTGGATGTAGTGGGTTTATTTACGGGTGACTGTGGCTACCGATGACTGTGACTGTGATCCAGGAGGAGGGGGGGGGGGGCACACTATTCACTTTCCCACAAGCATTTACCAAGATTGTCTAATATTTTGTTGACCTCATGTACATGCTTTCAATATTCACTTTACACCACGTATTGTGACTTTGTCAAGACCCTTCTGGAAGTCCGTATTCAGGTTGTTAATGTTTGCCCTCAGCATTCATTGCTTTCAGAAAGATGCTTGCTACCGACAAACTCACCACGACAATGCACAACTACCCGATACAAACAACATTAGGTTTAGATTTATTACTTTCATGTGTAAAGTTATGTTTTGCATGCTATCCAGTCAAATCAGATAATACTATACATAAATAGAAATAAACTAAATTCAAGTACATAGATCGGGACAGAAACAAAATGCAGATCTTGTCGTTCTCAATATTTTAGCGCTGAATTCCAGAGACAAAGACCAATGGCCACAATGGGGTAGAGGAGAATCGAACGGTCCCCCAACTTATGGAAGGACCATTCAAAAGCCTGATAACAGAGGGAAAGAATGCATTCCTGATTCTACTGATGCGCACTTTTAAGCTTCTGTTTCTTCTTCCGATGGGAGCGGGGAGAGGAAGGAATGGCCCTGGTAGGAAAGGTCTTTAGTTCAGATGGCTGCTTTCCCGAAGCAGCATGAAATCGACTTGTAGTCAATGGTGGGGAGTTTGATCTGTATGATGAGACGCAGAGATGTAGAGTGGGGGTAGAGTTGGGGAAGTACCACTAGTTCCCCACACATACAGCGTCCGCTCCTGTCCCTCTGCCCCTGTTCTGCCTGTGCTTCCTACACACCCAGGCTCTTCTGTACTGTTTTGTTTTCATTATTGCTTCATACTGCACAGAAACGGGCCCTTCAGGTTGGGAACTACAGTTAGTTTGGAAATTAGCAAGCAGACAAAAATGCTTCCATGTAGCCTTCCAGCAGTGACGAGGCACCATGATCTCATGATCAACCCAATCACCGGAGCCCAACTATGGGTTTAACTACCATAGAAATTGACAAACAATTGCTTCCTTTGATATTTGAACAACGAAACTCTATTAAACAATGTAACACACAACCTTTGTATTTTAGCTTGCAGTAACATAAATAAACTTAGTTATTCAAAACACCACAGGAAAATAACTTGATTACTGCAAGGGTGAAACACCTTTTCCCCATTGCTATGATTTTCTATTAAAAAAATTACGTTACTTCGCAAAGCAACAATCATGTTACAGCAGAATTACTGTCCTTGTTGAATGTGAGTGTCTCTGTCTCCATCTTCTCTTCAAGCCTTTAACCTATTCCTGTTGGGACCCAATACCCGTGCTCGTTCTTTCAGGCTGGGTTCGGCTTCCCAAACACTTTTCCACTCGCTGTGTGCGGCTCCCACGCTCCCGTCAAACTCACCTGATTCTGATTCCCGCACTCCCTCCTTGATTTGGTTCCCGCACTTCCTAACCACCCCATCTAGCTGTGCTAAGTAGAAACATATAACTGCAGATGCTGGTTTATACCAAAGATAGACACAAAGTGCCCGAGTAACTCCATAGATCAGGCAGTATTTCTGGAGAAATGTTTTGGATCCGGACCCGTCTAACGAAACGACACCCACCCTTTTTCTCCACAGATGCTGCCTGACCCACGGAGTTACTCCGGCACGTTGTGTCTATCTTTTATCCAGTTGTGATGTTGCCTTCAAGTAATTTGTTTTCACTTGTACAACAACGTTCCTTGTTGATACGATATTCCCAATGTTGCTACCACTCATTGCACATGTCCGAATTTTTCAGCGCTCCTAAAGTGCAACACCTCAGACCTATCATCATTATATTTCACTTGCCCCTCCAAATATAACAAACCTTCGCCAGCTGGTCTTCTAACTACGTGATGTGCGTTTCTAACAAATCATAAGTATAACTGCTCTGGCACTGGAGGGTGCGCATTTTCCCTTTTATAGGTTATATAAATAGATGCAGCCGCGCTGAATTCTATCTTTAACTCAAAGCCGCAGGATGGAGATGTTTTCTTTAACATTGTTGCTTTATTAAAACATACCTTCATTCACGGTTGGCTCAAGTGTAACGGGAGGGGAACTTGGTAACTCTGGAGACAAACTCGGAACATCGCAGATTACCATACCCGTGGGAACTCGCCTCAAACACTTGCACATCAACTTGGAATATCGTACACAACCACGAGTCTGTCACTCTGGGTCACTCGTGTGTCAACTCGCACCGTGAGACAGGGCCTTTATTGCGTACCGAGCAGAGATGTTTGGCGAAGCGATCGCCAAGCCAACGCTTGGTATCACCGATGTAGAGCAGCTGACATCTAGAGCAGCGGATGCAATAGATTAGGTTGGAGGAGGTGCAGGTGAACCTCTGCCACACCTGGAAAGACTGCTTGGGTCCTTGAATGGAATCAAGGGGGGAGGTAAAGTGACAAGTGTAGCATTTCTTACGGTTGCAAGGGAAAGTGCCCGGAAAGGGGGTGGTTCGGGTGGGAAGGGACAAATTGATCAGGGGGTTCCGTAGGGAGTAGTCTCTGCGGAAAGCAGACAGAGGAGGAAATAGGAAGATGTGGCAAGTGGTTGGATCACGTTGAAGGTGGCGAAAATGTCGCAGGATTATAGGGTTTTGACCCGAAACGTTGCCTATTTCCTTTGCTCCATAGATGTTACCTCACCCGCTGAGTTTCTCCAGCATTTTTGTCTACCTTTGATTATCCAGCATCTGCAGTTCCTTCTTAAACAGGGGAGTTGAAATGTTTGGCAACTGGGAGATCGTGTCTGCCAAGGCGGACTTAACCGGGGGGGAGGATTTTGGATGTGGGCGGAGGGAGGAGACCAGGATATATTCTAAGCACAAAGGAAAGCTTGTGTCAACCCTACCATTTATACACTTGACTCAAGTGTGTTGTGATGCACGCACATAAACTGGGTGCTTTTTCAACAGTGTGAACCTCAGAAATAGAAATATATTAACATGGGATTTGCACTTTAAATATGGCTTCAAGTTTTACCCAGGCATGCAACAACATGTCAGGAAAAGCATAGCAAGAAATCAACGTCTACGCTGGGAGATGAGGCAATGATTTGCAAAAAGCACAATAAATAGTTTAGTTTAGGTTGTCATTGTCAGGTTTTCCAAGGTATAGTGAAAATCTTTTGTTTGCGTTCTATCCAGTCAAAGAAATGACTGTACATGATTACAATCAAACTGTCCACAGTGTACAGATACAGGATAAAGGGTACAACATATTGTGCAAGATAAAGTCAGAGTACACATAGTTCAAAGGTCTCCAATAAGATGGGAGGTCTGCACTGCACACTAGCTGAACGATTCAGTTACCTGATAACAGCTGGGATGAAATTAGTTTAATTTAGTTCAGTTTATTGTCACGTGAACTGAGGTACAGCGTTGGTTGTGAGCTATCCAGTCAGCGGAAAGATGATACAGGATTACAATCAAGCCTTCCACAGTGTACAGATACAGGATAAAAGGAATAATGTTTAGTGCAAGATAAAGTCCAGTACTGTCCCTGAATCTGGAGGTATGTGT
This sequence comes from Raja brachyura, assembly GCA_963514005.1. The sequence goes on from OY740787.1 coordinate 61,936,096, forward strand.
TTTCACATTTCTGTACCGCTTGCCTGATGGGAGAGGGAAGAAGAGAGAGTGACTGGGGTAATACTGGTCCTTGATTATGGTGGTGGCCTTACAGAGGCATTGTGAAGTGTAGATGGAGGTTGAATATAAATATTGAATCTGCTGTCTTACATGTTATTGATACCTGAGCTGATGGCTGGAGGAACTCAAACGATCAGGCAGCATCTGTGGAGGGAAATGGACAGACGACATTGAGGGTCGGGGACCCTTCTTCAAACATGAAATGGGGAGAGTTAGCTGTTACAGAGTAGCGAGAAAGCCAAACTCCATCAGTTCTGAAAAATGGGCCTGACCAGAAACATCACCTATCCAATTACCCCCACAGTTGCTGATTTGTTGGGATTTGTTGGGATTTTCTAGCACTATGTGTTCTGCTCCAGAAATGCTCAAAGCTTGTACAGCACTGAAATAAGACATTGCAGCCAACATTATCCATCCCAGCTGTGAGATCTATCTTTGCAACCTCTTTTTCCTGCATTGAGCCCATATCACTCCTTGCCTTTCCGATCCAAGTACTTGTCCATAACCCTTTTCAATGTTGTAATTGGTCCTAGCTCTACCATCTCCTTTGGCAGCTTGTGCGAAAGAGTCATAATCATACAATGTGGAAACAGGCCCTTCAGGCCAACTTGCCCACGCCAACCAATATGCCAACATATTTAAATGTTGTGGTAATACCTGCCACAACTACCTCCTCTGGAATCTCGCTCCTTACACCTAGCATCCTTTGTATAAAAAAGTTGCCCCTCAGTTTCCTATAAAATCTTTCCCCCTCACATTAAACCTATGTCCTCTGGTTCTTGATTCCACTACTCTGGGTTAAAAACTTGGTGCATTTACCCTATCCTTTCCTCTTATGATTTTATGTAAGTAAGTAAGTTCATTGGCCAAGTATTCACACAAGGAATTTGCCTTGGTGCTCCGCCCACAAGTAACAATATGACATACAGTGACAGTTACGAATGACTCAGAAAACACTAAACATTAATAATAATAAAACATTAATGATAAAACACCATTGATCAAGCATGTGAACCAACAAAATACCAGATCAAAGGGAGGCTACAGATTTTTGGCTGTTGAGTAGAGCAACTACTCATGGATAAAAACTGTTTTTATGTCTGGCTGTGGCAGCTTTGACAATCCGGAGTCGCCTTCCAGAGGGAAGTGATTCAAAGAGTTTGTGGCCAGGGTGAGAGGGGTCAGAGATGATCTTGCCCGCTCACTTTCTGGCCCTTGCAGTGTACAGTTCATCAATGGAGGGAAGGTTGCAGCCAATAATCTTCTCTGCTGATCTGACGATTCGCTGCATCCTCCAGGTGTCGGGCTTGGTGGCTGAGCCAAACCAGACCATGATGGAGAAGGTGAGAACAGACTCTACGATGGCCGTGTAGCATTGGACCATCATTACCTGTGGCGGATTGTGCTTCCTCAGCTGCCGCAGGAAGTACATCCTCTGTGGTGCCTTTTTCACTGAGGAGTCGATGGTAGCACCCCACTTAAGGTCCTTGGAGATGATGGTTCCCAGGAACTTAAGACTCCACAGATGTGACTGTGGTGTTGTTGATGGTGAGTGGGGTGAGGGGAGGGGGAACTCTCCTAAAGTCTACAATCAATTCCACTGTCTTAAGAGCATTGAGCTTGAGGTTATTGCTACGGACGCCAGCTGTGACACTTCCTGTCTGTAGACAGATTCCTCCCCATCCAGGATCAGTCCAATCAGGGTTGTGTCGTTCGCAAACCTGAGAAGCTTGACAGAGGTGTCTGTGGAGATGCAGTCGTTGGTGTAGAGAGAGTAGAGGAGAGGAGAGAGTACGCCTCTGTAAGATCACTTTTTAAAACTCTGTAAGACCCCACTTTTTAAAAAAGGAGGGAGAGAGAAAGCGGGGAATTACAGACCAGACCAGTTAGTTAATTACAGACCAGTTAGTCTAACATCGGTAGTGGGGAAACTGCTAGAGTCAGTTATTAAAGATGGGATAGCAGCGCATTTGGAAAGTGGTGAAATCATTGGACAAAGTCAGCATGGATTTACGAAAGGTAAATCATGTCTGACAAATCTGATAGAATTTTTCGAGGATGTAACTAGTAGAGTGGATAAGGGAGAACCAGTGGATGTGTTATATCTAGACTTTCAGAAGGCTTTCGACAAGGTCCCGCATAAGAGATTAGCATACAAACTTAAAGCACACGGTATTGGGGGTTCAGTATTGATGTGGATAGAGAACTGGCTAGCAGACAGGAGGCAAAGGGTAGGAGTAAACGGGTCCTTTTCAGAATGGCAGGCAGTGACTAGTGGGGTGCCGCAAGGCTCAGTGCTGGGACCCCAGCTATTTACAATATATATTAATGATTTGGACGAGGGAATTCAATGCAACATCTCCAAATTTGCAGATGATACCAAGCTGGGGGGTATAGTTAGGTGTGAGGAGGATGCTTGGAGGCTGCAGGGTGATTTGGATAGGCTGAGTGAATGGGCAGATGCATGGCAGATGCAGTACAATGTGGATAAATGTGAGGTTATCCACTTTGGTGGCAAAAACATGAGGGTAGACTATTATCTGAATGGTGGCAGATTAGGTAAGGGGGAGATGCAACGAGACCTGGGTGTCATGGTACACCAGTCATTGAAAGTAGGCATGCAGGTGCAGCAGGCAGTGAAGAAAGCAAATGGTATGTTAGCATTCATAGCGAAAGGATTTGAGTATAGGAGCAGGGAGGTTCTACTGCAGTTGTACAGGGTTTTGGTGAGGCCACACCTGGAGTACTGCGTACAGTTTTGGTCTCCAAATCTGAGGAAAGACATCCTTGCCATAGAGGGGGTACAGAGAAGATTCACCAGACTGATTCCTGGGATGTCAGGACTTTCATATGAGGAAAGATTGGATAGACTCGGTTTGTACTCGATGGAATTTAGAAGATTGAGGGGGGATCTTATAGAAACCTACAAAATTCTTAAGGGGTTGGACAAGCTAGATGCTGGAAGATTGTTCCCGATGTTGGGGGAGTCCAGAACAAGGGGTCACAGTCTAAGGATAAGGGGGAATTCCTTTAGGACCGAAATGAGGAAAACATTCTTTACACAGAGAGTGGTGAGTCTCTGGAATTCTCTGCCACAGAAGGTAGTTGAGGCCAGTTCATTGGCTATATTTAAGAGGGCGTTAGATGTGGCACTTGTGGCTAAAGGGATCAGGGGGTATGGAGAGAAGGCAGGTACGGGATACTGAGTTGGATGATCAGCCATGATCACATTGAATGGCGGTGCAGGCTCGAAGGGCCGAATGGCCTACTCCTGCACCTATTTTCTATGTTTCTATGTTTCTATCACCCCTCATCCTCCTGTGTTCCAGGGAATAAAGACCTAGCCTGCACAACCTCCCCCTATAGTTCAGGTCCTAGAGTCCTGGCAACTTCCTCAAAATTTTCTTTGTACCCTTTCCAGCTTGGTAAGGTCTTTCCTATACCCTCTTTCCTCCCCCATCACTGCGTTTGGCCCATATCCCTCCAAATCTGTCCTATCCATAGGAATTATGGTCTCCCTACCTGTGAACATCGGTGATAGAGATTGTCCAGCTATTGCATCGTTGGTTGATGCGGCTTTGATGCATTTCTGTCTTTACTCTATTCAACTTTAGAGATACTGCACGGAAACAGGCCCTTCGGCTCCCCGGGTACGCGCCGACCAGTGATCACCCCATACAGTAGCACCATCCTACACATCAGGAACAATTTATAACTTTTACCAAAGCCAATTAACCTACAAACCTGCACCTCTTTGGAGTGTCGAAGGAAACCAGAGCACCCAGAGAAAACCCAAGTGTTCACAAGGAGAATGTACGGAATCATACAGACAGCACCTGTGGTGAGGATCGAACCCGGGTCTCTGCTGCTACGGTTCTATCAGCTGTGGCAATTAATGGCGAAAGTATTTAAATGCAACAGTGGAGACGCTTTGCTTCAATTCCGTGGATGTCTGGTGAGTCAACATTTGGGATAGTTTGTAAAGGTACAGTCCCTACCTAAGAAAGGATATATCAGTGATAGCGAGAGCCCAGTGAATGTTAAATGATTGAATCCTTGGATGTCAACTTTTAATGCATTTCTGGCATTTCTAGGTTGTTGGATTTCTCTCCTAAAACATCATGAGCACATGATTGAGGAGGACTCTGCCAGCTTGCACTGAGTATCTGGACCAAATGGACATTTGTTGCTGCTCAGGAAGTATCTGCTTCATGGAAAGCCGAAGGAGATGACAGCAGCATCCACCTGTGCAGAGCTTGAAATATCCTGTCCTCTCGAAAGCTGGCACTGCCTAGCTGTCCTTGAATTTGCCATCTGCTCTTGCTTATTTGGGCTGTAACCAGGTGAAAATTAAACAATCTGGCATATGGAAGCCCCTGAAGTGTGAGTGACCAAGGAGATGTGCACCACATGACTTAGGAACAGCTTTGTCCCCTCTGTTATCAGACATCTGAACAGTCCATCCATAAGCTAGAGTACTGTCCGATTCACCTCTACCCCAAAGAGGACATTGGTCTTTGTCTGTGGAACTGTTGGGGGGTACAATGGTGCAGCAGTAAAGTTGTTGCCTTACAGTGCAAGTGACCCTGGCTCGATCCTGTCCTCAGGTGCTCTCAGTACGGAGTCTACACATTTCCCTGTGACTGCGTGAGTTTTCTCTGGGTGCTCTGGTTTCCTCCCAAACCCCAAAGATGTACAGGTTTGTAGATTAATTGGCTTCTGTAAATTGTAATTTGTCCCTCACGAGTAGAATAGTACTAGTATACGGGGTGATCGCTGGTTGGCACTGGCCTGTTGGGCCGAAGGGCCTGTTTCCATGCTGTATCTCTAAACAAATACATCCGCTCATATTGACTTGATGCCAATAGCAAATGAAGATTCATGATGTAAGGAACAGAACAGAACAGTTCAACTTCGGCCCACAATACCATGCTGAGCATGATGCCAGGTTAAACTAATTTCCTCTGACTGCACATGTTCCATATTCCCCCATCCCCTGCATATTGACATGCCTATGTAAAAGTCTCTTAAACACCACTATCGTACCTGCTCTACCACCACCCCTGGCAGCATGTTCCAGGCACCCACCATTCTCTGTGTAAAAATACATGCCCCACACATCTTATATCCTATATACTTAAAACTCTGATAGAAACATAGAAATTAGGTGCAGGAGTAGGCCATTCGGCCCTTCGAGCCTGCACCGCCATTCAATATGATCATGGCTGATCATCCAACTCAGTATCCCGTACCTGCCTTCTCTCCATACCCTCTGATCCCCTTAGCCACAAGGGCCACATCTAACTCCCTCTTAAATATAGCCAATGAACTGGCCTCAACTACCCTCTGTGGCAGAGAGTTCCAGAGACCCACCACTCTCTGTGTGAAAAAATTCCTTCTCATCTCGGTCCTAAAGGATTTCCCCCTTATCCTTAAGCTGTGACCCCTTGTATGTGATCTTGTATGTGTGTGTGTATGTGTGTATAATCACATCTGCTCGAAAAAACAACGCTCTAACGGTAACATTTTTACATATTCCTGTAGAGTTTTATCCTGTGGATTCAGAAATCACCTCATCTGAAAAAATCATGCTTTATTTCTCGAGTTATTTATGACATTTTTCACATCTGAAATATCTTTGAAAATAAAGCAGCTGATAACGTCACAATGGGTCTGCTCCGCACTGTTTTCCATGCGCTGCTGTTGACGTCACCTCCCCCTCGACTCGAAGTCCCTTTATCGCCCCCCTCCCGCCATGGCCCCGCCCGCCTGCTGCGTCCCCGCCCACTTACCATGGCTCCGCCCACTCTCCGTGGCCCCGCTCGGCCGGCCGTCTGCCCCGCGCTCAGGGTTCTCGGGTCCATGACCGCCCGCCCGTGGCCTCCCTTGAGTCCACGTCCGCCCGCATCCCTCTCCCTCTCTGTACCTCTGTGTCCCTCTCTGTGCCTCTGTGTCCCTCTCTGTGCCTCTGTGTCCCTCTCTGTGCCTCTGTGTCCCTCTCTGTGTCACTGTGTCCCTCTCTGTGTCTCTCTCTGTGCCTCTGTGTCCCTATCTGTGCCTCTGTGTCCCTGTCTGTGCCTCTGTGTCCTTTGCTTTGCCACTGTGCCCCTCTCTCTCTACCCCCCTCCTTCTCTAGCTGTGCCTGTGAGTTGGGGGCTATGCGTGAGTGGATAGGGTGGGGGGTGGGATAAAAGGAGTGAATGAATAATATTAATATAATATCAATGGCAATGGTTAGTGTGTGTGTGTGGAGGTGGTTAGTGTGTGTGTTGGGGTGTTGATTAGTTGAGGCTGGGACTATGTGTGTGTGTGGGGGTTGGTTAATGTGTGTGATGCCACAAGCCGCCCCCTGTCCCCGCAACCGGGCATTGAGGGGACGCGACCCAATGGTTCCCACTTTGTCTAGTAACTATTAAAACTCTGATCTTGGATATGTGTGTGTGTATGTATAATCACACCTGCTCGAAAAAACGACGTCCTGACGGTAATATTTTTACATATTCTTGTAGAGCTTTATCCCGTGGAGTCCAAAATTGCCTTATCTGAAAATTTCGATAATAACTTTCCCAATAACTTTGTGTTTTGCTCAAGATTCCAGCATCTGCAATATTTTGTGTCTTTCCTACTCTTCCTACTCTTTTTAATGTATTCATTGTTTTCTATGTTGTATTGATTTTTTTAATTTTAGAGACACAGCATGGAAACAGGCCCTTCAGCCCAATGCGTCGAGACTGACCATTGATCCCACTAGTTCTATGTTATCCCATGTTCTCATCCACTTCCTACAGACTAGGGGACAATTTACAGAGACCAATCAATCTATAAACTGGCACATCTGTGGGATGCGGGAAGAAATCAGAGCAGCCGGAGGAAAACCCACACGGTCACAGGGAGAACTTGTAAACTACACTGACAGAGCACAAGACAAGTGTATAAAATCTAGAGGAATAGATCGGGTAGATGCACAGAATCTCTTGCCCAGAGTATGGGAATCAAAGGCCAGAGGACATAGGTTGAAAGTGAAGGGGAAAAGATTTAATAGGAATCTGACGGGTAACTTTTTCACACAAAGAGTGTATGGGACAAGCTGCCAGAGGAAGTAGTTGAGGCTGGGACTATCCCAACATTTAAGAAGCAGTTAGACAGGTACATGGATAGAACGTGTTTCGAGGGATATGGACCAAGCACAGGCAGGTGGGACTAGTGGAGCTAGGACCTATTGGCTGGTGTGGGCAAGTTGGCTCCTGTTTCCACACTGTCACTCTATGACGCTATGACTCTAAGGTCAGGATCAAACCCAGGTTTCTGATGCTGTGAGGCAGACTGTGCTACCCTAGCCTCATCTCCTTAATGCTGCCAGCCGGGATATTCGCTTCTCTTGGGACCAGTAGATCAGCCGAGGTCACCACACTCCAAACTACCACCAGATAGGAGAACCTCACTCCAGAGTCTTACCTTTCTCCTTCCATGCTGGGATTTCTTCCTCGCTCCCCCAACCAGCTTGGACTTGCACATTTGAGGCTCAAATATCAAATTGGAGGCGCCAAAGCATCAGGAAAATCATTATCACATCCGCTGGTGCTAATTGACTGAGAAACCCAAAGATCACAAGTTAATGAAGTGACTGGATTTATGCACAGATATGTCATACATTATTGGAATCACACTGTCCACTACAGTGCCACAGTTCCACCAATCTTCCCTGAAGGCACCCATTGTATCCAATAAACCCAAGCCCACAATATGGTGTGATATTGGTCATTTTACTTACCTGTTCCCACTGAAAACACCATACACACTGTGAACTTAGCATATTAGTGTAGGCTGAGAATAGAATGTATTAAAAATAAAGTATCAGTTCCATGACAAACAAACCAATTTTTACCTTGAACAAAATACAAAGTGTTGGAATAACTCAACAGGACTGGCTACATCGGTAGAAGGAATAGATAGACAACGTTTCAGGCTGGTATTCTTCTTCAGACTGGTTAAAAGAAAGATATTTCATTAAATTAATTCACTAACTAATGAGTTGTAGAGTCATACTTCGTGGAAATATGCCCTTCGGCCCAACTTGCTCATGGAGACCAAAATGCTCCATCTATACTAGAATCAGCTGCCAGCATTTGGCCCATATTCCACCAAACATATTTGTTCCATATACATGTTTTTTAAATGGTGTGATAGTACCTGCCACAACTATGTCCTCTGGTAGCTCACTGTATATCACTGCCCTTTGTGTAAAAAAGTTGCCCCACAGATTCCTACTGGCTTCAGTAAAAATTGTAAATTGTCCTCTCGGCAAGGCAACCAACATAATAGTAAGATTAAACGAGAACTTACCAGTTCAAAGGTTGATCTTTATTTTATGAGGAGTTGCGATGAGGGATTTCGTGAAGAACCCGCCAGCACGCATGCGCGACATACTTCAAAGTAGCGGTGTGGAATCACAGAAACAACAACAGAGAAATGACTTTTTATAGTAAGATTGAAGAGACTCTAATTACCAGTTGACTTTATGATCGAGGGTTGGGAGCGGAGGGCACGAAATCCCTCATCGCAATTCCTCATAAAATAAAGATCAACCTTCAAACTGGTAAGTTCTCGTTTAATCTTACTATTTCATTTCGGAGTCACGTGAGTGACTTCGTGAAGACTTCAAAGCTCTGTGATTCCATGCCCTGGACCATGTCCATGCTGTCACACACCACTTATAAGGATGGATAGGAGTAATCAACTTTCCAGACTGTTTGTACTGAAAAATAAGAACAATATTCATTAACAACAAAGAAAAAAACCCTCACTCGGGGACATCTCCACGTTCTTGACCTGCATTCAGCACGGCCTCCGCAAACTGTAGAGGAGCGGCAACAGGTTTATTGTAGAACCGCTGGAAGATGGCTTCATTCGCCCATCCTGCTGTGGCAAGAATATGGTCCATGGGCACCTCCATGACCCTTGCTGCCGACGTTGATGCAGCCCTGGTGGAATGGGATCTGAAGACATTAGTGTCAATACCTGACTTACCCAAGACGATCCTGAGCCACCTGGATATCGTCTGGACCGTCACTCTATGGTGAGGTTTCTTGTGGGTGATGAGCAAGTATTTCTCCATTCCCCTCAGCTTTCTCGTCACTTTCACATAGTGACGGGTATGGGCGGCTAAACATAGCCTTGCATCAGCGGGGTATGCCGGGAACTTCAGCTGCAGCCCTGTGAACCCAGGTCTATGCTGCTTGAGTAATTCATCTATGAAGAAGATTACTTCCGCAGGGGTAGAGATCATCCTGTCAATCCAGACCTTGTGGAGTGTCTGTACCCTCTGCGCTGAAGTCAGTGCCAGTAACATCACCAGCTTCAGGGTGAGTTTGTCCAGCTCAAGCCCCTCCATGGGCGACCACGTCCTGAGCAGGGTTAATACCTTCCCAATATCCCAGGTGATGTTATAACGCGGTCTGGGCGGAATTGGAATTGAATATTCCCCGCATGAGTCTGGACACCAGCCTGTTGGATCCTACCTCAATATTGAGGTAGAATGACAGCACATTCCTGGCGCTGTTGATGGCACTGTAGCTGAGGTGTTTGTCATGGTGCAACCCCGCCAGGAATTTCAATACGTCGGTGATGGTTACGGAGTCGTATGCAATGTGGGAGCGGCCGCAGTAGGTTTCCCATTTCCGGATGTGTGTGAGATATTGCTGCCTGGTGGACTCCCGGCATGACGCTCCGATGGTATCCATGGTTCTAGATGATAGGCCATACCGCAGTAATGGCCTGTTCAGAACCTGCAGGCCAACAAGTTTAGATGACCGTGGCAGGGATGTGGTTCCACTGACACAGGGTTTGTTACCAATTGTGGGCAACCCTCTAAGAGGACCCAAGGTTGACTGATCATATCAAGGACCACTGGTTACCATAGCTGCGTAGGCCAGTCGGGTATGATAAGAAGGCCCTTAGCAGCATCTGTCTGGATTTTCCGCAATACCCAACTGATGAGGCAAAATGGAGGAAATACATAGAAAAACCATTTCCCCCAGTCCAGCGAGAACGCATCCATCGCCATTGCCCCAGGATATGGTTCCCACGAAACGTATGTTGGTACCTGATGGTTCAACCGTGACGCAAAGAGGCCGATATCTGGTTCACCAAATTTGGCTGTAACTTTAGCGAATATTTGGGGATTCAACATCCACTCGATGTTTGTCATTGAACTTGCATGACCTGGTATCCGCCTCTGTATTGAGCTCACCTGGTAAATAGCTAGCTGAAATCCAAATACTCCGTCGAACACACCAGAGCCAAATTGTATTTGCCAATTCATCACATGAAACTGACCTGGTACCGCCCATATGGTTTAGATATGCCACCGCAGTGGTATTATCTATTTGGAGATGGACATGAGCATCAGTAAGGTTAGAACAATAAGCTCGAAGTCCGTGAAATGCTCCTAGCATCTCCAAATAGTTTATCCCTTGTGACAACAACAGGGTAGATTCAAGGGTGTTCCATCTGCCCCCGCAACTAGAGTAGTTGTCCGTAGCTCCCCAGCCATGGGAGTTAGCGTCTGTTTGTAAGTATACCATCGGATTGGGCAAAATGATGGGTTTAAGTGAGTCATAAATATTGTCAATCCACCATTGTAACTCAATTTTTGCCTTGAGAGGCAGCTGCATTGGTCTATCGAAATGTCCAGCGTTCAGTTTTAACGCTGAGATCTTGGCTCTCTGCAAATTTTGATAATGCAAAGGTCTGTATTGGGCAGCTGGAAAAAGTGCTACGATCTTGCCAATCACCTTAGCAGTTTGTCTAATTGATGGTATACTGGCCCAGACTAGATCCTTGCATACTTGGGTGACATCCCCAACTTAGTTAGTCGGTATGTTGGTCCTCATGCGATTGGAATCCACCGTAAACCCCAGATAATCCATGACCTGTGAAGGGCAGAACTTTGATTTATCTGGATGGATAATGAACCCCATTTCCTGAAAAATTTCCACTGTGGCTGAAACTGCCAGTTCCGCTGATTCCCAATAATTAGGATATCATCTAGATAGGCCATCACTATGTGATTTTGTCTCCTTAGTGTAGCCAGTATTGGTTTGAGCAATTTAGTAAATAATCTAGGGCTGTATAAGCCCACTTGGCAAAGCTCTGTATTGCCAGAGCTGATCCATCCAGGTAAATTTCAAGAACTTCCTGTGGTGTTTCTGAATGGATACTGAATAGCATGCATCTTTTAAATCAATGCATGCCACAAAGCAGCCCTCAGAACCCAATAACTTGGCTGTTTCGAACGTTTCCATTTTGAAATGGGTATATTTTACAAAAGTATTCAAATGGGTCAGATCAATAATAACCCGACATCCTCCATCCCTCTTGGTTTTTGTAAATACGTTGGATACAAATTCAATTGGTTCGTGTATAGTTCTTTCTATCCCTTTTTCTTGTAGCCTTGAAATTTCAGCATAGCCTACTGCCGCTTCTTTGCTGGACAGTGTAAATTTCCGATCTGGCATATGCTGGGATGGAGGGATTTTACCATTGATGAATTCAATCTCATGGCCTTGAATACTTTGTAAGATAAACTCATCAGAAGTGATGGTTCCGCATGCCTCCGGAAAGAGCCGTAGTCTCCCACCAACATATGAAGTAAAACATGCAGGTGCATGAAATCCAGACCGCCTTACCTTCATGGTTATCGGCAGTCCTTGATATGTTTGGCCGGATGTGGAAGTGCTGGGTTGAGTTCACAATGCGGCGTCCGCATTTTCCATGCTGGCCGCTGGGGGCCTAGCCCTAAAAAAGGCCTAGGTTGTTGAGGCTGCTGAAATTGAGGCGGAGCTGGAGCGTAGGTCCTTACTGGTCTAACGGCAGGGCCTCGTGGCCTGAAAAATGGCACTTCCCTGGCCTGCTGCCTGGTCGAGATATGTGACCGCATGAGTCCCACCGTCTTAGCGTGGTCATCCAGCTCCTTGACCCTCTTCGGGAGGTCTTCCCCGAACAACTGTCTGGGTGGTGGTGTAGGAGGTGCTTTGCATAACCCCGCAAATTTTGGGCTCAGCGTGGGTTTGATGACGCTCTTCCTGAAGGCGTTTATCTCATACTGTGTGGTACACAGTAGAGCCAGCGCATCCTCCTGCTCGGTCCTCAGATCCTCCCCGTCCACCGACCGCGCAAACGCGGTAATCCCAGCAGTGAGCAGCTTCAGGATCCGCTGGAGCTCCATCTCCTGGGTCCTGATCCCTGGGCTGATGTTGCCCCAAATCGGCGTATTGACGATGGGCACGTTGAGGGAGTTGCAGTTTGCCGGGGCTTTGTGCCTGTTTATGGCCTCTGACAGGACCTCCTCCTGGAGCTGATGGTACGTCAGGAAGTCCATGGTGGCAGCCAGTTTGGGGTTGAGGGGTAGTCCTGACGTCTCCGATAATGCAAACTTAGTTGCTACATCCAGGAGCTCCTCCGGAGGGGCCTCCAATGCTGGTGCATGGCCCAAAATGTCCTCATCCTCCGGCTGTCTCAGGCTTCCTGCTGGCGATGGGGATATCTCCCTGTGCCCTCTGGAGCATCCGCTCCATCCTGTCAATACGCTCTTCACCCTTCGAATCCGGGCGGTCGGAGTCCTCAGTTCAACGGAACTGCTGAGGCTCCTGTCATCGGCCCGTACCTCGTCGAGGTAATCTCGGTGCCGGAAGCTGTCGCTACCAGCCGCCGCAGCGAAGCTGAGCGATTCCCGCGCAGATCTCCTCAACGCCTCCTTTGGCGGAGCTCGAATCCGCTGCCTCGGAGGGCAAACGCGGTGAGTGGTCGGCACCCGATGCCTCAGCGTGGTGACCGGACGTCCGCGTGGGCTTGCCGACTGCCCAATCCTGGGCCTAGACGGCGTACGGTCCCGTCCTCCCATCCACGGGGGACTCGGTGACCGTGGCGGGACTCCACCCGACTGACTCTTCCTGGTCCTGGTGGTTGGTGAGTCGACACTGGTCCTCTCAGGTCTCCCAGTGGACTTGGGTCCCGCCTATTCACCAGTCCTCAATCCAGCGGCAGGTGATACCTCCCCCCATGAAGGGCTAGGGAGACGGGCTCTATCCCTGCCTCTTCAGCGAGGGCTCAGGGAGAAGGGCCGTGCGGCAGCACGTGACCCTGATGCCCGGGTCAACCAACGAGCCCGTTGGTGACAGATATATGGAGCCAGGCCCAGCCTGCTCCGGTGCTGCACCGAAGTCCTGCTCTGCGGCCCCCCGCTAGAGCTGCGGTGTATCAGTGGGTCGGGTCCTGTAACGACAGGGCTCCCCGACTCCCGCGCCTATTTCCCGGCCCGACTCGCAGGTGCAGCCGTTGAGGAGGGCTCCGGGATAGGTGGCCGGCGACTCCTACGGATGTCCTGGCCCTTACTCCTTCCATGTTCCTGTTTGGAGAGAAAACACTCACCACAACAGAAACACCAACTCAAGGGTGCTTAGACTTACCTGAGTCGGCCCTCTGAAGGGCTGGTGGTGAGCCGCGCTCCGCCTCCAGCCGTCGGCAGCAATGCGTTGCGACGATATGTCGCGCATGACTCACGTGACTCCGAAATGAAATCAAGGTCTGTTCTCACACCGGACACTCCCTCTTCTCCCCTCTACCATCAGGCAAGAGGTACAGAAGTGTGAAAACACACACCTCCAGATTCAGGGACAGTTTCTTCCCAGCTGTTGTCAGGCAACTAAACCATCCTATCACCAACCAGAGAGCAGTCCTAAGCTACCATTTACTGCATTGGAGACCCTCGAACTATCTTTAATCAGACATTACTGAACTTTATTGTGCACTAAACATCACGTCCTTTATCCTGTATCTGTACACTGTGGACGGCTTGATTGTAATCATGCGTAGTCTTTTTGCAGACTCAATAGTACCAGAGCTGCCAACTATCACGCATTGAGCGTGAGACTCACTCATTTCGCCCAATTCTCTCACTCTCACACTGATCACAGAATTTCTCACTCTCTGTCATGAGAAATTCTGTGATCAACGAGAATTTCAAAACTAATATAAACTGCATGGGCCGCGGGTGTTGGAGAGCCAGGGCGGAGGGAGCGATGGAAGCAGAAGCAGCGGCGGGGGCAGATGCGGACGGGGAGCCGGGGCTGGCGAGTGTTTGCCGGGTTGGCGAGTCGCTTGCTGCAGCTTCAGCCATGGAGCAGTCTCAGTGCAAGAGTCCCGGGCCGTCATGGCTGCTGCTAGAAGTAGGTACCAAGCACTGGGTAGAAGCGGTGGAAGATAGTGGCCTTCAAATGGGGGTGGTTGGAGAAAGCATCCTGCTTGTCTGCTACATTTTCACTTACTGTAACTGCAGGAAAAATGTTCCCGATGTTGGGGGAATTCATAACCAGGGTTCACAGTTTAAGGATAAGGGATAGGCCAGTTAGGACTGAGATGAGGACAAACGTTCTTCACCCACAGAGTTGTGAATCTGTGGAATTCTCTGCCACAGAAGGCAGTGGAGGCCAATTCACTGGATCTTTTCAAGACATAGTTACATGTAGCTCCTGGGGCTAGCAAAATGAAGCGATATGGGGAAAAAAAAGGAAAGAGGTACTGATTTTAGATGAACAGCCATGATCATATTGAATGGCAGTGCTGGCTCGAAGGGCCGAATGGCCTATTCCTGCACCTATTTTCTACGTTTCTATTCTTGAGTATATGGCAATAAAACTCAACCACCTGATTTTGAAGCATTCATGCATGGTGGAGGTATAATGTATCATAGAGTGATACTGGCCCTTCGGCCCAACTTGCCCACACTGTCAACATGTCCCAGGTACACTACCAGCCTTTGGTCCATATCCCTCCAAACCTGTCCTATCCATGTAACAGTCTAAATGTTTCTTAAATGTTGGGATAGTCCCTGCCTCAACTACCTCCTCTGGCAGCCTGTTCCATACACCCACCACCACTTTGTGTGGAAAAAGTTACCCCTTAAAAATACTTAAAACAAAAAACATTGAAATCATACTTCTACAATGCACTAAAACATGATCTTAATACATCAAATTTCATAAAGCACCCCCCTCTCACGCCCTCCCCCCACTCGGTCGCTCCACTGCCTCGCCGGGTATCCCCAAGGCCAGTGATCAGTGATCGCTCAGTCCCCCCACTTTCAAAAATGCTCCTCTGCCCCTAGTTCAGACGGAGAGCACTGCCAGATGTGAGCGGGGAACTGAGGCCAGTTGTACGTGATGTCTGGATCCCAATGCTCAGCGCTTCGTCTTTCGGAGTTGGCTAATGTTATTGATTTGTAATTAGCCTGATTTGTAATTAGTTGACAAAACCCTAAGTTATTAATCTGGAATATCCAGCAGGATGGGATAAGTGTAATATTAAAATGACATGCAAGGTATCAGGCTGTCTGTCTCAACATACAGCCCCGATAACCCATTATTTCCTTCAGTTGAATATTGGGAAGGTAGCACTGTTGTCATTTGCCACTCAACTATTATGTTTGTTTATCTCACTGACTATTTCTAAAACCCCTCCTACCCCAAAATTCCTTTGACAGATTGAATAGAAATGTCCCAAATCTCGTTGTTTTAATAATTGAACGCGTAGATGAACATCCTCAAGAAGTGTAATCATACGGAAACTGATTCAGATGCGATGTTTAAGAGCTTGTTCAAAGAAGGAGCATATTTTAAAGGAGTGACAGAGATACTTGCAGGGGAATGGGTGAGGAGGTTATTATTTGTCTTTAGTTTTAGCTTGAACCAGGACATCTGAAGATTCAAAGTTTAATATAGTAATTGTGCTGATACTGACTTCAACCAACCACGTAATGAATTTCATCCATTCCAGAGGTTTTATTTTTCTGATGCCATTTAAACTTCACTTGGATCACTTCAATGTAAAAGTAATTAGGAAGGGGGAGCAATGGAACAAAAATGTGTCCTTGTTACATATTAACTGTAATATAATAATGTATGCATGTTGGTAGGTACAATCAAAACAAAGATCTTTTTATCATTGCTGTGTTATGAATACCACAGAAAATATTATGTCCTCTCAAGATCACATTAATTAGAATATTATTGCTTAAATATATAGTTATTGGACTTTGCATTTTGGAAATGTCCCAGCTGAGAGGAAGACAGTAAAATATTGAAAATATTGGGGGTGAAAATGACTTCTGGTGACAGAATACTTATACATCTGAGTGGGTATAATTTTATGGATGAGAAATTGTGTTCAACCAATTGATGACTTCTTTGACAAAGTAACTAGCATGTTAGATAACAAGGAAGCCAAAGGATGTAGCAAATTTTGTTTTACAATATTTGGTCCATGAAGTGCCCCATAAAAGATTACCACATTAGATAAGCACCTGTGGACTTCAACGTAATAGGTTAAGTTCGGGGGGTCAGATATGGGGCTTTATGTGTGGGGCAGATATATTGTCAGTGCAGAGGGGCTAGGAGCAAGGCCAAGTGTGCATCCAGAGCCAAGGTCTGGAATAGTACTAGGTGTGCAGTCAAAGCTGGGACAATGGGAATGTTCAGCACTGGGAACCTAAGCAGGTAAGCAGCTATGATCAGGGTAGAACAGGGGGCCAGGTGTAAGGCTGGACTCAGGATCATGAATGAGAGAAGGTGTGCAACTGGAGTCAGGGTCAGGAGTAGTACCAGGTGGGCATTGAGACCCAGGTTGGTCAACATGGGCCAAGTGTTTGAATATAGTCTGATTTCCGTACATGAATAAACGAAGATCATTAATTTACCTGTTGATCAGAGTCTGGCTCTACTGTAGAATGTAATTATGAATGTAATTTAGCTTAACCTTATTCATAGCTAATCCAATGTAAAGCATAAATATTGCATTCAAGTGTAAGTTAAATGACTCGCTACAGTATGCACCAGATTGTACAATTTCAAACTGAAAAAATGCAAAAGCTCCGTACCAATTGTACCAATGTCCCCCCTCCCACTCCCTCCCCACCCCCTCCCGCGGGCGCTATGTGCCCTCGGGCTTGGTCTCTCGCAATTCTCTCGAGAGTTGCAATTCCTCACTCCCAACTCTCACCCAATGTTGGCAGCCCTGTAGTACACAACAAAATAGCTTTTCACTGCAATAAACTAAACTAACTAATAATACTCAAGAAAAAAGGGGCAGCACAATGGTGCAGTGGTAGAGTTGCTGCCTTACAGCGCCAGAGACCGGGGTTTGATCCTGACTAAGGGTGTTGTCTTTACGGAGTTTGTACGTTGTCCCTGTGACCACGTGCATTTTTCCTGGGTGCCCTAGTTTACTCCCACACTCCAAAAGTGTACAGATGTTTAGGCTAATTGGCTTTGGTAAAAATATAACTAATTTGTCCCTCATGTGTAGGATAGTGCCAATGTACGGGGATCATTGGTCGGCTTGGACCCAGTGGGCCGAAGGGCCTGTTTTCTTGCGGTGTCTCTAAACTAAACTAAACTAAACTAAACAAAGAAAAAATTGAAACTAGCGGCAATACAAATCTAACAAGAGTTATTTTTCTTTCTGTTGAATCAATGTTTGAAAGAGCATTTTTAATCATCCTACCAAGGATATTTCTGCTTACCTTCTATTGAGGAGTTCAGTCTTTCCTTCACGCTCAATCAAAATCTATTGACTATTTATAAAGTGCCAGCCACATATAAAACAGACACCGGAGAAGTAAGAAGAACAAAAAGGTTGCAGGTTTATTATAGATCTGCCTTCCAAAATCACCACAGAAGCCATCACTGTGTACCATTGTCCAAGATGCCAGTGATGTTTCCTGCAGGAGTTATCTCCACACTGGAAATCATTGCAAAAGCAGACATTTCCTCTTCAATGTATGTCAGAATCATCCTGGTTTTACTCTGAATGTAGGTCATGTCCCTTGCTTGTAAAAATAAGATTCAACAACTTCGACGGCATAAAATAAGATTCAACAAGCACCGAGTCCGCCCCCGACCAGCGATCACCCTGCACAACAGCACTATCTCACACATTAGGGGCAATTCACTATTTTTATCAAAGCCAATGAATCTGCAAACCTGCACGTCATTGGAGTGCGGGAGGAAACTGGAGCACCCGGAGAAACCCACATGGTCACAGAGAAGATATTTCCTGTCCACATAGTGGGATTCTACAATTCCTAACTTAAACTCTTTTAGTCCAACTTTGCCCCGCTTCTTGCAAAAGATAAATATTTTGGTTATTGCTGGAAACTAGAACGCTGCAAACTTGTTAAAACGCCAGTTAATACCCAGCTACAGTTCCGTGTACAGTTATGTGCTGCTCATCAAATTAAAGAAAGATTGTCGCAGCATAAAGGAGGATACAGAGGAGATTTATCACACTGTCACCAAGTGAGACACATATTGTTATGCAAAAAGATTGCCGAGCATGATTGTTTTCTTTGGAGCAGGAGAGATTTAATACAGGTGCATACATTATTAGTCTTGGATTGGCTGATTAGGCAGAACCTATTTATCTCAACAGAGAAGTCAATAACCAGAGGGTTTTGTACAGTAATGAATAAAATCAATTGGAGAGAAATTAGGCTAATTATTTTCTTGAATATGCCTGAAAGGATGATAACTACAGAAATGCTTACCACACTGAAATATTACCTTTGGACTTTAGACTTTAGAGATACAGCGCGGAAACAGGTCCTTCAGCCAACCGAGTCTGCACCGACCACCGACTGTACACTAACTATCCCACACAATAGGGACGTTTTTACTTACCAAAGCCAATTTACCAACAAACCTGTACGTCTTAAGAGTGTGGGAACAAACCAGAGCACTGGGATAAAACCCACATGGTCACAGAAAGAACGTACAAACTCCCTACAGGCAGCACCAGTAGTCAGGATCAAACCCAGGTCTCCGGCGCTGTAAGGCAGCAACTCCACCGCTGCGCCACCATGCTGCCCACATAGATGGGCGCTGGGATTTCTACTATGGAATTTAGAAGGGTGGAAGGGAATATTATTGAAACATACGATTATTAAGGGTTTGGACATGCTAGAGGCAGGAAACGTGTTCCCGATGTTGTAGGAGTCCAGAACCATGGGCCACGGTTTAAGAATAAGGGGTAAGCCATTTAGAACGGAGATGAGGAAAAACCTTTTCACACAGAGGGTTGTGAATCTGTGGAATTCTCTGCCTCAGAAGGCAGTGGAGGCCAATTCTCTGAATGCTTTCAAGAGAGAGTTAGATAGAGCTCTTTAGAGATAGCAGAGTCAGGGGATATGGGGAGAAGGCAGCAACAGGGTATTGATTGTAAATGATCAACCATGATCACAGTGAATGGCGGTGCTGGCTCAAAGAGCTGAATGGTCTACTCCTGCACCTATTGTCTATTGTCTATTGAATGGTCTTTAAATACAGGGCCAGAATGGGAGATTGAAATTTGTGAAATCACTCATTTTGGCCAATAGACTTAATAATCACCTTCCACACTGTGGATTGCCATTTTATATGATAATCTATAAATTTATAATAAAAGGCAAAGTGTTGGAGGAACTCATTTGGTCAGGCAGCATCAGTGGAGGGAATGAACAGGCGACATTTCAGGTCAGACCATTCTTCAAAACTATAAATTTATAGCACAAGGAATGGTAATAGTTTTGGTGCCACAAACAATTGCAGATGCTGGAATCTTGAGCAGAACACAAAGTGCTGGAAGAACTCAGCGGGTCAGGCAGCATCTGTGGAAGGAATGGACAAACGATGTTTCGGGACAAGCCCTCCAAAAAACGTTTAGGTTTGTAGGTTAATTGGCTTCTGTGAATTTTATATTGTCCCTAGTATGTAGGATGGTGCTAGTATGCGGGGTGATCACTGGTCGGCGTGAACCTGGTGGACCGAAAGGGGCTGTTTCCACACACTTAAGTCTAAAGTCTAAAATATAGTTCTTTTTCGTAGTGAGGCATTTCAGTGAGTTTCCTGCTCTTGATTCTTCATTTTCTCAAAGAAGGGAAATTTGCAGCAGTCACTAGTCATAGTGTGGAAACAGGTCCTTCAGGCCCAACTTGCCCACATGGTCCAACATGTCCCAGCTACACTAATCCCACCTGCCTGCGTTTGGTTCATAACCTGTCCTATCCATGTAACTGTCCAACTGCTTCTTAAACGTTTGGGATGGTCCCAGCCCCAACTACTTCCTCTGGCAGCTTGTTCCATACACCCACCACCCTTTGTGTGAGAACGTTATCCCTCAGATTCCTATTCAATCTTTTTCCCTTCACCTTAAACCTATGTCCTCTGGTGCTTGACACCTACTCTGGGCTGTGGCAGCAGTCTGTTGCTGTGGGAAGGTTTCAGAAAAACACCAGCAGGTTGCTAGCAGGAGGTTAGAGTAAGTGCAATAAAAGGAGAGGGCAAGAGAGAGAGAGATGCATAGAGTGCACAGAATACTAAGGAAGCATAAGCATCTTGAAAACACCAATTGGCAGGAAGTGTGCCAACTGGGAAATTAGCATAATCCTCAATTTTGCAGACTCTACCTGTGGTGCGGTCCAGGTGCGGCCTCCTGTGTACCTAAAATAAGGTGTTGAATTTGTGGCACTGAAATATAGTACACGTGCATGTTAAGCAGAAGAAATGGTGAGGAATGGATAGAGCGTCCAAGAGCGGCATAGTGGCGCAGCGGTAGAGTTGCTGCCTTACAGCGCCAGAGACCCGGGTTCGATCCTGACTATGTCTGTACTGTGTCTATGTCTATGTTCGTACGTGGGTTTTCTCCGGGTGCTCTGCCAAGACGTGTAGGTTTGTAGGTTAATCGTCTTCAGTAAAATTGTAAGTTAGTGTAGGAGAGTTTAGTGTATCCATGGTCGCTTGTTGGCACGGACTCGGTCGGCCGAAGGGTCTCTAAAGTTTAAAGTCATGGTGATTGATTGGTTGTGGAAAGATAGAGACAGAAACAGGCCACCGAGTCCGCGATGACCATTGATCACCCGTTCACACTAGTTCTCTGTTATCCCACTTTTGCATTAATTCCCTACAAACGAGGGGAATTTTACAGAGGGCCAATTAACCTACAAACCCGCACGTCTTTGGGATGTGGGAGGAAACCAGTAGTTCAATGGTTCTTTATTATCACATTAACAGACATCCAGTGAAATTTTTTTTTTTGCATACAGTCCAGTAAAATATTGCCATACGTAAGCACAACCCCAGATTAGTACAAAGTGCATAGAAATCATTCACTGAGACCACATGCAAGAGTCACCACGCTTTGGTGCCGTTTTCAACATTCTGCTGCACGTGGAGGAAACCACAAAGAACGTGCAAACTCCACTCAGTCAGTACCCGAGGTCGGGATCAAACCTGGGTCTCTGGTGCTGTAAGGCAGTGGCTCTACCAGCTGCCCCCAACAAATGGTCTCCAGACCAATGGATCCGATCAAAGAACTGTAGTCCTACCACATCCAGTCGTGTATGGTGGTGAACAATTAAACTCTTAATGAGAGCAGGAGTCACCAAGAACATCCTGATCCTCAACAATAGTCGGACACAACCGGGGAATGGTAAGGTTAAAATCTTTACGGTCATGTTTAGCCAGACCTGCCGGTTAGATGTTCTTCTACCCATCCCCGCTATCACATAAACCAGTCTTTGCCCGGGAATGAAGGAGATTACAAAAAGTGGTGGACACCATCATGGGTACTGACCTCCCCAGCATCATTAAGGACCCAGGGGCGGCACATTGGTTCAGCGGTGAAGTTGCTGCCTTACAGCGTCAGAAACCACGGTTCGGTCCTGATCATGGGTGCTGTCTGTACAGAGTTTTCCCCGTGACCTGCCCGGGTTTTCTGCGGCTGCTCCAGTTTCCACCCACACTCCAAAGACATACAGGTTTGGAGGTTAATTTCACTACGGTACAATTGTAAATTGTCCCTAGAGTGTAGGATAGTGCAAGTGTACGTGGTTCGCTGGTCGGCGCGAACTTGGTGGGCAGAAGGGCCTGTTGCTGCGCTGTATCTCTAAAACTAAAACTAAGAACTAAAGTGAACAGTAATCGTATCGACCAAAGTTGGGTCTACCTGGAAGAGTAAGATGTCATGGATCTTCTCTGAGTGGACTCGGTGAGGTCTAGCCATCTGCAACTAGTGTGAAGCAATCATCCGTCATTTCTTCAGTATGAATGCTCTATATCATTCCACATGTTGGGTGCAAGGAGATAGAATTACCAATAAAGC
This sequence comes from Raja brachyura, assembly GCA_963514005.1. The sequence continues at coordinate 61,958,344 of OY740787.1, forward strand.
TTTTGCTACATTTGGTCTTCATCAGTCAGGGTATTGTAGGTATGTTATAAAACTTACCTTTAGCGGCGCTACAGTTCTGCGCGACTTTGGCGCCTTTGAGCGGGTTTAAAATGCGATTTTTCTTCAGACAATTCAAATCAATTTTGAACAGGCTTTTTAGTTGTTGAAGAAAAATCGCTTCAACTGCCGTTTTATTAACTTTATTAAAATTAGCGCTGGAAAAATTAAAAGCATGAGTAAATAAAAAATCATCTTTTAATGCCGTCAACACCGACAATGGGACGGATCTTACGAAGGGGACAAAAGAAGGTACACAGTTTATTTTTACATAAAAACATGTCTCTTTTTTTTTGTTTTAATTTTAATCATTTATTCATTTATTTATTTATTTAAAAATCATGTTATTGTGTGAATGTTATTTTGACACTTAGGTTTTTTAAAATGTTAACCTTTTCATAAGAAGTGGATAGATATTTAGATCTAGTAATTGAATTTTGTAATTAGCTACAATTGGGTAACTAACTAATTATATGCTTTAATTTCAGGCCATCCAAGTAAGATTGTTTCATATTTGTTTCAGAATGCCTCAATCTATAATAACTGAAAATGTCATTCAGTTCTCTTAATTTTTAAGAAAGTTATGGGCTTTTCACTGTCCTTGATCACAGCTTTTGTGTTAAGTCAATGGAAAAACGACAGGGAACAAGATGCTAATTTCTGAGTATGAAAATGGCCATATATTTTTTAATACTGAAGATATGAAAGTGAATTAGGTGTCAAATTAAACTTCTTTTTATTCTTTATCTGATGGGATAAATTGCAGACTTGGTTTTTTAAATCTCAACATTTTGTAACATTGCTAGGTATTGAGTATCAAAGTTGGGATGTTGTATTCCAGTTGTACGAGACATTGGTGAGGCCTTATTTTGATTATTGTGTTCAGTTTTGGTCATCCTGCTATAGGAAGGATGTTGTCAAGTTGGAAAGGCTGCAGAAAAGATTTACGAGAATGTTACCAGGACTCTAGCGTCCAAGCTAAATGGAGTGGTTGGGCAGGCTAGGACTTTATTCCTTGGAGCACAGGTGGATGAAGGGTATAAATAAAAATATAATTATAGAAGTGTATATAAGATCATGAAGGGATTCAATAAGGTCAATGTACAGAGTAGTTTACACAGAGTAGGGTACCAAGAACCCGAGGCCAAAGGTTTAAGATGAGAAGGGAAAGATTTAATAGGAACCTGTGGGGCAACGTTTTTGCACAGAGGGTGATGGGGAAGTGGAACATGTTGCTAGTGGAGATAGTTGAGACAGGTATTATAATAACATTTAAAAGAGATTTGGACAGCTACATGGATAGGAAAGATTTAGAAGAATATGAGCAAAATGCAGTCAGGTGGGGCTAGTATAGATGGGGCATCTTGGTCGGCATGTTCAAGTTGGGCTGAAGGGCCTGTGTCCCTGCTGTTTAGCCAGACCTGCCAGTTAGATGTTCTTCTACCCATCCCCGCTATCACATAAACCAGTCTTTGCCCAGGAACGAAGGAGATTACAAAAAGTGTTGGACACCATCATGGGTACTGACCTCCCAACCATCAAAGGGATCTATAGGAAATGCTGTCACAAAAAGGCAGCGAGCATCATCAAGGACCCAGGGGCGGCACATTGGTGCAGCGGTGGAGTTGCTGCTTTACAGCGTCAGAAATCACAGTTCAATCCTGATCATGGGTGCTGTCTGTAGAGTTTTCTCCATGACCTGCCCGGGTTTTCTGCGGCTGCTCCAGTTTCCACCCACACTCCAAAGACATACAGGTTTATAGGTTAATTTAACTTCGATACAATTGTAAGTTGTCCCTAGAGTGTAGGATAGTGCTAGTGTACGTGGTTCGCTGGTCGGCGCAGACTTGGTGGGCAGATGGGCCCACCTAAAACTAAAAATTAAGAACTAAAGTGAACAGTAATCGTATCGACTTAAGTTGGGTCTAACTGGAAGAGTAAAATGTCATAGATCTTGAGTATCAAAGTTGGGTCTGAAGAAGGGTCTCGACCCGAAACGTCGCCTATCTCCTTCGCTCCTTAGATGCTGCTGCACCCGCTGAGTTTCTCCAACTTTTTGTGTAACCCTCGATTCTCCAGCATCTGCAGTTCCTTCTTTAATATCAAAGTTGGGATGTAGTGTTCCAGTTGTACGAGACGTTGGTGAGGCCTTATTTTGATTATTGTGTTCAGTTTTGGTCATCCTGCTATAGGAAGGATGTTGTCAAGTTGGAAAGGCTGCAGAAAAGATTTACGAGGATGTTGGCAGGAGTCGAGAGTCCAAGCTAAATGGAGTGGTTGAGCAGGCTAGGACTTTATTCCTTGGAACACAGGAGGATGAAGGGTATAAATATAAATATAATTATAGAAGTGTATAAGATCATGAAGGGATTCAATAAGGTCAATGCACAAAGTAGTTTACACAGAGTAGGGTACCAAGACTTCCGGTGGCGCCATGTTCTAGTAACAGACACTGCTCATAGCTCCGCAACGAAAATTTGCGATTTTTCGCGTTAAAATCGGATCTACTGGCCTGGACCGATTTTAAAAACTTACTGGAGCCTCTGGACGTCATGCTGCTGTCGTCATCAGTAAACGCTGTGAATTTAACAGAGGTTTAAAGCACTTTAAATGCAAAATCCATCCACTGGTCAGAGTCCTCAAAGAATAGTCACAAAACACCTCTGGAGAAGCCAAACGAAGCCTGAAGAACTTACTTTTGAAGTGGCTCCTGAAGAAGAAGTGCTCTCCGAAATGGCTACAAGAGCTAAGACAGATATGGCTAAGGACAAATAATTTGAGGAATTAAAGCAATCGGTAAGAGAACTGAAAGATGAAAAGGTGGATGGAAAGAAGATGGAACAGATGATGGGAGTGATTATGGAAAAGATAGAATAGCTGATGGTGAATATGAATGCTGGTAATCAGAAAGTTATTGAGTCTGTGCAGGATTCGATTGGAACCTTAAATAAACAAATTGATGATGTGAGATGAATTATCGGAGAGAATTGATAAGGAGGAAGAAGACACCACGAAGAAGTTTGATGCAGTGCTGGAAACTGTCTCTACATATGTGTCAACAATGCGAGACATGGAGGAAGAGATGGCATGAATGGCTGAGGAGATGAAGAAAATGAGGTCGGAACAAGACCTCACTACAAGACAGATGGTGACTCAGCTGGCGAAAGTTTCGATAAATGCCTGGATTTGGAAGCTTGTCCCAGACACCAAAATCTAAGAATAGTTGGAGTGCCAGAAGGAGACGAGGGAGAGAACCCTCGGGAATTCACTGTGGCTTAATTAAACAAGTTCTTAATCTCCCTAACAAACAGAAAATTGAATTGGCACATCGGGTACCGAGATTTAAACAAAGATCTCAAACAAGTCCAGAATATACACGACAGATCATTGTGAAATTTCGTGACATTTCTGCCCTTGAAGAGGTTATGAGGAATATCAAATATGGAGTGCCATTGAAGTTCAGTGATGCATCTATCAAACTATTCAGGGACTGTCCTTATGAAATTGTGCAAAAGCGAAATCAGTTTTCAAAGACAAAGCAGATTATCCAAGGAATTCAAGCTGTCAGATATGGTGTTTTCTACCCAGCTAAGATGAGAACTTCTTACACAAAAATCGTTTACAAATCTGAAGACTGCACACAAATATGCTCAAACCATCGTGGAAGAGAACAAGTAGTTGGAAGGGATGGACGGTATGGACAAATCTTTCTTTTTATTATTTCACCGTCAGCGGCTGAGCATTTGCAAGATGGAGAAATTCTCCTTGTGCGTCTGTCTAGACTTCTTATTGGTGGAATGTTAACTCAAGGACATTCTGTGTTCCAAGCGAAGCGAAAAAAGATAAACACCGAAATGAAGAACTGAAGAGCAGAATGCGGACAGAGCAATTACTGTTGTTTAAGAGATTAAATGAATAACCTAAATTGTATAGATCTAACATTTTTAACAATAATAACATAGAATATTAAGATAGAAATAGTAACGGGTGTTAATCAGAATTATAGAAAGGGGATGATTTAAAAACGAACATTTATAATTCAACAAGTTTCAATTCTATCTATAATTGGGGGGAGGTGGAGAAGTGGGCACCTGGCTCAGATCCAGGAGCCTGTTTCAGGTTAACCCCTTCAATCAACAGTTGATTATTACCGAGGTAAAATAGTAAGATTAGAGAACTTACCTGTTCGAAGTTTGATCTTTATTTTATGAGGAGTTACGATGAGGGATTACGTGAAGAAGACCCCACCAGGCGCATGCTCGGCATACTTCAAAGCAGCAACGTGAAAAACACAGAACCAATAGGAGCACCTCAGGGCTGCGTGCTCAGCCCCCTGCTGTACTCACTCTATACTCATGACTGCATAGCCAGTCATAGCGCGAACTCCATCATCAAGTTCGCTGACGACACCACTGTTGTGGGACGTATCACTGATGGGGATGAGTCCGAGTATAGAAGAGGGATTGAGCAACTGTCCATATGGTGCCAGCACAACAACCTGGCCCTCAACACCAGCAAAACCAAGGAACTGATTGTGGACTTTGGAAGGAGTAGGATGGGGACCCACAGCCCTGTTTATATCAACGGGTCGATGGTTGAAAGGGTCAAGAGCTTCAAATTCCTGGGCGTGCACATCTGTAAAAATCTTTCCTCGTCCGAGAACACAGATGCAATTATTAAGAAAGCTCATCAGCGCCTCTACTTCCTGAGAAGATTACGGAGAGTTGGTCTGTCAAGGAGGACTCTCTCTAACTTCTACAGGTGTACAGTAGAGAGCTTGCTGACTGGTTGCATTGTGGCTTAGTTCGGCAAGTTGAGCGCCCTGGAGAGGAAAAGACTACAAAAAGTAGTAAACACTGCCCAGTTCATCATCGGCTCTGACCTTCCTTCCATCGAGGGGATTTATCACAGTCGCTGCCTCAAAAAGGCTGGCAGCATCATCAAGGACCCACACCACCCTGGCCACACACTCATCTCCCTGCTAACTTCGGGTAGAAGGTACAGGAGCCTGAAGACTACAACAACCCGGTTTAGGAATAGCTACTTCCCCACAGCCATCAGGCTATTAAACCTGGCTCAGAACTCTGAACATTAATATTCCTCCATCTGTTATTTGCACTTTATTAATTTATTAATTCATGGGTGTATTTATGTATAGAATTGTAGTCATTGCCTTCTATGTTCTGTTGTGCTATGTAAAGAAAGATTTTCATTGTCCTGTCAGGGACACATGACAATAAACTCTTTTGACTTTGACTTGACTTAACCAATAGCCGAAATAAGATAGTAAGGCTCACACAAGATTAGAACTACCAGATGATCTTTTAGATTATGAGGGTCGGGAGTGGAGGGCACGTAATCCCTCATCGTAACTCCTCATAAAATAAAGATCAAACTTTGAACAGGTAAGTTCTCGTTTAATCTTACTATTTTACTTCGGAGTCACATGAGTAACTACGTGAAGATTTTAAAGCTCTGTGATTTTCATGCCATAGATCATTCCATACGACACACTACTTCAGTTTACACAGTAGTGAGTTAATAATATATATTGCTTGAAATTATGCAATAAATATTTTAATATTTTAATAATAATAATAAAATGAAAAGTAATAACCCCTCTATCCCAGGGGAAATAACAACAAATGATATGCACAAAGCAAACAATTTTGAACAGAACCCAACACAGCATGTGCAACCCTGGCACTGTACCAACAGGTTTATCATAAATCTAGGAAAGTTTCTTGAGACCATCCTGCGATCTCCAGAATTTGGTCGAGCGGCACATCTGGCATCTTTGCCGCGGACATTGATACCGCCCTAGTGGAGTGAGATTTAACACATCAGTGTCTACTCCAGTTAATCCAGAACCTGTTTATCCATCTAGAATAGTTTGTACTGTCACTTTTTATTTGTTTATTGTGGGTAATGAACATTGGTGTCTCACAATCTCGGAGACTCTTAATTCAATATATATTAAGTCAGATGCATAACCACACACAATGTTTAATTGACAGAGTATATCTTAAAAAATACATTGGTTCCAGCCTTTCTTGGCTTGCTTTGCTTGCTTAGATCATTGACATAAAACATTATTTTATCTACAGACAACTGCATACAATCTAACCACAACATTTGTAATGTTTGTACTCATTGTGCTGATATTAATGGCATGAGCATAACCATTTTAAATATTAACTTCTGAAAGACAGTGTCGTAATTGGAATCTATTGCTGAATCAATGTGAGAACTATACTGACATCCCAGATTTCTGTATATCTGGGTTTGGTAGGATTTTATTAAAATTCCTCTCATAAATCGGGATATAAATGAATGAGACCCGATAAATTGTCATTCTGAAATTGTCCTAAATAGGAGGACAAAACACTCCGAGCCCCATTCATGGTACTATAACTCAGGTGCAACATAACAAGGACTCCAATACATCCGATATGTTTGCAGTATGATCAAATATATCTGACTGTATACAAAAGATTTCCCTTCCTTATGTGAAACATATATTGTTTCTTAATGCTATCTCTCCAAGCTGCAGTTATGACATCCATGGTCCTATCTGACATTCCATCAGAACCTGCAGATTAACAATTAATACGGTCATGTAATGGATGACTTATGCTGTTACTGGATGTACCAACAATTACTGCACCTGGGATTTGTCATGAATCATCATTCTGAGCACCAAAGGGAACAATGGCTGTATAGTAATGGTCCCTAGATAAGGGACGTATCAGATATTTAACTGATAAGAATAGATACTACCTTGATCTTAGCCAAAAGGCCGAGAAGCAATACCAGTTTGGAACCACCAAACGCCTATGGCGGTGACACATCGCCTAATCAGGCAAAATAGGGAAAACATAAAAGACTATACTTCCCCAATGTAGTGAGAATGCATACACCACTAATGCTCCTGGATCTGGCTCCCACGAGACACATTTAGACCACTGGAGATTTAATCCAGACACAACAGATCAACATTTGGTATTCGTACTGTCTGACAATCTATTTGAAACTTTTTGAATTTTAACATTCATTTTGTATTGTCATTGAACTTTCGTGATCTGTTGTCTTACCACCATATTGTCTTCTCCCACAGTTGTGGTATTGTCTACTCATAATTGAACATGTAAGTTCTTTATTGTAGAACAAACAGCTATCAATGCATAAAAAGGCCCCCAATAACTCCAAATCATTCATACCGTGTGTTTGGAAAATAAATCGTCTTGGACAGTCAATCGACCACCACAACAGGTGTCGCTGTCCTTGGCTCCCCATCCGAGAGCACTCCCAACAGTCTGTAATAACACTGAAGACTGCTGAACAAGCACATTTTTACTTCTAGTAACTTGCGCAACATTGAAAATCCTTCATTGCAATTCAGCTCAACCTTTTTAGTTGGTAACTGCATGGACCTAATCAATGACCTGCACACTTTTTATGCTTATACTCTGGTCTTTGCAGACTTTGATCATGCAGAGGTCCCAATTCGACACCAGGAATGCTGCTATCATTTTACCAGTAACCATAGCTACTTCTTGGATGATGGGATAATATTTTTTTTTGTTTTTTTTTGTTACCAAGACAAATACAGGCATTTGTAACATCCCCAACCTTAATTGTTGGTAAAGTTACTAACATATCAACTTTATTAAAGACAAACCCCAAATAATCAATTGTTTGGGATGCCTGTAACTTACATGTTGTTTGGATGTATAGAACCTTAGCCTTTCAATAGGCTTATGGTTGCTGAACCCAGTTCTTCAGCTGTCTCCCAATTACAATTAACATATCCTCTAGATAAGTCATTACACTGTGATTCTGAGCCCTTATTAACACCAGTGCTGGTTTCAATAATTGTGTGAGTAATCTGAGGGCTGAATTTAACCCATTAGGTAATTCCTTCAGCTGATCCATCCAATTAATTGAAGTACCTGAATAATAAGGCATATTTTTTAGGTCTAATAATAGCCATATAGCAGCCTTGTGATAACAACTTCATTACAGTGTTGAAGTGTATTTGTTTAAAATGCCTATACTGAACTATAAATTTAAGTTTGTGAGTCCCAGAATGACTCTGCAACCCCCTTATTTGTTTCTGTGATATATTAACTCTACCTGATGAGTTCCTGGTACATTCAAACACCAAGCCTATCAGATTTAATGCAGGATTACAAAACAATTGTAATCTTACAACCAACCAGAGGCTGTTTCCCAGGAATTCCATGTCTGATGGAATGACGTTTCTGTACTTCTGTAAATGAACCAGAGGATCCCTTCTCTTAATATAGGGGTTTGTATTCAACCTGTTTGTTTTCTCAAAGCAGGGATGAGAAGTTTTATAAGGAAAATATCCTTAATTGTTTGGGCAGTTTTTCATCAATCATAAATCTGGTTATAGCTGGCCCACATAATCCTGCATTTTTTGGGGGTATAATGTTAGCCAAATAGAAATTTGCATCATACAATTGGGTTTGAATATGCATTGCAGAGTAATGCAAGCATGTCTTAAAAGTATTGGACATTATCGACCCATGTATGTCTTCCCTAAATACAATGATGCCAACTGAATATCAGCTAGAGGACATATTGGAACACATTTCCTGTCCTCGCATCATTACACTCATGAGTGCCCAATTACCGAGTTACTGTTGGCACCCTGAGCGAGGCACAATAGACGGATGTTTCATATATTTTAATATATTTTTTACTGTTTCAGTCATAACAGTTTCTTGGAGTAGGTGAGAAACCAAATAATGTTGGCCGCCAGGTTCATCCATAGCCTCACCAGTCCATACCGATATAGCAAAACTTGGTGCTACATCGGGAACACCCGGAGCATTTCTATTGTGCTCTGATGTATACACATAAGTAGCGATACCAGCTTCAGGGTCAGTTTCATCCTGACCTGGTACTCCCGAGTCTTGCTCTAGGGAGACTTCATCCAGACCTATGCAAGGCACTGGTGAACGAGATTCTCATTCTTTATAGGCACCATACTCAGTGTATGGAAACTCCTTCGGAGCCTGCCTTAGAATCTCATGGGTCTTTAGAACCCTTGACTGATTAGAGTTTGGAGCATTTTATCTTGCTCTTGGGACCTCATCCAGAACTAACCAAGGTACTGGAGAATCAGAATCCCATTTCCAAAGGCACCATACTCAGCGTATGGAAACTCATTCGGAGCCTGCCTTACAGGAAGACATACATGGGTCTTAGAACCCCTGACTAAGTCAAGTGTGGAGCATTTTCTCCATTTCCAGCCTTCCCCACATTCTTGTCCTCCCTTGGAGGAGAATTACTTCTTTACTGTTTTGTATTTGTGCATAAACCATATATGTTTAAAATTGTAATTCTGACAGGCACATTCTGCTTGCAGAATATTTGTATTAACCTCAGTATCACACAGGGTTATATACATTTCCATAAAGGAAAACTGCATCTGGTAACATATACTCAGGGCAGACTTTATTTTACAAATTGTGGGTATTTGGAGCCGGCATTTAGCGCAGCCGTTATCTCCAAGCCCGATCTAAATAGCGGTAAATAGCGAGAACCGGCTTTTAAAGCAGCCTTATCTCCCGATCCGATCTAAATCGGAAACTGCGGTTCAAGCGCGTTCCATTCAATTACCACAGTTTAAAAATACTTATACTCTAACTGGCTCCGTATTTTCGAGCCAGATTTACAGAGTTTTAACATTTTTTTCCAAAATACATGAACACTCTAGCTGGCTCAGCAGACTTACAGAGTTTAAAAACACTCGGAAGAAAGTTCAACAGTAACTTACCTGTGGGTTAAACTAACCGCTGGTGGGAGCTGCGCTCTCCACCCTGTCGGTGCCACATGCGTCGACGTAATGCCGAGCATGCGCCTGGCGGGGTCTTCTTCACGTAGTCACTCACGTGACTCCGAAGTAAACTCATACACTTTAACACTTAGTAGATAAAATTGTTAGTTATATATGGGAAGTCATAGTGAAATGGATGCATATATTGTAAATGGGTACTATATAGGTGACTTTGAACCGGTCCCGTTCTAGTATGTTATGAGTAATTAAGGGAGTGGAGCAAATTGTTTAATATTGACAATGGAAGTCGATACAATGTATTCTCCCACCAACAGGTGGGTCACTTGTTACAGTGCTGACTAGTTTGGACACTGTAGTTTCACTTTTTAAAGTTTTTTAAAATTATCGCAACAAATCACATGTGTGCGTTTTTTGTTTAAGGATAATCGCAAAAGGAATCTACTAATTGAACTTTGTAGAGCAAATACTCCCCCAATAACTAAAGACCTGAGGTATGGAAGCACCGTAAGATACACAGGTACTAAAACCACTCAAAATGCGAGACGATAAACAAAAGAAACTGTGAGGAATCTCATTCTGCAGCTGGAATATAAGGGGTGTTAATGAACGCATTAAAAGGGGTAAGATATTAGCTCAGTTGAAAGCATACAACACAGATATTATCTTCTTACAAGAAACTAATCTTAAATTCCAAGATCAAGCTAGATTGAGGGCGAATTGGATAGGCCAAACCTGTCATATACGTCGAAATCTAGAGGTACGTCAATCATTATTCGTAAAGGCATACCATTTAAACCAAAAACTACCTTAACAGATAAGGATGGGAGATATTTGATAGTTACCGGTGAGCTTCATGCTACCTCAATCACCTTGGTAAATATATATGCGCCCAACTTTGACAATCCTAACTTTTTCAATAAAATCGTGAATACAATCGGAGAATATAATTACCAAAATGTCATAACTGGAGTAGACTTTAATTGTGTTTTAGACCATTACTTAGGCAAATCTAGCCAAAAACAGAGAGGTAAAACAAAATCTAAAACTAGTGAACTTTTAAACACATATAAAAAATACAAATATAACAGATGTTTGGAGGATCGCAAATCCGACTGGCAGGGAATACTCGTTTTATTCAATGGTACACAAGACATATTCACGTATAGATTATTTCCTGGTGGATACAAAATTAATTCCTTATACTTCGAACCCAAAATACCACACCAACATGATTTCAGATCACTCCCCACTAACTTCCTTTTTAAAACTGGAAGGAATGTCTAAAAATAAATTGTTTTATACGTATAACCCTCAAATATTAAAAGACCCGCAAAGGAGTATATATTTAAAACAACAAATGGATCTCTTTTTCGAAATAAATGACACTCCAGACATATCACCTACATTATTATGGGAATCTTTCAAAGCATTTATTAGAGGTGTTATAATTTCATACCAAGCTTCTCAAAATAAAAAAAACAAGAATGAACAAAGAGTTAAAAGAACAAATAAGGCAACTGGATATAGATAATGCTAAAGACCCAACTATGGATAAACACAATAAAATATTAATACTGAAATTTAAATTAAAGAAATTATTATCAGCTAAAGTTATAAGATTATTCCAAATCACAAGACAGGAACACTTTGAATTTGGGGATAAGCCCCACAAACTTTTGGCACGTCAGTTAAAAAAACAAGTAAAAGAACACACGATCCCAAAGATCAAATCAGATAGAGGGGAAGTATTAACTTTACCGGATGATATTAATAAAAGATTCGCACAATTTTATGAGAATTTGTATACATCTAAAACGACAACGGACACCAATAAAGTCACAGAGTTCTTGAATAATTGTAATCTTCCAAAACTAGAGTTGCAGGAACACAAGGAATTGGGAGCACAAATCTCAATTAAGGAAATAGAAGAAACAATAATTTCATTAAAGAATGGAAAAACACCAGGACCTGATGGATTTAGTAATGAATTCTATAAAAGTTTTTATGGCATATTTACACCACGCCTACAGAAAATGTATACATATGCCTTTAAAGAACAAACACTACCTGAAACACTAGCAGAATCAACGATTACATTAATACTTAAGAAAGATAAAGATATAGAGATATAGGATCATATAGAGCTATTGCCTTGTTAAATATAGATCAAAAAATATTAGCGAAAATATTAGCTAGAAGATTAAGTAAGTATGCTAGTAAATTAATACATCCGGATCAAACGGGGTTTATCCCTAAGAGACAATCATTTAATAATTTGAGACATCTGATCAACATAATACATTCACACCAAATTGAAGATCAAGAATTATCAATTATTTCATTGGATGCAGAGAAAGCATTCGATCAGGTGGTATGGGATTATCTGGTTAAAGTATTGCAAAAATTCCAACAGGGAGAGAATTTCATCCTATGGGTTAAATTACTATATAATAAGCCAATGGCTAGAATATTATCTAATAACATTTTATCTACGAAATTTCAATTGCCAAGGGGTAATAGACAAAGATGTTCACTATCACTGCTGTTATTTGCTCTTATAATCGAACCCCTAGCGGAAAGAATTAGAACACATCCGAATATCCATGGCTACAATACAAAATATTCAAATAATAAAATATCATATACGCTGATGATGTACTGTTGTACATCACAAAACTCCATATCACTATACCAAATATATTAAATTTAATTAAGGATTTTGGTTCATTTTCAGGATATAGAATGAATTGGAACAAAAGCGAAATCATGTCAATAAAACCGAAAGACTCAACACACCTCTTAAAGTTTCCTTTTAAAATAGCTACAGAAAAAAAATAATACTTGGGTATTAAAATTACCAGATGATATCAAGATATGTTTAACGCAAATTATAATCCTTTACTTAAGAAATGATATAATTCAATTAAATTCTGGAAAACGCTTCCAATGTCTTTAATAGGCCGAATAAATGCTATAAAAATGATTTTTCTACCACAAATTTTATATCTGTTCCAATCAATTCCAATATACCTACCAAAAAAGTTTTTTTTTTAATTGGATTCAGACATTACAAATATTATATGGGATTATAATTCCCATAGAATACAAATAATACATTTAAATGAACCCAAAGCTGGTCTGTAAATATTAAAAATATGATTCAACTGCTGGACAATTCTGCCCAGCAGCTGGATTGGATTATTATGGGGAGAGATGACTGCTCCCCTTGTAATATTGGAGCTATCCATCTCTCACCAATGAAGTTAAATAATACAAACTATAACAAAAATCCAATTATACAAAGTACATTTAGAACTTGGAAACAAATATAATATAACTTAAAGTTAAGAAATGTATCTCTCTTATCTCCAATAGTTAATAATTATTCATTTAAACCCTCAATTATAGACAAATCATTTATACAATGGGAAAGAGCAGGAATTAGAATGCTGTGAGACTTGTATGAAACAGGAAAATTATTATCATTCAAACAACTACAACTAAAGTACAATTTGGGAAACAATCAGTATTTTAAATATTTTCAAATTTGTGACTATCTGAAAAAATATGCACAAGAATATTACAATATGCCATTAGATCTACTGGATGAAGCAATGAAGACAAAGGCTGAATCAGCAAACTTAATAGCATATATATATATATATATATATATATATATATATATATATATATATATATAATATTATTCAAAATGCAGAAATACCAACAACTGACGGTATTAGGAGAGACTGGGAACAAGAATTAGCTATCAAAATTTCAAAAGAGAGGTGGGAGGAACACTTACTAAATATGCACAAATGTTCAATTAAGGTAAGACGCACTTTAATCCAATTTAAAATTTTACATAGCGCACTCGTTTGTTTTTTGTATAAAAATTCAAACATTTTGGACTGATATTTTTGAAATCTTTACAAAATTATTTAAAATAAAACTGACACCAAAAGCAGAATGGATTATCTTTGGAACAATGGAAGGTAGCCTTGAATTAAATGTGTTTCAAAATAATCTATTTGAATATGGGTTAATAACTGGAAAAAAGCTTATTTAAAATTTTTGGAGAATCGCTCCTATACCAACAATAAATATGTGGATTTCAACTATGTTTGAAACACTACATCTGGAAGATATGAGACACCGCCTGGCAGGACAATCAGATTCCTTTTATAAGACGTTGTCTGCATTTATAGATTTACTACAAGGATAGGGTGCAAGAGTACCTCAAAAAGGTACCGGCGTCAGGTCTTGGTAAAGGGGGATGAAAAATTGTCGAGTTGGAAAAATTCCTTTTGCATGACGTTTATAATAAAGTAACTGTCTTTTCCGTTTTTCTTCTTTCTCTCTCTTCTTTTCTAGGGTCTATCTCTTAATTTCCTTTCTCTAATTCCTTGACTAAGGGTTCTTTCTTCTTTCCCTTTGTCATGCTTCTTCATTTTCACAATTCTCTCTCACTTTCTCTACTTTCTCTATTTCTATTCTTTTTTTCATAGCTTTAAAAAACTAAGGGGTACAATAATTGTAATAACATATACGGGACGTACACTGATGTAATTTACTGTACCTCTAATAAAGAATTAATTTATATTTTTTTAAAGAGTAGGGGTACCAAGAACCTGAGGCCAAAGGTTTAAGATGAGAAGGGAAAGATTTAGTAGGAACCTGTGGGCCAACGTTTTTGCACAGAGGGTGATGGGAAAGTGGAACAAGTTGCTAGTGGAGATAGTTGAGACAGGTATTATAATAACATTTAAAAGAGATTTGGACAGCTACATAGATAGGAAAGATTTAGAAGAACATGAGGCAAATGCAGTCAGGTGGGACTAGTGTAGATGGGGCATCTTGTTCGGCAAGTTCAAGTTGGGCTGAAGAGCATGTGTCCCTGCTGTATGACTCTATCCTATGTTTTGGATATCTAATTCTGATGTAGTATGATTGACCAGCATCTGATATTTGACTTACTGAGTGATTCCAACATTGCCTGATTTTATTTCAGAAATGTAATACATTACTACTTGACTAGGGTCCAGTGGAATAATGCATTGTGAAAGAGTACATGAGCTCATATGTACATATTGAGAGATCTATTTCACTAAATATGAGAAATGTGTTAATTATAGATTTGTCCAAAGATAATGGAGATAGCTCTACAATCATGACATTAATGGATACGAATTCAGCAAATGGTATTGATTTATCTTGCCTATGTTTAGAAATCTTTAATCCTACACATCAGTGACTGAAACGTTAAAGGTTACATAAATTCATAAGTTTTAGGAGCAGAATTAGGCCATTCAGCCCAGTGAATCTACTCCGTCGTTCAAACATGGCTGATCTATCTTTCCCACTCAACCCGATTCTCCTGCTTTCTTCCCATAACCCCTGACATCCTCACTAATCAGGAATCTGTCAATCTCAGCCTTAAAAATATCCATTAACTTGGCCTCCACAGCCATTTGTTGCAATGAATTCTACAGATTCACCACCCTCTGACTAAATACATTTGTCCTCATCTCCTTTCTCAGAATAATAGTCCTCTTTTATTCTGAGGCTATGACCTCTGGTCCTAGACTCTCCCACTAGTGGAATCATCGTCTTCACATTCACTCTATCCAGGCCTTTCACTATTCAGTAAGTTTCAATGAGGATCCCCTCATCCTTCTAAGTTGTTACAATGGCTGTATCAGCCACCCCCTATTCATATAGCCAAAAGCAACTACTGCCGACACTTCAAAGTTTTATAATAACACGAGTACTTTGTGCTCTCAATTACAGATCAAGTATTGTAACATTGGCAAATATAGTAACATCATAATAAGGGTAGAACACCCAAACAAAGTTAGAATGCATGAATATTTGCAGTAAATGTTCATGTGTATTCTATATAGCATTGATTTTGCTGCAGCTAAAATAGATTTCTTTCACCAATTGATTATCTGTTTGTTGCAAATTCATGAGGAGCACACTGTTTAACAATCGGTTTAACAACAGATTGTAACAGATTCACAATCTACAAACAAAGGTATTTATGTACATACTGTATCTCAACATTGTAAAATCAATAAAACCAGGTTTTAAAGATAGTAACTTATAAGGTCCACGGTTTAAATCACCCCATAAAGAGGAGAAAAATCCTGAGCCAACTCAAAAATTTAGGATGTGGAGTTGCATTGATTCAGGAAACGCATCTGGTGGAAACTGAACATAAAAAGCTTAGAAGAGAGTGGGTCGGTGAGGTATTTAGTGCCTCCTATGGGAAAAGGAGAGGAGTGGCTATCCTTTTCAATAGAAATGTAGTTTTCTCTGTGGAAAAAGTACTCCAAGATACATTGGGGAGATATGTAATGGTAATTGGTACAATAAGTGGGATGATAGTATCGATTATAAATATCTATGCACCAACGGAAGATGATTACTCTTTTATTAGAGACATTACAAATATAATTGTAGAAAATGCCAAAGGTATGATAATACTAGGTGGTGATTTCAAAGCGGTCCTTGATGGGTGGCTGGATAGATTACCAGATGAGTATAACCAAACAAAAAAAACAAAAATATTAAATAATATGCTAGGGGAGTTAGGATTAGTAGACTCATGGAGATATAAAAATCCAAGGGGAAGGGATTATAGTTTATTTTCGAACGTTCACGGGAGTTACTCACGTATAGACATGCTTTGTGTTCTCAAACAATATACATATAAAGTGGTAGATTGTAAAATTGGCTCAATGACAATCAGTGATCATGCGCCAATAATTCTTTTTTTTTACACTTTAGTTTTTATTGCTTTTATGTATACACAAATAAAACACAAATATAACAATGAAACATACAACATTACAGTGAAACGTACAACAGTGCAGCGGGGGGTTCAGTTTACAATTAATGATGCAGTATACAGAACTATTTTCATATTAAAACATTTTCCAATAACTTACATTATTGTCTATAAAATTATACAGTGTTGATGTCTTTATTTCTATACCTAATCCATTTTTCCCATTTTCTATTAAACTCGTCTTCTTTCACTCTTAGAGAATATGTCATTTTCTCCATGACAAATATTTCCTGTACTATGTCTAACCATTGTCTAAGTCTGTGTGTGTCCACTCCAAGCCAGTTTCTTGTAATGGCCTTTCTGCGAGCTGTGAGTAGGATTTTAATTAGCGCCAATAATTCTTACTTTGGAGTTAGGAACCGAAAAGAGTTTCAAATTCTGAAGAACAAACATTTCTTTACTGACAGATAACGTAATGACACAGGAAATTAGGAATTGTATTAAAGAGTATTTTGACCACAATGACAATAGTGAAGTAACATTATCCACTCTTTGGGATGGTGCAAAAGCAGTAATAAGGGGCAAAATGATTGAAATATCGAGTAGAGTAAGGAAGAATAGATTGAAGAAACAATCTGACCTGGAAAGTTAAAAAAAGATATTAGAAGTAGAACACAAAAATAACAATAGAAACAAGAATCTGTTCAAGGAACTAAAACAAAAAAAACATGAGTTAGAAAAGCTTCTAACATATAAAGCGGGAGGAGCCCTTCGAATCTTAAATCAAAAATACTATGAGAAGGGAAATAGGGCTGGACGCCTTCTGGCATTTCGGTTGCGTAAGGAGCAAGCTAATTGATTAGTTTCCAAAGTTTTACATCTGATTTCTAGAAATTTAGTTTCACAACCTCGAGAGATTGTAACAACCACATAAGAGATTAGTATATAAACTTAAAGCATACGGCATTGGGGGTTCAGTATTGATGTGGATAGAGAACTGGCTGGCAAACAGGAAGCAAAGAGTAGGAGTAAACGGGTCATTTTCACAATGGCAGGCAGTGACTAGTGGGGTACCGCAAGGCTCAGTGCTGGGACCCCAGCTATTTACAATATACATTAATGATCTGGATGAGGGAATTGAAGGCAATATCTCCAAGTTTGCAGATGACACTAAGCTGGGGGGCAGTGTTAGCTGTGAGGAGGATGCTAGGAGACTGCAAGGTGACTTGGATAGGCTGGGTGAGTGGGCAAATGTTTGGCAGATGCAGTATAATGTGGATAAATGTGAGGTTATCCACTTTGGTGGCAAAAATAGGAAAACCGACTATTATCTAAATGGAGGCCGATTAGGAAAAGGGGAGATGCAGCGCGACCTGGGTGTCATGGTACACCAGTCATTGAAAGTAGGCATGCAGGTGCAGGAGGCAGTGAAGAAAGCGAATGGTATGTTAGCTTTCATAGCAAAAGGATTTGAGTATAGGAGCAGGGAGGTTCTACTTGAGTTGTATAGGGTCTTGGTGAGACCACACCTGGAGTATTGCGTACAGTTCTGGTCTCCAAATCTGAGGAAGGACATTATTGCCATAGAGGAAGTGCAGAGAAGGTTCACCAGACTGATTCCTGGAATGTCAGGACTGTCTTATGAACAAAGGATGCATGGACTCGGTTTATACTCTCTAGAATTTTGGAGATTGAGAGGCGCTCTTATAGAAACTTACAAAATTCTTAAGGGGTTGGACAGGCTAGATGCAGGAAGATTGTTCCCGATGTTGGGGAGGTCCAGGACAAGGGGTCACAGTTTAAGGATAAGGGGGATATCCTTTAGCACTGAGATGAGAAGGACTTTTTTCACAGAGAGTGGTGGGTCTCTGGAACTCTCTGCCACAGAGGGTAGTTGAGGCCAGTTCATTGGCTATATTTAAGAGGGAGTTAGATGTGGCCCTTGTGGCTAAGTGGTTCAGAGGGTATGGAGAGAAGGCAGGTACAGGATACTGAGTTGGATGATCAGCCATGATCATATTGAATGGCGGTGCAGGCTCGAAGGGCCGAATGGCCTACTCCTGCACCTAATTTCTATGTTTCTATGTTTCTATGAGAGATCACAGAAGCATTTGCATCCTTCTATGAACAGTTATACGACTCTCCTGAAATCATATACAACAGGAAAAGATCAGAACTTGCTTTTATGGATTAAAAATGCCCTGCCTTTCTCAAGAAGAAGTGAGAAATATAACAGCACAAATAGAAGAGCAGGAAATAAAAGAAGTAATAAAAAAATTAAAGAACAACAAATCCCCAGGAACGGATGGGATTCCAGGAGAGTTTTATAAATGTTTTGAGAACGAGCTTTCTCCGATTTTGGCTAGAGTCTATAATTATGCCTTGGCTGAAGGTAACCCACCAAGATCATGGGCCAAGGCTATAATCTCTGTTATTTATAAGGAAGGGAAGGATCCCACAGGATGCGAAGGCTACAGACTGATAAGTCTCTTAGGCAATGACCTAAAGATACTCAGTGCTATATTAACCAAGAGAACCCAAAAAATTATAAAACAATTGATACATCCTGACAAACAGGGTTCATACCGGGTAGACAGGGAGCCAATAATATTAGTGGGTCCTGAATATCATGACATGTGCAAAAAGGAAGCATCAGACTTCAATGCTATTAAGTTTAGATGCTCAAAAGGCTTTTGACAGAGTAGATTGGGTCTATCTTGAATATACACTAGATAAAATGGGGTTCCACACAAAATGTATTAATTGGGGAAAACATTACATTTAAATCCAAAGTCAAGAGTGAGGGTAAATGGATGTTGCTCCGAGTTTTTTTTAATTAAAGAGGGGAGTTAGACAGGGAGACAGTTTGAGTCCCCTGCTTTTTGACATGTTTAGAGCCGCTCGCAGAAACTATTACGCAAGATGACTTTATTGAGGGCATTAAAGATGATCGGGGTGGGGGGGGGGGAACAAAAAATGTCACTATTTGTAGATGATGTTATGCGAGTAATCCTACTTCCTCAGTGCCTCGCTTAATGCAAGTCTTACAGGAATATGGAGAAATATCGGGATATAAAATAAATCTCAAAATCAGAAGCAATTATGCTGTCAGGTCTGTGACCCTCGCAATTAAATGATCAGGTCAGGTTCCATTGGTCTCGGGAGGGTTTTAGATATCTAGGTATTGTCATGACTTCCTCTATCACCACATTATATGAAGCTAACTATGGTAAATTATGGTATGGTAATCAAGAAGATTAAGGCAGATATGCACAGATGGGATATTCTCCCTTTATCTCTAATCGGTAGAGTTGAAGTTGTTCGAATGAACATTCTGCCCCGACTGCTTTTCTTATTTCAATTTTTATTAGTAGGCATCCCTGGTGCGGCATTTAAGGCGTTAGACAAAGAGTTAACAGGATTTGTGTGGCAAAATAAGAGAACCAGAGTCAGACTTAAGACACTGTTGTTATCAAAACAAAAAGGGGGCCTAAATATGCCCAACATTAAATATTATTGACGGGCAGCGCAGCTGAGAACCTTAATAGCATGGTTAACGAATGACGAGGAAACGGGATGGGTGAAAATAGAACAAAATACATGTCCTAGTATTGCCCTGGCTGGGCTCCCATTTCTAACTCAAGTAAATTGGAAGAAATTAAAAGTAGATAACAATTGGATTAAATTCACGATGAAAACATGGTTAGCTATCAGAAAGCAATTAAATCTTTTTAATTCAACATCTAGAGCAATGAAGATAGCTGCTAGTCCCAATTTTATACCCAGCAAAATTGATAAGGGATTCAGAAACTGGGCAGATAAAGGGCTCATTATTGTGGGCCAGCTTTTTTGTGGGGAAGTCTTGAAATCTTATGAGCACCTGCAGAATGAATTTGGACTGTCAGGGTCGGATTTCTTTAGGTTCCTCCAAATACGGCACTACTTACAGACACATGTAGATTGGGAGCAGATATGTAGACTACCTTCAAATTTGGAAAATATTTTATTGATGACTATAGAGGGAGTGTTAAAAAATAATTTGATAACCCATTTATATCAAGGACTTCAAGACTATATAAAAGGAAATGCTATAGAATTAAAACAGAAATGGGAATTGGAAATGAACATTATTAACACAGATGAAATATAGGGAAAGGACATGTCTCTTGGGCCAAAAGATGACAAGCAGCCCCTCTTGGAGAGAGTTCGATTGGAAAATTAAAATGAGAGTATTTAGGACCCCTCTAGTGTTGGCAAGATACAGTAACACCTCAAATCTATGCTGGAGACAATGTGGGAAGATCGGTGATCACACACATATTTTTTGGGATTGTCCCGAATTGTACCAATACTGGAGAGACATCCAGGTAGAGATTAAATTAATTCTGGGAGTGGATCTACCTTTGGAACCTGCTTGTTTCATATTAGGAGATACTCCAGCAGTGACAGATATTCAAAATCAGAAATATTTGCTTGGGGTGATGCTGTTGATTGCTAAAAAAATGATAACAGTGCTATGGAGAAAGGAAAAGCCACCAAATATTCAACAGTGGGAGGTAAAGATTGAAAAATGTATACTTGATGGAAAGTATAACTGCTAAACTCCAGTTGAGGACCGATGCCTTTAATATTATATGGAAACAAGTACTGTTACAAATGCCATGATTGATTAAGGATATGAATGGATGAGCTTGCTCCAGTACCTGTGAATGGTAAGATTGAACGAGAACTTACCAGTTCGAAGGTTGATCGTTATTTCATGAGGAGTCGCGGTGAGGGATTTCGTGAAGAGCCCGCCGGCGCGCATGCTCGACATTCTTCAAAGTAGCGGTGTGGAATCACAGAAACCAGTAACAGAAATGACTTGGCATAGTAAGATGAAAGAGACTCAAATTACCAGGTGAAGGTGATTGAGGGTTGGGCGTGGAGGGCACGAAATCCCTCACCGCGACTCCTCATGAAATAACGATCAACCTTCGAACTGGTAAGTTCTCGTTCAATCTTACTATTTCATTTCGGAGTCACGTGAGTGACTTCGTGAAGACTTCAAAGCTTCTGTGATTACACGCCCTGGACCACGTCCATGCTGACACACCACTAGCAGGGATGGATGGGAGGAACAAACTTGCTCAAATAGTTTATACTGCAAAACAAGAGCATATTTATTAACAACAAATCAAAAACCCCTCATGCGGGGACACCTCCACGTTCTTGACCTGCATTCAGCACGGCTTCCGCGAACTGTAGAGGAGCAGCAACAGGCTTGTTATAAAATCGCTGAAACACAGCTTCATTAGCCCATCCTGCTGTGGCGAGAATATGGTCCATAGGCACCTCCATAATCCTCGCCGCTGACGTCGATGCAGCCCTGGTGGAATGAGACTTGAACACATTAGTGTCGATACCTGACTTACCCAAGACGACCCGGAGCCACCTGGATATCGTCTGGACTGTCACTCGATGATGAGGTCTCTTATGAGTGACAAGCAGGTATCTCTCCATTCCTCTGATGCATGCCGTCACCTTGACATAGTGACGGATATGTGAGGCTAAACACAGCCTAGCATCTGCGGGGTATGCCGGGAACTTCAGCTGCAGCCCTGTGCACCCAGGTCTATGCTGCTTTAGTAGCTCATCAACAAAGAAGACTACTTCTGTAGGGGTAGACATCATTCTGTCGACACGAAGTTTATGCAGTGTCTGTACCCTCTGTGCTGAAGTCAGCGCTAGTAACATCACCAGCTTCATGGTGAGTTTGTCCAGCTGGAGCCCTTCCATGGGAGACCACGTCCTGAGCAGGGTTAATACGTCCCTGACATCCCAGGTGATATTGTAGCGTGGTGTAGGCGGATTCATATTGAATATACCCCGCATGAGTCTGGACACTAGCCTGTTGGATCCCACCTCAATCTTGAGGTAGAATGACAGCGCGCTCCTGGCGCTGTTGATGGCACTGTAACTTAAGTGTTCATCATGGTACAACCCCGCGAGGAATTCCAGGACGTCGGTTATAGTCACGTCATCGTACGTGATGCGAGAGCGGCTGCAGTAGGCTTCCCACTTCTTGATATGTGAGCGGTATCTTCGCCTTGTTGACTCTCGACACGACGCCCCAATGGTATCCATGGTCCGAGTTGAGAGGCCGTATTGGACTAACGGCCTGTTCAAAACCTGCAAGCCAACAAATTTAAATAGCCATGGCAGGGATGTGGCTCCCCTGAGACAGGGTGAGTAACCAATTCTGGGCAACCCTTCAAAAGGACCCAAGGCTCACTGAGCATGTCAAAGACCACCGGATACCACGGCTGTGTAGGCCAGTCGGGTATAATAAGGATGCCCTTGGCTGCATCCATCTGAATCTTTCGTAATACCCGACTGATGAGGCAGAACGGGGGGAATGCATAGAAAAACCAATTCCCCCAGTCCAGCGAGAATGCATCTAGCGTCATAGCCCCAGGATCTGGTTCCCACGAGACGTATGTTGGTACCTGATGGTTCAACCGTGACGCAAAAAGGTCAATATCCGGTTTCCCAAATTTGGCTGTGACTTTGGCAAAAATTTCAGGATGCAACATCCATTCAATATTGTCATTAAACTTGCGTGACCTCGTGTCCGCCACAGTATTAAGCTCACCTGGCAAATAGGTAGCTGAAATCCAAATGTCTCTTTGAACACACCAGAGCCAAATTGAGTTAGCCAATTTATCACACGAAACTGACCTGGTACCGCCCATATGGTTTAAATATGCCACCGCTCTGGTGTTGTCTATTTGGAGACGGACATGTGCTCCAAAAAGCTTGGAACAATAAGCACGAAGTCCGTGGAATGCTGCAAGTAGTTCCAAATAGTTTATCCCTTGTGACAACAACATAGTAGCCTCAAGGGTATCCCATCTGCCCCCGCAACTAGAGTAATGATCCGTAGCTCCCCAGCCATAAGAGCTCGCATCAGTTTGCAAGTATACCACCGGATTAGCCTCAATAATAGGCTTAAATGAGTTACTAATGTGACGCACCCACCATCGTAACTCATCCTTCGCTTCGGGCGGCAGCTGCATTGGTTGATCATAATGACCAGCGTGCTGTTTTAACGCAGCGATCTTGGCTCTTTGCAAATTCTGATAATGCAAAGGCCCATATCGGGCTGCCGGAAACAATGCTACAAGTTTGCCAATTACTGTAGCTGTATGTCGAATCGATGGTATACTAGCGCAGATTAAACCTTGACACACCTGGGTGACCTCCTCAACCTTATTAGTTGGTATGGTGACCCTCATGCGAATAGAGTCCACCGTAAACCCCAGATAATGTATTACCTGGGAAGGGCAGAACTTTGATTTTGCTGGATGGACAATAAACCCCAGCTGCTGAAATATATTGACAGCAGCTGCAACTCCCTGTTCAGCCAATTCCAGGGTGTGGCCGACAATTAAGATATCATCTAAATAGGCCATTACTATATGGTGTCGTTGTCGTAAATAAGCCATAATTGGTTTCACCAATTTAGTGAATAATCTAGGGGCTGTGGTAAGCCCGTTTGGCAAAGCCCTATATTGCCAGAGTTGACTCATCCAGATAAATTTCAGAAACCTCCTATAATATTTTTGAATGGATACAGAATAGTACGCATCTTGTAAATCAATGCATGCCATAAAGCAACCATGTGAAATCAATGATTTGGCTGTTTCAAAAGTGTCCATTTTGAAATGAGTATATGTTACAAAAGTATTTAAACGAGTCAGGTCAATAATTACTCGACAGCCTCCATCCTTCTTTGGTCGAGTGAATATATTAGAAACAAATTCAACTGGCTCATGAACTGTTTTCTCTATCACTCCCTTCTGTTCTAGCCTCAAAATTTCCTTATAGCCTGCTGCCTGTTCTGCAGCAGACAGTGTAAATGTTCGACCAGGCCTGTGCTGGGATGGAGGAATGTCCCCATTAAGAAACTCAATTTTATGACCCTGAATATTTTGTAACATACTCGTCACCAGTAATATCACCCCATGCACCCAAAAAGAACCGAAGGCGCCCACCAACATGTGAGGTTAGACAAAGAGAAAAGAGAGAACCAGACCGCCTCACCTCCGTGGTTACCGGCGGTCCTTGACACGTGTGGGTGGACGTGGAGGTGCTGGGTTGGCTTGAGGGCGCGGCGTCCTCATCTTCCACCAGGGTTTCTGCCGACCTTGTCCTAAAAAAGCCCCCTGCTGCTGGGGCTGTTGGTAACGGGGTGGAGCTGGAGGGTAGGTCCTTGTAGAGGTGCTGGCAGACCCTCGTGGACGAACAAGCGGAGCTTTCGAGCCCGACGGCGTGGGGGCACTGTGAGAGCGCATGAGTCCCAACGTTTTGGCTTGTTCGTCAAGCTCTTTGACCCTCTTCGAGAGATCTTCTCCAAAGAGCTGACGGGGCGGCGGCGGTGGTTTGCACAACCCTGCAAACTTAGGGTTGAGCGCCGGGCGGATGCTGCTTTTGCGGAACCCATTGATCTCATGTTGAGTTGCGCACAATAGAGCCAGAGCATCCTCCTGATCCAAATTTAATTCATCCCCAGCAACCGACCGCACAAAGGCGGTAATACCGGCCATGAGGAGCTTCAGGATCCGCTGAAGTTTCAGCTCCTGTTGACGGATAGCCGCACTGATGTTGCCCAATATCGGCGTATTGACCACAGGCACGTTGAGGGAGTTGCAGTTGGATGGAGCCTTGTGACGGCTCATGGCCTGAATGAGAACTTCTTCCTGGAGCTGATGGTTGTTGAGGAAGTCCACTGTGGCTGCCAATTTCGAGTTCAGGGGAAGCCCAGACGTGTGTGGGGCCGCGAACTTAGTGGCCACATCGAGAAGTTCCTCGAAGCGGCCACTAAGCGAAACAGCCGCCGAAGCGAAACTGCGCGATTCCCGCGCGGGCGTGTTCAACCGCCTCCGTTTAGCGGGAGCTGAAGCCGCTGCCACTAAGGGCACTTGCGGCGTGGTGTCGGCACCAGCCGTAGCATGGATACCTGATGCCCGCGCGGGCTTGCCGGCTGCCCACGTCGTGGACCTCGCCGACGCATGGTCTCGCCCACCCATCCATGGGGGACTCGGCGACCGTGACGAGACCCGACCCAACCGACCCGTTCTGGCGTCGAGAGTTGGGGGGTGTCGACTGGACCTCACAGCCGCCCCGGGTCCCGCCCTGGAACCTGACCGCTCCTCGGCGGCAGGCAAAGCCTTAGCCCCGGCAGGGTTAGGCTTCCGGGCTCCTGCCCTTCCCCTACTCGGAGGGCTGAGTGAAAAGGGCCGTGCAGCTGCACGCACCCCTCTGCTCGAGGTCGCCAGCAAGCCTGCTGACGACCTGACTGCCATGGCAGGATCCTCCTGCTCTGGCGGCACACCACACTCCTCCTCGTCGAACTCCTCCGAACTGTGGTGTGCTGGCGGATCCGGACCCGTAAGGCTTACCGACATTCCCGCCTGTGTCCCGGCCTGTGCTGCAGGTACCGCCGATATTAAAGGCTCCGGGACTGCTGACCGGCGACCTCGTCCAGACGTCCTCCGGCCCTTGGAACTCCCATCCATGTCCTTGCTGCAAGAAACAATCAAGACAACAAGGACCACCAACTTACGGTAGGATACTTACCTCCGTGGCTCCCATATGAAGGGCTGGCAAGGAGCACGCTCCACCGCCAGCCGTCGCAGCAACGCGATACGACGATATGTCGAGCATGCGCGCCGGCGGGCTCTTCACGAAGTCACTCACGTGACTCCGAAATGAAATAAGATGCTTTTATGATAGAATGTTAAGAGGACTTAAAGCAATGGCAATAGAGGTTAGGTGATCTCTATTTTGTCTTTTTTTTGATATATTTTTATTAGAGGCCATACATATTACAAATAATATGATAATTTTTTTAGATATACATATTACATCTTTCCAAAATTATATAAATATTACCAAGCCATATATATAGGCCTCAATTTTTTTTAGTAGTGTGAAAAAGAGAAAAAGAAAAAAGAATAAAAAAGAATAGTGAATAATTTAAAGAGTGTGATTATACTTGATTAGCAGAGAAAAAAAAATATATTAAAAAAAATTTTTAAAAAGGAAAAAACATATAACTAATAAACAATTATTATACTTAAGGAAAAAAAACAGAATGCATTTTATCAATGAATGGAACAATTTCTAATTATAATATATGGAGACAAGTATATAAATCTCAGATTAAACATTTTTGTTTGATCTTACCACCGGGTACTTATTGAGTTTCAATGCTGAGCCCAGCTACCCCTTCATATAATCAGTGAATGGAGACCATATTTGTTCAAAAAAGTCATGTTTATCCATTAGAATAAACCTAATTCTTTCCAATTGCAACGTCTCCAACATTTCCACTGTCCACATTTTAATTGTAGGGGATAATGGTCCCTTCCAAAATTTTAATATTAATTTTTTTCCAATTATTAAACAATAATCCAGAAAATTTCTTTGATTTGCTGTTAATGTTTGGTTTGAATCTGCATTTTGTCATTTTGCTATTGTCTTTTGAGTTTTTATTTGTTTTGTCTGTATATAACCATATAACCATACAACAATTACAGCACGGAAACAGGCCCTCTCGGCCCTTCCAGTCCGTGCCGAACATTTATTTTCCCCTAGTCCCATCTACCTGCACTCAGACCATACCCCTCCATTCCCTTCCCGTCCATATACCTATCCACTTTACTTTTAAATGTTAAAATCGATCCTGCCTCCACCACTTCTGCTGGAAGATCATTCCACACAGCCACCACTCCCTGAGTAAAGAGGTTCCCCCTCATGTTACCCCTAAACCTCTGTCCCTTAATTCTCATGTCATGCCCTCTTGTTTGAATCTTCCCTACCCTCAATGGGAAAAACTTATCCACGTCAACTCTGTCTATCCCTCTTATCATTTTAAAGACTTCTATCAAGTCCCCCCTTAACCTTCTGCGCTCCAAAGAATAAAGACCTAACTTGTTCAACCTTTCTCTGTAACTTAGTTGCTGGAACCCAGGCAACATTCTAGTAAATCTCCTCTGTACGCTCTCTATTTTGTTGACATCCTTCCTATAATTAGGCGACCAAAATTGTACACCATACTCCAGAATTGTTCTCACCAATGACTTGTACAATTTTAACATTACTTCCCTACTCCTATATTCAATGCTCTGATTTATAAAGGCCAGCACACCAAAAGCTTTCTTTACCACCCAATCTACATGCGATTCCACCTTCAGGGAACTTTGCACAGTTATTCCTAGATCCCTCTGTTCCACAGTTTTCCTCAATTCCCTACCATTTACCATGTACGTCCTATTTTGATTTGTCCTGCCAAGACAAATCAAATGTATGTATTTTGTTATGTCAATAAATGTCGAGTTAAAAAAAAAAACAGGGGCTTTGATGATTATTTCACTGGAAACGCCATATGGGTTCGTAGGTTAAATAGTTTGGCAAAATTGTAAATCATAAATTGTCCCTAGTGTGTAGGATTTATATTAGTCCGTGAGGATCGCTGCTCAGCGTGGAGTCAGTGGGCCAAAGGGCCTGTATCTCTAAATCGAAAACTATAACTATTACAGGATCAGACAACAGGTACTGATTCCGAGCAATAGAAATGATTGTTTGAATCCGAAGTAAGAAAAATCAATGCATTTCTGATCTGCGATTTTCACATCCTAATATATGGGTAGATTAAGAAAGCAGACTGGATCATGTGGGAACCGGTATAGTATACACTTTATATAATTCCATGATGTATAGTATACACTTGTTGAAATCAATATGATATAATTCCATGATGTTTTTATCGGCAATGTGATTCCTGTTGATTTGACCTGACTGAAGATTTCTTGACAGCTCTGATTTCTCATTGAATTCCTTTGGATAATTGTTCGAGCTTTTTCTTATCGCTACTAGGCACTCCTGACTGTAGTGCTGTTCCATCAAGCTGAACTGTGACAAAGTGGTTGGCTTCTGCATCTAAGTGCTCCCACTTCCATTAATTTATTGATGCATCACAGAAATATAAATTGTTTTGAGGTGGTCTTTCGCCCAGAAGCAAAGTTTTTGTTTGAGAGATTAGAAGTGCTTGCATTTGGAAGTTATGCAAATGTTTCCTTCATCCTCTGGTTTGCATCTTGCATCATAAGCTTATTTGCGATGGATGCTATGTGCATATTCCTGATCTATGTAGTGATGGGATTAAACAAAAAGCAAATGGGGAAGTCCTATAAAAGCTTTTGAATGACATATTTCCACTCTTGGACACTTGGTGCTACAGTACATCAGTATATTGATTTAATTCTGAAGTATTGGCAGTCACAGCATATTGATTAGAGTTGCTGCCTTACAGCGCCAGAGACCCGAGTTCAATTCTGACCACAGGTACTCTCTGTACAGATTTTGTACCTTCTCCCAGTGACCTTCTTGGGTTTTCTCCGGGTGCTCCGGTTTTCTCCCACACTACAAAGACATAAAGGTTTGTAGGCTAAATGGCTTTGGTAAAATTGTGACCTTTGGGTGATGTTTCAGGTCAAGACCTTTCTTCAGACTGAAGAAGACTTAAGAAACATAGAAACAGAAAAATAGGTGCAGGAGTAGGCCATTCGGCCCTTCGAACCAGCACTGCCATTCCATATGATCATGGCTGATCATCTGAAATCAGTACCCCGTTCCTGCTTTTTCCCCATATCCCTTGATTCCTTTAGCCCTAAGAGCTAAATCTAACTCTCTCTTGAAAGAGTTATTCAGGTCTGAAGAATAGTTCCGACCCAAAACGTCATCCATCCTTTTTCTCCATACAATGGCTTGCAAATGTTTTCATACCCCTTGAACTTTTCCACATTTTGTCACGTTACAACCACAAACACAAATGTATTTTATTGGGATTTTATGTGATAGACCAACACAAAGTGGCGCATAACTGTGAAGTGGAAGGAAAATGATACATGTTTTTCAAATTTTTTTACAAATAAAAAACTGAAAAGTGTGGTGTGCAAAAGTATTCAGCCCCCTTTACTCTGATACCCCTACATAAAATCCAGTGCAACCAATGCCTTCAGAAGTAACCTAATTAGTAAATAGAGTCCACTTGTGTGTAATCTAATCTCAGTATAAATACAGCTGTTCTGTGAAGGCCTCAGAGTTTGTTAGAGAACATTAGTGAACAAACAGCATCCCAAGGAACACACCAGACAGGTCAGGGATAAAGTTGTGGAGAAGTTTAAAGCAGGGTTAGGTTATAAAAAAAGATCCCGAGCTTTGAACATCTCACGGAGCACTGTTCAATCCATCATCCGAAAATGGAAAGAGTATGGCACAACTGCAAACCTACCAAGACATGGTCGTCCACCTAAACTGACAGGCCGGGCAAGGAGAGCATTGATTAGAGAAGCAGCCAAGAGGCCTATGGTAACTCTGGAGCAGCTGCAGAGATCCACAGCTCAGGTGGGAGAATCTGTCCACAGGACAACTATTAGTCATGCACTCCACAAATCGGGCCTTTATGGAAGAGTGGCAAGAAGAAAGCCATTGTTGAAACAAAGCCATAAGAAGTCCTGTTTGCAGTTTGCCACAAGCCATGTGGGGGATACAGCCAACATGTGGAGGAAGGTTCTCTGGTCTGATGAGACCAAAAGTGAAGTTTTTGGCCTAAATGCAAAACGCTATGTGTGGCGGAAAACTAACACTGCACATCACCCTGAATACACCATCCCCACTGTGAAACATGGTGGTGGCAGCATCATGCTGTGGGGATGCTTTTCTTCAGCAGGCACAGGGAAGCTGGTCAGAGTTGATGGAAAGATGGATGAGCCAAATACAGGGCAATCTTGGAAGAAAACCTGTTAGAGTCTGCAATAGACTTGAGACTGGGGTGGAGGTTCACCTTCCAGCAGGACAACGACCCTAAACATACAGCCAGAGCTACAATGGAATGGTTTATATCAAAGCATATTCATGTGCTAGAATGCCCCAGTCAAAGTCCAGACCTAAATCCAATTGAGAATCACTGGCAAGACTTGAAAATTGCTGTTCACAGACGCTCTCCATCCAATCTGACTGAGCTTGAGCTATTTTACAAAGAAAAATGGGCAAACATTTCAGTCTCTAGATGTGCACCCAGCTGGTAGAGACATACCCCAAAAGACTTGCAGCTGTAATTGCAGTGAAAGGTGATTCTACAAAGTATTGACTCAGGAGGGCTGAATACTTTTGCATGCCACACTTTTCAGTTTTTTATTTGTAATAAAATTTGGAAACCATGTATCATTTTCCTTCCACTTCACAATTATGCACCACTTTGCGTTGGTCTAGCACATAAAATCCCAATAAAATACATTTACGTTTGTGGTTGTAACGTGACAAAATGTGGAAAAGTTCAAGCGGTATGAAAACTTTTGCAAGCCACTGTAGATGCTTCCTGACCCACTGACTTACTCCAGCACTTTGTGTTTATCTTCAGTTTTATGTGTTTTGTTTTTAATTGTTGTCCACAGTACAGTGCAAACTCAGAATTAAGTAATCCTTACTCTAGATTATCCTCCAGCTATCAGACTAATATTGTCATGACTGACCTTGACATTCTGCACAGATGACTTTGGTTAGGTTGCATTTGGGGCATTGGATGCAGTTCTGGTCGTCCCATTACAGGAAGAATGTGGAGCCTTTGGAAAGAGTGCAGGGGAGATGTACCAGAATGATGCCCATGGATTAGAGGCTATAAGATACAAGGAGAGTTTATGAGTCTGAACAAGGGGCCTTACCCAAAATGTCACCTATCCATGTTTTCCAGAGATGCTGCCTGACCCGCAGAGTTTTTCCAGCGCTTTGTGTTCTTTTGAGCTACAAGGAAACGTTGGACAGATATGGTGTCGGAATGAACTGCAGATGCTGGTTTAATTCGAAAATATACACAAAATGCTGGAGTAACTCAACAGGACAGGCAGCATCTCTGGAGAGAAGGAATGAGTGATGTTTCGGGTCAAGACCCTTCTTCAGACTGATGTCAGGGGAGTGAGTGGTACGGAGATAAAATGTAGTCAGAGATTGTAAGACTGGTCGGAGAACTGGGAAGGGGGAGGGGATGGAGAGAGAGGGAAAGCAGAGTTAGATAAGTTGGACAGATATGGATTGTTTTCTCTGGAGCACCAGAGGTTGAGGGGTGATCAGATAGAAGTAGATAAAATTATGATAGGTAGACAGTCAGAACTTTTTTCCCAGGATGGAAATATCGAACACTAAAGACCAAAGCTTTTAGGCTTTGTTGGGCAAAATTTAATGGAGGTGTGCTATTATATAATGGAGATGGGCCATTTATTTTACACGGAGGGTGGTGAGTGCCTGGACAATCTGCCTGGGGTGCTGGTTGAGGCAGACACGATAGTGCCATTTAAAAGGGTTTGGATAGGCACATGGATAGAGAATGGAGAAATACGGATCATGTGCAGGTAGATAAGATATGGTTTTATTGTCATGTTCAGCACAGATATTGTGGGCCAAATTGCCTGTTCTTGTGCTGTAGTGTGTTCTATCAGATAAACATTTAGACAGGGACCTGGATGGGGTTGGTTTAGAGGGACATGAGCCAACAGCAGGCATGTGGGACTAGTGTACATGTGACATGTTGGTCTACATGCGCAAGTTGGGCAAAAGAGCCTGTTTGTATGCTGTATAACTCTAGGACTCTAATCAAGCATTTACAACGAAAGACATCTGAGATAATTCATATTCACACGTGGTGTTGATCGACAATTGCATATGAGATAAAGCCATGACTGTAGCCTCTGCAAGAAGGGATCAATAATTCTTTGTCGTCCCTTTAATTGACAGTTCTACTGCCTGTGGTGCCCACTTGTAGACTCATATAGGAATCAGACTGAAGCCAGCAAAAAATAGACTTCGATCAATAGCTCAGTGGCGTGCTGCTCAGAATGCAGTGACTGGGTTTCAAGAATCAATTGGTATTGTGAGTTCACATCGGAGCAGCCTCTTTGTTTTGACATTTAGATAATCAAAAAGTAGATGCTTACTATGTTGCATGCTTGGATGGAATACTCTTTAGCTACCTGGCCTTTTCTTAAATTAATGTATTTGATGAAATAAGGTCTAAGCCTACATTTCATAAAGTGTTGAACCAGTCAGGGTTCCAAGTGCTGCTGTAAGGGTTCCTACTGAGAACAACTGCAAGACAATTTAATGACTATGACTCAATGACTCTTGTCAGCTCTCAGAACTGAACAGGAATGATTGACGGCAAATGGAAAATTATTGGTACATTCAGGGAAAAATTAACTTGTCTGCGCTAAATTATCTTGCTAACAATCAGGACTCTTCGGGAGTCAAGAGTATTTAATTGTCATATGTACTGAGAAGGAACCATGAAATTATTACTTGCAGCAGCATAACTGGTCTGTAAACGCAGTACTCAATAGTTTAGTTCAGTTCGGTTTATTTTTGTCACGTGTCCCGAGGTACAGTGAAAAGCTCTTTGTTGCACGCTATCCAGTCAATGGAAGGACTATACATGATTGCAGTCGAGCCATCCACAGTTTATAGATACATAATAAAGGAATAATTTTCAGTGCAAGATAAAGTCCAGTAAAGTCCGGTAAAAGTTAGTCTGAGGGTCTCTAATGAGGTAGATGGTAGCTCAGGACCACTCTCTGGTTGGTGATACGATGGTTCAGTTGCCTGATAACCAGTGATGGAAATGGGGGGGGGGGGTACTCAGTGGGACGGCATTCCCCTAGTTTTCAGTTTCCATCTTGTACGTGAATTTGCAGCTTTATCCTGCGCTACTTAATCCAAGGGCGAGCGAACGAGCAGACAGACGGACGAAAGCAGCAATCATAGAGCAGAATAGATGACATTTCGGGTCGGGACCCTTCTTCAGACTGAGTCAGGGGAAAGAGGAACAAGAGATATAGACGGTACTAAGGACAAATGAATGGAAGATATGCCTATACCTCCCGTTTCCATTTCCCTTGACTGTCAGTCTGAAGAAGGGTCTCCCGGCACATCTCCCCTCCGACTCCGCCAAACAAATACACACACACACAGCATGTCTGACAGATCAGTGCGGGCCGAGACCAGGAGCAGGGCGAAGGATGACATCAAACGGGTCATGGCAGCTATCGAAAAAAATAAGGAAATGGTAAGATAAACACTCGAAGGAAATAGATGTTTAACAAAAAAAACAGGGGCGGTGATCGCTCCGTGTTCGTGTTGGAGGGAAAGAGGGGGGAGGAGGAGAGAAGGGGGGGGGTGCAGGGCCGGCATTAAGCCTATGGGGGCCCCGTGCTAGAGTAATCTACTCTCGGCTCAGGTACATCTACCCCAGGTGGAGGTGGGAGAGGGGTGGAGAGAGAGTAGAGGGGTGGAGGGGAAGAAAGGGATAGACGGGGAGGGGGTGTGAGGGGGAATGGATAAGGGGGAGGTCGTTCCCTCACAGTCCCGGGGCAGTGGTCCAGCCCCTCCAGTCGCCATGCTTCACGCACACAGCCCCGGCTCCACCCCTCTCTCTCCCCGGGAAGACGTGGTGAAGAACACAGGAAGGGCCGGACCGGGGATTGGAGCAACGTTTACAAACCTCAGCCTGAGCTCACACCCATCCGCTCGGACCCTGGCATCTGCTCCCGCCGCTGGCCCTCTCCCTCCCTTCTCCCCTTCCCTTCCCTCCCTCCATTCCCTTCTTCCCTCCCTTCACACTTACCCTGCCTCCTTCCTCTCTCTTGTTTCCCTTCTCTTCTTCCCTCCCTCCCTTCTTTCTCTCCTGCCTCTCCCTCTTTTCTCTTCTCTCCTTCCCTCCCTCCCTTCTTTCTCTCCTTCCCTCCCTTCTTTGTCTCCTTCCCTCCCTCCATTCTTTCTCTACTCCCCTCACTCCCTTCACTCCTTCCTCCCTTCACTCACTCTCTCCCTCCCTTCTCTAGGATCTAGAGAATCTAGTTAATTTTCTAGTTAATCTAGTTAATCCAGGATCTAGTTAATTTTTTTTTTCTTTTCATTTCACAGTCACTAAAACAAATGGTATTGTAACTATGTACTTTTCAGAGGTGATCTACACATTTTGTTTGCAACTTATAGGCTTACATGTATGTAATTTACTATTAAAATGTAGCTTAGATCTGTTTGGTCCATTAACTCGCAGGTACTCGCAGGAGGATGGCTTGCGTGGGAGCAGGATTTTCTGGAGCTCCTTCCAAATGGCAATATTTTGTATGTTCAAAGTTAAAAAGGAGGACTAGGCAGGAATATCAAAATGATCACCTGCAGCTGAGAAAAAAAAGATGATTTGTGGATGGAGAAGCCATGACCAAAGCAAAGGTACTAGAGCGGACACGGGAGACAGTTAAGGAAATGGTGCTGAAGATTACCCATCACCCTACTACAGCTTTTTCATCGAGTGGGCTATTTTGCTCTGCTATGGGATCTTTGGTTTCGAGTCTCCATGAGATGGAGAGTGTGGGGGTAAGTGGTGCTGTAAG
Organism: Raja brachyura; assembly: GCA_963514005.1. The sequence continues at coordinate 61,993,511 of OY740787.1, forward strand.
GGCAGTCCACGTCTTTCACCAGCTCATTGGAACTTTTCCCAATTCCATAATGACTGTCTAAGAACTTGGCCCTGATCAGACCTGGTGGCTCTCCGCCGTAAATGGAGTTCACCTCCTGAACGCTCAACTCATAGACCACATGCTCCTTCCTGAAGTGGATATCAAACAGCTGTAATCCGCTGGCGGGACTGTGGCGGAACGCAAACTCCCAGTCAAAGTAGGGAACGTGGTTGTTTACAACGTGGTATCTTGGTCCACGTGGCCCGAACTGGAGGGGGCCATAGTTTAAAAACATCTGGCAATGTCTCAGCGACGCGTAGTTGGGATCCGAATCTGTCCATTGGATCTCTCTCGCTCTCTCTCACCCTCTAGCCTCGGCATTCCCGGAATCATTTGCCGTTTTGCGGGGCGGCTGCATCTGCGGTTCCTTCCTGTTGGGGGTGGGGGGGTGGGGGCTTTATGTCTAACTTCAATTTCAAGAGTTAAATAAAAAACACAGAGTGGTGGAGGAACTCAGCGGGCTAGGCGACATCTGTCAAGGGGATGGATTAGGAGGTGTTTCGGGCCAGGGCTCTTCTTCAATAGGAGGGAACTGCAGATCAAAGACACTAGAGCAGATACTAGTATCTTTGCTGCAGATCAGGCATGATATTCTTCCGATTTAAATCGTAATTCCGATTTTATTGTTTTCCTATTTTAAATTTTTTGTGACCGATTATTTGGCAGCCAATAAACCGCTGTCTCTAAGGGGGTTGCGTCCAATCACCGACCAGATTCCCTTAAAATTCCCATCCAATCAACAAATTGGTCTCCTCCTGTCTAATCCCGTCTCCAAGGGCAATGTTTCCAATCACATAATGCATTGGTCACTCGGCGGCCAATCAGACACAGTCTCCTAGGGCCCTTTTGATCCATCATCGACCTGCTTCCCTCACCGAAGCAGACGCTGGCTGCAGCCAACAGAGAGAGAGAGAGAGAGAGAGAGAGAGAACGAGAGAGGGAGAGAGTGAGGGAGAGTGAGATATAGAGAGGGAGAGAGCGAGAGGGAGAGAGCGAGTGAGTGAGAGATGTGCAAGAAAGCAGCTATGATATATAATACGCAATAAACTATATTATAAATACACAATAAACAAGTTATGCATTCTTGTACTCTTACATGGGTATGACCGCACATAAAAAAATCACCCCTCCCCCCCACCCTTCCTTTCCAACCTCAGCCTCACGGACCTTAGAGTACCCCTAGTTCCTAAAACCCATTTCCATCACTGTTGATAACAGCTGGGAAGAAATGATCCCTGAATCTGATGGTGTGCATTTTCACATTTCTGTACCTTCTGCCCGATGGACGAGAGGAGAAGAAGAAGTGTCTGGGGAGTTGCATTCTAAACAAGCAAACAAAAACCAAGACAGTTCACAGTTTGGAAGTAGTTTGTGGCTTATAGTTCGTAGTTTGTAGTTTGAGTTGGTAGTCTTCAATAGCCTGATGGTTTCATCTTTAATGTAGGACTTGAGACTCACACTAAAGATGAAACCATCTTTGAAGATTACCAACTCAAACTAGTCTTGAGACTCACATTAAGAATGACACACCCCTCATCAAGTGAAGGACAACAGGTTATTTATTATTTTTCTCTCATATCACTGTGGTTTCTCTCATATATTTTTCTCTCATATCAGTTTATATTAATTGGCTTCAAATATCTGGCTGCAACCCTACGCTTGGCACTTTGAATGAACAGTTGCCTGGGCTAGAAATGCATTGTAATTAAAGTGCTGACATTTCAGTTCACAGTTCCCAAATGTTTATTTAAAAAAATGTTCTGTTCTTATTTGTAGGAAGTTTGATCAATTCCCCACACATATTAGATGAAGCACCATATTATAAACATTGAAAAGTAACGGGAAAGTGTCTCATTTCTTGACTCATCTTTGATAATTAGGGAGCGGTGCTGATTGCTATCATGCGCGGGTGTAAAGCCTACTGACTGGCTAGTTTTCAGAATTTGAGTGCGGCACAGTTGCTGCCTTACAGCGCCAGGACCCTGGTTCGATCCTGACTATCGGTGCTGTCTGTACGGAGTTTGTACATTGTCCCTGTGACCATGTAGGTTTTATCTGGATACGTCCGGCTCCTTCCACATTCCAAAGGCGTGCAGGTCTGTAGGTAAATTATCTCTAGTACAATAGTGTAGGATAGAACTAGTGTTCAGGTGATCGCTAACTCAGTGGGCCAAAGGGCCCGTTTCCACGCTGTACAGTATCTCTGAACATAATGAAATAATCCAAAGAAAGGGGAAAACAGAACAAGAACACAGTACTTTGCATGTTCTTGCCATTGTTGGGTACTTTTGGGTTCTTTATTGAATGTGGAGGGATTGATGTAGTGGTAATAAGGTAGAGGTAATGATAATAGGTCTAAAAGGAGGAATTGGTAATGATCCCAATGAGACTGATGTCCTGAAACAGAACAATGAAATTCTTACTTGCAGCAGCACAACAGCTTTGTAACCACTGCACTCATTAGTTAGATTATCTTATTATTTAGTGATAATCTTTCAAAATTAGTGATAATCTTTCAAAACTCTTTAGATTCTGGAGTAGTTCCTGAGGATTGGCGGGTAGCAAACGTAACCCCTCTTTTTAAGAAGGGGGGGGGCAGAGAGAAAACGGGGAATTACAGACCAGTTAATCTAACATCAGTAGTGGGGAAACTGCTAGAGTCAGTTATTAAAGATGGGATAGCAGCACATTTGGAAAGTGGTGAAATCATTGGACAAAGTCAGCATGGATTTACGAAAGGTAAATCATGTCTGACGAATCTTGTGGAATTTTTCGATGATGTAACTAGTAGCGTGGATGGGGGAGAACCAGTGGATGTGGTGTATCTGGACTTCCAGAAGGCTTTTGACAAGGTCCCACATAAGCGATTAGTATATAAACTTAAAGCATATGGCATTGGGGGTTCAGTATTGATGTGGATAGAGAACTGGCTGGCAAACAGGAAGCAAAGAGTAGGAGTAAACGGGTCGTTTTCACAATGGCAGGCAGTGACTAGTGGGGTACCGCAAGGCTCAGTGCTGGGACCCCAGCTATTTACAATATACATAAATGATCTGGATGAGGGAATTGAAGGCAATATCTCCAAGTTTGCGGATGACACTAAGCTGGGGGGCAGTGTTAGCTGTGAGGAGGATGCTAGGAGAATGCAAGGTGACTTGGATAGGCTGGGTGAGTGGGCAAATGTTTGGCAGATGCAGTATAATGTGGATAAATGTGAGGTTATCCACTTTGGTGGCAAAAATAGGAAAACCGACTACTATCTAAATGGTGGCCGATTAGGAAAAGGGGAGATGCAGCGTGACCTGGGTGTCATGGTACACCAGTCATTGAAAGTAGGCATGCATGTACAGCAGGCAGTGAAGAAAGCGAATGGTATGTTAGCTTTCATAGCAAAAGGATTTGAGTATAGGAGCAGGGAGGTTCTACTTCAGTTGTATAGGGTCTTGGTGAGGCCACACCTGGAGTATTGCGTACAGTTCTGGTCTCCAAATCTGAGGAAGGACATTATTGCCATAGAGGGAGTGCAGCGAAGGTTCACCAGACTGATTCCTGGGATGTCAGGACTGTCTTATGAACAAAGACTGCATAGACTCGGTTTATACCCTCTAGAATTTAGGAGATTGAGAGGGGATCTTATAGAAACTTACAAGATTCTTAAGGGGTTCGACAGGGTAGATGCAGGAAGATTGTTCCCGATGTTGGGGAGGTCCAGGACAAGGGGTCACAGCTTAAGGATATAGGAGAAATCCTTTAGGACCGAGATGAGAAGGAATTTTTTCACACAGAGAGTGGTGGGTCTCTGGAACTCTCTGCCACAGAGGGTAGTTGAGGCCAGTTCATTGGCTATATTTAAGAGGGAGTTAGATGTGGCCCTTGTGGCTAAGGGGATCAGAGGGTATGGAGAGAAGGCAGGTACGGGATACTGAGTTGGATGATCAGCCATGATCATATTGAATGGCGGTGCAGGCTCGAAGGGCCGAATGGCCTACTCCTGCACCTAATTTCTATGTTTCTATGTTTCTATTAGACTTTAGACTTTAGCAATATAGCGTGGAAACAGGCCCTTTGGCCCAATGAGTCTGCAACGACCATCAATCACCTGTATACGACTAGCATTATCCTACACATTAGGGACAATTTACAAAATACAATAAATTAATAACTGGAACACTAAGTTACCATAATAGTGCACAAACATAATGCAACTAAAGTCAGAGTACACAGAAGATCATAGTTGCTGAGTTTCAGAACCTGTACTTCAATAAGGAGGTCACGGTTTTTAGGCTCTTGTACCTTCTTCCCGATTATAGGAGCAAAACGAGTGTGGTACAGAAGGTACAGGAGCCCAGTGGTACAATGGTTCTTTATGATCACGTGTACCGATACAGTCATGTTCTTTATTCAAGTAGAGATCAGTAATATTATTGCCCTACATAAATACAATGCCTCAGCCTCTCTCTCTCTGTCTCTCTGTCTCTCTGTCTCTCTGTCCCTCTCTCTCGCCGCTGTCACAAAAGCTTACAATGCAAAAGTGACCACAGCCTTGACCTTGATCAGGAGGAGGGTAAACTATTTGATTCTTTGTACAACATATCTGATGATTCAGCAAACACTGCAGTGAAAAGTCATCTTGTCACAATTCCACAGAAAGCATCCTATGTTATCGCACTTACTTAATTACTTTGTTAAAATAGGCTAGGTGCAAATGAAGCATGCTAATACACCTGAAATAGCAATATTTGAGTTAAAGCTCCCATAAAGCTGCACTGTTTCTGTCGAAGTGCATAGCTTGAAAGTTTACGTTGATGAAGTTTATCTCACAAAGTGTGAACAAACTATAAGTAGACACGAGGAAATGCAGATGCTGGTTAACAAAGAAAGACAGGAAACTATGAATTTTGTTTTGAGGAAATGAGAATGATCCTGTAGATGATTGGATTAATGTACAATGAGCCTTTGTCAGCACTGGGCCTGTATTCAATGGAGTTTAGAAGGATGAGGCGGAACCTCATTGAAACTCATCAAATAGTGGAAGGCATGGATAGAGTGTAAGTGGAGATGATGTTTCCACTAGTGGGAGAGTCGAGGACCAGAGGGCACAATCTCAGAATTAAAATATGTTCCTTTTAAAAGGAGATGAAGAGGAATTTCTTTAGTCTGTGGGTGGTGAATCTGTGGAATACATTGCCATAGATCGTGTGTGGACGTGGCGTTGAAGGGCGAGAAGACAAAGCAAAGAAGTGCAAGCCCAATAACCGAACGGAAAAGAAGCCGAAACGCCAACTAACCGAAAGGGTAGGACGCCTAAAAGCAAACTAATCGAAAGGCCGCTCTGCCGAAATGCCAACTCACCTAAAGGCTGCGTCGTCTACAAGCCAACTTATCGAATGGCCGCTCTGCCGAAAAGTCAAATATCGGACATGACGTCGCCGGGGGTGGGGGGGGGAGGGGGGGATGGACCCCCGCGTCCATCATATCACTGGCCGATGGAGAGCACAGACAAGTCACTGCCAAAGATCATAGAGCAGATTCACGTCTGACTCCACTAATGCAGAGCGGCTATGGAAGTTGGGAGTACTGGAACTGACAGCGGTCCGTGTGAAAGATCAGCACCTACCAGCTATGAAGGCACTATGAAATCAACTGCCGCAAGCAGTTAAAACTCAAAAATGAATTACTGATTTAAAAACAAAAATGTTACATGTATAAATAGTTCTTACATTCAGGAAACTGGTTAATTAAGTGGTGGGATTATTTCCCTGTCCTAACTGTGCCTTTGCTTTAGCCGGTGGTCACATCCATTCCATCCCTCCCTCACAAAGATGTGGGATTTCATGAAGAGCACACTTGGATGAATAGATGCATAGTCTAGCGTCTCTTCCATGCGCTCAATGCATGAAGCTGATGAAATGAAACAATTGTCACACCAAAGATAGACACAAAATGCTGGATGACTCAGTGGGACAAGCAGCATCTCTGGAGAGAAGAAATTGGTGGCGTTTCGGGTCGAGACCCTTCAGACTCAGTCTTCAGGTCTGAAGAAGGGTCTTGACCCAAAAAGGCACCCAATCCTTCTCTCCAGAGATGCTGCCTGTTCCGCTGAGTTACTCCAGCTTTTAGTGTCCATCTTTAGTTAAAACAGTTTACAGATTATCTGGTGTTCTGTGCATGGGAGATTGTTGTGTGCATTACGCAGGCAACCAGACAGTAATAAATAAAACATGCACACTTGTCATCAGTCCTCCAGAGAATTTGTGTGTCCCCCATGTTTTAAAAGCGATTTACTATGGCTGCCAATGCCTCAAGTCGTCTGTCCCCACGGCCGGGATGGGGGGTGTGTGGGTCGGGGTCCGGAGGTCGGGGGGGTGAATCACCCTGGTTTGGGGGTCGGGGTCCAATGGCGGTGCATCGCGGTCAGTGACTCTGGGTGGGCAGAGAGACCAGCTTGTCCCAAACCTCTGCTCCACCCTGCGCTGCCAACACACAGCCCATCACAGTGTGGCTGCAAGGTGGAAACGAGGCGGAGGGTGGCCATTGCCGTGGGAGAGTGGGGGCTGTTTCCGAGGGATGCGCTCCTTCAGCTGCTTACAACTTGGTGCTCGGGTTCAGAGTGCCCAGTCACCTATGGCTTGTGTGGGAAAATGACCCCCACCCTCCCGTCTCCATCAGCCAGTGATTGACGCGGGGGTCTGGACCAGTCCCCCCCCCCCCCCCCAGTGACATCATGTCCTTTATTTGACTTTTCGGCAGAGCGGCGATTCGGTAAGTTGGCTTGTAGACGACGCAGCCTTTAGATAAGTTGGCATTTCGGCAGAGCGGCCTTTCGGTGAGTTTGCTTTTAGGTGTCCTACCCTTTCAGTTAGTTTGCTTCGGCATTCCGCCCTTTCGGTTAGTTGGTTTTACGGCTTTGTACGCTTTCGGTTATTTGGCGATTCAGCTTTGTTTCCGTTCAGTTATTTGGCTTGCACTTCTTTGCTTCGGCTTCTCGTCCTTCGACGCCATGTCCGGGGAACCGCCATAGATAGTGGTGGAGACCAAGTCATTGGGTATTTTTAAGGTGGAGATTGACAGATTCTTGATTAGTAGGGGTGTCATAGGGAGAAAGCTGGAAAATGAGGTTGATGTGGAAAGATAGATCAGCCATAATTGAATGACGGCATGGACTTGATAGGCCGAATGGCCTAATTCTGCTCCTATGACATGAAATTATGAACATGAAAATGCTGGAGAACATGTATAGGCAATAGATCGAGAACAGGGTCCCGAGCCAAAACCTTTCCTATCCATGTTCTCCAGGGAAGCACCCTGACCCGCCGTCAGGACGCTGCGTACGACCATAATGCGCCTGCGTACCGACAGGCCGTTGACGCACATAGATTTCGGCCACTGCCAGAATTTCGGAGCCCCGCGCGATGTCGGGACCAGCCCCGCACAACTCAGCGCTTATAAGTGGGACCGGCCCCGTGCGGCCATACGGTGCCCGTATGCCTCAAGCGACCACGAGGTCGCGTAATTTGCGAGCCAAGGTTGCGTAAGTGGGACAGGCCCTTAAATGCTGGGGTAGCTCAGCGAGTCAGGGTGCTTCCAGGAAAATAAGCAGGATTCACATTTTAAAAGAGTTGAAATTTAGTTTAGTTTACTTTAGTTTAGTTTAGTTTAGTTTAGAGATACAGTGTGGAAACAGGCCCTTCGGCCTGTCGGAAACTGGCCCTGTCGGCCTGATTCCACACCGACCAGCAATCACCCATATACTACCCTACACACTAGGGATACAGAAGCCAGTGAACTGGCAAACCTGTACGTCTTTTGAATGTCGGAGGAACCCAGAGCACCCGGAGAAAACCCATGCAGGTCACAAGGAGAACGTACAAACAGACAGCACCCGTAATCAGGATTGAACCTGGGTCTCTGGCGCAGTAAAAGACAGTAACTCAACCGCTGCGCCACTTTGCTGCCCCAATTTGAAAGGAATGTTGTAAGGAACTGTATTTGTTTTGTACATAAGGATCAATAATTTACATTTGTCAATTTACTTATTTTCCCAGCTCAGCATTGCAATGCAATGCAACCAATCTTAGTCCTGGTGTTCAACCAACCTTGAATGCACAAACTTGAGGTGGATGAACAACAATCAGCAAAATTCAGGATTATTTATAAATATTTTAGGTGCTGAGATATCTCATTGTCAGACTTTTACATTGCTAATGGTAAGAATTGGGTGCCAATTTAATTAGTATGTTCCTGCCCGTAACATTTAATTAATATAGGTCACAGTTCCAGGGTTGTTATTGAAGATCGATGCACTGGTCTATTTGAATGGTGACAAACGCAAATAGGTCATCATGCTCCTGACACCCTTTTCCAGGGTGTTCTGTGTCCCGTCCATGATTGTCTTGTTCGGTGATGCCAACGATTAACAGACTCCCCTGTCAGGCCTTTGGTCTTAAAGAGGAAAGAACAACAGTTCCCAAATCATAGTGAGAAACCACTGTCTTAAGCCGTTAAGCAGTGTCGTAATGCTGGGAAACCACCACTCTAACCAACAGAAGGCCACGGCCAAGCCAACTGCTGGGCTCATCCTTAGATGTTAAAGGTATGGTGCTTTGAATGATATTTTAAACGTTATTATAACCATGTCGCAGTGAGATTCTTTGTTTTGCATACCCAAGGAATACCCGACCTGAAACACCACCTATCTATATTCTACAGAGATGCTGCCTGAGCGGCTGAGTTACTCCAGGACTTTGTATCTATTTTTGACATTTTCTTTGCATGGTGGGACATGAATACTGGATGAAAGGAACTATGCAAGCTCACTTCATTTGGTGGATAACACATTCCTGCCATTTTATACTACATTAATTAAATACTGCTATATCTTCTTTTTTTGTCATGTTGCATTCCAATACATGTTATAGTCATTAAGTGTGGAAAATGGCCCTTTGGCCCAACTTGCCCACGCCAACCAACAAGCCCCATCTACACTAGTCCCACTGGCCTGCATTTGGCCCATATCCCTCTCAACCTATCCTACAATGTACCTGTGCAACTTGCCTTAACTATCTCCTCTGACTGCTCGTTCCACATACCTACCACCCTTTGTGTAAAAAACGTTCCCCCTCAGCTTCCAATTAAATTTTTACCCCCCTCATGTTAAACTTACAATACGCTTGATGCATCTTTTTTATACGGCAGACAGACATGAGGCATTATTCCAAAACCAATAAAAGAGTAAAATTATCTCACTTCACGTGTAGCAACCATGACTCAAATTACATCCAGTTTGCTGCTTGTGTGCTTATGGTACCTATTAGCATTGTTACCATGGTAACATTCATGCTAAGTGATACACGTATAATGTTCTAAGTTTTGCAATAGTGGACCACAAACACCAGCATTTTAAGATTTCTCAGCAACTGTTTGAGTAATTCATCAAACTAGCAAGATTTCTTCAGGGTAACAATGAATCAGTTGTAGTTGGAACATGCTGTGGAACTATCCACTGTGGGGCAACATGGCGGCGCAGTGGTAGAGTTGCTGCCTTAACAGTGCCAGAGAAGCGGGTTTGATCCTGACTACATGGTTTTTGTACGTTCTCCCTGTAACCACATGGGTTTTCTCTGGCTGCTCTGGTTTCCTCCCACATTCCAAAACGTGCAGGTGTGTAGGTTAATTGGCTTCTGTAAATTGTCTCTAGTGTGTAGGATAGCCCAATGGCCTGTTTCCGCTCTGTATCTCTAAAGTCAAGCCTAAAGCAATGTTCATTATCATATTCTATGGCACAGCAGGTTTGAACATCATTTTCACACAACCAGCATTTAGAATGTAATACATTTTCAACATAGGGCAGCACATTCCAAAGACTCCTGACTCCCCGACTAAATGTTATCTCTGTATGCTTCGTTGTCACCTTCTAGTTAACAATGTTCTATTCTATATTTGATCTGCATCCCTTGACGTCTCATTTTCACACCTTACACTCCCTTATCTGTGTCTCCCTCTCCCCTGACTCACAGTCTGAAGAAGGGTCTCGACCCAAAACATCTCCAATTCCTTCTATCCAGAGATGCTGCCTGTCCTGCTGAGTAATGCCCCTGTTTCACTTAGGAAACCTGAACGGAAACCTCTGGAGACTTTGAATCACACCCAAGGTTTCCGTGTGGTTCCCGGAGGTTCCCAGAGGTTTTTGTCAGTCTCCCTAATGGTCGAAACTGACAAAAACCTCCGGGAACCTCTGGGAACCGCACGGAACCTTGGGTGGGGCGCAAGTCTCCAGAGGTTTCCATTCAGGTTTCCTAAGTGGGACAGGGGCATTACAGCAGTATTTTGTGTCTACATTCCAAAGACTGACAGGTTTGTAGGAAAATTGTCTTCTGTAAATTGTCCCTAGTGTGTAGGATGGAACTATGGTATGGGGTGATTATTCATTGGCATGGACTCAGTGGCCCGAAGGGCCTGTTTCCACTCTGTATCTCTAAACTAAACTACTAAGGCATGTAAAATTGGATGATAGGCCCATAGATTAAAGCAAAAGATGTGAAACAGAAGTATTGAAGGGATACAAATTATGAAGCCAGAGAGGAGAATGTAGGGGGAGAAGGAGGGGAGAAATAGGTGCTGGTGCAGGTGGGGTGGGGGTGGGGGTGGGGGGGGGGGGGGGGGGAGGAGGGAGAATTGAGAGGAGAGGGGTTGCTCAAGGTTACCTAATGTTGTAGAATTCGTTGTTCATACCATCGGGTTGCACACTACCCAATAAATGATTTTGGCAAAATTATGAAATCATTTTATTGGCTTTATGTAAAAGGACGTACATTTAGAAAGGAGATGAGGAGGAATTTGTTTAGCCAGAAAATGGTGAATCTGTGTAATTCATTGCCAGAGATGCCTGTGGAGGCCAAGCCATTGGGTATTTTTAAAGCGGTGAGTGACAAGTTCTTGATTAGGAAAGAGTCGAGAGGGAAAGGTAGATTATCTATTATTGTATGGCGGTCAACTCAATGCGCTGAATGGCCTAATTCTGCTCGTTTGACTTAAGGGCCTGTCCCACTTTCATGACCTAATTCATGACCACTGCCGAGTTTGCCCTTGACTCATACTCGCAGCATGGTCGTCATGAGGTCGTAGGAGGTCGTAGGAAGTCGTAGGTAGTTTGTAGGTAGGTCGTAATACTAGTCATAGGTACTCGTGGCAATAAGTAGGTCGGGGCATTTTTCTTGCCTGATGAAAAATGTCCACGAGTAAAAAAAGTCGTGAAATAGGTCGTGAAAGTGGGACAGGCCCTTTACAAACGTACAAACCTATAAATAATCACTATGTGTCTGCTCTCACACCAAACCTGTCGATTTAATTTCTACCCTCAGTTTTAGATCATCTAGTATGTTTTGGCTCTGTTTTGCCTGTTATTGACGAAGCATGTTCATTCCATTTGAATTCTGCAGACTTCAAAGGTTCATGTGCAACCGTACAGTGAAATTCTTTTTGAAGAAAAGAATTGTGTAGTAGGAGATGACTTGTAAGATAATGTAGTGAAGTTAGCCTTTACAGCGTTACAGAATAGCGTTACAGAACAGCTTATTTGATGAAAAAGTAAATTGAATGCAGTGTAATTTGAGCAAATGATACACCAGCCATTCTGTAGTTCCCCCAAGGATTAAATGCACCCCACAGTGTTTCAAAATGCCTAATGTTCAGTTGCTTTTTACCTTCTAAAATACATGTTTTACTCTTCCCTTGCATTCAAAGCCAAAATCTATTGTTTTAATTCCATAAATGATTGTAATTCATAAACCTTACAGATGATTATTTATAAAATATTTTGTTTTGTTTAGTTTATTGTCACGTGTACTGAGGTACAGTGTAAACCTTTTATACAAGCTAACCAGTCAGCGGAAATAATTTACGTGATTACAATTGAGCAGTCCCCAGTGTATCAGGAATAGCGTTTAGTGCAAGATAAGGTTAATTAGGTCTGATTAGAGATAGTCCAAGGGTCTCCAGTGGGGTAATTAGTAGCACCAGATAGAATGGTTCAGTTGCCTGATAACAGCTGGGAAGAAACTGTCACTGAATCTGAACGGGTGCGTTTTCACACTTCTGTACCTCTTGCCTGATGGGAAAGCGGACAAGAGGGAGTTACCGGCATGAGTGGTCCTTGATTGGGTTTGATTTTGAATATTAAATAATAATGCAAATGGGACATGGAAAATAAGACCAACAGCACTATCCTACACACTAGGGACAATTTTCCAACTTACTAAAGCCAATTGACCTACAAACCTGTAAGTCTTTGGAGTGTGGGAGTAAACCTGTGTACTCGGAGAAAATCCACATGGTCACAGGGAGAATGTATAAACTCCGTAAAGACAGCAGCCGCAGTCAGAATCGAACCTGGGTCTCTGGTGCCGTAAGGCAGCAACTTTACCGCTGTGCCATCTACAATTTAGAGTGGTTAATAAAAATAGGTATGCTTGTCTTCATTGGTTGAGACATTGAGTATAAGACTCAGGAAGTCAGAATGCAGCTTTATAGGACTTTGGTTAGGCTGCATTTGGAGTATTGCTCTTTGGAATATTCCGGTTGCCCAGGTGCAAGAAGGATGTGGTGGCTTTGGAAAGAATGCAGAGGAAGTTTACCTGAACAATGCCTGGATTAGGTATTAGGTACAGGGAGAGGTTGAATTGTTTTCTCTGGAACGTTGGAGGTTGAGGGGAAACCTAGTGGAAGTATAAGAAACAATGAGATACATAGATAGGATAGAGAGTCAGGACTTTTTTTCTAGTATGGAAAAATCAAATACTAAAGGTCATAGCTTTAAGTTGAGAGGGGTCAATTTAAAGGAGATGTGTGGGCACATTATTTACACAGAGGGTGTTGAGTGTCTGCAATGTACTGGAGGGTGGTGGTTGAGGCAGATACGATAGTGGTGTTTACGATAGGCATATGGATATGTGGGGAATGGATGATATGGAACACTTGCAGGCAGTTAAGTCTTGCTGTACTGTTTTATTTTCTAATACCTGCATTGAAATAATACTTCTGTGTGTGATTTGGTTGGAAATAGAAGTAATTAATTTTGGGCGCTTTACATACAAACTTTGTATTTTTCTCCTGTTAAAATTGAACATGGAAAGAAAAACTTAAAATATTTACAAACTCAAAGTATGGTTGCATTATGGGAGGAAGCATTTTGGTCCATTAAATACATGATGACTGACTGGGAATAGTCCCTTAGCTTATATCTGTGGTTAGTTTAGTTTAGAGATATAGTGTGGAAGCAGGGCCTTCGGCCCATTGAGTCCATGCCAACCAGTGATCTCCTTTATGCTAATTTTACTTCAGAATCCTGTGAGTGACTACGTGAAGAAGGCCGTCAGTCCGCTTAGCGCGTCATTACATTGACCCGTTCTGCGCGAACGAGCTGACTGGCGGCAGCTTCGCTCTGTCCAGCGGTAAGTTCAACCCAACGGTAAGTTACCTTTTTTCCAGGTTTCTTCTGTTTTCCTTTTTGCAGGACTCTCTGTTCAGAGAGGTACCTGCACGTCTGGGGCGAAGTCCGGATGGGCCGCGGAACTGGTCATGGACCACGGGGAATCCCAGTCTCAGCCACAGATATTGGGATCGAGGGGAAACCGGCTACAGAGACCGTGGAAGTGCGGGTAGCTGGCGGCCATCGGACGCCCCCCCAAAAAAAGTCACTGACATCGCAGTCAGTGCTTTCCGGATTGGCAGTGATTCCCCGGAAGGAAGTTAAGCCAACCACACACCGGCAAGGTCTGCAAGCCAGGCCAGGAGGGTCTCATCACCCGACTACAAGGGACGTCTGCTTCCAGGCCGGCTGTGGTTCCCAGGTAGGGGGTAGAATGAACCACAGGCCGCCAAAGCCTAGGAAGTCAGGCAAGCAGGGTGCCCGCCCACATACAGGGGCCAGCTTTATCCAGACCGCTGTGGTCCCCCACATAGTGTGTTTACCCCACAGCAGTGGGGCATGCCTGTGGAAGTCAGGCCAGGAGGGACCCCAACAACATATAGCGGTCAGCCGCTTCCAGACCGCTGTGGGTCCCCAGAAAGGGGGTCAAACTTAAGGTAAGACAGTCAGGCCCGTGGACTACGGGAGTCAGGCCAGGTTTCCTGATGGACAGGATCCCCTCCTACATGGGTAACATTTTCAAACGTTCAAACACACATGGAGCACCTGATGGAGAGGTGCTCCACAATGATATACTCCAAAGTAGGGAGTTATCAGCCCGGGTATTATGGAGAACCCGCAGGCAGCGGCACCTGTTTTCAGGGCTGCACAATGTCTCCCTCTCTGAGGAGGGGAGCATTCAGGGTCAGTTTCCGTCTGACCCAGAGCAAAAACCTGACATAGGACCCTAGGAGGAGCCATGTCAGCGCAGGTGCCTCAGGGACCTGCGGAAGCACCTGTTTTCAGGGCTGCCCACGAATCTCCCGCTCTGTGGAGGGGAGTGCGAGTGATCAGTATGGAACTGACTTCAAATTCTAAGTATGTCCGTGGAACATACTGGAGCACATGCGTATGGCTTCAAGAGATACTCGCAAATGCTACAAGTGCCGGCAGTGAACAGCGCTACCTGGGAGACATTGGAGAGCATGCAATCCAAGAAATAAAACCAGCCGCCAAATCCTCTCTTCAGGTAAGACTTTTTCTACAGGTAAGACCAGGATGTGGAAGCAAAAGCTGTCGGACTAATCAAGGTACCGACGATGAGCAAAGCTTCATTGGCGGGCGACGACACACCCCACGCCTCCATCGGGGGCAGTGGTTCACTAAAGCCGGCAGCTTGAAACCTGTGCGCGCAAATATGGCCAGCGTTGTCTTTCGAGGCAGGCTCAGAATTGGGGCCAGAGCTGCCTTACGAGGCAGGCTCAGTATGAGGAGAGTTTTCAGACCAAAGCCTAATGGCTTAGCATACGATCACCGGCAGCCATGGAGGTAGGTGGGTCTTGTTCTCCCAAAACATGGGTTTGAGAACCATTTACATGTTGTTAGTATTTACACTTGTGTTTTTCTACAAATTACCATGCTTGCATGAGATTTAGGTCTGGGTTTAATAAACTGATGATAACATGTGATTACTTTATACTGCACAACATACTAGGTTCCAAGCAGGCTTGGAATTGGGGCCGAAGTTGTCTTTCGAGACAGGCCCAGTATTATGGGCTGGATTGCCTTTCAGGATAGGGTGAAAGAAGCAGGATGTCACTTCATCCAGATTTAACTCCTATGTGCAGTATAGACTTTCAAAATGGGCAGTTCCCATTCACAGGGAGCACCGGAGATATTTGAAATTTATCCGGATGGGTCAATGCAACAGGAAAACCGTTGCAAATGGGCTACTTCAGCTCCCAGGTTTATTTACCAAATTAGTTAAACCGGAACTTGGGCTGCTCAGAGCTCTAGAACATTTGTTATCACCTATCTGGATAATATTTTTAAACACTGTATTTTAGTAAATTAACTGTTGCAGCCCAAACTATATTTGAGGATTGGGGTCCTTTAATCCATCCAGTTAAATTTAAATTGATACCAATCAGAACAATTGACTGTTGGGATTACATTTTACTATCAATTTAACAGGGACTCCGCCCTGGGACAGGAGGTGGAATTATCAGAAGCCTGTAACAACCTCGTTGTTATAAGCAACAATCTACTCATTAAGTGTAATTGGCAATATAGCAGCTATGTTCCAGTGGTGCAAATTGGGCCTTTGCATTATCAGAACCTACTACGTGCAAAGAATTAACCCCTCAGTACCATGTATGACTTTGTTAATAGACCCAGGCCACACCAACTGAAGCTACCGAAGTCACAATGGTGGCAGCATTTAGCATTGTACCAGTAAGTTTGGTTAGTTATACTCAGTAATTACAAACTGATGCTAGTCCTCAAAGATGAGGAATTACGACTGCCATCTCCAGTTATGGAGGTGGATGCGGTTTGCATCAGTCACCAATTTTCAGTTTGGTATCAACTACCTATAACACAAGGTGCATCCTATAGGTTAAAAATTATTGTGCGAATATGCATAAACTGCATGCTCAACTCCAAGCTGATACACTATGGTGGTGGCATATGTTAGTCACATGGGTGCAATAAAGTTAAACTATCCCATGATATTTACCTAACCTTGTTTGAGGCTATTGGATCATTAAGTGAAATCAATGACAACACACAATGAATGTTGGATCACTAAGTGTTTAATGTCGTCATGACTCGATAAAACACCGAATATCGATATGTTTATATCCAGGCTCATTTTCCAGTTGTAAATACATGGCATACAGTGGCGAGAATACACTATTGCCACACTGGGGAAGATTGTTTTTCTTGCATGTCTTTCCTCCATACTGCCACTTCAGTTGGGTCTTGCAATAAATCCAGCAAGACACCGCTTCAGGCGTTCAAATTGCCTGACTGGCATATGCAGCCAGGGGTTCCCGCTAACGTTGGGAATTATATAGAACCTAATATGGTCATTCTAAACATAACACTTGCTGGTTCTGCCTGTGACATGGGAAACCAGCCACTGCAAAAAAATCAATTAATTGACTTGCAGACTCTGAGACGACAATGCCTACGGCTCAGGTTGTCCGACCGATCCATGTAGTGCACACTGCAGAGTGCAGGGGAGGCACCATAAGGCAGTACATTCCACTTCAGCAGATGGGAACCGTTTTTTGTTCTAATATACATGTTACGTACAACACAGCACGGATACTGATATCTTACAGTTCATTTTCAAATGGGTCCATGACAATAATTAAGGAAAGTGCCATTCACTATGCCTACGTGTTTTCTCATCATATTTGCTGCAGCAGTGGGACCCACACTGTTGGGACTCACACTCCAAACTCCAGAATATAAGGATATCTTTAATACAAGTTCTCCCAGGCCCGGTACCACAGAAGTATGAGACATAGATGTAATGTTAACATTACTTCACCAGGGGGCACCAGCTACATTCTAAGCTCTCTAAGGTTCTTGTACTCATGGCACTGACCTCAGCGCAACGGATCCAGTCACAACGTAAATTGCGACTGGACAGGATGGTACATCTGCTAATACATAACATTTTATGTTTTTGATTTAATTAACCAGAACTAACCTGGGGCTTAGGTCTCAAACAAGTTTGATGGCTACCCTCTGGACTTTCAGTAATGTGTGGTCACACCTTTACACTATACATCTAGGTCACCTAGAGCCCCCAAGGCTCCTCACTAGCTATGTTTGTTAGGTACAAAAAACTTCATAAAATTATTAGTTCCACCATCTCCAGGAGGTAAAACCATGGTTTTGGCTAATGTATGAGTTGATACTAATATTTACCACACTCACTCCACCAGGGCTGCTACTACATCAGCTCCAAGGGTAATGTTCGTTCCACAGGACCACAGCCTAGCAGCTGCAGGATGGTCAAACGAACATACGTTACCAACATTTTAAATAACCCATTGCCAAACCGGGGGTATTTGCCAACTCCATTTAAGACTTTGATTTATAGTTTCCCCCTTGATGCAAGGGGTCACTATTATTTTTCTTTTGATGATTAAAGCATCAGCATTTTAACAGATTAAGTAATGTCTGAATGCATTAATCTTTTTCACTCATCCATGGTCACTTCATGCAGTGTGTAACGCAAGGATTCCTTTCCGGCATGAAATCATAGAGCTTTGAAATCTTCACATAGTCACTCACGTGACTCTGAATTAAAATAGTAAGATTAAACGAGAACTTACCAGTTTCAAGTTTGATCTTGATTTTATGGGGAGTTACGATGAACGTCTACGTGCCCACCGCTCCCAACCCTCATATTATTAAGATCATCTGGTAGTTCTACTCTTCTCTAATCTTACTATGTTCAGTTCAACTACTGTTATCTGTGATTTCACACCACTGCTTTGAAGATTGATGTGCCAAGCGGACTGATGATTTCTTCACGTAAACGCTCATCGTAACTCCTCATAAAATCAAGATCAAATTTCAAACTGGTAAGTTCTCATTTAATCTTACTATTTTATTCTACACACCAGGGACAATTTACAGAAGCCAATTAACGTACAAACGTGCACATGTTTAGAATGTGGGAGGAAACCGGAACACCCAGAGAAAATCTATGTGATCACAGAGACAACGTACAAACTCCATACAGGCAGCACCCATAGTCAGGATCAGGTCTCTGGCTTTATAAGGCAGCAACTCTGCCGCTGCACCACTGAGCCGCCCACTATTCTAATTACTCCATCCTTATTAAGAGGTTTACACTTGGACAGCATTTTGCACAGTTTTTCCAGCCTGACGAAGGTTCTCGACCCAAAACATCACCTATCCATGGGGAAAAGAGATGGGCGACATTTCGGGTCCGAACTCTTCTTCCGACTGAAACCAGGGGGGGGATTGGAGCCAGTTTCCAACCTGAAACGTCTACCATCCTTCTTCTCCGAAGACGTTATCTAGCCCGTTGAGTAACTCCAGCACTTTGTGCCTCCTTGTGTGTTAACCTGCATCTGCACTTCTTTCTTTCTACTCTCTCTCTTTTGCTATCTCCCTCACTTTAATGCTGTGTCTGACTCCATTTATAAGGCTGAACATCAAGAAGTTTTTAGGGGGTATATAATGCTGTTTTTTAGTTTGAACATCACATTCATGATGTGAAAGTGGTAGTCTGTCCAAGTTATTGTCGACGTTAACCTGCATTAACAAGATGTATTTGACATCTGTAGCTTCTGACATCTATTATCACAGCTTATGAGTTTATGTCTGTGTAAAGTTTAGGGGCAAGAAAGGAAGGTGGTTTAGGAAAATACATTGTATCTGACCTCTGTGGAATTATCATCTGGATTTGGGTCAAGGAGTCATAAAGGCAAAGAAGCATTCTGCATGGAGACAGGCTTTTCGGCCCATTGAATCCATGCTGACCATCAAGCACCTTTTACATTGATCCTACACCAACCCAGATTTGATCTCCCCAAGACCCATCAACACCACCTAGATTCTGCCACTCATCCACACATTAGGGACAATTTACTGTGGTTAATTAACCTACCAATCCTCTCAAGCAGTCATAGAGAGAACTTGCAAACTCCACACATACAATAGTTGACTGTTGTTTGATGAACAATAGATAATCAAGAATCCGAGCGTATGAGAGCGATTGAAAATCTGATTGAATTATGCCAGTACAACAACCTTGGTCTCAGTAGTAGCAAGACCAAAAAATTAATGAACTTTAGAAGGGGAAATCCGAAGATCCACCAACCTGTCTTCATCAACGGGTCACTGGTGGAGAGAGTCAACAACCTCAAATCCCTGGACGTGCACATCTCTGAAGGTCTGTGCTGGTCCCAGCACATTGATGCAATCATAAAGGAAGCCCATCAATGTCGCTACTTCCTGAGCTAGCATCTACTTTTGGAGACCCTCGGACTATCTTTAATCGGACTTTACTGGACTTTATATTGCACTATATGTATGTCATCCCCTGTATCCTGTATCTGTAAACTGTGGATGGCTCAATTGTAAACAGGTATAATCTCTCCACTGACAGGAAAAAGTTTTTCACTGTACCTCGGTACACGTGACAATAAACTAAACTAAAACCAAACTAAACTAAAGATTAAGGAGATTTGTTATGTCAACCAATACTCTCTTGAAATGTATTTCACTGTACCTGGTACACATGACAATAAAGAAACCATTGACCATTGACCATTGAACCTCTGCAGGTGTACGGTAGAGAGCATATTGACTGGTGGCATTACAGCCTGGTTCAGCAACTCAAATGCCCAGGAACAAAAGTGATTACAAAAGTGCTGAACACTGCCCAGTCCATCATGGGTACTGACCTTCGCACCATTGAAGTGATCTGTGGGAGGTGCGGCCTCAAAAAACAGCCAGCATCATCAAAGACCAACATCACCTTGGCCACACTCTCATATCACCTCTGCCATCTGGAAGAAGATATAGGAGTCTGAAAACCGTGACCACCAGGTTCAAGAATACCTTCTCCCCAACAACCTTCAGACTCTTGAACACTACACAACACTTACCTATGAACCATGGACTGTCTTTGGTTAATCTAAATACTTTGGGCTTTTTGGAGTTGTATTGGAGTTATTAATGTATTGAATCTTTTTTATGACATTTATTATGTGTATCGTGTTTACAGGCCTGTTATGCTGTTGTGAGTTACTCTCATAAATAATAATCAAATTATATTCTACAGCCTTTTGCTAAGTTCAAACTTTGACCGCAAATATGCAGTGAGATTTTTGTTTTCTCTTTCTGTGTACCTTTCCAAATGTTTGACAGCAGATGTATATTCATCCTGCGATCCAAGGTTTTTAACATACTTAATAATAGCAATTATTCCGATACTCCAAGGGTACATTTTAAATCTTCTGTCAAAAACCAAAATAAAATCCATCCCCCTAACCCGAGAATGTACATGTACAGGAATCGACTCCTACACTCTTTGCTTTGCTTTCATCTCCATCTTGAAGATTGTCATCTTTATTATTCAGCTCCCCTTTCTTTGGAATTCATCCAACTTTTCATACTCGAGGAAACAATTCAGCAAGAAATCGATCATGTATATTTCAAAATTTTTGAACAGTTTAAGTGAATAGGATATTTTTTCAGGAATTTATAAAAGAGAAATGTTTTTGTCACATATTTGGTTGGAATTTTAAATGGGTTTTCTGTTGTAATAATTAATGTGTTCTGCATAGGTTATCTTATGGAAGGACAACATAGGAATTATGTTAGACATAAGAAAGATCAGATGCTGGTTAACAAAATAAAGACATAAAGTGCTGGAGTAACTCCGTGGGTCAGGTAGCATTCTGGAGAACATGAATAGGTGATGTTTCGTGGTCGGGACTCTTCTTCAGACTGATTGTGGTGAGAAGTGGGGGTGACAGCTGGAAGAGAGCGACTAGGACAATGCTTGGAGAGTGATCGTGGATACAGGTGAGGGAGGTGGGGTTGATTGGCAGATGGTTGGACAAAGGCCAGAGATGAAGAGGCAAAAGGTGTGAGATAAGGATAGAAAAGAGCGAATTGTGAAGCTGGAGGAAGGAATATAGGCGGAAGGACAGGGGGAGGGAGAATGGAAGTGGGCTACAGGGAAGAGGGGTGGAATGAGAAAAATAGGAGGGTTGTTTGTTGGTTATTTACCTAAAATTGGAGAATTCAGTGCTCATACCGTTAGGTTGTAAAATACCGAAGTAGAATATGAGGTGTTAGAAACATAGACAATAGGAACATTTGGCCCTTCAAGCCAGCACCATCATTCATTGTGATCATGGCTGATCATGCACAATCAGTACCCCATTCGTGCCTTCTCCCCATATCCCTTGATTCTGTTAACCCCTAGAGCTCTATCTAACTCTCTTTTAAATTCATCCAGTGAATTGGCCTCCATTGCCTTCTGTGGCAGAGAATTCCACAAATTCACAATTCAAAATTCCAGGATCATATAGAGCAATTGCTCTTCTAAATACGGATCAAAAAATATTAACTAAAATTTTATCTCAAAGGTTAAGTTTAGTGATCAATAAATTAATACATCATGATCAAACAGGCTTTATCCCTAAACGCTATTCTACTTATAATTTGCGACGTCTATTCAATATCATATATTCAAAAAGAATTAATGATATTGAATTAGCTGTTATATCCCTGGACGCAGAAAAAGCATTTGACCAGGTTGAATGGCCTTACCTATTTAGGATAATGCAGAAATTTCAACTGGAGGAAGGATTCTGTAAATGGGTTCGAATTTTATATTCTGGCCCAACAGCAAAAATCCTAACAAATCAAATGTTATCAGCCAAATTTAATCTCTCTAGGGGTTGTAGACAAGGATGTCCGTTATCACCTTTATTATTCGCTCTTGCAATAGAATTATTAGCCAAAAGGATTAGATCGGAACCAGAAATTTATGGATATAACACCAATACCACAATTAATAAAATATCTTTATGCGCAGATGACGTCTTAATATACATAACAAAACCAGAGATTAGTATCCCTAAGTTACTTAATGTTATAACTGAATTTAGTATGTTCTCAGGATATAGAATTAATTGGAATAACAGTGTAATTATGCCTATAACAGGAATAAAATTGAATAAATTACAAAAAATTCCATTCAAAATAGTTAATGACCAAATTAAATATCTTGGAGTTAATGTATCCAAATCTTATAATTCTCTATTTAAATCAAATTTCCCCCAATTACTAAATAAACTAAAAAATAATATCTTATATTGGAAAACATTACCAATATCAATGATCGGCAGGATAAATGCCATTAAAATGATTTTTTTACCACGATTACTATATTTATTTCAAGCTATCCCGCTATATCTTCCTAAAACTTTTTTTTTTTAAATGATTTCATTGTCAATAGCTTTATTTGGGGTTATAAAAATCACAGAATAAGTAAAAGACATTTATGTAAATCTAAGATAAATGGTGGACTAGCACTACCTGATTTTCTATATTATTTCTGGGCGGTTCAGATTAAGAATATTAATTTTTGGTTGGTAAACATGGATCAGGACCCAGCTTGGTTAAAAATGGAAAAGGAAGATTGTTTACCCTTTGATATAAGTACAATACTCCTTGCCCCAAGGGTGGTACAAAAAAAAATTATAGGGAAAATCCTATAATTTTAAGCAATATACGTATTTGGAAACAAATAGTTAAGACTTTACATTTAGAAAATATGTTGCTTTGCTTACCAATTATGAATAATCCTCTGTTTAAGCCCTCTTTATTGGATGGGGGGTTTAGACATTGGAAAAATTTAGGAATTATAAGGATAGAACATCTTTACAGGAATGGGAAATTTCTCTCATTTCAAGAGTTGAAAGATATTTATGGATTGCACTCAAATAACTTACTTAGATATTTACAAATCAGAAATTATGTTAAATCAAATACGCAAGATTATAGAAATAGAGAACCAGGTTTACTGGATGAAGTGCTTAATAAGCATCCAAACACAGAGAAATTAATAGCATATATATATAATATCCTTTTGGACAGGGAAATACCAACAATAGAATCATTTCGACAAATATGGGAAAATGAAACTGGTTTACCGATATTAAAAGACTTTTAGGAAGAAAGTTTACAACGTATACATCGTTGTTCGTTAAATGCCAGACATACTTTGATACAATTCAAAGTATTACATAGATTACATTATTCAAAAAAGAAATTAAATAGAATTTTTCCTAATATATCCCCATTGTGTGATAAATGTCAGCACATAGAAGCTGATTTAACACATAGTTTTGTAACATGCACAAAACTTAATAGTTATTGGACTGAGATTTTTTTAATTATTTCTATAGTTCTTAAGATTATATTAAATCCTGACCCAAAGCTAATAATATTTGGTGTTTTAGATTCAAATCAGACATTAACAGTAAATCAAAGAAATTTTCTTGATTACTGTTTAACGATTGGAAAAAAATTAATATTAAAATTCTGGAAGGGACCATTATCCCCTACAATCAAAATATGGACAGTGGAAATGTTGGAGACGTTGCAATTGGAGAGAATTAGGTTTATCCAAATGGATAAACACGAACTTTTTGAACAAATATGGTCTCCATTCACTGATTATATGAAGGGGTAGCTGGGCTCAGCATTGTAACTCAACAAGTACCCGGTGGTAAGATCAGATGAACAGGTTTAATCTGAGATTTGTATACTCGTCTCTATATATATTATTATTAGAAATTGTTCCATTCATTGTTAAGATGTATACTTTTTTTTATTTTTAAGTATAATAATTGTTTGTCAGTAATATGGGGTTTTTTTTTTTGGTTTTTTTAAAAAAAATTTTTGTTTTTTTCTTCTCACATATAATCAAAATTATAATCACACTTTTTAAATTAAACATCTATTTTTTCTTTACTCTTTTTTCTTTTCACTATTTTAAAAAAAATTGAGGCTTATATATATTGCTTTGTAATATTCATATAACTTTGGAAATATGTAATATGTATATCTGAAAAAGCTTATATTATTTGTAACACGTATGGCTTCTAATAAAAATATTTTTAAAAAAAATTCACAACTCTCCGGGTGAAAAAGTTTTTTCTCATCTCAGTTTTAAATGGCCTCCCCTTTAGTCTTAGAATGTGGCCCCTGGTTCTGGACTCCCCCAACATTGGAAACATTTTTCCTGCATCTAAATTGTCCAGTTCTTTTATAATTTTATCCATTAATATAAGATCCCCTCTCATCCTTCCAAATTCCAGTGAATACGAGGCCAGTCCTTCGAATCTTTCCTCATATGACAGTCCCGCCATCCCAGGGATTAACCTCGTGAACCTGCGCTGCATTGCCTCAATCGCAAGGATGCCCTTCCTCAAATTAGGAGACCAAACCTGCACACAATACTCCAGATGTGGTCTCACCAGGGCCCTGTGCAATTGCAGAAGAACCTCTTTACTCCTATACTCAAATCCTCTTGTTATGAAGGCCAACATGCCACTAGCTTTCTTCACTGCCTGCTATACCTGCATGTTTACTTTCAGTGACTGGTATACAAGAACACCTAGGTCTCGTTGCACTTCCCTTTTTCCTAATCTGACACTATTGAGATAATAGTTTTGTTTGCCACCAAAGGGGATAAACTCATATTTATCTACATTATACTGCAACTGCCATGCATCTGCCCACTCGCTCAACCGGTCCAAGTCACCCTGCAACCTCCTTGCATCCACTTTGCAGTTCACTCTGCCACCCAGCTTGGTTCCATCTGCAAATTTGCTAGTGTTACTTTTAATCCCATCATCTGAATTATTAATATATATTGTAAATAGTTGCGGCCCCAGTACCGAGCCTTGCGGCACTCCACTCGCCACTGCCTGCCATTGTGACAGGGACCCGTTTATTCCTAATCTTTGTTTCCTGTCTTCTAACCAATTATCTATTCATGTTAATACCCTACCCCTAATACCATGTGCTCTAATTGTTTCCACAAATTTCCTGTGTGAGACCTTATCAAAGGATTTCTGAAAGTCCAGATACACTATATCCACTGGCTCACCTTCATCCATTTTACTTGCCACATCCTCAAAAAATTCCAGAAGATTAGTCAAGCAGGATTTCACCTTCACAAAACCATGCTGACTTGACCAATCCTTATACTGCTATCCAAATGCACCGTTATCACTTTTTTAATGCTAAGACTTTGGCATGTAGATTAAGCTTGGTTATTAGTAAATTAATACATCCAGATAAAACTGGGTTTATACCTAATCGACATTTATTTTATAATTTAAGACATTTATTTAATATGATATACTCGCATAGAACGACAAACGATCTAACAATTGTTTCTCTAGACGCAGAAAAAGCTTTCGACCAAGTGGAATGGGCTTATCTTTTCACTGTTGGAAAAATTCCAATTAGGAGAAAACTTAATCTCATGGGCGAAGCTGTTATACACTAATCTGACAGCCAGAATACTGACAAACCAAATGCTTTCACCTAAATTTCACTTATCCAGGGGTTACAGACAAGGATGCGCCCTTTCACCAATGCTATTTGCTTTAGCCATAGAACCCCTTGCAGAGAGTATTGGGACACATTTGGGCAATCATGGATATAACACTAAATATACCAGCAATAAAACATTGTTATATGCAGACGGTGTACTTTTATACATTACTAATTTCCAAGTTAGTATCCCAAATGTATTAAACATTAGAGAACAATTTGGTGCTTTTTCAGGTTATAGATTAAATTGGAATAAAAGTGAAATTATGCCAATAAAAGCTCAAGATCCTTCTCAACCCCAAAGATTTCCCTTCAGAATTGTTACCGAAAAATTTAAATATCTCGGAGTTTACGTGACTAGAAAATACTCCTTTCTATTTAAAACAAATTTCCCACCACTAATTACTAAACGATATGCCTACATTCAATTCTGGAAAACACTTCCTATTTCCCTTATAGGTAGAGTAAATGCCATAAAGATGATCTTCCTTCCACAACTCCTATATTTATTTCAATCAATACTGATATATCTCCCCAAAAGTTTTTTTAGTAATTGATTCTACTATTACTAACTTCATTTGGGACTACAAAACCCACAGAATACATAAAAGACATTTGTGAAAATCCAAATAAAACAGAGGATTAGCACTTCCTACCTTTCTTTTCTATTACTGGGCGACTAACATTAAAAATATAATTTTCTGGTTGGACGATACATGTCAACAGGTAAAATGTTTAAAAATGGAGAGGGAAGATTGTTTGCCTTTTAACATAGGCTCAATTCTTCTATCTCCAATACATCTGAATAAGTCAACGTATGAGCAAAATCCAATAATACACAGTACCCTACATATCTGGAAACAGTTGAAATTAAGTCTTAAACTGAGAAATTTGTCTCTCCTTCTGCCCATTGCTAACAATCCCTCGTTTAAACCATCTACTTTAGATAAGGTGTTTGTTCAATGGAAAAACCAAGGACTTAATACAGCAGGAGACCTCTATAAGGAGGGGACTTTCTTTTATTTTCAAGAACTACAGGAGAAATATCATTTGAAAGCATGCAATCTTTTTAGATACTTTCAAATCCGAGATAATGTGAAAACATACACACAATATTGTCCTTTTATGGGTCCAGATATACTAGACGATTGTCTGAATAGACATGCCGATACAAGTAAGTTGATATTTTACATTTATAACACTCTCTTAAATATTGATACCCCACCTTCTGAGATGTATAGGCGAGCATGGGAAGACGAGTTGGGTTTATCTATTTCAAAAGATATATGTGAGGAAAGCCTACTATACATACATTACTGCTCTCTCAATGTCAGGCACTTCCTGATACAATTTAAAATACTGCATAGGCTATACTATTCAAAGTAAATTGAATAAGATTTTCCCAACTGTCTCCCCTATCTGTGATAAATGTCACCTCCAAGAAGCGACCTTAACCCATTCCTTTGCATCCTGTATAAAGATACGAAATTTCTGGATAGGAATATTCGGTATCATCTCTAAAACGCTTAAAATTAAACTGGAGCCAGATGCAAAACTAATAATTTTAGGAATGTCAGAGGGCTGTTCTAAGTTAATGACATTTCAATGTGATGTTTCCTTGACTACGGCTTAATAACTGTGAAAAACATACTCAAATTCTGGAAAAAGATAACAGTTTCTACAGTGAAGATGTGGATCACTGAAATGACCGAGACGCTACATTTAGAAAAAAATTAGGCTTGTTTTGACTGATAAAGGAGACCGATTCTCCAAAACGGTCTCCTTTCACTGAATTTCTTCAACAGCAGAATGGTTGAACACAAATTTAAAACCGATGCTTGGGATGGGTGAGCGGGGGGGATGGACAGTGGGGCATATCTCCGTTTTATTTCTTCTTGCACCTCGTTAGTAGTTCAGGGGTTTTTTCTTCTCTCTTTTTTGTATTTTTCTTATTTTTCTTCATTCTTTCCTTTTTTCTCTTTTTCTCGATTTATGTATCAATTTATTCTTCTCGATTTATGTATCAATTTATAAAATGTTAAAAATGAAGCTGTACGAAAATTGTATAACTGTCATGCCGATTGCCTTATTCTTGTACAATTGCTTCTAATAAAATATACATTAAAAAAAAACTTATTTAATAATTGACTCTAGCACCTTCCCCACCACTGATGTCAGGCTAACTGGTCTATAATTCCCTGTTTTCTTTCTCGCTCCTTTCTTGAAAAGTGGGATAACATTAGCTACCCTCCAATCCACAGGAACTAATCCTGAATCTATAGAACATTGGAAAATGATCACCAATGCATCTACGATTTCTCGAGCCACCTCCTTGAGTACCTTGGGATGCAGACCGTCAGGACCTGGGGATTTATAGGCCTTCAGTCCCATCAGTCTACCCAATACTATTTCTCGCCTAATGCAAATTTCTTTCAGTTCCTCTGTCTCCCGAGATCCTCTGACCTCTAGTACATCTAGGAGATGTTTCTGTCTTCCTTAGTGAAGACAGAATCAAAGTACCTGTTCAACTCCTATGCCATTTCCTTGTTCCCCATAATAATTTCACCTGTTTCTGCCTTCAAGGGACCCACAGTTGTCTTTACTAATCTTTTTCTCTTAAAATTTCTCTTAACATCTCTTTTCTCTTAACAAGAAGCCTTCACTGTCCTTCTTTATATTCTTGGCCAGCTTCCCCTCGTACTTCATCTTTTCACCCCGTATTGCCCTTTTTGTTCCCTTCTGTTGTCCTTTGAAAGTTATACACTTTTTCTTTTAGTTTTTTTCTATCCCTAACTTCCCTTGTCAGCCACAGTTCTCTCTTACTCCCCTTAGAATCTTTCTTCCTCTTTGGATGAAATGATCCTGCATCTTCTGGATTATTCCCAGAAATTCCTGCCACTGCTGTTCCACTGTCATTCCTGCTACGATCCTTTTCCAGTCGACCTTGGCTAGCTCCTCTCTCATGCCTTCATAGTCTCCTTTGTTCAACTGCAACACTGACACTTCCGATTTAACCTTCTCCCACTCAAATTGCAGCTTAAAACTTATCATATTATGATCACTACCTCCTAATGGTTCCTTTACCTTGAGTTCCCTTATTAAATCTGGTTCATTAGACAACACTAAATCCAGAATTGCCTTCTCTCTGGTAGGCTCCAGTATAAGCTGTTTTAAGAATCCATCTCAGAGGCACTCTACAAACTCCCTTTCTTGGGGTCCAGAACCAACCTGCTTTTTCCAGTCCACTTGCATATTGAAATCTCCCATAGCCACAGTGTTGTACTTCCAATTAGCATGTGGCCTCACTCTGGCAATAGAGGAGGCCCAGGACAGGAGGGTCAGTATGGGGATGGGAAGGTAAGTGAAAATGGTGAGTATCAGGGATATCCAGTGTGATTGTTATGTCACCTGTTCTCCAGAGATGCTGCCTGACTTGTTAAGTTACTCCAGCACATTGTGTCTTTTTTTGTAAACCATCATCTGCAGTTCCTTGTTTCTTCAAAACTGCAGAACTACTTAACAACAAAATTACATCAGCTACATTCTAAATGTTGTCTAATTAAATGGATAAGAAAGGTTTGGGCCAAGTGCGGACATGTGTGACGAGCTTAGATGGGCCATCTTGGTCTGGATGCCCTGCTTCAGTGCTGTAAGATTCTGTGACTCGACAAGATGTCAGAATTGTAAGACAGTAGAGTCATAGAGTGATACAACTTGGAAACAGGCCCATTTCACACACCAACCAACATGTCCCATCTATGCTAGTACCACCTGCCTGCCCCATATCCTTCTAAACCTGTCTTATCCATGTACCTGTCTAAATGTTTCTTAAACATTGCAATAGAACCTACCTCAACCACCTCCTCTCACAGGCTCATTCCATGCACAACAACCCTTTGTATGAAAAAGTTATGCCTCAGGTTCCTATTAAATCTTACCCCCCTCATCTTCTAGTTCTTGAATCCCCTACTCTGCCATAGAGTCATAGAGTCATACAGTGTGGAAACTTGCTCACACAAGCCAAGAGAGTAAGCACTGCGCAAGAGACTCGATTTACCAATCTATTCCCCTCATTTACCCAATCTATTCCTCTCATTATTTTCTATGCCTCACCACTCAGCCTCCTGTGCTCCACAGAATAGTTCTGAGCCTGCCCAACCTCTCCTGATAGGTCAGGCCCTAGGGTCCTGGCAACACCCTCGCAACTCTTCTCTACACCCTGTCCACTTGGATGACATCAAATACAAATATTTTGCAAGTTAGTAGCTTGAGCTTCTGCTTTTATTTAATAGATGCGCAAAATAACTCAGCCTTGTGATGACAAGTCCTTGCACAAGGACAACTCCAGAGCCGTGATCAGCAGCACAAACATCGGTACCCTGGACAAAGCTTTTCACTGAGCTGAGGACACAGTCTAAGGAGAAACAGTCGTGTCCAATAACCTGTTATTGGATTGACTTGCCTGCTCCTCCTCAGCCCCACTCCCTATAAACCAAGGCAGTTCCAGCCAGGGAGAAAGGAGGAGAGAGAGTGTTTACGAATGATCCAAAGCAACACACACAGTGAAGATCAATCTTTATTCCAGAGGCAAACAGTAACATTTAAACAGCCAGCCACTCTCATCTCGCTCGGCGTGGCTTGTGAGTGAGAGAGAGAGAGAGCCGACTGACCTTGAAGAGTGATTGTTTGGTGTGGGGGAGGGAGGGAGGGAGGGAGGGGGGGGGGGAGGGGAGAGAGAGAGAAAGAGAGAGAGAGAGAGAGGGAGAGAGAGAGAGAGAGAGAGAGAGAGAGAGAGAGAGAGAGAGAGAGAGGACGACTGACCTTGCTAGGGTAGCGTGCACAAATGTGTAGTGGAAATTATAAATGGCATGGATTAATAAGGGTTAATCTATATCCTTCCTCTTAAAGAAGCAGAGCATATATATAGTGGTCAGTGGAGAATATTGTAAAACACCAATATAAAGTGCAGCATTTATTATTTTACGTGTACATGCCTGTGCATATACGAGCACGTAAAGCAAGACGGGTCATGCACAGTGCAAGTGTAGCCGGTGAATTTTCCATCAGCGGGTTTGGCTTGCAGACACGACCTGCACGTGTACGCTAGTACCCTGCGTGCGCCTCATCTTTCGCTGAGGGAGCTAGTCCCTTATCGGGTGAACACGGAGGAGAAGCCACTGGTGGAGATGGAGGCACCGGGGAAGGCAGGGATAGTGCAGGCACTGGCAGAAGAATCACTGGAGTGGTATTTGCAGAACGTGAGGGAGGACTGACAGGCTGGTCAGGGTAAGGACTTGGAGGTGCCGGTTCATTAACCAGCGTTCCATTAGTTCTTTTGCACTTCTTACCGTGCGCCCGGCGAAGCCGTTGGACTGTGAGTACTCGGGGCTGCTGGTGATGTGGTGATAATCTGAGCATTTCGCAAAATCACTGAAGAGCTGAATGGAGAATTGAGTTCCATTGTCTGAGAGTAGCTTGAGGGGTGCTCCTTGGACAGGGAAGTGGCAAGTGTGCTTTTGAATGGCCATGGCTGAGGTCGGGCTACTGAGCAGGTCGATTTAAAACCATCCTGAGTAGGAATCGACTGGAACCAGGTATTATTTGCCATGACACTCAAAGATGTCGGCTGCTACTGTGGACCAGGGTAAGTCCAGTGTGTGGTGCGGGAGAAGTAGTTGTTTCTGTTGGTGCGGGGTCAGGCTGTTGCAAATCGGGCAGGCAGCAACTTTCTCGAGAATGTAGTCAGCCATGTCAGGCCAGACAAGCATACCTTTTGCATGTTGGAGGGTTATATCTACAGCAGGATGCCCCCATGGACAATATCGAAGTACTTACTGTGAAGAGACGTCGGGATGAATGCCTTATGTCCTTTCATTATAATGCTGTCTTGAATGACCAGTTCGTCGCGGACAGGGTAGAATGGGCAGACAGCTTGCGGTAGGGGGTGCTGTTTGTCTGGCATGACAGTGGCCAGCGATTGTAGCGTTTCGTCTGCAGCTGTTTGTGCCACTAGGATGTCTAAGCCCACGGAAGGCCTGGGTTGGAATGCCACGCCTTCCATCTAAGATGGCCCATCTAAGCTAGTCCCATTTGTCCGCATTTGGCCCAAACTTTTCTTATCCATTTAATTAGACAACATTTAGAATGTAGCTGATGTAATTTTGTTGTTAAGTAGTTCTGCAGTTTTGAAGAAACAAGGATGATGGTTTACAAAAAAAGACACAATGTGCTGGAGTAACTCAAAAAGTCAGGCAACATCTTTGGAGAACATGGACAGGTGACATAACAATCACACTGGATATCCCTGTTACTCACATTTTAAGTTACCTTCCCATCCCCATACTGACCCTCCTGTCCTGGGCCTCCTCTATTGTCAGAGTGAGGCCGCATGCTAATTGGAAGAACAACACTGTGGTTATGGGAGATTTCAATATGCAAGTGGACTCGGAAAATCAGGTTGGTTCAGGACCGCAAGAAACGGAGTTTGTAGAGTGCCTCTGAGATGGATTTTTAGAACAGCGTGAAAAAAGGCCCCCTTCCGCCCACCGAGCCCGCACCGACCAGCAATCGCCGCACATTAACACTATCCTACATACATTAGGGACAATTTACACGTATACCAAGCGATTTAACCTACAACCTGTACATCTTTGGAATGTGGGAGGAAATCGAAGATTTCATTTTCACACTTCTGTACCTCTTGCCTGATGGGAGAAAGGAGATACGGGGCCATACCGCGGTCACGGGGAGAACATACAAACTCCGTACAACAGCACCCGTAGTTGGAATCAAGCCCGGGTGTCCGGCGTTGCAAGGCAGCAACTCTACCGCTGCGTCACCATAATGCACCATTTAGTTCCATAGTCACCAGGCCTACTCCTGATCAGATCAAGATGATCTGATGAGTTTTAATCTTTGTTTAATGCTTCCTTCTTTGCAATATTAATTATGCTGTGGCTTATCATTCGAGAATTGCTAAGAATTTGATGAGGTTTTAACAAAAATTATGTCAAACACTTTCATCGCTGACAGCTCATCATTTATCTTTACGTCCATTGAGATTGATATTACCATTGGGTTATGGTGCAAAGAAAATGATAATAGATCAATGGACCTTTTTACATATCTTCCAATTCTTCTTTCCATTGAAGTAATTGCACAGTTTAAATTTCACTCAAGAACATTTGTTATACAACTTGAATATTTTTATCATTTCCAAATATTTAAATCCATGTAAACGTCCTACTTATTTGCAAGTCGAGGACAGAGAACATAAAGCAGTACAGCACACGTCAGGCCTTTTGGCCCATATTGTCCATGCTGAATATGATGCCATGTAGAAAGCATTTTATCGGGATGCATCACAGCATGGTTTTGGAACAGCTCCATCCAAGAGCGCAAGAAATTGCAGAGAATTGTGGATGTAGCCCAGACCTTCACTCAAACCAACCTCCCTTCATTGACTCCTTTTACACCTCACAAGTCCACTAGCATAATCAAGGACAAGTTGCACCCTTGTCAATCCCTCACCTCCCATATCCCAAAAGGAAAGAAGAGATATGGGGAGAAGGCAGGCACGAGTTATTGATTGGGGACGATCAGCCATGATCACAATGAATGGCAGTGCTGGCTCGAAGGGCCGAATAGCCTCCTCCTGCACCTATTTTATATGTTTCTATGTTTCTAAGTACAGAAGTGTGAAACGATCACCAAATTCAGGGATAGCTTGTTCCCAGCTGTTATCAGGCAACTGAACCTCCTACGAACAACTAGAGAGCAGTCCTGAGTACTATCTACCTCAACTATCTTTGATCTGACTTTTCTGTACTTTATCTTGCACTACACGTTGTTCACGTTATTCCCTTTATCATGATTTTGTAAACTGTGGATAGATCGATTGTAATCACATATTGTCTTCCCTCTGACTGGATAGCACGCAACAAATGCTTTTCACTGTACCACGGTACATGTAACAATAAACTAAACTAAACTCAAACTCAAACTAAAATTAAATTAATCTCTTCTGACTGCACATGATCCACATTTCTCCATTCCCTGTATATCCACGTGCCTATCAGAAAGTCTTTTAAAATCCATAATCATATCTGTCTCCCTGGCAGCGAGTTCCAGGCACCCACCACTCTCTGTGTAAAAAACTTGCCTACACATCGCCTTTAACCTTTGTCCCTCTCACATTAAGGTTATGCCATCCAGTATTTGGCATTTTCACTTTGTTAAAACAATTCAGAATATATACTTCTGTGAGGTCTCTCCTCAATTTCCAAAGTTCCAGAGAAAATAATCCAAGTATGTCCTTACAGCTGATACTCTTAATTCCAGGCATTATTCTGGAAAATATAAGTAGATTCCTGACACAAAGCGACCACAGTCAATTTTGGCTGAGGAGGAGGAGATGATAATGAAGAAATACGAACATGGAACTAGCAGGACGACTACGGTGGGGGAGGGGATGGAGAGAGAGGGAATGCAAGCAAGCGAAATACGAGGTGCGGGTCCTTCCATTTGTGTTCGGCGTCACTCTGACAGAGTGTCACTCTGACACTCTGACTCTGGGAGGAGGCCCAGGACAGAAAGATCAGATAGACACAAAAAGTTGGAGTAGTTAAGTGGGACAGGCAGAATCTCTGGAGACAAGGAATGGGTGACGTTTCGGGTCGAGACCCTTCTTCATACAGAAAGGTCAGTATGGGAATGGGAGATTAAATGTTTGGCAACCTATCCAGGTCTTAAAATTTGCAGTGTCTATTTTTGCAGCAGCAATAAATGGTTCAGACAACAGCCCTCTGAATAGAAACATAGGAAATAGGTGCAGGAGTAGGCCATTTGGCCCTTTGAGCTAGCACCGCCATTCAATATGATCATGGCTGATCATCCAAAATCAGTACCCGTTCTGGCTTTATCCCCATATCCCTTGATTCCCTTAGACCTAAGAGCTAAATCTAACTCTTTCTTGAAAGTATCCAGTGAATTGGCTTCCATTGCCTTTTGTGGCAGCGAATTCCACAGATTCCCAACTCCCTGGGTGAAAAAGGTTTTCTTCATTGCAGTCCTAAATGGCCTCCCCTTATTCTCAAACTGTGAACCCTGGTTCTGGACTCCCTCAACATCGGGAGCATGTTTCCTGCATCTACCCTGTCCAACCCTCTAAAAATTTAATTTTAAATATGTTTCTATGAGTTCCCCTCTTATCCTTCTAAATTCCAGTGAATAAAAGCCCAGTCGACCCATTCTTTCATTATATGTCAGTCCCGCCATCCGAAGAATTAACCTGGTGAACCTACGCTACACTCCCTCAATAGCAATAATGTCCTTCCTCAAATTAAGAGACCAAAACTGCACACAATATTCCAGGTACGGTCTTACCCGGGCCCATGTACAAATACAGTAGGACCTCTTTACTCCTAAACTCAAATCCTCTTGCAATGAAGGCCAACATGCCATTGGCTTTCTTCACTGCCTGCTTACTTTCAGTCACTGATGTACACCCAGGTCTCGTTGTACCTCCCCTTCTCCTAATCTGACGCCATTCAGATAATAATCTGCCTTCCTGTTCTTGCCACCAAAGTGGATAACCTCACATTTATCTACATTATACTCATCTGCCATGCTTCTGCCCACTCACCCAACCTATCCAAGTCACCCTACTGCCTCATAGCATCCTCCTCGCAGCTCACATTGCCACCCAGCTTTGTGTTATCCGCAAACTTAGAGATGTTACATTTAATTCCCATGTCTAAATTGTTAATATATATTGTAAACAACTGGGGTACCAGCAGCAAGCCTTGCGACACCCCACTGGTCACTGCCTGCCATTCTGTAAAGGACCCGTTAATTCCTACTCTTTGCTTCCTGTCTGCAACCAGTTCTTTATCCATGTCAAAACCCTACCCCCAATACCCTGTGCTCTCATTTTGCACCCTAATCTAATTAAGAATAAGGGGTAAGCCATTTAGAATGGAGATGAGGAAACACTTTTTCACACAGAGAGTTGTGAGTCTGAAATTCTCTGCCTCAGATGGCGGTGGAGGCCAGTTCTCTGGATACTTTCAAGAGAGAGCTAGAGAGGGCTCTTGAAGATAGTGGAGTCAGGGGATATGGGGAGAAGGCAGGAACAGGGTACTGATTGAGGGTGATCAGCCATGATCACATTGAATGGCAGTGCTGGCTTGAAGAGCGGTATGGCCTACTCCTGCACCTATTGTATATTGTCTATTGTCTTGTGTGGGACCTTCTCAAAGGCTTTTTGACAGTCCAGATACACCACATCCACTGACTCTCCCCTATCCATTCTACTTGTTACATCCTCAAAAATTCCAAATGATTAGTCAAGCATGATTACCCCTTCATAAATCCATGCTGACTTTGACCGATCCCGTCACTGCTTTTCAAATGCACTGCTATAACAACTTTAATAATCGACTCCAGCATCTTCCCGCTACTGATGTAAGGCTAAATGGTCTATAATTCCCCGATTTCTCTCTCCCTCCTTTATTAAAAAGTGGGGTTACATTGGCTACCCTCCAGTCCACAGGAACTGATCCAGAGTCAAGAGAACACATCCACGATTTCTAGGGCCACCTCCCTGAGCACTGGGATGCAGACCGTCAGGCCCTGGGGAGTTATCTGCCTTCAGTCCCAACAGTTTACCTAACACCATTTTCTGACTAATGTGGATGCCCTTCAGTTCCTCCCTTCCTCTAGATCCTCGGTTCCCTAGTATTTCCGGGAGATTGTTTGTGTCTTCCTTAGTGACGACAGAACCAAAGTACTCGTTTAACTGTTCTGTTATTTCCTTGTTTCCCATTATAAATTCACCTGTCTCTGATTGTAAGGGACCTACATTCGTCTTCACTAATCTTTTCCTTTTTACATACCTATAGAAACCTTTACAGTCAGTTTTTATATTTCCCGCAAGCTTTCTTTCATGCTCTTTTTTCCCCCTCTTAATTAACCTCTTTGTCCTCCTCTTTTGAGTTCTAAATTCCTCCCAGTCCTCTGGTTTGCTGCTTCTTCAGGCCAATTTATATGCATCATCCATGGCTTTAAATCTATCCTTGACTTCCCTCGTCAGCCACGGACGAGCCGCCTTCCCCTTTTTATTTTTTTGCCAGACAGGGATGAACAATTTCTGGATTTCTGAATCTCATGCCATTCCACAGGGCAATGGCAGCACCAGGACAATTAACGGTGCTTAGACAAAAAGCGACTGATTCCTCAGTTCATGTTGCAGCTTGCTCCCCAACTTGTTTTGACTCTGCACTTCCTCCTCTTCACGTACAATTACACCAGAGAACAAAACCAGGGAGTACAAAGGCCTGGGAAGATTGTGACAAGAAGAAAAGAAGGTGTCAAAGCAGCTGGAAGAAGACTAAAGGATAAAGAACAAAACCGCGCACCTGGAGAGTACAAGAGATAATAGTGATCCAGAAAACAAAGGATAAATATAAACTGCACGACGAGAATAAATAAAAGTACATGCGCTGACTTGTCAGTGCATGGTGACACACCTTCCCCTCTATTACCAGGCTTCTGAATGATCCATCCATAAGCTAGGGTACTGTCCGATTCACCATTAGATTTGTTTAGTTTAGTTCAGAGATACAGCATGGAAACAGGCCCTTCGGCCCACTGAGTCCGCACTGCCCAGCGATCCCCGGACATTAACACTATCCTACGCACACAAGAGACGATTTACATTTTTTATATAAAGCCAATTAGCCTACAAGCCTGTACGTCTTTGGAGTGTAGGAGGAAACAGAAGATTTCAGTTATAACCCATGCAGGTCAAGGGGAGAATGTACAAGCTCCGTACAGACAGCACCCGTAGTCAGGATCAAACCCGAGTCTCTGGCGCTGTAAGGCAACAACTCTATCGCTGTGCCGCTATGCCTCCCTGGAGTCAAGGGTTATGGGGAGAAGGCAAGAGAATGGGATTAAGCAGGGAAGACAGGTCAGCCATGATTGAATGGTGGGATAGACTCCTTGGGCCAAATGGCTTAATTTTGCTCCTATGACATGAACTGAAGGAGTAACTCAGCAGGTCCGGCAGCATCTCTGGAGAACGTGGATAGGTGATGTTTCAGGTTAGGATCCTTCCTGTCTGAAGAAGGGTCCTGACCTGAGACATCACCTATCCACGTCCTCCAGAGATGCTGCCTGACCTGTTGAGTTACTCCAAACCTTTGTGTCCTTTGTGGTCCTTTTGTATATTAATCAGCATCTGCAATTCTTTGTTTAATAAGCCAAAACTTACATTCTTTGATTTTGTGCAGGACACCTGGATTCCTAATCTTGCGTGTACATATAGTCTTCGAATAACACTTATCCATGTGGTATAAGTGATGTAAGTGGCTACTCACAATTATCTAAGTCAGTTCAAACCATTTCACCTCCACTGTGGTGGAAGTCATCCCTAAATTTGGGTGGCACGGCAGCACAGTGGTAAAGTTGCTGCCTAACAATGGTAGAGACCCAGGTTTGCTCCTGACCATGATGCTGTCTGTACAGATATTGTACGTTCTTTGTATGACCGCGTGGGTTTTCTCTGGGTGCTCCGGTTTCCTCCCACATTACAGGTTGGAGTTTAATTGGCTTTGGTAAAATTGTAAATCATCCCTAGTGTGTAGGATAGTGCTAATGTAAGGGGTGATCACCGGTCGGCGTGGACTCGGTGGGCCGAAGGGCCTGTTTCCGTGCTGTATCTCTAAGGTCGAAAGTCTAAATGAGATTGCTGTTGGCAGCCATGCAGAACATAGTCAAGCGTCTGTTCTCCGATTATGCTATGTGGAGCAGTTCTGAATGAATGTCTCATTCAGTAAGGGTGGGAAAAGAAGATGTACCTTCTTCTGTGAGGCTTGCGACGCTATCGACATGATCCAACTAATAACACCATTCGATGCACATATTCTCTTGCCCAGAGTAGGTGAATTGGGAACAGAGGATATAGGTTTAAGATGAAGGGGAAAAGATTTAATAGGAATCTGAGGGGTAACATTTTCACACAAAAGGTGGTGGGTGTATGAAACAAACTGCCAGAGGAGGTAGTTGAGGTTGGGACTATCCCAACATTTAAGAAACAGTTAGACAGGTAGATGGATAGGATAGGTTTGGAGGAATATGGACCAAGTGCAGGCAGGTGGGGCTAGCTGGGACATGTTGGCCGGTGTGGGGAAGTTTCCACACTGTATCGCTCTATGACTATGAGAGGAAAACTAAAGATATGAAAAGGTACAAAGAACAAACGGATGAAAGGTACGAAAAGAACAAATCAAAGCCAGCAACAATGGTCAAGGAAATGTTGTGAAGTGGGTGATAAGTAGAATCTTAACCTCAATTGCAAACAACATTTCATCCTAACATCAGAATATGCCTTAGAAGAATGACTGTGGTAAATTCCAAGAACATTTTACTCTGATGCTTGGCTCAAAATACAGATTTCACAGATTTTTAATGTCAATATTGGAGGACTATCATCACAGAAATATAAATATGATTAAAATTATCTGGCATACATTATTTTAATGTCAGCTATCCATGCATTTGCACAGCCCGGGAATGGATAATTGTACCGTTGCGTTATTTCTCGTTTAATAGCAAATGCTTTTTGCAAAATAGGGAATTGATTTGGCTGCAAGCTGCTTGAACCCCCGGGTGGATTATCCACAAACATCAATGCTTTATTACTGATGAAAGAGGTTGGAATTAGGCCAGGTTTAGCTATTCTGCAAATTATCTCGATGACATACAGTATGGATCACTTTGTGTACATTGCCTTGGTTGATTTTGTATTAATTTAATTTAATACAGCACTCTGTCCCGATTATTAACATAAGGCATACAGAGTTCAGACCAATACCTAGTATAGTGTAAGTCAGGCTTAAATCAGAGATACACTCCCCTTTCTTGCATTATCCCACCCACCTTTCCTCTTCCCCCCCTTCCCCCCTCCCACTCCCATCCCATGAAATGATAGAAGTTCATGTTCATAGGTTCTGGGAGCAAAATGAGGCCATTCAGCCCATCAAGTCTACGCCATTCAATCATGGCTGATCTATCTTTCCCTCTCAACCCATTCTCCTGCCTTCTCCTCATAACCCCTGACACCCTTACTGCAGGAGAATAGAGGGAAGAAGATTAGACTTTATTGCCTACCATCACAGTGAGGAATGTGGGTAATCTGCTGTGGTGGATGTTTATGTTAACTTTTATGTAGTTTTGGGTCTTGTGTTACCATTGCCTTGGCATCTACAGCCCTCTGCAGCACGAATTGTGAGGAAATATATGTGAATGGGGATGGTGGGGTGGAGACGGGGGGGGGGGGGGGGGGGCGAGAGGGCTTTGTTTGTATGCGTTGTGTGACATTTATTCTGCATGCAGGATAGTTGCTAACATCTATGGTAGACTAGATGACCATGCCTAGAGGTGGGAAGGTAACAGTAGACCCATGCACTATACTGCCCTTATCTTATTCACCTGTTCTTGCCCTATAAGAGAATAGAATGTGTTTTTGTTCAACGTAACATAACCTTGTGAGATCAGGAACAATAAAATAACATTTGCAATTCCTGAACCCTTTCTTGAGTTCAATCTGAGTAATTCTTTTAAAACACAATTAATTCTTAAAGTTCCTCATTCAAACATGAATCAAAACACATTATTCACCACCCACCTACTCTGTACCTACTAAATACCTAATACTCAGCCATTGTGAATAAAGAGCGCATTTCATCAATTTTCAATGTACTGAAACAATGATAACTGCTTCTCAAGAAAAATTCAGGTTGTGAGATATTTAGATTCCAGATGGTGACATGTGCCTACATTTAGTTTTCATTTAGTTATGAGATAGAGTGTGGAAACTGGCCCACCGAGTCCTCTCCGACCATGGATCACCAGTGTCATTTACCACTCCCACACACTATAGGCAATTTACAGAAATCAATTAACCTAGGGAGAAAGAGGTGCAGCGCACAGGCCTTGAACCTGGTGAGACGCAGGAGGAGCCCGGCCGGGAGTCAACCCACAGAGAGCCCAGTCCCTCCATGCAATAGAGTCTCCCAACCCCTGCAGAGTAGTTATTAAGATGGCTGATCCGTGGGCGGTTGCTGCTGGGACGCAAGTCGGTGCCTGATCAACCCCCTGCTGGGTCGCCTGGGCGAGGGTGCCTGATGTTGTGAGACCCGAAACACCCGATGACCCCAGGTCACATCACTGAGGATGCGTCCCAGCGCATCTAGAAGATGTATATTTTTCACAACCTATAGGTCTGCACATCTTCGGAATGCGGGTGGAAACAGGAGTACCCGGAGAAAACTCACCCGGTCACTGGAAGAACGTACAAACTCCATATAGACAGCACCCGTAGTCAGGAGCAAACTAGGGTCTCTGGTGCTGTAAGACAGCAACTACCGCTGCGCCACTGTAAGGAAATTTAATCAGATCTCGACTTTCAAAAGAGCAAAAGGTCTCAGGAATATATTGTATGACAGACGGTATGTTCATTTTCTTTCAATTGAAGATCAGAGATTATATATCTGTCAATCCGTCATCTAAATGCCAAAGTAAGAACATTCAACTTAATTAACTGGTCTCACAGCGGAAGAGCCGCTGTCTCACAGCGCCAGAGACTTGGTTTCAATCCTAACCTCGGGTGCTGTATGTGTGGATTTTGCATGTTCTCCCTGTGTCCGCGTGGGTTTCCTCTGGTTGTTCAGGTTTTCTCCTGCATCCCAAAGACATGCGGTTTTGTAAGTTGATTGATCCTCTGTAAAAATTGCCCTAGTGTGTGGAGAATGGATGCAATAGTGGGATAACATAGAACTAATGTGAATGGGTGATCAATGGTCATTGTGGACTCAGTGGGCTGAAGGGCCTGCTTCGATGCTGTATCTCTAATCTGCATCTCAAACCTACAAGCAAGTAAAATGCCCTCCCCATATTGAGCTGTGGATTCAAACCAAACTATTTTTTGCCTCGGCTGTTTTTCTGTTTGACTCATTGCAGATTCAAAACGAAATAAAGTCACTGTCAGCAAAATCTGAACCCTTTGCTAAATAGAAACTCCTCCTGAATTTTCCCTGACTCAGTGATAATGGCGGATGCCTCTGCATGAACTATTTACAGTAAGTGTAACTCCTGAATCTAATTAATTTATACAGAGGGGACTGTTCATATACTACAATTAGTCATAGATAATTGGTCATCGATAGAATTAGTCATAGATAACTTACAGAATTCTTAAGGGGTTGGACAGGCTAGATGCAGGAAGATTGTTCCCGATGTTGGGGAAGTCCAGGACAAGGGGTCACTGTTTAACGATAAGGGGGAAGTCTTTTAGGACAGAGATGAGAAAATCATTTTTCACACAGAGTGTGGTGAATCTGTGGAATTCTCTGCCACAGAAGGTAGTTGAGGCCAGTTTGTTGGCTATATTTAAGAGGCAGTTAGATGTGGCCCTTGTAGCTAATGGGATCAGGGGGTATAGAGAGAAGGCAGGTACAGGATACTGAGTTGGATGATCAGCCATGATCATATTGAATGGTGGTGCAGGATCGAAGGGCCGAATGGCCTACTCCTGCACCTATTTTCTATGTTTCTATAACCATAGAGTCATGGAGTTTACAGCATGGAAACAGGTCCTTCAGCCCAACCAGACCATGGTGCCCCATCTACACTAGTTCCACCTGTCCACGTTAGCCTATATCCCTCTAAACTTTTCCTTTCCATGTTCTATCCAAATGTCTATTAAATGTTGTTGTAGTCAACATCTAAACCACATCCACTGGCAACTCATTCCATATACCCATCACCACTGTATGGAAAAGTTTTCCATCAGATCCCTATTAAATTTATCCCTCTCACCCTAAACCTATGTCCTCTGGTTCTTAATTCCCCTACTTTGGGTAAAAGATTATGCGTTCTCTCAGTCTATTCCCTTCATGATCTTATGCACTTCCATAAGATCATTCCACTTCCTTCTGCAAGGAATAAGGTCCTAGCCGGCCCAACGTCTCCCTATAGTTCAGTCCCTCGAGTCCTGGCAACATATTCGTAAATCTTCTCTGTACACTTTCTGGCTTAGCAGCATCATTCCCATTGCCTTGTGACCAAACGTGAATATCCTGACAGATGAAACCCAATGTGCCGAAATCATTTGGGACCACCCTATCCACCTGTGAAGCTATTTTCAATGAACTATGTGCCTGCACTCCAAGATCCCTCTGCTTTACAACACTCCCCAGGTCCCTGATATTTGATGTGAATATCCTGTCTGGGTTTGACTTCCCAAAGTGCAACATCTCATGTTCATTTGCATTAAACTCCATTAACCATTCCTCAGCCCATTTGCCCAACTGATCAAGATCCAGCTGTAATTTTTGATAACCATTTTCGCTATGTACGATACCGCCCACTTTAGTATAATCTGCAAATTTACTAATAATGCCTTGTACATTCTCATCCAAAACATTGAAAGTGAATCACCACATCCCCAGCGCCATCTTGTACCCTTCAAAGTTGTTAAAAAATGTTAGAGTCTTAACTAGGCCATAAAAGCCCGTTGTCATGGCGGCTGCACTGGTTGGGAGTTGCAGGGGTCGGCCTGGCCTGGCGATGTTGTTGGTGCCCACCACCGCTGTTCCGACGCTCCGTGTTGCTGCAGGCCGTGTCCGATCCATGCACTCGGCCTCTTAGAGCGGCGCCCAAACCAAACAAAACTTCTCTTCCAACACAAGTGGAAAGAACTCTGGCGACATTACATTTCTCAGCCTCTTGCTGGTTTCCATGGCTGTGCCGTATGTATTTATTAACTAGTGTCAGAGGCATGGATTTCTTATATGCATGATGAACATGAGAGGATGTAAATGAGCAAAACGTGTTCAAAGATGAAATACTACAGACTCTACGGAATGTACAGAGAACACTTAATCACTATCTCCCTTTTAAGGATGCAGATGCTTCCACAAGAGCAGACAATATGTATAAATGATTCAGAAATATATTTATCCCCTCTAGCTCGCGTTGTTACTGGGCTTTTCACGGTCTGT
The DNA here is from genome assembly GCA_963514005.1 of Raja brachyura. Next base: position 62,037,182 of record OY740787.1, read on the forward strand.
GGGTCCGATAAGTTGTTGCAGGGATTAATTATTACTTACCATGCATAAAATGTATTACATTTCCAAGAAAGAGGACAAATAAAAGATTTTCCTCAACCGATGACTTAGTCAGTGGTTGATATATTTTATTCATTGTATAATCATAACTATTTATAGAGTAATAAAGTCACACAGTGAGGAAACTTCGGCCCAACTTTCCCATGCTGACCATGATGCCCCATCCAGACCAGTCTTCATGTGCGTTTGGCCCATATCCCTCTAAACCTTTCCTGTCTATGTACCTGACCAAATGTCTTTTAAATGTTGTGATAGTACCTGCCTCAATTACCTCCTCCGGCAGCTCGTTCCATACACCCACCACCCTCTATGGGAAAATGGTTCATATTAATTATTTCTCCTCTCACCTTAAACATATGCTCTCTGGTTCTTGATTCCCCAAGGTAGACACAAAATGCTGGAGTAACTTAGCAGGACAGAGAGCATCTCTGGAGAGAGGCAATTGATGATGTTTTGGGTTGAGGCCCTTCTTCAGACAACTCTGGGTTGATAGGCATTCACCCTACCCATTCCAAGTGCACCTATTCCAGATTATGAATGTTAGGTATAATGTTAGGTATAATTTATGTATGATTTATGTTTTTGTGTGCTTGTCTGAGTCTAGGTGCCAGTGATGCAGTTGCTAGCAATATTTTTCAGTATAGCTGTACCTCATTGTGCCAATTAGGGCAGCACAGTGGCGTAGTGGTAGAGTCTCTGTCTTACAGCGTCAGAGACCCGGGTTCAATCCTGACTATAGATGCTGTCTGTATGGAGTTAGCGAGCCAACGGCCATCTACACTTCAGTAGAAGTTCCAATCACTGTCATACATAGCATTGTAAGGCACTGTGCCCGTTGATGGTTTCAACGATGATGATGTACGGAGTTTATACGTTCTCCCTGTGATGTGTGGGTTTTCTCTGGGTGCTCCGGTTTCCTCCCACACTTCATAGACGTTTGTAGGTTTATTGGCTCCACGCTTTATTTCTAAAGTTTAAAATAAAATAAATGACTTGAATAATTAGAAATGGAACTTTGTTGGGAAACATTAAAAAAGTATGAGCCTCAAGTTTTGGAAAAGTTATAAATAGAAAGTAGAATTTGTTTCTGCTCAACCCAACATTACCTTATGTAGGTATGTTACAAAACTTACCTTTAGCGGCGCTGCACTTCTGCCGCTCCCCGTGTGCGCGACTTTCGCGCCTTGCAGAGGGGGGCGGGCTTAAAGTGCCGTTTTTCCACAGGCCTGGATAATCGATGAATGTCGGGCGATTTGGTTGCTGAAGAAAAATCGCTCCGACATTTCATGAATGGAGGTATTTTTAAATTACTCTAGATTATTTATTAACTAGAGTAATTTAAAAATCACCTTCAAAAGCCGTGAGCGCAGACAACCGGAAGCATTTTGCGTAGGGGAGAAAAAAAGGTAAATACTTTATTTTTATATTAAAAGTTGGTTTTTCGGGAGGCATTAATAACATTTTTATGTTGCGAAATGGGGTCCCCAAAAAATGTATGAACCCCCAGTATTTTTCTCCCCAACTTCACTGCTAACCGCAACGTTCTAATCCACCGCATTCCACTAAAACCCACTCGCTAGTTGATTTAAATGGCCATTAATTTACAGCATAAAACACTAAATTCCTTCAGTTTGGCCCAGAAATTCATGAAAATGAGATTTAAAAATTATGTTATATTGTGGATTATTGTGTGAATGTTATTTGGACACTTAGGCAATTTTAAAAAAGTTTATCTTTTCTTAAGAAATTGATAGATGTTTAGATCTACTCATTGAATTTTGTAATTAGCTACAATTAGATAACTAACTAATTATATGCTTTAATTTCAGGTAATCCAAGTAAGATTGTTTCATATTTGTTTCAGAATGCTTCAATCTATAATAACTGAAAATTTCATTGAGTTCTCTTTATTTTTAAGAATGTTATGGACTTTTAACTTTTCCAGATCACAGCTTTTGAGTTAAGTCAATTGAAAGGCAATGGGAAGCAAGATGCTCATTTCCGAGTATGAAAATGGCCATAACTTTCTTAATACTGAAGATATGAAAGTAAATTAGGTGTCTAATTAAACTTCTTTTTATGCTTTATCTGATGGGATAAATTGCAGACTTGATTTTTAAAATCTCAAAATTTTGTAACATTGCTACCTTATGAAATCAGAAACAATAACATTTAATTAGCAATTGTATATCGAAGTCACGTGAGTGACTACGTGAAGAGCCCGCCAGCCCCCATGCACGTCAATATGTTGACGCACGGCGCCAGAATCAGAGTTCGAAACTGCTCTGACAGGTAAGAGAAAAAAATAATTCAGAAACGGGCCGCTGCTCCGAAAATAGGGGGAGTGGGCCCAGGGAAGCTGGCACAGCTTGTGCAGCTGCTGCCGTAGAGGCCGTGTAAGGAGTCGGCGGGATAAAAATAGTAGCTGCCAGCACGGCCGGGACAGCTACCGCCGCGGAGGCTCAGCAGGAGCTGGCAGTTTTCAAAATAGCGGCTGCCGGCTTGGCCAGGACAGTGACTGCCATGGCAGAATGGGGCTCCACTGGAGCAGGCGGCTGTTCGGAACATCTCACGGGCAAAGCCTGTACAGATTGGAGCTCCGTAAGGGAGTCATACAGAGGGCTGAGGAGGCAACACCTGGTTCAGGGTTGCGTTCCATTTCCTCCCCTAAGAAACTCAGTTGAAGCTCCAGAAGGCAGTCACTAGCAGGAGCTCCTGTCTAGTGAGTAAAATAAATGAATAAATAAACAAACAAACAAATAAATAAAGAAAAATAAATGGATGAATAAATGAATAAAAAGGAAAAAGGAATGTGCTCCTAGTTCAGGAGACATTTACAGGCTGTGTCAGTCAGATGGTTGTGGGAGCAACACCTGGTTCAGGGTTGCATTATAATATGGCCCGCTCAGAAGAAGGAAAGCATTACCTGGCTCAGAGTTGTGTTATTTCCCGCTCAGAAGAGGGGAGTGTTGGAGATTCTTACATAGGTGACTCCAACCATGTGGATATCGATAAGGAAATCGAATCACTGAACTAATGGGGGGATATGCTTCAATATTATTGATATGAAGGAGATACTGGCTCTTGTCACATATTTGCCATCCCTTTGGGGATAGGAGATTAACTGGAGGAAGATTTGGCTAAAAGTATCCGGGAAATATGCCAGTTCAGATAACTGCCAGACTTTTTGGATGTTCCATACGTCAATTTTATCAGTTGGGATGTCCCAGTGATGATATGTAGGCAAAGCATTATGTCAGCAAGTCCAAACACCGCTCTGGTCATTACGGCCTTTTGCAAGTCAGTAGATGGGTCTCATCTCTCGGAAATGCTATAAGGCATGAGATAATTCCCAAAATGGCTCATTTCTACAGGGCCAGTAATGTGCAGCCTGCATAGTATCTCTTCAGAGACGACTTATGTAGCAAGTTGAAGACTTGCAGCGAGAATTTAAGGCGGAGTACCATTCTATGTGGGTAAAGCTCCAGTATTCCGGCCGGTTTTCACCTGTATTCAAGGAGCAGGAAGCGCCGTTGAAGCTCCAGAAAGGAGCAGTCGGGAGTCACTAGCTGGCCTTGCAAGAACAGCTTGTTGCACCAGGCTTGCAGTAATGGCAGGCGTGACCTGCCCAGTGAGCCCCGCTGAGGCTTTGAAGGAGCAGCTGGCCTAAGGAGCAGCATGTCGATCCATGCTGGGAGAAACTGGCAGCGCAATCTGCACAGTCAGCTCCAGCAAGGCTTCAAAAAAGGCAGAAGGTCGCAGAAGTAGCCTGTCGAGGCAGGCTCGGAGTTATGGCAGGCGTGGCCTGTTCAGTGAGCTCCGCTAAAGCTCCGAAGGAGCAGAAAGGGCCGAAGGAGTGGCCGCCAAACCAGGCTGGGAATAACTGGTAGCGTGACCTGCATAGTAAAGCTCCAGCAAGGCTCTAAAGAGGCTGTAGGCCGAAGACGCAGTCTGTCTCATTGGGCTCAGAAATGCTGGCAGGCATGTCTTGCACAGCAATGTCATTTTGAGCTCTGGAAACGAGCTGTTTGGCAAGCGTGGGGCTGAAGATGTGGTCAGACAGGGTCTGCAATGGAACTTCGCTGAAGCTCCAACAAGCAGGTCGACCTGGGCTCAGAGACTCTGGCAAGTAAGGTCTCTTTACTAACCTCCGTAAAACTCCGAAATGGAGCAGTCTGTCACCCAGGTTTGGATTCACTGACAGCATGGGCTGTCTAGTACCTTTCACTGTCTCTGGAGAAGATCAGGTTGATGCAGAGACATTGGCAGGGTGCCTCGCATAGCAACCTCTGTAAGTTCCAAGTAGGAACATCTTGGCTACCCTAGTTCAGGGTAGACCATCTTGGAACTGGCTGGCCATATGGAACATATTGACCAGGGAAGCACTGCCTCAATATCTGTGATTGAGGTTATCAGGCTGCTCAGTAGAGTGAGGTAGTTTGAGGTTTCCCTCAGCACATGTTTAATTCTTTCAGCTCAGTTAGTAGAGTTGCCAGTTGGAAACATCATTGCCATCCTCTCTGGGATAGGCAGCTACCAGCAGAAAGGTGGTCTGGCAAGTAGCATTTTTTATCTGAGCTGCAGGTTCATGTTGTGAATAAAAAATATATATATATAATAATCTGTCGGCTCTCACTTCCAGTATTCCTGATTGAGTGGCTGGTCGAAGATAGTGTGTTGCGCACACTGGTGACTGAGACAGGTGGGTTTCAGTCAGAGGACTGCAGAGCAATTCCTGGTTCAGGGTTGCATTATGCTATTTTCCACTCTGAGGAAGAAGGCTGAGGATTCGTGGTGACTCTGACAGTCAAGAGTTGGCAGGGAACTCGTATTCCCACATCAAGTGGATGTTGTGTTTCAGCTCTAGTCATAAGGATCTGATTATATGTTATGAGCGAAATAAATAAATAAATAGATAGATGCATCTTCCGCGGCAAGAGAAGCCAAAAATATCCGTCCATACGGTCAATGGAGGAAACGATGGTTAGCCAAGTGGAAACAGAGACGTCTCACAAAGGATGAGTAGTCTGCCCAAGAACAAGAGAGGTATATTTCTGATATTTCTCAAGGTTGCAGAAAACTGGAGCATGCCAAATCAGGTTAGGATTTGGCTAGTCGGATCATGTGTTTGGGTACCCAATTTAAGATAGATAATTGTCTTTCAGCAATTTAGCTGATTCTAAGGATTAGGGCCTCAATCGATCTTGAAGATGCATACTTTGCCATATCTATACACGAGAGGCACAAATATATCTGGTGTTTTGATGACAAAGCCAGTGGTGGAAAGTTTAGGCTACCTGGGGGCTGTCTTCAGGCCTAGGCTATTTACAAAGATTCTAAAGCTAATTCTGCCCTACTCAGATGAACAGGGCATTGTGTCATGGAGTTTGTAGACGACACACAAATTTTGTAGCTGATAAGACTCAGGGGTTTTATCAGTCGATGCCTCTTACGATATTAAGGATGAGGCAACATGAAATTTAATAGTGCCAATTTTGCCTACTCATTCAGGGTGTCCATGGTAAAGGCAGCTGAAAGAAGCTCCTATTTACTCGAAGTCACGAGTGATGGCTAGCTCAGCCTATTTCTCGTGCAGCTAGTTCTGCACGATTGTATGGGAAGTTTGTGAAGAAGACATGTGAGCTACTTTTAAACAGAAGTAGCAGAGGTTTGTGTTTTTTTCTGTTTGCGCTTAGGGAAGCGATTATGTTATAGCACAATTGACACTGCTTGTGCTGCTTTGTCATTCTCTATAAGTACCATAAGTGGGACAATAAATGATTGGTTATTCACCCGTTGTTGACTAACGTTATGCAAGGTGTCTTTTATATGACCGGTCTAAAAGCCTAGTAGTGTGGAATGTATATCAGTAAATTATTATGCAGATATTCAGCTACTGCATTCCTAATGGGAACAGTATCTTTTAAGTTGATTATGCTTTTAGCAACTGATTTCAGCACACAGTCTTCACTCAATCTCTGGCTCGGTCTCTGGGTCATAACTGACATGAGGGTAGCTTGTTATGGGAATGATCTCATAAAGCAAAATGCACATGGTTGGGTACAATTTGGAGTTGACAGCATACCCACCAGATCGGAGATTGGGGGTGTTATTATGTATACAGGTACACTGAGCTTGCTAGTACCTATGAGATGAAGAATAGTTTCTTCTTTGTTATTTAATAGTTTTCTCAAGAGATTGCTGGGGGCTCATTAGCAGCCAATAGAATGGATATTCCCATTTTATCATCTTCTTGCAACAGCAGGAGGCTTACAAAGTGTGCTTTCGGAAGTTATAAAATTTGGTTGAATATGCCTGGATGATTGCAGATAGAATTCTGAACAGCGTTGCATGAGTTATTGTCTAATTCAAAGCCAATTGGGACTGTGGTCCGATTAAGGGCAATAGCCATGTATGCAAGTTAGCATCATGTTGTTAATAACCCATGTCTTTTCTACACACACAGATTGGGTTACTGCATGAAACCACAAAGCTTTGAAGGCTTCACGTAGTCACTCACGTGACATCAATATAAAATAGAAAGATTAAACAAGAACTTACCGTTTGAAGTTTGATCTTTATTTTATGAGAAGTTGAAGTGAGGGATTACGTGCCCTCCACTCACAACCCTGAATCTCATAAAGATCATTCGGTAACTCAACCGTTATTAATCTTTCTATACTTTAAGTTTGTGCAAGTGGTCTGTGGTTTCATACAGTTATTCTGAAGATTGATGCGCATGTGGGCTGGCGGGCTCTTCACGTAATCCCTCACTTCAACTTCTCATAAAATAAAGATCAAACTTCAAACGGTAAATTCTTGTTTAATCTTTCTATTCCTGAACACTGTGAATCATACAATAATCAAATAATCCAATGTTGTAGTACAATTTGAACTTGGTTCCGTTCACTTTGCAAATGTGAAGCTCTGAACGTTACTCTGAGGATACCCCTCTCATTACATATTTACCTAAAAGTCATACCCATTCTTTGTTTTTAGGTTTTTAAAGGATTCCATGCAGACCATTTGATGGGCTGAAGGGCCTGTTTCTGCGCTATCTCTAAAGTAAAATCTAAACAGGGGAACAGGCCCTTCGACCCACATTATCCGTGTTGAACATGATGCCAAGACTAACACATATGCCTGCACATAATCCACATCCCTTCAATCTCTGAATATTCACATGCCTATGCAAAAGTCTGTTAAATCTCAAATGCCAGACATACTTTGATACAATTCAAAGTATTACATAGATTACATTATTCAAAAAAGAAATTAAATAGAATTTTTCCTAATATATCCCCATTGTGTGATAAATGTCAGCACATAGAAGCTGATTTAACACATAGTTTTGTAACATACACAAAACTTAATAGTTATTGGACTGAGATTTTTAAAATTATTTCTATAGTTCTTAAGATTATATTAAATCCTGACTCAAAGCTAATAATATTTGGTGTTTTAGATTCAAATCAGACATTAACAGTAAATCAAAGAAATTTTCTTGATTACTGTTTAATGATTGGAAAAAAATGAATATTAAAATTCTGGAAGGGACCATTATCCCCTACAATCAAAATGTGGACAGTGGAAATGTTGGAGACGTTGCAATTGGAGAGAATTAGGTTTATCCTAATGGATAAATACGAACTTTTTGAACAAATATGGTCTCCATTCACTGATTATATGAAGGGGTAGCTGGGCTCAGCATTGTAACTCAACAAGTACCCGGTGGTAAAATCAGATGAAAAGGTTTAATCTGAGATTTGTATACTCGTCTCTATATATATTTTTATTAGAAATTGGTCCATTCATTGCTAAGATGTATACTTTTTTTTTATTTTTAAGTGTAACAATTGTTTGTCAGTAATATGGGTTTTTTATTTTTTTATTTTTTTAAATTAAAAAATAAATAAAAAAATTTCTTCTCACATATAATCAAAATTATAATCACACTTTTTTTAATTAAACATATTTTTTCTTTACTCTTTTTTCTTTTCACTATTAAAACATTTGAGGCTTATATATATTGCTTTGTAATATTCATATAACTTTGGAAATATGTAACATGTATATCTGGAAAAAACTGTTATATTATTTGTAATACGAATGGCTTCTAATAAAAATATATATTTTTTAAAAATCTCACTATTATATCCATCTCCACCACTACCCCTGACAGCACATTCTAGGCACTCACCAAACACTTGTCCTGCACATCTATCTGTAGTATTACTAAAACTCTCTTGACCACCTCCGGTCTACGTTGTAAATAAATTTGTGTTAAAACGCTACCCTATATCGCTGGGATTTTTTTGCCATCTTATTCACCATTCTCCTCTGTTCCAAGCACCCCAAGTTTTGTTCTGATCGGTAAAATAATAGAAAACTTATGTAGGTTTAATAAATCGACAGATCAGCAGAGTGGTTTCCTCGCCTGAGTGTTACCATGAAGGTAACGCCCCTTCTGGGGGCCAGGAGAATAAAGTCCTGGAGGCCAGTCAGCCCGGAAGATGGGAAGCTGTAAGTGAGAGTTGAGTCCAGAACTGTGAGTCTATGCCGTGCTGACTGAACTGTGAGTCTACGCCATGCTGACTGAACTGTGAGTCTATGCCGTTCTGAATGAACTGTGAGTCTATGCCATGCTGAGTGAACTGTGAGCCCACCAGCCGTGGCTGAGTCCAGAGGTCGCGCTTACTCCGGAAGTCGCGCTCACTCCAGAAGTCGCACTCAGTCCAGATGTCGTGTTCAGTCTGGAAGTCCCTCTCAGTCCAGAGGTCGCGCTCAGTCCAGAAGTCCTGCTCAGTCCAGAAGTCGGGCATGAGTAGATTCAAGAGAATTTTACTGTCATATATCCCAGATGTGTGTGTGTGAAGGAGGGTGTGAGTGTGTGTGAGATGGAGGGTGTGTGTGTGTGTGCGGGGTGTGTGTGTGTGTGTGTCAATGTGTGGGTGTGAGTGTGTGTGTGTGATGGAGGGTGTTGTGTGTGTGATGGAGAGTGTGTATGTGAGATAGATAGAGGGTGTGTGGGTGATGGAGGGTGTGTGTGTGTGTGAGATGGAGGGTGTGTGTGTGATGGAGGGTGTGTGTGTGTGTGAGATGGAGGGTGTGTGTGTGTGTGATGGAGGGTGTGTATGTAAGAGATGGAGAGTGTGTGTGTATGAGATGGAGGGTGTGTGTGTGTATGAGATGGAGGGTGTGTGTGTGATGGAGGGTGTGTATGTAAGAGATGGAGAGTGTGTGTGTGTGATGGAGGGTGTGTGTGTGTGAATGGAGGATGCGTGGGTGTGTGAGAGATGGAGTCTGTGTGTGTGTGAGAGATGGAGGGTATGTTTGTGCTGGAGGGTATGTGTGAGATGGAGCGTGTGTGTGTGTGAGATGGAGGGTGTGTGTGTGATGGGGTGTGTGTGTGCGTGTGTGCATGTGCGTGTGCATGTGTGAGTGTGCGTGTGCATGTGTGCGTGTGTGTGTGTGTTTGCATGTGCGTGTGCGCGTGTGCATGTGCGTGTATGATGGAGGGTGTGTGGAGTGTGTGTGTGAGCCCACCAGCCGTGAGTGACTGAACTGCAAGCCCACCAGCCGTGACTGAGAGAACTGCGAGCCCACCAGATGTGACTGACTGAACTGTGATTCCACGAGCAGTGATTGACTGAACTGTGAGTCCACCAGCTGTGACTGACTGAACTGTGAGCCCAAGAATCCATTCAGCCCACAATGTCCATACAAGCCCTCTGAAAACCAGTCCCTTCAGCCCTCAACACCCATGCTAACGCTCCAGAAAGCCTCCCCCCCACCCCCCCCACTGGCCAACAATATTGGAATTGGTGGAGAGGTGGAATATTGCATTGGGGGACCAACCCTCCCATGTGAGAACGGGACCCAATGGGTCCCACTTAGTCGAGTCCCCTTTAAATTTTTATCCTCTCCTGAAAGCTACTGTATGCCCTCTAATGGCCCACATTTTTAATATGTACCTTGAAGGGCAAAATATTGATTTTATTTACTTACATTTCATTTTAAGTGATGGCTACATTTTGCACATTCGTTTAGACTTTGGACTTTAGAGATACAGCATGGAAACAGGCCCTTCAGTTGACTGAGTCCACACCAACCACCTATCACCCACATGCTTGTACTGTCCTACAAACTAGGGACAATTTACAGAAGCTAACTAACCTTCAAACCTGCATGCCTTTAGAATGAGGGCAGAAAGCGGAGCACCCGGAGAAAGCCCACGTGGTCACAGGAGAGAGTACAAACTCCATCTATAGTCAGGATTGAACCCGGGTCTCTGGTGCTGTAAGGCAGTAATCTACCGCTGTGCCACTGTGCCGCCCTCTTCTTCTTACCCCAAGATCAACTTATCCTAAAGTAACCCTCTCCTTATGGATTCCTGTTTTTAGTATTGACTAGACCAAGTACAGACCCGTTGGGTCTGTTCCCGCAACGCGCGGTTGCGAGGGGAGGGGGCGGCCTGAGGCGTCACACACACACTAACCAACCTCTCACATACACACACACACACTAACCACCCCTCACACACACACACTAACCACCCCCATTGATAATATATTAGGAAGGCAGGGAGGAGAGGGGTAGGGCCGCCCAGCAGCCGTCGGCCTTGGAGTGAGCCTCAGCTCCATGGCCACGCATCCTCGGGGCTTCAGACCCTGAGTACGGGGAGGGGGGAGGGGAGGGTGGAGTGGTCGTGATGCCGAGTGAGCCTGCGGCCTAAGCGTATGCCTTTAAGGCGCTGCGTACGACATCAAGACGCTGCATATGACGTTGAGACGTTGCGTACGCCCGTCGAGACGCTGCGTGTGCCCTCAATGCAAGCCTGCGGTCCGCCAGCGAGGACGACTAAAAGTAGCGGGGGAACAGCCGATCTTTGCCTTCCGCCAGTGTGACAGAGCCGGGCTGGGGGGGGAGGGTGGAGGGGAGCCAGTCAGCAGCAGGCATTATGGTCGTGCGCGGCACGTGATTAGAAGATGGCCAGCAGGAGGCGACAAAATGAGTGAGGGGGGGGGGGGGGGGGGGGGGGGGTGAAGGATTTTATTAAAAATGTGCACAGAAAAATGACTACATTTAATGAGGAGTGGATGAGCGAATGTAAAAGTGAAATCGCTAATGAAATGGTAAAAATCTCGGCGTTTTTTCATCTGGTTTTGGCAGAGTAACGAATCAAAGGCCAAAAATATGACATACACCCACACACACACACACACACACACACACACACACACACACACACACACACACACACACACACACACACACACACACAGTTTTAAAAGTATATAGATATACTTATTGCAAGTTAAGAACCAAACGTCCATTCAAGGATGTTGCAGCGGCGCCTGTTGGTGCACGCAGGTATCGAACATGGCGTTCGGAAACCGGGGTCACGTGACTCGGGAGTGGCTGCATATTTTTGGGCAGTTTCGCTTTCACGTCGGCAGTTGAGTGATGACCAGTTATCAAAACGTAGTTGTCGTTCTTGCGACCGCCAAATTGGTGACCCCGACCTGTCTAGCCGTCGTTAGACAAATAGATCATACAGGAAGACTACGTTCCTGCCGAATCAGCCGGCATGCGACAGGGCTCACCATGCCTCAAAGTGCCATCATTTTGGCGCGATCAACCTCAGGTGTGGTTCACGCACATTGAAGCACAGTTTCATCTGCACCGCATAATTGCGGGTGATACGATGTATTTCCATGTGGTGGGAGCTTTGCCACAGGACTGTGCCTCGAGGCTGTTGCCTTACACCAGGGACCCACCGACGATTGCCAAGTACGAGGGGCTGAAAGCCCTCCTGCTCCACACCTTCGGTCTCAGTCGCAGAGACAGGGCTGCGAAGATATTGTACATGGACAGCGTCGGCGATCGACGGCCATCCACCATCATGGCAAAGATGGCGAGCATCAGTCGGACTTCAAACAGGCGTTCCTGGAGCAGATGCCTGACGAAGTCCGACTGATGCTCGCCAGAGCTGACTTCAGCGGCCCCCAGCACCTCACGGAGAGAGCTGACGAATTGTTGGCACACAGACGATGTTTGTGCCTTCACCTGCCCCCCTGTGACGGCGCGGGTGCAACCGAGACGACAGCGGGAGGAAGAAGAAGGCCAGCCCAGCGTTGAAGAGGAATCGCCGCTTCCAGTGGTCTACAGCAGACGCCGTTGGTGCTACTACCATCAGCACTACGGCCCCAAAACCCAAAGATGCCGAAGCCCCTGTTCGTTCCTGAGACATGCCTCGGCCGGTCGTCCCTAGAGGCGAACGCGATCGGCCCAAACGAACGCCTCTATGTCCGTGATCGCCATTCCAGCCACCGTTTCCTGGTGGACTCCGGTGCCATCGCCAGCATCCTGTCGCCGACAGCCTGAGATACCCACGTCAGTAAGGTAGGACCCGTCCTCTCAGCTGTTAACGGGAGCGACATTCGCACTTATGGTGCGCTTACCCTGGACTTACATTTCGACTCCCGCCCGTATAGGTGGAAGTTTATCGTTGCTGACGTCGCCCAACCAATTCTGGGGGCCGATTTCTTGCGCGTGTTCTTCCTGTTAGTCGATGTGCGAGGCGGACGCATGGTCCCTGTGTCGGACCTGTGCCCTGCCGAGCCGCGTAATTTGTCTATGCCCCTACAGCAACTTGACGAGGTAGCTGAGATCCAGCAACCTTTCGCAGCCCTGCTCACCGATTTCCCAGGGTTGCTCGCGCCCCGGTTAGATGGGGCCGTGCCCCATCATGGCGTGGTCCACCACATTCCCACCGAGGGCCCACCGGTTCACGCCCGCGCACGCTGCCTCCCGCCCGATAAACTGCGCATCGCACGAGACGAGTTCCAGCTTATGGAGGACATGGGGATTGTCCGGCGGTCGGACAGCCCTTGGGCTTCTCCGCTACACATGGTGCCCAAAGCATCCGGGGGTTGGAGACCTTGCGGTGATTACAGGCGTTTAAACGCCGTAACCACAGCAGATCGGTACCCAGTCCCAAACATCCAGGATTTCTCGGCTCATCTGGAGGGCGCATCCTTTTTTTCAAAGGTCGACCTCATTCGCGGGTATAATCAAATTCCGGTCCATCCAGACGACATCCCTAAGATGGCCATCACCCCTTTCGGCATTTTTGAATGGCTTAGAATGCCTTTTGGCCTCAAGAATGCTGCTCAGGCGTTCCAAAGGTTAATGGATCAGGTGGGTTGGGGTTTGCCGTTTATATTCATCTACCTCGATGATATTCTGGTGGCCAGCAGCTCGCAGGCAGAGCACATCAGGCACCTCCGCCTGCTTTTCGAACGGCTGCGCAAACACGGGTTGGTAATCAACCCTGCGATGTGCCAGTTCGGATTGCGTTCCATTTCCTTTTTGGGTCACAGTATCACCTCCGACGGCACACAGCCGCTGCCCGAGAAGGTCAACGCTATCCGTCGCTTCCCGAGGCCTCTATCCGTCAAGGGCGTACAGGAATTTATCAGGATGGTTAATTTCTACCACCGTTTCGTCCCGTCAGCAGCCGCCATCATGCGGCCGTTGTACCAGTGTCTGGCCGGTAAGCCTAAGGACCTGGTCTGGTCCAAGGTAGACGAGACGGTTTTCGAGGGGGCTAAGACAGCATTGGCCAATGCCACCACTATGCTTGTTCATCCTAGGGCGTCAGCCCTAACGACCCTCACCATGGACGCATCGCTGTGGGCGCTGTCCTCGAACAACGAGTAGGTAGCCACTGGGTGCCGCTGGCATTTTTCAGCAGGCAGCTGTGGGCCCCCGAGGTTAAGTACAGCACTATCGATCGGGAACTCCTCGCACTCTACCTAGCGATCCGCCATTTCCGTTATTTCCTGGAGGGGCGCGCTTTTACTGCATTCATGGACCACAAGCCACTCACGTTCGCTTTGACAAAGGTGCCCAACCCCTGGTCTGCCAGGCAGCAGAGGCACCTCGCCTACATATCCGAATTCACATCTGATATTCGGCATGTGGCGGGGAAGCTGAACATCGTGGCTGACGCGCTGTCCCGTCCGGCAGTCCCAGAAGTTTCCGCTTTAAACCTAGGTGTGGATTATGAGCAGCTAGTCGCTGCCCAACAGGTAGACGCCGGCACGGAGGTTTACCGCAATGCTGAGTCGGGTCTTAAGTTGGCACCGCCAGCGTGCGGGTTGTTTGCGATGTCTCCACAGGCAAAGCCGTCCCATTGTCCCGATTGCCTGGAGGCGTCGGATTTTCGACACCATCCACAGCCTAGCGCACCCGTCCATTCGCGCCATCTCTGTTCTGGTCACGGCCATGTTCATCTGGCATGGGTTACGGAAGCAGGTCACAGCATGGGCCCGCTCCTGTATTCCTTGCCAGACTTCCAAGGTGCAAAGCACATGTGTCCGCCCGTGCAGGATTTCGCTGTTCCAGATGGCAGGTTCCTGCACATCCATGTCAACATGGTAGGTCCCTTGCCATGTTCGCGTAGGGCTACTAACCTACTGACCATCGTGGACGGGTTTACCAGGTGGGCGGAGGCGATGCCTTTAACTGATACCTCTGCTGAGGCTTGGATCACTCGTTTAGGGGTTCACTCTCATTGGATCGCTCGTTTCGGGGTTCCTTCCGATATTACTACTGATCGAGTGGCCCAGTTCGCGTCCTCCCTGTGGTGTGGTATGGCGCCGCTGTATGGTGCGAAGCTGCACCAGACCACCGTGTATCACCCAGAGTCCAACGGTTTGGTTGAGCGTTTCCACAGGCACCTTAAGTCGGTGTTGAAGGCATGGCTCACCGGTCCCGATTGGGTCGACCAGTTGCCTTGGGTTCTCCTAGACATCAGAACCATGCCTAAGGAGGACCTCAACACCTCCTCAGCTGAGCTGGTTCACGGTTCGGTGTTGCGGGTGCCTGGGCTATTTTCTACCTGTCCCCGGGATCAGGAGGTCCCGGCTTCGGCTTTGTTATCTGACCTTCGCGAGCGGGCACGCACTTTGATCCCGGTTCCCACTTCTCGACACGGATCGTCTGCGGTGCATATACCTACTATGTTACGCGATTGTGCTTATGTTTTCCTTCGTAGGGATGCTCACGGCTCGCCGTTACAGCGGGTGTACGATGGTCCGTACAGGGTGCTAGAGACTGGTACCTCGACGTTTACGTTGGACATGGGTGGCAAGGAGGAGTTCGTCTCTGTCAGGCGCCTTAAGCCAGCACACGTCGACGAGGATAGCCCGGTGACAGGGGCCACTCCGCGGCGTAGAGGACGTCCACAGGTCGTTTTGCCGCCCTCTGCACCTGTTACCCCCGGTTATGTTTCACCGGTCCCCACTGTTACGCCTGGCCCTCGTTCACATTTGTCGCGTCCCTCCGGTTCTGTTTTGCCGGCCCCTACTGTTATGCCCGTCCCGTGACCTCGGACTACGCGTTCCGTTCGAACCGTCCGGTAACCCGTGTGTTTCCGTACCGGGGGGGGGGGGGGGGGCGGCATGTAGCGCTGCCTGCTGGCGCAAGCAGGTATCGAACCCGTGTTCGGAATCCACGGTCACTTGACTCGGGAGGGGCTGCATGTTTTCGTGTGGTTTCGCTTTTGCACGGCAGTTGAGTGCAGACCACCATTGTCGTCAGACATGTTGTAAGGACCTGCAAGCTAAATAGATGTTTTATGAATAAAACCAATTATCAAAACTTAATTGTGGTTCTTGCAACCACCAAAACGTCATATTAATTGCTTTCTGAAGACAGTTTAAATAATTTCTACTTCAGTTGCCCGCTTCTAGCTGCAATATAAATCTTTTATAAGATCTTACCTAATCGTTGCAGGGTAGGTTACTTAAGAGGCTCTGGAGATGTAGAGGCACAGTAAGAAAAGATTTTGTTGCTAAGAAACCAGCTGAATGACCAGCAGTGTAGAAGATCAGTTTTTAGCTTCAGCAAGAGAACACTGTTCAGCTTTCCAAAGGGATTCAAACCCCCATCAGCTCCTGCAATTCTATTTTTTTTCCATATTACTTGTTGAAACGTTCTATTTATGTAGCATGTGTGGTCCTATAATTCTATTGACCAACGTCATTAAGTCTTTGGGAAATTAAATTTAAATTTACGTGATGCAAAGGATGAAGTTATTCAAGGTACCAGAGGAATCCTCTGATGTCTTATAGCCTTTTATTGTATAAATCATGCATAAAGTTTCCTGTGGTTTCTTTTATCTGCATACTCTGGTGCCTGAGTAGGTTCAATGACCCTCCTCGACTCACAATACAAATTTGGAGAATGGATTCACTGTTATAGAGTCATGGAGTCACAGAGTCATAGAGTGATACAGATGGAAACAGGCCCTTCGGCCCAACCTGCCCACACCGACCAACGTGTCCCATCGACACTAGTCCCAATTGCCTGCATATCCCTCCAAACCTGTCCGATCCATGTACCTGTCTAATTGCTCCTTAAACGTTGTGCTAGTACCTGCCTCAACTACCTCCTCTGGCAGACCATTCCATACACCTACCCCCTTCACCTTAAACCTATGCCCACTGGTTCACAATTCCCCTAGTGTGGGCAAGAGACTGTGCGTTTACCCGATCTCTTCCCCTCATGATTTTACACAGCTCTATAAGATCAAACGACCTATAAGAGCATGTACTCTGCATCGCTTTTCCATCCTTACATACTATTCCTTTATGATACACATAGGAAGTGGTGCCTTTTAGGTATATGAGCTCCCCAGACGTTCCTCAATAGCACGAATGTCATATTTTAATTTTATATTTTCTGCATGCCTGTAATAAAATCCTCCAAAGCCAAATAACGTGTGGGATGCCAAACTGACTTGCCTCACTTATCCTTCCAGTGAACATAGAACATAGAACATAGAACAGTACAGCTCAGGAACAGGTCCTTCGGCCCACAATGTTTGTGCCGAACATGATGCCAAGTTCAACTGATATCAATGCAGAAACAAGGAAGTGCAGATGCTGGTTAATACACAAAAGGACACAAGTACTATCACAGCATTTCAAAGGCATTTGAACACCTATATGGAAAGATTTTTAGAAGGATAAGGGCCAAATGCAGGCAGGTGGGACTAGTATAGATGGGGTATGTTAGTCTGTGTGGGTACGTTGGGCCGAAGTGCCTGTTTACATGCTGTACAACTCTATGACTAAATGCTGGAGTAACTCAGCAGGTCAGGCAGCATCTCTGGACCCGGAACATCACCTATCCATGTTCACTGGACATGCTACCCGAGCTGAGTTAGTCCAGCAGTTATTGTCGTAAACTAATCTCATCTGTCTGTACATGATCCATATCCCTCTATTTCTTGCACTTCCATGTGCCTATCTTAAAGCCATCTTATACAGCACTATCGTATCTTGAAAGTGGAGGATTCTAAAGTCCTATAGTGGCCTGAGAGGTCTAACACTTGGACAGCACCGTTTTGTTGAACAGTTGGCCAGGCACAGTGGCGCATCAGTAGAGCTGCTGCCTCACAGTGCCAGGGACCCGGGTTTGATCCTGATTATAGGTGCTGACTGTGCAGAGATTGCACGTCCGTGGGATTTCTCTGGGTGCTCTGCTTTCCTCCCACATCCCAAAGGCATGCAGGTTTGCAGTTGAGTTTTAGTTAGTTTAGTTTAGTTTAGTTCATTGTCGCGTGCACAGTGAAAAGCTTTTGTTGTGTGCTAAACAATCAGTGGAAAGACTATACGTTATTATAATCGAGCTGTCACAGTGTACAGATACAGGATAAACGAAATAATGTTTAGTGCAAGATAACGTCCAGTAAAGTCCGATTAAAGATAGTCCGATGGTCTCTGTAAATTACCCCATGTGTGTGGGATGCGAAGGCGGGGTAATAGACCTAGTGTGAATGAGTATTCGATGTTTGCCGTGCACTCGGTGGGCCGAATGGCCTGTTTCCACACTGTATCATTAAAACTAAAACTAAGGACCTGTGTAGTGTATATAATGATAACTGTAACTTTAGGAACTGAGTACTAGAATGGTATGATTTGTGTCATGTGATATATTCTACATCTTATCAGTGTCGTGAATATGTGTGAGTATGCGCAGTGTACTTTTGCAAAATAAAGAAGGCCCACAATGGCAACAGCGTGTACTGGAAACCTGTGCTTGTTTCTATCTACATGCTGAAGCCGTAATACAATATCTTACAATGTGGACAAGGATCGGATAAAGTTTGTGAACTCAACCTTTAAATACAGTGCAGGACTGTTTTGCAATGTGCAGTATTGTTTAACATTTTAAACATCAAATACAAATCTGTGTCACAGTTGTTTGCTAACTGGACATGATAGGCCGCAGATCCTTCTATGCTTGGGACTGTAGTTTAAAACAGCTGCTGTACAAATCGTCTCGAGTTTGTCAGGCTATCTTTGTGAGTATCTACGGGGCAAGGTGGCATCCTTGGGATACATAGGCCGACAAGGGACTTTCGACAAGAACTGTGAAACCTTTACCTCGTACTGTGAGCAAATGGAAATATTTGTTATTGCAAATTATTGAAGCTGAAGAAACAGGATGATGATCAAGTGCAGGTAAGAGCACGAAACAAGGTCATCCATGAACGAAAGAAAACCATTCTATTAACTGAAATTGGTTCTGAAGTTCTCACCAACATCCTAGCCCCAGGGAAAGCAAGGAATGTTTCATTTGAGACTGTTCTTTCAAAACCTGATGCTCACTTCAACCCTAAGCCAATAGAGATTGCAGAAAGTTACACATTTCACACAAGAAACCAGAAGTCTGGTGAGACTGTGGGCGAGTACATTATCTAATTGCAGTTGTCTCTACACTGCAATTTTGTGACATTTCTGGATTGAGCTTTGCGTGATAGATTTGTATGTGTAATGCTGGATGAGCGAATCCAATCAAAATTACTGACCACACCAGCCCAAACCTTTGATTTGGCATGCAAAACTGCTTTGCCCATTGAGATGCCATGTCAAATTGCACATGAGTTTTGTCCAAAACATGCTGGCACAGTTAACAGTCAAAAGGCAGTTCCAAAACACAAGCATGGCAAGATAGGGAAAAGACCTTCACAGCAAAGTTCTTGGAAAAGGGCAAATATGTGCTATTCATGCAATGGTCAACACAAAGCAAATAAGTGCCAGTTCAAGGACTGTACATGCTACAACTGTCAAAAGAAAGGACATAGTGCATCAGAATGCAGAGCAAAGTTCAAAGTTCAGATTTATTTGTCTCATGCACCATAAGGTGCAGTGAAATGTATTTTACCATGCAGTGTTACAAATAAAAAAGGACACAATACACAATATAATTCAGCACAGACATCCGCCACAGCATTCGTCACTGTGGTGGAAGGCAATACCGTTTAGACAGTCCTCCTCATCCACCCTTATTCACCCGTGGTCCTGGTCCTGGTCCTGGCCCTGACCCTCCGTTGTCGCCGCTACGGACGGCCCGATGTTCAAGCCCTCTGGTCGGGATGGTCGGCACGCCTACGTCGGGACAGGTCGAGCACACCCAATGGCACGGAGCTCCCAAATCGGCTGCCACCTTACCGGACACCACGGCTTCAAAATGTTGTAGGCCGCAGGCCAGCGGTCGGAGCGCTTCTCCAGCGACCCCCGGCAAGGGGGTCCGCCATGTTAAAAGTCCCCGTTGTGCCGCCGCTGAAGCTGTGGGACCGCGATGTTGAGGTCCCGCTGTGCCATCGCAGGACAAAGCAAAACAAAAGCCTCGACAAAACCGAATGTGTGGGATCACAACCTTGAAGAACAGTCAGAGAATAATGAACTTGGACTGTACGGCATCTATACAATGAACAGTAGGTCTGGAAAGGAAGACTTTCAGACAAGGGTCAAAATGAACAATCAATACAATACTATGTGTATTGATACCGCTGCTGATTGCACAATTATATGCAAGACACCTATGAATCCAAGTTTAGCAACATGCCTGTCACAGAAACAAACGTTTAGCTGAAAACTTACTCTGGAGAAGTCTTGGAGACATGTGGAGAGATAGTTTGTGATGTACAACACAAAGGCAAGACTCTGAAGTTGCCAATAGTTGTTGCGAGTTATGTCAATGGGCCAATGTTGATGGGCAAAAATTGGCTCCGCTTACTGAAACTAGATTGGAAATCTGTATTCAAATTGAAGTGCAAACACAACTGGATCAGTTATTGCAGAAACATCATGCTATGTTTAATGACAGCTACGATGGCATAAAAGGTGGGCAAGCACACATCAGGATTCAACTCGATGTGGAATCATTCTACTAGACCGCTGAAAAGTAAAGTGGAAGCCGAAATCAAAATGTTGGAACAAAACGGTGTACTGGTTAAAACAGATTACAGCGATTGGGCTACTCCAATAGTAGTGGTTCCAAAAGCAGACAACTGAGTGAGATTGTGTGGAAACTACAAAGTAACCATCAACCAGGCTGATAAACAGATAAATAGATGATAAACAGTATCCACTACCAACCTCACAAGATTTATACGCTGAACTTATGTGCTGGTTCCAAGGTATTCTCTAAGCTAGATCTATCACATGCATATGCTCAGCTAAATGTTGATCGTAAGAGCCAGCAGTACCTCACAATAAACACACACATGCGGCTGTATTCCTACACAAAACTACCCTATGTTCTGAAGTCAGCACCAACAATTGGTTGTGCTGCCTCTGGGACTTCTGTTTTGTGATCTGGCCATCCATTTTGGATTACTTTCTTAAATTCTGTAGTGTTTCTTCTTCCATGGTATGGGCTTGGATGCATTTGACCTTGTGCTCTCCCATGCCCAAGGACTCAATTACGTTGACATCAGTGAATCTGGTCGATCCTGTGGTGTACAGGAGGTATGCTCGGGAGAGCATGTCTTTTCCCTTTACTCATTTGAATATCGATGTCATAGTGTAGCATCCACATTATCATGCCCTGATGACATCTTGGTGCTCTACAGTATGCAGAGGCTTTTTGAGGATGACTTCCAATGGCTTGTCGTCACTCTCAAGATCATTCTCTGTCCGTAGGTGTACTGATGGAAGCGCTTGAGGGCAAACACTATTACTAGTGCCTCCTTCTCAATCTGAGCATATCTCTGCTCGGTTGGCGTCAATGCTCGACTCACATAGGACAGTGGTTCGCCTTTCAGCATAAGTGTTGCACCTAGACCTGCCTTGCTTGCATCACATTGTATGGTCAGCTGTTCGTGTGGTGTGTAGTACGCCAGGATAGGTGCCATTGTCACCAGCTCCTTGATCGTTGACATTGCCGTGTCATGTTCTCATGACTATTCCCACTCTGCATCCTTGTGGGTCACTCTCCTCAAAGGCATGAATGTGTCTGAAAACATTGGCAGGAATCTTGCCAAGTAGTTTACACTGCCTTGTAATCTTTGGATTTCTGCTGGATTTGTTGGATTGGGCTTCTCTACGATAGCCTGTGTCTTCTCTGGATCCGGTTTCAGGACACGATCTGTAACCACATGTCCTAGAAATGTGACACAAATAGTTTTCACTACCGACTTCTTCCGGTTCAGCTTGATGCCTTTGTCTCTGCATCGCTGAAGAAGATCTTGCAGTCTTGCATCGTGATTACTTTCTGCATCTTCTCTGGTGTCCCCTACTCCGAATAGGATGATGTCATCTGCAACACATTCCCTTTAATCTTTCCAGTGCTTGTTGCAGCTTCTTCTGGAAGATCTCTGCACTTACTTTCAGTCCAAATGGCAACCTCTTCCAGCGATATCTCCCAGAAGTTCGTGGTTGTTAGGAAACTGCTCTCTTCATCTAGTTCGTAGTGGAGGTATCCTGACTTCAGATCGAATTTAGAGAAAATCTTCTCCTTGGACAGCTCAAGGAGTACGTCCTCTACGACTGGTAGCCTGTGGATCTCCCTTTTGAGGACTTTGTTGAGGGGTCTAGGATCTATGCAGAACCTCAACTCTGTGCTGTCCTTTTTCTCCGTAACGACCAGCCTGCTACACCACTCAGTTAGTTCTTCGACTTTAGTCAAGATGTCCTGCTCGACCAGCTTCATGAGACCATTCTTGACCTTCTCTTTCTTGGCTACAGGTACCGGCTTTGCAGAACACTGTGGTGGAGTCACACCCTCTGTCTCCGTTACCAACTTGACCTTGTCAGGCAGTCTCCCCGGTCTTTCGTCGTCAAAGACATCTTTGTAGCACTTGAGTAATGAGCCAGCCTCGTTAACAGCATTCAGGCTCTTGAAGTTCTCGTAGTGAACCGTGATGAGTTTCATCCGTTGTGCAGCTTTGCCGCTCAGGAACGGTGTGAGCCAGCCTTCATCTACCACCATGAAGTGAACCCGGTATTTCTTGTCGTTCATCCTGTTCTGGAGTATGACTTTCACCCTACCTTCTGCCAGCAGGTTGGATCCATTGTACATCTTTAAGATGATTTTATCTCGTCTAATGTCCTCTTTGTTGGGTACAAGATGCTTGGGAATCACATTAACACTAACACCAGAGTCAATCTGAAACTTGACGGCTTCTGTGCCGACCTGCATCTCAGCGAATAGGCCTGAAGAGGAATTGTTTCCGGCTGCATTGACCTCAATGCAACTCACAGACTCTGCATCATAATGGACCGTGTGTCAGATGACTACGACCTTGTGCAGACCCCATTTCTGCCTACTCTCCTTCCTCTGTTTGGAGCAGCAGGCAAATTGGTTTTGCAGTCCTTCCCATATACGCTGGGCATTCCTCCTTCCTGCGATTGTGCGTCCTCGCACAGAACTTGCACTTGACTGGTCCCTGATTCTTCCTCTGCAAAGGAAAATCAACCTTCTTTTCCCTTGGTTTGAATTGTTCAGCCTTGTGTATTGTCGATTCTTTGCCGATGACCTGCATTCTTGTCGCTGTTACTTCCGAGGATCTACATATGTCCACAGTCTCCTGCAGTGTCAGATTTCTCTTCTGACGAAGTGTCTACCTAGTTGACTGGTCTGCAATACCAATACCAAAGAGGTCAGTGGGAGCGCTGGCAACATATGATTCAATGCTGGTTTTTGATCTCGTTTATTGAAAATTAATCTTTCATGCGTTTCATTCGTCTCTTCTATGATGATGGTAGACATCTTGTCGATGATGACTTTCACATCCGTCTCATCTGCTACCGTTTCGGACGTCAGGGTATTGAAGATCCGCAATCCATCCGGTTCAACAGTATGCAGAAACACTGCTTTTTGATCACCTGTTCCTTCGCCACCTTTTCCTTCACTCCATGATGCTGCCTCACCCGCTGAGTTTCTCCAGCATTTTTATCTACTTTCTGCGTTTTTAAACTGTTTCTCCTTCTTGTCCAGTTCTGTTATCACTGCATAATTTTCATGGGTTTGTTTAAAAATTTTCCACACTTCCACACGGTTCTCTTTGAGCTTGAGATTGGGTGGTGGAGCCACGTGGAAAGATGGACTGGTCAACTACATTTTGAAATATCAGCATATCCCCTCGCTCTTAATAGCTTATGTTATCTGTAGGCAGTCTCCCACAGCACATCGTTTCAACCCTCGACCCTGATATACACACTGCGTCTTATCTTTGTGTGCTCACTGACCTGCATACCATTCCACTCATGCATGCAGCTAGTCTGGTTGAAACACTGATTCCTGAAAGCTTTTCATAGCATTTTTGCTAATCATCATAGCACCCATTTGATCCACAAATCTTCACTTTCACCGCTGCCACCATGTTTTGATATGTGTCTACTTACGATATAGGTAAAACTAGCACATATTCGATGGAGAAAGATGGCTCCACACACACTTGTGTAGTGTTTCTTCTTCCATGGTATGGGCTTGGACGCACCAACACCACAGAATGTGTCTCAACTCCGCTCCTTCTTACCTGAATTAGCAACAAAGCTAGCTCCTCGTCACAAGTTGTTGAAAAAAGATTAAAAATGGGAATGGTCCAAAGAGCAACAAGATGCTTATGATGCATGTAAGAAGAGCTTGACCAGTGATGCATTACTTGTTCACTACGATACAAATTGCGAGTTAAAGTTAGCTTGTGATGCGTCTAGTTGCGGTGTGGGAGCTGTGATTTCACATGTAATGGAACATGGACAAGACAAGCCTATAGTATTTGCATCACACACACTTACCAAGAGTGAATGTAATTATGCTTGAGAAAGAAGCCCTTGGTATAATCTATGGGGTCAAGAAATTTCATCAGTATCTGTTGGGTGGGATATTCACCCTGGTTACTGATCATAAGCCATTTCTCGCAATTGTTGGTCCTCGGTCAGCAATACCTACAATGGCAGCCTCGAGGATGCAGCGCTGGGTAGTTCTCCTGTCACAGTATGACTACAGCATTGAGTACTGCAGCTCGAAAGAAAATGCCATCACTGATGCATTGTCGCATTTGCTCTCATGAAGATTCAGATGTGGGCACTGAAGATGCTATCTACATCACAGAAGCAGTGGACAATGACTTTCCAGTCATCAGCATCACCATCGTTGAAAACATCAACGGGCACGGTGCCTTACAATGCTATGTACGACAGTGATCGCAACTTTCTACTGAAGTGTGGATGGCCATTGGCTCACTAGGAGCTCATCCACCCCTTGACAGGCCTTGTTTTTGGTCCTGCTGGGGGTCCACAAACCCCTCCTCACCTGGCAAACTAGGTGGGGGAGACGGTTTAGTGTCCGACTATCTGACCACGAAGCAGGTAGCACGGGATTACATGGTACCCGTGGCGGGGGTGGCGGGGGGGGGGGGGGGGGGGGTGGATTCTCCCCCGACCTGTCCTGCCTTCCGGTCACAGCAGCTGCAATTGCTGCTAATACTCAAAAGGACACAGTGCTAAAACAAGTATATGAACAAACTTTGTGTGGATGGTCAGAAATAAAACCATGTGCTAATGAACTGAAACCTTATAACAATAGACAACATGAACTGTCATGTGAGCAAGGGTGTATTAAATGGGGTCACAGAATAGTAGTACCCAATTCTTTAAGACAAAGATTACTTTCTCACAAAGATAGTGAACACATAGGTATTGTGGGAATGAAGTCTACAGCCAGAGGTTGCATGTATTGGCCAGGATTGGACAATGACATAGAAGCAATAGCAAGCAAATGTAGCACCTGTCAGAGTTGTAGAGGTAGGCCTGCCCAAACCCCTTTGCAAGCATGGTCTTGCCTTGCTAGACCTTTTCAGAGGGTTCATGTGGATTTTTGTGAACACAGGAATAATAATTGTCTTGTTTTGGTAGATAGCCACTCAAAGTGAATTGAGGTGGTACATATGGGTACAGACACAACAACAGAAAGAACAATAGATGCATTGCGGTCTATCTTGGCGTGTCATGGTTTACCTGAAGAGCTTGTCTCTTACAACAGCCCCGAATTTCGTGCTGCACTGTTCAAAACTTTCATGAAGCTAAATGGTATCATAGAAAATAGGTGCAGGAGGAGGCTATTTGGGCCTTTGAGCCAGCACCTCCATGGGTTTTAATTATCTAAACATGCACACAAATTAGTTCACCCAATAAATTACCAGAGTAGAAAACAAATGGACTATTACTTGTCTCACAATTGATAACAAGATGGTGACCACAGAAGATTGAAGCAATTTATAAGGACGCACACACGGCCTGGGGCTATTAGTATCACCCATAGGGATGTTCTCTGTACATTCTCTTGAGTGTACTTGCTGGTGCCTTCCTGTTGGTTGATCCTGCATTCCAATCTTCCTGGCTTAATTATTCTTAGAAAAGCGGTACAGATCTTAGGGCTGAATGGCCTTGACCCATTGTCCTGATTCATAATCGTGATATCAAGCATACCTTAGTGCCAACTTACCCTCCGGCATCTAACGACCCAGCTGAAAGGTCAGTCAGGATAGTCAAAGGAGCTCTCAAGAAACAAGTTCTTGAAGGGAATTCAAAATTCAGTATGTCACAGCGGCTAGCTAGTATCTTACTGAAATATCGTATCATGCCACAATCTACCACAGTGGATATGCCAGCTGAACTTCTCATGAAAAGAAAGTTCAGAACTAAACTGAGTTTGGTTCCACCTACCCCTATCTCTTAAGGTTGAACGCAAACAATCTGATCAGAAACGCCATTATGGTGGAAGTCAAAAAGAACGTAGGTTCAAAACAGATTCATGTTCTCAGCCCCCCTTACAAAGCAAACAAATGGGAGGTGGGAACAGTAGTGGAAGTGTGTGGTACCAGGAGGTACTTGATAGAAATTGGAGGACGTGTTAGACGTGTGTACGTAAACCATATGATCCCAGCAAGGGATGAACGGGTGCAAGAGCAAAGCATAGACGAAGAAGCAGATCTGTCAGACTTTGGTATTATTCCAAGTTCAGATGTAAAATCAGAATCTCCAAAGAAAGTCGAGACAAAAGTAAATGATCCTGAACTTGACTGTCCTTTAGAACCACAGCCTGACATTCCTCCTAAACCACTCAGGAGATCAGAAAGAGTGCGTAAACCAGTCGTCAGATTAAATTTATAAAATTATTCTTGTTTGTCTAATTTAAGGGCCTGTCCCATAGGCTATTTCTTTGGGGTTTCAGGCGACTAAGCTGTCGCCACATGTTCACCGGGGTGTCGCCTGTATGGCCTTGAGTAGTCTCCTCAGTCGCCCAAAGAGTCGTAACGTCTTTCTGTTTGCCGCTGGATTTTCAACATGGTCAAAAATTTTACCCAATGAGGGTAGCTTGACTTCTCCTAATGTAGTTGCTGTCGTAGGTTGTCGCCAGTTGACGTAGGCTGTCGCCGGTGCTGACTTAGGTGAATTCCATTGGCGACTACCTACGTCAACCGGCGACAGGTACCGTTGACTGAATTGTCTGCAGTTGTCCTCATTTGTCGCCGACAGGGTCGTAGCTTGTCGTAGCTTGTCGCGGGTGGACGTAGGTTGACTTCGGTTGTCGTAGGTTGTCGTAGGTGTGGTCGTAGGTGGACGTCCTAATGGGTCGCCGGTTGTTGGTAGCTTGCCGTAGCTTGACATCCACTAGGTGGTAGGTTGTTGTTGCTTGTCATATACATTGTCATAGGGGGGTCCAGTCGCCATTTTTTCGGCAACCTGCTATGACATGACAGTTGCCGGCAGTCGCCTAAAAAGTCGCCTAAGTGGGACAGGCTCTTTACAAGTTATTGTATTTTCTAAGGGGAGAGCTCTAATGGTAACTGTAACTTTAAGAACTGAGTACTAGAATGGTATGATTTGTGTCATGTGATATATTCAATATCGTATCAGTGTCGTGAATATGTGTGAGTATGCGCCGTGTACTTTTGTAAAATAAAGAAGGCCCACACTGGCAACGGCGTGTACTGGAAACCTGTGCTTGTTTCTATCTACATGCTGAAGCCGTAATATCTTACACCCTGTAATCTATCCTCATATGATTATTGAACTGACACCTGCAGGTATTCAACTGCGCACTCATCTTGTGCAACATTATACAAGATTATTTTGAAAAGTATATGACATAAATTGTTGAAGTCTCCAATACAACATGCAATTTATGATCAAATCGTTCAAATCCAAATAACATCTTCTTTGCATAATTCAGCTATCTCCCTATCATTACTTAACACTGCAAAGTAGATCTATTATCATACTATTTGCATTCTTGCAGAACAATGGGAATTTATTGGTAGAAATTCTTTAAAGCATAATTTGTTGTTTTAAGCACATTAAGTTTTACCTAGGCTGGAAATCTATCTCAATGAATTTTGCAGATATTTGAAAATGATAGTCCTTGAATTCAACTCAGTTTAGATTTATGGAAGGATGTTGCTCAAAAGGAAGCCTGCAGTTAATTTATTAGTTTTAGTTTAGTTTAGTGATACAGCGAGGATACAGGCCCTTCAGCCCACTGAGTCCACTCCTTAAATCTATCTCCTTTGCTTGGAAACAGGCCCTCCGGCCCAACAAATCCACGGCGAGCATCGATCACCCATTCACAATTAGTTCTATGTTATCCCACTTTCTTATCCACTCCCTACACACATGGGGCAATTCACAGAGGGCCAATTAACCTACAAACCCCGCACGTCTTTGGACTGTGGAAGGAAACCGGGGCACCTGGAGGAAGCCCACGTGGTCACAGGGAGAACGTGCAAATTCCACACACACAGATAGCACCATAGATAGGTACAGTGAGCTGGAGTAACTCTGTAGGTCATACAGCATCTCTGGAGAAAAAGTGTAGGTGACCTTTTGGGTCGAGACCCTTCTGCAGACCCTTCTTCGGTTGTGACAGGAAATATCACCCATTTTTTCTCCAGAGATGCTGCCTGACCCGCCGAGTTACTCCAGTTTTTGTGTCTATCTTCGGTTTAAACCAGCATTTGCAGATCCGTCCTGCACCTTACAAATGAATCAAATGGGCCACGAAAGTTCCTTCCACACAAATGTGGTGACCTGGATTTGAACACAACCCCCAGTACCGTCTGGGGTAGCATTGTCTCCCACGCCTCCTGGACATGAGGGTTGGCAGGGTCAATATTCACTGTAGGTTGTCCCAGTGTGTAGGTGACTGATAAAAGCAGGGGGAAGGTGGGATTTGAAGGAAGGAACTGCTAGTTTACACTGAAAATAGACGCAAAGTGCTGGAGCAACTGAGTGGGTCATGCAGCATCTCTGGAGAGAAGGAATAGGTAATGTTTCAGGTCGAGATGCTTCTTCAGACTGAGAGTCAGGGGAGAGGGAAACTAGAGGTATGCAAAGGTGCAGAACAAATCAGAGCCGGCACCAATGAGTAAGCAAAGGTGGATCCCACAATGGTCCATTGTTTGCTGTGGAAGAGGTGATAACAAAGAGCTGTGGATGCGAGCAGTGGAACTAACAGGACAACTAAGGTGAGGGAGGGATGGAGAGAGAATGATTTTGGGTAGAGCAAAGGAAATAGGGATCATTACAAAAGAAAGAACATAGAACGCACAGTAGAGGAACAGGCCTTCAGCCCACATTGTCCGTGCCGAACTTGTTGCCGTTAAACTAAACTCCTCTGCCTACATATAATCCATATCCCTCCATTCCTTGTATATCCATGTGCCAACCCAAAAGCCTCTTAAACATACAATGTAGAACTGGCCATTTAGTCCACAATGTTTGTGCCAAATACTTTGTCAAGCCAAATTAGTCCCCTGCACATGATCCATATCCTTCCATTCCCTGCATATCCATGTGTCTATGTGAAAGCCTCTTAAATGCCCATATTGTATCTGCCTCCTCCACCACCCCTGGCAGTGCGTTCCAGGCCCTTGTGTAAAATCTTGCCCCACACATCGCCTTTAAACTTTGCCCCTCTCACGTTAAAGCTATGCTCCCTTGTCTTTGACATTTCCATCCAGGGGAAAAGGTTCCGACTGTTTTATGCCTCTTATAATTTTATATACATATATCAGGTCTTTCCTTAGCCTTTGATGTCTTGAGAAACCAATCCAAGTTTGCCCAACCCCTTGTAACTAATACCCTCTCAGACAGGCAGCAATCTGGTATAGAATGGATACATGATTGTTATCTCAACAGGCCAATTAACCAGTTTTTGACTTTTTGACAAACTGAACTTAAAAATCGATAATCGGAAATATCCTGCAGATCAGGTAACAATTTATGGAGAGAAATAAACTGAGTTAATATTAGAGATAATTAGAAAAATTGGCCAGTTCTGATACTAACCAGAATGATGCCTGGATTAGGGGGTATTAGCTGCAGGGAGAGGTTGGACAGTCTTGGTTTGTTTTCTCTGAAATGCCGGAGGTTGTGGGGGAAACCTGGTGGAAGTATATACAACTATGAGAGGCATAGATAATTTCAGGGGCTGTCCCACTTGGGTGACCTAATACACGAGTTCTGCCAAGTTTGCCCTCGACTCGTATTTACAGCATGGTAGACACGAGGTCCTAGGAGGTCTTTGTAACTCTCATTCATGCTCGAGAGTAGTCCCCGTGTACTCGAGGCCTCAGCTAGGTCGCATGTTGAAAAATGCACGTGAGTAAAAAAAGGTCGCCATGGAAAAAATCGATACTTTTTTTACTCGTAGGTTTAGTCGTAGTAGGTCGGCATGTTAGTCATAGGTAATCAAGGGTAGTCAAAGATAATTAAAGGTAGTCAAAGGTATTCGTAGATAATCTTCATCATAGTCGAAGGGAGGCCAAAGGGAGGTCGAAGGAGATCGAAGGAGCTCGTCTTCACTCTCCACTATTCGGTGCCCAATTTTCCCGAAGTTAATCGAAGCTAGTATTCTAAATAGTCAAAGGAGGTCTTCAACATGACATTTTAAAAGGCCTGCCCACTTCGCGATTTTTTTTAGCGACTGCCGGCATCATTGACTGACATATCTGGTCTCCGAAAAAATTGTGGCGTGATGCAGCGTGACGCAGCCATGACGCGGCTTGATGACGTATTGACGCGTGGTGATCTCTCAAGTGTCACAATATATTTTTTTTGTCGCAACTGGATTTTGAAATGTTCAAAATCTTTCGGCGACCCTGATACATCAGTCAATGATGCCGACAGTCGCCGAAAAAATCACCAAGTGGCACAGGCCCTTAAAAGAGATGTGCAGGGCAACCTTTTTTACACGTAGAATGGTGGGTGCTGGGGACGAGCTTCCAGGGATGGTGGTTGAGGCAGTTATGATAGTGGCATTTAAGAGACTTTTGATTAGGCGCATGGATATGCAGGGATTGGAGAGATATGGGTTGGATCAAGTGCAGGCAGATGAGAGATTGTCTTGGCATTATGTTTGGCACAGGCATTGTGCTGTACTGTTCTATGTTTTATGATCTAACAGAATGGGAGATTCCTGACATAAGTCCATCTAATGATCCATATCCATCTAATAAGTCCAAAGAATTGACATTTCTATGTTCCTCTCTAATTGTTTTTCCAATCACATTTAATTTGCGCCTCACTATTGCTAGAGTACTGGATGATGAAAATACAATATTTAATGTATTATTTATATTAGCATATCAGATTACAGTTTAACATTCCCTGCTCTGGCGAAATGCTTCATCCTCTCTCGTTTCTATTGGTAACTGTAGCCCTGGTAACATCAGAGGGAATCTGTGCAGCTATTTTTCTGATAATTTTGCATCTTTTTGACAATGGGGTCTCCAAATCCGCACAAAATATGCTCGAACTGCAGCCAAATTAAATACTTGGAACGTACAATCCTACCTCCATACGTTCTCTATGCCTTCAGCTACAGAATTTCCGTTCTTTTCTTATAACCTTATGTTTGTGTTGCCAAATTTAACAACTTGCCTGCACATCCAAGTCCTATTGCTCATCCATTTAATTAAAAATCGTATTACTTGCAATATATTCCTATTTTTAGTTTAGAAATACAGCGCGGAAACATGTTCCTCAGCCCACCGAGTCCAGGCCGACCATCAACCACCCCGTACACTTGTCCCACATCCCAAAGTTGTGCGGGCTTGCAGATTATTTGGCCCACATTAAATTGCCTCTGGTGTGCAGGGAATGGATGAGAAAGTGGGATAACATAGATCTAGTGTGAAAGGGTGATCAATGAACCAAAGGGTCTGTTTCCATGCTGTATTATTCAATCAACAGTATATGATTTTATGTAAGGCTACTGGGAGTGATTATATCTAACTCAAGGCTTCATGGAAAACTAGCAAGCATTTGGCAATATATGGAGTAACTCAGCTGGCATCTTTGAAGAACAGGGATAGGCTTGTCTAATTCCCTCCCCAGATGCTATCTGACTTGCTGAGTTACTCCAGAACTTTGCGTTTTGCTCAAGATTCCAACATCTGCAGTTCCTTGAGTGTCTCCACACATCTCTATTTTGACATTGTGCCGGTTTTACACCCTCTGAGGAAATAAACCTAAATGCACCTCACCCAAACCATTGTGACGGTGCTCTGGCCCCTAGTTCTCCACTGACCTTGTTCCTTATTTTACTTAAATCTTAACTTAAAAGGTTTAGAGAGATATGGACCAAGCATGAGCAAATGGGGTTAGCTGAGATGAGGCATCTTGGTCATCATGGATGAGTTGAGTCAAACGGCCTGTTTCTGTGTCTACACTCCTTGTTCTTCATCATCGCGACTTGTATCATGCCCAGTTTCATAACAATATATATTCAGTAATTTCTCAGGGAGAATTCTTGGTCACAGAGTCATAGAGCTCTATATTCTAGGTGAAGAATAATTGGGTTGAGGTTATAGCTGGAGTAATTCAATGGCTCAGGCAGCATCTCTACTTGATCTAGACCATCTGCAAACTATTCAAATGTTGGGTACTCATTTGTTGGACTCAAATTTCCATTCAGACTGCACCATCAATTGCTGTTAAATAGACTGCGGGTATTTAGTATTTTACTGACTCAATAGCAATCACTCAGATTAGGTTTCTTCAGCGTAGCAATTACATTCTCTTATTACTGTGGAGTACATTCAAAAGACTCCAGGGTGTCAAGGAAATCACAAACCTTGACTCTTTCTTTTGCTGAAGAACCACATTTTTACAATGAATAATACTACCTAATTTGAGGAAGTACATCCTTGCTATTGAGGCAGTGCAGCGTAGGTTCACGAGGTTAATCCCCCGGATGGCGGGACTGTCATATGAGGAAAGATTGGAAAGACTGGGCTTGAATTCACTGGAATTTAGAAGGATGTGACGGGATCTTATAGAAACATAAAAAATTATAAAAGGACTGGACAAGCTAGATGCAGGAAAAATGTTCCCAATGTTGAGAGTCCAGAACCAGGGACCACAGTCTAAGAATAAAAGGAAGACCATTTAAAACAAAGATGAGAAAAAACTTTTTCACCCATAGAATTTGTGGAATTCTCTGCCACAGAAGGCAGGAGAGGCCAATTCACTGGATGGATTTAAAAGAGAGTTAGATAGAGCTCGAGGAGCTAGCAGAATTAAGGGATATGGGGAGAAGCCAGGCATGGGCTACTGATTGTGAACGATTACAATGAATGGTGGTGCTGGCTCAAAGGGCCAAATGGCCTCCACCTGCACCTATTTTCTATGTTTCTAATGTTCTCTTAAATAACTATTTAACTTTTCAGCAAAATGCTGCTTGCAGAAGATTTCACAGAGGGCAAGTATTTAAAATTCTAATTTGTAACATCGGCGATTTCAATGCTTCAAATACAAGCAGATTTTTTTCTCACCTGAGGGGTGATCTTATAGAGGTGTACAAAATCATGAGAGGAATAGATTGGGTAGACGCATAAAGTCTCTTGCCCAGAGCAGTTAAATTGCGAACCAGAGGACATAGATTTAAGACGAGGGGGGAAAGATTTAATAGGAACCTGAGGGGTAAAATTTTCACATGTATGTGAAATAGAATGAGCAGCCGGAAGAGTTAGTTGAGGCAGGGACTATCGCTAGAAACAATTAGACAGGTACATGGATAAGACAGGTTTAGCCGATATGGACAGGATAGGATAGGGGGAATTAGCCATTCGGCTATTAAACATTACAACCTCAAATAAGTTCTGAACTACATAGACTATTATTGTTATTATTGCACTATTTTTTTTGTGTGTGCATGTGTGTGTGTGTGTGTTTTGTGTGTGTGTGTATATATATATATATGTATTTGTTAGTATGTGTTCCTATACAGACACTTAACTTTTTTTTACTCTTGTTTATTATATTGTTTACAGTGTACTTTGTTTACATATTCTGTTGTGCTGCTGCAAGTAAGAATTTAATTATTCTATCTGGGACATAAAAATTCTTGACTCTCTTGGCTATGGGCCAAAGGCAGGCAGGTGGGACTAGTGTAGATGGGACTTGTTTATCAGTGTGGACACGTTTGGCCAAAGGACCTGTTTCCACACTGCATGACTCTATGACGCTATTTCTTCCAGAGTAAGTTGTAAAGAATAACAAATTGTAGTAATTTTGACTCATGTGCGATTAGATTGAGGTGAAAATTGCCCAGTCCATCATGGGTACTGACCTCCCCACCATGGAAGGGATGTACAGGCGTCGCTGCCTCGAAACGGCAGCATTATCATAGACTACACCACCCTGGCTACACTCTCATTTCATTCGTGCCATTGGGAAGAAGGTATAGGAGCTTGTAAACTGTAACATTCAGGTTCAGGAGTAGCTTCTTCCCTACAACCATCAGGTTATGAAACACTACAACCTCCTATTAAGCTCTGAACTACATAGACAGGGGGACATTATTTTTTCACTTTGCATTCCTATTGTCTACTTATTAATTTGTCTGTTATTTTATATATACTGAACCTTTTTGCTGTTGTTTATTATGGTGTTTACGGAGTACGATATTTACATATATGTTGTGCTGCTGAAAGTAAGAATTTCATTGTTCTTGACATGACTAGAATAATTGCTGTTTATGCCTCGCTTTTGATGTTCATTCCTTGTAAAAGGTTTGTAATATCCATGGAAGGTCCGTGGAGAAGGGCGACTGTTCACGAGGCAAATGGAATTGAGGCGACGGCTGCAACGGGCTTTTGTGGCCAGCTGCAGCTGGGACAGGTAAAATGGCGCCAAAATGGCGACTCTTGCATATGGACTCAGTGGGCTGTTCCGTACATTCTGTACTATTGTGCTTATGTACAGGGTTAGTCTTGCACAAACATTTATTTCACTGTATCTGGTACACATGACAATAAAGAAACCATTGAACTATTAACTAATGAGTGCCTGATTCAATACCCCTTATTGTGGTGAGAGCAGGTATTGAGGGGGGGGGGGGGGGGGGGGGGGTTGTTCTGGGATGCCAGACGTAACTCATGAGCCTTCCCGAGGTGTCGTGGTCCAAACTCAATGAAACAGCAGTGAAGGAGGTGCCCTCTTGATAACCCAAATGATATCCTTACATCTATACGATCAGTTATTTTTTTAAATGAGCTTGTAAACACGTAGGTAGCTATTTATTGCATAAGGGGTTAGTTATTGTCCTTAGCATAAGTTGGTACATTCAGTTTAGACAGTGCTTTGGCTTTGAGCTTGGTTTTTTTTGTAGAGCACTTATCCTAGTGTTATAGCCCAAATACTTCTAAGTGTTTTAATTGTAATCAGATTGAACCCTTAGAAATTCTTGAAAGTTGGCACTAAATATTTTAAAGGGCCTGTCCCACCAGTATGCGATTGCATGCATCTAGCACGACCAAACGTGGTCACTTGAGGTGTACGGCAGCGCGGGGCCGGTCCCACTTCGAACCGCGGTGGCATATGGAGTTGTGCGGGGCTGGTCTCGCCGGGCTCCGAAAATCCTGCACTGTTCGAAAATTCCACGCGCCAACAGCTTGTCGGCCCACAGGCGCATTGAGGACGTACGCAGCGTCTTGACGGCGTGCGCAGCATCTTGACGGCATACGCCTAGCGCGTGGCATTGCGCAATGACGTCACCGCATGGCGTGCCATTGCATGTTGACGTCACTGTCCAACGTCCAAATTCAGTCGGCCCTTCTGATTGGTGAGTATGATGTCGGGACCAGCCCCGCACAACTCCATACGCCTCCGCGGTTCAAAGTGGATCCGGCCCCGAGCGGCCATACGCCTCAAGCGACCACGTTTGGTCGCGCTAGACGCATGCAGTCGCATGCAATTGCATGCTGGTGGGACAGGCCCTTAAGGTGCTTTGAAGGTGAAATTTTGCAAGCAAATTGTTCCACGTCAAGGTTCACCATTTTAGATGAAAAAATAAACTCTTCTTTTGTTGAAGCAATTTATTTTTTTGTCTCCGTTCGTGCACAGCATCCAAAAGTAGAAAGAGCAACTTAATTAGTGACAGACCAGGGAGCCGGAGGGGGGAAGAAGCTATTATCCTAATATACAGCAATGGACCGACGGTGAAATGAGATAGATGATTTCCTCTCTGCTGCTCCTTGCATTCAATTATGGGAGGGGGGGAGGGAGGGAGGGAGAGGTGGAGAGAGGGGGAGAGAGGGGGAATGAGAGGGGATGAGAGGGGGGGAGAGGGGGGGAGAGGGGGGGAGAGGGGGGGGGAGTGGGAGAGGGAGAGGGAGAGGGAGAGGGAGGTTTTCAAAGGATTTCTGAATGTCCAGGTAGACTACATCCACTGGCTCTCCATTTTCCTAGTTACATCGTCAAAAAAAGATTAGTCAATCATGATTTCCCCTTTGTAAATCCATGCTGACTCAGACCGATCCTGTTACTGCTATCCAAATGTCCCATTATTTCACCTTTTATAATTGACTCCAGCATCTTCCCCACCATCGATGTCAGGCTGACTGGTCTATAATAGTAAGGTTAAATGAGAACTTACCAGTTTGTAGTTTGATCTTTATTTTATGTGGATTTATGATGAGCGATTACGTGAAGAAGGCCATCAGCCCGCATGCGCGTCAATCTTCAAAGCAGCGGTGTGAAATCACAGATAACAGTTGTTGAACTGAACACAGTAAGATTAGAGAAGACTAGAACTACCAGATGACCTTTATGATACAAGGGTTGGGAGCGGAGGGCACGTAATCGCTCATCGTAACTCCTCATAAAATAAAGATTAAACTTCTAACTGGTAAGCTCTCGATTAATCTTACTCTATTACTTCGGAGTCACGTGAGTGATTACGTGAAGATTTTAAATCTCTGTGATTTCATACCGTGGATACGAGTCCATGCGTCACACACTGCATCAGTTGACCATGGATGAGTGAAATATAAATAATGCATTCAGATATGACATAAATTTAAACATGCTGATGCTTTAATGAGCAAAAGAAAAGAATAGTGACCCCTCTCATCCAGGGGGAAACTATAAAACAGAATCTAAAATAGAGTTGGCAAATACCCCTGGTCTGGCAATGGGTTATTATAAAATGTTAGGAAAGTATGTTCATTTGACCATCCTGCAGCAGCTAGGGTGTGGTCCAGCGGAATGTACATAACCCTTGCTGCTGATGTAGTAGCAGCCCTGGTGGAGTGAGAGTTGAAAATATTATTATCCACTCCTGCATAAGCCAAAACCCCGTTTTAACTACCTGGAGATGGTCTGAACTAATACCTTCTATGAGGTTTTTTGTAACTAACAAACATTGCTAGTTTAGAGCCTCTAAGGCTCTTGGTGACCTTGATGTATTGTTGCAAATGTGTGACCACACATGACCGAAGGTCCATGGGGTATGCCATGAAAACTACTTTGAGACCTGACGCCCCTGGTTTGCTCTGCTTAACTAAATCACAAACATAAAATATTATATTATTTGCAGATGTAACCATCCTGTCCAGTCATAATTTATGTAGTGACTGGACCCGTTGTGCTGAGACCAGCGCCATGAGGATAACTACCTTATGAGAGCCAGGCTAAAGATAAGGATGTAGGTGGAGCCCCCTGGTGAAGTAGTGTTAACACAACGTCAATATCCAATACTTCCATGTACCTGGGCCTGGAAGAACTTGATTTAAAGATATCCTTTATAAATCTGGATATCAGAGGGTGAGACCCGACTGAGTGGGTCCCACTTGCTGCAGCAAATATGATGAGAAGGCACGTTTGGCAAAGTTAATGGCACTATAACTTAATTTATTGTCAAAGACCCATTTGAAAATGAACTCCAAGACGTCAGTTATCCATGCTGTATTATATGTAACATGTGCATTTAAACAAAAACGCTTCCCTTATCCTGAAGAGGAAATGTACTGCTTTTTTGGTGCTTTCCCTGCACTCTACAGTGAGCACATACATGGATCGGTCTGACAACCCGAGCCGCAGGAACAGTCTTCTCAGAGTCTGCAAGTCAATGAATTGATTTTATCATGCAGAGGCGGGTTTCCCAAGTTTTATGTTTAGAATAACCATATAAGGTTCTATTATTATTCCCAACATTAGCGGGAACCATGGCTGCATTGGCCAGTCAGGCCG
Organism: Raja brachyura; assembly: GCA_963514005.1. The sequence continues at coordinate 62,075,080 of OY740787.1, forward strand.
TACGAAAAGCCTGAAGCGGGATCTTGCTGGATTTATTGCAAGACCCGACTGATGAGGCAGAATGGAGGAAAGACACAAAAGAACATTCCTCCCCAGTGTAGCAAGAATGTATCTCTCGCTACTGTTATGCCACATATTTCTGCACCTGGGGGATGAGTCTGGATGCAAACATATCGATATTCGGTATTCCATCGACCCACAATGTCATTAAATACTTTGTGATCCAACATCCATTCTGTGTTGTCATTGATTTTACGTGATGATACAACTGCGCCAAATGAGGTTAGGTAAATTATCACAGGATACTTTGACTTGATTGCACCCATGTGACTAACATATGCCACCACCATAGTGTATCAATTTGGAGTTGAGCATGCAGATTATGCATATTCGCACAATAACCTTTAACCCATAGAATGCACCTAGTGTTTATAGGTAGTTGATACCAATAACTGAAGAATTGGTAACTCATGCAAAACGTATCCGCCTCCGTAACTAGAGATGACATTTGGAATTTTCCATCTTTGAGCACTAACATCAGTTTGTAATATAACTGAAGATTACTGACCAAAAGATTACTGGAGCAATGCTGAATACTGTTCGTCCACCATTGTGACTTTGGTAGCTTCAGCTGGTAATAGCATAGGTCTGTTAATAATTACCTATATGGTACCTGAGAGGTTACTCCTTTGCACGTTGTAAGTTCTGATAATGCAAAGGCCCAAATTACACAGCTGAAACACAGCCACTATATTGCCAATTACACTTGATGAATAGAAAGCTGCTTCATAACAACAAGGTTGTTACATGCTTCTATTAATTCCAATCTCTTGCCCCAGGGCGGAGTCACAGACAAATTAATAGTTAAACATAAATCCCAATAATCAATAACTCTGGTTGGTATTAACTTAAATTTAACTGGATGGATGAGAAACCCCAATTTCTCAAATATAGTTTGCAGCTGCAACAATTAATAGCATTTAAAATATCATCCAGATAGGCCATAACAAATGTTTTTGAGCTCTGAGCAGCGCAAGCACCGGTTTTAGTAATTTGGTAAATAACCTGGGAGCTGAAGTTAGTTCATTTTGCAACGCTTTAACTGTTATCATTGCCCCATCCAGATAAATTTCAAATATCTCCGGTGATCCCTGTGAATGAGAACTGAATAGTATGCATCTTTGAGATCGATGCATGCCATAAAGATCCTATGGAAATCAGTTGTTAGACAGTAACAAAGTTTCCTATTCTGAAATGCCTATACTGCATATGCGAGTTAAATCTAGGATAAACCGCCATCCTCCATCTTTCAGAATGAACAGACCATGCCTGCCATAATTCCGAGCCTGCCTCGAACGACAACACTTGCCAGAATTCTTAGCCTGTCTCGAAAGGCAATCCTGGCCATAATACTGAGCCTGCCTCGAAAGACAACTCATGCCATAATTCTGAGCCTGCCTCGAAAGACAACTCTGGCCTTATTTGCGAGCCTGTCTCGAAAGGCAATCTTGGCTATAATACTGAGCCTGCCTTGAAAGACTCAATTCCAAGCCTGCTTGGAACCCTTGTATACTGTGCAGTATGAACCAATCTCATGTTTATCATTTAGTGTCATTTGTACAAAAACAAGTGTAAATATTACCAACTTGTAAATGGTCCACATACCCCGTGTTTCGGTAAGAACCAGACCTATCTACCTCCATGGTTACCGGTGGTCTTATGGTAAGCCCAAAGGCCCCTGATGTAGGTTCTATTTCCGTCCTTGATTTGGAGAGTAGTACTGGTGGGGTGCATGGATTCCATATTTTGTCCTGAGACCGACTTGGGCCTTGGCCTGAAAGACCTCTGCCCAGCTTCAGTGAACTGCTTATTGCCGATGGAGGCGTGGGGTGTGTTGTCGCCGACCTTGATTAGCCAGACAGCTTTTGCTTCCTCATCCAGGTCTTACCTGTTGGATAGGTCTTACCTGAAGAGAAGATTCGGCGGCTGGTTTCATTTCCTGGATTTTCATGCCCTCTCCAATGTCACCTCAGATAGCGCTGTTCACTGCCGGCACTTTCAGGAACAATTTACAGGTGCATGGTATCTTACAGCCGTCACCTGTTCCTGTAACTCTGGCCCTCTCTGGGTTTTATGCCAATGGTTGGAAGCCAACTCTTCCTGCAGCAACTCCTTTGTTTGCAAGGATATTGCATTCCTTGAGCCATACGCATGTAATCCAGTATGTCCCACGGACATACTTCCGAGTTTGGAGTCAGTTACACACTGACCCCTCGCACGCCCCTCCACAGAGAGGGAGATTTGTAAGCAGCACTGAAACAGGTGCTGCCGCAGGCCGCTGAGGAAACCTGCGCTGATATGGCCCCTTCTACGGACCTATATCAGGATGGAGCATCATATTTGTGGGATAAACACCTGAGGGCGCTATCCATGCTCCATCTGGGTTTAAACGTCCAAGGACGTACCCATGAATGTCGGAGGGGAACCCTCCTGGCCTGACGCATCCAAGTCCATTGGCCAAACCGACTTACTCTTGGTTTTACCCCCTTTCTGGGGAACCACAGCGGTCCGGAAGCAGCTGACCGCTGTATGTCGGAGGGGTCCCTCCTGGCCTGACTTCCACAGGTCTAACCGGCTTACTCTTGGTTTTACCCCCTTTCTGGGGAACCACAGCGGTCTGGAAGCCACTGACTACACGGTCAGCGACTTGGATAGCGTGCCCGACGGCCGCCGGCTACCCACACTTCCGCGGTCTCTGTAGCCGGTACCCCGTGGTCCCAGTTTCCCCGTGGTCCGAGACCGGGATACCCCGCGGTCCATAACCGGTTTCCCCGCGGCCCGTCCGGACTTCGCCCCAAAATTAAATCCAGCAGGAAAAACTCTGTAACAGAGATTCCTGCAAGGAAAAAGAAAAACAGAACCTGGGAATAAGTTCAAAACTTACCTGCAGGTTTAAACTTACCGCTGGAAGGAGCAACGCGCCTGCCAGTCAGTTGTTGCGCAATGCGTTAGACGTAATGACGCGCATGCAGGCTGACGGCCTTCTTCACGTAGTCACTCATGTGACTCTGAAGTAAAATTCCCAGTTTTCTCTTTCCCTCCTTTCTTAAAATGTGGGATAGCATTATCTACCCTCCAATCCACAGGAACTGATCCTGAATCTATAGAACATTGGAAAATAATCACCAATGCGTCCACAATTTCTCGAGCCACCTTAAGTACCCTGGGATCCAGACCATCATGCCCTGGGGATTTAACAGCCTTCAGTCCCATCAGTCTACCCAACATTTCCTGACTAATGTGAATTTCCTTCAGTTCCTCCTCATCCTAGGTCCTCTGGACACTAGTACATCTGGAGGTTGTTTGTCTTCCTTAGTGAAGACAGATCCAAAGTACCTGTTCAACTCGTCTGCCATTTCCTTGTTACCATAATAAATTCACCTGTTTCCATCTTCAAGGGACCAGCATTTGTCTTATCTATTTTTTTCCTCTTCACATACCTAAATAAGCTCTTACTATCCTCCTTTATATTCTTGGCTAGCTTACCTTCGTACCTCATCTTTTCGCCCCTATTTGCCTTTTAAGTTATCTTTCTATGTAATACTTCTTTGCTTTGATTTTTATACTGTCCTTGACTTCCCTTGTCAGCCACGGTAGCCTCTTACTCACCTTAGAATCTTACTTCCTCTTTGGAATGAACTGATCCTGCACCTTCTGTATTATTCCCAGAAATACCTGCCATTGTTGTTCCACTGTCTTCCCTGCTAGGGTCTCTTTCTAGTCGACTTTGCCTGCCTCCTCCCTCATGCCTCCAGAGTCCCCTTTGCTCAACTGTAATACTGACACTTCCGATTTTCCCTTCTCCCTCTCAAATTGTAAAACACAGAATATTGCAGCACAGGAACAAGTTCCTTTCAAAACTTGACTCCTCCAAGCTTCCTCAGATGCACCATAGGAAGCATACCGTCAGTTGCATCGCAGCTTTGTTTGGGGACAGCTCTGAGCAAGATCGCAATAAATTGTGAAGAGGTGCAGATGTAGCAGTGTCCATCACACAGACCAGATATCCCCCCATTGACTCCATCTACACTTCATGCTGCCTCGGAAAAGCACGCAACATAATCAAAGACTTGTCCCACTCCAGTTACCCCTTCTTTGCTTGCTCCCATCTAGCAGAAGGAACAGATACTTGAAAGTGTGCCCCACCAGGCTCAGGAACAGCTTCTTCCACTCTGCCTCTTTCACTCTGTTATCAGGCTTCTGAACGGTACTTCCATAAGCTAGAGTACTGCTACGCTACAATGCTGAGAACTATATTCTGCACCCTGTATCTTCCCTTTGCTCCACCTATTGTACTTGAAGTTGGTTTGATTATATTTTTTATAGTATTATCTTATTTGATTTGCTAACATGTGAAACAAACCTTTTCAGCATACCACTGTACACATGACAATAATAAACATAAATCTAAACAGGTATAGGTAAATGGATAGTTCATAAATTCATAATCCGCCATTCAATCATGGATGATCTATCTTTTCCTCTCAACTGCATTCTCCTGCCTTCACTCTATGACTCTATGACTCTAAAGCTAAGCATTTGGCCCACAATGTCCATGATGCCAAGAAATTGTTTATGACTCCTGATGTGCTAAAATATATGGAACATTTAAAATGGACGAGTACAGTACAAGGAAAGTCCCTTCAGCCCTCAACTAGTGAACGGGTGATCGATGATCATCCTTGGCACAGTGGACTGAAGGGCCTGTTTCCATGCTGTATCTCTAAACTACATGCAAGTAAAGTGTCTTCCCCATTTTGAGCTATAGATTCAAACCTGACTGTTTTTTGGTTAGGCTGTTTTTTCTGTGGGAGTCACGACAAATTCAAACCAATGTGGAGTCACTGTCACTGTGATAACATAGAACTATTATGAATGGGTGATCAATGTTCAGTGTCGACTCGTTGCCGAAGGGCCTGTTTCCATACTTCATCTCTAAACCAAACTAAAAATTGAAGTGCAATCATTACTCCTTTATCACCCAATGAGAACTTTTCGGGAAACTTTATCAACTATCTTAATAAAAAAAAGCCCTATTCATCATGACATGGTATTTGAATGCCTCCCTTGACATCTTTATTTGAAGATAAATTGTAAGCCCCCTGTTCGTTTTCATTTCTTCGACTTGACATTGCTATGCTTGCAGCTTCTTTGACTAGACTAATCATTTCAATTATTCTATTATTGCTGCTGCTTTTCCAATCTCTCAACTGGACAATAGAATCCTGTTGCCAGGAGCTTTGACATGGAGGATGTTTTCATCTTGATTTTGAATGGGAGACCTTGGAGAAAATGCCACAGATAATTGGAGTTACAGCATTATTCTTTCCAAAAGGCAGTTTGCTAAGCAATGTATTTGAATGGAAAATTAAAAGAGTAAGAGACTGTCCAATCATCTACTCAGGTGATGTGCACAAATTTAATATATTTAATGAGATTTTATTTATATTCCAATAAATATAATTATTAATTAATATTAATATTTGGGGCAGCATGATGGCACAGTGGTACAGTTGCTGCCTCACAGCGGCTGAGACCCAGCTTTGATTCTTATGAATAATTTTTTATTAGAAGTATAAGTACAAGTGTAAGTACAAATATAAGTACATATAAGAACAACGTTCTTGTTAAAGAGATAGGTAATAATTACCATATTTTCTTATATATACTTCTAAACATTTTATTGTAGTTTTTTTAGTGAAAAGTAGGAAAGTGTGAAAAATGGTTAACATAAAAATAGTTATAAAGTAACCAAAAGAGAAAAGTAAATAAAATAACAGTGGTATATTCTACAAACAGAATTTATATAATAATATATCCGTGATCAATAATGTATTATTCTTCGTTCAATCCTTCGTTCAGGTCTCGATCAGGTCCACAAACCGAGTCATATTGGTCCCTTAAGATATTCAAGGAATGGAGACCAAATCAGATTAAATTGGTCCAACTTGCCTAAAAGTGCAAGTCTTATTCTTTCCAAGTGTAAAGTCTCAGCCATTCCTGAAATCCACAATTTGATTGTAGGGGGTATGGGGCCTTTCCAAAATTGTAAAATTAATTTTTTACCAATTATTAAACTATAATCTATGAAAGTTCTTTGTGCTGTCGTGAGTAATTGATCCCTTTCTAAAATTCCCAATATTATTAATTTTGAGTCTGGAACTAAATTCTTATTTACAACATTCGAGATTACCTTAAATATTTTCAACCAAAAATTCGTAATTTTTATACAAGTTGTAAAAGAATGTGTTAAATTAGCTTCTGGGTATTGGCATTTGTCACATATAGGAGATACATTAGAAAACATTCTATGTAATTTAGATTTTGAAAAATGCAATCTATGTAAAACTTTGAATTGTATCAGAGAGTGTCTAGAATTTAATGAACAATTATGTATATATCGTAAACTTTCCTCCCAGATATCGGGTTCGATTGTTTCACCTATTTCATTTTCCCATAGTTGTCTGTACTTTTCCGTATTGGGTATATCATTTTCTAATAAAATATTATAAATGTATGATATTAATTTTTCCGTGTTTGGGTGTTTATTCAAGCATTCATCTAGAATTCCCGTCTTTCTCTTTTTATATTCATGTGCAGTTGTTTTAATGTAGTTAGTTATTTGTAGATATCTGAAGTAATGTTTAGAGTGTAGTCCATATATTTCCTGTATTTCTTTAAATGAAAGATACAGATTGTCCCTGTAGAGGTCACTGATCTTATTAATCCCTTTATTTTTCCATTGTAAGAATCCTAAATTTTCCAGGGATGGTTTAAAACTTACATTATTAGCAATGGGAAGAACTAATGGGATATCTTCTAGTTTTAACGTTCTTTTTAACTGTCTCCAAATATTAATTTCACTATTAATTATTGGGTTTTCACGATAAATTTTCTTAAATATTTTAATTTTAGAAAATAATATGGAACTGATTTCATACGGTAAGCAGTCTTCCTTTTCCATAAGTAACCAGTTTGGATTTTCATCCAGTTCAACCCACCAAAAGTTCATATTCTTAATACTAACTGACCAGTAATAATATATAAAATTAGGTAAAGTTAAACCTCCATTAATTTTCGATTTACATAAATATTTTTTATTTATTCTATGGCTTTTATAGTCCCAAATAAAATTAGTGACTATAGAGTCAACCTTTTTAAAAAAATTCTTAGAAAGATATATCGGGATCATTTGAAATAAATATAATAATTGTGGGAGAAAAATCATTTTTATCGCATTAATTCTACCTATCATTGAGATAGGTAGTGTTCTCCAATATAGAATATTCTTAGATAATTTATTTAGTATAGGTAAAAAATTATATTTAAATAAAGAATCATATTTTTTTGTAACGTGAATTCCTAAATACTTAATCTGTTCATTAACAATTTTAAAAGGAAATTGTTTTAATGTAGTTAAATTATCTTGTGTTAATGGCATAAGTTCACTTTTATTCCAATTGATTCTGTATCCAGAAAACAAGCCGAATTGAGTTATTAAATTCAATAAATTAGGTATGCTAATTTCTGGTTTTTTAATATATAATAATACGTCATCTGCATATAGAGAAATTTTATTTCTTGTTTCGCTAGTTTCATATCCAAAAATTTCGGGGTGTAATCTTACCCGAATGGCTAATGGCTCTATAGCCAACGCAAATAATAATGGTGATAGGGGACAACCTTGTCTGCATCCTCGAAATAAATTAAATTTGGTAGATATCATTTGGTTGGTTAAGATTTTAGCAGTTGGATTTGTATATAGTAATTTGATCCATTTTATAAACTTGTCTCCCAAATTTAACTTTTCCATAACCGCAAATAAATATGGCCATTCAACTTGGTCAAAAGCTTTCTCTGCATCTAACGATATTATTACTAAGTCTTTATTATAACTCCTTTTCGAGTATATAATATTAAACAATCGTCTCAGGTTATATGATGAGTATCGTTTAGGTATAAATCCTGTTTGATCCGGGTGTATTATTTTATTAATCACTACACTTAATCTTTTAGCTAATATTTTAGTTAATATCTTTTGATCCGTATTTAAAAGAGCAATAGCTCTATATGAACCCGGATCATCTAGGTCTTTATCCATTTTTGGTATGAGTGTTATAATGGATTCGTTTAGTGTTTCTGGTAACCTCTGTTGCGCATATATATATTCGTAAAGTGTCTTCAAATAAGGTGTTATCAGATCCGTGTATGATTTATAAAATTCCGAACCAATACCATCTGGTCCTGGAGTTTTCCCGTTTTTTAATGATATAATAGAATCCTCAATTTCTTTAACTGTTAATTCAGCATTTAATAGTTTTGTATCATCTACACCCAATCCTATTAGATTACAGTCATTTAAGAATGTATTAATTCCTATCTGATTTTCAGTCGTTTTGGAAGAATATAAATCTTTATAATATTGTAAAAATCTCTCATTAATATCTTTATTCTGTGTTAGGAATTCACCATTTTCTGATTTAATCCGATGTATTATTTTTTCTCCCTGTATTTTTCGTAATTGGCGAGCCAGTAATTTTTGTGGTTTGTCCCCAAATTCAAATTGTATTTGTTTTGTGTATTGATATAATTTAACCACTTGGTCAGCATATATCTTATTTAATTTATATTTTAATGCAGTAATTTTATTATGTGTTATCATTGTAGGGTTGAGGGCATTTTCTATATCTAATTGTTTTATCTCCGTTTCCAGAATATTTTGTTCCTTCCGCTTTTCTTTGTTGTGAAATGCTTGTGAAGATATCATAATTCCACGAGTAAAAGCTTTAAAAGTTTCCCATAGTAGGGATGGAGATATTTCTGGTTTATCGTTTATTTCAAAAAAAGTCTTAATCTGCTTTATAATATATTCATTAGTTGACTTATCCTTCAAAATTTGTGGATTAAGTCTCCATTGTCCTCGTATTTTCATGTTATCATTAAATTTAATATTAAATGTTAATGGAGCGTGATCTGAAATAATGATACTGTGGTATTTAGAGTTATAGATGTATGGAATAAGCTTTATATCTACAAGGAAATAGTCAATTCTAGAATATGTTTTATGTACCGAGGAGTAAAATGAATAATCTCGTCCTGATGGGTGTTCCATTCTCCAAACATCTCTAACTTTACTAGTGTCAATGTATGCATTTATTAAATCACTGGAGTGTGATTTAAGTTTCCTCTGTCCTGACGATCTATCTAAATAAGGATCTAAAGTACAATTTAAATCTCCTCCAATTATTAAATTATGTTGTGCATGATCAGGAATTGTATTAAATATTTTCTTTAAAAAAATTGGACTGTCAAAATTTGGGCCATATATATTGACTAATATTACTTTTTGGGCATATAATTCACCCGTTACAATAATAAATCTTCCATCTTTATCAATTATAGTTGATGTATGTTTGAATAAAGTACCTTTACGTATCAGTATTGCTACGCCTCTAGATTTATGAGTAAAAGAGGAATGATATATTTTGTCAATCCATTTAGCCTTTAATCTATGCTCGGCATCTTTTTTTAGATGCGTCTCTTGAAGGAACGCAACGTCGATTTTAAGTGCTTGCAAATGTGCCAATACTTTACCCCTTTTAATAGGTTCATTAAGACCTTTAACATTCCAACTGCCAAAGATTATTCCCTCATTCCCCAAATTCTTTTTTAAGTCCTGCATTTTATTTAAGGTGGTCTATAATGGTTCACATGTCTCAGCTCGACATACCCGACCTTACCCCCGAACTCCGGATGGACGAATTTCAAGATTTTCAAATATATCGCACGGATATATCTTTTGTGATTACGAGTCCACTGTGATGTAAAAAAATAAAAACATGAGAAAATGTAAAAAAACAGAAGATAGAAAAAAGGGTTAGTAAATAGTGAAAAGTAAGGAAAAACTACAGCTATAGTAGGTGCAGTTAGTGAAAGCCATACTAGCATGGCTAGCCATCTACAGACTTCCAGTGTAGATGATGTTAACTCGCCAGCTCCATAAGTCCTTAAAGTTATAGTCTTACAAAAGGTATTTTAACGGGAATGTATAATTCTAAAATGTTTCATCAATCCTATAACATATTTAAATGCAAAAATCAAGGAAATCTTAACTATTATTGGTATAATCAAATGTATGATCTTAGGAAATATATTTACTAATTACTATTTGATTTAATTTTATGTAGATTAGTATTAATTATTGATGAGTAAATTATATGTATGTGGGAAGTAATAAGAAAGTTACTTATACCTAAGCCTTAGTGATTAGTATTTATTATTGTTTTAGTTAGTAACAGTACTACCGGTTAGGTTTTAGTATATTAGTATTTTATTGTATGTTAATTATTTCTATTAGTATTGTTATTATTCTAATTAATAATATCCATAAGAGAAAGTCCAGTCCACTCTTTGGTGTAGGGAACAGGTCCTCTCATTTCTTCATCTTTCTTGATTGTAGCCAGTCTATAACCAGTCCATATTCCGGTAATCCTTTAAACCAGATGTAAATATACAGTTATTCATTAATATAGTTCAAAGGTGAAGTATTATTCAGTCTTCTTCTTGATTCTTAATCCCCTGCGCAAAGTCAAGTGCATTTTGTGGGTTCTTGAAGAAATGATCTTGATTGTCATAGGTCACCCTCAAAGTGGCGGGGTATCTCAAAGTATACCTTACATCCTTCAATTCTCTCAGAATTCTTTTAGTCTCCCTGAATGCGTTTCGTTTCTTGGCAACTTCAGCAGGGTAATCTCGGTAAATACTGATTCGTGCTCCTTCAAAAGTAAGATTTTTACTTCTTACAATCTTACCCATCATTTCTTCCAGTTCATAATCATTCTGTACTTTTAAAATCATTTGTCTTGGCGGAGCACCAGGTCCTTTAAAACGCCTCTTTACTCTGTGAGCACGAGCTAATAAGGGTTTCTGATCCAAGGCTAAAACTTGTTGCAGTAAATCTGCTGTAAATCCTCGTGGGTTATTCCGCTCCATGCCTTCCGGAATGCCCACAATTCTCAGGTTCGACCTTCTTTGGTAGCCTTCCAACTCCGTGCATTTTTCTGTTATCTTGTCCAGAAGTTCAGATAAGCGTTTTATGTCTCTGTCTGAATTCCGAGCCGATGATTCAGCTAAGTCTTTAATAATGCTTATATCTGTCGAATGTAAATTCAATGCTTCTTCAACCTCAGACAGTTTGTCTTTCACCAGGGTTTCGATTTTAATTTTCATCTGTTTGTTCTGCTCTTTTAACTTATCCGTTATCTCTCTTTTCAGTGCTTGAGCAGATTCAGTGATTTCAGTCTTCAAGTCTTTTATTTCAGTTTTCAAGTCTTTCACATCTTCATTAATCTTTTCGACTTCCTCCTTAATATTCAACTTTTTCATATCTTTCTTTAAATTCAATAATTCGGTTTTAATGCCTCCCATCTCTTTTTCAATAAGAGTTTTCAACCCTTCCATCTCCAGTTTCATTTTAAATTCTTCAGCTCCAGAAGGCTTTTTCCCTGCAATGTCTTCCTGGGATCGGGTTCTACCCGAGATCGAGGCTTCAGAACGGCCTACCGGATCCCGAGTGGTCGGTAGCCGGGTTTTCAGTTTTTCTTCTGGGGTTCTCTGCATGCTGTCGCAGGGCTGAAAACGTCACTCAGCAATTCCGTATTAATCAGTACTGAGATTTCAGATGACAGGTAAATCTTTTTCAGCGTTTTTTACCCCGTTTTCTTCAACCTTCTTATGGAGCTGGCTGGGAGGGCGTCTTCACCTCATGATGGCGCCACCGGAAGTGACCCAGCTTTGATTCTGACTGCAGGTGTTATCTGTACAGAGTTTGCATGTTCTCCATGTGACATGTGGGTTTTTTCATGTTCTATTTTTAAGGCAGAGATTGATAGATTCTTGAATAGTAAGGGTGTCAGGGGGTTATGAGGAGAAGGCAGGAGAATGGGGTTGTGAGGGTGAGATAGATCAGCCATGATTGAATGACGGAGTAGACTTAGTTCAAGAAGGAACTGTAGATGCCGGAAAATCGAAGATAGACAAAAGTGCTGGAGAAACTCAGCGGATGAGGCAGCATCTATGGAGCGAAGGAAATAGGCAATGTTTCGGGCCGATACGCTGAAGAGGGGTTTCTGCCCAAAACGCTGCTCCTATAAGGGTTTCCTTCGCTCCATAGATCCTGCCTCACCTGCTGTGTTTCTCCAGTACTTTTGTCTAACGACGGATTAGACTTGATGGGCCGAATGGCTTAATTCTGCTCCTATCACTTAAGAACTCACTAATTGCTTTTCTCCAGAGATGCTGCCTGACCGGCTGAGACACTCCAGCACTTTGTGTCGATCTTCATAAACTAGCACCTGCACACAAAGATGAATGTCCATTTAATAAAGGGAAATGAAAATCTACTTAAAGGCTCATACAGCATGGAAATGTATTGTTAAAGGAAGTGGGAAAATTGTTAGAGGCAGCTGTAGGAATGGAAATTATTGTATAACATTGCAGAGAATTCAAGGAGAGTGAGTTAATGAGGCTTGACGGTGTAGTGACTGGGCTATTATAGGTCATCGTAGAGGAGATGGCAGATGTAGAGACCATAATTTATCATTTGTGCTTATATATGTAAATAGCACCATGGGACTGAAACGTGTTAACATCTCACTCCGTTAAGTAAGTCTATTAAAAACAAGTTGCTTCTACAATGTTTTGTGATATAGTTGCAAATGGCAATTTGAGCAAATAAAGAAGGGAAGGATAAGGGTGGGCGGCACAGTGACACAGCTGGTAGAGCCGTTGCCTCACAGAGCTAGAGATGTTCGATCCTGACCTCAGGTGCTGTCTGAGTGGAGTTTTCATGTTCTCCCTGTGACCACATGGGATCCCTCCCACATCCTAAAAGCAGGGGGATTTGGAAGTTAATTGACCTCTGTAAATTGCACCCACAGTGTTTGGAGTGGCTACGACCATGGGATAACATAGAAATTAAAGGCACTCAGACTAACTTTCATTGGACTTTATTGGATTTTACCTTGTACTAAACGTCATTCCCTTTATCCTGTATCTGTACTCTGTGGTCGGCTTAATTATAATTGTGTGTAGTCTTCCCGCTGACTGGATAGCACGCAACAAAAAGCTTTCTGCTGCACCTTGGTACACATGACAATAAACTAAACTAAACTAAACTGAACTAGAGTGGACGGGAGATCAATGATTAGTGCGGATTAAATATTTAATCAATCAATCAATCAATCGACGCATTGCCAGGATAAACCCATACCTCGCATGGGCCCGCTACTGCATAGTTTGACACTATTGTACAGAGTGAGTTGAACCCACCCTTATGCATAATTTTGATTTCCTTAATAAATAAAGGATATAGTGGCATTGAAAACGAGCCAAAGGAAATTCCCCAGGCTACTTCATGCCATGTGAAGATTGTTTATTTTTAGCTTAGAGATACAGTATGGAAACAGGTCCTTCAGCCCACAGTGTCCGCGCTGACCAGTGATCACCCCTACACTAACACTATCCTATAGTGGGAGGAAACCGGAGCACCCAGAGAAAACCCACGGGGAGAACATAAAAACTCCATATGTACAGCACCTGTAGTCAGAATGAAACCGGGTCTCTGGCGCTGTGAGGCAGCAACTCTACCGCTGCGCTGCTGTGCTGCCCTGATGAATGAAGTTCACTGATGCATCTCTCAAGAGAAGCAAGACGGTTTGAGGTTTAGAGGAATGAGGGTTGATACCTGGTTTAAACATATAAGATCCTAAGGGGAGATAGCCTCAGAATATGGGGCCAGTCATGTGAAAATGAGGGATATGGGGAGAAAGCAAGAACGGTGTAGTGATTTTAGATGATTAGCCATGATCATTACTCACTCCTGCACCTATTTTCTATGTTTCTATGGTTAAGGGGAACTGGCGGAGGAGCTGAGGCCAGCATGGATGATCACGGGTACTGACCTCCCCACCATCGAAGGGATGTACAGGTGTCGCTGCCTCAAAAAGGCAGGGAGAATCATCAAAGACCCACACCAGCCTGGCTATGCTCTCATTCCTCTCCTGCCATCGGGAAGAAGGTACAGGAACCTGAAAAGTGTAACGTCCAGGTTCAGGAACAGCTTCTTCCCAACAACCATCAGGCTCCAGAACACTATAACCTCCAAATAAGTTCCAAACTACCTATACTTGGGGGCATTGTTTTTGTCTTGTACTATTATTGATTGCTTTTTCTTATAGTGCGGAGTTTTGTTTTGTTGGTGATTATGGTGTTTACAAGGTATTATGTTGTGCTGCTGCAAGTAAGAATCTCATTGATCCATTTCGGAAAATAATCACAATAATAATTTATTAGCCAAGTATGTTTTGTAACATACGAAGAATTTCATTTGCCAAGTCAGTCGTACAATATGACAATAAAACAGTCTTGATGCTTGACTGCTGACCATCAGTCATGATGACATTGATCGGTGGACTGGCTTGAGGGAGCTGGTAACCAACCACTGCTCTTAATTCCTTATGTTCTCAATCAATAATGAAACATCTGAACACCCTCCTGTTGAATTATTGAAAAAGTCAATATCTGAAACATTCATCAGAGCTGTGTGAAACAGTGACACAAAATCAGCACAAGAAGGTTTCTCTTGAACACCGGAGGTTGTCGGGAGACCTGACAGAAGTATATAAAATCATGAGAGACATAATAAGGACACACAATCAGAACTTTCTTTCCAGAATGGTAAAATAATCATCAAACACGAGAGTTGAGTTTAGTTTATTGTCACGTGTACCGAGGTACAGTGAAAAGCCTTTGTTGTGTGCTAACTAGCCAGCGGAAAAACAACACATGATTACAATCATGCCATCCACACTGTACGATTACAGGATAAAGGGAATGACGTGAAAAAATTTTAGTGCAAGATATAGCGAGTAAAGTTCGAGGGTCTCCAATGAGGTAGATATTAGATCAGGATTTCTCTCTATTTGAGGTCGGATGATTCAGATGCCTGAGGGCATAGGTTTAAGGTGAGAGAGTTTAAAGGAGATGTTACACGGAGATTGGTGACTACGTGGAATGTGCAGCCAGGGGTAGTGATGGAGGTAGATACGATAATGCTGTTTATGGTTTTTCAATGAGTACATGGATATGCAGGGAATGGAGGGATATGGATTGTGTGCAAGTAGATAAGAGATGGTCTAGGCATCATGTTCAACACTGACATTGTGGGCCAAAGGGCCTGTTCTTGTGCTGTACTGTTCTATGTTCCAGAAGTGAGAGTCTCCTCTCTGTCCCATAGCTCCGTTCTCACTCCCCATCCCCCCCATTCATTACAAGGACAGAGTCCCCCTTGTCCTCACCTTCCACCCCACCAGCCGTCACATACAACAGATAACCCTCCGACGTTTTCGCCACCTCCAACGGGATACCACCACTGGCCACATCTTCCCATCTCCTACCCTTTTGGCTTTCCACAGAGACTACCTCCATAGCTCCCTGGTCAATTTGTCCCTTCCCACCCAAACCACCCCCTCCCATTGGTACTTTCCCTTGTAACCGCAACCCTTTGTCCTCCTCTGCTGGACTCTGAATTTTTCCCAGTTCTCTGGTAGGCTGCTTTTTCTGGCTAATTTGTATGTTTCATCTTTAGTTTTGATACTATCGCTGATTTCCAATGTTATCCACGGATGCACTACCTTCCCTGATTTATTCTTTTGCCAGTCTGGGATGAACAATTGTTGTAGTTCATCGATGCAGTCTCTAAATGCCTTCCATTGCATATCCACAGTCAACCCTTTAAAAATCACTTGCCAGTCTATCTTGGCCAATTCGTGTCTCATGCCCTCATAGTTACCTTTCTTTAAGTTCAGAACCCTTGTTTCTGAATTAACAATGTCACTCTCCATCCTAATGAAGAACTCAACCATATTATGGTCACTCTTGCCCAAGAGGCCACACATAACAAGATTGCTAACTAACCCTTCCTCATTACTCAAACCCCGGTCTAGAATAGACTGCTCTCTCGTTGGTTCCTCTACATGTTGGTTTAGAAAACTATCCTGCATACATTCCAAGAAATCCCCTTCCTCTGCCCCCCTGCCAATTTGATTCACCCAATCTATATGTAGATTGAAGTCACCCATTATAACTGTTTTACCTTTGGTGCACGCATTTCTAATTTCATGTTTGATGCCATCCCAAACTCCACTACTACTGTTAGGTGGCCTGTACACAACTCCCACTAGCGTTTTCTGCCCCTTAGTGTTTCGCTGCTCTACCCATATCGATTCCACATCCTCCAAGCTAATGTCCTTCCTTTCTATTGCATTAATATCCTCTCTAACGAGCAATCCTTTTCCTTTCTGTCTATCCCTCCTGAATATAGAACATCCCTGGATGTTCAGCTCCCAGCCTTGGTCACCCTGGGGCCATGTCTCCGTGATCCCAACTATATCATATTCATTAATAACCATCTGCACATTCAACTTATTACAAATGCTCCTTGCATTGAGACACAAAGCCTTCAGCCTTGTTTTTACAACACTCTTACTCCTCATACAATTAAGTTGAAAAGTGGCCCTTTTTGATTTTTGCCCTGGATTTTTCTGCCTGCCACTTTTACTTTTCACCTTGCTACCTATTGCTTCGACCCTCATTTTACATCCCTCTGTCTCTCTGCTCATGCTCCCATCCCCCTGCCACATTAGTTTAAATCCTCCCTGACAGCACCAGCAAACACTTCCCCAAGGACATTGGTTCCCTTCCAGCCCAGGTGCAGACCGTCCTGTTTGTACTGGTCCCACCTCCCCCAGAACTGGTTCCAATGCCCAAGAAATTTGAATCCCTCCCCCTTGCACCATTCTTCAAGCCACGTATTCATCTGCAATATCCTCCTATTTCTATTCTGACTAGCATGTGGCACTGGTAGTAATCCAGAGTTTATTACCTTTGAGGTCCTACTTTTAAGTTTATCTCCTAGCTCCCTAAATTCGCCTTGTAGGACCTCATCTCATTTTTTTACCCATATCGTTGGTGCCAATGTGCACCACGACAGCTGGCTGTTCACCCTCCCCCTCCAGAATGTTCTGCAGCCGTTCAGTGACATCCCTGACCCTTGCACCAGGGAGGCCACATACCATCCTGGAGTCTCGTTTGCAGCCACAGAAACACCTATCTGCTCCCCTTACAATTGAATCCCCTATTACTATTGCCCTTCCACTCTTTTTTCTCCCCTCCTGTGCCGCAGAGCCACCCATGGTGCCATGAACTTGGCTGCTGCTGTCTTTCCCTGATGAGCCATCTCCCCCAACAGTATCCAAAATGGTAGATCTGTTTAGGAGGGAGATGACCGCAGGGGACCCCTGCACTACCTGCCTACTGCTACGCTGGCTAATGGCCACCCGTTCCCTTTCTGTCCGCTTAACTTTTACCTGCAGTGTGATGAACTCACTGTACGTGCTATTCACGAGTTTCTCAGCATCATGGATGATCCAGTATGAATCCAACCGCAGTTCCAATCATTCAATACGGACTGCCAGGAGCTGCATCTGGACACACTTCCTGCAAACGTAGTCACCAGGGATACCGACCATATCCCTGATCTCCCACATGTTGCAGGATGAGTAAACCATGGGGCCGATTTCAAATGACATGGCTTGCCCCCAAATTAAATCAACTCATTCACACTATAAAAATCTTATTCCTTTAAACTAACCTTTACTAAAAATCACTGAACCCTTTAGGCTCACTGAACCCCTTTGGCTCTCTGAACCCCTTTGGCTCTCTGAACCCCTTTGGCTCTCTGAACCCCTTTGGCTCACTGAACCCCTTTGGCTCACTGAACCCCTTTGGCTCACTGAACCCCTTTGGCTCACTGAACCCCTTTGGCTCACTGAACCCCTTTGGCTCACTGAACCCCTTTGGCTCACTGTACCTTTAATGCAAACCAGGGGTTGCACCCAATCAGTTGCTTCCTCCAGTCTGCTTCCACCAATCTGCGGCTTCCACCAGAACACTTGGGTACTCCTCCTCTTGCTCCAACGGCTCCTGGGCCTCTGTGGACACATTTACATAAGCATTCAGACCCTTTACTCAGTACTTTGTTGAGGCATCTTTGGCAGCGATTACAGCCTCAAGTCTTCTTGGGTATGACGCTACAGGCTTGGCACACCTGTATTTGGGTAATTTCTCCCATTCTTCTCTGCAGATCCTCTCAAGCTCTGTCAGGTTGGATGGGGAGTGTCGATGCACAGCTGTTTTCAGGTCCCTCCAGAGATATTCAATCTGATTCAAGTCCGGGCTCTGGCTGGGCCACTCAAGGACATTCATAGACTTGTCACGAAGCCACACCTGCGTTGTCTTGGCTGTGTGCTTACGATCGTTTTCCTGTTGGAAGGTGAATCTCTGCCCCAGTCTGAGGTCCAGAACGCTGTGGAACAGGTTTTCATCAAGGATCTCTCTGTACTTTGCTCCGTTCATCTTTCCCTCAATCCTGACTTGTCTCCCAGTTCCTGCTGCTGAAAACCATCCTCACTGCATGATGTTGCCTCCACCACACTTCACCGTAGGTATGGTATTGGCCAGGTTTCCTCCAGACATGATGCTTGGCTATCAGGCCAAGGAGTTCAATCTTGGTTTCATCAGACCAGAGAATCTTGTTTCTCATGCCTTTTGGCAAACTCCAAGCAGGCTGTCACGTGCCTTTTACTGAAGAGTGGCTTCCAAACAGCCACTCTACCATAAAGGCCTGATTGGTGAAGTGCTGCAGGTATAGTTGTCCTTCTGGAAGGTTCTCCCATCTCCACAGAGGAACTCTGGAGCTATATCAGAGTGACCATCAGATTATTGGTCATGACCAAGGCCCTTCACCCCCGATTGCTCAGTTTGGCCAGGAGGCCAGCTCTATGAAGATTCCTGGTAGTTCCAAAGTTCTTCCATTCAAGAATAACGGAGGCCACTGTGCTGTTCGGGACCTGCAATGCTGCAGAAATTGTTTTATACCCTTCCCCAGATCAGTGTCTCGACACAATCCTGTCTCAGAGGTCTACAGACAATTCCTTCGTCTTCATGACTTGGTTTTTGCTCTGACATGCACTGTCAACTGTGGGACCTTATATAGACAGGTGTGTGCCTTTCCAAATCATGTCCAATCAATTTAATTTACCATTGGTGGACTCCAATCAAGCTGTAGAAACATCTCAAGGATAATCAATGGAAACAGGATGAACCTAAGCTCAATTTTGAGTGTCATAGCAAAGGGTCTGAATACTTATGTAAATGTGATATTTCAGGGGTTTTTTAATGACTTTGCAAAAAGTTCTAAACACCTGTTTTTGCTTCTTCTGGGGTATTGTGTGCAGATTGATGATTAAAAAAAAGAATTTAATCCAATTAAAAATAAGGTTGTTTTTTTTTTTTTTTGAATATTTTTTATTAGAAGTATAAGTACAAGTATAAGTACAAGTATAAGTACATATTAAAACAACATTCTTGATAAAAAGATAGGTAATAATTACCATATTTTCTTATATATACTTCTAAACATTTTATTATAGTTTTTTTTATAGTGAAAAGTAGGAAATTGTGAAAAATGATTAACATAAAGATAGTTATAAAATAACCAAAAGAAAAAAGTAAATAAAATAACAGTGGTATATTATACAAACAGTATTTATATAGTAATATATCCGTGATCAATAATGTATTTCATTTCGGAGTCACGTGAGTGACTTCGTGAAGAACCCGCCAGCACGCATGCGCGACATATCGTCGCTCGCATTGCAGTCGACGGCTGGAGAGGAGCGCGGCTCATCACCAGCCCTTCATAAGGGCCACTCAGGTAAGTACTAACAACCTTGAGTTGGTTGTTCTGTGTGAATAATTGTGTTTTCTTCCACAGAGACATGGACAGTAGAAAAGGTAAAGGCCGTAAAACTTCTGCAAGGAGTTGTCGGCAACCCAACCCGGAGCCCCCCTCCACGGCAGGAGGACGGGCCGGGAAAAAGGCGCGCAAGCCGGGGAGCCCTGTATTCACAGGATCCGGTTCACCGACGCAGCTATGCCCTAGCGGGGTACCTGCAGAACAATCAGTCGGTACAGCGCCGGAGCAGGTGCATCCTGACTCCATCTCTCTCTCACCCACTGGGTCGTTTGCAGAGACAAGTAAAAGGGATTCGCGTGCTGATGCACGGCCCTTCTCCCTGAGCCCTCTTGAAGGAGGCAGGGATACAATTCCACTACCTAGCCCTTCGCGGGTTGAGGTCTCACCAGGAGCCACTAGGAAGTGGTCTGGTGAATCAGGCAGGCCCGAGTCCACTGGCAGACCAAGGAGGGCCAGTGTCGACTCACCACCCAGGGGGACCAGGAGGAGTCACAAGGGTGGAGCCTCGCCTAGGTCACCGCTTCCCCCGCTGGGGGCAGGTCGGGACCGTACGCCGTCTGGGTCCAGATTTAGGACAGTCGGCAAGCCCGTGCGGACGTCGGGTCACCACGCTGCGGCGTCAGGTGCCGACCTCTCCCCACCCATGCCCTTTGAGGCAGCCGGGTCCAGCTCAGCGAAGAGGAGGCGCTCGAGCAGGTCCGCGCGGGAATCGCTCAGCTTCGCCGAGGCGGCTGGTAGCGACACATCATCACAGTACCGATATTACCTCGACGAGGTACGGACTGATGATCGAAGCCTCAGGAGTTCCTTCGGGCACGAGGCCTCTTACCTCCCACACCCGCCCGATGAAGGGCGCTTGGATCGTATGGAGAGGATATTGGAGCAAGTTCTACTCAATCAGAAACAGGACACACACAGCTCCAGGGGACTCATGGATATATCCCCGTCCCCATCTATGGACAACATAAGACCAGATGAGGAGGATATCCTGGTACATGCCCCAGCAGCACCTGAGGTCCCTCAGGAAGATCTGCTGGATGTGGCAGCCAAATTCGGGTTACCCGTATCGTCAGGACTACCCCTCAACATCAAACTGGCCGCAACCATAGATTATCTTACTAACCATCAATTGCAGGAGGAGGTCCTTGCGAAGGCCATGGAGAGACACAAGGCTCCAGGGAACTGCAATTCACTCCACGTGCCGATTGTGAACATGCCAATCTGGGGTAATATCAGCCCGGGCATCAGAGCGCAGGAAGTGAAACTGCAGAGGATTTTAAAACTGCTTACGTCTGGGATCACCGCTTTTGCAAAGTCGGTAGATGGGGTTGATCTAAGCACCGAACAGGAGGATGCTCTAGCTCTACTCTGCAATACGCAGTACGAGATCAACGCTTTCCGGAAGAGCATTATCAAACCTTCCTTAAATCCCAAATTTGCGGGACTATGCAGAGCACCTCCTACCCCCCCACCTAGACAGCTGTTCGGGGAAGACCTCCCAAAGCAGGTCAAAGAGCTCGATGACCATGCGAAAACCATAGGTCTGATGAGACCACATTTTGTGGCCAGACCTTCGGCCAAGAAGACACCTTACTTCAGGCCACGAGGTCAGACCGATAGGCCAACAAGGACCTACGTTCCGGCACCTCCTCAATATCAACAGCCTCATCAGCCCAGGCCTTTTTTAGGACTAGGCCCTCAGCGGCCAGCATGGAAGATGCGGATTCCGCACCAACCACGAAACCCAGCGCCTCCACGTCCCACCAAAAATCCCAGGGACCGCCGATAACCATGAAGGTAAGGGGGTCTGGGTTCCATGCACTTGCATGTCTAACCTCACGAATTGGGGGCAGATTACGGGGATTTAAGGAGGCTTGGGAAACCATCACTTCAGATGAGTTTATCTTGCAAAGTATTCAGGGTTATGAAATTGAGTTTATTCAAGGCCAATTGCCTCCACCCCAGCATATGCCGAATCGCAAATTTGCACTTTCCAAAAAAGAATTGGCAGAAGGCTATGCTGAAATCTTGAGTTTACAAGACAAAGGTGTGATAGAACGAACCACACATGAACCAGTTGAATTTGTGTCTAATATATTTACTAAAACTAAAAAAGACGGTGGATGCCGGGTCATTATAGATTTAACTCACTTGAATACCTTTGTAAAATACACCCATTTCAAAATGGACACATTTGAAACAGCCAAATCTTTGATTTCGGAGGGCTGCTTCATGGCATGCATTGATTTAAAAGATGCATACTATTCAGTATCCATTCGGAAACATCATAGGAAGTTCTTGAAGTTTACCTGGATGGATCAGCTTTGGCAATACAAAGCATTGCCCAATGGGCTTACTACAGCCCCCAGACTGTTCACCAAACTACTCAAGCCAGTGTTATCTACACTGCGGAGACAAAATCATACGGTCATGGCCTATTTGGATGACATTCTGATAATTGGGCACACTCTGGAATCCGCAGAGTTGGCGGTTTCAGCCACAGTGGAAATTTTTCAACAAATGGGGTTTATAATCCATCCAGACAAATCAAAGTTCCTCCCCGCACAGATCATGGACTACTTGGGGTTCACAATAGACTCCAATCGCATGATCACCACCATCCCAACTAACAAAATTGGTGATGTGTTTCAAGCATGCAAGAACCTGGTCTGCGCCAGTATACCGTCTATCAGATTAACTGCCAGGGTAATTGGCAAAATTGTAGCAGTATTTCCAGCTGCTCAATATGGACCTTTACACTATCAGAATTTACAAAGGTCAAAAATAACAGCATTAAAACTAAATGCTGGACATTATGATAGACCCATGCAATTGCCGGTTAAGGCAAAACTTGAGTTACTATGGTGGATTGGCAATATCCATAACTCTTTTAAACCCATCATTGTGCCTCGTCCAATGGTATACTTGCAAACAGATGCAAGCTCCCATGGCTGGGGAGCTACGGACAACAATAACAGTTGTGGAGGTAGATGGGATTCACGTGAAGCTACTTTGTTGTTAGCACAAGGGATAAATTATTTGGAGATGCTAGGAGCATTCCACGGACTAAGAGCCTATTGTTCAAACATGACTAACACTCATGTCCGTCTCCAAATAGACAATACCACTGCGGTGGCTTATCTGAATCATATGGGCGGTACCAGGTCAATTTCATGCAATGAATTGGCAAACACAATTTGGCTCTGGTGTATTCAACGGAATATTTGGATCTCAGCTACCTACTTGCCAGGTGAGCTCAATACAGTGGCGGACACCAGGTCACGGAAGTTCAATGACAACATCGAGTGGATGTTGAACCCCCAAATATTCACCAAAATTACAGCCAAATTTGGTAAACCGGATATTGACCTTTTTGCGTCACGGTTGAACCATCAGGTACCAACATACGTATCATGGGAGCCAGATCCTGGGGCAATGGCGATGGACGCATTCTCGCTAGACTGGGGGAAATGGTTCTTCTATGCCTTTCCTCCATTCTGCCTCATCAGTCGGGTATTGCGGAAAATCCAGCTCGATGCTGCCAAGGGCATCCTCATTATACCCGACTGGCCTACGCAATCATGGTATCCGGTGGTCCTTGGAATGATAAGTCAACCATGGGTCCTCTTGGAGGGTTGCCCACAATTGGTGACGAACCCTGCCACAGGGGAACCACACCCCTGCCATAGTCATTTGAATCTATTGGCTTGCAGGATCTGAACAGGCCACTACTTCAGTATGGTCTATCTTCAAGGACAATGGATACCATGGGAGCATCATGCAGGGAGTCCTCAAGACGGCAGTACTTATCGTACATCAGGAAATGGGAATCCTATTGTGGCCGCATGGACGTTGCATATGACTCCGTCTCCATCACAGATGTGCTGGAATTTCTTGCGGGGCTACACCATGATCAACATCTCAGCTATAGTGCCATCAATAGCGCCAGGAGTGCGCTCTCGTCCTACCTCAATATTGAGGTAGGATCCAATAAATTGGTCTCCAAACTTATGCGGGGGATATTTAATTCCAACCCGCCGAGGCCCCGTTACAACGTCACATGGGATATTGGCAAAGTGCTGACCCTGCTGAGAACATGGTCACCCATGACGGGGCTCGAATTGGACAAACTCACCCTGAAGGTGGTGATGTTGATGGCACTTACTTCAGCACAAAGGGTGCAAACGCTTCACAAGGCCAAGATCGACAGAATGATCTCTACCCCTGAACGGGTCACTTTCTTCATTGATGAATTGCTCAAGCAGCATAGACCTGGATTTACAGGGCTGCAGCTGGAGTTTCCAGTATACCCCGCTGATGCTAGGCTATGCATAGCCACCCATATCCGCCACTATATCAAAGTGACGAGGAAAATAAGGGGAATGGAGCAATACCTGTTCATCAGTCACAAAAAACCTCACCATAGAGTGACGGTGCAGACGATATCCCGATGGCTCAGGATCGTCTTGAACAAAGCAGGTATTGACACTGATGTTTTTAAATCCCATTCCACCAGGGCAGCATCAACATCGGCGGCAAAGGCCATGGAGGTGCCCATGGACCAGATACTTGCCACAGCGGGATGGGCCAGTGAAGCCACTTTTCAACGGTTTTACAATAAACCCGTCACCATACCTGGAATGTTCGCAGGAGCCGTGCTGGATGCAGGCCGAGAACATGCAGTTCCCCCTCAGTGAGGGGTCCTTTCTTGTTGTTATTAATAAATATTATTATTTTTTCAGAGAAACAGTGACGGAAATTGATTACTGCTGTCCACCTTTTCAGTAGCGTGTGTGATAGCATGGACGTTGTCCAGGGCGTGAAATCACAGAAGCTTTGAAGTCTTCACGAAGTCACTCACGTGACTCCGAAATGAAATAGTAAGATTAAACGAGAACTTACCAGTTTGAAGTTTGATCTTTATTTTATGAGGAGTTGCGATGAGGGATTTCGTGCCCTCCGCTCCCAACCCTCGATCATAAAGTCAACTGGTAACTAGAGTCTCTTTAATCTTACTATAACAAGTCATTTCTTGGCTTGGTTTTTCTGTGATTCCACACCGCGGCTTTGAAGTATGTCGCGCATGCGTGCTGGCGGGTTCTTCACGAAATCCCTCATCGCAACTCCTCATAAAATAAAGATCAAACTTCAAACTGGTAAGTTCTCGTTTAATCTTACTATTATTCTTCGTCCAATCCTTCGTTCAGGTCTCGGTCAGGTCTTCAAACCGAGTCATATTGATCCCTTAAGATATTCAAAGAATGGAGACCAAATCACATTAAATTGGTCTAACTTGCCTAAAAGTGCAAGTCTTATTCTTTCCAAGTGTAAAGTCTCCGCCATTCCTGAAAACCACAATTTGATTGTAGGGGGTATGGGGCCTTTCCAAAATTGTAAAATTAATTTTTTACCAAGTATTAAACTATAAACTTTCATAAAGTTCTTTGTGCTGTCGTGAATAATTGATCCCTTTCTAATATTCCCAATATTATTAATTTTGGGTCTGGAATTAGATTCTTATTTACAACATTCGAGATTACCTTAAATATTTCCAACCAAAGATTCGTAATTTTTATACAAGTTGTAAAAGAATGTGTTAAATTAACTTCTGGGTATTGGCATTTGTCACATATAGGGGATACATTAGAAAACATTCTATGTAATTTAGATTTTGAAAAATGCAATCTATGTAAAACTTTGAATTGTATCAGAGAGAGTCTAGAATTTAATGAACAATTATGTATATATCGTAAACTTTCATCCCAGATACCAGATTCAATTGTTTCACCTATTTCATTTTCCCATAGTTGTCTGTACTTTCCCGTATTGGGTATATCATTTTCTAATAAAATATTATAAATGTATGATATTAATTTTTCCGTGTTTGGGTGTTTATTTAAGCATTCATCTAGAATTCCCGTCTTTCTCTTTTTATATTCCTGTGCAGTTGTTTTAATGTAGTCAGTTATTTGTAGATATCTGAAGTAGTGTTTAGAGTGTAGTCCATATATTTCCTATATTTCTTTAAATGAAAGATAAAGATTGTCCCTGTAAAGGTCACTGATCTTATTAATTCCTTGATTTTTCCATTGTAAGAATCCTAAATTTTCCAGGGATGGTTTAAAACTTACATTATTAACAATGGGAAGAACTAATGGGATATCTTCTAGTTTTAACGTTCTTTTTAACTGTTTCCAAATATTAATTCCACTATTAATTATTGGGTTTTCTCGATAAGTTTTCTTAAATATTTTAATTTTAAAGAATAATATGGAACTGATTTCATACGGTAAGCAGTCTTCCTTTTCCATAAGTAACCAGTTTGGATTTTCATGAAGTTCCACCCACCAGAAGTTCATATTCTTAATATTAACTGACCAGTAATAAAATATAAAATTAGGTAATGTTAAACCTCCATTAATTTTCGATTTGCATAAATATTTTTTATTTATTCTATGGCTCCTATAGTCCCAAACAAAATTAGTGACTATAGAGTCAACCTTTTAAAAAAAATTCTTAGAAAGATATATCGGGATCATTTGAAATAAATATAATAATTGTGGGAGAAAAATCATTTTTATCACATTAATTCTACCTATCATTGAGATAGGTAGAGTTCTCCAATATAAAATATTCTTAGATAATTTATTTAGTATAGGTAAAAAATTATATTTGAATAAAGAATCATATTTTTTTTTTGTAACGTGAATTCCTAAGTACTTAATCTGTTCATTAACAATCTTAAAAGGAAATTGTTTTAATACAGTTAAATTATCTTGTGTTAATGGCATAAGTTCACTTTTATTCCAATTGATTCTGTATCCAGAAAACGAGCCGAATTGAGTTATTAAATTCAATAAATTAGGTATGCTAATTTCAGGTTTTTTAATATATAATAATACGTCATCTGCATATAGAGAAATTTTATTTCTTGTTTCGTTAGTTTCATATCCAAAAATTTCGGGGTGTAATCTTACCCGAGTAGCTAATGGTTCTATAGCCAACGCAAATAATAATGGTGATAGGGGACAACCTTGTCTGCATCCTCGAAATAAATTAAATTTGGTGGATATCATTTGGTTAGGTAAGATTCTAGCAGTTGGATTAGTATATAGTAATTTGATCCATTTTATAAACTTGTCTCCCAAATTGAACTTTTCCATAACCGCAAACAAATATGGCCATTCAACTTGGCCAAAAGCTTTCTCTGCATCTAACGATATTATTACTAAGTCTTTAATATAAAAATAAGGTTGTAACGTAACAAAATATGGAAAAAGTGAAGGGGTCTGAATACTTTCTGAATGCATTGTAGGTATTTATTTTAGACAACATGTGCCTTATACAAATAACCATTGCAGAAACAGCCCCTTCTAGTCCTACTAGTTCCACTGATTACATCCTTGTATCCCTTCATTATCACCTCTCCCCCAGCCAACAATGGACTATTGTGGGCTCTGCCCTTTCTTGGCCATCTGTTGCCAGCCCTGCTTTGTTCTGGCCTTTTCTTACATCCAGTTCCCTCCCCTCTCCTTTCAGTCTCAAGAAGGATCCCATCCCGGAACATCACCTGCTAATTTTCTCCGGAGATGCTGCCTGACCCGCTGAGTTACCCCAGCACTTTGTGTCTATCTTTGGTATAAACCGGCATCTGCAGGTTATACTTCCTACACAAAGCTTGATGTTTTGTCATTTAACGTGGCTTATTCTAAAAACATCTGTAGTTCGTGAAATTTCTCAATATTTGTAATTAAACAGTAAATATATGTCTTGTGAAATTGTTAACTTTAAAAAAAATAATTAACCGTTAGCAAGACAATTGAGTCTTCAAAGTGAAGCTTATGCAAAAATAGAACAAAAGAGATCAGAGCCAGGAAAATTATACAAAGGTACATGTAACTGATAATTAAACTCAAATCTTAACAAATTGCAAAGCAACACAAACATTGACATGCTGTGAAGCAAGGATTCTGCTGGGTGCATGTGAGTGAATGTATTAAATTAAAGATGTATTCTCCCTTCCATTGACTCCATCTATACTTCACGCTGCCTCGGCAAGGCCAGCAACATAATCAAGGATTAGTCTCACCCCGGTCACTCACTCTTCTCCCCTCTCCCATCAGGCAAGAGTTACAGAAGTGTGAAAATGCACACCTCCACATTCAGGGACAGTTTCTTCCCATCTGTTCTCAGGCAACTGAACCATACTATCAACAACTAGAGAGCAGTCCTGAGCTACCATCTACCTCATTGTAGACCCGAGGGCTATATTAAATTGGACTTTAGTGGACTTTATCTTGCACTATATGTTATTCCCTTTACCCTGTACCTGTACACTGTGGATTTTATTGAGTATTCACATCGTACACATACAGGGACTGAAATAGATACTAACATTTTATATGAAATTCCTTTAAGTCACATTCTGTGACAAACAATCCTAGTCCAAAATACCATGGGAACCAGTACCTGCCATTCACCATCTTACATCCTAATTCTCCATTACATTTTATTGCACTGCCTCCAGGAATAGGCTGTCACCGAATATTACAGCTAAAATGGGAAATCATACAATATTTTCAATAAAATGCTTCCATATCAACATAACTTGCAATATTTAGAGGTTTTGTATATATGGGGACTGTATGCAATGTTCCTGATATCTGTGCTCCAATAACTGATATAGGAGATAAAAATAATGGAGTAATGATACTTTAAGATGAATAGGTTATGTGATAGGAGTAGAATTAGACCATTCGGCCCATCAAGTCTATTCCACCATTCAATCATGGCTGATCTATCTCTCCCTCCGAACCCCATTCTCCTGCCTTCTCTCCATAACCTCTGACACATGTACTAATCAAGAATCTATCTATCTCTGCCTTAGAAATATCCACTGACGGCCTACATAGCCTTCTGTGGCAAAGAATTCCACAGATTCACCACCCTCTGACTAAATAAATTTCTCCTCATCTCCTTCCTAAAAGAACGTCCTTTAACTCTGAGGCTCTGACCTCTAGTGCTAGCCTCTCCCACTATTGGAAACATCCTCTCCACATCCACTCTATCCAAGCCTTTCACTATTCTGTATGTTTCAATGAGGTCCCCCCCCTCATTCTTCTAAACTCTAGCGAGTACAGGCTCAGTGCCGACAAACGCTCATCATAGGTTAACCTACTCATTCCGGAGATCATTCTTGTAAACCTCCTCTGGACCCTCTGCCAGAGCCAGCACATCCTTCCTCAGATATGGTGCCCAAAATTACTCACAAAGATAATACTAAGATAAAATTAAATTAAGCAATTAAACAACAGATTAAAGTTAGTTTAGTTTAGTTTAGTTTATTGCCCCATTTACCAAGGTACAGTGAAAAACCTTTTGTTGCATGCTATCCACTCAGCGGAAAGACTATACATGATTATAATCAATCATGAGTACAAATGTACAAATGTTATCTTGTACAGATACAAGATGAAGGGAATCACGTTTAGTGAACGATAAAATCCAGACATGTCCAATTAATGATAGTCCAAGGGACTCCAATGAGGTAGATGTGAGAACGGGACCACTCTCTAGATGGTGATAGGATGGTTCAGTTGCCTGTGAACAGCTGGGAAGAAACTAATAACAATGGATCAATACAAACAAAATTAAAGGTCTGAAATGGGTGTCCCTTATTTCTGATAACAGCCACACATTTTTAAATTAAATTATCACTTTCTCACATGGATCTTGAACTCATTCTCCCAAAACTATTCCTAATCATGTTTGTATGTTGAGAGTAGTGGGTGCTTGGAACGTGCTGCCAGGGTTGGTGGTGGAGGCAGACACGATAGTGGCAATTGAAAGGCTTCTGCGTGGGTGCATGGATATCCTGTGAATGGAGGGATATGGTTCACATGTACAGTGGCTTGCAAAAGTTTTCATACCGCATGAACGTTTCCACATTTTGTCACATTACAACCACAAACGTAGATGTATTTTATTGGGATTTTATGTGCTAGACCAACACAAAGTGGCTCATAATTATGAAGTGGAAGGAAAATGATATATGGTTTTCAAATTTTTTTACAAATCAAAAACTGAAAAGTGTGGCGTGCACAAGTATTTACTCTGATACCCCTAAATAAAATCCAGTGCAACCAATTGCCTTCAGAAGTCACCAAATTAGTAAATAGAGTCCACTTGTGTGTAATCTAATCTCAGTATAAATACAGCTGTTCTGTGAAGGCCTCAGAGGTATGTTAGAGAACATTAGTGAACAAACAGCATCACGAAGCCCAAGGAACACACCAGACAGGTCAGGGATAAAGTTGTGGAGAAGTTTAAAGCAGGGTTAGGTTATAAAAAAATATCCCAAGCTTTGAACATCTCACGGAGCACTGTTCAATCCATCATCCGAAAATGGAAAGAGTATGGCACAACTGCAAACCTACCAAGACATGGCCGTCCACCTAAACTGACAGGCTGGGCAAGGAGAGCATTGATCAGAGAAGCAGCCAAAAGGCCCATTGTAACTCTGGAGGGAGAATCTGTCCATAGGACAACTATTAGTCATGCACTCCACAAATCGGGCCTTTATGGAAGAGTGGCAAGGAAAAAGCCATTGTTGAAACAAAGCCATAAGAAGTCCCGTTTCCAGTTTGCCACAAGCCATGTGGGGGACACAGCAAACATGTGGAGGAAGGTGCTCTGGTCTGATGAGACAAAAATTGAAGTTTTTGGCCTAAATGCAAAACGCTATGTGTGGCGGAAAACTAACGCTGCACATCACCCTGAACACACCATCCCCACTGTGAAACATGGTGGTGGCAGCATCATGCTGTGGGGATGCTTTTCTTCAGCAGGGACAGGGAAGCTGGTCAGAGTTGATGGGAAGATGGATGGTGCCAAATTCAGTGCAATCTTGGAAGAAAACCTGTTAGAGTCTGCAAAAGACTTGAAACTGGGGCGGTGGTTCACCTTCCAGCAGGACAACGACCCTAAACATAGAGCCAGAGCTACAATGGAATGGTTTATATCAAAGCATATTCATGTGTTAGAATGACCCAGTCAAAGTCCAGACCTAAATCCAATTGAGAATCTCTGGCAAGACTTGAAAATTGCTGTTCACAGATGCTCTCCATCCAATCTGACTGAGCTTGAGCTATTTTGCAAAGAAGAATGGGCAAAAATTTCAGTCTCTAGATGTGCACAGCTGGTAGAGACATACCCCAAAAGACGTGCAGCTGTAATTGCAGCGAAAGGTGGTTCTACAAAGTATTGACTCGGGGGGGGGGGGGGGGGGCTGAATACATTTGCACGCCACACTTTTCAGTTTTTTATTTGTAATAAAATTTGGAAACCATGTATCATTTTCCTTCCACTTCACAATTATGCACCACTTTGTGTTGGTCTATCACATAAAATCCCAATAGAATACATTTATGTTTGTGGTTGTAATGTGACAAAATGTGGAAAAGTTCAAGGGGTATGAAAACTTTTGCAAGCCACTGTAGGCAGAGGAGATTAGTTTAACCTGGCATCATCTGCAGATACTTCCATCCTGTCGAGTCGCAGCTTCTGCAATGTCTGCACCCGTTGCGCCAATACCAGTGCCATGAGCATGACTACCTTCATGGAGAGTTTGGCCAAAGACAGGGCTGTGATAGGAGACCATTGACGAAGAGGCATAAGTATTTCCCTAACATCCCAGATTGTCGAATACCTGGGCCTGGGGGGTTTGGAATTAAAAATTCCCTTCATAAATCTAGAGATGAGAGGGTGTGACCACACAGAATATCATTCTGATCCCATCCATAAATATGAAGACAGGGCACTTCTGCCCATGATGATCTCACTATAGCTTAATCTTTGATCGGAAAAGAGGGTTGACAGGAACTCTAGTATGTCGGAGATGCCTGCTGTGTGATATGAAATATTTTGCCGGAAGCAGAACACCTCCCATTTCCTTATATAAGAGATGAACTGCTTCTGGGTACTATCCCTCCAGGCCGCAATAAGAACATCTACAATGCGATCGGATCGTCCTCTCCCCAGGTATGGCCTTCTTAGAATCTGCAAATCATCAGATTGGTATGATCATATGAAGGGTGTTGACCACCAGTTACAGGGTGTACCAGTAGGTTTCGATGTTTGGGAACAGTCATAAGTGGCTGTATGTTTATCTGCAAAACGAGAGGGAACCATGGCTGAGTAGGCCAGTCGGGTACCACCAATACTGCTGAGGCGGAGTCCTGCTTAATGTTTTGCAGACACCGACTGATGAGGCAGAAAGGAGGAAATGTATCCACAAACATTCCACCCCAATGCAGTGAGAATGCATCTACCGCAGCTGCCCCAGGATCTGGTTCCCATGAAACATATTTAGGCATCTGGTGGTTTAGTCTGAATGCAAACAAATCAATATCTGGTATCCCATACTGAGCAACAACATCGTTAAATATGTATTGATTCAACATCCATTCTGTGTTGTCATTGAATTTGCGAGACCTTGTGTCTGCCACGATGTTGAATCTACCTGGTAGGTAGATAGTTGAAAGCCAAATGTCTCTGGAAATACACCAGTCCCAAATCAGATTTGCCAATCTATCACAAGATTCCGACTTGATTCCACCCATATGATTAACATACGCCACTGTCATAGTGTTGTCAATCTGAACTTGAACATGCAAGTGACATTTAGTAGAACAATAAGCTTTAAGCACATAAAGTGTTCCCAAAAGCTCTAAATAATAAATTCCTCGTGATTGCAGAAGAGGTGCCTCATGCATATTCCATCTGCCTCCACAGCTGGAAATAGTATCAGTAGCGCCCCAGCCTAGTGCACTGACATCAGTCTGTAAGACAATAGAAGGTGGTTCAACCAGAATTTGGCTGGAAGATCTTGAGACATTCATAATCCACCATTGTACTTCAGCAATGGCCACAGCTGGTAATTGCATGGGCCTGTCATAACGACCTGAATGCATCATCAGTGCCTGTTCCTTAGCTTGTTGTAATTGCTGGCAATGCAGAGGTCCAAACTGCACAGCTGGAAATGAAGCCACTAATTTGCCAATCAAGCTGGCCACCTGTCTAATTGAAGGTAGTTGTGCTTCAATGAGCTTAATACAGCCTTCAATTATCTGCAGCCTTTCATCACTAGGCAGAGTCACTGACATGTGATCTGAGTTAATAGTGAAACCCAAATAATCAATAATTCTGACTGGTGTTAATTTGGACACCTGGATGAATGATAAACCCCAATTTCTCAAAAGTGAGCTTAACAACTGAAACGGATGATTCAGCTGTGTCCCGAGTCTTACCTACAATAAAAATATCATCCAAATAGGCCATTACAATATGACCCTGAGCTCGAAGTAGCCCCAGTATTGGTTTTAACAATTTGGTGAACAATCTTGGAGCTGAGGTTAATCCATTAGGCAGTGCTTTGAATTGCCATAATTGACTCATCCAGCTAAATTTCAAATATCTCCTATCATCATAGTGAACAAACACTGAGTAATATGCATCTTTAAGGACGATGCTTGCCATATAACATCGTCTGGAAAGCAGGTGTTTATCAGTAGTAAAAGTTTCAATTTTGAAATGTTTATACTGTACAAAGAGGTTAAGGCTCGTCAGGTCGAGGATGATTCTGCATCCTCCATCCTTTTTTGACAGAGGAAAAATATTTGACACAAATTGGTGGAGTTGGCCATCAAGACCTCCTCCTCCAAGACGGAGCTATTGCATTTTTTTAGTATAAACTTGCACCCGAAACACAAACCTGCACCAAAAAAGCGACCTCCAACCAAGCTTTCACTTACCTTGGGATTTTTAAACTTACCGCTGAAGGAGCGCAGTGCCAGTGCATCTGACGTTAATGACGCGCATGCAGCCTGACAGGGTCTTCATCACATAGTCACTCACTTGACTCCGAAGTAAAATCATGGCTCCACCATTCAATCATGGCTATTCTAATTTTTCCCTCTCAACCCCATTCTCCTACCTTCTCCCCAAAACCTTTGAACTCCCTACTAATCAAGAATCTGTCAATCTCTGCTTTAAAAAATACCCAATGACTTGGCCAACACAGCCATCTGTGGCGATGAATTCCACAGATTCACCACCTAAAGAAATTCCTCCTCATCTCCATTCTAAAGGTACATCCTTTTATTCTGAGGCTGTGCCCTCTGGTCCTAGACTCTCCCATTACTGAAAAGACCCTCTCCACTGTCCGCATCCAATAGGTTGAAGTGAGACCAGGCAGGTTGAGTGAAATATTTTTTATTCACAGAAAACAAAACCAAAACTCGTAAAAACCACATGCCTAGTTGAGCTTACAAACACAGCTCCTGTCGCTGGGAGGAGCGCTTATAACTGACTAAAAAGCCCGCAAACCAACTCCCATGGTCACGTGACCGTGCCGACCAATGACGAGGGTTCAGACTTCCCAGCCCCACCACTAGATGCCGCTATAACGTCACCAATCCATTTTCTCCAGAGATGTCACCTTACCCGCTGAGTTGCTCCAGCATTTTGTGTCGATCTTTGGTATAAATCAGCATCTGCAGCTCATTTTTATTACATACAATAACTTCTTAATCCAGTCACAGAGCTTTGTGGGATTAATTCGGGATAAACATGGCAATCATCCCTGATCCATATGGACAGGTGAAATTTTTTTTTCCAGCACTACCCTTTGCCAGCATATCATCGAAGTATGCTTACAACACAGAAGGGGAACATTCAGCTTACTATGCTATCCAGCTATCCAGCTTGGGCAACCCACTAGTTCAAACCCCTCACCCCTTCTCCATAGCTTTGCAAAATTTAAAAAAGAACTTAAAAACTTAATTAGCTCAGCTAAGCATTTCACTGAAATTAGTAAACAGAGGAAACATGTAATTTGATTTACGACTTACCAGATGGTCACTCAGTGGGTCCTGTCAAGGCCAATAGATTCAATGGTTTAATGAATCCTTTGTTGTCACAGGTACTGAGTTACGATAAAATTCATTTCTTGTATACGGAGCAGTAAATTATTACCGCATAATCCCACATCAAGGAAAACGTGTGCAATGTTGAAGTACAGGACGGCACAGTACAAGAGACCATTTGATCCTGACCACGGGTGCTGTCTGTCTGGAGTTTGCAATTTCTCCCAGTGACCGCGTGGGTTTTCTCCTGGTGCTCCAGATTCATTTCATTTGAAAGGCGTACAGGTTTGTAGGTTAATTGGTT
Organism: Raja brachyura; assembly: GCA_963514005.1. Next base: position 62,110,244 of record OY740787.1, read on the forward strand.
TTGGTAATAAATTGCTAATTGTCGCTAGTGTCCACTGAGTCCATATACCTGTACAAGAATCGCCAGATTTTGGTGCCATTTTGAAAGTGCAAGTTGCTTTAAGTGCACCTGGCCATAAAAGCCCATTGCTCTGGCAACGTTGCAGGGTCGGCCTGGCCAAGCAAAGCTGTAGGTGTCCTCCACTGCTGCTCCACCGCGCCTGGCCACGTCCGGTCGCTTGGTCTCCTGGAGCTGAGCCCGATCCAGTTGAGCCTCAGCTTGCAACATCAGCGTTTGTCCACTCTGCACAGATCTACATTCAACTACATTCTCCACTAGTTATCTATAGATCCGTGTACACCACACAATAGACAAATATCTCTCTGGGTAATCACTTTATGCTCTTGACAATGTACAATATGCCTGAATTATCAAAGGTATTTAACTTTTCATAATGTATCCAGCAGATCTGGGACAAAGGAGGTATTTAGTGCCATGTGTTTAAATACAGTTGAGATTACACAGAGGAAGACAGAAGAGGCTGAAGTAACTCAGTGGGTCAGGCAGCATCTCTGGAGAATATGGACAGGTGACGTTTCGGGTCGGGATCCTTCTTCAGACACGACCCGAAATGTCATCTATTTATTTTCTCCAGAAATGCTGCCTGACCTGTTGAATTACTCTAGCATTTTTTGTCTATCTTTGGTATAAACCAGCATCTGCATTTCCTTTTTATTACACAGAGAAAGCCTTACCAGCAGTGGTATTAAAATTGCTGCCTCACAGCCCCAGATTTGCTCCTGACTACAATGCTGTCTGTATGTTCTCCTTGTGACTGCATGGGTTTTCTCCTGGTGTTCCGGTTTCCTCCCACTCCAAAGACATACCGAAACGTCTCCTATTTCCTTCGCTCCATAGATGCTGCCTCACCCGCTGAATTTCTCCAGTATTTTTGTCTACTTTCGATTTTCGAGCATCGGCAGTTCCTTCTTAAACAGGTTTGTAGGTTAATTGATTTTGGTTAAAAAAATTGTAAATTGTCCCTCGTGTATAGGGTAGTACTAGTGTACAGAGTGATCGCTGGTTGGCGTGGACTCGGTGGGCTGAAGGGGCTGTTTCTGCGCAGTATCTCTGAATTCTAAAGTCTAAAGACTGTGTGATGGTGCCAAATCCTGGGGACTATTACATATGGACTTAGTGGACTGTTTCAATGCACTTTGTACCTATCGGGGATTGTACTTAGAGTATGTATGGCACTAATGTTACTGATTGTTATGCAAAAATAAAATGTGCACGTTGAAGCACGTAATGACAAAGGAACCATTGAACCATTGATAACAGAGGGGAAGATGCTGTTCCTGAGTCTGGTGGTGCATGCATTCAAGCTTTAGTATCTTCTGCCTGATGGGAGCAGGAAAAAGAGGGAATGACTCAGATGGAAACATCACATATGCTCTTGGGAAGAAAACATTACCGTCCTTTCACAATCTGAAATGCTGCTCCAAAACCTATCCAGTTGAATCTTCATTGCAAATCTACTAATTAGGATGATGAAGATTGTACAATAAACGTTAACTTTGAGAGAAGCATTTAATAAATGGAATCAAAATGTACATTATTCTCATTAAAAAGTTAGTATTTCAGAAATACATCTATAATGCACATGAATATCAATTAAAAACTTTGTGTTAACTTTGGTCACTATAAAAGATATTTATTTGAGGCCAATTTTGCGAGTCCTATCCATAAAACATTTCACACAAAATACACCTTTGTGGAATACATGAGGATTAGATCAACTGGCAGGCTAAAGAGAAGTCAAAGTATATTCATACATCTACCATTCCTTGTGAAAGTAGTTATGTTATATCAGCGGGTGGGACAGAGCATGGGTTTCTGAAGTCCTGTGCAAAAGTAACGATGTTTGATTATATGAGAGGAATGTTAACTTGTTTTTAAGCGTCTCAATGATGTACCAAAAGGCTGCATAAAATTACAAGCCACATTGCCTTGCTTTAACTCCCCTTCTCATTCCCACACTGACCTTTCTGTCCCGGGCCTCCTCCACTATCATAGTGAAGTTAAACGCAAATTGTATGACCAACACCTCATATTCCACTTGGGCAGCTTACAACCCAGCGGTGAATATTGATTTTCTAACTTTAGATAAGCCTTGCATCCCCTCTCTCTCCATCCCTCTCCCACCCTAGTCCTCATACTAGTTTCACTTAAAATTATGAGAGCGCACTTGAAATCCCCCTGGATGGTCCCCTGAAAATGCGGTGCCTAGGCCGGGAGAGGCGGCTGATCTTGACCTCAGCGAGACTTTGACACTAATCAGCAGGTCAAATTTGTCACCTGCGGCCGGGGCTCTGGAATTCTGGCTGGGCCAGAGCCGGCAGATCCGTTTCCATAGCTGGTTTCTCAGCAAGGCCACCAGCACAATCAAGGATCAGTTTCACCCCAATCATCCCTCTTCACCCCTCTCCCATCAGGCAAGAGGTACAGAAATGTGAAAACACACACCTCCAGATTCAGGGATAGTTTCTTCCCAGCTGTCAACAGGCAACTGAATCATCCTCTCACCAACTAGAGAGTAGTCAGGACCTACCACATACCACATAGAAGATCCTCGGACTGCCTTTAATCGGACGTTATCTTGCACGTTATTCTCTTTATTCTGTACACTGTGGACAGCTTGATTGTAATCATGTATAGTTTTATGGCTGACTGGATAACACACAACAAAAAAGCTTTTCACTGTATCTCGATACATATGACAATAAATTAAATTAAACTAAACAAAATAAGATGGTTTATGTTATGTTAAGGGTGGCACAGCGGAGAGCTGCTTTCTCACAGCACTGGACCTCGGGTGCCATCCATGTGGAGTTTGAACATTCTCCCTGTGAAAACCAGACTAACACCCAGCTCGACTAGAGTAGCTGCCTCATAGCACCAGACACCCGGGTTCGATCGTGACTACGGGTGCTGTATGTACGGAGTTTGTACGTTCTTCCTGTGACCGCATGGGTTTTCTCCTGGTGCTCCAGTTTCCTCCCACATGCCAAAAACATACAGGTTTGTAGGTTAATTGCCTTCAGTGGGTTGTAAAAAAGAATTGTCCTTAGCTGTTGGACAGTGTTAGTGTACGGGCTGATCACTGGTCGGTGCGGACTCGGTGGGCCGAAGAGCCTGTTTCCACGCTGTATCTCTAAAGTCTAGTCAACCAAGCCAACAATTGTTCTGCAAGGACAATTATTTAGTTTAAGTCTGAGAGCAAATGTAATGATTGATCAAAAGTATTAATTGACATAAACCAAATAGAACAGAGGCAGATCATATATCACAGATCATCATCACTGAATTAGATTCATTGAATACCATAATATGCATAGTCTAAATGACCCCTTAGTCCCACATTCAATCTTAAACTCAACGTTAAAAACCACTCTTCCTTTTCCTTTCAATTTAACACTTGCAACAAATAGTCGTACATGCTTGATCATATTATACCAGTCTCAGCAAGGCATTGCAAGCAATGAGTGTCGAGTACTAATGCTTATTATGTTATTTACTTCCTATTCTGTGATAAAGCAATATATTTCACAATTCTTCCTATGAACAGCCACTTGTCCATAAATCTTTCCTGAATGCCTGTGCATCGTAGGTCAATATTTCTAAATCATGTGGTAAACAGTAAAAATTGGCAGCTGCATTTATAATCCGCAAACTATTCCCACTGGGGCTGAAATTAGCTGAACATTTGAAGGAATTATGCAGTCACAGACTTCAGCTACATTGAAATTCTGTGACTCAAGCTGTACTGACCCCAGGCTCCCAGCACAGTACAATTATTTACCCACTATGTGCTCTATAATTCAATCTATTATTGTTAAACAGCAATATCTGACACCTTGGATCCTTTCTAAATACTGGATTAATATTAATTACTGGAAAATTAAGGGTGACGGTGGTGCAACGGGTAGAGCCGCTGCCTCACAGCCTCAGAGACTCGGGTTCGATCCAGACCTCAGGTGTGGTCTATGTATGCAGTTTGCACGTTCTCCCTGTGACCGCGTGGGTTTCCTCCGGGTGCTCCTGTTTCCTCACACATTCCAGTGACGTGCGAGTTCGTAAGTTCATTGGTCTCTTTCAGTTGCCCCCAGTGTGTAGGGAGTGGATGAAAAAGTGGGATAACATCGTAGTGTGACCGGTGCTCCATGGTCGACGTGGACTCGGTGGGCCAAAGGGCCTGTTTCCATGCTGTATCTCTAAACTAAACTAAACTCAATAGCATGAACTTGGAATTTTCCAATTTCAGGTCACAGGCCCTGTGTGTTTGTTTGTCTGTGTGTCAGTGTGTCCGTCTGTCTGTCTCTTTCTTTCTGTCACTCTCTCTCTCTCTCTCTCTCTCTCTCACTCTCTTTCTCTTCTATCTGCCTGCAAAGATCCCAATCTACAGCCTGCCATTCTCTGCATATCTACTCACCTGTTTACAAGCCTCTTCAATGGGCCTGAAGCAGCTCTACCAGTTGTGCCCCAAGGTCGAGGCAGCGGAATGACAGCAAATTTACTGCTGGGTTCATGTCTGCTCTGCGGCCAATATATAATCAGTGGCTGAGCCAGTGGTCCTGTTGCTATACCTACAAGTCAAGTGAAGAGACCTAGCAGACATCTGAGCCATTGTCTTACCAGATAGAGAGCGGTCATAACCTTCCATCTTCCTCATTGGAAGGTGGTGGGTGTATGGAACAAGCTGCCAGTGGAGGTAGCTGAGGCAGGTAGTATCACAACTTTTAAGAAACATTTCAACAGGTACATGAATAGGGCCGGTTTGGAGGGATATGGGCTAAACGAAGGCAGGTGGGACTAGTATGGATAGGACATGTTGGTCAGTGGGCAAGTTGTGCCAAAAGGCCTTTTCCACACTGTATGACTCTATGAATCTATGACTCTAAGAGATTTTCAAACTATCTTTAGTCAGACTTTATCTTGACCTAAATGTTATACCCTTTATCCTGTATCTGTACACTGTGGACGGCTTGATTTTAATCATGTATATTCTTTATGTACCTCATAATAAGCCAATGGATGGTATTGAGAGATTCATAAGATAGGACCTGTAGCACATAAATACACCCTCACAAAGGGATGAGAAATAGGGCACAATGGTAGAGCTGCAGCCTTACAGTGCCACTGACGTGGGATCAAACCTGACTATGAAAGCTGTCTGTATGGAGTCTGTTTGTTCCCCCTGTGACTGCATGGGTTTTCTCAATGTGATCCAGTTTCATCCCACACTCCAGAGACGTACAGTTTGTAGGGTACAGTAATTGTCTCCGGCAACAATTGTAAATTGTCCCCAGCGCGTAGTATAGTGCTGGAGTACGGGGTGATCACTGGTCGACACGGACTCGGTGGGTCGAAGGGCTCGTTTCCGAGATGTATCTCTAAACTAAACTGAAATTGCTGGTTGGCGTAGGAAGGAGACAACTAGGAGTAAAATGAATGTTTAAGAGAGCAAGAAACTGGAGCATGAGAGGGAGGATCATGCACTGAATTTAGGTTTCGGCATTAAGATGGAATATGATACCCCACAATTAACGTGACAGTATACCCTGCAAATCCTTCCAGCAACACAGTTTAAGAGTGCTTTCCTCAAGAATGGTTTCTACCGCTAAATTGAATTACTTCAAGTGAGAACTTCAGCACATTTGCTTAAAGGACCGCTAATGCTAAATACACAAAGATTTAAAAAAATAATTACACAATGGCCTTGCAGGCAATATGGCTCGGGAATAGAGCCCAGCTTTCTCCAACGTCAAGAGGCAACATAATTCAGTATTACAGATGCTGGTTTATACCAAAGATAGGCACAAAATGCTGGAGTAACTCAACGGGTCAGGCAGCATCTCTGCAGAAAAGGAATAGATGACGTTTCGGGTTGAGACCCTTCTTCAGACTGAGAGTCAGGGGAGAGGGAAACTAGGTGTATGAAAAGGTTCAGAATAAATCATAGCCGGCACACAAGACCAAGGAATGGTGGAGCCCACAATGGTCCATTGCTGGCTGTGGAAGAGGTGATAACAAAAGCATATATGGAAGTGAACAGTGGAACAGCAGGACAACTAGGATGGGAGAGGGGCAGTGATAGAGGGAAAGCAAGGGTTTCTTGAACCTCATTGAAATACATCTCATTCCATCTTGGCCTACATGATCTCCTGGTTCCTAAACATTTTAACTCCACTTCCCATTCCCATACTGACCTTTCTGTCCTGGGTCTCCTCTACTGTCAGAGTAACGCCACATGCAAATTGGAGGAACAGCACCTCTTATATCACTTGGGCATCTTACAACCCAGCGGTATGAATATGGGTCTCTCTAATTTCCAAGTAATCCCTACCTCCCGCCCTCCCCCCTCCCCTACCCTAGTCATCCTACTAGTTTGCATCCTTGTATCCCTCTGTTGTCAGATTTTCTTCAGCTAACAATGAGCCATTATGTGCTCCACCCTTCCTTGGTCATCTGTTGGCAGCCCTGCTTTGTTCTGGCCTTTTCCTACCTCCAGTTCCTTCCCCTCTACTTTCAGTCTGAAGAAGGGTCTCGCCCCGAAAAGTCACCCATTCATGTGGCCCAATTCTGCTCGTATCACTTATGAATTTATGACCTGTTTCTCCAGAGATGCTGCCTGATCCATTGAGTTACTCCAGGACTTTGTGTCTATCTTCGGTGTAAACCAGCATCTGCAGTTCCTTTCTGCACATAATGAAATTCTGATTCATTTCTGATCAGTTAGACACACTCTGAAAATGTCCAAAGAACTGACTGCCAAGGTTATCTTATTATTTAACGTGTGTTATGCTCTGCAATTTCATCTTTGATTCCCTCAGCAGTTTTATTAATGAGAATAAGCTTTCTGCACTAAATCTGACCGAGAGACTGATAATCATCGTCAATTTCTGCCCTCGTCACATGGCGATTCCAAGCTCTTATTATCTTTCTCCTCGCAGATGGATATGTGAGCGTAGAAACAATGAACTGTAGATGTTGGTTAATACACAAAGGGCACAAAGTGCTGGAGTAACCCAGTGAGTCAGGCAGCATCTCTGGAGAACATCAATCGGTAACGTTTCGGGTCGAGACCCTTCTTCAGACTGATTGTAGAGGTGGGAGAGAAGAAAGCTGGAAAAGGGGAAGGGCGGGACAAAGCGTGGCAGGGTCGACATGGGCAAGGGGGGGGAAGGGGTTATAAGCAGATGGTTGGGACAAAAGCCAGAGATAAGAAAGGAAGGTGTGAGACAGGTTTGAAGAGATTGTATAGCCAGAGGGAGGATAGTTGCAGAGGGTGGGGTCGGGGGGGGGGGGGGGGGGGGTGTGGGGTGGGGGGAGGGATGAGAGGAAGGGAGAAATAGGTGGGGGACCAGGTGATGGAGGGGAGGGGAGGGGAGGGGAGGGGAGTAGAGGGGAGGGAAGGGGAGGGAGAAAGGAGGTTAGTGAGAGATAACCTTAAATTGAAGAATTCAATGTTCGTACCCATGTGCGGATGGAACGTCGAAGGATGAGAAGGCGAAGCCAAGATACCGAAAGTACATCGCGCCGAAAGGATACGAACCCGAATGGACACCACGCCGCAAAGACAAGACACAGAACGGACATGATGTCTCCGGGGACGGGAATTGTCCTAGACCTTGTCAGCGATTGGTCCAGACCCCCGCGTCCATCACATCACTGGCCGGGGGGGAGACGTGAGGGTGGGGGTTTGTAAAATGGTGGCAGTGACTCCAAGCTGCTGCCATTGCCACAGGGGCAGTGATGTGATGGACACTGCGGGGGTCTGGATCAATCACTGACCTTTGTCGATGACTAACAAGGTGCCAGACAAATTCTGTCCCCGGAGACGTACAGGTACAACAATTTAACTATTTAAAAATGTAACAAGGTACAACAATTCTCGCAGCGAATATAGATTTTTTAAAGTGTTTCAGTGTTTCATACCTATTTATCATTTCGGCTTCATGTGCGTTCGGTGTCAGATTGTTTTTCGGCTTAAAATCTGACGGGGAGCGAACATGACATTGAAAAGCTCTGTGACAATCGCAGCAGCTTGGAGTCACTGCCACCATTTTACAAACGCATGCTCAAGCTCCCCCACCCTCCCGTATTCCCCCCGGCCAGTGATGTGATGGACACGGGGGTCAGTACCAATCATTGACCTTTGTCGATGACTGACAAGGTGTCGGACCAATCACATCCCCGGAGACGTCATGTCCGTTCTGTGTCTTTATAGTGACGTGGTGTCTGTTCGGGTTCGTATCCTTTTGGCGAGATGCACTTTTGATATCTTGGCTTTTCTGCTCGATGTACTTTCGGTATCTTGGCTCCCACTTCTTGGCTTCGGCGTCTCGTCCTTCGTCGTCCCGTCCGGGTACCGTTCGCACCATTGTGTAAGCTACACAAGCAGAACATGAGGTGCTGTTCTTCCAGTTTGCTCCCACCCCCTACAATCAGCCTGAAGAGCTGAAAAGTTACCTATCCATGTCCTCCTGAGATGTCGCTTGACCCGCTGAGTTACTTCAGCATTTTGTGTCCTTGGGTCATTAGCGGCTGTTAATTGCTGGCTTAAATACATGCGATGCACACATTTAAACAATGCTCGCAATGCAAACACGACATGGAGTCCAACTGGTAGGCACTGAATGTTCTTGTGCACTGCCAGTGGCTTTGAACAGATGTTAATAAATCTGTTTTTCGTAGTTTCTTGTTAAGCCAGGCCAGATTGCTAAGCGCCCCTTGGCTTATCCAAGCTACCTAATGTTTGGTATTAAAGCAGAAACAGTGTTTCAATTTGTAATAAACTCATAAGCCATGATAGGACCTTTTCTAACCCTCCTGTCGAAATGCTGGCCAATAATTTAATATTGGGTTCAAGCTAGGACACAATTAATTAATGACACAAAGATAAACATGAGTAGCCTTAACAATTATCTTGTGCTTTAGCGAGTTACAACTAAATTACAGGTATTAACTCAACATGCACTGCTGCCTTCTCAGACAGCGTAATATTCTCTTTATTACCAATTGACAAGATTTACTGACTGCAGAACAGTAAACTCTCATTATCACAGGTAGATCGGGTGGCCAAAAAGGCTTTTGGCACATGGGCCTTCATCAGTCAAGAGTATTCAGTATAGAAGTTCGGAGGTCAAGTTGCAGTCATAAAATACATTGGTGAGGCCACATTTAGAGTATTGCGTTCAGTTCTGGACACCATGCTACAGGAAAACTGGTGTTAAGTTGGAAAGGTTGTGGAGAAGATTTACGAGGATGTTGCCAAGACTCAAGGGTCAGAGCTATAGAAAGATTGAGTAGGCTGGGACTCGATTCCTTGGAGCGCAGGAGGATGATGGGTGAATTTATAGTCATGTGTATAGTCATGAGAGGAATAGATTGGGTAGACGCACAGTCTAGGTTTAAGGTGAATGGGAAAGATTTATTCGGAATCTGAGGGATAACTTTCACACAAAGGGTTGTGGGTGCATGGAACAAGCTGTCGGAGGAGGTAGTTGAGGCAGGGATTATTTCAACATTTAAGAAACAATTAGACAGGTACATGGATATGGCAGGTTTAGAGGGATATGGGCCAAACGCATGCAGATGGGTGTCAGAGGTTATGGGGAAAAGGCAGGAGAATGGGGTTAGGAGGGAGTGATAGATCAGCCATGATTGAATGGCAGAGTAGCCTTGATGGGTCGAATGGCCTAATTCTGCTCCTATCACTTATGATCTTATGAGATGAGACCCAGGTTCAATCCTGACCTCGGGAGCTGTTTTGTGGAGTTTGTACGCTCTCCCAAAGTCCCGCATGGGTTTCCTCCGGGTGCTCCAGTTTCTTCTCACATCCCAAAGACGAGCCGGTTTGTAAGTTAATTACAAGAATTGCCTTATTGTGCAGGGAGTGGATGAGAAAATGCGATCTGTGTCTTCCAATCAATAAATTAATCAAGAATGGGGATTATTTAAACTAAAGATAAAGGGTATCGTGGCGCAGCGGGAGAGCTGCTCTACTGCTCCAACATGAACACACGCCTCAGTCTGCAATAACCAAAATCCATCATATTGAGGACCGTCATTGCAAGGGATTACTATCTATTGGGGACAAGGAAAGAGTGTTCACGTCACGGCCCTGTTTCCACCAATTTTTCAAGCACTGCGCACAAGAAGTGCAAGATGCCATTGTATGCAGATGCCGAGAAGTGTGTTCAGCTCTGGCTGAACGATTTCTAATATTTATTGACCCAAAGCACTGTCGTCAGCCTTTGTGGATATAAATTTTCTTGACAACCTCTTCATCTTTATTGACTACAAAATGATCATTGGCTTTACAATTCTGAAAAGGAAGAGTAATCTGGTGTCAAGATTATTAATGAAACCCGAAATGTTCGAACTGTACTTTACGCCGTTAAGAATTTATTATTCCTGACATTTGAAAAAAAAAACAAATTGACTTGCACAAAGTGAGACATTAAAACTAATATCCAACAAAGATATAACTAAATTAATCTAAGCACCAACAATTATGTGACATCTGTTGTGTAGGCAGCAAGGAAAGAGAATAGGCCTCATTAAACATGCTCATATGAGGTTTAAAATCCAATAAATACAATTAATGAAAATAATGAAATAGACTCTGCCCTTCAGCATACAACAATAAACAATTTAAAAAAGGATGTCTTATGGTACTTCAGTAAGTGAAACGGTACACATATCCCGGTATACATTGACGGTGCTGAAGTAGAGATGGTAGTATAGAGGCTTGGATAGAGTGGATGTGGAGACAATGCTTCCACTAGTGGGAGAGACTGGAGGTCATAGCATCAGAATTTTACTTCGGAGTCACGTGAGTGACTTCGTGAAGACCCCGCCAGGCACGCATGCGCGTCATATCGTCGACCGCATGCGAGCGACAGGCAGGGAGGAGCGTTGCTCCTCTACTGCTGGGACCTGCAGGTAAGTAAAACACTAACCTGCGGTCTTTTTCTTCTAGGTGGCCCTGTCGCAGGGTCTCGCGGCCGCGTCGGATCTGGCTGCTGCGGCAGTCAGCGGCGGCTCCGATAGTTGGAGTCGGGAAGCCCGTTGACCCAGGAGGGTCCGGGCTCACACACTCGCCGGCGGAGGACGGCAGAGGCAGCCCGACTCCACATCACAGTCCGCAGGGGACACCGCGGGCTGGCGGCACGAAATGGAATGGGGCTTGCCGGCTCGCCGTCTCAAGTTCGCGACGGCAGAGCGGCAGCCCCGACTCTACACCACAGCCCGTGGGGAACACCGCGGGCTGGCGGTGTACATGTAGGAGTGGGGCTTGCAGGCTCGCCGTTCAAAGTTAGAAACGGCAGAGCGGCAGCCCCGACTCTACACTGCAGCCGCGGGGGACACCGCAGGCTGGCGGTGTGCATGTAGGAGTGGGGCTTGCAGGCTCGCCGTCAGAAGTTAACGGCAGAGCGGCAGCCCCGACTCTACACCACAGCCCGCGGGGGTGATACTGCGGGCTGGCGGTGTGCATGTGGAGTAGGGCTTGCAGTGCTTGCCATGGACGGCAGCCCGACTCTACACCGCAGCCCGCAGGGGTTTCTGCGGGTTGCTGGCATTCAGGAAGCAGCAGGCTTGCAAGCAAAGGCAGCCTGACTCCACACTGCAGCTGCAGGGATTCTGTGGCCTGTCTACATTCAAGTGCCCTGCTGCTCCAGGGTATGCATTGTCTTCAAGAGGTTCAGACTGCCAGCATATAAAAGTTATTTAAGCATGAGAGGCTGGTCACCATACTTAAAAAAATAAATAAAAATAAATAAATAAATAAATAAATAAAAAAGAAAAACAAATAAATAAATAAATAAATAAATAAATAAAAAATAAATAAAAAAAAAAAAACCTCAGGTAAGATACTAACCTTGAATAGCTAAGCGTCTGTATTAGAGTTTGCTTACAGATGGATGGAGACCAGAATGAAGACAGCAAAGCAGGTCTCCAAGGGCCGTGCGACTTCAGATGGGAATCAGCGGCCACCATTCTAGAAGAATGCGGAGGTCGGGGAGCCCTGCGCAGCCAGGACCCGTCTCTCCACCACGGCTGACCATGGGGCCGCAAAATGGTGGAGCACCGCGTGGGACCAGGGTAGGCAAGACCTGGACTCCCTACCACTCTCACCTAAGCATAGTGACTGTGGGGCAAAGGTGCGTAAACGTGTGACCCGCTCGGTGGCTCGTTTTGTCTCTCCTACTATGCAGGTCTCAGAGATGGGGGAGAGCTGCGCACAGGTCATGCCCCGCTGCAGCGGGAGGCATCGACATACCGCCGGGGGTAACCTGCTAGACTGCGAGCCGGTGATGGACCTGCTGGAAGTTGGGGAGCCCTGCAGGAGCAGGAGGTACCGGTGTCCACTGGAACAGGCTGCCGGAGCGCAGACCGGTGGCAGCAGTTTACGGCTGGGCAACCCCGTTGTTACGGGTAAAGCCGGCTATGCGCCCTCACGGACCCGTGTGGTTAAGGGTGACGGCAAGCCTGCACGGACAGCGGAGCCGGTATTGGGGACCGGTACCGATCCTTGCCTCTGCCTTCCCACCAGGCAGAGGTGCCGCTTAGGTCCGAACGACGGCGGACTAGCGGTATGTCCGTGCAGGAGTCGTACACCCTGCAGGAGCAGGAGGTACCAGTACTGCACCGGAACAGGCTGCCGGAGCGCAGACCGGTGGCAGCAGAATACGGTTGGGCAATCCCGTTGCTGCGGGTAAAGCCAGCCAAGCGCCGTCACAGACCCCTGGGGGTGAGGGTGACGGTGTGCCTGCACGGACCACGGAGCCGGTATTGGGGACTGGTTCCGACTCCTTTCCTCTGCCTGCTCGTCAGGTAGAGAGGCCGCTAAGGTCCGAGGGATGCCGGGCTAGCGGGTTGTCCGTGCGGAAGTCGTTCAGCCCCGCAGGAGCGGGTGCTGACGAGTACCTGTCAGCCACTTCGTTGAGGTGTGACCTACTGGCAGAAGCCCCAGCGACTCATCAGGGCCTGGGGAAGTCGACCTGTTGTCCGTGTGTAGCGGCAGCGGTCGCATGGCTAGGATGGAGCTAATGGTGGAGCAACTATATCAGCAGGACCTGGATCGGCAAGAGCAGGAGTAGGAGTCTCAGCGGTCTGGGAGTCGGATCATGACCGCCACCTTCAATGCAGAAGAGCCCACTGCTCTCGATCCAGAAGAAGGAATTGGAGGTAGTGTCAAAAATCTGAAACCTGTATTCAGGGGTACCGCTGCACTCTACATTGGCAGTAAGTATTAATTTCTTGACGACACACCAGTTCCAAGACCAGGTGCTTTCAGAAACCATGGAGAAGTACAAGGATCCTGGAAATTGTGTTCCCCGGAACGTCCCGAGGGTCGACTCAGCCATCTGAGGGAACATTAGTTCCAATGCGAGGGCACAAGAGATGAAGAGGCAGGAAATTCTGAAGCTATTGGCGTCGGGCATCACGGTGCTCGTTAGGACCCTCGATGGGACAGGTGCATCCGCAGAGCAGCAGGATGCTCTAGCCCTCCTGTGTAGCCCACTTCGGGAAACTGTTTTAGTCAGAGCTCCATCCGGCCCGACATTAACCCTGCATTCGCTGGGTTGGGTCCTACCTCCACCACACCACCAAGACAGCTGTTTGGGGAGGACCTGCCCAAGCAGGTCAATGACGAGGCCATCAAGAACACATTTGCACCAGCTCCCCAACAGCAGAAGCCTTGTTAGGGCAGAGCCAGCATAGACTACCTCACCACACACCAGCTGCAGGAACAAGGATTTACCGAGGCGATTGAGCAGCACCCAGCAAAGACGGAATACTAGAAACCAGAACGTCAGGCCCGCCGGTAACCATGGAGGTAAGGGGGCCTGGTTCTCTTGGAAGTGCTGCATGCATAACCTCACAAGTAGGGGGGAGGTACATACATTCTGGGGCTCTGTTTGTCACTATCCAGGGAACAGAGCTATAGACATAATAGATGCATGTAACAGCCTTGCTTGCGCCAGGGAACTGACTTTCGACATGCTGCTAAGCTATGGGTAAATTGGAGCTACATTCCAGCCACATAATTGGGTCGTTACGCTATCAAAGCTTGGGTGAATAAGCAAAATCTCGGCAGGTATAGCGAATGCTGGACAATTACGAGCTTATGCAACTGCCAATCACAGCATAATTGAGGTACAATGGTGGATTAGCAATGATTGTGATTGTTAAATCCCATCATTACATCAAACCTAGTAGTCGCGTTACAAACCGACGCAAGCACCAAGGGCTGGGGAACTACTGACACCATTCCAGTTGGGGCAGCAAATGGGATTGCATGATTCTACTTTCTTCAATCACTAGGTATAAACTGTTAGATATGCTTGGAGCATGTCACGGGCTGCGCATTAATGCACTAATCTGCAGCATACGTATGTTCGTCTTCCAAAATAATACCACTGAGTTGGCATATTAAACCTTATGGGTGGTGTCAAGTTAATATCTTGGGATGAATTGGAAACATTAATTTGGCTCTGGTGGATTGAAAGAATTGGGTTCAGCTATGTACCTTCTGGATCAGCTCAATATAGTGGCGGACACCAGGTCACAAGTATTAATAACGACATCAAGTAGATTGAACCTCCAAATATCTGCTAAAATTATAGCCTAATATGGAATACCAGATTTCGACCTCTTTGCGTCCAGGTTCAGCCATTGGATACCAACATATGTCTTGAGAACTAGATCCTGGGGCAGTGGCGATGGACGCGTTTTCACTACATTGGGGAGAAATGCGGGGTTTCTATGCTTTCTCCATTCTGCTTCATCAGACAGGTGCTGCAGGATACGCAACCAGGCTCTGCAACATAAAGGACGATGGATGTCAAACAGCATCGTGCAGAGACAGTCCAGTAGGAAGCAGTACCTCGCCTACATAAGGATATGGGAGGTTTCTGTAGTCGGACCTAGACCATCTACATATCTGCTATACTCTCCAAGCTGCTGGTATACTCATGGGTCATCATTAGGATGTGTCCCTCAGTTACAGTGCCAGGAGTGCATTGTCGTCCTATCGCTAGATTGGACTGTGATGAGGTAGTGTTGACCTTCCTCAGGAGCTGGTCGCCCATGATGCAGATGGTCTTGCTCACCTTCAAAGTGGTTATGGTAATGGCACTGAACACAGCTCAACAGGTCCTGACTTTACAGGAATTAAACCTGGATAGAATGACCGGACCATAATAAGGTAACTTCTTTATAGAAGAATTACTTACACTACACAGACCTGGGACTACACGTCTGCAAATGGGCATCAGATGTATGGAGACGGGTCTGTTTCAGCCATGGAAACCCACGTCACAGGGTGATTGTGCAGACTATCTCCAGATGACACGAGGTGGTATTCGGTGCAGCAGGTAAGACACTAATATTTTAAATGTCATTCTATCAGGGCTGCATCCACATCAGTGGCAAGGACTATGGCGGTGTTCATGGATTTTGGCCTCGCAATAGCGAGCTGGGCCAGTGAATCTACACTTCAGCGGGTTTATAACTGATTTATAACCGCTCCCGCAACGTTGGCGGATTCAGTTTTAAGTGCTGTTCTCTAAACGTTTGTCCCCGAGTTCAGGGGGTTATTGTTGTATTAACAAATGTTATTATTTTTCAGCTTGTTCAAGTCTGAAATACGTTAACATACTTCCTCCATCAGAATTACGGCAGTGTGTGAGCATGGGCGTGGTCCAGGGCATGTAATCACAGAGCTTTGAAATCTTCACGAAGTCACTCACGTGACTCCGAAGTAAAATAGTAAGATTAAACAAGAACTTACCAGTTTGAAGTTTGATCTTTATTTTATGAGGAGTTGCGATGAGGGATTTCGTGCCCTCCGCTCCCAACCCTCTATTAAATATTCAACTGGTATGGTCAAGTTTTAATCTTACTATCTTCGGTTTGTGATCTGTGATTCCACACCGCTGCTTTGAAGAATGTCGCGCATGCGTGCCTGGCGGGGTCTTCACGAAATCCCTCATCGCAACTCCTCATAAAATAAAGATCAAACTTCAAACTGGTAAGTTCTTGTTTAATCTTACTATTAAAGGATGTTCCTTTAGGAAGGAGATGAGGAATTTCTTTAGTCAGAGGGTGGTGAATCTGTGGAATTCTTTTCCACACAGGGTTTGGAGGCCAAATCAATGGATATTTTAAAAGTAGAGAGATAGATTCTTGATTAATGCGGGTACCATGGGTCATGCGGAGAAGGCAGGAGAATGAGGTTAGTGGGAAGAGATAGATCAGCCATTATTGAATAGCGGAGTTGACTTGTTGGGCCGAATGGCCTAATTCTGCTCCTATCACATGAACCATATGACATTATGGTTGAAAGCTTCAAGTTTCTGGGATTAAAACCAGCAACTTGTCCTGGACTGGCTATATAGAAGCAATGATTAAGAAAGCACGCCAACGCCTCTACTTCTTTGGAGAGCTTAGGAAGTTCTGCATGTCCCCAACAACTCTCACCAACCTCTGTAGATGCTCTGTAGAAAGCATTTTATTGGGATGAGTCACAGCATGGTTTTGGAACTGATCCATCCAAGACAGCAAGAAATTACAGAGAATAGTCGACGCAGCGCAGACCATCACACAAACCAACCTCCCTTCTTTTGACTCCTTTTATACCTCATGCTGCCTCGACAAGGTCAGTAGCACAATCAAGGACGAATCTCACTCCGGTCACTCGTTATTCTCCCCGCTCCCATCAGGCAAAAGGTGCAGAAGTATGAAAATGCACACCTCCAGAATCAGGGACAGTTTCTTCCCGACAGTTATCAGGCAACTGAACCATCCTATGAACAACTAGAGAGCAGTCCTGGGCTAATATCTACGTCACTGGAGGCCCTCGCAGTATCTTTAATCATACTTTACTGGACTAATTTCCACTAAAGGTTATTCCCTTTATCCTGTATCTGTACACTGTGGACGGCTCGATTGTAACCAAGTATAGTCTTTCTGCTGACAGGATTGCACACAACAAAAAGATTTTCATTGTACCATGGCACATGTGACAATAAACTAAAGTAAAGTAAACTAAACTGAACTAGACACCTGGAGGAAGGAACTGCAGATGCCAGCTTAAACCGAAGATAGACACAAAGTTCCAGAATAACTCAGCAGGACAGGCAGCATCTCTGGAGAAAAGGAATGGTGACGTTTTGGTTCGAGAAGGGTTTCGACCCGAAACATCACCCATTCCTTCTCTCCAGAGATGCTGCCTGTCCCGCTGAGTTAAACTAGAAACCTTTTTGGAATAAAAAACTGGAAGGTTTATCACAAGCAATGGGTTTTGTTTTTACACAGTCATGTGGATTGGTTTTAGTTCCTCTCATTACTTATCTCTTCATTATGTTGAAATATCTCTTCATTATGTTTATGTTCCAACGTTTAGGGTGGTTCATGTTTTATGTTACGCCACATCTTGGAATTTGAGAGCCATGACTTCTAGCGTGAAGAGAGTGTGCAGGAAACATTCAGCAGGTCAAAGACCCTTCATCAGAACTTATTGAGGATGTTGGGGTGGGAGATTGCAACCTTCACGTGGTCCACCCTGTTTCAACGAATGCAATCAACCTGACGTGATCAAACAGAACAAGTTGTCTTACAACTTTAGGCTGTGCACGCCATACACAAGAAGAAGAATGAGGATGTTGCCAGGACTAGAGGGTCTGAGCTATAGGGAGCGTTTGGGCAGGCTAGGACTTTATTCCTTGGAGCTTAGAAGGATGAGGGGTGATCTTATAGAGGTGTACAAAATTATGAGAGGAATAGATCGGGTAGGCGCACATAATCTCTTGCCCAAAGTAGAGGAATTAAGAACTAGGTCTAATGTGATAGGGGAAATATTTAATCGGAACCTGAGGGGTAATATTAGAGTGGTTTATAAAATCATGAGGGGAATAGATAGGTTGAATGCACAGATACTTTTATGCAGGGTAGGAAAATCAAAAACAAGAGGGCATAGGTTTGAAGTGAGAGAGATAAGATTTAACACAAATTTGAGGGGCAACATTTTCATTCAGGGGGCGGTGGGTGTATCGAACAAGCTGCTAGAGGAGGACGGTGCAGTGGTGCAGTGGTAGAGTTGCTCCCTTACAGGGCTAGACACCCGGGTTCAATCCTGACTATGGGTAAGTTCTATATGGAGTTTCTACATTCTCCCTGTGACTGCGGGTTTTCTCCGGGTGCTCCGGTTTCTTCACACATTCCATAGACTTACAGGTTTGTAGGTTAATAGGGTTCAGTAAAATTGTAAATTGTCCCTAGTGTGTGGGATAGGGCTAGTGTGTGGGGTGATCGCTGGCTCTGTTTCCATGCTGTATCTTTTAATTAATCAATCACCTTCTGCATTAACTTGCATGACCAGAAAAAATGATCCGTCACAAATTTCTCTTGAACAGATGAAGTGATTACTGCAAACATCTTTTCCTAGCTAATTTTCCTACAGCTTTTCCAAGGAAATTAAATCACATTTGTTTTAGTTGACATTAAGGAGAGCGCAGTGACGCAGCGGTAGAGTTGCTGCCTTACTGCCCCGGAGACCCGGGTATGATCCTGGCTACAAGTGCTGTCTGTACGGAGCTTGCACCTTCTCCCTGTGACCACGTGGGTTTTCTCCGGGTTCTTGGGCTCCCTCTCAGTCCAAAGATGTCAGGTTTGTGGGTTCTTGTCCGTCTTTGGAGTGTGGGAGGAGACAGGAGTACCTGAAGGAACCCACACAGTCATGGGGAGAATGTACCACATAGACAACATCATACTCAGAATCAAACATTGTTCTAAGCATGCTTGTTCGGTTTATGCTCCTCTCTCTCAGCTTTCTCCCCACCTCACCTCCTACAATCAATCTGAAGAAGGGTCCTGAGCCAAAACATCACCTTTCCATGTTCTCCAGAGATGTTGCCAGACCTGCTGAGTTACTCCAACACTTTGTATCCTTTTAGACTTAATTTTAGCTTTAGTTTTAGAGACACAGCATGGATACAGCACAAGTCTATGCCAGCAAACGATCACCTGCACACTAGCTCTATCCTACATGTTCAGGACAATTTACAGAAGCAAATTAACCTACAAACTTGTACATCTTTGGAGTGTGGCAGGAAACTGGAGCACCCGGAGAAAACCCACCTGGTCACAAGGAGAACGTAGACGGCACCTGGGCTTGGGGTTGAACCCGTGTCTGGCGCTGTAAGGCAGCAGCTCTACCATTGTGCCACTGTGCTGCCCTTGTTCTGAGCATGGAGCGTGGGACAGCACAACACACGCCCTTCAGCCTGCAATGCCCGTGCTGAACTTGATGCCAATTTCTCTCCGAAATTAAAAAGAAGATTGGGTTCCACCAGTTTAACCGATGTTGAGATCAACAGTGGAGCAAATGACCAGATCCAGCTTTCTGAATCTATCTGCAAGTTCTGGGACTCCTGCATTTCACAAGAGCACATGTCAAAGACTGGGACCCACGTCACTTCACTGGAAGCAGCTAAATACATGTGGTTCTGATCACCTCATGCCAGCGACTGTTATCAGGAGCCGGCCACATGCAACATTAACATTGCTTCTGCATTCACACTGGCACGGAGCAATGTTCAAGAATTTCTGCCCTAATACAGGTTCACCACCAATTTTCCAGCCGCAGGTGGTCCGGCACCTCCTTTAATCTGGACAAAATTACGAGAGAGCAATTGAAACCGACCGTCTCCCCTGAAGGCCCCCGGAAAATGTGGCGCCTAGGCCAGGTGAAGTGGCTGATCTCGATCTCATCGGGACTTCCGCAGCCAATTGGTGGGCTGAATTTGCCCCTGGTGGCCCGAGCTCTGGAACTGTGCTAATGTGGTGACAGGGAACGGCAGACAAAGCCTAATGGTAGGGACATGGAATGCAGCAGTGATGACACCCAAGTTTCAGGAACTTCATTGATTATGTTATAGCGTGCACACATCTTTGTACAGGAAATTGGATCCACTGTCATCTACGTTAGACTTGTGGATAATCATTTTATTCTGTCATCAAGACTAAGTTTGCTATCTAAGTAAGTCTTTCTGTAACAGAAGGTTGTAAGGTCATAATGATAGGAGCAGAATTAGGCTATTCAGCCCATCAAGTCTACTCTGCTATCCAACCATGGCTGATCTATCTCTCCCTCCATTCTCTAATCAAGGCCTAGTTTTACTGTTAACCAAGTTTTTGTATAATTTTATCAGCTGAGAATATAAAAGCTGTACCAATGTCACTCCCAGGAGATCAGTTTTCACTGGTCTCCTGGTGCGCACCAGTTTTAATGAATCGTCCGTTACTTCGAACACCAACTCTGCGTGGCCTTTCCATTTGCACGTACACTAAAGAATATCGGTAAACACACCTATAACCACATTGGTGCAATATAAGGCTCCTGAGAGCTCTTGATCAGCAAGGAAGATGGGAAAACGTCTTGACAGTAATTGGCTGTATTTCACTGTACCTCAGTACACATGACAATAAACTGAGATCTGAAACTGAACTCCAGTCCATTGAGGACGGAATATCAATTGACATAGTGACTGTGATGGAATCATCGGAGACTAATGAATTGAAATATTAGAACTGATTTTTAAACTGTTCAACCCAAATCATCAATCATTCCTTTCCCTGCAAGAGGACAGAGCTTTAAGACATAAGGTCAACTTTTTCAAGTAGCTTTGAGGGCAGAGCTTGCTATCTACAGTCATAAAATGCAGCCATTTAGCCGAAACCATCCAACAAGGGTTAGAATTGGGCTAAATAGGCAATCACATAGGCTCTCATAGTTTAGTTTAGTCGAGAGATACAGCTTGGAAACAGGCTCGTCAGCCCACCGACTCCGTGCCGATCATTGATCACCCGTTCACACTGGTTCTATGTTAACTCACTCTTGCATCCACTCTAGACAGACTAGGGGCAATTTACATAAACCAATCTCACTACAAACCAGCACGTCTTCGGGATGTGGGAGAAAGCTGGAGCACCCAGAGGAAACCCACGTAGTCACAGGGAGAACATGCAAACTCCACACAGACCTCCGCAAGTCCTCTTGCAGGGAAAGGAATGATTGATGTTTTGGGTTGAAAACTCGCAGTAGGATTCAGTCCCGCTGAGTTTCTGAAACAGATTATTAATTGCTCTCAGCCCAGCATTGTATTCTCATGAGTTCCATGATCTGAGAGTCATTACTTTAGTTTATAGATACAGCATGGAAACAGGCCCTTTGGCCCACTGACTCCATGCCAACCATCAGTCACTGCTACATAGGTTCTATGTTACCCCATTTTGCATCCATGACCTACACACTAGGGGCAATTTACAGAAGCCTATAGATCTGCAGGCCATTGGCATGTGGGAGGAAACCAGAACACCTGGAGGAAACCCATGCAGTCACAGGGAAAACGTACAAACTCCACGCCGACAGCACCCAAAGTCAGGATTGAAACCGGATCCCTGGTGCTGTGAGGCAGCAACTCTCCTGCTGCGACACTGCTCTGCCCTAGCAGTTAATAGAAATAGTTCAGACTGAGCAGATCTCTGCGAATTGCTGCTTTCATTATACCATGACAGAATTAAATGTCAAGAAGAGAGAAATTTACCTCATTATGTTGAAATAATTAGTTAATGATTAGTTTCAGCTACTTGGGGAATAGGTCAGAGAGCTCTGATTGCCATGATAGGTGGGTGATAGAGGAGGATTAGTGTCAGAGCTCCACAAATATTAATTGCCCCACAGTGACTCCCACTCCCGATTAGTTTTACTTCCTGCTTTGTATTTTCTTTCAGAATATTGATGTTTATCTTGTTAACAGAGAAGGTTAGAGCCTTCTGCTAAAAATAAAGAAGAAGAGAAAGCAAAATCAATTATATCTGTAGACAATATCTAGATTAGTTTAGTTTAGAGATGCAGCACGGAAACAGGCCCTTCAGCCCACCGAGTCCATGCGGACCATCAACCACCCATTCACACATTGTTCTTTGTTCTTTGTTATCCCACTTTCGCATCAACTCCCTACACATGAGAGCAAAAGATATAAACGTTTGAGAGCATGTACCACCAGATTCATAAACAGCTTGTTTCCCACTGTTATCAAACTACTAAATGGTCATCCCACAGCTAGGGTGTAGTCCTGGTCTTCCAACCTACCTCATTGCGGACCTTGAACTTTTTCCCTGTAACTGTAATGCTGAAATCCTGTAAAAACCATAAAACCATATAAAGGGGGGGGGGGGGGGGGGGGGGGGGTAGGGAAGGGGTGGGGAGGTGAAGAGCTGGAGGCAAGAAAAGACCAGGATCAAACAGGGCCAGCCACAAATGACATCAGGCAGGGTATTGTCTGGTAGGTCCATTGTTGGCTAAGGAAGGTGTGATCTTAAGAGAAACTATGTGAAGAATTGTGGAACTGGTAAAATGACTAGGGAGGGGGGGGGGCGGCAAGGAGCAAGGGGGGGGGAGGAGCGATGTGTAAGACAAAGTTACTTCAAATTAAAGAATTCAATATTAATTCAGCTAAGTCGTAAGCGGCCCAAGCGAAATATGCATCGCTGTTCCTCCAAATTGCATGTGGCCTCCCTCTTGCAATGGAGGATGCCCAGGATAGAAAGGTATGGGAGGGGGAGTTGCAATGGTTGGCAATCAGGAGATCCCATAGGCCTATGGTCAATATATTAATTAATTAATTAAAGTATATTTAATAGGGACAGATGCAAAAGCAAAGGTACACTTGAACAGTCATCTGACGTGTGCATCGTAGTGTTTTTAGCCAAGGCTAATTCACAACACTTGTTCCTAGTAGGGCTTTTGTCAGCAGCATACAATAATACAGAACACACAAATACACAATAAAAATGTAACATAAGCATCTACCACATCATTCGTCACTGTGGTGGAAGGCACAACATTTGCCAGTCCTCCTCCACTTTCCCCGTGGTCATCGCAGCCGTCGCTGCAGGCGTCCAGACAAGGTGGCTCTCCCCACCGGAGACCGTGGCTTCAGGCTGGTATAGGCCGGCGGTTGAAGATTTAAAGTTCCCGCCGCTGCCAGAAGCACCGCAGACAGCAGGGCCGGTGGTCGAAGCTCCCATCCGGGGGTGATGGTAAGTCCATGCCGGACCCGCGGTAGAAGTAGGCCGCGGGCCGGTGGTGGTGGCTCCTTCTTCCCTCGGGTCCCCCACGAGGAACCCCGGGTTGCGGACGCCGCTCCCCGCTGGAGCCCTGCAGACCGCGGCTTCAGGCTGCCGACTGCCACGGGCCAGCCAAACGAAGCGCTCCCTTCCAGCGAGCCCCAGCAAAGGCTCGCCCGCTCCCCGCTGAGTGTCCACGCTGCGCCCGCCGCTGAAGTCCCGGGCGCGCCTCCAGGAATGGCCATGCCGATCGTTGTTGTTAGGCCACGGGGGAGGCGACATGGAAAAGTCGCCTCTCCATGGAAGAGGCGGCCAAAACGGGTTCCCCTTAACCCCCCCCACACCACCCCCCACACAAGACACACCAAGAAACATTTAAACGGTGCACTGAAACATACTAAAAACAAAAAAAGTGGAAAAAAGACAGACAGCTGCTAACAGGGTTGTCGGCTTGCAACGCCCCCACCGACCTCCACATTATATTATACACTTCTAAAAAAAGTATTTTTGCTCATTTTGTGGTTAAAGTATATTTCTGATGTAGAAATGTGTCCTGGAAGTCGATGGATAAAACTTCCAAGTGAAAGGCCTTGTCCCCTCTTCTTTCCAGCAACTCGCCTGTATCCCCATCATGTTCCGCTCCTTGGAGCTTAATAACCATGCACCTACAGAAAGAATACTGTTTTCTTGAAAGCTTGAATTGAAAGCATGTGAAACACAATGAAAGCACAAATTTCCCCAAGTGTCCCTTGAAGTGCAGGTTTGCAGGTTAATTGGCTTCTGTAAAAATGATCAGTGCGATAACAGAACTAGTGTGAATGGGTGACCGATGGTCGGCGTGGAGTGGGTGGGCCGAAGGGCCTGTTTCTGTGCTGTATGCACGGTCAGGAGTAATACACAATGACCAATTAACAAAATCAGTATAGATATCCTTAAAGATCTTAAAACTTTCTCTAGATTAGGTTATTTATTGATGTATACTATTGACCATTGATCCTGTAATTGATCATTTTTCAACTACAACTCTTGAAGTCTGAATATGGCCTTTCATTTTCAATAATTCTTGCGACAGTTCAGGTATGAGACAATATTTTTGCAGGGCCTTAAAGTTTGATATTTGTAACGTCTTTCTTGATATATTTTTGTCCTGACTTTTTAGCAGTGGGTATGATTATATTTTATGAAGTCATAAATTTTTCTTCTCGTTACGCTAACCTTGCCACTTTCTGTGGCGCCCACAGACTTCAATGAATCTCCAAGCAATTACTTAGTTCCCATAAATCAATCAGCAATTAATCTGCGTGGAAGTGATGATCTCGTTAAAAACCCTTGATTGGTGTTCCTTCCTGTTGCTAAATGCTTGATCCTCTGTCTAAATTATACCGCAATGCTTGGCTGCAGTTTTGAGGTTCAATTTGACAGCACCAGCATTGAAACAATGTTGATGCGAATTAATACCATGTCTGCCTGATCTGTGTACTTGCAATATAAACACTTCCCAATATGGAGAGTGCTGGCTCTTTTGTTAACATTTCGCATTGGTATGTCACTGATTTGAACTGCTCGTGGAATAAATCTCATGAGATTATAATACTTGCATTAGATATGTACGAGTTCAATGCCTTTTCTTCTCCATTATACCATTATTTCTCCATTAGTTTAGCTTAGTTTGGCAATACAGCATGGAAACAGGCCCTTCGGCCCACATGTAGGAAGGAACTGCAGATGCTGTTTTAAATCAAAGATAAACACAAAATGCTGGAGTAACTCAGCGGGACAGGCAGCATCTCTGGAGAGAAGGAATGTGAGACTGACCCAAAACATCACCTATTCCTTCTCTCCAGAGATGCTGCCTCTCCCGCTGAGTTACTCCAACATTTGGTGTCTACCTTTGGCCCAGATTGTCCATGTCACTATCAATTACCCATAAAGAGTAGCTCTATGTTATTCCACTTCCTCGTCTACTCCCAACACACTAGGGACAATTTTCCAGAGCCAAATTAATCCAGAAACCCACATGTCTTTGAGGCGTGGGAGAAAACCAGAGCACCTGGAGGAAACCCAGGGAGAATGTGCAAACTCCACACAGACAGCACTTGAGGTCAGGATTGAACTCTACCTGCTACGTGATTGTCTGGAGACTTGTAATTCAATGGTGTAAACTGTTCTTCATCAAGGATCCCTGGAGGAGAACTTTAAGAGTTGTTAGCGCAAATGGGACCTTCATTGAATTGTATTTGGTCACACACTACATAAGCCTGAACACACAAAAGATTTCCACCACAATCTGCTGAGGAGAATGGAATGCATAGAGGGAGCATATAGGGGATAGATTCAGGGTCATGGTTGGAGGATCCAAAGAGTTGGAAAGTCAGACCAAGGAGTGTATGGCATATCTCTGGAGAGGTGCAGTGTGCCTGAAGACAGTGGGAGGAGGATGGATTTGGGGTAATAAGCACCAGGAAATAATTAAAGTTACCAACCTAGGAAAAGATCAACACTACATACTCTCAGGTAGAAATACAGATAGACTGAATAAAAGATATGGCATGGAAAACAGCCCTTCGGCCTACCGAGTCCACGCCGGCCATCAATCATCCGTTTGCAGTCGTTCAGTGTTATCCCACTGTTTCATCCACTCCCCACACACTAGAGGTAATTTACAGGGGGCTAATTGACCTACAATCCGTCTCTGGGATGTATGAGGGAACCAGAGCACCAGGAGGAAACTCACGCGGTCATGAGGAGAACATGCAATCTCCACATAGACAGCATCTGTCAGGGTCAGTAGTGTCCTTTAATTAGGAATGACCCTGTGATGATTGAGTTAAGGTGTGATGAACATTTGATGGCTCTGGGACGATACTTACTCGAGTTCAGAAGGATGAAGAGGGAATCACATTGAAACCTACCGGATAATGAAAGACCTGGATAGAATGTATGTGGAGAGAATGTTTCAAAAAGTGGGCGAGTCTAAGACCAGAGGGCACAACCTCAGAATAAAAGGACGTACCAGAATAAAAGGAGATGAGGAGTAATTTCTTTAGTCAGAGGGTGCTGAATCTGTGGACAGCTGTGGCAACCAAATTATTGGGTATTATTAACATGGAGATTGAAAGGTTCTTGATTAGTAAGGACGTCAAAGGTTGCAGGGAGAAAGCAGGAGAATGGAATTGAGGGGAAAAAATAAATCAGCCATGATTGAATGGCAGAGTGGACACGATGGGCCAAATGGCCCTAATTCTCCTCCTATGTCTTACAGCCATGGGCTAAATGGCAAAGCAGCTGAGCCTTTCATAGTGCCAAGCCTCCTGGCCCTTTAAGTAAAATAAAAGTGTGAACAAGTTTAAACGGGGCGGCACAGCGGTACAATCGCTGCCTTCCAGCGCCAGAGATCTGGGTGTGATCCTGACTACGGATGCTGTCTGTACGGAGTTTGTATGTTCCCCCTGTGACTGCATGCGTGCATTTTCTCATGGTGCTCCGGGTTTCCTCCCATACTCCAAAGACCTACAGATTTGCAGATTAATTTTCTTTTGTAAATTGCCACTAGTGTGTAGTTAGTGGATGCGAATGTGGGATAATTGGCTTCGGTATAATTGTAAATTGTCCCTGGTGTGTAGGGTAGTGTTAGTGTGCGGGGATCGCTGGTCGGCCTGGACTCGGCGGGCGGACGGTCTGTTTGCGCGCTGTAACTCTAAAATGTAAAAAGTTACATGCCTAGTAGCTTTCATGCTTAGGCACGTCGGAGAAAGTAAGGCCTGTGTTGTAAACCTGGGGGTTTCTTCACAACAGTTGATGCATGACAGACCCAGGCACCTCTAGAGATTAGACTTTTGATAAAATTCCTTACGCCATAGGATAGAAATTCTAAATTCATAACTTCCCTACATTAAATAAACCTTGGACGACGGGTTAAGTATTTTAGTTACATATGACATATGATATCACAGCCTCGAAGCAAAATCTATTACAGTGCACAACAAATTACAGTCTGAAATGAACAAGGCTTGCAGCTTATCGAAAGCACGTAACTCTATGTAAATTTGGGTGAATCTTAGAAAAACATTCTCATAATATGTATTATTGATTATATCAATGAAATATTCATAAGAATTTGCCTCCGAGCTTACACTTGATCAGGCAATGCAGAAAACAGGAAATATATAGTGAAAAATTCTCTTTATTTAAGAAACCACACTGTATACTTCAATAAGCAGAGTAATTATAATTGGGGCTTCAATGACAATACTGCGTAAAACAGCACAGCCCAAAAGTTCTTAAACACTTTTTTAATATTATGTGGATTCATGCATAAGCTGCTGGAGACAGGCTTTGAATAGCATAGTAAAAGGCATTACTTTGGATTAGTTTAGAGATACAGTGAGAAAACATACCCATCCGCCCACCGAGTCAATGTTGACCATCAATCACCTTGTTTACACAAGTTCTATGTTATCTCACATTCCCATCCATTCCTTAACTAATTAGGAGCAATTTACAGAGGGTCAATTAACCTGCAATCCTGTGCACCTTTGGGATATGGGAGAAAATGGAGACACCCAGAGGAAACCCATACAGTTACAGGGAGAACGTGCAAACTCCACACAGACAGCACCCAGGGAACAGTGGCGCAATGGTAGAGTTTCTGCCGTACAGCGCCAGAGACCCAGGTTCGAATGTGACAACGGGTGCTGTATGTATGGTGTTTGTATGTTCTCCCAGTGACCATGTGTGTTTTATCTGGGTGCTCCGTTTTCCTCCCACATTCCAAAGACGTGCAGGTTTGTAGGTTAATTGGCTTTTTGGCACAATTGTAATTTGTCCTTAGTGTGTAGGATAGTGCTGGTGTACGGGGAGATCACTGGTCGCTGCGGATTCGGTGGGCCGGAGGGCCTATTTCTGCGCGGTATCTCTAAAGTCAAATGACTAAAGTTTACATTTTAAAAAGGAATAGTTGAACTTCTGGTCAGAATCCTGCTTCAGACTGTAATGTTTAAGAAAGAACTGCAGATGCTGGAACAATTGAAGGTAGACAAAAAGTGCTGGAGAAACTCAACAGGTGAGGCAGCATCTAAGGCGAGAAGGAATAGGTGACGTTTCGGGTCGGGACGTTTCTTCAGACTGATGTTGGGGTGGCGTGGCGGGAAAGAGAAAGGAAGTAGGCGGAGGCAGTAGGACTTGTGGGAGAACTGGGAAGAGGGAGGGGAAGGAGGGGGAAAGCAAGGGCTATCTAAAATTAGAGAAGTCAACGTTCATACCTGTGGGGTGCAAACTACCCAAGCTAAATATGAAGTGCTGTTCCTCCAGTTTGCACCCCAGCGGTATGAATGTTGACCTCTAATTTTAGACAAATTGGAGGAACAGCGCCTCATATTTCACTTGGGTATTGTGTCTTGGACATAGGTGGGAAGGGATTGGACCAGGGGGGATTGTATGGAATCGAGGTATGCGGAAATGCTTTTGGTGGGGCAGGAACAGGAAGTCACAATGGGTCTGCCAAGGCAGTTCTTCTTATGGATTGTCAGGAGAAGATAAAAGTGGGCCATGCAGAGCTAGGGGAAATATAAGATTGGAGGCACTATCCAACTTGGTGCTCCCAACTTCTTTTATGTTGCTTAAATCCTCGTCACTATCACTATCTTGTAGAGCTTTAATCTTCACATTTTTGTAGGCAAAAATAGGAAGATTAAACAAGAACTTACCAGTTCAAAGTTTGATCTTTATTTTATGAGGAGTTACGAGGAGGGATTACGTGAAGAAGCCCGTCAGCCCGCATGTGCGTCAACGTTCAAAGCAACGTTGTGAAATCACAGATAACAGTTGTTGAACTGAATATAGGAAGATTCAAGAGACTAGAACTACCAGCTGACCTTTATGAGAGAAGGTTGGGAGCGGAGGGCATGTAATCCCTCATCGTAACTCCTCATAAAATAAAGATTAAACTTCAAACTGGTAAATTCTCATTTAATCTTCTTATTTTACTTCAGCATCATGTAAGTGACTATGTGAAGATTTCAAAGCTCTGTGATTTGATGCCATGAACACGAGTCCACACAACACAACTGCACTCAGTTGACCACAGATAAGTGAACATTAATAATGCATTCAGACATGACATAGATTTAAACATGCTGATGCTTTTAAATGAACACATAATAATAGTAACCCCTCTCCTCCGGGAGGATACTATAAAACATAACCTAAAATAAAGCTGGCAAAATACCCCCGGTCTGGCAATGAGTTTGTTATAAAATGTTTGGAAAGGTGCTTTCATTTGACCATTCTGCAGTCGCTAGGATGTGGTCCAGCGGAACGACCATAACCCTTGCTACTGATGTTGTTGCAGCTCTGGTGGAGTGAGATTTGAGACTGTCAGTGTACACTCCTACACAAGCCAGAACCCGATTTAACCACCTGGAGATGGTCTGTACTGATACCTTTTTATGAGGTTTCATGTAACTAACAAACATAGCTAGTTCAGAGCCTTTAAGGCTCTAGGTGACCTTAACATACAGAGAGAGAGACAAAATGATTAAACCACATTGTGAGGGACAGAACGAGCAAACCATCGTCCTTGAGAAGGGAACATTGTTTGAAAACAGGAGGAGATTGCTGATGCTGCTGTAACTGCAAGAAACTGGCCACTAGGCTAAAGGGGATTAAATAGGTTAGGTAAATAACCACTGCGCTTACTTAATGAGGTAAATGAATATTGCTTATACGCCCCTGATCGGGAAACTGCTAATTACCATGAACATGCTATGTGTGATCTGGGAAGTACCCTGGGCGTTACAGGAAGAATGTGCACCTCAACGCTCCGATTGGAAGGAGCCAGAAGGGGAGGCTGATTCAATGTAATTGTGTTGTATAAGGGGAGAATACTTTCTTGACCTCAGTGTGTCTCAGTTTGGAGAGGCATCCAATTCTGGAGACTCGTAAATAAAAACATTTCTTGTTTCCACGGCTTTGTCTCTGGCATAGTGATTGTGGCACCAAAAATATATCTCACAAGTTTGGGGGCTCATCCGCGATCGCCACTTCGGCCGCTCGATGGAGGTACGGAAGGAAGCGAAGGTGCACCCTGTTGATTTCAGCAGTCTCTGATCTCCTTGCTTGCTGTCGTGAAACAAGAGGGAATCCGGAGTAAGGAAGGGATCAATCGAGCAATTCCTGTGCACAGGACCCAGGTAAGAAAACTGACTATTAAGTATTACTCGGGCGATTGGGTTCTGTCGGATGGGGAAGGTCGGACAGGGAGGACAGGTAATCAATGTGTTAAGAATAATGAACCTGGAGATAAACAAGGTGCTAAGAAAAAGGGACCAAGGGAAGAGGGTCCTCACATTCCGCCCGATAGTCCATTGGGGCGAATGTGGCAATCTTGGGGAGAAGGAAGCACCGGGGGTAAAGATAAGGAGATTATGATTAAGTTCTGTTATTTTGATTGGCCAAAGGAACCAATAAGGGGGAGTTCAGTCTGGTGGCCACGACTGGGCTCCGATGAGGATTGGGCACTTTGGATGCTGTACAGAATATTCAGAGTATCACTCAAACATTGCAAAAATCTGAGGAAAACTACAGTGTCAAATGTTTTGAGTTAAAAAAGGAAGGAGCAACACAGAAAGAAATAGAAAAGGCAACTGTCAAATCTAAAAAAAAAAAGCTACAGAAACCTATAAATTATATGTGGAAAAATATGCAGTGGCCAGAACAGATTTTGAACAAAAATTGACAGAAACCTCAAAGAGATTTCAGGAAATTGAAGAAGCTCTTCTTAAGCAGATGAAATAAATATTGAGTTGATTCATACAATCTATAGAAGAAACGCATATACAGATTGGTCATGTATATGAGGAGTTAGTGCTAAATATTGAGAATACTACAGTTGAAAGTTTGATACAGAGGCTTTCTGAAACAAAAGGCACTGGTAAAGACAGACCTGGGAGAGAAGAACAGTAGCTTTGATGTTCTTTACCATAATATGAAACATGGTCAAATGTCAACAAAAATATCAATCAGTTGGGAACATTTGCACCAGTATGGGATGTTTTAAAATTGTCAACGGAAAAACCAGCCAGTAGCCATTTAGATCTTGTACGAAAACTACAAGAATTAATTAAAGTACAGAAATATGGAGATGAACAGACCAAGGCACATAAAAAGACAAAGGAAGAGGTGTCAGGCACTGAATGCATTTGTTAATTCAAAGCAACTTCCCCTAATCTGGAGGAAAGTGGTTTTGCAGGCTGTTGGGTTCCCCAGGCCTGTTTACAGACTGCTGACGGACACGGAGAGAGAGAGGGAGGAGCAGCGCTCAGCTGTCAGCTCCTGCACCGATCTTCAGGCTAAACTAACATCATCTGAGGCCGAGCTGAAGAGCAAAGCGGAGGAGGTGGAGTGGCTGGGCAGTTGGCTGTCGGAGGTCAGTGTGGAGAAAGGGTAGCTGGAGGAGAGGATACGCTCTATCGACGCCCTGCTCGAGGCCAGCCAGAGCAAGGAGACGGAGAGAGACCAAGCCACCAAACAAGTGGAAGTGGAACAGCTGGAGAACAGGCTTAAGGATAAAGATGCCCACATTTCCATCCTGGAACAGGAGATGCTGCAGCTCAAAGAAACCGTTGAACACCAAAAGAAGAAGAACAACGAGCAGACAGAACAGCAGTTGCAGGAGTCCCACACGCAAACCTTAGAGGTGCTGCTGGAGCTCTTCCCAGAGTTGTCCGTGTCCTCACCACAGCCCCACAGTGAGAGGCTGCAGGAGTTCAGGCAGAAGGCTATGGAGTCTCTGAACCAAAGATGCACAGATCCCTCTGATGCAGTATTGAAATTAAGAGAAGCAGAAGAAACCCAAAGCACTTTACAAGCAGACTGTGAGCAGCACAGAGACAGAACCTGGCCAAAGAATTTGAAAAGGCCCAACAATCTGCACTGGAACTGCAGGAAGAGCTGGAGAAGTTGCGGGCAGCGAGGAGCAGTGATAGTGAGGACCTCTTTCAGATAAAGGAAAGGCTTGACAAGGAAATGAAAATTACCAAGGATTTGAGGCAGTTGGCCAGCAAACTACAGCAGATACTGAAGACCACCCAGGAACAACTGGACAGGGAGAGGCCGGGAGAAGCCGGGACAGGCCAGGAGAGGCCGGGACAGGCCGGGACAGGCCAGGAGAGGCCGGGACAGGCCGGGAGAGGCCAGGACAGGTCGGGACAGGCCGGGAGAGGCCGGGACAGGCAGGGAGCGAGCAGGAAAATCCGGGAGAGGCCAGGAGAGGCCGGGAGCGAGCGGGTGAAGCAACTGGAAGGACGGAGTGATGGTGTTGCCAATTGTGGGTGAAAGCAGCACGGACACAGAGTGTGTGGCCGAAAACAAGGAGCGGCTGGAAGCCTGCGGGAAGCTCTAGGAGGAGCAGCACAAGCAGGAGAGGCAGCGGCTGAGCTGACAGCTGCGGCAGCTGCAGAGGGACAAGACCTTGCTGGTGGCCACGCTGAGATTTAGAGAGGCACCCGATTCTGCAGACTCGTAAATACTCGTAAATCCACGGCTTTGTCTCTGCATTGTGATTGTGGGCACCAAAAATACATCTCACAATACTGTTGTAGATGTGTGACCACAGACAACCCAAGGTCAATCGGGTATGCCAAAAATCTAGTTTGAAACCTGATGCCTCTGGTTTGCTTTGCTTGACTAAGTCATAAACATGAAATGTTATTTTGCCTGCAGATGTAAGCATCCTGTCCAATTGCAGCTTTTGCAACGACTGGATCTATAACACTGAAACTGGCGGCATGAGCCTAACCACTTGTAAGTGAGTTCGACCAAGGACAGGGATGTAGCTGGAGGCCACCGGCGAAGCAGTGTCAGCACAATGTTAACATCCCATATCTCTGAGTACCTGGCCCTGGAAGGTTTTGAGCCGAAGATACCCTTCATAAATCTGGCTATCAGTGGGTGAGATCTGACAAAGTGATGTCCCGATCCCAGCAACAAATATGACGACAAGGCACTTCTGGCAAAAAATTATGACACTATAATTCTTTCCCTCGTCAAACATTAGCTTGAGAGGATTCCAAACATCTGAGAGGATTCCAAAGCATGGGATCCCGGCACATTGTACGTGCCGTGTCATACATATGTTCAACTATCTTGGTACTATCTCTGCAGGCCGCAGTGATCATGACCAACGTACGACCCGACAGTCCAAGCCATAGTTAAGGTCTTCTCAGACTCTGCAATTAACGATTTGATTCGATCATGCAGTGGATGGTCCTCTCCAGTCACGGGGTGAACCAGCAGATTTCTGCATTTGGGAACAGCCCTAAAAGGATCTGTTATCATTCCCAATATGAGTGGGAATCATGGCTGTGTAGGCCACTCAGGCACTACCAAAATGCTTGAGGTGGAGTCTTGCTGGATCTTTAGCAAGCACCGCCTGATGAGGCAAAATGGAGGGAATGTATAAAAGAACATTCCTCCCTAGTGTAGCGAGAATGCATCTACCGCTACTGCCCCTGGATCTGGTTGTCATGCAACATACTTTAGTAAGTGGTGATTAAGTCGAGATGCGAACAAATCGATCTCCGGTGTTCCATACCTTTCCGGAATTGATGGAGGTAAATAATGAGACCTACTTACCAGCGTCTCTCGCTCCAGGTCGCTTACCTTTGCTGGAGCTTCAGCGAAGTTTCATTCGCAGACTCTGTCCATCATGTTGTCATTTCTATAGCTAGCTGATGCTGCTGGCCAACTTCTCTTGTAGTGGCTAGTCCGCCTCCGACGGAGCAACAATTTTAGAGGCAAAGCACACTGCTTTCCCACATGCGATTGTCGTACATTATGCATCAAAGCATGGGATCCCGGCACATAGTCATATTCGGGTTCTGATATGGAGTTGGATTTGGAGTTAATCCATACTAACCTTTGACACTCTTTTAGAGTGGGAGTAAATTGCACCTGAACCAGGTGTTACCCTCCGTCCTCGAGTTGTCTGTGCATGCTTCTGTACTGGGCATGTTTTGCGACACCATCTCCCACAATCTTTTGGGGGAGGCAATGCGAACCTTGAACCAAGGCAGCTGCAGGCAGATGATTTGAACTGCCTGTGTATCCTTCCGTGATACGGGGCATAATATATATGGCTCCATCTTCATCCTTCATACATCCGAATGGGAGGACATGCAACCTAAACCAGGAGCTGCCTCAGGCATGTGTGCTTATACTTTTGCACCATCTCTATCACTACGTTCACCGAGTGGGAGGAATTGCAACCCTGAACCAGGCACTGATTCAGGCATATGTGCATACTTCTTTAGCACCATCTTCACCACTCTGCTTATTTGAGTGGGAAGGAATTTGCAACCCTGAACCAGGAGCTGCTGCCTGACATGCCTCAAGACGGAGCATTCTTTGTATTCGTAACTGAGACAAGTCCCAATCTTGTCTGACATAGGTGTCTCAAGACTTGACACTTTGCCTTGAGTTGGGGTTGTCAGGTTGTTCCCTTCAGCAGCTGCCAGCTCTAGCTGTGCAAATCAAAGCTCTGTTGGCATCCCTATTTACCAAACAGGCTGCATGTGCTAGTGACTCAAGTCCTGCTCTTTTCCGATGCCAATGCAGTATACAGGGAAGGACTGGAGCGCCTCTGGCCCCCATACGCTAGACAGAGTGGGAAAAGCTGGAAACCCCTGCCAGGTATTTGTCATGGGCAATGACGTTTACATGAATGAAAACCCCCATCACGATTAAATCAGAGATTTGATCACTTTATCGACATGAATAAAGATGACGTCTTTGGGAAGAATCTTCCACAGTCCCCTCCCCTGATGTAGGTTCTATTCCCGTCCTTGATTTGGAGGGTAGGACTGCTGGGAGTTGTGGATTGCACCTTTTACCTGAAGGCCGGCTTGGGCCTAGGCCTGAAGACCTCTGCCCAGAGAATCAGCTTCTATCTGCCACCAGCTTCAGTGAACCTCTTACTGCCAATGGAGGCGTAGGGGTGTTATTGCCAAAACGGTGAAGCTATGCTCGTCCTTGGTACCTTGAATAGTCCAACAGCTTATGCTTCCTCTTACTGGTCCTTTACCTGTTGGATAGGTCTTCCCCGAAGAGAAGATTCGGCGGCTGGACTCCATAGTCTCCCCAAATAGCGCTTAATTTACAGGTGTATGGTATTAACCTTCACCTGTTCCTGAAATATTGTTACGTGAGGTAGCTGATGTTTACAAGGCTTGTAACGTGAGGTGGACTCTACCTTCATGTTTACTTTCAGTGACTGGTGTACAATGACATCCAGGTCTCGTTGCACTTCCCTTTTTCCTAATCTGACACCATTGAGATAATAATCTGCCTCCTTCTTCTTGCCACCAAAGTGGATAACCTCACATTTATTTACATTATATTGCATCTGCCATGCATCTGCCCACTCACTCAACCTGCCCAAGTCACCATGCAACTTCCTAGCATCCTCTGCGCAGTTCACACTGCCACTCAGCTTTCTGTCATCTGCAAATTTGCTAATGTTACTTTTAATTCCATCATCAAAATCATTAATATATATTGTAAATATTTGCGGCAATCCACTCGCCACTGCCTGCCACTGACAGGGTTCCGTTTATTCCTATTCTTTGTTTTCTGTCTGCCAACCAATTCTCGACCCCACCCCCAATACCATGTGCTGTAATTTTGCCCACTTATCTCCTGTGTGGGAACTTATCATAGGCTTTCTGAAAGTCCAGATGCACTACATCCACTGGCTCTCCTTGATCCATTTTACTTGTCACAACCTAAAAAAATTCCAGAAGATTAGTCAGGAAGGATTTCCCCTTCATAAATCCATGATGAAAAAATTTAAATAATTTTTTTTTTAAATAAATCAATCCATGATGACTTGGACCAATCCTTATACTGCTATCCAAATGTGCCGTTGTTACATATTTAATAACTGAATCTACCACCGATGTCAGGCTAACTGGTCTGTAGTTCCCCGTTTTCTCTCTCACTCCTTTCTCGAAAAGTGGGATAACATTAGCTACCCTCCAATCCACAGGAACTGATCCTGAATCTATAGAACATGGAAAATGATCACCAATGCGTCCATGATTTCTAGAGCCACCTCCCTGGGATACAGATCATCAGGCCCTGGGGATTTATCAGCCTTCAGTCCCATCAGTCTACCCAATACTATTTCTTGCCTAATGCAAATGTTTTTCAGTTCCTCTGTCTCCCGAGATCCTCTGTCCTCTAGTGTATGTGGGAGATGTTTGTGTCTTCCTTAGTGAAGATAAAACCTAAATACTTATTCAACTCTTATGCTATTTCCTTGTTCCCCATAATAATTTCACCTGTTTCTGCCTTCAAGGGACCCACATTTGTCTTTACTAATCTTTTTCTCTTAATACACCTAAATAAGCTTTTATTATCCTTCTTTATATTCTTGACCAGCTTACTCTCGTACTTCATATTTTCACCCCGTATTGCCCTTTTTGTTACCTTCTGTTGTCCTTTGAAAGTTTCCCAATCCTCTGGCTTCCCGCTAGTCTTTGCTCTGTTACACACCTTTTAAAAAAAGTTTTATTCCACCCCTAACTTTCTTTGGAGGCCATGGTTGCCTCTTACTCCCCTTCAAATCTTTCTTCCTCTTTGGAATGAAATGACCCTGCATCTTCTAGATTATGCCCAGAAATTCCTGCCATTGCAGTTCCACCATCATTGCTGTTAGGATCCTTTTCCAATCGACCTTGGCTAGCTCCTCTCTCATGCCTTCATAGTCCCCTTTGTTTAACTGCAACACTGACATTTCTGATTTAACCTTCTCCCTCTCAAATTGCAGATTAAAACTTATCATATTATGGTCACTACCTCCTAGCGGTTCCCTTATCTTGAGTTCCCTTATCTGGTTCATTTGACAACACTAAATCCAGAATTGCCTTCTCTCTGGTAAGCTCCAGTACAGGCTGCTCTAAGAATCCATCTCGGAGGCACTCTACAAACTCCCTTTCTTGGAGTCCATAACCAACCTGATTTTCCCAGTCTACCTGCATATTGAAATCTCCCATAACCACAGTAGCATTACCTTTGTTACATGCCAGTTTTAACTCCTGCTGCAACTTGCACCCTATATCCAGGCTATTGTTTGGGGGCCTGTAGATAACTCTCATTAGTGTCTTCTTACCTTTACAATTCTTCAATTCTATCCACAGCGATTACATCGTCAGTCTCTATGTCACCCCTTGCAAGGAACTGAATTTCATCCCTCACGAACAAAGCTACCCCACCTCATCTGTGGAGTCATGGTCCAGGGGTAAGTAGGAAGAGGTGTCCGAGAGCTGGCGCCTACACCTTTTCCCAGAGATGCTGCCTGACCCGTTGAGTTACTCCAGCATTGGTAGTGTGTCTATTTTCAGCATCACATAGTCTGACTCTCCCCTCTAACATGGCACATAGGTAGAATATGTGGAAATACAAGATCAGGGGCATCTCTAAAGATGAGTTCAAAATATATTTAAATTGCAATAAAAATGCCCATTAAACTTCCAGGATGTGAGAATAATGTTCTTATGAGCAGTACATCAAATGAGTCAAATAGAGTGGGAGTACATGAACAAATGCAATGAGTTAAACAGTTATTGACTACAAAATTAATTATATCACTTTCCAAACAACAAATATGTAGGCTTTTAATCACAGCACCAGTGCAACAAGAATTGACCTTAATAGAGAAACTGAGAATTCTAATAGAAATAAGGACACCTACACAACTGTGTTTAAATCCCACATTTAGTCACACATCTTCGCTAATTCTATACATCTTCTTTGCTGAATCACTTAACTGAATTGAATTGAGCTGAGTAAGTGCTTAAATAGTACGTGTCGACCTTCTGAATTAGTAAACAGTGAGTGACATTTAGAGAAATGTAAAAACAAGGAACTACAGATGCTGGTTTCCAAAAAAAAGGACACAAAGTGCTGAAGTAACTCAGGCAGCAACCCTGAAGACCAGGGATAGGTTTTGTTTTGGGTTGGGGCCATTCTTCAGACTGATTGTAGGAGGAACTGGGGTGAGGGGAAAGAGCCAGATCTGAGCCCAGGAGACCTGGTGGGCCACAGCCTGCAGGGGGGAAGCTCTGAAAATTATCTTGGGCCCGAAGACCAGAGATTCGAGGAGGAGAGAGCCACTGGTGACTATGGACGCGAGGAGTGGGCTGGTAGCAGAGGGACCAGGGGGTTGCTTCCGGTCGAGGGCGACGGAGGAGGCACTGCAGTAGCCTGGGGCTTACCTGGATCGGGAGCCGCTCCAGTACATCGAGCATCTAGTCTGGAGTTTGGACTTTTACTAAATGCCGCTAAAATATGGTGGTTCGTGCATGTGTGAGCTTTGCAAAGGGAATTTCAGCATGCAGTGCACATACGACAATGAGGCATGATTGATTGAAAAACAGGCGAGTGGATAGGCAGCACAAAGTATGGCAGGTAATAACAGACACAGGCAAGTGGACAAGGGGGTGGTTGGTCGGCAGATGGTTAGAACAAAAGCCACAAGATGTGTGAGACTAAAGGATTGAGGTGTTGCGAATTGCAAAGCCAGAGGATGGAATGTGGATGGAGGGGGAGGGGAGAAATATGGAGGGCCAGGGGGGTGGGGTGGGGTGGGGAGTAAGGAAAGAAAGGAGGGGGGTAGAAAGGGGATGGGAGAGTTGGAGGAATTACCTAAAATTGGAGAGTTTAATATTCATCCCATTGGATTGTAAGTTACCCAAACCGATTATGAGGTGTTGTTCCGCCAATTTGCAAAATTCTGGTAAAAGTAATTACCATAAGTTCATGTTCATTGTTATAGGAGCATAATTAGACCATTCAACCAATCAAGTCTACTCTACCATCAGGGCTGATCTATCTTTTCCCTCTCAACCCTATTCTCCTGCCTTACCCCTGATACCCATATTAATGAAGAATCTGTTAATCGTGGCCTGAAGAGCATCCATTGTCTACAGCCTTCTATGGCAATGAATTCTACATATTCACCACCCTCTGACTAAAGAAATTCACCCTAATCACCCTTCTAAAGGTGCATCCTTTTATTCTGAGGTTCCGCAAATTGCTTCTTGGGATGACCCTGAAAGCATGAAGAAGGGTCCAGACCAGGAACGTCACCCATCTTTTTCTCCAGAGATGCTGCCTGACCCGCTGAGTTACACCAACACTTTGTGCCTTTATTTTATCCACAGATTCTATGCTCTGGAGTTTAAAAGAATGAGGTGACCTGATTGAAACCGAAAGACCTACAGACATACAATGTGGCAACAGGCCCTTTGGCTCACCGGAAACAGGCCCTTCGGCTCACCTCCGACCAGCGATCAGCCCGTACACTAGCACTATCCTACACACTAGGAACAATTTACAATTTTATCTAAGCCAATTAACCTGCAAACCTGTACATCTTTGAAACCTTATGCCTGTAAGGTTTTGAGAGAGCTCAACAAGGTGGATACTGAGAGACTGTTCCCCTAGATTGTAGAGTTAGAACAAGTGAGTATGCTCTGAGAATAATAATTGATCAGAGTGCTATGAAAGTTTGGTATTCTCTGCTCTTGAGGGTAGCGGGTGTCCAATCATTTAGCAGTCAGGGCTGAGATCAATAGATTCTCAGGAATCCATTGATATTGAAATCTATAAGAAAGAAGAGAGGAGATGTGGGATAAGACACCAGCCAACTGAATACTAAATAGGGGTCAAGGAACTGCAAGACCTGACCCATTTCTTATTTCTTACGTTAAGTTCATGATACCATTTATCATTCATGCCTTTTCATTGTAGGGGCAATGGATGAGGAACGAGAAACCGCAAAAAGGAATCATTTATACGGATGGTTGAAAGTGCGCCCGCATTTTTTTGCTCTTTTGTGCTTATTTTCTATATGACATATATTTCCATATGCACAAGCAAAAAATATGTTGTAAGTTATGGAGTAGCAGTGCATGTTTTGCTTGACAAATGCTTTTTCTTTATTTTCCAACCTTGAAGTTGTCTAACACTTTGGGACTTTAAAATTCAAGCAATTTCTTTGTGTTCTTCCATAGAACATAGAACATAGAACATAGAACAATGTAGTACAGAAACAGTCCCTTCGGCCCACAATGTTGAGAGGAATAGATTGGATAAACGCATAGAGTCTCTTGCCCAGAGTAAGGGAGAACCAGAGGACTTAGGCTTAAGGTGAGGGGGGGATAGATTTAATAGGAACCTGAGGGGTAACTTTTCTACAAGCATGGTGGGTTTATGGTGCTATCGCAATATTTATTTATTTTTTGTTAGAAGTACAGTAATGTGGTACCTAAGTACCTGATGCATACAGACACATTACAATTCTCGTACAACTTATTTATAAAAGAACAGTGATAGAAAGAAGAAAATAGAGAGTGTTGTGATAGATAGACAAGAGAGTAGAAACCAATAGCGAGAGAGACAGAAAGTAGAAATAAGAAGCTAAAGAGATTTTTTTTTTTTTAAAAGACAAAATACACTTCTGAACCATTTAATTTCTAAGGTTATGTTGCACCATATGCTTGTA
Source organism: Raja brachyura (assembly GCA_963514005.1). Next base: position 62,150,991 of record OY740787.1, read on the forward strand.
AGAAGTCGATAAAAGGAAACCAAAATTAAGAATTGGTCTACTTTGCCTAGTCAGAGGAATCTCATTTCTTCCAGATGTAGCATTTCCGACATATTTGAAATCCACATTTTAAACGTTGGAGTAGATGCGTTTTTCCAAAATTTAAGTATACGTTTTTTTGCTGTTATTAAACCATAATTAAAGAGAGATTCTTGGAACGTAGTTAGCTTGCGTCCCTCTTCCATTGATCCAAAGATAATCAGTTCTGTATTGGGGTTCAATTTTGTGTTAAATAGTTTTGTAAAAGATCCAAATATTTCATTCCAAAATTTATGAAGTTTTGTACAGGAGACAAAGGAATGTGATATAGTGGCATTTTGAGTTAGACATTTGTCACAAATGGGGGAAACGTTTGGAAATATTTTATTCAGTCTATTTTCGAGTAATATAATCTATGCAAAATTTTACTTCGGAGTCACGTAAGTGACTACGTGAAGAAGCCCCGCCAGGTGCATGCGCGTAATTACGTTGACGCATGTCGCAATGAGCGGGCTGGAGAGCGCAGCTCCACCAGCACTGAGGCCACAACTGTAAGGAAGAAATGTAAAAGAAAGTCTGTCAGGCCCATTTTGTCTGACAGGTCTGATGAAGAGGACTCTCCTCCAGACCGGAAAAGAATGTGGGAGAGAATGGAACAAATGGAGAAAACTTTAATCAGTCAAGGGTCCAAAGACCCAGAGATTTCCCAGGCAGTCTCCGAAGGAGTTCCATACACTGAGTATGGTGCCTATCAAGAATGGGAATCTCACTCTCCAGTGCCTTGTTTGGGTCTGGATTAGGTCTCCCTAGAGCAAGACTCGGGAGTACCAGGGCAGGAGGAGACTGACCCTGAAGCTGGTGTCCCTACTTATGTGTATACACCAGAGCACAAGAGCCACCCTCCGGGTGTTGCCGATGTAAAGGAGTTTTGCTATACCAGAAGGAACTGGTGAGGCTATGGACGAGAACCTGGCTGCCAACATTAATTATTTGGTTTCTCACCAGCTCCAAGAAACTGTTATGACTGAAACAGCTGAAATATATAAAACACCCGTCAATTGTGCCTCGCTCAGGGTGCCAACAGTAAACTCTGCAATTTGGGCACCCATGAGTGCAACGATGTGAGGGCAGAAAATGCGTTTTCAGCTATTCCTCAAGCTGATATCAGCAGGCATCACTGCGTTTGGGAAACACATACAAGGGTCGACAATGTACAAAACTCAAAAGGGTATGCTTGCGTTGTTCTGCAATGCCTATTTCGAACTTAATTGTATGAGGAAAATCGCCATTCAGCCAACATTGCACCCAGAATTTGCAGGACTATGTAGGGCAAGCAATATCCAGGCTCCAGATTATTTATTTGGTGAAAATCTGCCAAAACAAATTAAGGATATCGACGAAGAGTCGAAAACGATCGGCCTTATAAAACCTTTTATCCCTGCCCTGAGAAAACAAGCAGAATAGAATAGTAGAATAGAATAGTTTCTTTATTGTCATTGTAACATGAACCATTACAACAAAATTAAAAAATGTCAACCAGTCAGTGCAACATTCAAACCATAAAAGCTAACGATACATACAAGGTAAAATATTACAAAAAATAAACAACTAAAATAAATATGAAATATGAAAATAGCACGCATAAACACCCAACCCTACATCCTTCTGTCGATTTCACAGTGTACCAACCACAGTCCCTTAGTCCCCGCGTTACTTGGCGGCTACATTTAGTGCCTTTATAGCAGTGGGGTAAAAACTGTTTTTAAGTCTGTTTGTCCTTGTCCTTGTAGATCTGTACCGTCTGCCTGACGGCAACAGTTCAAACAGGGAGTGTCCAGGGTGGGAAATGTCCTTTATAATATTCTGGGATTTTTTGATGCAGCGGGAACTGTGTAAGTCCTCCAAGGTAGGGAGAGGGCAGCCGACAATCCTCTGGGCGTTGTCAATGGCCCTCTGGAGCGCTTTCCTCTGAGCCGCTGTGCAGCTGGTGTACCACATGCATACACAGTATGTTAGGATGCTCTCAATGGAGCACCGATAAAAGGACAGCTGCAGTCTCTGTGTGATGTTATTCTTCCTGAGCACCCTCAGGAAGTGCAGTCTCTGCTGGACCTTTTTCAGCAGCGCAGAGGTGTTCACGCTCCACATCAGGTCCTCCTCAATATGGATTCCCAGGAAGCGGAAATCCGCCACCCTCTCCACACAGTCCCCTCTGATGATTAGTCTATTCGCTCTGTACGCAAACTGGTGGGGGTCAAAGCTTCGGGGCAGGAGTGATGTGATATGACCCCGGACCAGGTTGGATGTGAAGGGGGTTTGATTCCGGGGCTGGGACCAGCAGAGGCAGGGCGATGGGTAGAAAATACTATTACCCAGTGCAGCCAAACATCAACCCTTACATTGGGAGAAGGAGACCTTCTAGGTCGTTTACTGAGGTACAGAAACTTCAGTTCATCACAACTAAAGCTTCTGAGGAACAACCTCTGGTTGGGGGTAGATTACAATTGTTTTATGATGAATGGTGCTGCATAACATCTGATCAGTTTATACTAGATACTGTGTCAGGCTCTACAATATAATTTATGGGAGGAGTTGATCCACCTGTACAGAATAGGCATAATAGAGTCTTGGTGTTTGCTGCACCAGGAACTCATCAGGTAGAAGAAGAAATTAATAAAATATTCCAGAAAGGGGTAATTGAAAGAACGGTGAATCATCCTCAACAATTTGTGTCCAATGCATTCCCCAGACCGAAGAAAGATGGGGGTTGTCGAGTCATTCTGGACCTCACAAATTTAAATTCTTATGTTCAGTATAGGCATATAAAAATGGACACCTTCAAGACTGCAAAGCAGTTGTTGTCACAAGGCTTTTATATGGCTACTTTTTCAGTACCAATTTTCATCATTATCGCAGGTACTTGAAATTTAATTGGTGGGTCAGCTGTGGCAATTTAAAGCATTACCTAATGGGTTAACTTCAGCTCCCAGGCTGTTCACAAAATTATTGAAACCAGCACTGGTGTTACTGAGGGCTCAAAATCACATTGTAATGGCTTATCTAGATGATATTTTAATTGTAAGCACCACTCAGGAAACAGCTGAAGAATCGGTTTCAGCAACCACAAGCCTATTTGAAAGGCTGGGGTTTCTGGTCCATCCAACAAAATCTAAGTTACAGCCATCCCAAACAATTGATTATTTGGGGTCTGTCATTAATTCAGTTGATATGTCAGTAACTTTGCCAACAAATGCCTGTACTTGCCTCGCTGAGAAACCTTATCCCTCCATCAGAGAGGTAGCCAGGGTTATTCGTAAATTGGTAGCAGCGTTTCCTGCTGTAGAGTTTGGACCTCTGCACTATCAAAGTCTGCAATGAGCCAGAGAACAAGCACTAAAAAAGCGTGCAGGTCATTTTGATAGGTCCATGCAGTTACCAACTACAGCCTTAGCTGAATTGCAATGGTGGATTATCAATGTTGCACAAGCTACTAAAAATATTTTGGTTCAGCAACCTTCAGTGGTTTTACAGACTGATGTGAGCGCTCTCGGATGGGAAGCTACGGATGGGAAGCTACGGACAGCGAATCTAGCTGTGGTGGTAGATGGAGTGTCCAAGAGGACTTAATTCTCCACAGGCATGGTATAAATTATTTGGAGTTATTGGGGGCATTTTATGGATTGAAAGCTTATTGTTCTACAATGAATGATTCACATGTTCAACTCCAGGTGGACAATACCACAGCTGTGGCATATATCAATCACATGAGAGGAGTAAAATCAGTATCAAGTGATAATGTGGCTAACCTACCAGGGAGAGATAATGTGGTGGCAGACAACAGGTCACGAAAGTTCAATGACAATACAGAATGGATGTTAAATCCAGAAGTTTTTAAAAAGATTGTCAGCCGCTATGGGTTACCAGATATTGATCTGTTCACATCCAGATTAAATCACCAGTTGCCTAAATATGTTTCATGGGAGCCAGATGCAGGAGCAGTAGCGGTGGATGCATTCACGCAACATTACGGACGTACATTCTTCTATGCTTTCCCCCCATTCTGCCTGATTAGGCAGGCAATGTCTCACCAAAATAGAGCAAGACTCCGCCACAGGCATTTTGGTGGTTCCAGACTGGCCTACACAGCCATGGTTCCCATTGGTGCTCAGAATGATGACTCAGCCATTCATGACGATCCCCAACTGCAGTAATTTGTTGGTACATCCAGTACCAAGAGAAAGTCATCCGTTACATGACCGTATTAATTTGTTAATCTGCAGGTTCTCACCAGACCATTACAAGGGCTTGGACTGTCGGATAGGACCATGGATGTCATTACTGCAGCTTGGATAGATAGAATTAAGAAACAATATATGTCTCATATAAAGAAATGGGAAATGTTTTGTGTACAGTCAGATATATCTTATCATACTGCGAGCATACCGGATGTATTGGAGTTCCTTGCTATGTTGCATTTTGATCAGCACCTGAGTTATAGTGCTATTAACAGTGCTCAGAATGCTTTGTCCTCTTACTTAGGACATTTTTCAGAACGACAATCTATTGGGTCTCATCTGTTAGTATCCCGATTTATGCGAGGAATTCTTAATAAAAATCCTCCTAAGCCTAGATATGCAGAAATCTGGGATGTCAGTATAGTTCTCACACTGCTTCAGCAATGGGCTCCAATTAAGTCACTGTCTTTTCAGAAGTTAACACTTAAAGTGGTTATGCTTATGCCGTTAGTATCAGCGCAATGAGTACAAACATTGCAAATGTTACGATTAGAGTGTATGCATTTGTCTGTAGATGAAATTACTTTTTATGTCTATGATCTAATCAAGCAAAGCAGGCCAGGAATGGCTGGAACCAAGGTAATCTTTAAAGCATACCATGTGGACCAAGAGTTATGTGTGGTTAAGCATCTAAGTCAATATATTGAAGTAACTAAGAGTCTCAGAGGTTCTGAGAAAGCAATGCTCATTACCCACAAAAAGCATATAAAAAAGTGTCAGCACAAACAATTTCTAGATGGTTAAAACAGGTTCTGGATAGAGGGGTTATTACTTTCTTTTGTTATCGTTATTATTATTTAAACAATGTTCAATATATTATTTAGTTACTACTGTGTCAACTGAAGCAGTGTGTCGTATGGAGTGCATCTATGGCATGAAATCACAGAGCTTTGAACTCTTCACGTAGTCACTCACGTGATTCCGAAGTAAAATAGTAAGATTAAATGAGAACTTACCAGTTCGAAGTTTGATCCTTATTTTATGAGGAGTAACGAAGAGGGATTACGTGCCCTCCGCTCCCGGCCCTCATAATCGAAAGGATCATCTGGTAGTTCTAGTCTTCTGAAAGCCTTACTATCTTACTTCAGCTATCGGGTTTGTGTGTTTTCGCACCACTGCTTTGAAGTATAATGCGCATGCGCCTGGCGGGGCTTCTTCACGTAATCCCTCATCGTAACTTCTCATAAAATAAGGATCAAACTTCGAACTGGTAAGTTCTCATTTAATCTTCCTATTTTTAATTGAATTAAGTTATGCCTTACATTAATCGAATATTTATGTACAAAGAATAGGTTTTTCCCATGTCTTTCGGAATTTTTGTCAATAATTCTTGTTCCCAGTCCCTTCTAATTGTCTCTGTCATTGGTGTTTCTATATTTAAAATTATATGAAAAAATATGATATTAAATTGCTTGATTCTGCCTTTCTGTTCATTCCGTCATCTAATAAATCTGAGGTTAGAGTTTGATATCCTTGTATGTGTTTTTTCAAATAATCTCGAATTTGAAGGTATTTGAAATATTGATTACTTTTCAGATTATATTTTAGTTGTAGTTGTTGGAATGATAGAAGTTTTCCCATTTCATACATATCTCCAATCATTTTAATTCCTATTCTTTCCCAATGGATAAACGTTTTATCAATAATAGATGGGTTGAATGAGGGATTGTTAACTATTAGGGAAAGAAGTGATGTTTCTTAATTTTAAAGTTAATTTTATTTGTTTCCAAATTCGTATTATACTGTGAATAATTGGATTCTTCTTATATATTATATTGTTCAGTTTCATCAAAGAAAGAAGAATTGCTCCTATATTATAGGGTGAACAATACCCTTTCTCCATTCTTATCCAGTCTATATATATATAGATATATATATTTAAAATTATATTTTTAATATTCACTGCCCAATAGTAGTACAACAAATTGGGGAGTGTCAGTCCCCCAAATTCGTTAGGTTTACACAGTTTTCTTTGGATTCTATGTGATTTATAGTCCCATATGAAATTTGTAATATCAGAGTCTAGTTATTAAAATTTTTTTGGTAAATATATTGGTAATGATTGAAATAGGTACAGTTTTTGTGGTAAAAAGATCATTTTTATAGCATTTATTCTGCCTATTAAGGACATCGGCAATGTTTTTCAGAATTTAGTCAACACATTCAATTTAGTTAATAAAGGCATGTAGTTTGCGTTAAATAATGATTTATATTTTCTAGTAATTTGGATACCCAAATTTTTCTGTTGCAATTCTGAAAGGGAATTTCAACAGATGTGTCAGCTCCTGAGGTTTTATCATCATAATTTTGCTTTTATTCCAATTTATTCTATATCCTGAAAAGGAACCAAATTCCTCTATTGAATTGAATATATTTGGTATGCTAATTTGCGAATTTGTAATGTATAATAATATGTCGTCTGCATATAATTAAATTTTATTATTTGAGTGTTTGGTTTTAAATCCATGAATATGCGGATGACTTTTATACTTTCTGCTAAAGGCTCTATCACAAGTGCAAATAGTAGGGGCGATAATGCATACCCCTGTCTATTGCCCCTTGATAATTGGAATTTCGGGGATAATATGTTATTGATCAGTATTCTAGCCGTCGGCTTGTCATATAATAATTTTACTCATGAGATAAAATTCTCTCCCATATTAAATTTTTGCACTACTTTAAATAGATATTGCCATTCTACTTGATCAAATGCTTTTTCTGCATCCAGTGAAATAATTGATAAGTCTTCCCCTTCAGTTTTATGTGAGTACATTATATTAAACAGCCGTCTCAAATTGTTTAATGAGTATCGCTTGGGTATAAACCCTGTTTGATCCGGATTTATTAGTTTGCTAACATATTTACTCAATCTTCTCACTAGGGTCTTTGCTAATATTTTTTATCTGTATTTAGGAATGCTATGGCTCTATATGAGCCTGGGTCTTCTAGATCTTTATCCTTTTTAGGTATAAGTGTAATAGTTGACTCGGTTAGTGTTTCTGGTAGTATATTTTCTTTAAAAGCATGTATATATAAATTTTGTAAGTGTGGTGAAATTATCTCATAGAATCTTTTATAAAATCCATTACATCTGGTCCTGGCGTTTTACTATTCTTCATCAAATTTATTGTTTCTTCTATTTCCTTAAATATAATCTGAGCTCCTAATTCCTCTTGTTCCAACGTGTTGAGTTTTGGTAGATTACAATTGTCTAAGAAGTTTGTAATTTTAATATTATTTGCTGCTATCGCAATATTTAAGAAACATTTAGACAGGTACATGGATAGGTCAGGTTTAGAGGGATATGGGTTAAATGCAGGCAGTGAGACTAATGTAGATGGGACATGCTGGATGTCGTGGGCAAGTTGAGTCGAAGGGTCCGTTTCCACACTGTTTGACTATGACTGTCTGTGCTGAACATGATGGAAAGCTAAACTAATATCATCTGACTATGCATGATCCAAATCCCTCCATTCCTTGCATATCCATGTGCCTATGCAAATGCCTCTTAAAAGCCACTATCTTATCTGCTTCCACCACCACTCCTCTTCTTTTATCTTCCCATTGTAACATCTCCACCTGATCACTTAATCAATTGTGATTTTTCTTCTGAGTAGGCAGGACTGCCAACTTTGAGAAAATGCTAATTTGAAGATTTTGTTCTAAGTTAATTGCACACTCGTGCGTCATCGGCCACTGTCAAAACTGTGCATATTATTAGCTACCATCAATGGAATAGTGCGGCACAGTGGCAGAGCTGCAGACCCTTCAACCTACCGAGTCTGTGCTGACCAGCGATCACCCAGGACACTGGCACTATCCCACACATTAGGGACAATTTATAATTTTTACTGAAGCCAATTAGCTTACAAACCTGTATGTCTTTGGAGTGTGGGAGGAAACCGGAGCATCCAGTGAAAACCCATGAGGTCACGGGGAGATGTTCAAACTCAATATAGATAGCACCTATGGTCAGGATCGAACCCTGGTCTCCAACACTGTAAGGCAGCAACTCGATCGCTGTGCCACTATGCCGCCCTATTGACCAAACTGCCCTCAATCCTCCCATCTTTCAGCCTCTGAGTTAACCATTGGTGAACTTTATTTAAAGAAATTGCCTCATAAAAATCACATAAAGACACTTTGCAAGCAACAGGAGATGAAATTGTGTCTAATGTGATTCAAATAAAATGTCAAAAAAATTACTATTGATAATACATTATGCAGGCGCAGAAGCTGTTATCAGCTAACGTCAGGGTACAGTAGTCATGCATAATGACATTAGTTACTGCTACCTCTGCCTTTACCTCAGGCACTTACTGCAATTTAATGACATGTCCAAATATTATGCACATGCTTTCAAGCAAAGATTAAATTCAGAGTTGGGTGAACCTTACTAAATCCCATAAAAATGTGAGCACATAAGAAATTGGAACAAAGGTATGACTCTTCATATCTGTTTTGTTATTCAGCATGATCATGATCTTAAACGCAATGGTTCAAAGAAGCTTTATTTGTCACATGTCCAACTGCACAGTGAAATTATTTTTGTATATTTACACATACAGGCGCCGCCACATTTTTGCGCCATTTCCAAAATCCTGTCTGTCGGCGTTTGCTATCTACAGGAGCTGTTCCCGATGCAGGTTAAGCCCCAGGCTCCTGCAGGGCCTTTCTCCGTCGCCTTCTACTGGATCAGCCCACAAACTGGAACGGCCCCCAAATCGGCCCTCTCCATGCCCGGCCATCTTTGAGTTCCGTGGTCGCCTCCCACAGCATTCCTTGAAGGTGCTGGAGGCATCACCCCTGTTCACCCTCCTACCGGCCCACCGCTTGCGTCAACTTCTCCATCAGCTCCCTCCTGGTTCCGAGTCTACACCGACCATCGATCACCCATTCATACCAGTTCTGTTATTTGACGTTTGCATCCACTCCTTACAAACTAGGGACAATTTTACAGGGGCCAATTATCATATAAACCCTGCATTTCTTTCAGATGTGGGAGGAAACCGGAGCACCCGGAGGAAACCCACGCAGTCACAGAGAAAATGTGCAAACTCCACACACTGACAGACAGCCTCCGAGGTCAGGATCGAACCCTATTCTCTGGCGCTGTGTGGCAGTGGCTCGACCAGCTGCTCCACTGTGTGGCCAGTTTTGGCAGCAGTGTGTAAGGATTTCAGTCTGCCAGCACTCACTCTTGCTTCACACTCTTCCCAACGACATCAACGATACATCTGATTTCTTCCCAGAGTTAATACTGTTAATTGTGGCCATACAGACGCATGGCCACAATTGGCTCATTTCAGCAGTGATATCCAATCCTTTTACTTCTGTAATTCTGGTTGCTCTGTTGCAGGAAAGATGTGGAGGTTTTGGAGAGGGTGCAGAGACCACAAACCCGCACATCTTTGGAATGTGGGAGGAAACTGAAGCACATGTGGGAGGAAACTGAGGAAAAGCCATGCGGTCACAGAGAGAATGTGCAAACTCCGTACAGACTGCACCCAAGGTCAGGATCGAACTCTGGTCTCTGGCACATTAAGGCTGCAACTCTACCGCAGCGCCAACCCAAATCTCTAAGAAGGCAATTGAAGATATGCTATTGTCTTATTCTTAGCTCCGTGATCTCCAGAGTTAAAGGATAATCCGGAACCTGTTCCAAACAGTGATATTTCATATGCTTTATATTAATTGAAAACATATAATTCATAAAATGTTTAATAACTCTAAATGCATCCTGAAAATTGTTCAGATCCAGTGGACCGACAAAAAGTTACATTAAATGTCATAACAGGAAAATGTAACTCCAATATTAACTGGGATGTTGTAACATGATAAGAGTCCTGATTTAACGCACCAGCATGTCTTTGGGACGTGGGAGAAAATCTATGGCTCTTGAGGAGACCCTTATGGATCACAGGAAGAACAGGCAAACTCCACACTGTGACCAACATTCAAACTCCGTACTCCGTCGCAGGTAGATAGGAGGGTGAAGAAGACCTTTGGCATGTTGGCCTTCATCAATTAGGGAAGTGAGTATACAAATTGGGATGTTATGTTGCAGTTACACAAGCTGTTGGTGAAGCCGTAAAGTAAAGCCTGATGAAAGATAAAGTCCAGTAAAAATGGTCCAAGGCTTTCCAATGAGGTAGATGATAGGTCAGGGCCGCTCACCAGTTGATGATAGGATGGTTCAGTTACCTGATAATAGCTTGGAAGAAACCGTCGCTGAATCTGGAGGTGTGTATTTGATGGGGGAGAGGAGAATAGGGAGTGTCCGGGGTGAGACTTGTCCTTGATTATGCTGGTGGCCTTGCCAAGGCAGTGTGACATGTGGATGGAGTCAATGGAAGGGAGTTGGTTTGTGTGACGGTCTGGGTTGCCTCTTTCTCTGCAATTTATTGCAGTCTTGGATGGAGCGATTCCTAAAGCTTGCTGTAACACATCCCGATAAAATGCTTTTCTTCTGTCTAAATCAGCCTGCGACTGTGAAGGAACCAATCTTCACTGTTACGTATTCAAGAAGGAACTGCAGATGCTGGAAAATCGGTCTGAAGAAGGGTTTCGGCCCGAAATGTTGCCTATTTCCTTCACTCCATAGATGCTGCCTCACCCGCTGAGGTTCTCTAGCACTTTTGTCTACCTACACTGTTACATACTAATTAATAGAACCTCCATATTGATATTCCTGTCAATCTTCTTATCCTAATAAACATGCGGATGATTTCTAAGATGTTGAAGATAGATTTATAAAGCTAATCTTTGTTTGAAAGCCTCAAAATAAGTTGATGTTTCTTCCTGACGTATATTACTTGAGTTCTCATTTATTAGATTTTGATGCCATGAGTTAATATTTATTTCTCACAACACCCAATATTACAAATTATTGTTGTAATTGAAAGCAAACAAAGTTGTAATAAAGTAAATAGAGAATCAAAATTTAATTTCAGAGTGCATTATATATAAATATATGCCAGTCAAATGAATGAAAGTGTAAAATCTATCAGGATCTATAATCAGTAATCCTTGGACGCATTAAACATAATATAAAATTCAATTACTGGTACATCACATAACCATAAACGGAGGCATTTGAACAGGAAGCTGTAATGTTCATTGCTAAGTAATTCATCGAGACACAATAAACTGCAAATGCTGGAATATTGATTGCAACTCAAAATGCTGAAGGAACTCAACAGGTCAGGTGTGGAATGAATGTTTCGGGTTGGGACCCCTTTTCAGACTGGTTGGGATGGGGGGGGGGGTGCAGGGGGAATTAGGTGGAAAGAAAGCTGGTAAAAGGAGGTGGGAGCAGGAGAAAGCCTGGCAAGTGATAGGTGGATGCAGGTGAAGGGAGAGCAGTGTTGGTTGGCAGACTGGTGGAGTTGGTGATAAAATCGAGGGGTGAAAAGGAGAAAAGGGTGTCAGATAATGATAGCAGAGGAGTGAAATATAAAGCTAGATGGAGGGATATGGATTGAGGGGGACGGGAGAAAGGGGAAAGAGGGGATGAAATGGAGGACTCAGAGATGGGAGATGTGTGTACGAAATGGGGGAGGGAGCAGGGCCAGGCATGCAATTCATGTTTGATATCACTGTAACAACTCTGGTGAGTACATAGATGTTAAATGTTGGATATGGGCCTCAACCAGATGGTCTCAGTAGGAGGATGAATATTAAAAGAACACAGTTGTTCCCTGAATTGTTGCTATAGTGACCAACCGCCCCCGAAAATATACCCAAGACCATTTCCAATTTACGCCATTAATTCACTGTGCAGCCAAGGTTTTCAATTCACTTTATCATTGGTGCATTGATCGGATAGGTTGAGAAGAATATGGGCCAAACACAGGTGAAACTAGTTAGCTTAGATGGGACATGGATGAGTTAGGTCTGTTTCCATGCTCTGGCTCCATGACCCTATCCCAGTGTTTCCATTTAAAGTTTGTTTACTTCAGGACACTTACTTCATGCAATTAACTTTAACTGGAAAAGGTGGGACAGAGTCACAGAGTCACACAGCTCTGTGTAGTCCCTGGTTGTGACATTAGTTTTAGTGCTTTAGTCAAGAAAGAGTAGATAGAGCACTTAAAGATAGCGGAGTCAGGGGATATGGGGAGAAGGCGGGAACGGGGTACTGATTGTGGATGATCAGCCATGATTACAGTGAATGGCGGTGCTGGCTCGAAGAGCCGAATGGCCTACTCCTGCACCTATTGTCTATTGTCTATCATTTTGTTTTAGAGCTACAGGTTGGAGACAGGGCCTTCAGTCCACAGAGTCCGTGTCGACCAGCGATCCCCACACGTTAACACTATCCTACACACATTAGGGACAATTTCCAATTTTACCGAGCCAATTAGCCTACTAACCTGCACATCTTTGTAGTGTGGGAGGAAACCGGAGCTCCCGGAGAAAACTCACGCAGGTTACTGGGAGATCATACAAACTCTGTACAGACAGCACCTGTAGCCAGGATCGAACCCAGGTCTCTGGCGCTGTAAAGCAGCCATTGCACCACTGTGCCACACCATGCTGTTTTAGTTCTTAAAACAGTATTTCTCAAACAGAGGCTGCACAGTTCAGTAACTGTTTCTTAAGTGACACCCAGTCATCCAGGTGTGTAAAAGGAAAACTAATTGGAGAGAAATTGCTAGTGAGGGAGGTATGGACGGATCTAATTCCTCCCCTGCATGAATCAAAAAGGGTATTGAGTATAGAAGTTGGGAGGTCATGTTGCACTTATGTTGGTGAGGCTGCATTTAGAGTATTGTCATCGGTTCTATGCATCATGTTATAGGAAAGATGTTGTCTAGCTGGAGCAGATTTACGAGGATGTTGCCTGGACTAGAGTGTCTGAGCTATAGGGAGAGGTTGAAAAGGCTGGGTCCATATTCCTTGGAGCACAGGAGGATGAGGGCTGATCTTATGGAGGTGTATAAAATCATGAAAGGAATAGAATGGATAGAAACACATAGTCTCTTGTCCTGGGTAGGGAAACCCAGAGCTGGAGGACATAGGTTTAAGGTGAGGGGGAAAAGATTTAATAGGAATCTGAAAGGTCACAGAAAAGGTGGTGGGTGTATGGAATGAGCTGCAAGAGGAGGTGGTTGAAGCAAGGACTATTGCAATATTTAAGAAAAAAATAGACAGGTACATGGATAGGATAGGTTTAGAGGGATATTGGCCAAATGCAGGCAGGTGGGATTAGTGTAGATGGGGCATGTTTGTCGATGTGGGCAAGTTGGGCCAAAGGGCCTGTTTCAGCGCTGTATGCCTGTGACTCTCTGAAATTAAAATGTTTGGCAGATGCAGCAAATGGTTCAGAAGGTAAGTGACATATTATCCTTTATTTCAAGAGGGTTAGCGATAGAGCGTAGAACAGCACAGCACAGGGACAGGCCCTTCGGCCCACAATGTCTGTGCTGAACATGATGCCAAATTAAACTAATCCCCTCTGCCTGCACCTGATCCATATCCCTCCATCCCCTGCATATCCATGTGCCTATCTTAAAGCTTCTTAAACATCACTATCGTATCGGCCTCCACCACCACCCCCGGCAGTGTGTTCCAGACACCCACCATCTTCTGTAAAAAATCTCCCCACACACCCCTTTAAATTTTTCCCCTCTCACCTTAAAGTGATACCCTCTAGTCTTTGACATTTACACACTTAGATAAAGGTTCTGACCGTCTACCCTACCTTCTCATAATTTTGCATACATCTATCAGGTCCACCCGCAATTTCCAGCATTCCAAAGAAAACATTCCTAGTTTGTCCAACCACTCCCTATAGCTAATACCCTCTCAAATCCAAGTAGCATTCGGCCCAGCACAGACATTATGGGCCAAAGGGCATGTTCGTTCGTTGTACTGGTCTGAGTACAGTGGAAATAGAAAAAAAAAAACCTGCAAGCACTAATAAGAAGTGCTTTTTGAATATTGGGGTTGTGGTTGGTCTTGTGACTGAGAAGAAGGGTTTCTCGTTGAATGACAAGTGTTGCTAAGTATAATATTTATTCATGCCAAAGCACAGATGTTTCTTTTATTACTGAAGAGTGGACTGCCTGCTGACCGGTCTCATCTGCAGCATCTTGTGGCCTCATTTGTTGTGGAATACAAAACATTTGTGAAAAGATTATCTTTCTGTGACCCCATGTCCATTGATTCTGTTAGCACTTAGAGCTAAATCTAACTCTCTCTTGAAAACATCCATGAATTGGCCTCCACTGCCTTCTGTGGCAGAGAATTGCACAGATTCACAACTCTCTGACTGAAAACGTTTTTCCTCATCTCGGTCCTAAATGGCCTACCCCGTATTCTTAAACTGTGAACCCTGGTTCTGGACTTTCCCAACATCGGGACAATTTTTCCTGCATCTACCCTGTCCAATCCCTTATGAATTTTATATGTTTCTATAAGATCCCCTTTCATCCTTCTAAATTCCAGTGAATATATGCCCAGTTGATCCATTCTTTCATCAAATGTCAGCCATGCCATCCTGGGAATGAATCTCGTGAACCTAAACTGCATTCCCTCAATAGCAAGAATGTCCTTCCTCAAATTATGAGGCCAAAACTGCACACAATACTCCAGGTGTTGTCTCACCTGGGCCCTGTACAACTGCAGTAAGACCTCCTTGCTCCTATACTCAAATCCTCTCAGTATGAAGTCCAACATGCCATTAGCTTTCGTCACTGCCTGCTGTACCTCCATGCTTACTTTCAGTGACTAATATACAAAGGCACCCAGGGATCGTTGCACCTCCCCTTTTCCTAATCTGACACCATTCAGATAATAATCTGCCGCCTTGTTCTTGCCTCACATTTATCCACATTATACTGCATCTGCCACCTTCCCGCTAGATCCTCGGTCCCCTAGTATTTCAGGGTTTGTTTGGGTCTTCCTAAGTGAAGACAGACCAAAGTACTTGTTTAACTGGTCTGCCATTTCTTTGTTTCCAGTTATAAATTCACCTGTTTCTGACTGTAAGGGGCCTACATTTAAGTTCTCTAATATTTTCGTCTTCACATATCTATCAAAGCTTTTACAGTCAGTTTTTATATTCCCCACAAGCTTGCTCTCATGCTCTAATTTCCCCCTCTTAATTAACCCCTTTGTCCTCCTCTCGGGAGGGTGGATGGGCCTGTTCGTGTGCTGCTCATGTGCTATGTTCTATGGAAATGGAAAAGATACTGAGCACAATAAGAAGTGCTCTTTGAATAGTGGGGTTGTGCATCATACACACGAGGGACAATTTACAGGAGCCAATTACCCTACAAATATGCATGGCTTTGGAATGTGGGGAGAAACCGGAACGCCGGGAGTAAGCTCACACAATCGCAAGGAGAATGTATAAACTCCATTAACACCAAACCTGTAGTCGGGATCGAACCCGGGTCTTTAGTGGTGTAAGGCAGCAACTGTACCGCTGCACCACTGTGCTTCCCTTCACACACATGCACACACACATATATATATATATGCTTCATGCTTACTTAATTAATAATATTTACATATATTGTAAACTAATTAAGCATTAATTAATACATGAATATGTATTATATATTAATGAACTTGAAAGTTAATAGATTTAGGATAACTCACATAAATTAGCTGGTCAATTTTATAATTCAAATTAATTTATATAAAATTTGCACATGCTGCAAGATTGTAGTCATTACAAAAATGATTGCTTGCTTGTTCCACATTTACTAGTTGCTATGTCAAGTTCTCACAGAAACGTACAGGTTCAGCATTTTGAATGCTCATTCATCCACAACACACATTTGCAAGACCACTGTATTTACAAAGCATTCTGGTTTAGTCAAATCTTCCAGGAGTTTCACATTTTGTGGCACATCAAAACAAAATGGTGCATGGACATTTACTGAGACCAGGTTATGTCCGTAATTCAACCAACTGCCAATCTTTGCATACTTTGAGACTAATTTTCTGCTTTAACGTCATGATGCGAACATCTAACAGATATAATCCCTGACTGGAAATGTGGTATATCCAAGTAACTATGATGAGGATATTACATTTTCATGGATCTGTGCAGCTAAGTTAAATGTGGAAGACTTATTTCTGTGATCGTAATTCTTTGGAACTGCTGTAGTCACATCAGTTGAAAGGGTGCAGCAAATATTCTGCATTAGCCAGGTAATTTGTGGCCCACAGCTTTAGTATTTCAGCATGTCATGAGAGTATCATTGGGTCTATAAATTCCCAGACTGTGAAGAAAGAGGGAAAAAGAGAAAAAGAGAGGGCGAGGGTATGTCTTTAGACTTTAAAGATACAACACGGAAACAGACCCTTCGGCCTACTGAATGTGCACCAGCCAGTGATCACCCCATACACTTGCACTATCCTACACACTTGGCACAATTTACATTTTTACCGATGCCTATTAACCTAGAAACCTGTATGTCTTATGAGTGTGGATGGAAACCGGAGCAACCGGAGAATACCCATTGCAGTCACAGGGAGATCGTACAAACTCCATACTGACAGCACCCATGGTCAGAATCGAACCCGGGTTTCTGACGCTGTAAGGCAGCATCTCTACTGCTGCGCCACTGTCCTGCCCCATCCTGTGTCATGTCAGTCTAACCCAGACAGTTTTCCAGTTAGTTGCTAACACCCTCCTTCAACAAGTTATATTCCCTGCTTCACCAAGATACAACTACCATTAGTAATTAGAGCCGTCACGGAATGAAGGAGAAGGCTCTCTTCAGACTAAGCTCAACTCAATTGTCTCTAGTGCGTAGGATAGTGCACGGGGATCGCTGCTCAGTGCGGACTCAGTGGGCCGAAGGGATTGTTTCCGGCTGTATCTCTAAAGTAAACTAAACACTAAAGATTAGCTGATTGCTTATGATTCTGTTGACCTTCTTTACTGCTGCCTTCTGCATAACCATCTTTGATCATTCTTCATCACTCTGCGCTTCCTACATGGAAGAACAATTGAACTACTCGGGCAACTATGTAAGTGGTACACGACCTTTTTGTGGAGAGAGCTAAATCCAAAATTTAAATAACATCTGAAGACTTCTAAGATAAAATGTATTTTAATCATAGAAAAACAGATACATTGTCTCATATATGAAAAGTTTATCATTCAGGCGTTTTTGTTTGTTCAGATTGATATCAAAAAAAGGTAATAATGGCTTTTTTAATTTCTAATACATGGAATTATGGCAAGCATCTATTTGCTTGACAGTATGATTTACTTGAACTGATTTTACAGCCTTGGAAACTGAATAACAGTTTAGTTTTTTCAATGCAAGCACCATCTCAGTATTACTTTAAAATATTTATTACTTGGCGAATTAAAATAAGTTTTACTTGCCAAAATAATACAGTTCCATACAATTTTTTATTGGTAAAATACAAATTACCAGTTACACTTACCCATCAGAATCAGAAATGCCCAGTCAAATTTTCTGAAATGAAGAAACAAGGAACTGCAGATGCTGGTTTACAAAAAAAGACACAATATGCAGGAGTAACTTAGTAGGTTAGGCAGCATCTCTGAAGAACATGGGTAGATTACATTTCAGGTCAGGACCCTTCTTTAGACAGAAATACTTCCCAACTCAAAACATCACCTATCCATGCTGAATCATTCTGAAGAAGGGTCCCAAGCCGAAACGTCACCTATCCATGTTCTCCAGAAATCCTGTCTGACCCACTGAGTTATTCCAGCAATTCATGTTTTTTTTTTCCCAAATTATACAATTCTTAGAGATTAACTGAATTGTTCAACACAAATACATTTTTTATTGGCTTAGCATGAGCAGGCTAGGCAACGGACTCCAACATGAAACTTTGACTGTCCACTTCCTTCCACAGATGCTGCCTGCCCTGTTGAGTCTCTCCAGTTGCTCTCCATTATTTTTTGTTATAGACACCAACATCTGCAGCCTCCTGTCCTTGCAGATGGTGGGGTTGCCGGCTACCCAGGTGATTCTTGGTGGTAGATCTCGTAGTCGTAGTTGTGTAGGTGAGGAAGACCGTAATTAATGCATGGATGGTGCGTGAAATTTACCCTTTATGATGGTGGGTCATACAAAGTAAGCTCCTTTGTTCCAGATGTATTGTAAGCAGTTGTGGGCCCCATATTTGAGGAAGGATGTACTGGCGTTGGAGAGGGTCCGGATGAGGTTTACAAGAGTGATCCTGGGGATGATTGGGTTAACGAATGAGAAGCGTTTGACAGCTCTGGGCCTGTCCGGTGGAGTTTAGAAGGATGAGGGGACACCTCATTGAAAACTACAGTAGAATGAAAGGCCTAGATAGAGTGGATGTAGGGAGAATATTTCTATTAGTGGGAGTCTAGGACCAGAGGCACAGCCTCTGAATAAATGTACCTTTAGGAACAAGATGAGAAGGAATTTCTTTAGCTAGAAGGTGGTGAATCTGTGGAAGTTGTGGAGGCCAACTCTGAATATTTTTAAAGCAGAGTTCTTGATTTATAAGGGTAACAAAGGTTATGGGGAGAAGGCAGGAGAATGGGGTTGAGAGGGAAAATCAGATTAGTCATGATCGAGTGGTTGGCCATTGTACAGACTCGATGGGACGAATGGCCTAATTCTGCTCATATCTTACGATGGTATACCACTTTTTACATGTAATTGACGTTGCCCTCATCCACACAAATGGAGAATATTCCATCACACGTGAGCTGTTGCTTGAGGATGGAGGAAATACCTTGTGGTGTCAAGTGGTGAATCACTTACCTTACAACAAGATACCCAGTATCAGTTACATACCTAGTATCAGTTACATACCCAAAATAAGTTAGATATTTCCAGCCTGAAGAAGGATCCCGACCCAAAACATCACCTATCCTTTTTCTCCAGAGATGCTGCCTGACCCGCTGAGTTACTCCAGCACTTTTGTAGGAAGGAACTGCAGATGATGGTTGAAACTGAAGATAGACACAAAATGCTGGAGTAATTCATTGGGTCAGGCAGCATCTCTGGAGAAAAGGAATGTGGCATTTTGGGTCAAAACTAAAAGGTCTGAAGAAGCATCTTGACCCGAAACATCACCTATTCCTTTTCACTAGAGATGCTGTCTGACTCTCTGAGTTACTCCAGCATTTTGTGTCTTACTGCATCACTTTGTGTCTATCTTTGGTATAACCAGCATCTGCTGTTCTTTGTTTCTCTATCAATTCGAAATTGTCTGGTCCCATTTAGTTTTTGATTAATAGTGACCCCCAGTGTGTTATCGGTGGGCGATTCAGTGATGGTGATGCTCTTGAATGTCCTTGGAAAGTGGCTATGTTGAGATAGTCATTGTCGGGATTGTGTGTCATGAACATTTAAAAGACACATGGACAGGGTACATGGATAGGAAAGGTTGAGAGTGAAGTGGAGTAAATGCAGAAATGTGGACTGGCTTAGATGGGGCATCCTGGTCGCATGGACGCGTTGGGCTGAAGGGCCTGTTTCCGTGCTGTACGACTCTAATGTCTCTTGCCTGAATGTCCTCACACTCTCACTGCATGAGGACTGCTTCATTTGCTAGGGATTTGCAGAAAATGTTGATTATTTGCAGTCATCAACGAACATCCTCACATCTAAGCCATTGCAGCTAAATCTGATAATTCAGGTTTAAGAATCTGAACTGCTTTTGAAATAAAATAGCTGGTATGATGCCGTCAGATCATTGAGAAAATGCAAATGAACCGTCAGAATTCTCTTGGCTGGAAACCTGCTGTCTTTAATCAGTTGAATTAAATACAAATCTCACACCAGCAAGATTCACTCTTAACTGCCCACTATTGTGGCCCAACATGCCACTCAGTCGTTGAGTTCCTGATCCAACACAAACTGGGGATTGAAACTTTAATTCAATAACTCAGCACAGTGGCGCAGCTGGTAGAGCCGCTGCCTCACTGCGCCAGAGACCTGGGTTCGATCCCAACCTCCAGTGCTGTTTGCTAGGTGCATGCGCATTCTCCCTGTGACCGCGTGGGTTTCCTCTGGGTGCTCCCACATCCCAATGACATGTGGGTTTGTAGGTTAATTGGCCCTCTGTAAATTGCCTCTGGTGTGTAGGGCGTGGATGAGAAAGGGGAATAACATAGAACCGGGTGATCAATGGACCGAAAGACCATCGGTGTTCACTCGGTGGACTGAAGGGCCTGTTTCCTTGCTGTGTCTCTAAACTAAACAAAACAAAATAATTTCTTCTTGAATTCAATCCAATGCCTATGGACTCATTGTTTTTTTTGCTATGGACACCAACATCTGCAGCCTCTTGTCCTTGTAGGATGGTGAAGTTACCTGCTACCCATGTCCTATATCCAGAGATGCTGTATTTAAGAGGGAGTTAGATGTGGCCCTTGTGGCTAAGGGGATCAGGGGATATGGAGAGAAGGCAGGTACGGGAAACTGAATTGGATGATCAACCATGATCATATTGAATGGCGGTGCAGGCTCGAAGGGCCGAATGGCCTACTCCTGCACCTAATTTCTATGTTTCTATGTTTCTATCCTGCCCGACCCGTTGAATTAAACCAGCATTTAGTGTCGAATTCTCTGTTTTCTCATTGATTTTCACCTAATGGTAGGGTTCCCATAATAACTCCCCACGATACCAGCTTGCTGAACAGATAGACACTAGCTTCCATGTGTGGATGAAAACATGACAGCACTGAACTAGCAAGATTACATTGTTGAATATCAGTCACTTCCATGTACAGTCTGCATAGGGAGCTATAGTGAGAGCTTTCAACTGCAAGCTTTGAAGTTCTTATTCAATCAATGTGTTGGATGCATAAAATATAAAATATTGTCAATGAAGCTGCAAATAATGTTTTACTTTGGAGTCACGTGAGTGACTTTGTGAAGACCCCGCCAGCATGCATGCGCAACATGTCGTCGAACGCATTGCACAGCGACAGGCAGGGAGGAGCGCTGCTCCTCTACCGGCAAGCTTAAAAAAGAACCCTCAGGTAAGTATCACTAACCTAAAGTGTTTAGGGCACTCTGTTTTCATATTTGTATTCCAGAGTACCCACTACCTCGAGTATGGAAAAAGCTCGAGGAAAGAAACGGGCCACTTCCCGACAGATGGCGGAGGACCGCGGGACCGCGGGCAGGAAACAGCGGCCAACAACGCCTGAGCTGGCTGTTGAGCATACGGCAGCCCCTGATTACCTACCGCTACAGTCCAGAGGACCACCGTGGACTGGCGGTAAGGCCACCCAGATGTCAGGCAGCCCCGTTGACTCGGCTGAGTCCGGGCCTGACGACCAGCCGCTCGCGGATAGCGACGGCGGTCGATTATCCCGCATGGAGCGGATGGTGGAGCAGTTGCTCCAACGTGACCTACTCCAGCAGGGGTCTGGTCACTTTGGATCTCTTCGCAGACCCACAGCAGTACCCTTTTCAGGGCTGCCCAATGTCTCACCTTCTTCGCAGGGGAGCATTAGGAGTCAGGGCTGGGCTGACTCTGAAGAGGGGTTGGCTGAAGAACCCAACTGGCTAGGGGTGCAAGAAGACGGGTCCTCCTCGAAATTCGCAATACCATCCCAGAAGGGACAGCCGTTACAACATCAGCTGGCGACGAGCATTAATTATCTAACAACGCACCAGCTGCAGGAGCAAGTTATCAATGATACCACGGCCAAATACCTTGCTCCAGAGAACTGTGTGTCTCTCAATGTACCAGCAGTCAACAACCCCATCTGGGGGAACATTAGTCCCAGCATCAGGGCTCAAGAGATCAAGATGCAGAAGATATTGAAGCTGCTAGCTGCAGGAATCACTGCATTTGCCAGATCTGTGGATGGCACCGTATATGATGGATGAGCAACAGGACGCTTTAGCCCTACTTTGCAACGTCCAGTTCGAAATTAACTGCTTCAGAAAAAGCGCAATCCATCCTACGCTCAACCCTAAATTTGCAGGGTTGTGCAAAACTAGCAGCATACCACTGCTGTTCGGGGACAACCTGCCGAAGCAGGTTAAAGACCTTGATGAAGAAGCAAAAGCGGTGGGCATGATCAAGGCACCGACCACCATCAGGTCAACAGTAAGCCGGCGGCAGCACCCCTATGCAACCACCAACAGGCCCCGCTACCATACCGACAGGACAGCAGGTGAAACACCGAAGGCCGCACCATTCACCCAAAGGTCTTTTTTAGGCCATGCCAAAGAGCGGACTTCGTGGAAGATGCGCCAACCCCACACCACAGCGCCTCCACCTCCCAACAGCCAAGGACGGAAGAAGCCGACCCAACGCCACCGGTAACCATGGAGATAGGTGGGTCTGGTTCCCTTGGAGTATTGTATGTGAAACTTCACAAATAGGGAGTAGATTACACTTGGTTCGGGATGCATGGAATTCTATAACTTCTGATCTCTTTATATTGCACAGTATTTCGGAATTCATTGACAAACTCCTCCTACCAGTTCAACATGTACCTAGCCGGACATTTGCGCCTTCACAAAAAGAGAAAGTGGAAGGTCATGCGGAACTACTTAGATTGCATTCCAAGGGAGCAATAGAGAGAACTAAACATGAACCTCTTGAGTTTGTATCAAACATCTTCACCACAACCCAAAAAGATGGTGAATGCCGCATTATCATTGACTTGACACAACTGAATACTTTCGTGCAATATACCCACTTCAAAATGGAAACATTTGTAACTGCTAAATAACTAGTTTCCAAAGGGCTTGCATCGATCTAAAAGATTCAGTACCCATACATAAAGATCACCGCAGATATTTGAAATTTATCTGGATGGGGCAGCTATGGCAGTATAAAGCGCTGCCTAATGGACTAACAACAGCCACAAGACTATTTACCAAAATATTGAAATCAGCATTGGCGTCTCTACGGAAACATATTGTCATGGCATATCTTGATGACATCCTAATTGTGGGGAAAACCTTGGAACTGGCTAAATTGGCTGTGACAGCCACAAAGCTTCTATTTCAAAAACTGGGATTTATCATCCATCCATACAAATCCAAGTTAATGCCTTCTGTAACAATGGATTATCTGGGGTTCACGATCGACTCTGTTCACATGACTGTCAAAAAGCAAGGCGACAGACTTAATAGAGGCATGCAATAGCCTGTTTGCGCCAGGAAACCAACCATTCAGCACATTGACCGGGTAATCGGGAAACTTGTGGCTACATTTCCAGCCACATAATATGGACCGTTACATTACCAAAATTTACAAAGAGCCAAAATTTCAGCACTCAAATCCCACGCTGGTCATTTTGACAGTCCTATGCAGCTACCAGCCAAAGCAAAAATCGAACTGCGATGGTGGATTAGCAATATTCGACATTGCTTTAATCCCATCACAATTACAAACCCTTCGGTTGTGTTACAAACTGACGCCAGCTCTCACGGCTGGGGAGCTACCGATACCACCTTCAGTTATGGTGGTAGATGGAATATACACAAATCTACCTTACTTCGGACACAAGGTATTAACTATTTAGAAATGTTGGGAGCGTTTCATGGACTGCGGGCCTACTGTACAGATATGCACCATCTGCATGTTCACCTACAAATAGATTACACCACAGTGGTGGCATATATTAATCATATGGGTGGTATCAAGTCGATATCTTGTGATGAATTGGAAAATTCAATCTGGCACTGGTGTATAGAAAGAAACATTTGGATGTCAGCTACCTACCTTCTGGGTAAGCTCAACACAGTGGCGGACACTAGGTCTCACATATTCAATGACAACACCGAATGGATGTTGAACCACCAGGTATTTATCAACATTATAGCTCGGTATGGAACGCCAGATATCGACCTTTTTGCGTCCAGACTTAACCATCAGATACCAACATATGTCGCATGGGAACCAGACCCTGGGGCAGTAGCGATGGACGCTTTCTCGCTACATTGGGGGAATTTGTTTTTCTATGCATTTCCCCCTTTCTGCCTCAACAGTCGGGTATTGCAGAAAATTGAATTAGACTCGGCATCAAGGATTCTGATAGTACCCAACTGGCCTACGCAGCTATGGTTCCCTGTGGTCCTCGACATGGTGAAAGAACCATGCCTCCCGATTCCCAAATGCCCGAATCGCCTGGTACATCCCATGACAGGGGAAAATCATCCGTACCATGATTACATGAACCTGTTGGCTTGCAAGTTCTGAATAGACCGCTCCTGGAGTTCGGGCTGATGATCAGGACCATGAACATCATCACGGCGTTGTGCAGGGAGTCCACCAGGAGACAATACCTCACCCGTGTTAAAAAATGGGAGGTATTTTGTACCACATACAACTCTGCCACCATTACATACTTACTGGAATTCCTGGCTAGCCTTCACTGCGATGAGGGCCTCAGTTATAGTGTCATGAACTGCGCTAGGAGTGCTTTATCATCCTACCTCGGGCTTGGGTTAGAACACCTTGGAGTGGGATCGCATCCCCTGGTGTGTAAACTTATGAGGGGTATTTTTAATTCTAACCCTCCCAGGCTTCGATATTCTCAAACCTGGGATATCGGACTGGTCTTGTCCTTGCTCAGGGGCTGGGCACCAGTCATGTCACTCTCATTGGCCAAGCTCACCTACAAGGTAGTGATGCTGATGGCACTTCTTACTGCACAGCGGGTCCAGACCCTGCATAAATTAAAATTGGATACCATGGTATCAACTCCTAACAAGGTGACCTTTTATGTAAACGAGTTACTAAAACATAGCAGACTAGGGTCATCTGGCCTAAAATTGGAGTTCCTGGCCTATCCATTAGACAGACGCCTTTGTCTAACTACCCACCTTCAACACTACTTAGAGGTTACTAAAAATCTCAGGGGTGCGGAAATGGGCCTTTTAGTCAGTTTTAAATGCCCTCACCATAGGGTAACTGTTCAGACCATTTCAAAGTGGCTCAGGGTGGTGTTAGGTGCAGCAGGGGTAGACACTGACGTTTTCAAATCTCATTCTACCAGGGCTGCGTCTACATCAGCGGCGAGGATGATGGAAGTTCCCATGGACCACATCCTCGCAACGGCGTGTTGGTCGAACGAGTCAACTTTTCAACGTTTTTATAACAAACCTGTGACCACACCTGCAACTTTAGCAGATACTATTTTAAGTTCTGTTTGTTAATTTCCCAAAAGTTAGGGGTTTATTATTTGTTGTTAATAAATACATTATTGTTTCTCAGCTCTGTTTCAAGTCTCAAATAGGTTAACATACTTCCTCCATTAGTCATTATGGCAGTGTGTGAGCATGGACTCATTTCTAGGGCATGAAATCACAGAGCTTTGAAATCTTCACGAAGTCACTCACGTGACTCCGAAGTAAAATAGTAAGATTAAACGAGAACTTACCAGTTCGATGTTTGATCCTTATTTTATGAGGAGTTACGATGAGGGATTTTGTGCCCTCTGCTCCCAACCCTCTATTATAAGGTCAACTGGTATGTTAGTTTCTCTTATCTTACTATCTTCAGTCAACTCTACTATCTGTGATTTCACACCGCTGCTTTGAAGAATGTCACGCATGCGTGCTGGTGGGGTCTTCACGAAATCCCTCATCGTAACTCCTCATAAAATAAGGATCAAACATCAAACTGGTAAGTTCTCATTTAATCTTACTACTTTATAAATATTATTTGTATAACATGCATAACTTCATTGCCACCCATCTACATGAATTCTCCACAGCAACCATCAGGCTATTGAACACCTCATAACATTGACCTCAACTGTAATCATAGAACCATACAGTCATACAGTGTGGAAACAGGCCCTTTGGCCCAACATGCCCATGATGACCAAGATGCCCTATCTACACTAGTCCCACCTGCCTGCTGTTGGCCCATATCCCCTTAAACCTTTCCTATCCATTTACCTGTCCAAATGTCTTTTAAATGTTGTTATAGTGCCTGCCTCAATGGACTGGGGACTATGACTGTGACTTTGCTTGCATTATTGACTTTAGCTTTGCGCCATTAAGGTTACTTAATAGTACAGTTATTGTAATATTAATTACTAAATGTGCGGAACAGTCGAACAGCAGATGAGTTGCTGCCTTACAGCACCAGAGACCTGGATTTGATCCTGACTATCGGTGCTGTCTGCATGGCGTTTGCACGTTTTCCCTGTGATTGCTTGAGTTTCTTCTGGGTGTTCTGATTTCCTCTCACATCCCAAAGACCTGCAGGTTTGTAGGTTAATTTGCTTCTGTAAATTGTCCCTAATATGTAAGATAGAATTAGTGTACGAGTGATCGTATGTCGGCATGGACTCTGTTAGACATGTGATATAATTAGCATATGTGATGTCTTGTGCAAGGACGTATGCACATTGGAGACTCAAGGTGGCGTCCTGGAATAAAGAAGCTTGTTAGTTTACTCCTGTGTCCGAGCCTTATTTAAGTCTGTTCCACGCATCCAAATACACAACAATTGGTGACGAGGATAAAAGAACAGAGAAGAAGAGAAGGAAAGCCAAGAAAAAAAGAAAACAAGTTAAAATAGAGGTTGTATTTGGAAATAAAGTGGAACAGCACCAAGTCAAAAGATTTGGCGCCAAATGGTTTTGAATTGGCGCCAAAGAAAAAAAGGTCGGAACGGGAAGCAAGAGCGCAAGGAAGACAAGCGGGGCAGTAAGGGTCACCGAGCGCAGCCAGCGATAGCAGCAGCGGAGGTCCGGTGAGGCCAGCAGCAAAAGCAACAGTGTCCTTGGGAGAATCCGAGAGGTCGAGGATGCACCAGAGTCCGAAGGCGGACAAGCTGGACCGGTGGAATCCATCAATGTAAACGCTTGACCGGTGAAATCCTTCACAATAAAAGCACTGGTTGAATGTAATGCATTGTTCACTATTCCTTCACAGTAAAAGAAGGACTGTTTGGATGTAATGTATTGGTCACTGTTATTCAAAAGTAAATCTGTGTGCATAGCAGGAATATGGCTTAAAATGTTCTAGTTTACTATTAACCTGAAATGTTGGTTATTAGTATAAATGTATTATTATAAGATTAAGTAATAGTCAGTGAGCTGGATAATCTCTTAGAATGTAAAATGATTAGGTCCTGGGCAGAAAACACAGTGAGAGAACAGAATATAGGGCACCTGAATAGCAACAGGTAGCATGGCTTTTCAAATTGTAGGAAACGTGCCCCAGTTAGATTCTGGGTATAATTTTGAGAAATGGACTGAAGTCTTGGAGGCTTTGTTCATTTCCAATGATATCACTGGAGAGAAGAAGACATCATGGGTCATAGTAGGCTTAGGATTAGAGGGTTATCACAATATGTGCATTACTGCAGCCAGCAAAGCCCACGGATAAAACATACAAGGAGTGTAAGGAGGCATTAATGGCTCAATTCTCGTCAAAACCTCCAAAGGCAAGGAGCCTGGGAGTCCCTCAAAGGACAAATAGGAGATGCAAAGTGACAAAAGTCAAGTTCCAAGTGACAAGGTCAAGTGCAAAAGGCCAAAGGTAAAAGGCAAAGGAAAAAAAGGCAAAGGCAAAGGGACATTGCCATCCAGAGGGCAACCCTAACTATTCAAGCTGCATTCAGGGGTATGATTGTATGGAGAGAGATCCGGAACAAACAGAAGGCAGCAACGGTAATACAAGCAGCATTTAGAATGCACAGAGTATACCATCTATGCAAGGCAATGAGATTGGCAGCTATAATAGTACAAACCCATTATAGGGCACACCTTCAAATGGAAAATGATCACAAAACGGACATGAAGGTACGCAGCAGCGTTGTGCTGCTTCAGGCTGTCTACCGAGGAATGGTTGTTCGAAAGCAATTGTGGTGCATGCACAAATCTGCCAAGGTCATACAGACTTATTATCACATGCATAAACAGCGTCAGTATTTCAAGAAACTATGCTGGTCTGCCAGTGCTATACAGCAACGATACAGAGCTGGCCAGATAAGAGATGTCCAAGTGCGATATTATAATAGTTTGAGAAAAGCAGTGGTTTGTATTCAGGCCTTCTACCGCGGGGGCAAAGCCAGAGTATTGGTTGAGAAAATCAAGGCAGCATGCCATATTAAGTCATTCATAATGATGTGCATTGCAAGAAAACATTTCTTGATGCAAAAGGTGGCTGTAGTCACTCTGCAAGCTGCATACCGTGGTTACTGATCAAGGGTACGCTACAGAGCTATGCGACAAGCAGTTATTTCGATCCAGAGATGGTACAAAGCATTCAAAATAGGGCATTCCCAGTTTGTGCAATATCAGTCAATGAGGGATGCAACTATTACCATTCAGGCTGCCTACAAGAGGTGGTTAGGCAATGGGTTAAGAAAAAGAGAGCTACTATAAAAGTGCAGTCAGTACTCCATATGAGTTGGGATCGGAAAGACTTAAGAAGACAAATAGATGCATAACAGAAAAGGCTTAAACGATACAAAAGGCTTAAACAATATAGGAAAGACTTCCTCAAACTGAAATATACAGCAATTGTAGTGCAGTCTCACTACCTTGCTTATGAAGCAAGAAAACTATACAGAGCACAAATCAAAGCCACCGTTGTATTGCAAAGACAATATAGATCCTACTTCTTGATGAAGAACCAGAAAGGTCCCTTAAGAAGACAAATAGATGAACAACGGAAAAGGCTTAAACGATACAAAGAACGGTTAAATAAATGTGTGACAATCAGTGAAAAGCTGCTAATAGAAAAGTCTAAAGAAGAGAGGCTTGTCGGTCGAGACAAAAGTATGCAGGACCGATTGTGATTAGGACACTTCACTATAGTCCACCATGGAGCCTCCTTCACTGAGCAATGGACAAATGGTTATGCATTACAGAATCTCATTAAACCACAAGAGCAGATAAATACACAGCGAATGGAAATTGAACAACAGAGGAAGCTGCTAGAAAACGAAAACTTGTAGCCATGGGTCAGACCCCACCCACAAAGAGGAAAACAAAGCAAATACATGAACTAGAAAATGAAATGCAGAATATCAGGAACAGGAAAAAATTTGCAAATTAGATTAGGACATTTAAAAGGGAAGAAGCAGAGATACAGGCAGAGCTAGAGCGATTAGAAAGTGTTCGTAATTTACACATAAAGGAACGGAAACTGATAACACATAAAGCAAGGGGTAATGTATTTGGTTTCAGGCAGATGGGTGGAATGAAAAAATGATGTGCTGGTTTAGATAAGATTATTACAGTTAGGAGGATTTATTGTAAGATGAATGTAATAATACCATATTGCAACAGTGTATTAATCAATTATATTTTAGGTAAAGAGCCTATTACCGTGGTCTAGATATGATTATTACAGTTATGAGGATGTATTGTAAGATGACTGTAATAATACAATTGTGCAACAGTGTATTAATCAATGATATGTTAAGTAAAGAGCATATACCGTGCAGGTGAAATTGACTTAAAAAGGGAGGAGTGCGGTGTATGTAATAGAAATGGTATTACCTGCCTCCAAGTTAAAGTGGGAGGAGTATGGTGTATGTAATAGAAATGGTATTACCTGCCTCCAAGTTAGGGGGAGGAGTGTACTCCCGTGTCCGAGCCTTATTTAAGCCTGTTCCAAGCATCCAAATACGCAACAGACTCAGTGGGCAGGAGGGCTTGTGTTGCCCACTGTACAGTGGCTTGCAAAAGTAATCATACCCCTTGAACTTTTCCACATTTTGTCACGTTACAACCACAAACATAAATGAATTTTATTGGGATTTTATGTGATAGACCAACACAAAGTGGTGCATAATTGTGAAGTGGAAGGAAAATGATACATGATTTCCAAATGTTATTACAAATAAAAAATCAGTCTCTAGATGTGCAAAAGTATTCAGCCCCCCTGAGTAAATACTTTGTAGAACCACCTTTCGCTGCAATTACAGCTGCAAGACTTTTGGGGTATGTTTCTACCAGTTTTGCACATCTCCAGACTGACATTTCTGCCCATTCTTCTTTGCAAAATAGCTCAAGCTCAGTCAGATTGGATGGAGAGCGTCTGTGAACAGCAATTTTCAAGTCTTGCCAGAGATTCTCAATTGGATTTGGGTCCGGACTTTGACTGGGCCATTCTAACACATGAATATGCTTTGATCTAAACCATTCCATTGTAGCTCTGGCTGTATGTTTAGGGTCGTTGTCCTGCTGGAAGGTGAACCTCCACCCCAGGTTTTCTTCCAAGATTGCCCTGTATTTGGCTCCATCCATCTTCCCATCAACTATGACCAGCTTCCCTGTCCCTGCTGAAGATAAGCATCCCCACAGCATGATGTTGCCACCACCATGTTTCACAGTGGGGATGGTGTGTTCAGGGTGATGTGCAGTGTTAGTTTTCCGCCACACATAGCGTTTTGCATTTAGGCCAAAAACTTCAATTTTGGTCTCATCAGACCAGAGCACCTTCCTCCACGACTAATAGTTGTCCTGTGGACAGATTCTCCCACCTGAGCTGTGGATCTCTGCAGCTCCTCCAGAGTTACCATGGGCCTCTTGGCTGCTTCTCTGATTAATGCTCTCCTTGCCCGGCCTCGTCAGTTTAGGTGGACGGCCATGTCTTGGTAGGTTTGCAGTTGTGCCATACTCTTTCCATTTTCGGATGATGGAGTGCTCTGTGAGATGTTCAAAGCTTGGGATTTTTTTATAACCTAACCCTGCTTTAAACTTCTCCACAACTTTATCCCTGACCTGTCTGGTGTGTTCCTTGGGCTTCATGATGCTGTTTGTTCACTAATGTGCTCTAACAAACCTCTGAGGCCTTCAAAGAACAGTTGTATTTACACTGAGATTAGATTACACAAAAGTGGACTCTATTTACTAATTAGGTGACTTCTGAAGGCAATTGGTTGCACTGGATTTTATTTAGGGGTATCAGAGTAAAGGGGGCTGAATACTTTTGCATGCCACACTTTTCAGTTTTTTATTTGTAAAAATGTTTTGAAAACCACGTATCATTTTCCTTCCACTTCACAATTATGCGCCACTTTGTGTTGGTCCATCACATAAAATCCCAATAAAATACATTTACGTTTGTGGTTGTAACGTGACAAAATGTGGAAAAGTTCAAGGGGTATGAAAATTTTTACAAGCCACTGTGCCTCTAAACTCAAATAAACTCTCTATAGATCCACCACCGATTTTCCTGCAACTGGTGGTCAGGCACCTCCGTTAATTTGGACAAAATTACAAGAGCGCATTTGAAATCTCCCCTCAAAAATGTGGCGCCCAGGCCTGGTGAGGTGGCCGGTCTCAACGTCACACCGATCGGCGGTTCGAAATAGCCCTGTGCTGCCAGGGCAATCCAGCCCAGCCAGAGCCAGCAGATCCATTCCCATAGCCAACTTTAGATGAGCAAGCTGACAGGTTTATTAGCAAATGTGCTTTTTTGTTTCATGTGCTACTCTTGAATTCATCCCGGACAAACTTTTAAGCACTTATGAAAGTCCAATCATCGGAGACAAAAATACAGCTGTCATCAAGTGACCTGTGAAGTAGTTGTATTGTACAAGTGGCCCATGGGCAGTTTGAATTTGTCATGCGGCTGGGGCTCTGCAACGCCGGCCCAGCCCAGCCAGAACCAGCAGACCTGTTCCCCTAGCCAACTTCAAAGGCTGGCTTTGTGGACCCGGTATTTCGGCTCCCCGGCAGCCTAGGTAGACTGTTCCAGTACCGTTGGTCTCATCTCAGAGACCATGATCTCTGGTGGTCCGGAGAAACAGATAATCCAGAAACACTCTGGAACCAAGGGAGTTGGATAATCATTGGTGGACCTTTATTTATCTGTATATTATTGCATTTACGGGCCTGTTAAACTGTAGCAAGTAAGTATTTCATTGTTCTGATGCACATGACAGTTAAACTCATGACTCTTGACTCTTGACGGTTAATAATTGTGTAATTCTTTTCATGAATGGAGAAAGGGCATGTTATTACACGTGGCATTGTCACTGTACTTGACAGGTATGGAAGATCAGTCAATTGTACAATACAACTGCTTCACAGGTCTCACCCCAGTCTCTAAAGATCATAAATCATTGATGACAGCTGTATTTTTGTCTTCGATGATTGGACTTTCATAAGTGCTTAAAACTTTGTCCGGGATGAATTCAAGAGTGGCACATGTAACAAGAAAGCACATTTGCTAATAAACCTGTCAGCTTGCTCCTCCAAGGGCATTTTTCAAGCACTTTGCATTTGGTCAGTGCTGGCAGATGAATTGGTCGGAGAATAAAAGATTCATTACATGCCCTTGCTGGCAGTCATTTTGTTATTTTTCTTAAATACCACAGGGTACCATGGAACAGCATGCTATTAATTACATACAAATGCAAAAAGCTCTGAACGGAGATAGGATTCATTGTACATGGTCTGTCAACTTAAACTCCATCCCAGGGGAGTGACCCTGTTTGAGAGAAGACACATCGCTCTCGAGTACTGAGCTTAGTATTCCCAATGGCTTCTGATAAACAGCATTAATTTTTTTTGAACGGCTGCACTATGCAGTGAATCCCACTTGGAAATGGTCCCTGCAAAGAATAAAGATAATAAATCAATGCCATCACAAGGATATTGCTGGAACACTTGAGGGTGTTGTTTGCTGGTACAACATGGTGGCGCAGTGGTAGAGCTACTGCCTTACAGCGCCAAGGACCCGGGTTCGATCCTACGTAGTCTGTATGAAGTGTGTACGTTCTCCCTATGACCGCAGTGGGTTTTGTCTGGGAGCTCTGGTGCTCTCCCACACTCCTACGTTGAACACTTTGTTACTTTGTCAGCACCTTATATGTGGTGACTCTTTGCATACATTATGTATGGTATGCAAATCAAATAATTTCACTGTGAAATGCCACATGTGATAATAATTCATTTATTCAGGTTTGTACGTTAATTGGCTTCTGTATAATTGTCCATAGTGTATAGGATAGAACTAGTGTACAGGGTGATTGTTGGTTGGCGTGGACTCGATGGGCCGAAGGGTCTATTTCTGTGCTGAATCTCTAAAGTCCAAAAAGTCTAAAGTTTGAAGCTCACTTTTTCTTTATTTATAGTGCTCATGAAAGTACTGCTCGATAAGAGTCATCGTGATTCTTTGAGTACTGATGCCCTATTGATTAGCTTTATTGAAAGAACGAGAGAGAACATGTTGCAATCCGAATTTTTCGTCCCAAACAATTCATTTACTGGTGATACTGGAGCAGGCCATAACATAATCAAAGGTGCTGCTTAATAAGAACTGGAAATAATTTTATTTTAACACTTAGCGTAATATTTTCCTTATACAAATGTGAACTGAAGGGCCTTGCAAGCGTTCTCATTAGTATGTTTACCATCATTATCCATTTTTCAAGTGCTATACTATATAAACTTTAAAGGGGAAAAGTGATGGAAACTACAATTAATAATGAGTGCAAAATTAAAATGGAGCCTGCAATTGATGCAGGGAATCTGGCTGTAATCGTTATTTGTTCACTTCACAGCGTGCAATCTGCAAGTGTCATAGGAATTATGAGGGAATTAGCGACATTTACCTTTTACGTGCCTACAATAAAAACTGGTGTTGCCTTCCAACGCCAGAGACCCGGGTTCGATCCTGACCATGGGTGCTGGCTGTATGGAGTTTGTACGTTCTCCCTGTGACTTGTTTGGGTTTTCACTGGGTGGTCCGGTTTCCTCCCACACTCCAAAGGCGTACAGGTATGTAGAAAAATTGGCTCAGGTAAAAAAAATTGTAAATTGGCCCTAGTGTGTAGGATAGTGTTAGTGTACGGGGATCGCTGGTCAGCGTGGACACAGTGGGCCAGAGGGCCTGTTTCCACACTCTATTCTAAATTAAACTATACTAAACTGCACTTCCAACAGAAAACCATTTTCCATTGTTTCCAAAGTGCCAGACCAGGTACCATGCTCGGTGCTTTTTAAGCTATTGTATTCCGATATGACAAACCAACTTCCAAATCTCATTGATTTTTCAAATGTCATGCCCATGTTTCCAACTCATTGATCTTACTGCTATATGCTTCAAGGTTGGTGGCAACAGGTGTAAGAATGAATCATTGAAGAAATGACTTACAACCATGCATAAAACATCAGACTCGACAGTCAAGGAAGGGAATGCAGCCAACATAACCAAGGGCTACTCACACAACATTCATTCTCTCTTCTCCCCTCTCCCGTTGGGCAGAGGTACAAAACCTTGAAAGCACGGACCGCCAAATTCAGGAACAGCTTCTTAACTTCTTACTTCTTGAATACACCTCTCTGATAATACCATTGTCAGTACCGTGGATAGTTATCAGGGGTTTGGAGTTAGTGCAGGTATTTGTCACTGAAAGGCAAAACAGTCATATGGCGCCAAACGCCCTCTTCTGTTTTTGCCGTTCTAAATCTAGTTTGGGTATTTACCACCCCATCAGTTTATTCTTAATCATGTGCAAAAAGATGGAAAATACTGTTGTCAGTACAATTATTAAACTGACTTTATTTTAGTAATAACTATCCCATCGTCCCATTTCGTGTTTCATCAGATTTTGAAGGTAAACATCTCATCACAACCTCGAGAGCTCGAGTAGTGGGCGGGAGTGTTCCCTGTCATCAGGGCCAAGCCCTCCAGTAAACCCGGCCCTGCTCGCCCACTGTGGACATCGATGGGACACATGCCGCAAGAGCAAGGGGGTCCCACAAGCAACTGCTGAGAGCCAGGTGGGCCATCGGAGAGCCAGGTGGGCCATTGGAGAGCCAGGTGGACCATCGGGGAGACAGGTGGGCCATGGAAGAGCCAGGTGGGCCATCAGAAAGACAGGTGGGCCATCAGAGAGACAGGTGGGCCATCGGAGAGACAGGTGGGGCATCGGAGATTGAGGAGGGACATCAGGGAGTGAGGAGGTCCGCTGGAGAGTGAAGATGTGTGTCGTAGAGTGAGGGGACTGTCGAGAGTGAGGAGGGCCATCGGAGAGCGAGGAAGAATGCCAAGAACGATGGGGGAATGGGCAAGAGGGGGAGCTGTTGCCACACCTGGTGGCAGGCAGTAGGTAGGAATGTTCGGTGAACTTTGGTAGCTTTGTCCGTGCCAAAAGGTACTACCTAGCGTACCACCTAGGTGGGGTCTGCTGTATGATCTTACCAGGTTGTGTGCAAAACAAAGCATTTCACCCAGGTACATGTGAGGATAAAGTATCATTGAATCACTAAATCAGTGAACCATTGAGAGCTAAATTCAGCAGGTGACTGCTCTTAACATAAGGTCAACGTTGAACCAAATATTACACCAAGGAGTCCTGGTAAAACTGCTGCCTGGATTAGAGGGTGTCAGCTATAATGAGATGTTGGATAAACTTGGATTGTACTCTCTGAAATGTCGGAGGTTTTTGGGAGACCTGATTGAACTATATAAAATGATAAGATAAGATAGACAGTGAGAACCTTTTTACTAGTGTAGATATGTTAAAAACAAGAGGGTATAGCTTTAAGGTGAGAGGAGAGGAGTATAATGGAGATGGGTGGGACACATAGGGTGGCGATTGCCTGGAATGCATTGCCGGGATGGTGGTGAAGGCAGATAAGATAGCGGCATTTAAGAGACTTTAGATTGGCACATGGATATGCAGGGAATGGAGGGATATGGATCATATGCAGGCAGAGGACATTAGTTTATCTTGGCATCATGTTCAGCACAGACGTTGTGGGCCAACAGGCCTGTCCCCGTGCTGGGGGTTACACAAAAAGCTGGAGAAACTCAGCGGGTGCAGCAGCATCTAAGGAGCGAAGGAGATAGGCGACGTTTCGGGTCAAGACCCTTCTTCAGAGGAGCAACCCATACCCATCCACTGACACCCTCCTCCGCCTAGTGGAGTTGGTCCTTATATTTTAAAAAATCTCTAACTGTCCCCGTGCTGTACTGTTCTATATTCTATGATTTGCGTTCAAAGCAGACAAAGGGAGTGGTGAATGGATAACATAAAGTGTTGATTCAGAAATGAACAAGGCAATATAGTCACCAAGTGACTAGCTGTCTTTCACACTGTGTGATAGCCCCCACATCACTGAGTGAGTTTAAAGTCAGCCTGTGGATTTACTGGCATTCTATCTTTCCTTCTCAACCCTATTCTTTGGTAAAATTGTAAATTGTCCCTAGTATGTAAGATAGTGCTAATGTACAGGGAGATCGCTGGCCAGCGCAGACTCTGTGGGCTGAAGGGCCTGTTTCCACACTGTATCTTTTTTTATTTAGTTTAGAGATTACTGCACGGAATCAGGCCTTGTGGCCCTCCAAGTCCACTCCGACCAGCGATCCCCGCACACTAACCCTATCCTACACACTCGGGACAATTTATAATATTATCAAGCCAATTATCCTACAAACCTGTATGTCTTTGGAGTGTGGGAGAAAACCGGAGCACCCAGAGAACTGGAGAAACCCATGCAGGTCACATGGAGAACGTACAAACTCTGTACAGACAGCACCCGTAGTCAGGTCTATGCGCTGTATGGCAGCAACTCTACCGTTAGCTACCTCTTTCGCTAAAGTGTAAAGTCTCTGTTCTGAATTTAAATCTCCCGACTGTAACATAACATAGGCACATGTCTTTATGTAACCACTTCAACAATCCCACAGCCTTACCGACTGCTGTGCACAAGAGACGCCATGATCCCTTGCAGCTAGGTTGCCATGGTAATCACTCTTAATGAGCACTGTGCGCAGAAACCTGGTCAGAGAGCTGTATTTGTAAATACATTACCCTCTTGATAACTGTTGCCGCTGCAAAGCTTGGTTTATTCAAAAAAATTATTGGGGATTTTATTTATAAATTGAGCAGAAGTTCACAATCCTTCGCGATGTTCAAGGATACTTTGATTGAAAGATAGACACAAAATGCTGGAGTAACTCAGCGGGTCAGGCAACATCTCTGCAGAAAAGGAATAGGTGACGTTTTCGGTTGAGACCAGGTCTGAAGAAGGGTCTTGACCTGAAACTTCACCTATTCCTTATCTCCAGAAATGCTGCCTGACCCGCTGAGTTTTGTGTCTATCTTTGGAGTAAACAACAACGGTAATTCCTTCCTACACATTAATTGAAAGATACAGCATGGAAACAGATCGACCACCAATCGCCCATTCACACTAGTTCTATATTCCACTTTTTCCTTGGGAAAAAAAAAAATCTCACCCACTTCCCATGCACCAGGGACAATTTACAGAGGGCCAACTAACCTACTAACCTTCTCTTCATTGGGATGTGGGAGGAAATAGGAGTACCCAGAAGAAACCCAGCTTTCACAGGGAGAAGGTGAAAACTCAAGATTCAATTTAATTGTCACATGTACCAATTAAGGTACAGTGAAATTTGAGTTTCCATACAGCCATTCTAAGTAAAAATCAAAAATACACACACACATAAAATTAATTTTAACACAAACATCCACCACAGTGGAATCAACATTCCTCACTGTGATGAAGGCAGTAAAGTTCAGTCATCTTCCTCCTTTGTTCACATGTGGTCGGGGCCTTTGAACGGGGCCATTGCCGACGGTCCACTGTTCAAGCCCTCTTGTCGGGATGATTGAAACTCCGGCTTCGGCTCGGATCGGAACACTGGAGCTGGAGCACGGAGCTCCCGAGTCGGCCACTTCTTACCGGAGACTGCTGCTTCACGGTGTTAAAGCCCACAAGTCAGAGCTCCAACACTGGCGATCCTCGGCAAAAGATCCCTGGCCCCGCGATGGTAAGTCACACCCACGGCTTGAAGCTCCGGGCCTGTCTCCACGATGTAGGCCGCAAAGGGGGGGGGGGGGGCGGAGATGTGACACGGATCAAATCGCATCTCCGTTGAGGCAAGTGACTGAAAAAGGTTTCACCCAATTCTCCCCCAGCGGTAGCTTTGTGGCCTTACAACCAGGTTTGATCCTGAATACGTGTGCTGCCTGTACGGAGTTTGTATGTTCTCCTTGTGACCATGTGGGATTTATTTGGGTGCCCTGGTTTCCTCCCACATTCTAAAGACATGCAGGTTTGTAGGTTAATTGGCTTCAGTAAATTGTCATTAGTGTGTAGGATAGAACTAGTATATGGGTGATCGCTGGTCAGCACGGACTCAATGGGCCAGAACGCCTGTTTCCATGCTGTATCTCTAAACTAAACTAAACTAAACTTTCATGATCAATCCCAACCATTCCTTAACTTTTCAGGAATTATAGAGACAAAGTCATTTTTAATGGGTTACGTTTCGACCCGAAACGTCACCCATTCCTTCTCTCCAGAGATGCTGCCTGATCCGCTGTGTTACTCCAGCATTTTGTGTCCACCTTCGATTTGAACCAGCATCTGCAGTTCTTTTCTACACAGTCATTTTCAATATTAAGCCTTAAAATCGAGTATAGACCATATATTGCTGGCCATTTTAACATTAGTGTCGTCCTGTAATGATTTTCTTATATTTCATTCAGCATCCCTGCAGTTTGAGCGATGTAGTGCAGCTGGGACACTAAGTGAATTAGTAAGGATGTCAGGGACTCTGGGAGAGGGCAGGAGGATGGGCTTGAGAGGGAAAGAAAGATCAACCATGATTGAATGGTGTCGACCTGATGGGCCGAACACTCTAATTCTGCTCCTAGAACTTATGAATTTCCATGAAGGGTTCTCCTAACACAATATGTAGGATCCTCCAGGCAAAGACACATTGAAAGTACCTTTTATTCCTTGCTAACACTGCCTCTTTTGTCAAATATGAGAAGCAACACCTTAATAACAAGAAGCAGAATCCTTTGCAAATTATCTCTATCTGTGAATATTTATTAAACCCACAGTTGCTAGTTTATCTTCCTAAAATTCCTGACTATAAAGGGGATGATTTGTCATCCTATTAACTGAATCATCATCCTTGTGAAATTATTCATCTCTCTGGCTTTTCATTGGTATTTCTGTCTAACTGTAGCACTGGAAAAACCCTCCTGCCGATATCAACAGTCTCCTTAATTATTCTGTCAAATGCTCTCATCATTCTGAACACCATTATTACATTTTCCCTTAATCTTTTCTCACAAGCTTTCCCGTCTTCAAAACATGTATCATCCGAGTTTAATAGGCCAATTTTTGCTGAATTTCTTGGGTACATCATCCAACTAAAGATTTCTTCTTCTCACTTAAACTGCAGGGAAAAATGTTTGGTAAATTACGCTGAATGAATAGGGGTGGCACGGTGGCACAGCGGTAGAGTTGCTGCCTTACAGTGCCAGAGACTAGGGTGCGATCCTGACCATGGGTGCTGTCTGTACGGAGTTTGTTTGTTCCCCCTGTGACCACGTGGGTTTTCTTTGTGTGCTCCAGTTTTTTCCCACACTCCAAAAACAGGTTTGTGGGTTCTGGAAATTGTAAAGTGTCCCGGGTGTGTAGGGTAGTGCTAATGTATGGGGTGATTGCTGGTCGGCGCATACTCAGAGGGTTGAAGGGACTGTTTCTGCACCCTATCTTTAAAGTCTAAAGTCCAAAAATGGTTCAATGAGTTGAGTAGGAGCTTAGAACTATCTCCTGAATATGGAAACAGAACTATTTCTTCTGTGAAATTCTACAAGACGATATTTGTCATCTTCTGGTAGGACGTGAGTTAAGCTTCTTAGCAAATGGATCAGACTTAATGGGCAGATTTATACTTTTCCTTTTCTTCTGCTTTCACAGGAACTGTGGTAATGTGTTTTCATAGACGATTGGAGAGACATGGAGTCACGTTTAATAGAGATACAGCATCACCAGAGAACATGGATGGGTAATGTCCACGGGCCGGGGCCCATCTTCATACTGACTGTGGTGGGGAAGGGATAGAAGGCTGGAAGAAAGGTGGGGGCAAGATAAAGCCTGGCGAGTGAGAGGTGGATACAGGTGAGGGGGGGGGGGGGGGAGTTGCTAAATAAAGGGGGGAGGGAGTTACTAGACAGATGGTTGGACAAAGGCCAGAGCTGAAAAGTATGAGATAAGGATTGGAGGTGCAAATTGTGAAGCCGGAAGAAAGAATACACTAGGAGAAAGGGATGAGACGGGTGGAAAAAGGTGTCAGTCTAGGTGGGGGACAAGGAAGGGTGGAGGAGGGGGAGGGAGGATCTCCTGTGTCGCTGCTTGTCTTTCAGTCTATGTCTATGATGGGAAGGCATTCATTGGACCTCTCTCCACATCACAGTTTGTTAAGAGATCCTAGTCTCACTATACTATAACTAGGGATTCTCTCAACAACAAGTTCATCTTTTGTAACTTACAAAAGGGCAGCAGTCTTCTTAATAGTTCTTTCTGATTAGTTCCCTTGGTTTTATATCTGCTTGCAGGATTTACTTTACTATTGGTTTCTATGTGCTGAAAAGCTTTGGAAACTTTTGGGACATACTGTCTTTAGACTTTAGAGATACAGCGCAAACAGGCCCTTTGGCCTACCGAGCACGTGCCGACCAGCAAACACAGGGCTGCCAACTCTCACGCATTTAGCGTGAGACTCACACATTTCACACAATTCTCACGCTGATCACAGAATTTCTCACGCTCAATATATATATATATATAAATAAATATATAAATAAAATAAAGAAAGTCACGGACAGAAAAAAAACCTTTCATATCGAAAGAGAATACAGATGCTGGTATCAGGAAGGAAGTAACAGAAGGCTGGATGAACTCAGCGGGTCAAACTGCATCTGCGAAAGCAACAGGTGGAAGTCGATATTTTGGCTCGATTACCTGTGAGGTGGAGCAGAACGGCGCAATTATAATAAAGTAGGTAAAGGAATCATAGGGACAGCCAGGGAGAACATGGAATGTGTTGTGTAGCAGAGAG
The DNA here is from genome assembly GCA_963514005.1 of Raja brachyura. The sequence continues at coordinate 62,192,083 of OY740787.1, forward strand.
AATGACTGAGGGATCGAGTGCAGATGTTCCGTCTGTCTATACGGATGGACAGGATGAAGCTTTGGACGCAACAGATGGGGAGAGAGGCGAAAGATTCCACAGAGTAAAATAGACAGACTGACCACACTGGGTGTGAACATATCATCTGGATGTTGGGATCTAGTTTATTGTAGAAAGCTGCAATAAAGAGAGCAGAAAGATGCACCGATCCTTTCATGAGTTTACTGGAAAAAGCTGACAGTGGGGAATTCCATCCCAGATCCAGTGACCAGCTCACAGTGATTAATAATTACCAATGGAACCCAGTTATCTCACTGCAAAATTCTTCCTTTATGTTAATGTTGCAAACTGAACGCTGTATCTCTAAACTAAACTAAACAAGAGGAAAATCAGGACATACTCAGATGACAGAATATATCCATGGAGACGGATAATTATGTAATATCATAAATGGATGATATCAAAGATCCGATGCTGAAGAAACAAATGCACTGGTGCTGCCCCGCACTCTGCATCGGAGTGTAAACTGATGCACCTGGACATTACTGCAGAATCAGTGCATGCCTAACATTCATTGCTCAATACAATTAATCAAAGTTTTTCTACAGTCATGATGGCAGCAATATTTCCAAACATAGTTCCAAACACACATCGCTGTCTGTGTAAAGTCAGGTTCCATGTAAATCTTGCCACTCTCACCACAAAGCTATGATCTTTGGTTTTTCACTCCCCGTCCTGGGTAAAAGACTGCGCAGTCACCCTATCAATCTCCTTTATACACTTTTATAAGCACCACTCAGCTTCCTGCGTTCCAAGGAATAAAGTCCTCATCTCTACCTAAAGCTCTGCTCATACAAGGAAAGAGTAGCGAAGCCCTACTCCAACTACTGACGGTGATACCACAAATGGAGAAACGTGTATACACTGAACCGAGAGTCATAGAGTCACACAGAAGAGAAACAGACCAAGCAACTATCTCTGTCTATGCTATCCTTCACAATTGAAGGACATTCCATTGATAAATGTAGACCAATCTATAGGTGTACTCAGTCAGTTCGCGAATACTGTTAATAGTAGGAACAGACTCAAGCTATACATTATGCGTTTAGCAGTGTGTACACGTATGTGCTAAGGGATGGGGTGGCTATTATCTCCAAACTCCGGGACCAAGGTAACTTCACTCCCTCTATCACTGAATGCTGGATTTTAGCATCAACAGTCGTCAGTCAGTGAGGATAGGTGAACACGTCCTGCAGAACCTACAGCTACAATAAGGAACATTATGGACTGGTCAAGCTGTTTTTTTCCTGACTCTTCTTTCAACTAGAGCATACTAACGTATGGCATCTCTGTGTGGTATCTCAGCTGCACGGAGGCAGAGACGAGAGCTCTTCAGCGTGTCGTCCACAGAGCGCAAAATATTATTGGGGCACCACTACCAGCCTTGGAGGTCATCTACCAGACACGGTGCATTAGGAAGGCTGTCAGCATCCATAAAGACTCCTCTCACGCTTGTAATGGACTGTTCGAACTACTCCCTTCCGGCAGACGCTACAAGGCCTTCTACGCCCGCACCTCCAGACTCAGGAACAGCTTCATTCCCAGAGCTGTAGCGGCTCTGAACCATCCCTGCTTAGTGCCCCCCACCCCCATGGACCGTCTTCCTCGGATGGTCACGTCTGACTCATCTGCACTTTAGTCTGTTTTGCTTTTGACTGTTTTACTGTTCTAATGTTCTTTTCACAAAACTTGTTCTCGGGTTATCTAAACCTAAATTGTATTAGTCGTTTAAGTTATGACATCGGATGGAGTTGCAAACCAAATCTCGTAGCACTTATGTGTAATGACAATAAAATATATTATTATTATTATTAGAAATACAACCCTCGTGTATTGATGAGCCAGCAAGACTGGATGAGAGATTAGCTTTGCTAATTGGCCCCCAGTAAGGACTGCTGTCGATATTTCATTCAGCTGTATTTCACCAAGCATTGCACGTTGTGACGAGGCAGGAGTTTTTTCTGTTTGGTGTCATCTCAAGGCTGATTATATTGTATTTATAATTGGGGACGTTTATGGACATTTCCGCTGCAATGCCATAGCAGTAAAGCGCCAACTGTATATATCTATTGCATATAATTATCACCACTATCGCTAGGACTCCTCATCTATTCTAGCTAGTCAACAATAGGGATCACTCTCCCAACTACCAGTACAACTTAATGGTGAGTAGGAAGAGCTTTAAATTCTTACACTCCTAAGGAATGAAGTGATTAATGCACTTGCAGGGCAACTTAAAGGCCTGTCCCACTGAGGCAACCCAATTTGCGAGTTTAGAAGAGTTTGCCCTAGACTCCTACTCGCAGCATGGTCGACACGAGGTCCTAGGATGTCTTTGTAACTCTCCTTCATGCTTGAGAGTAGTCCCCGCGTACTCGAGGCCTCAGCTAGGTTGCAGCGTTTTTTTCAACATGTTGAAAAATGACCGCGAGTGAAAAATGGTCGCCATGGAAAAAATCGATATTTTGTTACTCATAGGTTTAGTCGAGGTAGGTCATTGTAGGTCGTAATGCTCTAATAGGTAATCAAAGGCAATCAAAGCTAATCAAAGGTAGTTGAAGGTTAAGCTCGTTGAGAAAAAAAAGGTAAGTACACCGACAGGTAATGTTACATGCCCGCTAAGCTTTATTAAAAGTTGACTGGCTTCTTAAAAGTGTCTCCACTCCTTCTCCCCCGCTTCTCCCCCCTTCTCGCCCCTTCTCCCCACTTCTCTCCCCTTCTCCCCCCTTTCTCCGCGCTCTCTAAAGGACTTACCGTTACTGTGCCAGCCGTCTTTTACCTTCCTGCTCATCATGGGTGTGAATTTCAGACAGCGCTCCCCCTGCTTTCCCTGGCCCCTGCCTTTGCGGTGTGTGTGTGTGTGTGTGTGTGTGTGTGTGTGTGTGTGTGTGTGTGTGTGTGTGTGTGTGTGTGTGTGTGTGTGTGTGTGTGTGTGTGTGTGTGTGTGTGTGTGTGTGTGTGTGTGTGTGTGTGCAGACAGTCAATCCAGCTCGCGGTTTCATCGCTGACGATTGATCTAGCTCGAGGTTTTTCAGGCGAGTCCCCTCAAGCTTGAAGGTCGAAGACAGTCGCTGAAAAGTCACGTTAGTGGGACAGCCCCTTTACAGTTGCAACAAAGAACATGCTCTGGTTAATAGATTCATGGACATAAAATTAAGAACGTTGAGTCCATTCAGACCAAATTTCACAGATTAGAGAAAGTAAACCTTGTACTAAGCTGGTCACATATTAAAGATGGAACTGTTGAACATATAGCTTCTGTGGTAAAACAGTTTTACATATATATCTTAATTTCATTGAATCATAACCCCTCCCACACCCTCCCCCCCCCCCCCCCCCCACCGGTCACTAGGCACCTTTGGGCTTGGTCGCAGCGCTCCCTCGCAAATTCTCGCTCTCAACTCTCAACCAATGTTAGCAGCCCTGCAATCAGCCCTACAATCACCCTGTACACCAACACTATCCTATACATGAGGCAAACTCCATACACACAGCACCCGTAGACAGGATCAAACCCGGGTGTCTGGCGCTGTAAGACAGCAACTCTACCGCTGCACTACTGTGCTGCCCCAGTTGATCAAAGATTTACCATGACATGACGTCACTTCCAAAAATGTTGTAGTCAATCGGGAGAATACTGTCAAATTCACCTTTGCAGCATCAAATCCTCTTCAGAAAAAATACCTTTTTAACTTTGTACTAAATAATGCAGGATAAACTAATCTATAAATGTCTCTAAAATTTAAAGAACTGAAAAAAAGCGTTGAACACCTGACTTGGCAAGGTTTGTTCTTCACATTCAGTGCTAAGTGTCTTCAGCAGTTTCAGAATGTGCTCATCTACTGTTATGATTCAGCACTTTTCTTGTGAATGTAAATTAATAAAAATCAAATGCAATATGTATAAAGGACTAAGAGGCTGAAAATGCATTTCAATACGTTTCTAGTATTTTGTTTCTGTATGTGCAGTTCGGTTTAATTATTTCAATTATCCAGATTTTATTTATTTAAATGCCACTATCGTATCTGCTTCCATCGACATCCCTGGCAGCACGTTCCAGGCATCCACCACCCTCTGTGTGAAAACATTGCCCCTTATTAATTATTTCCCCTCTCACCTTAAACCTGTCCTCTGGTTCTTGATTCCCCCACTCTGGGTAAAAGACTGTGCATTCACCCTATCTATTCCTTCATTTCACTTACTATTCCATATGTATAATTATAATCCAATTATTGCCATAAAGGGAGTACAGAGAAGGTTCACCAGACTAATTCCTGGGATGTCAGGACTGTCTTATGAACAAAGACTGCATAGACTCGGTTTATACTCTCTAGAATTTAGGAGATTGAGAGGGGATCTTATAGAAACTTACAAAATTCTTAAGGGGTTGGACAGGCTAGATGCAGGAAGATTGTTCCCGATGTTGGGGAGGTCCAGGACAAGGGGTCACAGCTTAAGGATAAGGGGGAAATCCTTTAGGACCGAGATGAGAAGGACTTTTTTCACACAGAGAGTGGTGAGTCTCTGGAACTCTCTGCCACAGAGGGTAGTTAAGGCTAGTTCATTGGCTATATTTAAGAGGGAGTTAGATGTGGCCCTTGTGGCTAAGGGGATCAGAGGATATGGAGAGAAGGCAGGTACGGGATACTGAGTTGGATGATCAGCCATGATCATATTGAATGGCGGTGCAGGCTCGAAGGGCCGAATGGCCTACTCCTGCACCTAATTTCTATGTTTCTATGTTTCTAACTCTTGTGTTCAATTGTGTACCGAGGTAGGTGCAGTGAAAAGTTTTGTTTTGCACGATATCCAATCAAATCAGATAATACCATCCAAGTGTACAACATCGTGAGCAGAATAGATTGGATAAATGCCCAGCTTCTCCTGCCCAGAGTAGGAGAATCAAGAACCAGAGGATAGGTTTAAGGCGAGGGGGAAGAATTCAATAGGAACCCAAGGCGTAACTTTTTTATACAAAGAGTGGTCGGTGTATGGAACGAGCTGCCGGAAGAGGTAGTTATGGTAGGTACTATCACAGTGTTTAAGAAACATTTAGACAGGTACACATAGGACAGGGTTAGAGGGATATGGGCCAAACTCAAGCAGTTGGGACTGGTGTAGATGGGGTAGCTATCTACACTGTTGTTGTGGGCAAGTTCGTTGGTGTAGGCAAATTTGGCCAAAGGCCCTGTCTCCATGCTGACTATGACTCCATCATTCTATGACTCTAAGTTTTTCTTTTCTTTTTTCTTCTTTTCTCTCTTTTTTTGTATGGCTTTGTAAATATTTGATTAGTGTATAAATGTAAATAATTTGGTGTACGTATACTGTAGCTGCTGGTGTACATATGGTGTACATATGGCTGCTAAATTTGTATAAGATAATTATAAGCAGTTGAATAAGGGGTGGGAGTTATAAGCTTTAGCTTCTTCCTGCTCCTTTTTCGGACACATACGATTTCATTTATTTATAGATACTGTTCATGACATTTTATAAATATTCTTGTTTTGTATTTTGTATGGCGTTTCACACTTGCTTTTTATTGTTTTATTCTGTTCGAAATAAATAATTAAATAAATAAATAAAAGTAGTGGTGGTGAGTATATGCAATGAACTCGCAGAGGAGGTAGATGAGGCTGGTGCTACCTCAACATTTACAAACATTTGGACAGGTACATGGATAGAAAAGGTTTAGAGGGATGTGGGCCAAATGAGAGCATGTGGGACTAGTGTCGACTGGACGCATTGCTCAGCATGGGCAAGTTGGGCTAAAGGGTCTGTTTCCGTGCTCTATGACTCTACGACTAGACCATAAGACATAGCAGCAGAATTAGGCCATTCTGCCTATTGAACCCACTCCGCCATTCAATCATGGCTGATTTATTTTTCCCTCTCAAACCCATTCTCCTGCCTTCTTCCCAAACCCTTTGACACCCTTACTAATCAAGAACCTTTCAACCTCTGCTTTAAAAATACCCAATGACTTGGCCTCCACAGCTGCCTGTAAATAAATACATAAATATAACCTAGCCAAACTCAAGTACATTAGGTAGGATGATGGGAAAGACACAGTGAATAATATAGTAGTGCATTGTAGTGCATCCGTACCCTAGATAGATCACCATTGCAACTGTTTCAAATATTATGCAGACAATAAACATATGAATTTCAACAATGGTATAATACAGCAGTAAAATTGTAACAATGAGAATGTATCTAACTTGCACTTGCACATGGGAGGAATATTCTGGAACCACAAACCTTGAAAATATCTGAGAACATTGTGCAGTTTAATGTAAACCCTAGCAACGGGGACAAACACATTGAAAGCTCTTCTAACCAAGGTAATATCTTGAAATATGGATGTAATGATCTCTGAAGGCTAACAGAAAAGTGCCCCTGTCAAAAGATTAATTAATTGAGTGTTTGAAAGCAGACAATACAAAGGATTAAAAGTCAGGGATTAAGTTAATGGATTTTGAACAGTTTAACAAAAAAACTGTAAGAACAATCTGGATTTATTAAATACCAAGTTTTCAGTGATTTTTCTTTAGAGGCAGAATTATATAAATCTGCCTCTGGTGATGGGTATATGGAACGAGCTGCCATAGGAGGTAATTGAGGCAGGTACTATAACCCCATACACTATCACTTTCCTAAACATTAGGAACAATTTACAATTTTTACCGAAGCCAATTAACCTGTAAACCTGCACATCTTTAGAGTGTGGGAGGAAACCGGAGCATCCAGAGAAAACATACATGGTCACAGGGAGAATGTGCAAAGTCCATGCAGCCAGCTCCTGAGGCCTGTATTGAACCCGGGTCTCTCACGTTGTAAGGCAACAACTCTACCGCTGCGCCAAAGGGGAAGACAAGGGAATGGTGTGTGAGTGGGCCAGGCCAGGCCAGGCTGAGATTTTTCAGGAAGTCAAACATACAGGATTGAAAGGCAAAGCTGAACAGACAAGCAAAGTGTTTGGTTTATCCTATTATCCAAAGATAACATCTGATGCAGTACGGCGTTTGCTCATTGCCAGATTATATATTTAAATCCTCCAGAGGTATTCAAACTAACAATCGTCTGACCCGCAGTGGAGCACACAGTTATAACCATTTTATAGAGGACACAATCGCAATGTGATTCATCCACTATGAAAGCATTGAGCAGATAACACCATTATTAGCTGCAGATACTCCACAGAGAATTCAGAGTGTATTAAAAATTAACGCAAGAGTAAATCCAAGTGTGTTAGAGGCAGTCATGTGTGACAGATAATGGAGGTTAAATCAAATAAACAGCACAGAAGAGGGCCGGCTCATTAATATTGAAGTATTTGAATAACTGCCTCACCAAGTGATACTTGAAACTTCTGTTAATATTTGAAAAACATTCAAAAAGGCAAAGGCAGCCATTCCAATACGCTGGAGTTGACCGGGTCACGCTGAAGAAATTAAACGTTAGTAACAATTGGTAGAAAGAAAATACGATTTCTTAAGTCCACACATGAAGATGAATTTGATTGATATAACCCGTGCCTTGAGCATGGAAACAGGTCCATCAGCCCTACTTGCCAACTTGCCCGTGACAACTTAGTCATCCCATCTACCCTAGTCCCAGCTGCCCGTGTTTGGCCCATATCCCTCTAAACCTTTCCTATGATTGATTAATTGGCAAATGCAACATGGAAACAGGCGCTGTGGCCCACCGTGACCGTCCATATCCCTATAAACCAGACCTATCCATGTACCTACCAAATGTGTCTTAAATACTATGATAGTACCTGCCTCAACTACCTTTGTGTAAAAAAGGTACCCCTCAGGTTCCTATTAAATCTCTCCCCCCCCCCCCCCCACCTTGAACCTATGTCCTGTGGTTCTTGAATTCCCGACATCAGGCAAAAGACTCTGTGCATTTACCCTATTCCTCTCATGATCTACTATGCCACCTGTAAGATCATTCCTTATCCTCCTGCACTCCAAGGAATAGAGTCCTTGACTCTGGAGGCAGATAGGATAATGGCCTTTAAGGGGCTTTTGGATAGGCACATGGGTGTGCAGGGAATGGAGGCATATCGATCACATGCAGGCAGAGGAGATGTGTTCAACTTAGCATCATGTTTGGCACATAGATTGTGGAACATGGGTCTGTTCCTGTGCTGTATTTCTATGTTCTATAACATATGTGCAATGAATGGATCAGACAAAGCAGTAACTGAATATGCTTCCTTGAATCAAATTGCAATAAAAGTCGTCAAAAATGCCAGCATTGCGGGATAAACAGCTGCAGTATTTTCTGCCCAGAAACTGTCTCGATGAATAAATCAATGTAGGCATGAGAGAAGGGAGGTGCAGGAGACCCAAGTACAGATGCAGGGAAATTCATCTCAGAGATTATGGTCCTACTATATATTATCTTCATTCTACCACTTGTCACTGACACTTAATTTAACACTGAAGGACGAAACATGTGGAAAGGATGTTTCCACCAGTGGGAGAGTCTAGGACCAGAGGTCATAGCCTCAGAATAAAAGCACCTTCTTTTAGGAGGATGTTTAAGAAAGAACTGCAGATGCTGGAAAAATCGAAGGTAGACAAAAATGCTGGAGAAACTCAGCGAGTGAGGCAGCATCTATGGAGCGAAGGAATTTAGGAGGAGATGAGGAGGAATTTATTTAGTCAGAGGGTGCTGAATCTGTGGCATTCTTTGCCACAGGAGGCTGCGGAAGCTAAATCAGTGGATATGTTTAAGGCAAAGGCAGATAGATTCTCGATTAGTACGGGTGTCAGAGGTTATGGGGAGAAGGAAGGAGAATGGGGTTAGGAGGGAGAGATAGATCAGCCATGATTGAATGGCGGAGTAGACTTGATGGGCCAAATGACCTAATTCTATTCCTATCACTAAAGGGCCTGTCCCATCAGCATGCGACTCCATGCAGTGAGCGACCTAACGTGGTCGCTTGAGCCGTCTGGCTTCGCGGGGCCAGTCCCACTTCGATCGCCGGAGCCGTATGGAGTTGTGCAGAGTTGGTCCCGACATTGCGCGGGGCTCCGAAAAACTGACCGTGTTCAAAAATTCCGCGCAGCAACGGCCTGTCGGCCCGCAGCCGCCGCAACGCATTTATGCACCACCTCGACGTTGTGCCGCAGTGACCCTCTCTATATGTGCCTCTGTGACCCTCTCTGTGTGTGCCTCCGTGGCCCTTTCTCGGTGTGCCTGCATGCCCCTCTCTGTTCGCCTCCCTGTCTCTCTCTCTCTCTCTCTCTGTCCCTCTCTGTCGTTGCGAACTCACCGCGGACATCGCTCCAACTTTGCGCCACATCGTGCCACTCACCCGACCTCCGCACGACCCCCGCTGCTGGTTTGGTCGCGCTTGCCACATGCAGGCGCATGCTGGTGGGACGGGCCCTGTACGGGGATCACCCGCCTCCACGCGGCCTCCGCTTCCAGTTTGGTCGCGCTCACCGCATGGAGTCGAGTGCTAGTGGGACAGGCCTTTATGATCTTATGATCTTAGGACAGCGAGACACAGTTGGTAGAGCCACTGTCTCACAGAGCCAGAGACTCAGTTTCAAACCTGACCTTACATAGGTCTGCCTGTGTGGAGTTTGCAAGTTCTCCCTGTGACTGTGCGTGCTCTGGTTTCCTCCCAGAACCCAGAGATGTGCAGTTTGTGGGCTGTAGACACAAAAGGACACAAAGTGCTGGAGTAACTCAGTGGGTCAGAAAGCATCACCAGAGAACATGGATAGGCAACGTTGTGATCCTTCCTCAGACTGGTTGTAGGGGGAGAGGAAAGCTGGAAAAAGAGGAGTGGCAGGACAAAGCATAGATCTTTCATAATTTGTTACCAGTGTTCAGTTTTGATATGTGATCAGAATATTACTCAACAGCTATTTCATCCCATATTCGTGTACTTTTATGCGTAAAGATTCTGATAGTGACAGCATTTCAAGGATTGAATGAACTAATGTACTTTCTCAACAGTAAATAAGGATAATGATTAATATACTATGTATAAATGACACATGGTATGCGATTGCATTGCATGTTAATCAATGTTAAGAATTGTTTCGAACAAAAAGCACTGGAGTAACTCAGCGGATCAGGTAGCATATCTGGAGGACATAGATATGTGTTGTTTCATGTCCTATTGGATGCGAAAGTGAGATAACATAAAACTAGTATGAATGGGTGATCGATGGTCAGCGTGGACTCATTGGGCCAAAGGGCCTGTTTCCATCCTCCATCTCGGTGGGCCTCAGGGCCCATTTGCATGCTGTATCAATCAATCTATCAACACTACATCAGGCATAAGCAATGATCAATTTCTATCTATATTTATAATTGTACAGCCTACTTTATTTGAAACATGCTCACTGTTTTAGGTAGTTCAGAAAGCCCTTGAGCATCATTGGTGATGAATTACATTTGAAAGCTCTAAACTATTCATAATATGGAAATGCCAAGAGGTGGGCACGGTGGTGCAACGATAGAGTTGCTGCCCTACAGCGCCAGAGACCCGGGTTTGATCCTGACTATGGAAACTGTCAGAACGGAGTTTGTACGGTACATTCTCCCTGTGGCAGCATAGGATTTTCCTGGGTGCTACGGTTTCCACCCACATTCTAAAGACGTACAGGTTTGTAGGGTTAATTTGCTTTGGTAAAGGTTGTAAACTATTCCTAGTGTGTAAGATAGTGCTAGTGTACGGGGATCGCTGGTCGATGAGGACTTGGTGGACCAAAGGGACAGTTCCATGCTATATCTCTAAATTAAACTATACTAAACCAAACTAGAAGCAATCATTTTAAGGTGAAAGGGGCAAAGTTTAAGGGAGATATGTGGACAATGTTTTTTTTAACATAGAGTGTGGTGGATGTTTGGAACGCGATGCCAAGGGTGGAATTGGTGTCATAGAGTCATACAAGGATGGAAACAGGTGCTTCGGCCCAACTTGCCCACACCATAGGGCCTATTTGCATGCCATCCATGTACCTGTCCAAATGTTTTTTAAACATTAAGTGGAGAAGTGCTGTTTTAAAATTATACCTGCAGATAGATCACGGCTGTACTCTTCTATAGTAAATTATATTATGATGTTAAGAACACAGCATAATTATTTTTTTACCTGCACCACAGGATCACCCTTTAAATAGACACAAAGTGCTGGAGTAACTCAGCGGGTCAGGCAGCATCTCTGGATAGAAGGAAAGGGTGATGTTTCGGGTCGAGATCCTACTTCAGGCCTCTCTCTTCCCCTCCACCACCACTTATCTATCTAATGGAGTCTTAAGTGTCACAAAAGGACACAAAGTGCTGGAGTAACTCAGTGGGTCAGGTAGCATCCCCGTAGAACATAGAGTCCTAAGGGATTCCCCCACACATCTTGGGGAAGTCCTGTCTTTAATCTCCGATTTGATTCTTGGGTGGCAATGTCTTTAAAAGAAAACCTAACACAGTGCTTCAAAGTCAACAGCAGTCCTGTGGCATCTGCCATTCTGGCTTCAAACCTGCAACACTGCTATGCTCTATGTATCTGCAGAGTTTGCTTCTGAATGCTTCTTTGAAGTGTCAGCTTTCTGAGCTCATTCTGTCAGTATCCTAGTGTTGATGGCAGCAAACACAATTTTATAAGGCGATTTCCCTGTGAAGCCAATAATAGGGAAATTATTCATCACTGGCGTAGAGAAAATGGGACCTCTTCCTAATGCATGATTCTGTTAAAGTACATTGCATGATGCACAAATCTACTTTACCAGTTTATTGCCCACATTGCAATTTTCCTGTTTCAAAGTCTGCTGACCATAATGGATTATTACTGACAGGAAAAAAATGAACATGTTTACGGAGGGGAAATCATGCTTGATTAATCTTCTGCAATTTTTTGAGGATGTAACAAGTAAAATGGACAAGGGAAAGCCAGTAGATGTAGATGTAGTGTGCGTGGACTTTCAGAAAGCCTTCGATAAGGTGATTAATGGGCAAAATTAGAGCACATGGTATATTGGGGGTGGGGTATTGACATGGATAGAAAATTGTTTGGCAGACAGGAAACAAAGATTAGGGATTAACGGGTCCCTTTCAGAATGGCAGGCAGTGACTAATAGGGTGCCGCAAGGCTCGGTGCTGGGACCGCAGCTATTTACAATTTGTGGAATTCTCTGCCTCAGAAGGCAGTGGAGGCCGATTCACTGGATGTATTTAAAAGAGAGTTAGATAGAGCTCTTAGGGCTGGTGAAATCTAGGGGTATGAGGAGAAGGCAGGAACAGGTTACTGATTGTGGATGATCATCCATGATCACATTGAATGGCAGTGCTGGCTTGAAGGGCTGAATGGCCTACTCCTGTACTCCTGCACCTATTGTCTATGTATCTATGTATCAAGGACAGCTCTATAGCTGATGAGAGGATGGTTCAGTTGCCTGATAACAGCTGGTAAGAAACTGTCCCTGATTCTAGAGGTATGGGTTTCCACACTTCTGTACTGCTTGCCTGGTGGGAGAGGGGAGAGAAGAGAAGAGAGAGTGTCCGGGTGAGATTGGTCCTTAAATTCAACGTCAGGTTAATGGTTCTGCTATTTCCATATCATTCTTTGCCTGACCGATCATTTATTTCTTTACATGTGTGGTACCACCTCCCTCCTTATAACTTGCAGATCTCCCCCTCTCTGGTCACTGTATTTTGTTTTAATATATGTTAAGCTCTAACTTTTCCCAGTCTTGTTCGAAGGTCACCGATCTAAATTGAATGTTAGTTGTGCATTTGAGCATTTCACAAAGTGCTCGAGTTACTCAGTGAGTTCAGGCAGCGAGTTCAGACTGTAGAAGGGTCCCGGCCTGTAACATCACCTTTCCATGTTCTCTGGAGATGCTGCCTGACCTGTTGAGTTACTCCAGCACTTTGTGTCCTTTTAACATTTTGGTTATGTTGACTGAGGGCGGAAGTTTAAATGGATATGGATGATAACTCCTGACTCTTCAAAGTAATGACGATGAATCTTTTATATTCACTAGAGAGCAGACAAGCTTTGCTTTAATATTCCAAGCTAAAGAGTGTTATCACTCAATCACAGAACAATCTTTAATAGTGCACTTGAACATCAGTCTAAGGATTTGTGCTCTAATCTCTGGATTAGATTTTAACCCACAAAACTTTGATCTAAGTTCATATGTGTGTTTAAGCCATAGCTGAAGTATAAGCCTGGCTCCGTAACAATTCAATCATTGCACTAGCTTTCATAAAGTCACGGAGTCATACAGCATGAAAACAGACCATTCGACCCAACTTGCTCACATCCACCAACATGTCCCATCTATACTAGTCCAACTTGCCTGTGTTTAACCTATCCTATCCATGCACCTGTCTAAATGTTTCTTAAACATTGTGATAGCACCTGCCCCAACTAACTCCTCCGGCAGCTTGTTCCATATACCCATCACATTTTTTGTACCCATCACATCACATTACCCCTCACGTTCCTATTAAATCTTTCACACCTCACCTTAAACATATGTCCTCTGGTTCTCGATTCCGTACTCTGGGCAAGAGACTTTGCAATTACCCATTCCATTCATATCATTATTTTATTTGTTTTTTAAACCTCTATAAGATCACCCCTCATCCTCCTGTGCTCCAAGCAGTAAAGTCCTAGCCTGCTCAACCTCTCCCTGTAGCTTAGGTCCTTGAGTTCTGGCAACATCCTCGTAAATCTTCTCTGCACCCATTCCAGCTTGACAAAATCTCTCCTATAATGTGGTGACCAAAACTGAACACAATACTCTAAACATGACCTCACCACCATCTTATATAACTGCAACATGATCTCCCAACTTCGATACTCAATGCTCTGACTGATGAAGACTTTCAGTAGCTGTTACTTTTGATGGAAGAAATCAGAAGACAGAAACATTAGAGGCATCTATCAAAAATATTTGATTAAAATCAAATATCATAAATGTCCAAGGTTACCCTTGGTCTGAAGAAGGATCCTGCCCCAAAGTGTCGTCGAAAGATGCTACCAGATATGCTTACTCCAGCAGTTTGTGTCTTTCTTTGTAAACCAGCATCTGCAGTTCCTTGTGCCTGCATAACCTTGGATGATTCCTTAAGCTCTTTTAGAAATGATGCTAATAAAAATGAGTATGTTAGCTTGAGTTTCCATTCGGTTCTCATTTTCCAGACCGCGATAGTTTGAAAAAGCTCACAGACTATCAGTTGCAATAGCCAAACGTATGTAGAGACGAAGAACTGCAGATGCTGGTTTACAGGAAAAAGACACAAAATACGTCAGTAACTCGGCGGGTCAGGCAGCGTCTCTGGAGAACAGGAAAAGGAGAGGTTTCAAGTCGGGATGTTCAGACTGATTGTGGGAGGGCAGGGGGAGGGGGAGGGGGAAGGGGAGGGGGAGGGGGAGGGGGAGGGGGAGGGGGAGGGGGAGGGGGAGGGGGAGGAGGCTGAGCAAGAAAAGCTGGAAGAGAAGTGGGGGCAGGACAAAGCTGGACATGTGACCGGTGATGGGTCCTCATGCTCATTGGCTGCTGCTGTATGGGCCCTCTTGCCCGTTGGCTGCTGATGTTTACAACCTGATGCCCATTGGCCACTGCTTTGAGTCTAGATGCACATTGGCTGCTGCTGTATGGGCCCTCTTGCCCGTTGGCTGCTGATGTTTACATTGGCCATTGCTTTGAGTCTAGATGCCCATTGGCTGCTGCTGTTTGCCTACATTACATGTGTAGGAAGGAACTGTAGACTTTAAACTAGAGCGGTTGGGGGGAGGGACTCAAATAGAGAAAGCTAGTACACAGTGTGTGAGGCAGGAGGCAGAGAAGGGAAGCACAGACCCAACATGTAAGGGAGAAAGAAGAAAAAGATAATAAACTGAGATTAAGAGGTGGTGGGTTTCTTAAATGTGTGAGCAGAGAGACAGTCGGGTGCAAAATGAGGGTAGAAGCAATAGGTAGCAAGGCAAAAATTAAAGTGGCAGGCTGACAAATCCAGGGCATAAATCAAAAAGGGCCACTTATCAACATAATTGTATAAGGGGTAAGTGTTGTAAAAACAAGCCTGAAGGCTTTATGTCTCAATGCAAGGAGCATTTGTAATAAGGTGGATGAGTTGAATGTGCAGATAGTTATTAATAAATATGATATAGTTGTGATAACGGAGACATGGCTCCAGGGTGACCAAGGCTGGGAGCTGAACATTCAGGGATATTCTGAACAAGGGTTTAGGCCCGAAATGTTGCCTATCTCCTTTGCTCCATAGATGCTGCTGAGCCCGCTGAGTTTCTCCAGCAATTTATGTATCCAGGGATATTCAATATTCAGGAGGGATAGACAGAAAGGAAAAGGAGGTGGGGTAGCGTTGCTGGTCAGAGAGAAGATTAATGCAATCGAAAGGAAGGACATTAGCTTGGAGGATGTGGAATCGATATTGGTAGAGCTGTGAAACACTAAGGGGCAGAAAACGCTGGTGGGAATTGTGTACAGGCCACCTAACAGTAGTAGTGGAGTTGGGGATGGCGTCAAAAAGGAAATTAAAAATGCGTGCAACAAAGGTAAAACAGTTATAATGGGTGACTTCAATCTACATATAGATTGGGTGAATCAAATTGGCAGGGGTGCTGAGGAAGAGGATTTCTTGGAATGTATGTGGGATAGTTTTCTAAACCAACATGTAGAGGAACCAACGAGAGAGCAGGCTATTCTAGACTGGGTATTGAGTAATGAGGAAGGGTTCGTTAGCCGTCTTTTTGTGCGTGGACCCTTGGGCAAGAGTGACCATAATATGGTTGAGTTCTTCATTAAGATGGAGAGTGACATAATTAATTCAGAAACAAGGGTTCAGAACATAAAGAAAGGTAACTTTGAGGGTATGAGATGTGAATTGGCCAAGATAGACTGGTAATTGATTCTTAAAGGGTTGACGGTGGATAGGCAATGGAAGGCATTTAAAGTGCAGGGATGAACTACAACAATTGTTCATCCCAGTTTGGCAAAAGAATAAATCAGGGTACATAGTGCATCCGTGGATAACAAGGGAAATCAGGGATAGTAGCAAAACAAAAGATGAAGCATACAAATTAGCCAGAAAAAGCAGCCTACCAGAAGACTGGGAAGACTGGAGTCCAGCAGAGGAGGACAAAGCGCTTAATTAGGAAAGGGAAAATAGATTATGAAAGAAAACTGGCAGGGAACATAAAAACTGACTGCAAAAGTTTTTATAGATATGTGAAGGGAAAATGTTAGTTAAAACAAATGTAGGTCCCTTGCAGTCAGAAACAGGTGAATTGATCATGAGGAACAAGGACATGGCAGACCAACTAAATAACTATTTTGGTTCTGTCTTCACTAAGGAAGACATAAATAATCTGCTGGAAATAGCAGGGGACTGGGGGTCAAATGAGATGGAGAAACTGAGTGAAATCCAGGTTACCCGGGAAGTGGTGTTAGGTAAATTGAATGGATTAAAGGCCGATAAATCCCCAGGGCCAGATGGGCTGCATCCCAGAGTACTTAAGGAAGTAGCCCCAGAAATAGTGGATGCATTAGTGATAATTTTTCAAAACTCTTTAGATTCTGGAGTAGTTCCTGATTGGAGGGTAGCTAATGTAACCCCACTTTTTAAAAAGGGAGGGAGAGAGAAAACGGGGAATTACAGACCAGTTAGTCTAACATCGGTAGTGGGGAAACTGCTAGAGTCAGTTATTAAAGATGAGATAGCAGCACATTTGGAAAGTGGTGAAATCATTGGACAAAGTCAGCATGGATTTATGAAAGGTAAATCATGTCTGTCGAATCTTATAGAATTTTTCGAGGATGTAACTAGTAGAGTGGATAAGGGAGAACCAGTGGATGTGTTATATCTGGACTTTCAGAAGGCTTTCGACAAGGTCCCACATAAGAGATTAGTATGCAAACTTAAAGCAAAAGGTATTGGGGGTTCAGTATTGGTGGATAGAGAACTGGCTGGTAGACAGGAAGCAAAGAGTAGGAGTAAACGGGTCCTTTTCAGGATGGGAGGCAGTGATTAGTGGGGTATCACAAGGCTCGGTGCTAGGACCCCAGCTATTTACAATATATATTAATGATTTGGACGAGGGAATTGAATGCAACATCTCCAAGTTTGCGGATGACACGAAGCTGGGGGGCAGTGTTAGCTGTGAGGAGGATGCTAGGAGGCTGCGAGGTGACTTGGATAGGTTGGGTGAGTGGGCAAATACATGGCAGATGAGTTAGATTTAGCCCTTGTGGCTAAGGGGATCATGGGATATGGCGAGAAGGCAGGTACGAGATACTGAGTTCGATGATCAGCCATGATCATATTGAATGGCGGTGCAGGCTCGAATGGCCGAATGGCCTACTCTTGCACCTATTTTCTATGTTTCTATGTTTCTATGCTGGTTTACAATGAAGATAGACACAAAATGCTGGAGTAGCTAAGTGTCTCAATTTCCACGAGTCTTGAAGCAGCTTGTCACTTCCTGAGGGCAAAACATGTCCTGCATACATGCAATCTCCGTTTTGTTTGGGTTTCTGTTTCCCCTTTTAAACTGAGTTTCTGCCTGGATTATGTTAGAATAAGAAAAATTGATACAAATCCATCGTGTTCACACAACAACACTCATATAGATTTCCAGGCTGTGACCTAGGTTTTACGTCAGTGGGCTCAGAGGCTTGGTGCAGCCAACCCCAAGGCTCTGTGGGGGAGGACCACAGTCTAGGGACCTTCCGCTGTTGCACGTTGCAGGGGCAGGGTGTGCTGGAGACACCCCTCAAACAAGGAAAGGGATGTCACCTCAGGGGGCCACATGAGTGGCAAGGGTGCCGAGTATAATTATTGCTTTTTGGGAACACCACCAAATATAACACTAATGAATGTATGTATAGCCAAGGAGAATGTCAGAGGAATTCTGCACTGTTCTTGTTTTGTACATATGCTTTAATCCAGTGCTAACCATGTGATAGGACACGGAACATGAGTTTAGCTTATTGTCATGTGTACCGAGGTACAGTCAGAGGATTTTGTTGCTTTTCATAAAAGCATAAAGGCAAAATGGTGCAGACCATAGAAATCATAGTGCAGCGCATAATCAGTATCAGTGCAGTGCAGACCATAGTGCAGCGCATAATCAGTCTCTACGGCCCACAATGTCCATGCTGAACATGATGCCGTTAAATTAATCTCCTTTATCCTGCAAGTGATCCATATCCCTCCATTCCTTGTATATCCATGTGCTTAACTAAAAGCCTCTTAAAACACCACTATCGTATCAGCCTCTACCACCACCCCTGGTAGTGTGTTCCAGGCACTAACCACCCTTGTGTAAAAAACTTACCCCACACATTTCCATTTAACTTTCCCCCTCGTACCTTACAGCTATGCCCTCTAGTGTAAGAATAAATATACGTTCTTTTAAAATAAATTAGGTATGTTGGTTCTGGAGGGAATTCTGGGCGTAGGGAAAAAAACGTCTCTTTGATTGCTCTTGGCATTTGGGCAGTCTGTTATATAGTCAAAATATCCCACTGGAATTACAGTCAACCCAACATTAAAGAGAAGAGCTTCTCTTCCATCTGTGCTTTTCTTGTAGAAACAGAGAACTGCAGATGCAGGTTTATACAAAAGGACCCAAACTCAGCTGTCTCTGGAGAGCATGGATAGTCCTGAAGAAGGGTCCCGACCCGAAACGTCACCTATCCACGTTCTCCAGAGATGCTGCCTGACCCACTGAGTTACTCTATCACTACGTGTGCTTTTTTTGTCTTTGGTTTACGATAGTTTGGAGATACAGCGTGGAAACAGGCCCTTCGGCCCACTGAGTCTGCACCAACTAGCGCTATCCTACACAATAGGTAGAATTTACAGAAGAAAATTAACCTACAAATCTGCATGTCTTTGGAGTGTGGGAGGAAACCGGAGCACCCGCAGCAAACCCACGCAGTCACAGAGATAACGTCCAAACTCTGTATAGTTAGTACCTGGAGTCAGGATTGCACCCGGGTCTCTAATGCTGTGCCACTGTGCCACTAGCCTTTCAGGCAGGTCATTTCAATGCACATAATATCGGGGACTGACTGTGGCGCTGAATACAGCAAAGGGTTTGGGAGCTGTCAACACCGCAATTATAGAATGCAAGGTTTGCCAGCCTGATCTCCCCAGCTGCTGCTCCAGTTCAGTTGAAATAATGTAGCCACCCTCCAAGCTGGAAAATAGCCCAGCTATTCCACAACACAGAGCAGGACAAATCCGATCTACTTCTCACACTGGCTGCTCTCAATCATCAGCAAATTGGTGGACAGTTTTGTACCAATGCTTCCAAACCGCACTAATCACTGATCACCAAAAATGTGTTCCTCACCACCACATGGCTACAGATCTCACTAGAACTTCTGGAGGAATTGCTGCAGTAACTCAGTGGGTCAGGCGGCATCCCTGGAGAACATGGATCGGTGACATTGCAGGTCGCGCCCCTTCTTCACATTAATTGCAGTAGGGTGGAGAAAGCTGGAAGACAAAGGCGGAGGTGAGACAAAGTCTGGCTAGTGATAGGTGGATACAGGTGAGGGTGATTGACTGGCGGACGATCAGAGTAAGGGTGAAATACGCAAAAGGACATAAGGTGCTGGAGTAACTCAGCGGGCAGACGGCATCCCTGGAGAACATGGATAGGTGATGTTTCGGGTCAGGAACCTTCCTCAGACTGAGGGAAGGGAAGGGGGGGACAGAGAGGGTGAGGTCTGCGGGGAGGGAAGTGGAGGGGGCAAAGAGAGGGGGATGAGTGTGGGGACGAGAGGGGGGGGGGGGGGGGGGTCAAGGGGGAGGTTGGTTAGAGGCTCATACCGTTGGGTTGTAAGCTACCCAAGCAGAATACGAGATGTGTGAGCAAATAAATAATTCCTAGATCTTATTTACGTCTTGGGTTTAATTGGGATTGAAATGTGCGGCTTCTGGGTAAAAGAGTGGCCGTCCCTGTGAAGGTGTGGGGTAACTATACACAGTGACAGCAGGCATACACCAGCGACAATTAGCTATGGAGGCTAAAATGGTCACCATCTGTTTGGAAGATATAGTCGGCCATCTG
This sequence comes from Raja brachyura, assembly GCA_963514005.1. The sequence goes on from OY740787.1 coordinate 62,212,229, forward strand.
GTTTGATCAGAATTGCAAAGTTAGTAGTTGCAAGATAGAGATGTTTGACCAGTTAAATCTCCCTTGGTTACATGAGGGAAAGTCATGGCTCAGTGGGGGTAGCCTGTCCTCGGAGGCAGTCAGTTGCCTATTCTCGCTCTACTCCAGGCGGCACAGTGGAGCAGCGGAAGAGTTGCTGCCTCACAGTGCCAGAGACCCGGTTCGATCCTAACGTCGGGTGCTGTCTGTGCGGAGTTTGCACATTCTCCCTGTTTTCCTATGAGACTTAGCGGAGTGAAATCCTCCAGTCCCGTGAACAGCCTGCGTGTGTCCTGTGTCGCTGCACTCTCAGGGACTTCCTCCCCGGGGGAGTCATGGACATCCTGGGTGATGGATGGAGGACTTGGGGAAGAATAGAAGCATTAGTTAAAACCTCCAAAGTGAGAACATGTGACCAATTTTTACATGTTGGTGATTTCAAGTCCAAAGAGTAACAGAGTTATACCGGAGCGACATAGGCCCTCTGCCCAACTTGCCCTCGCTGACCAAGATGCCCCATCTACACTAATCTCACCTGCCCACATTCCTCTAAACTTTTCCTATCCATATACCTGTCCAAATGTCTTTTAAATGTTGTTATAGTACCTAAACATGTGAATCAGTGCCGGTGGTTGGATGAATCAATCACTGCCAGGCAGGGAGACCTTTCTTTGTGTTTATCTCCAGGGTGGCCACCTCTCCAGGTATACCAAGTGAAATCTGTGCCCTCTGTTTCCCAGTCACGTTCTGGTGTTCTGAGCTCTCTCTACACCTGCAAAGGGGAATGGAAGATGATTGTCATCTAGAGTCATAGTCACAGAGTCATATGGTGTGGAAACAGTCCCTTCGGCCCAACTTGCCCACACTGGGCAACATGTACTGTACCATCTACACTAGTCCCACTTGCCCGCATTTGGACCATAATCCTCTAAACCTGTCCTATCCATATACCTGCCTAATTGCTTCTTAAACGTTGCGATGGTCCCTGCCTCAAATACCTCCTTCAGCAGCTCATTCCATACTCCCACCGTCCTTTGTATGAAAAAGTTACCCCTCAGGTTCCTATTAAATCTTTCCCCTTTCACCTTAAACCTATGTCCTCTGATTCTCAATTCCCCTACTCTAAGCAAGAGACTGAGCATCTCTCTGATCTATTCCTCTCATGATTCATGCTGAATCTAATGCGACGATTAGATGGATGAAGAGCATTTGCTGACAGCATGTGAGGGAGGTTCAAAACCTTGTATAAAGACAAGATTGAATATGGCAGAACAATGGGGAAAGTATACAGAAAACAAAAGTGGCATCTTTGCAAGGGATACACAAAAAGCTGGAGAAACTCAGCGGGTGCAGCAACATCTAAGGAGCAAAGGAGATAGGTGACGTTTCGGGTCGAGACCCTTCTTCAGACTAGTCAGGGATCAGGGAAACGAGAGATATAGACAGTGATGTGGAGAGATAAAGAACAATGAATGAAAGATATGCAAAAAAGTATTGATGATAAAGGAAACAGGCCATTGTAAGCTGTTTGTGGTGTGAAAATGAGAAGCTAGTGCGACTGGGGTGGGGGGGGGAGGAGATGGAGAAGAAATGTCAGGGCCCGATGGCTGAGGGAGAGGTGGGGAGGGGGCGGTCTGGGTTAACAGAATTAAGAAAATTCAATGTTTAAGCCCAGAGGATGCAGACTCCCCAAGCAGAATATGAGGTGCTGTTCCTCCAATTTGCGGTGTTGCTCACTCTGGCCATGGAGGAGGCCCAGGACCGAGAGGTCGGATACGGAATGGGAGGGGGAGTTGAAGTGCTGAGCCACCGGGAGGTCGGGTTGGTTATTGCGGACCAAGCGGAGGTGTTCGGCGAAATGATCGCCCAGCCTCCGCTTGGTCTCACCAATGTAGATCAGCTGGCATCTGGAGCAACGGATGCAGTAGATGAGGTTGGAGAAGGTGCAGGTGAACCTCTGTCGGACTTGGAATGACTGCTTGGGTCCCTGAAAGGAGTGGATGGGGGAGGTGAAGGGACAAGTGTAGCATCTCTTGCGGTTGCAAGGGAAAGTGCCCAGGGAAGGAGTGGAGCGGGAGGGAAGGGAAGAATTGACAAGGGAGTTGCGGAGGGAGCGGTCTTTGCGGAAGGCACACAGGGATGGAGATGGGAAGATGTGGCGAGTGGAGGGGTCACGTTGGAGGTGGCGAAACTGGCGGAGGACTATCTGTTGTATGCGCTTGCTGGTGGGGTGAAAGGTGAGGACCAGGGGGACTCTGCCCTTGTTGTGAGTGGGGGAATGGGGAGAGAGGGCAGTGTTGCGGGGTATGGAGGAGACCCTGGTGCGAGCCTCATCTATAGTGGGGGAGGGGAAACCCCGTTCTCTGAAGAACAAGGACATCTGTGATGACCTGGTGTGGAACACCTCATCCTGGGAGCAGATGCGGCGTAGACGGAGGAATTGGGAATAGGGGATGGAGTCCTTACAGGAAGCAAGGCGGGAGGAAGAGTAGTCCAGGTAGCTGTGGGAGTCAGTTGGGTTGTAGTGGATGTCAGTCAGGAGTGTATCACCTGCAGTTGATGTGAGGGGTACACAAAAGGCTGGAGAAACTCAGCGGGTGCAGCAGCATCTAAGGAGTGAAGGAGATATGCGACATTTTGGGTCGAGACCCTTCTTCAGTGAGGGGTGATGTTCTGGACTGGAGTGAAGACTGTTGAATGAGATAATGTGGTGAAATGAACATCAGGATAATGATCAATATGTGAATACATTCATCATGAGGGAAATAGATAAGATGAATGCACCTAGTCTTTAATCTAGAGAAGGGCAAACTTGAACCAGAGGAAAGCAGACGTATAGTGCTCGTGTAACTCAGTGAGTCAGGCAGCATCTTGGGAAAACATAAATAGGTGACATGTGTGTAGGAATAAATTTCAGATGCTAATTTACATCGAAGATAGATGCAAAATGCTGGAGTAACTCAGCGGGACATGCAGCATTTCTGGAGAGGAGGAATGGACGACGTTTCGGTGATGTTTTGGGTGGGGACCCTTCTTCAGACAGGGCAAGAACATAGGTTTAAAATGAGAGCGGAAAGATTTAATAGGGACATGTGGGAACATTTTTCACATAGAGCAGGGGTCGGCAACCTTGTTCTGCATAGGGGCCGGGACGCATCTATCACGTGTACACACGGATCCCGCCTCCATCTCATCCTGGATGGCAGGCATCAAATCACGTGTTCACAAAAGGTAGACAAAAATGCTGGATTAACTCAGCGGGTGAGGCAGCCTCATGCATTCTTTGCATCTCACCCACTGAGTTTCTCCAGCATTTTTGTCTGCCTTCGATTTTTCCAGCATCTGCAGTTCTTTCGTAAATGTGTTCACAGAAGGTGCACGGCCGTGCCGGCAGCTTTACGTAGGATTCGGTACAGCCAGAGCTCGGCGCTCGGCCGCTGCTCAGTGCGCTGCTGCTCGGGGAGCCCGGTCGCTGTTCGGGGAGCTCAGCGGGCCGGATGATTACCGGCGGAAAAAATCCGCCTGCGGGCCGGATGATTCCAGGTTACGGGCCGCATTCGGCCCGGGGGCCGTAGGTTGCCCCCCTCCCCTGACCTAGAGGGAAGTGAATATTTGGAACGCGCTGCCAGAGGATATACTTGAGTTGGGTACTGTATTGACACAAGGGGAATAGATAATCGAATGCACAGGATCTTTTACCCAGAGTAGGAGAATCACGAACCAGAGGACAGATTCAAGGTGCGGGTTGAAAATTTCATAGGGTCCTTTGGGGAAAGTTATTCACAGAGGGTGGTGAGTGTTAAGAAGAAGCTGCCAGAGGAGGTAGTTGAAGCAGGTACTACAACAGCAGTTGAAAGACATTTGGATAGGTGCATGGATAAGAAAGGTTTTTGTGATATGTGTCAAATGCAGGCAGGTGGGACTAGGGTAGATGGGGCATCTTGGTCGGCATGGATGAGTTGGGCTGACGAGCCTGTTTCTGTTCTGTATGGCACATCACACCAGAAAGTTAGAAGAAGATGGAGTTCAGCTGTGATTGCACGAAACACAGAGCGGACATAATGGCTCCATGACCTGCTCTTGTATCTTACGTTCCTATGGGTTGTCCCCTTTATACAAGTGATAAGTTGCTGCTTAGCCATTAATTTTAGCAGTTTATTAAACTCGGCATCTGAGACTTGGCATGCCAGGTAATATTGTTTGGCTCCTCCACCCTATTAGTGCAGCTAATTACTACAGGTTGGCAGGCCAGTTGATTCTCTTTGAAAATGTGCACACTGGTTCCCTCAATCTTCTGGCAGGATTAATTATGAATTAGGTGTTGCTGCCACAGTCTGAGTCATACAGTGTGGAAACAGGCCCTCAGGCCCAACTTGCCCACACCAACCAGCATGCCCCAGCTACACTTGACCCACCTGTCTGTCCTTGGCCCATATCCCTCTAAACCTGTCCTATGCACATACCTGTCCAAATGTCTCAAATGTTAGGATAGTAACTGCCTCAACTACCTCCACTAGCAACTCGTTCCGTACGCCCACCATCCTTTGTGTAAAAAAGGTATCCATCAGGTTAAATATTTCCCCCCTCACCTTAAACATATGTCCTCTCGTTCTCGATTCCACCACTCAGGGCAAAAGACTGTGCATTTACCTGATCTATTCCTCCCATAATTTTATACACCTCTATAAGAGCACCCCCATCCACCTGAGCTCCAAGAAATAGAGCCCCAGCCTGCTCAACATCTCCCTATAGCTCAGGCCCTTGAGTCCTGGCAACATCCTTGTAAATCTAAGATAGATATAAAGTGCCGGTGTAACTCAGCAGGCCAGGCAACGTCGCTGGAGAAAAGGAATAGGTGACGTTTCGGGTCAAGGCCCTACTTCAGACTTAAAGTCAGAGGAGAGTGAAACTGGAGGTATGAAAAGGTACACGGAACAAATAAATGAAAAGGACACATCAAAGCCAGCAACGATGATCAAGGAAAGGTGGAGCCCACAACGGTCCATTGTTGGCTCAGCAGAAGGTGACAATAAGTGGATACGAACAGTGAAACTAATTAGGACGACGGTGAAACTAGTCGGGTGACAGGGTGGGGGAGAGATGGAGAGTGAGGAAATGCAAAGGAATGGAGAGTAGAATAAGGAGAGGGGAATGATTAACTAATAGAAAAGAATATGGATAAGTATGTTTATTTTGGAATGGTAATCTGAACCTAGTGGGATGCCACAGGCTATTGATAATTTGAATGAGGAATTGGATGTACAGATTAAAAGTTAGGCAGGTTGACAAGTTACGTACGTATAAGTAGGTCTCAGTAAGCTGCGGCTGTACCCCGATGGCAGGCCTTGCTCTCTCGCCGCAGAACTGGGAGAGGGAAGCCGCTGAGCCCGGCCCTGCTTCCCCTGAAGACTGGGAAGCGGAGAGGAGGTGGAAGGACGAGTTGGTGATGGCGGCAGCAGACACTGGACAAGGGATGGTGAGAAAATCGGGGGGGTCTTACATTCTGCGCCTTCAAGGTCAGCTGCAGAATGTACGCCCATGGTATGAGGATTGAGGGTGGCTGATCCTGATCGACTCAGTGATCTGTTTCTATATATTATGTACTTATTGTACTTACGTATGGCAATATTCTTACTGATCTTAGTTTAGGTTAGTTTAGAGATATAGTGTGGAAACAGGCACTTTGGTCCACTGAGGGTTATCCTACACACTAGGGACAATTTACCATTTTTACCAAACCTAATTAACCTATAAACCTGTACGTCTTTGGAGTGTGGGAGGAAACCGGAGCACCCGGAGAAAACCCACATGGTCACAAGGAGAACGCACAAACTCTGTACAGATAGCACCCTCAGTCAGGATCAAGTCCGGGTCTCTGGTGTTGTAAGGTAGCAACTCTACCACTGCACCACTGTGCCGCCCTGATCTGTATACTGTGGCTTGGTACAGGTGATAATAAAATAACCATTGAACTCAGCTCTTAGCGAATGAGAAAGAGGCTTGTGGGGATATGGATTATCTGCAGGCAGATAAGAGTTAGTCTTGATATTGTGTTTTGCATGACATTGTGGGCCGAAGGGCCAGTACTGTTCTATGTTCTTTGTTGTATGTTGACAGAGAAACACCAACACTATGGGAAATAAACTCAATGTCCGCAAGGTCTCAGGGAACCACACAACGCAACAAGCAACCAGATACATTGACAAAGAAAATGTTGAACCTGCTTGCTTTCAGCATACCTATTCCTATTTGAAATCCAACAGATGAATGTTTTTACACATAAACATCAGACTGATTTATCAAGAGACTTTATTGCAATTGTTCCAACATTCTACTTTATGGGTAACTAGTACGTCTTAAAACATTATTTTCCAGATTACTTAATTGAACAGCTGTTTTCGCATGAATAATGAAGTTAAAAAATTGCATTTGGGAAGGATGTCCCCGACTTTGCTGGTCCAATTACCTCACTGACTTGGAACAGACATAATTCCGAATGAAGAGTTCAACATCAAGGGAAAAGTAAAGCTATCAACAGCAGACAGTATACACTGCAGAGGAGGTCTGGTGTAGCTTTGATCATGAGATCTCCTGCAGGCTCCACAATTCTCATTTCAAGCCTGGAATGAAAACTTTGCACCATTGTTCCTAACATAAATGGCCCACATCTTTTAAGCAAAGTGACTGATCTGATGTACTTCTACGCGGCAAAGGCACAGGTTTAGTTTAGTTTAGGTTCTGGTTTGGTTGTTTACTGCGCAAACAGCTCATCAGTGGTTATCTTGCCCAGGTCGGAGTGATTTGAGTAGTGATTACATTTTGAAGTGGGTCTTTTTGACCAGGTTGAGGAGATCTAGTTGCTCAATCCCCTTTTTAAATGACTTAACATCGAGAGCAGCACATGTGTTGGGTGGTAACATATTCCATTCCCTTATCGTCCTTGGGTAAAGGGAATATTGGTAGCAAAGTTTATTGAAATGTAGTGAGTTGATGATGTTGGGATTTTGTCTTGTTTCATGGCAGTTGGTGCTCTGGGATGACGGGAGATTTGATGGCGTCATTTTGGGAATCTCCTTGTAAATTGCAATAAGTCTTGGCCTGATTCTGCGGAGCTCTAGGGTATACCATCCGAGAGACACAGTGTGGAAACTGAGTTTAGCGATATAATGTAGTAACTGGCCCTTCGACACTGACCAACACTCACCCCGTACACTAGTTCTATCCTACACTCTAGGGACAATTTGCAGAAAACCACAAACCTGCACGTCTTTGGAATGTGCGAGGTAACTGGAGCACCCAGGGAATGTCCCCGTAGTCACAGGGAGACCGCACAATATGCACAATGGGTAGAAGTGAATCGGACAATACCCTGGCTTATTGAACAACCGTTCAGGAGCCTGATAACAGAGGGGTAGAAGCTATTCCTGAGTCTGGTGCCCAAGAACTGCTTCTTCCCAACAACCATAGACAATAGACAATATGTGCAGGAGTAGGCCATTCGACTCTTCGAGCCAGCACCGCCATTCAATGTGATCATGGCTGATCATCCCCAATCAGTACCCTGTACCTGCCTTCTCCCCATATGACTTGACTCCGCTATCTTTAAGACCCCTATCTAGCTCTCTCTTGAAAGTATCCGGGGAACCGGCCTTCACCACCCTCTAAGGCAGAGAATTCCACAGACTCACAACTCTCAGTGTGAAAAGGTTTCTCCTCATCTCTGTTCTAAATGGCTTACCCCTTATTCTTAAACAGTGGCCCCTGGTTCTGGCCTCCCCCAACATCAGGAACGTGTTTCCTGCTTCTGGCGTGTCCAATCCCTTAATAATATTATATGTTTCAATAAGATCCCCTCTCATCCTTCTAAATTCCAGAGTATACAAGCCCAGCCGCTCCATTCTATGACAGTCCCGCCATCCCGGGAATAGTAAGATTGAACGAGAACTTACCAGTTCGAAGGTTGATCTTTATTTTATGAGGAGTCGAAGTGAGGGATTTCGTGAAGAGCCCGCCGGCGCGCATGCTCGACATACTTCAAAGTAGCGGCGTGGAATCACAGAAACCAACAAAAGAAATGACTTCGCATAGTAAGATTGAAGTGACTAAGATTACCAGATGAAGGTGATTGAGGGTTGGGCGAGGAGGGCACGAAATCCCTCACTTCGACTCCTCATAAAATAAAGATCAACCTTCGAACTGGTAAGTTCTCGTTCAATCTTACTATTTCATTTCGGAGTCACGTGAGTGACTTCGTGAAGACTTCAAAGCTTCTGTGATTACACGCCCTGGACCACGTCCATGCTGACACACCACTACCAGGGATGGATGGGAGGAACAAACTTGCTCAACAGTTCATACTGCAAAACAAGAGCAGAGTTATTAATAACAAATCAAAAACCCCTCATGCGGGGACATCTCCACGTTCTTGACCTGCATTCAGTACGGCTTCTGCGAACTGTAGAGGAGCAGCAACAGGCTTGTTATAAAAACGATGGAACACAGCTTCATTAGCCCATCCTGCTGTGGCGAGAATTTGGTCCATGGGCACCTCCATGACCCTCGCCGCTGACGTCGATGCAGCCCTGGTGGAATGAGACTTGAACACATTAGTGTCGATACCTGACTTACCCAAGACGACTCGAAGCCACCTGGATATCGTCTGGACTGTCACTCGATGATGAGGTCTCTTATGAGTGACAAGCAGGTATCTCTCCATTCCTCTGATGCGTGCCGTCACCTTGACATAGTGGCGGATATGTGAGGCTAAACATAGCCTAGCATCTGCGGGGTATGCCAGGAACTTCAGCTGCAGTCCTGTGCACCCAGGTCTATGCTGCTTTAGTAGCTCGTCAATGAAAAAGACTACTTCTGTAGGGGTAGAAGTCATTCTGTCGACACGAAGTTTGTGTAGTGTCTGTACCCTCTGAGCTGAAGTCAGCGCTAGTAACATCACCAGCTTCATGGTGAGTTGGTCCAGTTGGAGCCCTTCCATGGGAGACCACGTCCTGAGCAGGGTTAATACGTCCCTGACATCCCAGGTGATATTATAGCGTGGTGTAGGCGGATTCATATTGAATATACCCCGCATGAGTCTGGACACTAGCCTGTTGGATCCTACCCCAATATTGAGGTAGAATGATAGCGCACTTCTGGCGCTGTTGATGGCACTGTAACTTAAGTGTTCATCATGGTGCAACCCCGCGAGGAATTCCAGGACGTCGGTTATTGTCACGTCATCGTACGTGATGCGAGAGCGGCTGCAGTAGGCTTCCCACTTCTTAATATGCGAGCGGTATCTTCGCCTTGTGGACTCTCGACACGACGCCCCGATGGTATCCATGGTCCAAGCCGAGAGGCCGTATTGGACTAACGGCCTGTTCAGAACCTGCAAGCCAACAGATTTAAATAGCCGTGGCAGGGATGTGGCTCCCCTGAGACAGGGTGAGTAACCAATTGTGGGCAACCCTTCAAAAGGACCCAAGGTTCGTTGAGCATGTCAAAGACCACCGGATACCAAGGCTGTGTGGGCCAGTCGGGTATAATAAGGATGCCCTTGGCAGCATCTGCGTGAATCTTTCGCAATACCCGACTGATGAGGCAAAACGGGGGGAAGGCATAGAAAAACCAATTCCCCCAGTCCAGCGAGAATGCATCTAGCGCTATTGCCCCAGGATCTGGTTCCCATGAAACGTAGGTTGGTACCTGATGGTTCAACCGTGACGCAAAAAGGTCAATGTCCGGTTTACCAAATTTGGCTGTGACTTTAGAAAAAGTCTCAGGATGCAACATCCATTCAATATTGTCATTAAATTTGCGTGACCTGGTGTCCGCCACAGTATTAAGCTCACCTGGCAAATAGGTAGCTGAAATCCAAATGTCTCTTTGAACACACCAGAGCCAAATTGAGTTAGCCAATTTGTCACACGAAACTGACCTGGTACCACCCATATGGTTTAAGTATGCCACTGCTGTGGTGTTGTCTATTTGGAGACGGACATGTGCTCCAACAAGCTTGGAACAATACGCACGAAGTCCGTGGAATGCTGCCAGCAACTCCAAATAGTTAATCCCTTGAGTCAACAACATCGTCGATTCAAGGGTGTCCCATCTGCCCCCACAACTAGAGCAATTATCCGTGGCTCCCCAGCCATTGGAGCTTGCATCAGTCTGCAAATATACCACCGGATTAGCCTCCCTGATAGGCTTGAATGAGCTGCTAATGTGACACATCCACCATTGCAACTCATTTATCGCTTCGGGCGGCAGCTGCATGGACCGATCATAATGACCAGCGTTCTGTTTTAACGCAGCAATTTTAGCTCTTTGCAAATTCTGATAATGCAAAGGTCCATATCGCGCTGCCGGAAACAAAGCTACAAGCTTCCCAATTATTGTAGCTGAATGCCGAATCGATGGTATATTGGTGCGGATTAAATCTAGACACACCTGGGTAACCTCCTCAATCTTGTTAATTGGAATGGTAACCCTCATGCTCATAGAGTTCACCGTGAACCCTAGGTAATTAATCACCTGGGCAGGGCAGAACTTTGATTTCTCTGGATGGACAATAACCCTAATTGTTGAAATATATTGACAGCAGCTGCAACACCCTGTTCAGCCAATTCCAGGGTGTGGCCCACAATTAAGATATCATCTAAGTAGGCCATAACTATATGGTGTCGTTGTCTCAAATAAGCCATAATTGGTTTCACTAATTTAGTGAACAATCTAGGGGCTGTGGTGAGCCCATTAGGCAAAGCCTTGTACTGCCAGAGTTGCCCCATCCAGATGAATTTCAAAAACCTTCTGTCGTATTTCTGGATGGATACTGAATAATATGCGTCTTTCAAATCGATGCATGCCATAAAGCAACCATGAGAAATCAATGATTTGGCTGTTTCAAACGTATCCATTTTAAAATGAGTATATGTTACAAAAGTATTCAAACGGGTTAGATCAATAATGACACGACAACCTCCATCCTTCTTAGGTCTGGTGAATATATTCGAAACAAATTCAACTGGCTCATGCACCGCTCTCTCAATCACTCCCTTCTGCTCAAGACTTAAAAGTTCCTTGTAGCCTGCTGCCTGTTCTGCAGCAGATAATTTAAACGTTCGAGCGGGCAGGTGCTGGGATGGAGGAATGTTGCCATTAATAAACTCAATTTTATGCCCCTGAATATTTTGCAACAAATACTCGTCACCAGTAAAATTACCCCATGCACCCAAAAACAACCGAAGGCGACCACCAACATGTGAAGTTAACAAAGAGAAAAGAGAGAACCAGACCCCCTCACCCCCATGGTTACCGGCGGTCCTTGACACGCGTGGGTGGACGTGGAGGTGCTGGGTTGGCTTGAGGGCGCGGCGTCTTCGTTTTCCACCAGGGTCTCTGCCGACCCTGTCCTAAAAAAGACCCCTGGTGCTGGGTCTGATGTTGCTGTCGTTGTGGAGCTTGAGGGTGGGTCCTCGTACTAGCAGACCCTTGTGATCGAATGTATGGAGACTTTGAGCCTGACGGTGCGGGGGCACTCTGAGAGCGCATGATCCCCACCGTTTTGGCTTGTTCGTCAAGCTCTTTGACTCTCTTCGAGAGGTCCTCCCCAAAGAGCTGACGGGGCGGGGGAGGCGGCGGTGGTTTGCACAATCCTGCAAACTTCGGATTGAGCGCTGGGCGGATGCTGGTTTTGCGAAACCCGTTGATTTCGTGCTGGGTCGCGCACAGGAGGGCCAGAGCATCTTCCTGGTCCAAATTCAGTTCGTCCCCGTCCACCGACCGCGCAAGGCGGTAATACCGGCCGTGAGGAGCTTCAGGATACGCTGCAATTTTACCTCTTGTTGACGGATAGCCGCACTGATGTTGCCCCATATCGGCGTATTGACCACAGGCACGTTGAGGGAGTTGCAATTGTTTGGAGCCTTGTGACGGCTTATTGCCTGAATGAGGACTTCTTCCTGTAGTTGCTGGTTGTTAAGAAAGTCCACAGTGACTGCCAGCTTTGCGTTTAAAGGAAGTCCAGATGAATGTGGGGCCGCAATTTGGTCGCCACATCCAGAAGATCCTCCGCTGGCACCTCCAACAGAAGTGGTATGGAATCCACCAAAACCTCCTCCTCCTGCTGCTCCAGGCTGATGGTAGAGGCTGGTGACGACGCCCTGTGCCTGTTGCTGCCCTGCTGTAGTTGACGTTGAAGCAGGAGCTCCAGCAGCCGCTCCATACGGTCAATACGCCGTTCACCCTGAACACTCAGGTGGTCGGAGTCCTCCGGCTCTGAAAAGAAACCGGGCTCCTATCATCGGCCCGCACCTCATCGAGGCCCAGGCGGTGCCGGTAGTTGTCGCTAACAGCCGCCGAGGCGAAACTGCGCGATTCCCGCGCGGGCGTGTTCAACCGCCTCCGTTTAGCGGGAGCTGAAGCCGCTGCCACTAAGGGCACTTGCGGCATGGTGTCGGCACCAGCCGAAGCATGGCTGCCTGAAGCCCGCGCAGGCTTGCCGGCTGCCCACATCGTGGACTTTGCCGACGCATGGTCTCGCCCACCCATCCATGGGGGGCTCGGCGACCGTGACGAGACCCGACTCAACCGACCCGTCCCGGCGTCGAGAGTCGGGGTGTGCCGGCTGGACCTCACAGCCGCCCCGGGTCTCGCCCTGGAACCTGACCGCTCCTCCGTGTCAGGCAATGCCTTAGCCCTGGCAGGGTTAGGCTTCTGGGCTCCTGCCCTTCCCCTACTCGGAGGGCTGAGTGGAACGGGCCGTGCAGCCGCACGCACTCAGCTCGAGGTCGCCAGCGAGCCCGCTGATGACCTGACTGCCATGGCAGGGTCCTCCTGCTCTGGCGGCACACCACACTCCTCCTCGTCGAACTCCTCCGAGCTGTGGTGTGCTGGCGGATCCGGACCTGTAAACACAGGGCTTACCCACATCTCCGCCTGAGTCCCGGCCTGCGTTGCAGGTACTGCCGATGGTAAAGGCCCCGGAACTGTTGACCGGAGAACTCGTCCTGACGCCCTCCGGCCCTTGGAACTCCCATCCATGTCCTTGCTGCAAGACAAAACCCACAACAAGGACCACCAACTAAAGGTAGGATACTTACCTCCGTGGCCTCTTCTGAAGGGCTGGCGAGGAGCGCGCTCCACCGCCAGCCGTCGCAGCAACGCGGTACGACGATATGTCGAGCATGCGCGCCGGCGGGCTCTTCACGAAGTCACTCACGTGACTCCGAAATGAAATTAACCTTGTAAACCTACGCTGTACTCTCTCAATAGCAAGAATGTCCTTCCACAAATTAGGGGACCAAAACTGCACGCAACACTCCAAAAACATACAGGTTTTTAGGTTAATTGTAAAATGTAAAATTGTCCCAAGTATGTGCAGGGTATTATTAATGCGCGGGGATTGCTGGTCGGTGCAGACTTGGTGGGCCGAAGGTCCTGCTTCCCTGCTGTATCTCTAAACTAAATTAAACTAAATTAAACTAAACCAATACCATCTCTTATCTGCCTGCACATAATCCACATCCCTCCATTCCCTGCACCATGTGTCTAGACACATCCATGTGTCACATCAATGTGTCTATCCAATCAGTCCCCTAAATGCCACTGTTGCATCTGCCTCCCCCATCAACCCATGGTAGTGTGTTCCAGGTCCTTGGAACTTGGCACAACTTTGCCCCTCTCAACTTGATGCACTGTGGTGCAGCGATGGAGTTGTTGCCTTGCAGCACTACAGTCCCGGGCCTAGGGTGATCCTGGCCTAGGGTGCTGTCTGTATGGAGTTTGGTACATTAGACCTGTGGCCATGTGGGTTTTCTCCCACATCCCAAAGACGTATAGGTTTGCAGGCTAATTGGCTTCTGTAAATTGTCCCTAATGCATATGATAGAAGTAGTGTACAGGGCTATTGTTGGTTGGCAAGGGCTCAGCAGGCCAAAGGGCCTGTTTCCACGCTGTATCTCTAAACAAAGCTAAAGTAAACCACTTTAACCCATGCCCTCTAGTATTTGATTTTTCCACCCCCAAAAAAAGGTTCTGATTGTCTGCCCTATCTGTGCCTCTCATCATTTTATATATATCAGGTCTCCCAGCAACCCCAGACGTAAATTAATCTAAGTCTGTTCATCCTCTCCCTGCAGTTAATACCCTCTAATCCAGCCACTATTCTGGTAAACCTCCTCTGCACCCTACATTAACGTGTCATGTATTAAATGAATGGTACATGCACGCACATGTAACGCTAACTACTCTATTTATTCCAGTGGCATTTGCAGATCTTTATGTCTCCACTTGGTTCTCCCCATTCCTTGCATTACTTATGGTTAGATTAAAGAAGACATGTAAACATATATATTTTGCAAGGAGAAACAACAATAAATTCTTAAGTGGTAACTGTGAATAATTTCATCCCTGTAACGGTGAAGACAGGGAATTTATGTTGGTTGGTGCATTGCTCATTACTCTTATGTGTACAATGTTCCTCAATGATGTTACAACCCAGCCTGTTGGAAAGGGTGCAGAAGAGATTCCCCAGGATGTTACCTGGGCATGCGGGCTTGAGTTATAGGGAGAGGTTGTATAGGCTGGAACTGTGTTTCTTTAGAGGCTCGGAGTCTGCGATGTGACCTTATTGGAGAATAAGGTCCATGAAATTTTAGAGATACAGCATGGAAACAGACCCTTGGCACAGCGGCTCCGCACCGACCAGTGATCCCCACATATTAACACTATCCTACACACTAGGGGCAATTTTTACATTTACCAAGCCAATTTACCTACATACCTGATCGTCATGCAGGTCACGGGGCGGGGAGAACATACAGTCTGCGTACAGACAGCACCCGTATTTGGGATTGAACCCAGGTCTCCGGTGCTGCAAGGCAGTAACTCTACCACTGCGCCACGGTGCCACCCTTGAAAGCAGCCTTGCTCAGAAACAGGAGAAACTACACCATATATATGGGCAGCGTGGTATAGTGGTTATTGCTGCTGTCACGAGCCCCTGAGTTAGTTAATTACCTATTCAGTGTACGTTAGTCACATAAAGTGTCAAAGGGAAAGTGATGGGCATACGTGAAGGAGAACAAATTGCAGGTGTGCAGGGAAATACAGAGGGTGAATGGGGCTAATGGAATTGCTCCTTGATATTTGAGATGAACCCAAAGGATTGCAAGGCCCCCTTGCATGGTGTTATAAAGCTCAATTCACCTCCACCCTAATGACTCTTACAAACATTTCCAGATGCACTATAGAAAGCATACTGTTGGGTTGCATCACAGCTTGGTTTGGGAGCAGCTCTGCGCAACAGCACAATACATTGCAGTGAGTTTGCAGAAGTAGCCCTGTCCATCACACATACCCGACTCCTCACTGTTCACTCCATCTACACTTCACAGTACTTTGAGAAAGCAGTCAACATAATCAAAGACCTTTCCCAGTCCACTCATTCCTTCTTCTCCCCTCTCCTGTGGGGCTTATAGAAGCTTGAATGGGTGCACCAGCAGACTCAGGAGGAGCTCCTTCCCCTCTGTATCAGACTTCCATAAGCCAGGGTACTGTCCCATTCACCTCTACCCCATTGCGGACATTGGACTTTGTCTAAGGAACTGGTGCGCTACAAGGCTGAAAATTATATTCTGCGCTCTGTAACTTCACCTTTGCTCTACCTCTTGTACCTGAGTTTAACTTGATCGTTTTGATGTATAATATTATCTGATCTGTTTGGATAGCGTGCAAACATAACTCTTCATTCTACCACGGTACACGTGACAATAATAAACCTAAACTTAAAATCTAAAAGTAACGTTGGAAACAGTGAGGATAAACAAATTATATAAATTGGGGAAAAACTTAAAAAATACACATAACAATATGTCAATAATAAATTGAAAGGGGTCTTGGCATCAACATTAATTAAAATTAAGACTTGGATTACAGCCAATAAAATTTAATAATGATGGGGCTTAAGTCAATGAAAAATAATTAAGATCTAGGATTTCGCTAAGACTAAATAAATAGATAGATTAATAGGATTTAGAGAATGCATTCCTGTCTTCAAAACATCATGAAGCTCTTATCAGACAATAAATTAATTTGAAATGTAATGGCTGCATAATGTCAGAAACTGACTCAGAAATCAATATTTTTTTCCAAGTCTTTTCTCCAAATACCTACCCACTTTTCAGTGGAGAACATACCTCAGAATTATTTTCATTGCTAAGTTGGTTTAATGTGTTTGTGGCTTTGAAAATGACCTAATGGAATCTGACAGACTTTGAACATTGTATGCCTACATCCCATTACTAGTTAAGCTTTCGAACCAGTTAGTATATCACATAGGCGCTCACAATGTATCTTGATACCTCAAGACACAAGGAACTGCAGGCGCTGGAATCTTGAGCAAAGCACAGGGCGTTGTAGGAACCCAGCATCAGCGGAGGGAATGGACAGGGCACACATCTGTCCATTACTACAACTCTCCTTTGACTATTTATCTATCTATCTATCTGTTTATTTATTTGGTCATTTATTTACAGATAAATATCACAGATTTCGACAACTACATGGAGAGGACAGGTTGCAGGAAATGGGCCACACACAGACTAGTGTGGATGGGACATGTTGGCTGGCGAGGGCTAGTTGGGCTAAATACCTTGTTTCCCACGGTATGGCCTACTTCAGCATGTGATTAAAGATATACTGTGATTTAATTAAATGAGAGTTTGCACAGGCAAAAGATTTCCTTGTTTCATTTCTTATGTGACTAACTTCGGTGTGAAATGTAATTAAGTATGTATTAACAAAAAACTGTTATCCGTCATCTGAATTATACAGTCAGCTTTCCATCAAGGCCACTTGGTCTCAATCATGATCTTTTCATATATTGATGGGTGGCAATAAGCCAAGGAATAAACATAAATGAATCTGTTTATGCCAACAGATGCCATGCTAAGATTATTAACTGAACTGAATAATTATCTTGGTGAAATCCGTTCTTATGACTTTAAATGTTGATAAGCCATTAGCAAACATGTTTGTTTTCACAAATGTTTATGCATAAAATATTGTGCCTATTTAAAGAAAGCACATTGCCATTTATTAGACATTTATATGTATGTCTCAGGAAGTGTGTTCCCATACAATATCTACTATTTACATTTATATTTAACATACTGATCTTTAACTTTAGACTTTAGAGATACAGTGTGGAAACAGGCCCTTCGGCCCACAGAATCCGCGCCGACCAGAGATCACTCCGTTTACTTGCACTGTCCATGGAAAAATTAATGATTATTCGGCTATAATATATATATATGATTATTATTACCTACAAACCGTTAGTTTTTGGAATGTGGGAGGAAACCGGAGCGCCCGGAGAAAACCCGCATGGTCACTGGGAGAACGTACAAAATCCGTACAGTCACCTGTAGTCAAGATTGCACCCATAGTCAGGATCAAACCCAGGTCTCTGATGCTCTAATGCAGCAACTCTACCACTACACCACTGTGCCGCCATTAGATGCTGGATATGTAAAGGAAGACTACAATGAGCTCAGACATAAAGTGCTGGAGTAACTCAGCGGGTCAGGCAGCATCGCTGGCGAACATGGATAAGTGACATATAGGGTTGCGACCCTTCTACAGACAGATTGCAGTGGGGACGGGGATGGAGGATGGGGGGGGGGGGGGGTGGAAGATAGCTAGGAAGAGTGGTGGGGACCGGAACAAAACTGAAAAAATAATTAATGTACGTTAGAAGAGAGGGCTTGGCTCATTTATCGGAGTCAGTGTCTTGTGTATATAAGGTCACTCCAAACACCTTTTTCTGAAAATCTAGGCTGACATTCCAGTCAGACCTTTGGCAGACTGGGTGCTGTCTTTCAAATAAATCATTGGATCAACGCCAATATCTTATATATGGCATTGAGCACAAAGAGCTGGAACAACTCAATAGGTCATCGGGGGAGGATGTGGATAGGTGACATTTTGGGTCAAAACAGTTCTTTGGACTCTAGTTACCCCACTGTAAGTTTAATTTTAACCCCCTGAGTTACTCCAGCACTGTGATCTGCACAAGATTCCAGTAACTGGAGCTTTGTGTCTCCATAACTGTCCGACTCTGATATTATAATGTCTAAGTTGCTGGTTAATGTTTTCCCATTGATCAACATCACTTGACATGGAGGTGGTGGGTATTCCTTGGAGCGCTGGAGGATGAGGGGTGATCTTATAGAGGTGTATAAAATCATGAGAGGATTAGATGTAGTAGATACACAGAGTAGAGGATTCAAGAAACAATGGGGGCATAGATTTAAGGTGAGAGGGGGAAGATTTAATAAGAACCTGAGGGACAACTTTTTCACTCTGAGGGTGGAGGGTGTATGGAATGAGCTATCAGAGGAAGTACTTAAGGCAGGCACAATAACAATAATTATAAGACATTTGGACAGCTGCATGGATTGGAAGGGTTTACAGAGAAACGGGCCAAATGCGGGCAGTTGTGACTAGTGTGGATGGAGCACCTTGGTTGGCATGGACATGCTGGGCCGAATGTCCTGTTTCCATGCTGTATGACGCCATGACTGTATGACTTAGATTTATCACATTTTTACGTTGTTAGATTTACATTTTTATAAAATAAAAGACATCCTTGCCATAGAGGGGGTACAGAGAAGATTCACCAGACTGATTCCTGAGATGTCAGGACTTTCATATGAGGAAAGATTGGATAGACTCGGCTTGTACTCGCTGGAATTTAGAAGATTCAGGGGGGATCTTATAGAAACTTACAAAATTCTTAAGGGGTTGGACAAGCTAGATGCTGGAAGATTGTTCCCGATGTTGGGGGAGTCCCGAACAAGGGGTCACAGTCTAAGGATAAGGGGGATTTCCTTTAGGACCGAAATGAGGAAAACATTCTTTACACAGAGAGTCGTGAGTCTCTGGAATTCTCTGCCACAGAAGGTAGTTGAGGCCAGTTCATTGGCTATATTTAAGAGGGCATTAGATGTGGCACTTGTGGCTAAAGGGATCAGGGGGTATGGAGAGAAGGCAGGTACGGGATACCGAGTTGGATGATCAGCCATGATCACATTGAATGGCGGTGCAGGCTCGAAGGGCCGAATGGCCTACTCCTGCACCTATTTTCTATGTTTCTATGTTTCTATGTTTCTATAATGTTGTTAACAATGAGACCTAACTATGATCAAATTGGTTGCCACAATTTCTTCATAACAATAGTAGATCACCTTTAAAAGCATTAAGTTCCTTTGGGTACAATATGGTAATCACATATAAATTCAAAATGTCCTTTCTTCAGTGAGAAAAAACATCGTATTGAGGAGGTTCTGTGATGTTGAGCAAAACACAAAGTGCTGGAGGAACTCAGCGTGTCGGGCAGCAGCTGTGGAGGGAGTGCATGGGTGACATTTCGAGTCGGAGCCCTTCTTCAGACTGTGATGTTGTTTGTGTGGGTGCTCGGAGAACGCTGGAAGAGAGAAGCACGATGAGAAGCAGTGTTGTATTTCCTTCCCTGTTTAAGGTACATTAGATGTGGAAAGAGACTAATAGGATGTGTACACCTCAAGGTGTAGGTTGCCATGAAAAAGAGAGATGGTGTGTAAGGAAATGGAACTATTGATATTCAGCCTGTTGGAGGCAATCGAACGCACGGTGGTCAACTATTAGGACATAACAATGCTGAAATCAAACTTAAAAGAGATTGAGAGCAACAGAATGATCCAAATTAAATTTGAAATATCAATGTTTAGGTTGAAGAGAGCTGGAAATGGGATTGAAAGCAATATGCTGATGGGATTCATTGTCACAGATAGCTGTGGAAGCCAAGTTACTGGGTGGTGTTAAAGTGGAGATGGACATATTCTTGATTAGTAAAGACACCAAAGGTTACAGAGAGGAGGCAGGAGAATGGGGTTGAGTGGAAAAAATAGATCAGCCATGATCAAATGGTGGATCAGACTCCAAGGGCCGAATGGCCTAATTCTGCTCCTATGTCTTATGGTCTATAATATTATGAAATATTAATGTTGAGACGAGAGAACATTTAGCAGATTATTGAGTCGGAATGTGGTGGGAGATCAAAGGTAGATACATTTGAAGGTGTGGGAGAGAGGCATGCTTGGTTTACTTTATTTATTGTCACATTCATATTGATACAGTGAAAAGCTTGTTCTGCGTGCTATCCAGTCAATTTATACCATATATGAGAACAATAGATCCTCTTCTGGAACAGCAGACAGTCGCCACGTTCCTGTGCAACGTTGCCATGATGTCCTTGCTAATCAAGAACCTACCAAACACCCATTTCACAAAAGGTGTGGGTATATGGAACGAGCTGCCAGTGGAGGTAGTTGAGGCAATTACTATTACAATGCTTAAAAACATTTGGACAGGTACATGAATAGGCTAGATTTTAAAAGGATATGGGTCAAACGCAGGCAGGTGTGACCAGTGAAGATAGGACACGTTTGTCAGTTTTGGCAAATAGGCCGAAAGGCATTTGCGCTCTATGACTCTATGACTCTATGTTACACTGTTAAATAATAAGTTAAATGAGGAAGGTGGATGGTGAGGAAGATGTGGATGGTGAGAGATAGCATTTTCATTGATTCAAACCTCAAAATGACTTAAATACAGAAGATGTGTGAGAGGAAATGTGCGCATAGACCATACTCTTGTAAAATCATTTAATATTTAAGGTGAAAAGAAATGCCAATAATGTTCATTATGTTGTGCTCGAAAGTTGTTTACTCACAAACCAAATTGCATGAAGGAATCAGTTGTTGCTGGCAAACTTCTTATAAAAGCTTTCAAAGCAAAACTCAGAAGGGATTAAGGTCAATGTTTTTTTAGATTATGATTTCCACTCATTTCATCTCGGCTACATGTTATGCCAACCTCTGAATGCCTTCTGATCTGGAACAGCTCTCAACCAAAACAGCCAAGCAGAAAATGCAGGTCTTTAATTAATTAATCAGATTAGTCATTAATCAATAGTCAATTTTGTAAACGCAAGGAAGAGCATATGTTGGAATCTTGAGCGAAAAACAAAAAGATGCTGGAGGAACTCAGTGGATCAGGCAGCATCTGTGGTGGGAATGGACAGATGACGTTTCGGGACCTTTTTTCAAACCTTTCAGATCAGTCTGAAGAAGGGCGCTGAATGACACATTGCCTATCCATTCCCACCACAGATAATATTGAAGGTTATGTACCAGAGTTAGCCATTTTCCAAATTGAGACAGTTGTTTACATTTTCTTGTAGCTTAAAATCAAAGAAAACTGTCGATCGTTTGCTGTGTAAGAGCAAATGACTTGATTTTGGCATTTAAATATCTTGGGCTAAGGCAATTGCTGAAGGTTGGAACATGGAAAGTAATTGCTATATTGGCCTTGTCCTCATGCTAGTTTATATGTTCTATTAGTCTTTTTGCAAAGAAAAATTGCCTCTAAGTGAGTTTTAGATTCAATAGTCCCGGACATTACTCATCATTGTAGCATACTTAAAAATGATGTAGATCAGAGGTACAAAACTGTAACCCACATTCAATTCAAGTAAATTTGAGTTTAGCTCAGAGATACAGCACGGAAACAAGCCCTTCGGTCCACCAAGTACGCACCAACCAGCAATCCCCGCACATTAACACTATCCTACACACAGTAGGGACACTATACACTAACACCAAGCCAATTAACCTACATACCTCTACATCTTTGGACTGTTAGAGGAAACCGAACATCTCGGAGACAACCCACGCAGGTCACGGGGAGTACGTACAAACTCCGTACAACCAGCACCCGTAGTCGGGATCGAACCCGGGTCTCTGGCGCTGCGAGCACTGTAAGGCAGCAACTCTACTGTTGCACCACCATGATTTCCAGGAATACTGTTTGATTTACCTTGTTTACAAAACCCCAAACTCTTTTGCAAAATTCCTTTAATATCCGTTATTCATTCCAAAGGGCCATCTCAAACAAATTTACCATAATTATATCATTGTTCTGTAAACAATCAAAGGGATTATCATGCAGAAACAAAGAACTGCAGATGCTGGTTTACACCAGGGTTTACAAAAGGACACACAATGCTGGAGTAACTCAGCAGGCCGGGCAGCATCTCTGGAGAACATATATAGGTGGTGTTTTGGTCAGGAAATTTATTCAGAAAGGAGAAGGGTCCCAACCCAAAACATCACCTACACATGTTCTCCATTGATGCTGCCTGGCCTGCTGAGTTACTCCAGCATTTTATGTCCTAAAACGATTATCATCTTATCTCTCTGAGATAGATATTTAAATTTCCTGAGCTTAAAGAGGTCCATTTCACAACATTCCTCAATTCTTTTGACGTTAGACATTACAGATAAAGCGTGGAAACATATTCTGCTCTGACCAATGACCAACCCATACACTAGCACCATCCTGTACACTAGGGATAATTTACAATTTACAGAAGTCAATTAACTGCAAAATCCGTATGATTTTGTAGTGGGTGAGGCAACCGGAGCACTCGGAAAAAACCCATGTGGTCAGAGTGAGATCATTCAAACTCCGTACAGACAGCACCTGTAGTCAGGATTGAACCCAGGTTTTTGGCACGGCAGCAACTCTACCGCTGTATCACTGTGCGTTAACTGATGATAATTGGTAAATTGATGACAATGCAAATCAAACCAATCTAATCTGTTGTGGTAATAATCACCAACCCTGATCTTGATACCTGGATTAATTGCTTTGGTCGAGAAATTTATGAGCAAGAAAAATAATTCTGCATAATAAACTGAAAATGTTCCCTGATTAAACTGCATAATTTCAGCAACCTCTAGTGAATATTCATTTCAAAATAAATTACTATTTGCTTCCTTGCCCACATAACTGAAACAAGTAAGTGCTTGATGTTAACATTCCAAAGCATATTGCATTTAGTGTTGCATGAAAAACTATCTATTTTAATAAATTACTTACAGGCGTAACAATTTGTCAATTAAAAATAATGTTAATTAGTAATTTCAATTTTATTTCATTCAATTTTAATTTTACTTGTACCAATTTAGATCAGTTTAATTGCAAATCAATTGTGGAAATATTGTGATCGTTTTTCGACACCTCTATTGTAATCGGGTTTTCCACAATGATTGTTGTTTCCTCTATGTTCTTCAGATGAATGTAAAACTATACTCTATCGATCTACTCCAGTAGTTCAAATCATGCTTTGTGTATAGAAGGCAGGATGTCTGTACATATATCGTTCTTTGCACTTTGTGTCTATGCCATATTACTTTTAACGGTACAGCATGGAAACAGGCCATTCAGCCCACCGAATCCACGCGGACCAGCGATCACCCCATACATTAGTACAATCCTACACACTGGGGACAGTTTCCAATTCATGGAGACCAATTAACCTACAAACCTGTACCTTTGGAATGTGAGATGAAACCAGAGCACCCGGAGAAAACCCATGCGTACAGACAGCACCCATAGTCAGGATCGAACCTGATCTCTGGCGCTGTAAGACAGCAACTCTATTGCCGCGCTGCTGTGAATCTATTGAATAAAGTTCACGTTGGGTAAAAGGTTGGTATGCAAAGTGACAGAATATGAGTAATATACAAGGATGTGGAGAGTATGTTTCCAGCAGTGGGAGAGTCTAGGACTAGAGGGCACAGCCTCAGAATAAAAGGACATACCTTTAGAATGAAAATGAAAAGGAATTTCTTTAGTGGGTGATGAATCTGTGAGATTCATTGCCTCAGACAATGGATATTTTAAAAACAGAGATTGCTGGGTTATTGTACAGTAAGGGCATCAAATAGGTTACGGGGATAGTTTGAAGGTCTCCAGTCAGGTAGATGCTCTCACCTGCAGCTCCTCTGCAGGTGCGAGGATGGTTCAGTTGCCTCATAACAGCTGGGAAGAAACTGTCCCTGAATCTGGAGGTGTGCGTTTTCAAACTTCTGTGCCTCTTGCCTGATGGGAGAGGGTAGAGAGGGAGTGACTAGGATGAGACTGGTCCTTAATTATGCTGGTGGCCTTACCGAGGCAGTGTGGTGTAGATGTAGTCAGTGGAAGGGAGATTGATTTGCCTGATAGTATGGGCTGGTGGTGAATCTGTGGAATTCATTGCCACAGACGGCAACGGCGGTGGAGGCCAAGTCATTAATTATTTTTAAAGCAGTGTTTTAAAGTAGATTCTTTGATTAGTACAGGTGTGAAAGGTTACAGGGAGAAGGCAGGGGAATGGGATTGGAAGGAAAAACTAGATCAGCCATGATCAAATGACGGAGCAGACTGGATGGGCCGAATGGCCTAATGTTGCAGCAACAATTTGCTCCAGTTTTTTTCTTAACCCTGGTGCACAATGTGTCTAAATTATTCTCGGCCACTTCCATTTTTCTGGAAATGTTTGATTTAGTCTCAATGACTTGTGATCTGGTCACACAGTGATTCCATGTGCTGCTCTGTTGTTTGTTCTGCCTGTTTGTTTTGAAGAACGGCTGCTATTTAATAGCGTGCAATCTCTTGACATCTTTGATTTCCGCAAAAGCGTATTAGTTGACACTGTAATGTTTCTTTAATGACTGGTGAATGCAGTCAGTTATTTTATTAAATATGAAGTGATCAAAAGACCAAACATGATGGCATACAAATACCTCCAGGCTCAAATGCTGTATGTGGTATTGCTCTGATTTATATTTCCAAGTTATTAGTCAGGCTGCATTAAAAAATTGCCCTGCTGGGAGGTAATCAATGATGTCTCAGGCACTTGAGAAAATCAATGTATTTCCCAGAATAATGGAGAATTTTGGCTTGAGTTCTATTTTTAATTATCTCGGGAAATCCTCTTGAGAATGTTTTCACATTTCTTCCTGCATCAGCCTCAAAACCAGTGCAGTCTTCTATAAACTAGCTCACCAGCCTGCTGACAGGTTGGGTTAAGCTACACTCTGCACATGGCACCTGTCTTTTGCAAGACCTCATTAGGAAGATCCCAACCAGTCCTTGCTCCCAGCAGCAACGCTTCACGCGGCAAACTCATTTAAACCTTCCTTCAATTTCACATAGACTTCATTAAAACCTGCAGTCATCACTGTAGATTGACAGATCATTTCTCTCTACTTCATTTCTCCTTCATTAACTGAGTTTAATCTTTTAAAGAAATATTGTGCGAGAAGAAAGGAATGAAGCTTTTAA
Source organism: Raja brachyura (assembly GCA_963514005.1). The sequence continues at coordinate 62,237,456 of OY740787.1, forward strand.
CCAATGAATTTTTACATAAGATTATTCTCACCATACTGGTATGAATGGTTGTTTTTGTATGTGTGTTTAATTTCATTTATTGTCACGTGTAACGAGGTAGTGAAAAGCTCTTGTTGCATGCTAACCAGCCAGAGGAAAGATTACATGATTACAACCTTTTCACATACACACACACACACACATATATTTCTGTGTATGTGAATATGCGTCTGTATATATATATATATATATATATATATATATATATATATATATATATATATATATATATGAGTGTGTGTATACAGTATATAATGTATATGCATGTTATGGATATGTGTGAGTACAGTAAATGTATGTGTTTGTATATGCATATATGTGAGTGTATGTATAAATGTGTGTATATGTGTGTATGTAAATGTGTGTATATGTGTATATATATATATGTGTGTAAATATCACTACATTGGCAAATTCTGTGCAGTGCAATATGTACTGAGCTAAATCTCTGTGATTTAAAAGATAGACACAAAATGCTGGAGTAACTCAGTGGGACAGGCAGCATCTCTGGAGAGAAGGAATGGATGATGATACGGGTCAAGACCCTTCTTCAGACTCTGATTTCATGCATCTGTAATCGCGGAGCTACTTCCCGTTACATTTGCATCATTATCATCATTATCATCATCATGAACAGCTTGCACCATCTTATTGTTACTGTTCATGGTCTGTGATCAGCACAGTTCCATCTACGCGGGTGCTCTTCCGCATCAGGTTAATGCTCGTCTGTGAAGATTTAGGATCATTGCAGAATATTTTTCTTTTTGTGCCCAGCCATCGTTCCTGACAAACAGACACAAAATGCTGGTGTAACTCAATGGGTCTGAAGAAGGGTCTGGACCCAAAACGTCTCCTATTCCTTTTCTCCAGAGAAGCTGCCTGTCCCGCTGAGTTGCTCCAGCATTTTCAGTCTATCTTAGGTGTAAACCAGCATCTACAGTTCCTTCCTACTGATCATTTCTGACATCTATTTAAGACGGTATTTAATGTGACCCGGGGTGGGAGATTGCAACCTTCACGTGGTCCACCCTGTTTCAATAAATGCAATCAACCTGGCATGCACAAACAGAAGATCAAACAGAACAAGTTGTCTCACAACTTCAGGCTGTGCACGCCATACGCAAGAAGAAGAAGTGACCCGAGAAGCCACAATGGGTCAACGTTTTGATTTGTTTAGCCTACATGGATTTCAGCATCGTCTTGTCATCTTCCTTAAATCATCGCGCTGACAATGCACAAGCGTCGCAGAGGGAGACAGAGGTCACCGAGGGGAGCAGCTACTGTTCTGCACCAGTTCCAAAACGTTCAGTACTTCAGAAGACATGTTAAACCCACAATGTGTATGAGGCAAGCCTTCATTTGCAGCATTCCCACGGCAAGTTTTATGATTAATTGATTGAAGTTTAGTTTATTGTCACGTGTACAATGAAAATCTTTTATTACAGTGAAAAACAATGCTCCGACCGTCAGACCATAGGACACAGCCCAGACCATCATACAAACCATCCACCCTTCTATTGACTCTATCTACACTTCGTGCTGCCTCAGCAAGGCCACCAGCATGATCAAGGACCAGTCTCTCCCCAGTCATCCTCCTCTCCTCTCCCATCAGGCAAGAGGGACAGAAGTGTGAAAATGAATTCCTCCAGATTCAATCAATGTATAAGAAAGAACTGCAGATGCTGGAAAAATCAAAGGTAGACAAATCTACCTCCAGGGACAGTTTCTTCCCGGCTGTTATCAGGCAACTGAACCATTCTATCAACAACTAGAGAGCGGTCCTGACCTACCATCTACCTCATTGGACATCCTCAGACTTTATTTAATTTGACTTTACTGGACTTTATTTTGCACTAAATGTTATTCCCTTTATTCTGTATCTGTACATTGTAAACGGCTTGATTTTAATGTATAGTCTTTCCGCTGACTAGTTAGTACACACAAAAAAGCTTTTCACTGTACCACTCTACACATGACAATAATAAAATAAACTAAACCTAAAGTAATCTGTATAGGAAGAAACTGCAGATACTGGTTTATACTGAAAATAGACACAAATGCTGGAGTAACTCAGGGGTCAGTCAGCATCACTGGAGAAAAGGAATAGGTGACGTTTTGGGTCGGAGCCCTTCTTCAGACTGAGAGTTAGAGGTTGGTGGGTGGGGGGAGGGAAACTGGAGGAGAGAAAAGGCCAGAACAAATCAGGACCGGCAACAGATAATTTCAGAAAAGGTGGAGTCCATAATGGCCCATTGTTGGCTGCGGAACATGTGCTAACAACATGACGCACACCTAGTACAGGGATACAAGTAAAAAAAGTCATCTGTCCTTTTGCTACTTGTACCTGCAGTATTTTTTTGTTTTAACGGATCCCCAGCACGCCAGTTAAATGACCTGTGAATATGAGGCTGATTGCAAATTGAATGAGGTTACTCAGCTACATTTTAATTTGAGACCCATCATTTGCTTGGAGATGTGACAAGGCTATTATTCATTGCCCATCAAGAATTGGCCTCATGTCGAGATTGCACATTTTTAGTCCGTGCAGCGATGGTTCTCTCGCGATACCTCTGGGGGAGTCTCGCGATTTAGAACCCAAATTCTTCTTTTGTGTCCATCATTTATGTTTCACATGTTGCGCCAGGCTGTTGCACAGTGTTTACCACCACTAGATCTTCCAGGCAGCATTGCTCACCAAGAAGTGGACATTTTATTAGGTGTGGCATGGATTGTACAGATGTTCCGCATTCACATTCTGTGTCTGCCGCATCTGCATAGCCCCATTTGCTCATATTGGTCGTGCATCGGCCCATCCCTGTACAAAGCCTATTGAGGGACTTCCAGGTCTTCCAGTCACACCAGTGACCAGGTGATAGCTGTTCCAAATGAAGACGGGATAGTGAAATATTTACAAGTCGGGATGGCACGTGACTTGGAGGACCGACCAGCGATCCCTGTACACTAGCACTATTCTACACACGAGGGACAATTTACAAATTTTACCGAATCCATGTAACCTACAAACCTGTGCGTCTTTGAATGTGGGAGGAAACCAGAGCTCCTGGAGAAAACCCACACAGATCACGGAGAGAACATACAAACTCCGTGCAAACAGCACCTGCAGTTAGGATCGATGCCGGGTCTCTGATGCTGTAAGGCAACAGCTCTACCGCTGCACCACCATGCAGTCCTTGTGGATGGCGGAAATGCTGTCTAGGGAACATTGCCAAATTGCTGGAGTCTGTTCGTAGATGAACACGTTGCAGTTATGGTACACTGGTAGTGAAGGGGATGAGTGTTTAGCATAGAAATCCCAAGATGAAAAATATCAAATACTAGAGGGCAAAGCTGAGAGGGGCAAGTGTGAGGATGTGCGGAGCAAACTTTTTTTACACGGGAAGGGTGTGGGTGTCTGGAACCTGCTGCCGGGGTAGTGGTGGTTGAGGCAGATATGACTGTGCCATTTAAGAAACTTTTGGATGGGCACATGGATATGCAGGGAATGGAGAGATATGGATATGAATTATGTGGAGGTAGATAGAAATTGGTCTTTGCATCATGTTTGGCACAGTCATTGTGAGCCGAAGTGCTTGTTATAAATGTGGGAGGTAAGTCTATTGATTGAGTGCTGCATTTACTAACTTGTTGTGCTGCTGCTGCTGGTGCTGCAGGTAGGAATTTCACTATACTGTTCTGGGATATATCACAATGAAACACTCTTGACTATTGACCCTGTCCCCATGCTGCACTGCTCTATGTTTTCTATGTTTTAACATAGAGTGGCTGGGCATTCAATGTGCTTCTTTTGAGAGTAGGAAAGTGCTGCTACACTTCTCTCCCCCGGGCTGGGCTCCACACTGAAACATCTAATTTTTACCCAAAGTTGTCAGCCAATAATATTACGATTTGCAGGAAAGAAGCAATGAAATTGTTTACGATTTGGAGGATTAATTTGTGAAAATTGCAATAGAAATCTTGCAAATACGCCAAACTGAAATGAGCCTCTGGAGTCCTTGTATAACTGGCAGTGCATCTGCTTCATTTCCAGTTGTACAGCCCATAAATTCCAATTTTTTTTTTGTGTGTTCATCAAGGGATATAATTATTGGTGCATGAAATTATTTTCTTTCAGATCAAGTACAGTATAGTGTAGATGTCAGTGAAAACATTCTCTTCTCTCTGTGCTCTCTGCAAACTGCGTACGCATACCTATACTTTGCCAACCTTGCTCAGCCATGTTCATCAGGCCCAGTCACAGGGAGAGCATACAGACTGCGTACAGACAGCACCCGCAGTCAGGATCAAACCCGAGTCTCTGGCGCAGTAAGGCAACAACTTTACCGTGCAGTCCCAAATTGGCTTATGTAAATTGTCCCTGGTCTGTAGGATAGAACTAGCGTACGGCCCATTTCCACGCTGTATCTCTAAACTAAGCTAGACATTGCTGAGGAGTGTGCAGGAAGGAACTGCAGATGCTGGTTTAGACCGAAGATAGACACAAAAAGCTGGATAAACTCAGCGGGCCAGGCAGTATCTCTGGAGAGAAGGAATGGTTGACGTTTCAGGTCCGAAGAAGGGTCTCGACCTGAAACATCACCCATTCTTTCTCTCCAGAGATGCTGCCTGCCCCGCTGAGTTACTCCAGCATTTTGTATCTAGACTTCGTTGAAGCAGCATTAATGTTAATTAAAGGAAAAATCGGCAGAGGATTGTAGGAACGGTGAACAATCAAGAAAATAGAAATGTTTTCAACTGATCTGTCAATACAGAAAAACAAGCTACTTCGCCAAGTCATTCCACCATTTTGTCTGCCCTTTATCAGATTAAGTCGAGTTTATTGACATATGCACAAGTATGGTGGGATACAGGTACTAAGAAAAAGCTTACTTGCTGGCACATACTTAGACAGATGCACAAAAACAAATTATACCTAAATTATACACAAATTGCACAAAACATTGCTAAAGGAAAGAAGACTGCAAAAAAGAAGACATTAATACCAAAACAATTATACTGTATAGGAAAATAATTACATGGTAATGCTAGCGATAGACCTGATGCCCAGTAAGGAACTGCAGATGCTGGTTTAAACTGATGACAGACACAAAAAGCTGGAATAACTCAGCGGGCCAGACAGTATCTCTGTTGAGATAAGAAATAGGTGCCATTTCAAGTCGAGGCCCTTCTTCAGAATGAGAATCATGGGAAGGAAACAAGAGAAATAGATGGTGATGTAGAGATACAGAACAAATGAATGGAAGATTTGCAAAAATGTAATGATGATAAAGGAAACAGGCCATTGTTAGCTGTGGCTTAGGTGAAAATTAAGATTCAAGATTCAAGAGAGTTTATTGTCATGTGTCCCTGATAGGACAATGAAATTCTTGCTTTGCTTCAGCACAACAAAACATAGTAGGCATTGACTACAAAACAGATCAGTGTGTCCATATACCATTATATAAATATATACACACATGAATACATAAACTGATAAAGTGCAAATAACAGATAATGGGCTATTAATGTGCAGAGTTTTGTCCGAGCCAATTTTAATAGCCTGATGGCTGTGGGGAAATAGTTATTCCTGAACCTGGTCGTTGCAGTCTTCAGGCTCCTGTACCTTCTACCTGAAGGTAGCAGGGAGATGAGTGTGTGGCCAGGATGGTGTGGGTCCTTGATGATACTGCCAGCTTTTCTGAGGCAGCGACTGCGGTAGATCCCCTCGATGGAAGGGAGGTCAGAGCCGATGATGGACTGGGCAGTGTTTACTACTTTTTGGAGTCTTTTCCTCTCCATGGTGCTCAAGTTGCTGAACCAAGCCATGATGCAACGGGTCAGCATGCTCTCTACTGTGCACCTGTAGAGGTTAGAGAGAGTCCTCCTTGACAAACCGACTCTCCGTAATCTTCTCAAGAAGTAGAGGCGCTGATGTGCTTTCTTAATAATTTCATCAGTGTTCTCGGACCAGGAAAGATCTTCAGAGATGTGCTCTATTCTATATGTTCAGAGATTTGAAGCTATTGACCCTTTCAACCATCTACCCGTTGATATAAACGGGACTGTGGGTCCCCATCCTACTCCTTCGAAAGTCCACAATCAGTTCCTTGGTTTTGATGATGGAGTTCGCACTATGACCGGCTACGCAGTCATGAGTATAGAGTGAGTACAGCAGGGGGCTGAGCTCGCAGCCTTGAGGTGCTCCCATGCTGATTGTTATTGAGTCTGATGCATTTCCACCAATACGAACAGACTGTGGTCTATGAATGAGGAAGTCGAGAATCCAATTGCAGAGGGATGCGCAGAGACGCAGTTCTGCGAGTTTGGTAACCAGCTTGGAGGGGATGATTGTATTAAATGCCGAGCTGTAATCGATGAATAACAGCCTGACATATGGGTGTTTGTTGTCCAAGTGGTCCAGAACGGAGTGGAGGGCTAGCGAGATCGCATCCACTGTTAATCTGTTATGGCGGTAAGCGAACTGCAGTGGGTCCAGGTTTTTGTCGAGGTATGAGTTGATTTGCGCCATGATAAACCTCTCAAAGCACTTCATCACCACAGGCATTAGTGCCACAGGTCGATGGTCATTGAGGCACGTCACCTTGCTCTTCTTGGGCACCGGTATTATTGATGCCCTTTTGAAGCAGGTGGGAACCTCAGACTTCAGAAGTGAGAGGTTGAAAATGTCCGTAAAAACTCCAGCCACTTGGTCCGCACAGGTTTTTAGGACACGACCAGGTATGCCATCAGGTCCAGGCGCTTTTCGAGGGTTCACCCCTCTGAAGGATTTCCTGATGTCGTCCTCTGTGACTGAGACTGAAATACCATCACAGCGAATAGGGGCTCGGGAAGGCACATCGGTGTTCTCCCTATCAAAGCTTGCATAAAACGCATCGAGCTCATCAGGGAGTGATGTTTCGCCGACAATCGAGCAACTTCCTGGTTTCGCCTTGTAGGAGGTGATTGCATTCAGGCCCCTCCACAGCTGCCGAACATCTGTCTCATCCTCCAGTTTGGAGCAGAAATCCCTTTTGGCCTTTTTGATCGCCTTACCAAGGTCGTATCTGGACTTCTTGTAGACCACTGTATCATCAGACATGAATGCCCGGTGTCAGGTCTTCGGAAGAGTGCGGATCTCAAAGTTCATCCAAGGTTTCTGATTGGGAAACACTCGGAAGGTTTTTGTAGGGATGCAGTCCTCCACATATTTCTAATGACATAATGGCATATTCGTTCAAATCCATTGCCGAGTCCTTGAACATTGCCCAGTCAACAGACTCCAAACAGTCCTGGAGTTGTTCCTCTGCCCCCCCCCCCCCTCCCCCCGACCAGCTCTGTACTGTCCTCACCTCTGGGGGTGCGCTCTTTAATTGCTGCCTGTAGGCAGGAAGAAGCAGCACCGCGGTATGGTCGGATTTACCGAAGTGAGGGCGAGGGATAGAGCGATAGGCATTCTTGATGGTGGTGTAACAGTGGTTGAGGGTGTTTGGTCCTCTGGTGCAGCAGGAGACATGCTGCACCATGGTGGAGGTTAGGGAGTGATTTTTTGAGGTTTGCCTTATTGAAGTCCCCAGCAATGGTGGTAAATGCCTTGGGGTAAGACATCTGGTGTTTGTTGACCACGGCGTGCAGCTCCTCCAGTGCCAGATGGACGTCTGCCTGGGGTGGGATGTAGGACAAATGTAGGACAATTAGTATAGACAATGAGACTCAAAAAGATGACTGAAGCTGGTATGACTTGGGTGGGAGAGGGATGGAGAGAGAATGCAAAGGTTACTTGCAGTTTGGGAAATCAATATTCATGCCACTTTGGTTGTAAGTTGCCCAAACAAAATATGAGATGCTGTCCCTCCAATTTGCATTTGGCCTCACTCTGAAAATGGAGCAGGCCTAGGATAGAAAGGTCTGTGTGGGAATGGGAAGTGGAATTAAAGTGTTTGGCAACCGGGAGATCTTGTAAGTCCAGGCGGACTGAGCGAAGGTGCTCAGCAAAACGATCGCCCAGTCTACGTTTGGTCTCGCCGATGTATAAAAGTCCACATATGGGCCACAGAGTGTTTCATTGTGATGTGTCCCACAATAGAATAATGAGAGTCCTACTTGCAGCAGCAGCAGCACAACGGGATAGTACTCTAACTTCAAGTAACCTTGCACCCCCCCCCCCCCCCCCCCTCTCCATCCCTCCCCTCCACCCAAGTTGTACCAGCTTGAAAGTCGTTTTTTGTGCCTAGATAGAGATAGACCTTGCTGTTCTGTTGATGTCAAATTAGGGTTGTGTGGGTTTGTTCAAGAACCTGATAGTTGCGGGAGAATAAGTGTTCCTGAACTGGGTAGTGTGGGACTTCAGGCTTCTGTACCTCCCACCTGACAGTAGCAGTAAGAAGGGGGTACAGTTGGTCGGGATCCTTGATGATAGACACTGCCTTCCTGAGGGAAGAGATGATCAATAGATTATCATGGTATCTGGAGGTCTTGTGAACATCTGTACTCTAAGGGTTTCCTTTAGAAATGGACCACAAGGTGGCACAGCAGTAGAATTGCCAGAGACCCAGTTTTGATCCTGACTACAGAGATTGGACCTTTTCCCTGTGACTGTGTGGGCTTTCTCTGGGTGCTTCGGTTTCCTCCCACACTCCAAAGACATAGAGGTTTGTAGGTTACTTGACTTCGGTAAAGATTGTAAAATGTCCCGAGTGTGTACGATAGTGCTAGTATACGGGATGATTGTTGGTGGGCCAAAGGGCCTGTTTCTACGCTGTATCTCCAAACTAATTGCCTTCTTCTTCCCGCTTTCTTTTGTGTTACTAAAGCCTTGGCAATCCTCCAAATGCCAACAACTGTCCAATTATTAACTGGATGTGATTTGGTTAGCTTATTTTCTTAATTACATTTATACACCATCAGGAAAATGAACAAGCATTTGAAAGTAAAGGAGACAAAATATTTTTGTGGGTGTCAACAAGAATGTTACTTCAGACAACAGTACAAAAGAGCACAGCTGGAATTTCCTTGGATGTTCTCCCAGTGCTGCTTTAATTTCGACAGTAGGTTGTTCACAAACCTGAAAGAGATTCATGAGGATGAAGCAAAAATCGGTCACCAATAGTGCTCAGGTGACGGTCACTTTGAGCCTTTAAACAGGTAGTCAGGACGCTTTGTGACAACTCTTCTGTATTTATTGAACTGTGAGGACAAAACGGATCAATGTAACATTGCTAACTTCATGTCACTGTTCAGCCCAACTTGCCCATGCCTACCAAGTGTAGATGTCCCATCTACGCTTGTCCCACCTGCTTGCATTCCAATGGTGCTTTTCCACATTTGACCTATATTCCTGACACATTCATCAAGTGCACAATGAGCAACAGCAGGTCAGGCGGCATCTCTGGAATAAACATTGATAGGTGATGTTTTGGGTCGAGACGTCAGTTTGAAGAAGGGCCCCAACCTGAAACATCACCTATCCATCTTCTCCAGAAATGCTGCCTTGCCCGATGAGTTACCCCAGCACTTTGTGTCCCTCACTATTTCTTGATGCCTGTACTCAGGGTAAAACATAAACCTGGCTATTCCCCTCATGATTTTATAAATGGTGCTATGCATAAGGTATTTGTAGACTCTTCTTAGTATGGGCCACACATTGTGACAGTGGTATCTCCATTGAATTGTCATGCTTTTCAGGACAGAGATGCATGCCAAGGAGTTTAATGCAGCCATGCTGTTTCAGTTGGCACACTAACTACACCGCACAAGAGAAGTGAACTCTAAGAAAATGAATCTTCTGTAATACTCCAGCATCAATATTAACATGACATTGATGCAGATTTTTACAGAAAGATCAAGAAATGAAAAAAGAAAATCATCCTCAAACATACCTTGCTCATCAGCCACCAGATTGTAGTGCAACATGTATTTTAAATTCACACACGCACACACTCCGGGAATCGAGAAAACTGTTCACTTACTGCATGGCCTTTAGAGGAAATATTTAAAATTGTATCAACCCTCTTTAAAATATTCCCAGCTTGTTTTCATAATAGTTTAGTTTAATGATACACCATCGTCCAAACCAACCATTGATCACCCATTCACACCAGTTCTATGTTATCCCATTTTCTCATCCACTCCCTGCACACTAAGGGCATTTTTCCAGAGAACCAATTAACCTTCATCTTTGGGATGTCTTTGGGATGTGGGAGGAAACCGAAGCACCCAGAGGAAGCCCACATGGCCACAGGGTGAACATGCAAACTCCACACAGACAGCACCCGAGGTCAGGATTGAACCCGGGTCTCTGACACTGTAATGCAGCAGCTCTACCTGCTGCACCACTGTGCCACCCGATTCTCACTCTTCAAATGCATTTGATGATCTGAATATTACTTCAGAGTCACATGAGTGACTTCGTGAAGAAGCCCCGCCAGGCGCATGCGCGTCATTACGTCAGACGCATGGCACACCGATGGGCTGGAGAGCGCAGTTCCACCAGCGGTAAGTAATAAACCAGCAGGTAAACCAGTGGTTTTAAACAACTTTCTGCGGTTATTTAAACTCGGTAAGGCTGGTTTCAGGAGCCAGTGGGAGAAAACTCAGAATGAAGAAAATAACAAAAACGGATGCTGCCGTTCGGAGCAAAATACTTACCCACGGGACCACGGTTAGTGAGCGTAGGTCAGCTAGGAAAACACCGGCTGCAGTAACGCCGGTTACAAGGACGGCAACTACAGAACTGCCAGCAGCTGAGCTGATTCCATCAACACCGATGCCTCAGGGCACTTGGCCACTCCTGTCGGGAGGAAGGCCAAAAGAAAATTGGTCAGGCCTGTTGACTCAGATGAGTCTGACCAGGAAGACTCCCCTCCTTCAAAAAGATGGTCTGGGGACATCTTGAAAAGATGGAACAATTGATTGAGCGAATGCTGAACCATGAAGTGTTCCAGTCGGGGTTGCATACCCCCAGGATTCCCCAACAGCTCTCAGGAGCAGCCTCAGGCAGAGGCCCGTATGGCGAGGAGGACTATCAGCAACATGCTTACGAGTTCCAGTGGGAACCCCCATCACCAGCACCTTGTTTAGGGCTGGGTGATACCTCCCTAGAGCAAGGCTCAGGAGAGCCAGGGCAGGAGGAATCTGACCCTGAAGTTCGTGTCACTGCTCTTGTGCATACACCAAAGCACATGAGCCATGCTCCAGGTGTCCCGGATGTGGCCAGACATTTTGCCATACCGGAGGGGACTGGTGAAGCCATGGAGGATAATCTGGCCAGCAACATTAATTTTACTTGTGACTTTGAGTGACTACGTGAAGAAGCCCCGCCTGGCGCTGGATCGGCATTACGTCGACGCTATCGAAGCAGAGGAAGAGCTGCAGAATAGCTCCAACACAGCGGTAAGGAAACGGCCCGCAGGTAAGTAAAATTATTTTACTTCCAGGGCGTTTTCTAAAAACTCCGTAGGCTGGTAGGTAAGCCAGGAGGAGTTAAAATAAAAATACAAATGTTTTAAAAAATCGCGGGTAAAACGTGCGTCCCGGGGTGTAGAAAAGTCGGGACAGCAGATTTTTGCGGAGCCGGTTCCGATACCGGTGGCCGTTGAAATACCCATTAGTGAGCCTTTGGTTGCTCCACAAACAAAAACTTTGAAAACCCAGTGCCTAAAATGTAAAAGGAAGCTTGAAAGGCCTGAGGTTTCTGAAAGATCCTGAAAGGGAAGCCTTTGGCTAAGTATCGATCAAATGGAGAAAATACTCCAAACAATATCAACCAAGGGTCTAAGTACCCAGAATATTCCCAGGCAGCCCCTGAGGGGGTTCCATATCATGAATATGGTGCCAGTTTGAATTGGGAATTAAAACTCCAGTGCCTGGGATTGGGCTGGAGGAAGTCTCCTTGAACAAGTTTCAGGAGTACCAGGGCTGTATGAGTCTGACCCTGAAAGTGGTGTTTGTGGTCAGAAGTACCCACCACAATACAAATCCAGGTGTGTCTGATGGGGCACAAAGTTTACTATACCTGGAGGAGGCGGTGAGGCCATGGAAGGAAACCTGGCGGCCAATGTTAATTATATGGTCTCTCACCTGCCTCAAAAAAGCTGTTATGGTTGAGACAGCAGATTTGGATTTAAACACCTATTTATTTATGGTCAGAAGTACCCACCACAATACAAATCCAGGTGTGTCTGATGGGGCACAAAGTTACTATACCTGGAGGAGGCGGTGAGGCCATGGAAGGAAACCTGGCGGCCAATGTTAATTATATGGTCTCTCACCTGCCTCAAAAAAGCTGTTATGGTTGAGACAGCAGATTTGGATTTAAACACCTATTTATTGTACCTCAAAGAAGGTACCTATGGTGAATCCGGCTTTTTGGGCGCCAATGTCAGCAATAATGCGAGCACAGGAATTACGATTCAAAGAATCCTCAAGCTAATTTTGGCATCACTGTCTTTTGGAAGACAAGCTGGAAGGTTGTGGAATGACCAAAGTTCAGAATAAACATATGTTGGGCTTATTCTGCAACTCATTTTGAGATAAATTATATAAAAATGGAAGATTGCCATTCGGCCCCTTTTACATCCAAGATTTTCAGGGTTGTGCAGGGCAAGCAATGATCAAGCTCTTGGTTATTTGTTCGGAGAAAATCTGTCTAAACAAATTAAAGAAATGGATGAAGAGGCAAAAACTGTTGGCCTTGTGAAACCCTTCAGTTGGCCAGAAAGGCTGGTCATATGAGAAGGGGATTTGATTTTGGAGCTGGAACGAGCCGAGGCAGGAGTATGATAAGGAAGAATTACCAGCCAGCACAGCCGGATGTACACCCATTTATTGGGTAAGGAGATCATTTTGTCCAGTTGGAAAGGTACAAAAACTTTATCCTATTAAAGAAGGATGTTTGGATGAACCTCAGATTGGTGGTAGACTCCGAATGTTTATAATAAAAGGGAGGTATGGATCCATTGGGACACAATAAGCCTAATCATTCTTTGATGTTTCAGTCTTGAAAGAATTCAAATTGACAGAGGTTAAGAATTTGTGTGAGAAAGGAGTTATTGAGAAAACAGGAGAGGATCCACAACAATTGTATCAAATATTTTCCCCAGACCGAAGAAAGATGGGGGTTGTAGAATCATTTTAGATCTCACACAATTGAATACATTTGTCCAGTATAAACATTAAAAATGGACACATTCAACACTGCAATGCAGCTGGTATCAACAGGTTGTATATATGGCTACAATAGATTGAAGGATGCATATTTTCGGTCCCAATTCACCATAGTTTCGCAGGTAATTAAAGTTTATGGATGGGAATGCTGTGGCAATACAAAGCTTTGCCTAATGGATTAAGTTCAGCACCTGGATTGTTCACTAAATTGTTGAAGCCAGCACTTGCACTGCTAAGGGCACAAAAACACATCATTATGGCTTATCTAGATTACATTTTAATTGTCAATGCTAATCAGGAATCAGCTGAAAAATCAGTCTCAGCAACTACAAGCTTGTTTGAGAAGTTGGGTTCCTGATTCATCCAACAAAATCTAAGTTACAGCCATCCCAAACCATTGAATATATGGGATTTGTGATTAACCATGTTGGTAACTTTACCAATGGATAAGGTGTTAGATTTGACAAATGTGTGTCAGAACCTGATTAACAAACCTTATCCCTCCATCCGAGAGGTTGCCAAGGTTATTGGTAAATTGGTAGCAGCATTTCCAGCAGTAGAGTTTGGTCGTCTACATTACCAAAATCTTCAAAGGGCAAAAACTCAAGCGCTTATTCAGCGAGCAGGCCATTTTGATAGACCAATGCAATTGCCTAAGGAAGCTTTATCAGAATTACATTGGTGGATTGAGAATGTTCCACAAGCTGCTAAGAACATTTTAGTTCATCAGCCAGTAGTGTTTTTGCAAACTGACGCAAGTTCTCTCGGATGGGGGGTGCTACGGATAATGAGACCAGCTGTGGAGGCAGATGGGCTGCCCAAAAGGATTTATTGCTCCAAACATATGGTATTAATTATTTAGAGCTACTGGGAGCATTTTATGGATTAAAAGCTTATTGCTCTTCATTAAAAGATTTGCATGTCCAAGTACAAATAGATAATACCACAGCTGTGGCATATATCAATCACATGGGTGGTGTCAGATCAATATCATGTGATCATCTGGTAAACCAGATGTGGCAATGGTGTATGGCAAAAAAATATATATATATATTTGGCTTTCAGCTATTTATCTCTCGGGGAGAGACAATGTTGTGGCAGACAAAAGATCAAGAATATTTAAAGACAATACAGAATGGATGTTAAATCCACAAATTTTCAAAAATATTGTCAGTCGGTATGGAGTACCGGACATTGATCTGTTTGCATCCAGATTGAATCACCAATTGCCCAAATACGTGTCTTGGGAACACGATCCAGGGGCAGTAGCGGTGGATGCTTTCTCGCTACACTGGGGGAATACGTTCTTTTATGCTTTTCCCCCATTCTGTCTCATTGGGCAATGTCTCAAGAAAATAGCGCAAAGACGCTGCCAAAGGCATTTTGGTGGTGCCAAATTGGCCCACGCAGTCATGGTTCCCATTGATGCTAAAAATGATTATTGAACCATGTATGACAATTCCCAGTTGCGACAATCTGTTGACACAACCAGTAACAAAAGAAATTCATCCGTTGCATGATCATATGAATTTGTAAATCTGCAGGTACTGACCAGACCGTTGCAAGAGTTTGAACTGTCGGACAGGGCCATGGATGTTATAGATGCAGCTTGGAGGAATAGCACTAAAAAACAATATATGTCGCATATAAGGAAATGGGAAGTTTTTGTACACAGTCAAAGATATCTTATCATACTGCAAACATTTCAAATGTATTGGAGTTCCTTGCTGGGTTACACTTTGATGAGCATTTGAGTTATAGTGCCATTAATTGTGCTCGTAGTGCATTGTCATCCTATTTAGGACAAATTTCGGATCGGGATTCAGTTGGGTCTCACCCATTAGTATCCCGATTCATGAAAGGAATTTCAATAAAATCCTCCCAAGCCCAGATATACAGAAATTTGGGATGTTAACATTGTTCTCACTTTGCTTAAACAATGGACTCCAATTAATTCAATGTCTTTGCAGAAATTAACATTCAAGGTGGTAATGTTAATGACATTGGTATCAGCTCAAAGAGTACAAACTTTGCAATTGTTATGGTTGGATTGCATGCATGTGACTACAGATAACATTGTGTTTTATGTTTATGACTTGATCAAACAAAGCAGACCAGGAAGAACTGGAATGAAGGTAATGTTTAAAGCATATCCTATTGATGAAACATTGTGTGTAGTTAAGCATTCAACTCAATACATTGAGGTAACCAAAAATCTCAGAGTTTCTGAGAAAGCGTTATTGATAACACACAAAAAGCCACATACAAAAGTTTCAGTTCAAACCATTTCTAGATGGTTAAAACAGGTTTTGGGTCTAGCAGGAATAGACACTGATGTGTTTAAATCTCACTCTACTGGGGCGGCAGCTACGTCCGTGGCGAAGGTACAGGACGTACCACTCGATCAAATTTTAGAGGCCGCAGGGTGGTCTAGAGAAGAGATTTTTTTTTTTTTTCAAAGTTCTACAATAAACCTGTTGTCACGGTGCCAGGATTTGGACACGCAGTACTGGGTTCTCTTTAAATGCTTGCTTTGTTTTATATTATCGATTTATATTATCGATTTATGTTACCATTGACATCATTTATCAATTTATTTTGTAATTTTCCCCTGCGATAAAGGGGTTATTATTAAAAAAGTTGTTCTTTTTATGATTAAAGGACTTATTACATAAATTGTAACAATGTCTTAAAATACTATTTACTCACTACTGTTTTGACTAAACAGAGAGTCGTATGAAATGAATTTACGACATAAAAAACACAGAGCTTTAAAATCTTCATGTAGTCACTCACGTGACTCCGAAGTAAAATAGTGAGATTAAACGAGAACTTACCTGTTCGAAGTTTGATCTTTATTTTATGAGGAGTTACAATGAGGGATTACGTGCCCTCCACTCCCAACCCTCATAATGTAAATGATCATCTGGTAGTTCTAGTCTATTTTGAGCCTTACTATTTTACTTCGGCTATTGGTTCTGTGTTTTTCATGCCGCTGCTTTGAAGTATGCCGATCCAGCGCCAGGCGGGGCTTCTTCACGTAATCCCTCATCGTAACTCCTCATAAAATAAAGATCAAACTTCGAACAGGTAAGTTCTCGTTTAATCTCACTATTATATGGCCTCTCTCCAGCTCCAGGACTCCATTATGGAGGAGACTTTGCTTCGTTAACAGACACCTGTTAACTGTGCATTGCTCAAGGTGCCCACCATGAACTTGGCCATCTGGGGGCAAATGAGCGCATCCATGAGGGGGCAGGAGCTGCAATTCCAGAAAGTCCTCAAATTGGTGGGGGCAGGGATAACAGCGTTTGGGCGAATGGTCCAAGGAGCACCGGTGTCAGGTACACAGCAGGATATGTTGGCCCTGCTGTGCAATGCTCATTTTGAGCTCAACTGCATCCAGAAGATCGCCATAAAGCCAACACTCAATCCATGCTTTGCGGCTCTATGCAAGTCCTCGAATGTCCAGGCAGCTAATTTTCTATTTGGTGAAGACCTGGCGAAGCAAGTTAAAGATCTCGAGGAAGAGGCAAAAACCATCGGCCTCATTAAAACCTATACACCCTCGGCCAGGATACTGCCTCGCAAGCCTTTTCCCTTCAGGCGAGCTACAGACGCTGGAGTAGGTCAAGGATCAAGCAGAGGTTTTCCAGCTACACGCCGTTCACATGCACCTCTGCACACCCCCAACATGGCCAGGAGGTTGAGAAATCCGAGATCAACCATGGAGGTACGAGTAACTGGTTTGGTACAGGATATATCCTCTGGGGAGCAGCCTCTAGTCGGGGGTAGGTTGCAATTGTTTTATGATGAATGGTGCTGCATAACATCAGATTTATTTATACTGGACAGTATCCGGGTGTCTCGAATTGAGTTTATGTCAGGAATACATCCACCCACACAAAATACGCCGTCGGGTATTGTTTTTTTCAGGACCAGAAACTCTACAGGTGAATGATGAAATTGGGGTTTTATTCCAAAAAGGGGTAATTGAAAGGACGGCATATCATCCTCAACAATTTGTGTCCAATATATCCCCCAGTCAGAAAAAGGATGGTGGGTGTCGAGTCATTCTGGACCTAACCCAACTAAATTCTTATGTCCAGTATAGACATTTTAAAATGGATGCTTTCAGTACTGCTAAGCAACCGATATCAAAAGGTTGTTATATGGCAAACATAGATCTGAAAGATGCATATTATTCAGTACCAATTCATCATCAGTACCGTAGATACTTGAAATTTAGTTGGGTGGGACAGCTGTAGCAATTTAAAGCATTGCCCAATGGGTTAACCTCAGCCCCTAGCTTATTTACAAAGTTGTTGAAACCAGTTCTGGCGCTACTCCGCGCCCAGAATCACATTGTGATGGCTTATCTGGATGATATTTTAATTGTAAGAAACACTCAGGAAGCAGCTGAGGAGTCGGTTTCAGTGACCAAACACCTGTTTGAGAGGTTAGGTTTTCCCATCCATCCAACTAAATCCAAGCTAGTACCATCCTGAATAATTGACTATTTGGGGTTTGTCATTGATTCAATTGATATGTCAGTGACTTTGCCTATGGCCAAGGCTGTTGAAATCATGGAGGCCTGTAGCAATCTGGTAGAGGAACAACAACCCTCCATCCAGCAAGTAGCCAGTGTCATTGGTAAATTAGTGGCGACTTTCACTGGAGTGCAGTTTGGACCTATGCACTATCTGAGTTTGCAACGAGCTAAAGAACAAGCACTTAAAGAACATGCAGGTCATTTCGACAGACCAATGCAGTTGCCAGCCAAAGCTATTGCCAAGTTGCAATGGTGGATAATTAATGTCTCACGAAGTACTAAAAACATTTTGTCTCAACAACCTTCAGTTATTTTACAAACAGATGTCAGTGCTTCAGGATGGGGAGCCACTGATACCGAGTCTAGCTGTGGTGGCAGATGGAGTGTGCAAGAGGAATGAAGCCTACAGGGGCATGGGATAAATTACTTAGAATTGCTGGGTGCATTCTATGGCCTAAAAGCATATTGTTCAACAATGAATGATTTACATGTTCAGCTCCAGATTGACAATACCACGGTGGTTGCATATATCAATCACATATGAGGAATTAGGTCAGTATCATGTGATGATCTGACTAACCTCATTTGGGACTCATGCATTCCCAGAAATATCTGGGTCTCAGCTATCTACCTACCAGGTAGAGATAATGTGGTGGCAGACACCAGGTCACGCAAATTTATTGACAATACAGAATGGATGCTGAATCCAAAAGTTTTTTAAATGATTGTCAGCCGGTATGGCTTGCCAGACATAGATCTGTTTGCATTCAGGCTAAATCACCAGTTACCTAAATACGCTTCATGGGAACCAGATCCAGGGGCAATAGTGGTGGATGCATTTTCGCTACATTGGGGATGTACGTTCTTTTACGCTTTTCCCCCATTCTGCCTCATCAGTCAATGTCTCACCAGAATAGAACAGGACTCTGCCTCAGGCATTTTGGTGGTTCCTGACTGGCCAACATAGCCATGGTTCCCATTGGTCCTGAGACTGATGACACAGCCATTCATGACTGTCCCCAAATGCAGTAACTTGTTGGTTCATCCGGTGACAGGAGAAAGTCATCCTTTACATGATCGCATTAATCTGTTAATCTGCAGATTTTGACCAGACCATTCCAAGGGTTCTGACTGTCGAGTAGGACCGTGGATGTGATTACTGTGGCCTGGAGAGATAGCACCAAAAAACAATTTGTATCTCATATTAAGAAATGGGAGATGTTTTGTTTACAGTCAGATATATCTTGTCATACTGCAAGCATACCGGATGTATTGGAGTTCCTTGCTACATTGCATTTAGATGAACAATTGAGCTATAGTGCCATTAATAGTGCTCGGAGTGCTTTGACCTCCTATTTAGGGCAATTGCCTTAAATTTATCGGGTCTCAACAATTTATCGGGTCTCATCCGCTAGTGTCCCGATTCATGAGAGGTATTTTTAACAAAAACCCTCCTAAGCCTAGATATACAGAAATCTGGGATGTGAGCATAGTTCTCACATTGCTTTGGCAATGGGCTCCAATCACATCTCTATCTTTTCAGAAGTTAAAGCTTAAAGTGGTTATGCTCAAGGCGCTAGTATCAGCGCAACGGGTTCAGACATTGCAAAAGCTACGGCTGGATAGCATGCATTCTTCTGTAGATAATATTACGTTTTATGTATATGATTTAATCAAACAAAGCAGACCAATGATGGCTGGAACCAAAATAAGCTTTAAAGCATACCCCATTGACCTAAGGCTATGTGTAGTTATGCACCTTGAGTCAATATATCGAGGTACCAAGAGTCTCAGAGGCTCTGAAACAGCGATGCTCATCAGCCACAAAAAAACTCATAAAAAGGTGTCAGTACAAAATATTTCTAGGTGGTTGAAACAGGTTTTGGATTGTG
Source organism: Raja brachyura (assembly GCA_963514005.1). Next base: position 62,257,096 of record OY740787.1, read on the forward strand.
CTGGAGTAGACACTCATGTGTTTAAATCTCACTCCACCAGGGCGGCATCAACATCCACAGCAAAGACACAGGACGTGGCTCTAGATCAAATCCTCGGGGCCGCAGGATGGTCTAGTGAATCAACGTTTCCAAAGATCTATGACAAACCTGTCCTGGCAGTGCAAGGTTTTGGGAATGCTGTTTTGGGTTCTGTTTGATTTCATTTGTAATTTTCATTTGCAATTTCCCCCTGGGATAGAGGGGTTATTACTGTTTTGTTTATTATTAAAATGTTCATTGGATAATTTAAGCAATGTTCAATACATTATTTGTTCAATCTTGTGTCAACTGAAGCAGTGTGTTGTATGGAACTGGATCTACGGCATGAAATTACAGAGCTTTGAAATCTTCACGTAGTCACTCACGTGACTCCGAAGTAAAATAGTAAGATTAAACGAGAACTTATCAGTTTGAAGTTAATTTTTATTTTATGAGGAGTTACGATGAGCGATTACGTGCCCTCCGCTCCCGACCCTCATAATCGCAAAGATCATCTGGTAGTTCTAGTCTTCTGAGTCTTACTATATCACTTCAACTGTAGTTACTGTGATTTAACGCCGCTGTTTTGAAGTATGACGCGCATGCGCCTGGCGGGGCTTCTTCACGTAATCCCTCATCGTAACTCCTCATAAAATAAAGATCAAACTTCAAACTGGTAAGTTCTCATTTAATCTTACTATTATTTCACAGACAAACAGTGGAACTGGAATCATTGTGTAGGAAAGAATTGCAGATGCTGGTTTACACCGAAGAGAGACACAAAGTGCTGAGTAACTCATCATGTCAGGCAGCTTCTCTGGAGAAAAGGTGACGTTTCGGGTCGCAATAAAGTTGGGTCTGAGAAAGGGTCTCAGCCTGAAATGTCAGCTATTCTTTTTCTCCAGAGAATGCTGCCTGACCACTTATTTACTCCAGCATTTACTGCTTATGAACTGGAATCATTATCTGCCATGTAGTTATTTCTGGGCAGGTACATGTATTGTAAATCAGAACATAATGAAATGCCCCTCTATTGCCAAGATGGATCCCAAAGAGCCCCCCACCAGCCCTCCCAAGCAGTCACACAAGGCAGACAACCAGCCTATTTCTGGACAAAATGAAAGCTGCACCTTTGCATACCTCCAACATTTGCCTTCTCTGTGCTGTAAAACAAATACTAGACTTCCAAATGTTGCATTACTTTCAGCAAAAGTAACCTCTATTTTTGCATGACTATTAACATAGGTTACATGGATGGGACATGTTTAGAGAGATATATGGGCCAAACATGAGCAGATGGGACTAGTGTAGATGGGACATGTTGGTCGCATGGGCAAGTTGGGCCGAAGGACCTCTTTCATCACTGTATGATTCATAACAAAATGTCCAGGGCATTTTCCAAGAATCCTATCAAGCAAAACTGATGCCAACACACTGTAGGAGATATAATGACAGATGGCCAAAGCTGGTTCGAAAGGTTTTACTGAGTGTGGAATGGAAAAAGTAGGGAGACAAAGCTTTAAGAGGAAATTCCAGAACATATTTCTTATCAACTGAAAGGATGATAAGCTGATGGGAGTGCATTTAAATTCAATCAAATAGTCAGTTTTAGAGAACCATGGGCAATAGTTTCATTTTTAGTTTAGTCTATTGTCATGTGTATCTGGGTACAGTAAAAAGCTTTTTGTGTGCTATCCAGTCATTGGCAATATTATACATTCAAGCCATGCACAGTGTACAGATACAGGATAAAGTGAATAACATTTAGTGCAAGGTAAAGTACGATTAAAGGCTGTCCAAGGGTCTCCAATGAGCTAGATGGGAGGTCAGGATGGCTCTCTAGTTGGTGATAGCATCAGATGAGGTGAAACTATACATTTTTTGTTAAATTGGTGATATTGGTTGACTTGTGAGTCAGCAATAGGGCAGCCTCAGTATGCACTATCTCCCTGACCCCACCCTCATCGCTGGAACAAGGAGAAAAGGTCACCCCAGCCAGATACTTATTCATGGCCATTGAATGTGGAGTAGACTTCATGGGCCGAATGGCCTAATTCTACTTCTATCCCTTGTGACCTTCTTATGACCTTATGGACTACAGCTCGGCCTTCAACACCATAATCCCAACCAATCTATGGCTGCAGGGATCAGCAACCTGTGCTGCACTAGATGCAGCATTTTCTCACTAATGGACCACAATCAAACACACGTCCTCTCATGAGGTAAGTGTGTAAAATTGTAAAATTGGCCCTAGTGTTTAGGATAGTTTTAGTGTATGAGGAGATCGCTGGTCAGCATGGATTCGGTGGGCCGAAGGGTGTGTTTCCACTCTGTATCTCTATAAAGTTTAAAGATGAGGAAATTCAAAGTCAAGTCAAAAAGTCAAAAGAGTTTATTGTCATGTGTCCCTGACAGGACAATGAAAATCTTTCTTGGCATAGCACAACAGAACATAGTAGGCATTGACTACAATTATATACGTAAATACACACATGAATTAATAAATTAATAAAGTGCAAATAACAGATGGAGGGATATTAATGTTCAGAGCTCTGAGCCAAGTTTAATAGCCTGATGGCTGTAGGGAAGTAGCTATTCCTAAACCGGGTTGAGAATTCTATTTTCTTGATTGAAGATAGACACAAAATGCTGGACTAACTCAGTAGGACGGGCAGCATCTCTGGAGAAAAGGAATGGGTGATGTTTCGGGATAAGACCCTTTGTCAGATTCCCTAGATTCACTGTTTCCAGCTTTGTGCAAATTCCTTGCTCTCTAAACAAGAAGATCCCATCTGATCAATTGATCCAGTGAATTAGCATGCTGCTGCTACTTAGATATCCCTCCAGTTGCTATCTGTGTGTACCTGTGTTTGTTTTTCATCTTGTATTAATGCTATGCACACATGCGGAAGACGTACAGACACACTGCTGCTTTAGTGCCTCAGTGTTAAAGCCCTCTCATTTCAGGCAGCTAACTAAAACAGCTGCAGCCCGCTAATGAATGTTCAATGTTCAGTGATCTTTCTGCATCAAATTTACTTCTTATTGGATTGGTTTGAAGTTATGGTGTAAGAGTGGTTTATTTTCCACAGTGGTCCAGTGAATACGATTATACGAATTAAGATCAGAGCAGACAACAATGCCCATTCAGTCTGCTCCGCCATTTAATACAACCCTGATTGCGACAGATTTAGTGCATTTCTAATCCATTTATAGAAGGCGGAACAGTGGCGCAGCAGGTAGAGCTGCTGCCTCACATGCTAGAGACCTGGATTGGATCCTAACCTTAGGTGCTCTCTACGTGTGGATTTTGCACGTTCTCCCTGTGACCAAGTGGGTTTCCTCTGGATGCTTCAGTTTCTTCTCACATCCCAAAGACGTGCGTGTTTGTAGGCGAACTGTCCCTCTGTAAATTGGCACTGGTGTGTATGTAGTGGGATAACATAGAATTAGTATGGTGATCGATGGTCGGTGTGGACTTGGTGGGATTGAAGAACCCATTTCCATGCTATATTTTTCAATATATTCAATCAATTAATCAATTGCCTATTAAAATCGCTGCCTTAGAATGTTAAATGGGTTTCAAATGATCACTCCCATGAAGATTGACATGGAACTAGTGTTCATGATCGATGGCTGATCGATGGTCGGCTGGACTCGGTGGGTCGAAGGGCCTGGCTTCATCCTGTATCTTTCAATCAATCAAGGCAGGAAGAGTAGAAATGGGTCACTGGGTTCTCAGTCCCTTTGCGAGAGTAGAAAACAATCTATATTTTCTAACCATTTTCTCAGCAGCATCTCGAGCTTAAGTGACCACGTTTTTGTCGCGGTTTTCAGCAGCCGGATAATTGCACGAAGCACGTCCTATTTTTGGACTAATGTATTTAAGGATTTTGTTCAAGTTATTTAAAGCTCTCAGAAGGTCACCCTCTCCACAATATGTGCGGTATGTTACAGCCCCTTTGCCACTGCATAAGAAACTATTATTCCCAAACAGTGGCAATTATTTCCTACCACACAGCCAGAGTTCAAAGTACAGTCATCTATAAATAATTCGATAAAGCACTAGGGTTGAATGAGTTTCCAATTTAATAATGAAGTCGACTTTTTTTAGTTAGCAAATAGTTTTGCTTAATTATTTTTACACAATATAACTTCCTTTAATGCAAAGTTATTAATTTGTGAGACAACAAGCAAAGAGAATAGGAGAAACATTTGTATAATCCTGCAGAAATGTAATCTCCAATTTGGACCACAGTTTAATTCACATTATGGGCCTGTCCCACAGGCAATTTTTTGGGTGACTACAGGCGACTGCCGCAAAATTTTCACCATGTTGACAGTTTTTCAGCGACAGTGGTGACAATTTTTGCTGTCGTAGGCGCTGTCATAGGCGCTGTCGTAGGTGCTGTCATAGGTGCTGTCATAGGCGCTGTCGTAGGTGCTGTCGTAGGTTGTCGCCAGGTGTCGTAGGTGAATTCCATTAAAGAATCGCCTGAGTGGAGCAGGCCCACAAGGGAGCCTTGTTATTATTATATTCCATCAACCTCAAACTTTGAAACTTATAAATGCCTCTGCCTGTCTCTGCCTCTTTCTGCCTCGCTCTGCGTCTCGCTGTCTCATTCTCTCTGCCTCTCTCTGCCTCTCTCTGTGTCTCATTCTCTCTGCCTCTCTCTGCCTCTCTCTGTGTTTCTCTGTATCTCACTGTCTCTTCTAACCTGCTGTGCATTTCCACTAAATCTTTGCAATACTGGGTGATGTTTCTTGTGACTTTGCTAGAGCATTTAAACTTGTTTATCACAGAAGACTCTCAATCTACTAGAATACGAACTGTAAATTAATGCCTCAAGGATTTATGGGTCTGTGCTATAGAGGTTGGGCAGGCTAGGACTTTATTCCATGGCGTGCAGGAGGCTGAGGGGTGATCTTATCTTATAGATAAGGTAAATATTTTACCCAGAGTAGGAGAATGAAAAACTAGAGGACACAGGTTTAAGGTGAGAGGGAGAAAGTTTTAATAGGAACCTGAGGGGTAACTTTTTCATACAGATGGTTGTGGGTATATGGAATGAGCTGTCAGAGTAGGTAGTTAAGGCTGGTGCCATCACAACATTTAAAAGACATTTGGACATGGATAGGAAAGGCTTAGAAGGATACTAGACTTAGTAGGACCCGTTGGGTCCCAGTCACACGGGAGGCCTGGTTCCCCAACACAACCCGTACCCCAATGCAATATTCCACCACTCACCCATAGCCCCTAACTGCGCAGGTACGTCTCATTTCCCCTCATCCCTCAGCATTCCCTCCCCCTCCTCTTCATGTGTGGAAGGGGGGTAGGGGGGAGGGGGGAGGGAAGGGGGGTTGTGGTGGTGGGAGGGGGGGTGTTGGGTGGGGGGGTGTATGGGTGGGGAAGGGGGGTGTAGGCAGGGAGGAGAGTGTAGATGGGGGAGGGAGTATGGGTGGGGAAGGTGGTGTGGGGGGGAGGGGTGGTGTGTGGTCGAGGGAGGGGGTGTGAGAGGGAGAGAGCTCTGAGAAAAGACGGGGAAGAGGGGGGCAGGAGCCAGCGAGGGGGGCCAGAGGGGAAAGGGCTGGTCCCCATCGCCAGCGCCCCGGCCCCACCAGCGTCCGGCCCCGACCTTTTTTAAACCTCGCTAACTTTTACAATATGCCACCAATCGGAACTAAACTAGTTGCACTCGAAGCACAGGGGAACGGGAGTAACCTGGCGAAACATTGTAGTGCTATCGCACACGGTTTTTGCGCAACTAGAAAAAATGTGCAAACCGGAAGAGCACAAGATCAGAGATTTAGTTATGTATACATGGGCCAAACACAGATAGGTGGGACTAGTGTAGATGGGGCATCTTGGTCAGCATGGGCAAGTTGTGCTGAAGGGCCTGTTTCTGTGCTGTATGACTCTATGACTATGACTCTATGAATACTATTCCAATTTTGTGTTTGGGCCTCCAGCTCATCCAGTGGTCATCAAAAGCTTCTGAAAGATATAATTAGAAATCAACTCTGACTGAACAGATTATTAATTGGAGACCCGTTTTAGTGCATCTCTTTTCCCAGCAACATTAGAAGGCTAATGCAAAATACACAATTTGCATCATGGCAATATTTCTTTATTTCTCTGGAAGGCCAATGGTTACCATGGTAGCAAATTTCACACTTCCTGGGAGAATCATAATATTCATCTATTGTGGCAACAAATTTTAAAGGAAATATGTGAATTTATAAAAAACATCACAATAAATACATCTGTTGGTATCTTCATTAGTGAAAATACATCTACACTTTTTAACTATTAGTCCCCACTAATATGTTTAGTAGACAAGATAAAATTTCACAAGGAAAGACAGAAAACTGGAGTAACTCAGCGGGTCTGGCAGCATCCCTGAAGAACATGGATAGGTGACATTTTGGGTCTGGGCCCTTCTTCACAAAGGATAAAACCTCCACGCTTCCTATGACCTGCCATACTTTGTTCATTCTCCCCACCCCACAATCAGTCTGAAGAAGATCCCGACCCGTAATGTCACCTACCTCTGTTCGCCAGTGCTGCTGCCAGACCTGCTGAGTTACGTTTGCATTTTGAGTCTTTCCTTGGTAAACCAGCATCTGCAGTTCATTGTTTCTATCAAATGCTACAGCCTTATTATCTACAGAACATGGAACAGTACAGCACAGATATAGGCCCTCCACAGATAAAACCAACTAATCTTCTCTGCCTGCATGTAATCCATATCCCACCACTTGTCTATCCAAAAGCCTGTTAAATGCCACAACAGCATCTGCCTCACCACCACCTACCCTGGCAATGGTGACAAGAACTGATTGAAGCTTCCGCCTTAACAAGTTGGGTCTCTATATTTCTGACTAGAGATCCTGAGTTAAAAGATAGCTCCAGTACTGCAGATGCTGGAAAAGTGAAATAAAACAAAAAATATTTGAGATACTAAGCAGGTCAAACAGCATATATGGGGAGAGAAAGAGCATTGACATTTCTCACATGGTCTATAAGCAGGAGAGCAGGGCAACCCAGTCCTGGGGTGAATGGAGTCTCATTTGTGCCAAACAAGGTCAAAAATCTCTCACAGAAGACAATCAGGACATTGGGAACCACATGTCACTAAGTAGAGACAGGGAATTGCAGATGCTGGTTAACACAAAAGGACACAAAAGTGCTGGAGTAACTCAGCAGGTTGAGCAGCATCTCTGGAGAACATGGACAGGTGATGTTTCAGGTCAAGACCCTTCTCGACCAGAAACTTCACCTGCCCAAGTTCCTGTCCATGTCTGAGGAAACGTCACGTGTCCATGTTCTCCAGAAATGGTGCCTGACCTAGAGCACTTTGTGTTGTCCAATATGTGTTGTATTGTGTTGTGTTGTAGATACTACAGCACTTTGTGTTGTCCTGGATGTCATTAAGTATTGGTGTGACCATAAGCATTGCATGGCAAGTAAACCAAGGCTTAGACAAAGTATTGATAGATACTTTGTCTAACCCCAAGCATTGTTTGTCTCATCATGGACAATAACCGACATAGCCGGGGCTATGACAGAAATATTTCAAATGTCATTAGAAACGGGAATAGTCCCCGAGGATTGGCGTACTGCGCATGTTGTTCCATTGTTTAAAAAGGGTTCTAAGAGTAAACCTAGCAATTATAGACCGGTTAGTTTGACTTCAGTGGTGGGCAAATTAATGGAAAAGATACTTAGAGATAATATATATAAGCATCTGGATAAACAGGGTCTAATTAGGAACAGTCAACATGGATTTATGCCTGGAAGGTCATGTTTGACTAATCTTCTTGAATTTTTTGACTAGGGAAATTGACGAGGGTAAAGCAGTGGATGTTGTCTATATGGACTTCAGTAAGGCCTTTGACAAGGTTCCTCATGGAAGGTTGGTTAAGAAGGTTCAACTGTTGGGTATAAATGCAGGAATAGCAAGATGGATTCAACAGTGGCTAAATGGGAGAAGCCAGAGGGTAATGGTGGATGGCTGTTTGTCGGGTTGGAGGCAGGTGACTAGTGGGGTGCCTCAGGGATCTGTGTTGGGTCCTTTGTTGTTTGTCATGTACATCAATGATCTGGATGAAGAGGTGGTAAATTGGATTAGTAAGTATGCAGATGATACCAAGATAGGGGGTGTTGTGGATAATGAAGAGGATTTCCAAAGTCTACAGAGTGATTTAGGCCAGTTGGAAAAATGGGCTGAAAGAAGGCAGATGGAGTTTAATGCTGATAAATGTGAGGTGCTACACCTTGGCAGGACAAATCAAAATAGGATATACATGGTAAATGGTAGGGAATTGAAGAATACAGTTGAACAGAGGGATCTGGGAATAACCGTGCATAGTTCCTTGAAGGTGGAATCTCATATAGATAGGGTGGTAAAGAAAGCTTTTGGTATGCTAGCCTTTGTAAATCAGAGAATTGAGTATAGAAGCTGGGATGTAATGTTAAAATTGTACAAGGCATTGGTGAGACCAAATCTGGAGTATGGTGTACAATTTTGGTCGCCCAATTATAGGAAGGATGTCAACAAAATAGAGAGGGTACAGAGGAGATTTACTAGAATGTTGCCTGGGTTTCAACAGCTAAGTTACAGAGATAGGTTGAATAAGTTAGGTCTTTATTCTCTGGAGCGCAGAAGGTTAAGGGGGGACTTGATAGAGGTCTTTAAAAAGATGAGAGGGATAGACAGAGTTGATGTGGACAAGCTTTTCCCTTTGAGAATAGGGAAGATTCAAACAAGAGGACATGACTTTAGAATTAAGGGACAGAAGTTTAGGGGTAACATGAGGGGGAACTTCTTTACTCAGAGAGTGGTAGCGGTGTGGAATGAGCTTCCAGTGGAAGTGGTGGCGGCAGGTTCGTTGGTATCATTTAAAAATAAAGTGGATAGGCATATGGATGAGAAGGGTATGGAGGGTTGTGGTATGAGTGCAGGCAGGTGGGACTAAGGGAAAAAAGTTGTTCGGCACGGACTTGAAGGGCCGAGATGGCCTGTTTCCGTGCTGTAATTGTTATATGTTATATGTTATATGTTACTGAGAATGGATGTAAAGGGATATGGGCCAGACGTGGGCGGCTGGGACTAACATAGATGGGGCCTCTTGGTAGGCATGGGCTGAAGGGCCTGTTTTCGTGCAGTATAGCTTTATTCTCAGAGGTGTCCGTGTTTCTTTCTGATATATTTAATCATGGCATGCCATTCTCCTGTGGAAGAATAGAGTTTGAGAAACGGAAGTTCAGCATGGACAAAGAAACAAGGATCTGAAGAAAGGACCCGACCCAAAACGTCACCTATTCATGAGCTTTAGAGATCCCGCCTGACCCATTGAGTTATTCCAAAACTTTACTATCACAACATTTAAGAAACATTTAGACAGGTACATGGATAGAATAGGTTTAGAAGGATATGGACCAAACGCAGGCATGTGGAACTAGTGCAGATGGGGCATGTTGGTCAACGTGGGTAAGTTGGGCTGGAAGGCCTGGTTCCACGCTGTATGACTCCACAACTCCTTGTAGGATTCTATCAGCATGGACGAGTTTGGCTGAAGGGCCTGTTTCTATGCTGTGGTACTTTAACCAAATGGTTATTTAGAATTCCACCAATGAATGGATTTTTATCTCTAAAAATATCACTACAATCTGGAAATATTCTCACATGCAAGTTACTGCTTGAGTATATAGCCACCAGCTAATTCTGCATTAATTGGACTCTTTCAAATTTAGTTTATCATTTTAATTCTACATTTCTGAGATCCGTTACGTGACTTTTAATTGAAGCAATTAAATATTTGGCGTAAACACGCGTGCACTTAGAAGTAAGTTAAAACTTGTGCCCAGTAGCGCTTTTGCTAGTAACCCTTATCGGTTGTATTGTAACTAAAGTGGTTGTTCACTTTCAGTATAAAATATGAATAAAATTAATTGTCCATCTACTCAACTATGATGGACAAAATAGTATTAGTTGGGAATATCGCGCCTCAATGGTTTAATAACATAGCTAATTCAACAGTTAAACTAATTATGCTGTCTGACATGAACAGTTTTTGATTTTATTCTCTTTAGGAATTATAGTTTAATTAAAAATCAATGGATCCAATAATGGGATGTAGTCTGGCGTAACTGACTGAGATATTCCTACTGTTAACGTGATACTGTAATGGGTGCAAGCTGGGTGCCCAGTATATTTGTAGGAATGAACTGGAGATGCTGGTTTACACCAAAGATAGACACAAAATGCTGGATTAACTCAGCGGGACAGGCAGAGTCTGAAGAAGGGTCCGACACGATGGATCAAAATGCTGTTTCTGCGCTGTATCTCTAAACTAAACTAAACTGTTAGGAGTCCGAGAATGCACCAGAAATTGTAAATTCCTTTCAGGTACAACTGCATTAGTGCACTGCTCAAGTAACATGTTTCTTCAGCTTAGCCAATTTGCTGTTCGAAAGTATTTTTTAATAAAACTCGCAGAGAAAGATGTTGTAGACATTCTTGTTAGAGTGAAAGTAATGTTATCGTGTCAAGTAGCTTATGAAGCATGCAGGCGTGGTTTCTGATGCATCATCTATCACTAAATGGCTGCAATGTGTTTAATTTTAGGTGATTACATCACCTTCCAAGCCAATTGATTTGGAATTTAATGGAGAACCATTGTAGTCATGAAATGGGTGCTGTGCATTTTCTTAAATGCACACGTTCAATTAATTCAATACTTTACAGAGAGCTACTGTATCTCCAAGTAAGGCGGTAGAGCCGCTGCCTCACAGCACCAGAGACCCACCTTCTCTCGTGACTTCGGATGCTGCCTTCTTGGAGTTTGCACATTCTCCCAGGAACCGGGTGGGTTTCATCCAGGTGCTCCGGTTTCCTCCTACATACCAAAGACGTGCGGGTTTTCAGATTAATTGGCCCTCTGTACTATGTCTAATTGGTTCTTTACCGAACCTTCTGCCTGACAGGAGCAGGGTGAAGTAGGAATGAGCAGAGTGGGATGATGATGATGATGATACTTTATTGTCACTTGTACCAAGGTACAGTGAAATTCTTTGTTTTTCCATAAAAAGTACACAATATAGTCGCCACAAAGGTTCAGACAAAGTTACGAAAAATACTCATCACTTCTTCATTCCCCATTCCCTCCCCCTTTCCCCCCACACCAGGTCCCCCTTTGTTCTCAATGCCCCCCCCCCCCCCCCCCCCACCTACGTCTGGTCCCTCTTTGATCTCGGCGACATGGCCCGTCCACTTCGGGCTGACTGCCCAGACTATTACCTCGAGGCTCCGACAATGAGAACATTGAGAGCCTTTCTCCTTTGCAAAGGACTCAATCATAATCACAATCATGATAATACTTTATTAACCAAGTTTGTTTTGCAACATATGAGGAATTCATACAAATAAAAAGCAACAGAACACACAAAATACATTTTAACATAAACATCCACCACAGTGACTCCTCCACATTCCTCACTGTGATGGAAGGCGAAAAAAGGTTCAAATCTCTTCCCTTCTAAGCTCTCCCACGGTCGGGGGCCTTGAGCCCTCCGTTGACGGGACGATCTTGACTTCCGTTGCCGGCGGCATTTGGGCCCTCCGCGTCAGGGCGATCCGCTCCTGCATGGGGGGATGTCAGCTCCCCCGCGCCGGGCAATCGAACCCTGCGTCGGGGCTGGTCGAACCTTCCGCGACATTTGAGCTTCCCGAATAGCCTTTCCCGGGACTGCGAACTCCTAATGTAAAGTCCGCAGGCCGCGGTTGGAACGATCCCTGGCAAGGGATCAGCTCTGATGTTAAGTCCACGTCCCGCGGTGAGGCTCAAGTCAGTCCGAGGAGGCCTCCAGCTCCATCAATGGTTGGTCGCAGAGCGACCGGAGATGCGATCCGGAAAATAATCGCATCTCCGGCAAGGTAAGAAACTGAAAAAAAGTTTCCCCCGACCCTCCCCCCACATGAAACAAACCGGAGAACATTTACACAAACTTTTAACACACACTAAAAAATGTTATAACTACATAAAAAAGAGACAGACTGTTGGCGGGGCTGCCAATCATGCGGTACTCATATCAAGAGTCAAGAGTATTTTATGGTACTGAAAAGGAATAACAAAATTCCTGCTTGCAGCAGGACCACAGGTCTGTAGACATCACTGTGCTCAATAGATTATATAATAATCAGACCAAGAAAAGAAAAGTTCAATAAATCAAAAACACAATACAGTGCAAAACAAAACCTGAAATCCCTAATGCCACCAAGGCAGTTTGTAGTTTAGTTGGAGTTCATAGTGTTCAATAGCCTGACGGATGTGGAGACAAAGTTGTTCCTGAACCTGGACGTTACCGTTTTCAGACTCTTGTACCTTCTTCCTGATCTTCGGAGTGAAATGAGAGTGTGACCAGGATGGTGTGGATCCTTGATGATGCCGGCTGCCTTTTTGAGGCAGTGTCTCGTATAGATCCCTACGATGGTGTTGAGGTCTGTGATATTGGAACGGCACAGTGGTGCAGTGGTAGAGTTGCTGCCTTACAGCACCAGAGACCCGGGTTCAATCCTGACTACGGGTACTGTCTGCACAGAATTTGTAAATTCTCTCTGTGACCATGTGGAAAATCTCAGGGTGCGAAAGGAGCGAGAGAGAAAACGGGGAATTACAGACCAGTTAGCCTGACTTCGGTGGTGGGAAAGATGCTGGAGTCAATTATTAAAGAGGTAATAATGGATACCTCTTTGGATAGCAGTAAAAGGATTAGTCCAAGTCAACATGGATTTATGAAAGGGAAATCATGCTTGACTAATCTTCTGGAGTGTTTTGAGGATGTGACAAGTAAAATGGATGAAGGGGTGCCAGTGGATGTAGTGTATCTAGACTTTCAGAAAGCCTTTGATAAGGTCCCGCACGGGAGATTGGTGACTAAAATTAGAGCATATGGTATTGGAGGTAGTGTGTTGACATGGATAAAAAATTGGTTGGCAGACAGGAAGGAGTGAACAGTAGGTGTGAACAGGTCCTTTTCAGAATGGTAGGCAGTGGCGAGTGGAGTGCCGGTGTTGGGGCCGCAACTGTTTACCATATATATCAATGATTTGGAAGAGGGAATTAGGAGCAACACGAGCAAGTTTGCGGATGACACAAAGCTGGGTGGCAGTGTGAACTGTGAAGAGGATGTTAGGAGGTTGCAGGGTGACCTGGACAGGTTGAGTGAATGGGCAGATGCGTGGCAGATGCAGTATAATATAGATAAAAGTGAGGTTATCCACTTTGGCGGCAAAAACAAGGGGGCAGATTATTATCTCAGTGGGGTTAGGTTAGATAAGAGGGAGGTGCAGCGAGACCTGGGCGCCCTTGTACACCGGTCACTGAAAGTTGCTTACAGGTACAACAGGCAGTGAAGAAAGCTAATGGAATGTTGGCCTTCATAACAAGAGGATTTCAGTATTGGAGTAAAGAGGTTCTTCTGCAGTTGTATAGGGCTCTGGTGAGACCACATCTGGAGTATTGTGTACAGTTTTGGTCTCCTAATTTGAGGAAGGACATCCTTGTGATTGAGGCAGTGCAGCATAGGTTCACGAGATTGATCACTGGGATGGCGGGACTGTCATATGAGGAAAGACTGAAAGGACTAGGCTTGTATTCACTGGAGCTTAGAAGGATGAGGGGATATCTTCTAGAAACATATAAAATTATAAAAGGACTGGACAAGCTAGATGCAGGAAAAATGTTCCCAATGTTGGGCGAGTCCAGAACCAGGGGCCACAGTCTTAGAATAAAGAGGAGGTCATTTAAGACTGAGCTGAGAAAAAACTTTTTCACCCAGAGAGTTGTGAATTCATGGAATCCCTGCCACAGAGGACAGTGGAGGCCAAGTCACTGGATGGATTTAAGAGAGAGTTAGATAGAGCTCTAGGGGCTAGTGGAGTCAAGGGATATGGGGAGAAGGCAGGCACGGGTTATTGATAGGGGATGATCAGCCATGATCACAACGAATGGTGGTGCTGGCTCGAAGGGCCGAATGGTCTCCTCCTGCACCTATTTTCTATGTTTCTATGTGCTCCGGTTTCCTCCCGCACTCCAAAGACGTACAAGAATGTAGTTTAATTGGCTTTAGTACATTGTAAAATTGTTCCTAGTGTGTAGGATAATGTTAGTGTAGAGATCATCCTATTAGTGTGATGGGTTAGTGACGGCCTCGGTAGGCTGAAAGACCTGTTTCCAAGATGTCTTTCTAAAGTCCAAAGTCTATTCTGATATATCACAGACGACATAGGTTTAAGGTGAGGGGGGAATGATTTAAGAGGAACATGGGGGGTAACTTTTTCTCACAAAGGGTGGAGGCTGGATGGAATGAGCTGCTGCAGGAGATAGTTAAGGCAGGTACTATCGCAACATTTAAGAAACATTTAGGCGGGTACGTTGATGGGACAGGTTTAGAGGGATATGGGCCAAACGCAGGCAGGTGGGACTGGTGTAGGTTGGGCATGTTTGCCGGCGTGGGCAAGTTGGGCTGAAGGGCCTGTTTCCACACTGTATGACTATGACTCTAGCAGAGTTGAATAGTTTATTTTACTGATGGCTGCTTGGGTGATATTGCCTTTGCTATTTAATTCACCACCTTAATTATAAATGGCACTTTGGTTGCCAATGTGGTTTTATCCTGGCAGCTGAGTACGTAATTTCATATTATATTTGTTAATCACGTTATGAATATTTATTATGTAATGTCACATCTTATGTTTTTTCACCAGTGTCATATGCTGTTAGAATTCTCAACCTTCTAGTTAGGAAGTGCTCGTTATGTTTAAACGGTAGGGCAACTTGATTGTCTTGTGGCAGGTTAGATCATTAGTATTTCCTTATTCTGATTAATTTTGCACATGCAGATTCATCTTATACTTAGTTTAGAGATACAGCGTGAAAACAGGCCCCAGGGCCCTCTGTGTCCATGCCGACCATCGATCGCTCGTTCACGCTAGTTCTATGTTATCCCACATACATATTTACTCCCTACACAGTAGGGACAATTTACAGAAGCCAATAATCTAACAAACCTGCACGTCTTTGGAATGTGAAATGAGACTGGAGCACCCGGAGAAAACCACAAAAGACCGAATAATATTTTTTATTGAATGGACACATTCAAGAATATTAACCACTTACATTTTTAAATCTAGTTGGTGGCACAGTCGCGCAGCCAGTACAGCTGCTGCCTAATGGCGCCAGAAACTCTGGTTCAATCCTGGTCTCAGCAACTGTCTGTGTGGAGTTTGCTTGTTCTCCCTATAACCACGTGCGATTCTTGCGGGTGCTCCGGTTTTGTCCCACATCCCAAAGACATGTGAGTTTGTGAGTTATTTGGCTTTTGTAAATTGCCTCGAATGTGTAGGGAGTTGATGCAAATGTGGAATAGCATAGAACTAATGTGAATGGGTGATCGATGACCAGCATGTACTCAGTGGGCTGAAGGGGCCTCTTCCATCTTTCAATCAATCAATCAAACTACAATAATTTAAAAAATATTATAATTTTTATTGCAACTTTCCAACATTCATGTTATATAGACTTTAGGGATACAGCGTGGAAGCGAGCCCTTTGGCCCACCAAGTTGTGCCAACCAGTACAAACTCCGTACAGACAGCATCTGTAACAGGATCACACCCAAGTCTATGGCGCTGTAAGGTAGCAACTCTACCACTGCACCACTGTGCAGCTCCATTATTCTCTTAATGCTTCCTGATTTAACTGCAAGAGTTCAATATTCAGAATGTAAGCTGAATGTCCCTTTTCCAGAGGTGAGTTGCACCTTGCTAAATCCAGTCTAATTAACAAATGCTTTCTCGGAACTGAATCAAAAGCAATCTGATGGAAACTGAAATTTAACTGAATGAAGGTGTAATCAATTCACCCTGGGAACAGTTTAGCCAGCTGTTGTGAATTTCTCCATAGTCAGAACTGGGTTTAGCATTGTGACTGATTTCCTCATGGGCTTTGATCTTTCAGCCCATTTTCAGATCAGACACAAATAGACAAATAAAAACAAATGCAGATGCAGATGAGGATTCATGTAAAGGGAAATCAATTTTAATTTATACTCAGTGTAATCAATAACATAGGTAGTTTTAAATTAGTTCTATGTTATCCCACTTTTCCATCCACTCCCTACACGGTGGTACAAATTCTATTTTAGTTATAATCCATATTCATACATTCCCTGCATATCCATGTGCCTTTCCAAAAGCCGATCCAATATTTTTGGGATCTTTTTTAGAAAAACTCACAGTGGTGCAGCGGTAGAGCTGCTGCCTCACAATGCCAGAGACCCGGGTTTGATCCTGACTATGGGTGCTGCCTGTAAGGAGCTTGTACGTTCAACCTGTGATCGCATGGGTTTCTTCCCACACTCCAAAGACCTGCAGGTTTGTTGGTTAATTGGCTTCTGTAAAAAATAAAATTGGTCCTACAGTGTAGGATAGAACTGGTATACGGGTGATCGTTGATCGGTGCAGACTTGGTGGGCACAAATTTCCACATTGTTACGCTAAACAAAACTAAACTAACTAAACATCAGCTTCAATACATCACATGTTCAATGCTCCAAATTCAGTGCCGTATTCTGAGGTCTTAATGAAGGAGTAATCCTCCACCAGAGATGCAGCAGTGATTCATTAAGTGATATTTATCCAGGTTTCTAAGTTACGCTGGAAAGAGTGCAGAGAACATTTACAAGGATGCTGTCAGGAAGTGAGGGCCTGAGCTATAGGGAGAGATTGGACAGGTTAGGATTCTATTCCCTGGAGCGCGAGAGAATGAGGGGTGATCTTACAGAGGTATATAAGATTATGAGAGGAATAGATAGCATGAATGCAGTCTTTTACCTAGAGAAGAGGATTCAAGTATGAGGAAGAATAGGTTTATGGTGAGAGGGGGAAGATTTAATAGGAAACTGAGAGGCAACTTGTTCACTCTGAAGGTGGTGGGTATATGGAACGAGCTGCCAGAGGAGGTTGTTGAGGCAGGTACTATAATAGCATTTAAAAGCCATTTGGACAGCTACATGGATAGGAAAGGCTTAGAGGGATATGTGCCAAATGCAGGCAGGTGGGACTAGTGTAGATGGGGCATGTTGGTCAACATGGACGTTGGGCCAAAGGGCCTGTTACCATGACCGGATGATTCTATGACTCTATGACACTTAATGGTTCCTTAATTTTAGGAAGGACATTCTTGCTATTGAGGGAGTGCAGCATAGGTTTACAAGGTTAATACCCGGGATGGCGGGACTGTCATATGCTGAGAGAATGCAGCAGCTTGGCTTGAACACTCTGGAGTTTAGAAGGATGAGAGGGGATCTTATTGAAACATATAAGATTGTTAAGGGCTTGGACACACTAGAGGCAGGAAACATGTTCCCGATGTTGGGGGCGCCCAGAACCAGGGGCCACAGTTTAAGAATAAGGGGTAAGCTGTTTAGAACGGAGATGAGGAAACACTTTCTCTCACAGAGAGTGGGAGTCTGTGGAATTCTCTGCCTCAGAGGTCGGTGGAAGCAGGTTCTCTGGATGCTTTCAAGAGAGAGCTAGATAGGGCTCTTAAAAATAGCGGAGTCAGGGGATATGGGGAGAGGGCAGGAACGGGGTACTGATTGGGGATGATCAGCCATGATCACATTAAATGGCGGTGCTGGCTCAAATGCCCAAATGGCCTACTCCTGCACCTATTGTCTATTGTCTATTGACTATTGTCTATTGTCATATTTGATATATTAACATTAACTAAGCAAATATTCTAGAGAGTGAAATCAAACTCTGATTTTAAGGTGCACGAGTCAGCTAGGTTTCCACATTCTTCAAGACATGTGGAAGAATATCTTCACAAAATGCCTCCATATTAGCACCTGCTGTCTGGAATCGTTTGTAAACAGAGTGTAGCACATATGAACAACTTTAAGACATTGTATGGAGACGCAAGGAACTGCAGCTGCTGGGATCCAACGAAGGAGTCTGAAGAAATGTCCTGACCTGAAATGTCGCCTATCCATGTTCTTCAGAGATGTTGGATTATACTGCAGTATCCCTCCCCCATCCCAAAGATGTGCGGGATTGGAGGTCAATTGTACTCTGTAAAAATGCTCCCTTGTGTACAGGGAGTGGATGCGAAAATGCGATAAGGTACAACTTGTGTGAACAGGTGGTCGATCGATGGTTGGCATGGATTCAGAAGGACCTTTTAATCAATCAATTGAGGGCTTAGAGGGATATTGGCCAAATGCAGGCAGGTGGGACTAGTGTAGACGGGCCATGTTGGTCGGTGTGGGCAAGTTGGGCTGAAGGGTCCATTTCCATGCTGTATGAATCTATGACTCTCTATGACTGATTGGAAGCGAGAAAGGAAGGGTTAAGCAAAGAGGAGACTTTCAGCCAGAGAGTTGTGAATCTGTGGAATTCTCTGCCAAAGAAGGCAGTGGAGGCCAATTCACTGGATGTTCTCAAGAGAGAGTTAGATTTAGCTGTATAGGCTAAAGGAATCAAGGGGTATGGGGAAAAAAAACAGGAACGTGGTACTGATTTTAGATGATCAACCATCATCATGTTGAATGGCAGTGCTGGCTCGAAGGGTCTACTCCTGCACCTATTTTTTCCCTATGTTTTCTATGATTGTTAATGCTGAATGAATACCATCATATTACCTAATTTTCCCCCCGTTAGTCAGTTCCAGTGATCATTCTACATATTGCCGAGGGACTTTACAGCAATTTTCATCTGTTGGCAGACCCATTCATGTTCTCATTTATCCTCTGGATCAATAATCATGTTTAAATCTGGCCCTGGGAACTGATCAATATTGTAACACACTACAGATCGTGTATCTGATCCAACTCCTACATTACACAAAGTTGCAATGTGTGAATGGGTGGCCGGGAGGTTAAATCAAATAGCTGTGTGTCATAGAGTCATACAGTGTGGAAATAGGCCCTTTGCCCCAACTTGCCCACACCAAACAACATGTCCCATCTACGCCAGTCCCACCTGCCTGCATTTGGCTCATATGCCTCTAAACCTGTCCTGTCCATGCACCGGTCTAAATGTTCCTTAAACGTTGTGATAGTACCTGCCTCAACTACCTCCTTTGGCAGCTCGTTCCACACACGTTTGACACACGTTCCACACAAATTCCATATCTGAGATGCTGCTTGATCTGCTGAGTTACTGCAGCACTTTGTGTCTTTTTTTAAAACCAGCATCTGCACTTTCATGTATCTACATCTTCACTTGGTATCATATTTGACACAGACAGTGTGGGATGAAGGGCCTGTTCCTGTGCTGTGCAATTCTATGTTATATGTTTAAGAGGCTTTTATTTGGGCATGTGGATATACAGGGAATGGAGGGATATGGATCAAGGGAGCGTTTGTCAGCACTGGGCCTCTACACGCTGGAGTTTAGAAGGATGAAGGGGAACCTCATTGAAACTTACCGAATAATGAAAGGCCTGGATAGAGTGGATGTGGAGAGGATGTTTCCATTAGTGGGAAAGTCTAGGACCAGAGGTCATAGCCTCAGAATAAAAGGGTACCTTTGGAAAGGAGATGAGGAAGAATTTATTTAGTCAAAGGGTGGTGAATCTGTGGAATTCATTGCCACAGACGGCGGTGGAGGCAAAGTCAATGGATAGTTTTACGGTGGAGATTGTCAAATTCCTGATTAGTAAGGGTGTCGGGTTAGGAGAAAAATACAGGAGAATGGGGTTGAGAGGAAAAGATAGATCAGGCATGATTGAATGGCGGAGTGAATGACTGACCTTTTATTGCCTTTCCTCACAGTGGGAAACGTTGATTCCGCTGTGGTGGATGTTTTATGTTTTATGTTCAATTCTATAGTGTTGTGTGTGACAATTGGTGTATGTGACAATAAATGTCCTTTGTCCTTTGAGTTGACTTGATAGGCCTAATACTGCTCTTATAACGTATGAGCTTATGAGCATGCAGGCGGAGGAGATGAGTTTGACCTGGCATTATGTTTAGCATAGACATTGTGGACCGAAGGGCCTGTTCTTGTGTTGTAATATTATATGTTCCATGAAACAATATCACTGAGAGCAATTAACACTTGATCAAATGAAAGATGTACCAATGAATAATCTTCCTCCTGAAAATAGTAATTAAGACCTAAAACATCAGGAAGCCATGAGGTACAAGGGAATTTATTACATCAGTTAATTCGGAATTGTGAAAAGGGAAATTAATAACATAAAACCTATTACTCAAATATTACTATCGTGGAAGCATAAAAAAATAGCTGGGGCCTTCAGTACAACACTGCCTGAAGAAAAATGTACAAGTAAACACTGCACAAATGAGCAATTAAATTTTCAAATAATAATACATCAATGAATCTGGGAACCATTTAAAAAGCAATTAAAATAACAGCGGAAAATAATATTACTTGATGACAAAAGGTATTAAGATAAATCATCAAAATAACCTTTTTATTCCCCCTTACAGCGGTTGGACTCTTAAAAAACAAAGCTGTGGATTCAGTACATGATTTCTGCCCTCAATATTGTAATAAAGGAAGGATATGGTCAATCTAGCTAGTTTAGTTTAGCTTGGAGATACAGTGTGGAAACAATCCCTTTGGCCCACTGAATCCACACCGACCATCAATCACCCAGTACACTAGCACGATCCTACACACTAGGGATAATTTACAATTTGCAAAAGCCAATTCAGCTACAAACCTGTACATCTTTGGAATGTGGGAGGAAACCAGAGCACCCAGAGAACACCCCTCTCCTCCCCTCTCTCATTAGGCAAGAAGTATAGAAGTTTCCTCCAGATTCAGGGACAGTTTCTTCTGAGCTGTTATCAGGCAACCGAACCATCCTATCAACAACTAGAAAGTGGTCCTGAACTACAATCTACCTCATCAGAGACCCTCGGACTATCTTTATTGGACTTTACTAGATGTTATCTTGCACTAAGCGTTATTTCCTTTATCCTGTGTCTGTACACTGTGGACATCTCGATGGTAATCATGTATAGTCTTTCCACTGTCTGGATAGCAAGAAGCAAAAATGCTTTTCACTGTCCATCCGTACATGTGACAATAAACTAAACTAAACTAATTTCAGCACACATAGTCAGGATTGGACCTGTGTCGCTGTCGCTGTGAGGCAGCAAGTCTATCGCTGTGCCACTGTGGTGCCCAAAGGTTGAAAGGGTTAACTCTTTTCCACTCTGGAGCCAGTTTAAATTAATATTTGTCAAATAAAGTAAATTAAAATTATTATATTAACCATATAACACTTACAGTACGGAAACAGGCCCTCTCGGCCCTTTCAGTCCGTGCCCTAGTCCCATCTACCTGCACTCAGACCATACCCCTCCATTCCCTTCCCATCCATATACCGATCCACTTTACTTTCAAATGTTAAAATCGATCCTGCCTCCACCACTTCTGGTGGAAGCTCATTCCACACAGCCACCACTCTCTGAGTAAAGAAGTTCCCCCTCATGTTACCCCTAAACTTCTGTCCCTTAATTCTCATGTCATGCCCTCTTGTTTGAATCTTCCCTACCCTCAATGGGAAAAGCTTATCCACGTCAACTCTGTCTATCCCTTTCATCATTTTAAAGACCTCAATCAAGTCCCCCCTTAACCTTCTGCGCTCCAAAGAATAAAGACCTAACTTGTTCAACCTTTCTCTGTAACTTAGTTGTTGGAATCCAGGCAACATTCTAGTAAATCTCCTCTGTACTCTCTCTATTTTGTGACATCCTTCCTATAATTAGGCGACCAAAATTGTACACCATACTCCAGAATTGGTCTCACCAATGCCTTGTACAATTTTAACATTACTTCCCTACTCCTATATTCAATGCTCTGATTTCTAAAGGCCAGCACACCAAAAGCTTTCTTTACCACCCTATCTACATGCGATTCCACCTTCAGGGAACTATACACAGTTATTCCTAGATCCCTCTGTTCCACAGCATTCCTCAATTCCCTACCATTTACCATGTACTTCCTATTTTGATTTGTCCTGCCACGATGTAGCACTTCACACTTATCAGCATTAAACTCCATCTGCCATTTTTCAGCCCACTTTTCCAAACGGCCCAAATCTCTCTGTAGACTTTGAAAATCTACTTCATTATCCACAACACCAATTTTCCACCCCATCATCCAGATCATTGATGTACATGACAAACAACAGTGGACCCAACACAGATCCCTGAGGCACCCCACTGGTCACCAGCTTCCAACCTGACAAACAGCCATCCACCATTACTCTCTGACATCTCCCATTTAGCCACTGTTGAATCCATCTTGCTACTCCGCCATTAACACCCAAAGATTGAACCTTCTTAACCAACCTTCCATGGGGAACCTTGTCAAAGGCCTTACTGAAATCCATATAGACAACATCCACTGCTTTACCCTCATCAATTTCCCTAGTAACCTCTTCAAAAAATTCAAGAATGTTTGTCAAACATGACCTTCCAGGCACAAATCCATGTTGACTGTTCCTGATCAGATCCTGTTTATCCTTATGCTCATATATAATATCTCTAAGTATCCTTTCCATTAATTTGCCCACCACTGACGTCAAACTAACAGGTCTATAATTGTTAGGTTTATTCTCTGAACCCTTTTTAAACAATGGAACAACATGCGCAGTACGCCAATCCTCCGGCACTAATGCCGTTTCTAATGTCATTTGAAATATTTCTGTCATAGCTCCTGCTACTTCTACACTAACTTCCCTCAATGTCCTAGGGAATATTCTGTCAGGACCTGGAGACTTATCCACTTTTATATTTTTCAAAAGTGTCAGTACTTCCTCCTCTTTGAATCGCATAGTTTCCATAGCTACTCTACTTTTTTCCCTTACCTCACAGAGTTCAATATCCTTCTCCTTGGTGAATATCGAAGAAAATAAATTGTCCAATATCTCCCCCATCTCTTTTGGCTCTGCAGATAGCTGTCCATTCTGGCTCTCTAATGGTCCAATTTTATCCCTTGTTATCCATTTGCTATTAATATAGCTGTAGAAACCCTTTGGATTTACTTTCACCTTTCTTGCCAAAGCAACCTCATATCTTCTTTTAGCCTTTCTAATTTCTTTCTTAAGATTCTTTTTACATTCTTTATACTCCTCTAGCACCTCATTTACTCCATGCCTCCTATAAATATTGTAGATATCTCTCTTTTTTCGAAACAAGTGTCCAATTTCCCTTGAAAACCATGGCTCTTTCCAACTTTTACTATTTCCTTTCAACCGAAAGGAGGCCCACAGGAGCCGTTGGAAGAGAAGGAGGGGGAGGAGCGACACCCGACCGGTAAGCTTAAAAATCCAGTGCGGGGCTTGTTTTTTCAGAGGCCCACAGGAGCCGTTGGAAGAGAAGGAGGGGGAGGAACAACACCCGACCGGTAAGCTTAAAAATCCACCGCGGGGCTTATTTACCAAAATCCATAACGTTCCATTCGGAGAAGTGGATTTTTTGAGGAAACCGCTGATTGGTGGGAAGTGGACAAGGGTAAGCAGCTGATTGGCCGTCAGATTTCAGCAGCTTGTAGTGTATTTTGTATTGAGTTGATGTTGTATCCTGTGTAAGGGGGGAGTATGAAGGCCAGGGCAGTGTACTGTTGTGGATGTCAGATGTGGGAGGTCAGGGAATCTGATAGCCCTCCAGACGCCCACATCTGCACCAGGTGTGTCGAGATGGGGCTCCTGAAGGACTGTGTTAGGGATCTGGAGCAACAGCTCGATGACCTCCATCTGGTCAGGGAGAGTGAGGAGGTCATAGAGAGGAGCTACAGGGAGGTATTCACTCCCAGACCACAGGAGGCAGACAAGTGGGTCACTGTTAGGAAGGGCAAGGGGCAGAGGCAGGGGCTAGAGAGTACCCCTGTGACTCTACACCTGGAAAATTGTGTAATGCCTTTCAGGTGAGATCAAAGGATGCCTAATTTGAGTACAATTGGAAGGGACAGCAACAGCGGCCGGGCCTCCGGCACAGAGACTGGCCCTGATGCTTAGAAGGGTAGCAAAAAGAGGAGGGCAATTGTAATAGGGGACTCTTATAGTTAGGGGGTCGGATGGGCGATTCTGTGGACGCAGTCGGGAGACCCGGATGGTAGTTTGCCTCCCTGGTGCCAGGGTCTCGGATGTGTCGGAACGTGTCCAAAAGATTCTGAAAAGGGAGGGAGAGGAGCCTGATGTTGTGGTACACGTAGGTACCAATGACATAGGCAGAAAAAGAGAAGAGGTCCTGAAAGGAGAATTTAGGGAGTTGGGGGGAAAGTTAAGGAGAAGGACCAAAAGAGTAACAATTTCAGGATTACTGCCTGTGCCGCGTGACAGTGAGAGTAGGAATGGAACGAGGTGGAGGATAAATGCGTGGCTGAGGGACTGGTGCAGTGGGCAGGGATTCAAGTTTCTTGATCACTGGGACCTCTTTTGGAGAAGGCATGATCTGTACAAAAAGGACGGGTTGCACTTGAACCCAAGGGGGACCAATATCCTGGCAGGGAGATTTGCAAAGGCTACTGGGGAGACGTTAAACTAGAAAGGCTGGGAGGAGGGAGGAGGGTAGAGGGGGCTAGGGGACGGGGTGAGGGGCAAGAGGCAGAAAAGGAAAGCACTCGGACCAAAATCTAGGCAAGAAAGAGGAAAAAGATAATAAACAGAGAATAAGGGATGGTGGGTTTCTAAAATGTGTATATTTTAATGCTAGGAGCATTGTAAGAAAGGTGGATGAACTTAGAGCCTGGATTGACACCTGGAAATATGATGTTGTGGCAATCAGTGAAACATGGTTGCAGGAGGGCTGTGATTGGAAACTAAATATTCCAGGATTTCGTTGCTTCGGGTGTGATAGAATTGGAGGGACCAGAGGTGGAGGGGTTGCATTGCTTGTCAGAGAAGATATTACAGCAGTGCTTTGGCAGGATAGATTAGAGGGCTCCTCTAGGGAGGCTATTTGGGTGGCACTGAGAATTGGGAACGGTGTAGCAACACTTTTAGGGGTGTATTGTAGACCGTCAAATGGGGAGCGAGAATTGGAAGAGCAAATATGTAAGGAGATAGCAGATATTAGTAGTAAGCACAAGGTAGTGATTGTGGGAGATTTCAATTTTCCAAAAATAGACTGGGAAACACATCCTGTAAATGGGCTGGATGGTTTGGAGTTTGTAAAATGTGTGCAGGATAGTTTTTTGCAGCAATACATAGAGGTATCGACCAGAGAAGGGGCAGTGCTGGACCTCCTGTTAGGAAATGAGGCAGGTCAGATGACGGAGGTATGCGTTGGTGAGCACTTCAGGACCAGTGATCACAATACCATTAGTTTCAATATAATTATGGAGAGAGTCAGAACTGGACCTAGGGTTGAGATTTTTGATTGGAGAAAGGCTAACTTTGAGGGAATGCATAAGGATTTAAAAGGAGTGAATTGGGACATTTTGTTTTATGGGAATTATGTAGAAGAGAAATGGAGGACATTTAAAGGGGAAATTGTAAGAGTACAGAATTAATATTACAAATTTGTGTAATGCCTTTCAGGTGAGATCAAAGGATGCAAATTGGCTATGAAATACATACTGAACTATAGCGCTTGAACTGTGTAACTGACTCTAAATTCAGGATTACAAATTGGACATTTTGTTGGAGATTATGCTGACAGTCTGCCGCATTTGCTGTAATTCCTCAGCACTTATGCCTCAACGGATAAATCATTGTTAGTTGATTTGCACTTTTAAATTAACTTAGAGAGTCATAGTGTCATACAGAACAGCAACAGGCCCTTCAGCCCAACTCGTCCATGCAACCAAGTTTCCATCTAAGCTAGTCCCATTGGCCTGCTTTTTTCACATATCCCTCTAAACCTTTCCTAGCCATGTACTTGTCCAAGTATCATTAAACGTAGTTATAATAAAAGCATGATGACAGTAAGTGGCCACTGGCGAATTTCCAAGACATGACCAATTGCATAATCAATGTCAATAATGATCCTGCTGCGACCAAGACATTTGGCACCGTTATAATTTGAAGTGACCGTGTTCCAGGCGTAAACATGGTGCTGATGGCAGTATTGGCACAAAACAGAGTTTGAAAAAATTGATTAGAAACTAATGGCTGTTATCAGTGAGAGTTCTGAATTCTGAAAGTTTCTTATTTTCTCTATATAATTGACCTATTTTGGCGGTCGCAAGAACGACAATCAAGTTTTATTAACTTATTTATTTTGAAAATAACTTCTTGATTCACAGGTCCTTACAAACACGTCTGGCCACAACGATGGTCAGCACACAACTGCCGCACAAAAGCGAAACCGCGCGAAAACAGCAGCCTGTCCCGAGTCACATGACAGCGGCTTCCGAACGCCGGGTACCATACCTGTGTGCACCAGCAGACGCCGCTACACGCCCCCCCACCCCCAGAATCTGTGGTACGGAAACGCAGGGGTAACCGGACGGTTCGACCGAAACCCATAGTTTGAGGTCGCGGGGCGAGCGTAACAGTAGGGGCTGGCAAAACAGAACTGGAGGGACACGACAAACGCGAACGAGGGAGGGGCGTAACAGAGGGGACCGGTGAAACATAACCGGGGGTAACAGGTGCACAGGGCGGCAAAATGTAGAGCGGACGCCCTCTACGCCACGGGCTATCCTCGTCGACGTGGGCTGGCTTAAGGCGGCTGACGGAGACAAACTCGTCCCTGCCATCCATGTCCAACGTGAACGTCATGGTACCAGTCCCTAGCACCCTGTACGAAGGAAAACATAAGCACAATCCCGTAACATAGTAGGCACATGCACTGCGGCCGACCCGTGTCGGGAAGTGGGAACCGGGACCAACATGCGCGCCCGCTCGCCGAAGCCAGGACCTCCTGATCCCAGCTGACGGGCAGGAAATCCCCAGGTACCCGCAAAACCGAGCCGTAAACCAGCTCAGCCGAGTAGTGGTAGTAATATCTGAAGGGACCTTGAAACGAGCGATCCAATGTGAGACAATGGCCCGTGCACAAGCCTCAGCGGAGGTATCAGTTAACAGTATTGCCTCCACCCACCAGGTAAACCTGTCTACGATAGTGAGTAGCCCCACACAAACACAGCAAGGGGCCCACTAGGTCGACATGGATGTGCAGGAACCTGCTGGCGGGAACAGCGAAATCCTGCACGGGCGGGAGCACGTGCCTATGCACCTTGGAAGTCTGACAGGAAATACAGGAGCGGGCCCATGCTGCGACCTGCTTCCGTAACCCATGCCAGACGAACTTGGCCGCGACCAGGACAGAGGTGGCGGGAATGAACGGGTGCGCTAGGCTGTGGATGGTGTCGAAAATCTGATGCCTCCAGGCAATCGGGACAATGGGGCGGACAAAAGGCATTCTAAGCCATTCAAAAAGGCCGAAAGGGGTGATGGTGGCTGTCTTAGGGATGTCGTCAGGATGGACCAGAATTTGATTATATCCGCGGATAAGGTCGACCTTCGAAAAGAAGGTTGCGCCTTCCAGATGAGCCGAGAAATCCTGGATGTTTGGGACTGGGTACCGATCTGCTGTGGTTACCGCGTTTAAACGCCTGTAATCACCGCAAGGTCTCCAACCCCTGGATGCTTTGGGTACCATGTGCAGCGGGGAAGCCCAAGGGCTATCCGACTGCCGAACAATCCCCATGTCCTCCATAAGCTGGAACTCGTCTCGTGCGATGCGCAGTTTATCGGGCTGGAGGCAAGCGTGCGCGGGCGTGAACCGGTGGGCGCTCGGTGGGAATGTGGTGGACCACACCATGACGGGGTGCGGCCCCGTCAAACCGGGGTGCGAGCAACCCTGGCAATTCGGTGAGAAGGGCTGCGAAAGGTTGCTGGATCTCAGCTACCTCATCAAGTTGCTGTAGGGGCGTGGACGGATTACGCGGCTCGACAGGGCTCAGGTCCGACACAGGGACCATGCGTCCGCCTCGCACACATCGACTAACAGGGAGAACACGCGCAAGAAAGCGGCCCCCAATATCGGTTGGGCAACGTCAGCAACGGTGAACTTCCACCTACACGGGCGGGAGTCAAAATTTAAGTCCAGTGTCCACGTAGCGTAAGTGCGAATGTCGCTCCCGTTAACGGCTGAGAGGACGGGTCCTACCTTACTGACGCGGGTATCTCGGGCTGTCGGCGGCAGGATGCTGGCTGTGGCACCGGAGTTGACCAGGAAACGGTGGCCGGAGTGGCTATCACGGACATAGAGGCATTCATTTGGGCCGATCGGCCGAGGCATGTCCCTGAAAGGAACAGGGGCCTCGGCATCTTCAGGCTTTGGTACTGTAGCGAAGATGGTAGCAGCACCAACGTCGTCGGCTGTAGACCACTGGTAGCGGCGATGCTCCTTCGGCGCTGGGCTGGGCTTCCTCTTCCTCCCGATGTCATCTTGGTTGAACCCGTGCCGTGACGGGGGAGCAGGTGAAGGCACAAACTTCCCGCCGTCTGTGGGCCCACAACTCGTCGGCTCTCTCTGCGAGGTGCTGGCGAGCGCTGAAGTCAGCCGCGGCGAGCATCAGGCGAACTTCGTCAGGCATCTGCTCTAGGAACACCTGTTCAAAGAGCAGACATGGGCGGTGCCCGTCCATCAGGGCTAGCATCTTTGCCATGATGGTGGATTACCGCTGATCGCTGACACTGTCCATGTGTAGGATCTTCGCCGCCCTGTCTCTGCGACTGAGACCTTCAGACCTTCGTACTTAGCGATCGTCGGTGGGTCACTGATGTAAGGTAACTGCCTCGAGGCACAGTGCTGCGACAGAGCTCCTACCACATGGAAATACACGGTGTCGCCCGCAATAATGCGGTGCCGGTGGAACTGTGCGTCAGCGTGGGCGAACCACACCTGAAGTTGATCCGGCCAAAACAAAGGTAGTTTGAAGCCCGGTGAGCCCTGGCTCATGCCGGCCCATTCTGCGGGAATGTAGTCTTCCTGCATGATCTTTGCTTGTCTGACGACAGCTAGACAGGTTGGGGTCACCAATTTGGCAGTCGCAAGAACGACAATCAAGTTTTATTAACTTATTTATTTCAAAATAACTTCTTGATTCACGGGTCCTTACAAACACGTCTGGCCACAACGGTGGTCCGCACACAACTGCCGCGCAAAAGTGAAACTACGCAAAAACAGCAGCCCGTCCCGAGTCACGTGACCGCGGCTTCCCAACGCCGGGTTTGATACCTGCGTGCGCCAGCAGGCGCCGCTACACTATATTTTATTTTTCTGTGGAAATCAATCACAAAGTTTGATGATCAAATTCAATTTTTTCATACTAATTTGAATCTATTCCAGTGCAATTTCACAATGCTAAAGCATCAATCTTGTCTATCAGAATGAGGTTCATGCTAAATATCCACTGATGATCAAAGTATAATCTGCATCTGAACATCATATAGCTACGGCACCAAAGTGCTCATGTTTAGATTTAGGTATATCATTGTCACATGTACTGAGGTACAGTAAAAAGTCTGAAGAAGAGTCTCGGCCCAAAATGTCACCTATCCTTGTTCTCCAGAGAAGCTGCCTTGCCTACTGATTTACTCAAGCACTTTGTGTCTTTTAGTTTTGAGTGTTACCTAAACAGATCAAATATACCTAAAACAATTTACCTGTGTAGCTCTAAGGTCATCATGACAACTAGATAGTGATGGGCAATATTAATTGGACATAGAGAAATCTCCAAAATTCAACTATCTTCATAGCCAATAAGTCAATAATGATCTACCTCCTACCAAGATGTTTGGCACTATTATATTGGAGTTTGGATTGACAGTGTGTACCTCGCATGAAAGCAGATTTAGGATAAACCAGTTGATAGCGCTGATCCACTAAATGCATGTCCACCACTGACTTTCCGGCAAGCGGTGGTCAGACACCTCCGTTAATCCTGACAATATCATGAGAGCGCACTTGAAATCCCCCCCCCTCCCCCCGGAGGTCCCCCCCTTATACAGCCTATGCCGAGTGAGGCGACCGACCTCGACCTCATCAGGACGTCCGCAACCGATCAAAGGGGCGAATTTACCGCCTGTGGCCGGGGCTCTGGAACTCTGGCCTGTCCGGAGCCAGAAGATCTATTCCCACAGCCAAATTTGTGGGTCGGTATCTTGGCCCCACCTGGCAGCCTAGGTTGACCGTTCTGGTACCATTTGACTGCTCTTGGAGTCCGTGACCTCTGTTGGTCTGGCAAAATAGATATCCTAGAAAAAGCTGTGGGTCTAAGGGTGCCGGAAAATCAGTGGTGGACCTGTATGTGAGAAAAATAATGGGAGACTTAATCTCTCTCGGAATTGGAGCCACAGCTTGCATTTTTCAAAATTCCATCTGCAATAAGAAGTTTCACTTTTTCCAATCATTAACTCATTTCCGTTCACTTTCTCATGGGTGCCATTTATTCTATATTGTGAAGAGCCTGGAGCCACTGCATTATTTACCCTGTTTCCTTATAGCATAAAGCAAATCATTCCAGCCCATCAAATCTCTGCCATCTGATCTGAGTGACCTCACCCACTGTTAGTTTTACCTGTGAACATACCTTTGCTGGAGGGATGGAGAAAACAACTAATTGCCAGGACACGCAAGATTCTTCCTTCACCAAACTACAGAAAGCATCCTGCTACATGGAGTCCTGTATGTGCTCAAGGAAACAAAATGATGGCACGGTGGTGCAGCTGGTAGAGCTGCTGCCTGACCGCACCAGAGACCCGGTTTCTATCCCGTCTTCGGGATCTGCCCATGTGTGGAGTTTCCGTGTTCTTCCTGTGACCACTTTTCCCTGGGTATTCTAGCTTTCTCCCACATCCCAAAAACGTGCGGGTTTGTTGGTCAATTGGTTTCTGTAAATTGCTCCTAGTGCGTAGGGAGTGGATGAAACAGGGGGATAATGTAGAACAGGTAATCGATGGTCAGCGTGGACAGGGTGGGCTGGAGGGCATCTTTCTATGTTGTACTTTCAACAATCAATCAATCGGGCTTTTTAGAGGAGCCAGTTTGCCCTACAATACAATACAATACGATACTGTTTATTGTCGTTTGAACCTCAAATGAAGTTCAAACGAAATTTGGTTTCTGCAGTCTTCTTCTTTTGTGTGGACAACTTAGAATAGAATAGTTTCTTGATTGTCATTGTAACATGAACCATGTACAACGAAATTTTAAAATGTCAGCCAGTCAGTGCAACATTCAAACCATAAAAGCTAACGATACATACAAGGTAATATATTAAAAAGATAAACAACTAAAATAAATATGAAATATAAAAATAGCACGCATAAACACCCAACCCTACATCCTTCTGTCGATTTCACAGTGTACCAACCACAGTCCCTTAGTCCCCGCGTTACTTGGCGGCTACATTTAGTGCCTTTATAGCAGTGGGGTTAAAAACTGTTTTTAAGTCTGTTTGTCCTTGTCCTTGTAGATCTGTACCGTCTGCCTGACGGCAACAGTTCAAACAGGGAGTGTCCGGGGTGGGAAATGTCCTTTATAATATTCTGGGATTTTCTGATGCAGCGGGAACTGTGTAAGTCCTCCAAGGTAAGGAGAGGGCAGCTGACAATCCTCTGGGCGTTGTCAATGGCCCTCTGGAGCATTTTCCTCTGAGCTGCTGTGCAGCTGGTGTACCACACGCATACACAGTATGTTAGGATGCTCTCAATGGAGCACCGATAAAAGGACAGCAGCAGTCTCTGTGTGATGTTATTCTTCCTGAGCACCCTCAGGAAGTGCAGTCTCTGCTGGACCTTTTTCCAACAGCGTAGAGGTGTTCACGCTCCACGTCAGGTCCACCTCAATATGGATTCCCAGGAAGCGGAAATCCGCCACCCTCTCCACACAGTCCCCTCTGATGATTAGTGGTACCATTTCCGTTTTGTTCTTCCTGAAGTCTAATATTATCTCCTTGGTCTTTAAGGTGTTCAGGAGCAGGTTATTTTCTCCACACCACACTGTCAGCTGCTCCACCTCATCCCGATAGGCGTACTTGTCCCCCCCGGAGATGAGCCCCACCACCGTAGTGTCATCCGCAAATTTGACAATGGTGTTGCTGTGGTGGGCAGAGGTGCAGTCATGTGTGGAGATGGTGTAGAGCAGGGGGCTCAGCACGCAGCCCTGTGGAGAGCTGGTACTGAGGCTGAGGACCGTGGATGTGTGATGGCCCATTCTGACTCTCTGGCTGTGGCCCGACATGAAGCTATTTATCCACATGCAGGTGGATTGTGGAAGTCCCAAGTCCCCCATATTATCCACCAGTTTGTGAGGAAGGATAGTATTAAAAGCAGAGCTGTAGTCCACAAAAAGCATTCGCACATAGCTTCCCCGCTGCTCCAGGTGGGACAGTGCAGCATGGAGAGCTGTGGCTACAGCATCCTCTGTAGATCTATTTGCTCTGTACGCAAACTGGTGGGGGTCAAAGCTTCGGGGCAGGAGCGATGTGATATGACCCCGGACCAGTTTTTCAAAGCACTGCCGGGCGATGTAAGGCCCTTCTCCGGTTCTTGACATTGGAGCCCCCAGAGGGCAATGGCAAGTCCCGCGGCCGTTAAAGCCGCACCGGGCGATGCAAGGCCCCGCTCCGGGTCGTTTTCAACCTCGCAATTCGGGCGGGAGAAGTTGCCGTTGCGGGAGCTCCAAAAAGCGGTCTCCCACCAGGGACGAGCTCCCGATGTCATCGTCCACCGGGCCTGCACATGGAGCCTCCAAAGCTCCAAAGTTGTGTCGCAGCCGCGCGCACCACAGCTCTCCACACTCCGAAGCCGGCCAGCCCCACGATGGTGAGTCCGCATGGTCCTCGACTGGAGCCCCCAGGTCATTCCAGTTGGAGGCTGCTCCACGGCGCTAGGCCCCAACGACAATGGAAACCCGACAGGGAATGTCCCCCCCCCCCCCCCCCACATATACACATCTAAAAACAATATATATCTACAACCAAACTATACACTCAACAGGACAAAAATAACAAAAAACAGATGGACTGCCGAGGCCGCTGCCACGAGGCGCCGCCATCTATCAGTGCACCATCACAAGAAAAAACATGTGAAAACATATGGGAGGGTATAATCCAGGCTGAAGCATTGTTGCACTGCTAGTGGACTGCATGGACAAAATTTCAAATGAGAAGCTACGGTGAAAATGTGTTCCCTTGTTCAGGGGACCTGCAATGCCCTATGCCCTTGTGTTACAAGGGACCAAGTTCAAGTATCTGACTAGTAGAACAGGAAAGAGGCACACTTGTCCATTGAGTTACAAATCAGATTTATTGGCACGAGAGAGAACAAAAACAATACTTATCTCAGTATGCGCGGGGCCCACCTTACAGCAGCACACCTCTGACTCTCTCTCTCCCGGCCTCCGTCCGCAGCGCTGATCGCAACCCAGCCCGTCGGTGAACCCCTCTCATCAAGAACTACCTTATGGCTTACCGGCGCCTGCCATTATACAAGCAGAAACCAGCCATTGCAATGACTGCCGGTAAGTCCTGGCCAATGGCATTGCACCAATGGCAGTGGACTGCATATTCAAACTGCACCAATGGCAGTGGAAACAAAGCGCTACTAGCTGCAGACTGGCACGTAAAGCAATAGACCGTGCTGCAGACTTGGCGCGTAAAGGTTTAAACAGAGCGCCACAGTCTCGGGGCCACAGAGTGTTCGGGCAATATCCATATTACTCCTCGTTTGAGGAGAGGCAAGAATTTCACCATTTTAATTACCAAAATAGTGCATCTATATTCTCCAACTGATTGTCAGCCTTCTGTTAAAAGAATTCAAGAGTGTCTTGAATAGTTTTCTCAATGATCACAATGCCATGTTCTTGCATAAAATTAATCAAAGGTTCCCTGTGAACCTGAGATTGGTAACCAAAACTCATTTCAAGTTGGCCACTTGCATTTTATATCCACGCCACTAAATGCCATACTCCCTTCATCACGGAAAGTTTTCTGCTGTAACTATTAAATATTTTGCAAATTAAGTCATTTTTAGCGCAGCAATCGCTAGTGGTTCGGAAGCTGGCCTGCTATTGGGAATAATTTGTGAACATTATATATTCTGCTTATCCCATGGGTTCTGAGACCATGCTGTGGTGAAATGAATTGACGTCAATCTGCTTCAACACCTTACAGTCAACTCTCTCCAATGTCACAGGGGACTAAAACGCAGGATCTCGGCACAATATTGCCTGATATGGTTGCTAGACTAGCTTATAGATGCTGTCACATGGTGGAACTTCCATCCCCTTCAGTGATATGGCTTGAAACAACATGGGATGCACGGTGGTGCCTAATGCCCCTGTCCCACTTAGGAAACCTGAACGGAAACCTCTGGAGACTTTGCCCCCCACACAAGGTTCCCTGCATGATCCGCTGAGTTACTCCAGCATTTTGTGTCATTTGCAAACAAGCATCTGCAGTTCCTTGTTTCTCTATTAAGGTGGTTAAAAGGTGGCAATGTTTGAGTGAAGCATCATCATAAGATGTATTACATTCATATCCAGGTGATGACATTGGCAATAGCTTTTTAACTACTGTAGTGCCTCCTTATACTCAAATTTGGACTTTAGAGATACAGAGTGGAAACAAGCCCTTCGGCCCACCGAGTCTACATTGACCAGCGATCACCCCTACAAACTAGCATGTCTATGGAATATGAGCGGACACTGGAACACCCAGAGAAACCCCACGGGGCCACAGGGAAAACATACAAACTCCACACAGACAATACCCGTAGTCAGGAATGAACCAGGGCCTCTGGCGCTGTGCGGCAGCAACTATGCCACTGTGCCATCTAATATTGCATGAGTGAGTTTACTGTGATGTTAGTGGTTTCTCTGACAACCAAAATCCGTGAATATTTCAGATAATAATGCATTTTTTAAATGAATATAGATAGGTATTTATTTATTCAGTATTAATTCGGCTGCAACTCAATTGGTAGCGGTGGGGTTCGAAAGTCATAGGTTCATGTTTGACAGCACAAACAATCTGAACTGGAGTTAAGCAATGTATTGCCAGATGAATAAACCTGCAGGTCAAAGCCATGACAACACCCCTCCAGCAGTTAAGCCCAGCGAGGAATGAAAACTTAGTGATGTCATTATCAGTGCAAGAGAGCAGCAGTACGTACGTCCACGAGAAACCGGTGTTAGCTTCTAATTTACCACACACACTCTTCCACTCAGCTAAAAATAACTGGCTGCATAAGCATCCGGAATAATTAACAACGGGTAGAAACATCAGTTTGAAACAAAAAGGCAGCTAATAATACAAGGGAAAACCTGGGGAAAAAAAGTTGTGTCACAGAGAAGGGCAGTGCAGTGGTGCAGCAGTAGAGTTGCTGCCTTACAGAATTGTGGGTTTAATCCTAAGGGTGCTGTCTGTACGGAGTTTGTACGTTCTCCCCTTGACCGCATGGGTTTTTCTCCGGGAGTTACAGTTTCCCGTGTGCGGACATGGCGTCGAAGGATGAGAAGCCGAAGCAAAGAAGTGGAAGCCAAATAACCGAATGAAAACAAAGCCGAAACGCCAAATAATCGAAAGCGTACAAAGCAGAAACGCCCGAAAGAGCAGGACGCCTACAAGCAAACTCACCGAATGTCGCTCAACAGAAAAGTCAAATAACAGACATGACATTGCCGGGGGGGGGGGGGGGAACAGGACAGCGATTGGTCCAGATCCCCACATCCATCACATCACTGGCCGGTGGAGACGGGAGGGTGGGGTTCATTTTCCCACACAAGCCATAAGTGACTGGGCATTCTGAACCTGAGCACCAAGTTGTAAGTGGCCAAAGGTGCGCATCCCTCAGGACAGCCCCCTCTCTCCCATGGCCACAGCCACCCTCTGCCTAATCTCCTCCGTGCGGCCGCACTGTGACGGGCCGTGGGTTGGGTGGAGTGGAGGTGTGGGACAGGCTGGTCCCTCCGCCCACCCAGAGTCATTGACTGCGATGCACCACCATCGGACCTCAACCCCCACACCAGGGTGGTTCACCCCCCACCCCCCGGACCCGGGTCAAGACCATTCTTCAGACCTGAAGACTGAGTCTGAAGAGTCTCGACCCGAAGTGCCACCCATTCCATCTCTCCAGAGATGCTGCCTGTCCCACTTGAGTCACTCCAGCATCTTGTGTCTATCTTTGGAGTGACAGTTGTCTCATTTCATCGGCTTCATGCATTGCACACATGGAAGAGACACTAGACGTTCACATGCCACTTGCATCTATTCAAACAAGTGTGCTCTTAATGAAATCTCACATATTTCCGAAGGGAGGGATGGAATGGATGTGACCACCGGCTAAAGCAAAGGCATAGTTAGGACAGGGAAATAATCCCACCACTTAATTAACCAGGTTCACGAATGTAAGAACTATTTATACATGTAACATTTTTGTTTTAAAATCAATGTACCTCTCGTTTGATTTTTAATGCGGTGTTAAAACCCCGTCCTGTGGGAAGGGCTTGCTGCTGCTGGTTTCATAGTGCCTTCATTGTTGGTAGGTGCTGTCTTTTCACATGGACCGCTGTCAGTGCCAGTTTTCTCAACTTCCATAGCCGCTCTGCAGTCACACTAAAGATAGACACAAAATGCTGGAGTGACTCAGTGGGACAAGTAACATCTCTGGAGAGAAGGAATGGGTGACATTCCTTCAGACTCAGTCTTCAGGTCTGAAGAATGATCTCGACCCGAAACGTCACCCATTCCTTCTCTCCAGAGATGCTGCCTGTTCCGCTGAGCTACTCCAGCTTTTTGTATCCATCGTCGGTCAAAACAGTTTACAGATTATCTGGTGTTTTGTGCGTGGGAGCTTGTGTGCGTCCTGCGGGCAACCAGACGGTAATAAATAAAACATGCTTATGGTTGTCGGGGGGGGGGGGGGGGAGTGGGGGGACATAAAATTGTTCGTTGTCATGCACACTTGTCATCGGCCCGCCAGGGAATGTGTGTGTGTCCCCCCCATGTTTTAAAAGCGATTTACTATGCGCCGAGCCATCTGTCCCCGCGGCCGGGGTGGGGTTGAATCACCCGGTATGGGTGTCAGGGTCCGGGGGTCGGAGGGGGGGGGGAAATCACCCTGGTGTGGGGGTTGGGGTCCAATGGCAGTGCATCGCGGTCAGTGACTCTGGGTGGTGGGAGGGACCCACACCTCCGCTCCTCCCGACCCACAGCCCATCACAGTGCGGCCCGACGGGGGAGAAGAGGCAGAGGGCAGCCGTGGCCATGGGAGAGAGGGGGCTGCCCCGAGGATGCGCACCTTCAGCCGCTTACAACTTGGTGCTTGGGTTCAGAGTGCCCAATCACCTATGGCTTGTGTGGGAAAATTACCCCCACACTCACATCTCCACCAGCCAGTGCTGTGATGGACGCGGGGGTCTGGACCAATCACTGACCATTCCCGCCCCCCGGCAATGTCATGTCGCTTATTTGACTTTTCTGTTGAGCAACATTTGGTTTGTTGGCTTGTAGGCGACGCAGCCTTTCAGGTAGGTGGCGTTTCGGCAGAGCGGCCATTCGGTGAGTTTGCTTTTAGGCGACGCAACCTTTTGGTTAGTTGGCTTATAGGCGTCCCACCCTTTCGGTTGTTTGGCGTTTTGGCTTTGTTTCCATTCGGTTATTTGCCTTCCACTTATTTGCTTCGGCTTATCGTCCTTCGATGCCACGTCCGGGTACCACGGTTTCCTCCCACACTCCAAAGATGTACAAGTTTGTAGGTTAATTAGATTTGGTGAAATTGTAAAGAGTGTCCCTAGTGTGTGTGGGATAGTGCCAGTGCACAGGGAAAACCGGAGCATGCGGAGGAAACCCACGCAGTCACGGGGAGAATTACAAACTCCTTTCAAACATCTCCCGTGGTCATGGTCGAATTCGAGTCTGTGGCGCTGTAAGACAGCAGCAATTCCTCTGCGTCATCCCATTGAGCTCTAGGTAGTAGAACGTAGGAAATAGTTGCTAGGAATTTAAAGTTTTTGAAGTGTTGCATAGCCTGTGAGGTGTCTTGGATGTAGGTCAGAAGAGACTGGGCAGGGAGGAACAAGATAGAATCGAAGTACTTGAAGATGCGTTTGGCGGGGCAGAAGCAGGCTGAAACAATGGGTCTGCAAGGCAGGACAGTCCTGCTTGTGGATTTTGGCAAGGAGGTAGAACTGGGCAGTGTAGGATTGGGGAACGATAAGGTTGGAGGCTGTGGAGGTGATGGGATTGATGACAGTATGGGATACGGCAGCCTAGTGCTATACTTGTGCTGGAGTGAGATCAGTGTCCTAACAGAGAGGGTTAGTAGTAAGGTGACAAACGTTTTAAACCGAGATGAAATACATTTACAGATAGCTCAGGGGCTGTACAGTGGTGGAGCGGTTGAATTGCTGCCTTGCAGCGCCAGAGACCCGGGTTCAATCCTGACTATGGGTGTTGTTGTACGTTCTCCCTGTGACCACGTGGGTTTTCTCCGGCTGCTCCGGTCTCTTCCCATATCCCAAAGACGTGCAGGTTTGTAGATTCATTGGCTTCAGTAAAAATTGTACGTTGTCCCTAGTGTGTAAGATAGTGTGAGTGTACAGGGTGATCACCGGTCGGCATGGACTCGGTGGGCCGAAGGGCATGTTTCCGTGCTGTATCTCTAAAAAGCCTAAAGTTCATCAAACTTGAGTGTAAATTAAAAATGGAAAGAGGAGCACATGACAAACTAAAGTGACAAACAACATAAATAACCAGGATAATAGGACAGAGTGTAAAAAGGAATAGTTAAAAATAAGACGAGAGACACAATAATGCGCACAATGTCCCGACTGAAACCAGAAAACCGGATGGAGGGTGAAGCAAATTGCGAGCAATCAGATACACTGCGTATTCTTGAGACATGGCTAAAAAAAGAATATTAGGGGAAGTGGGAATCAACTCTATAAATATATAGTGACACAAGGGACTGCAGATCTTGAG
This sequence comes from Raja brachyura, assembly GCA_963514005.1. The sequence goes on from OY740787.1 coordinate 62,296,104, forward strand.
CTAAAACTGAACGGGACAGGCAGCATTTCAGGTCAGGACCCTCATCAGACGTCTATCAATATATATTTGTATGTTTTAAATATATTAGGTTTAGAAAAGATAGAAAAGGAAAAAGGAGAGATGGAATTGCCATACTTAGAGTCATTGAGTGATACAGCGTGGAAACAGGCCCTTCGTCCCAACTTGCCCACACTGACCAACATAGAAACATAGAAAATAGGTCCTTCGAGTCAGCACCACCATTCATTGTGATCATGGCTGATCACAATGATCATGTCCCATCTATACTAGTGCCACCTGCCTGCATTTGGGCCATATTAATCAAAACCTGTCCTATCCATGTAAATATCTGAATGTTTCTTAATCGTTGCGATAGTACCTGCCTCAACAATCTCCTCTGGCTGCTTGTTCCATGCACCTTTGTGTGAAAAAGTTGCCCCTCAGGTTCCTATTAAATCTTTCCCACCCTCACCTTCAACCTATGACCTCAGTTGTGAGATACTTATAGGAGATACTATAACGCTAAGATGAAAATGTGCTGTGGGAGGCACAGGGGGCAGCACAGTGGCGCAGCGGTAGAGTCGGGTGCTGTCTGCACGGAGTTTGTACATTTTCCCTGTGACCGCATGCATTTTCTCCCAGTGCTCTGGTTTCCTCCCACACTAAAAACGTACAGGTTTGTAGGTTAATTGGCTTCTGTAAATTGTAAATTGTCCCTAATGTGCTAGTGAGGGGGTGATCGATGGTCATTGCGGCGTCGGTGGACCGAAGGGCCTGTTTCCACGCTGTATCTCTAAAGTCAAATAGCAATAAAGTCTAATTGAATGGGGGTAAAAGACATTATGGGATTGATAATAATATTAATCTATGAACTATATGACAGCAGAAAGAAGGAGGAGGGGGAGGGAAGAAACGTTAACAGATCAAAATAATTAATAAGAATAAAACATGATATTCATTGAAGAATCAGATATTCTGAAAATAATTGATTGACAAAATAAAGGCTTAAAGGACTGGAGATTTCATAATTTGTTAAAGATCTTTTGTTATCCGAGATGTTATAGGTGTCACAAGTGGAAATTCGCTAGTTTTACTATTTATATACTGCATGTGACTTGGATGAGGCCATCAAAGGTATGGGCGTTCAATTTGCTGACAATACAAAGATATGTGGTAAAGTAGGTATGAAGAGGAGTCACTTTTTTTACACAAAGGGTGGTGGGTGTGCGGAACGAACATAGGTAGTTGAGGCAAATACTATTGCAACGTTTAAGAAACATGGAGACAGGTACCTGGATATGAAAGATTTAGGGGAATATGGGCCAAACACAGGCAAGTGGATCTGGTGTAGATGGGACATGTTGGTCAGTGTGGGCAGGTTGTAGTGTGTAGGATAGTGCTAGTGTATGGGATGATTCATGGTCGCGGTGGACACTGTGGATTTAAGGGACTTTCCATGCTGTATGACTATGTGACTTAAGGAAACTAAAAACGGACATGAATGGATTCAGCGTGTAGGCAAAAATCTGGTTAATTGGGTGTTGTGTTGGGAAATTGCAACTCCCTATTTTGGTAGGAAGACTGACCAAAAATACAAATCTGAGATGTACAGAAATCTGGATATCCCAGAGCATGATTCACCAAATTCACTGTGGAATGGATGTTTCCACTTGTGGGAGAGTCTAGGACCAGAGGCCATAGTCTAATAGCATACCTTTAGAAAGGAGATGAGGAGAGTTTTCATCAGAGGGTGGTGAAACTGTGGAATTTCTTGCCACAGATGGCTGTGGAGGTCGTTATTGGGTATTTTTGTAAGGCACAGATTGACTGATTCTTGATTAGGATGGTTGCCAGGGGTTATGGGGGGAGGGCAGGAGAGTGGGTTGAGATGGAAAGATAGATCAGCCATGAATGGCGGAGTAGACTTAATAGGCTGAATGACCTAATTCTGCTCCTAAAACTTATGAACTTTGAAAAGTCTATAATGGAGAGGTATCGAGTAATTAGAACAATTAATAGAGAATTATTGTGAGGGGAGTAGAACACAAAAGAAAAGATGTTATGCTTCAGTTATATCTCCTTCGACTACTGAAGCTAAGTAAGCTTAACGTAGGATGGGGATAATAGCTCGTGAACAGGCCCTTTGGCTCACAATGTCTGTGCAGAACATGATGCCAAGTTAAGAGATGCTGCCTGACCATTTTTTTCAGACTTTTAGAGATACAGTGCGTAAGCAGGCACTTTGGCCCACCGAGTCTGCGCCGACCTTGTACACTAACACTATCCTACACACAAGGGACAATTTACAATTTTACCAACGCCAATTAACCTACAAACCTGTACGTCTTTGGAGTGTGAAAAGAAACCAGAGCACCCAGATAAATCCTACGTGATCACAGGGAGAACGTACAAACGCCATGCAGACAGCACCGTAGTCAGGATGGAACCCGGTTCTCTGGCGCTGTAAGTCAGCGACTCTACCGCTGAGCCACTGTGCTGCCCTTGAGTTAATCCAGTGTTTTGTGTTCTATACAAGATTCCAGCCTCTGCAATTCCTTGTGTCTCTACATTAAGTTATTCTCCTTTGTCTGTCCGTGATCTACAATCCCTCCATTCCATGCAATGATTTACCCCTCTTGGAATCACACCATCCCTGGCCAACAATCAGCCTATCAATGTACCTCCCACCCTGAGGTCTGCTGCTGTTGGCCCTGATTTGTTTTTTTGTTTTTTTGCTACCAGCCCCCCATCTCCCCCCCCCCCCCCCCCCCTCAACAAACAGACTGAAGTCGGGTCCGAACCCCAAGCAACACCTATCTATGTTCTCCAGAGATCCTGCCTTACCCGCTGGGTTACGCCAGCATTTTATGTCTGTCGTTAATATAATTTCCCGTTCAATTAGCTGAGAAATGCACAGATTAAAAGAAAATACCAAGCAAAGTTTAAGCAATGGTGCTTGCTATTTTTAAAGAAGAGCTTCATTGGTACAACTGGAGTTAATTTCAAGTCTGATGAAAGTTTTCAACTGCACACTGAATTGGTAACAAAAAACCCGCAAATAAAATTATGAAGTGTATGCTGTTGGTACACTGTGTAGAATGAAGGAACTCCAGGCTGCAGTCACTGTTCATTCGTGCTTCCAGGAACACAGGAACACGTTAGGAAATAAGTAGACACAAAACATTAATTTTGTTTAGTTTGGAGATACAGCATGGAAAGTAAGTAAGTAAGTTTAATGGCCAAATATTCACATACAAGGAATTTGCCTTGGTGCTCCGCCCACAAATAACAACATGACATACAGTGACAGTTACGAATGACTCAGAAAACAATAAACATTAATAATAATAATACATTAGTGATAAAACACCATTGATCAAGCATGTGAACCAACCAAAATACCAAAATGCTACAGATTTTTGGCTGTTGAGTAGAGCAACTACTCGTGGATAAAAACTGTTTTTATGTCTGGCTGTGGCAGCTTTGACAATCCGGAGTCGCCTTCCAGCGGGAAGTGATTTAAAGAGTTTGTGGCCAGGGTGAGAGGGGTCAGAGATGTTCCATGTCATCCCACTTACTCACCACTCCTTACACACTGGGGGCAATTTACCTACAAATCTGTACGTCTTTGGAATGTGGAGGAAACCGGAGCACCAAGAGGAAACCCACGCGGTCACATGCAAACTCCACACCGACAGCACCGTAGTCAGGATCGAACCCAAGTCTTTGTCGCTTTATCTGACTGCACCTATTCCATATCTCTCCATCTCCTGCATATTCATGTGCCTATCTAAAAGTCTCTTAAACGCCTCTATTGTATCTGCCTCCACCATCGCTGGCAGCGTGTTCCAGGCACTCACCACTCTCCGTGTAAAATAAAACACTTGCCCCACACAACTTCTTTACATTTTGTCCCTCTCATATTAAAGCTATACCTTCTAGTATTTGATATTTCCAACTTGGGGAAAAAAGGTTTCTAACTGTCTACCCTATCTATGCTTCTCATAGTTTTACATACTTCTATAGATAGTTCATTAGGTATTAACCTTGTCTGGGGGGCGCCACAGTGGTGCAGCAATAGAGTTGCTGCCTCACAGCGCCAGAGACTTTGGTTCAATCTTGACTATGGGTGTTGTCTGTACGGAGTTTGTACGTTCTCCCTGTGACAGCATGGACTTTCTCCGGGTGCCCCATTTCCTCTCACGTTCCAAAGACATGCAGGTTCGTAGGTTAATTGGCTTCTGTAAAATTAGCCCTAGGTTGTAGGATAGAACTAGTGTTCGGGTGATCGCTGGTCAGCGTGGACTTGGTGGGCCGAAGGGCCTGTTTTCACGCTGTGTCTCTAAATTAGACTAGAAATAATAGTTTGTTGCTCCAATTATGGAAAATAAACCATCACAAAGGATGTCAACTGGATATATAAAAGGCAACACATATTGCAAACAACCATGTCAATTAGATGTTCTTACTGGGACGACTAAATCATTTCACTGCCAATAGCATCATTAACAAAATACCTGCACTGGGACATTGACAGGAAAATCTAATAAAAGCCCTTTCACTTTCATTTACTGTAGTTGACAGTCTTTATTAAAAAAGATTCGGCAGTTTGGGAAATACATTTATAATCTTTGGAATCTGATTAATATAAAGATGCTTAAAATGTTCATTATCCCAGCACAATAAGGCTAAGAGAACAGAAGCCCAATTAAAACAAATGTGCTGAAAAATATTTTCTCCTTTGTAGTCGATGAGCTGCTAATAAAATATTTAAAATGCTCAGCTTTCCAAACCGTGGCTTCTGAGAACATTGTTTTGGACCTGGGTCACCAATTACAAGTGATGAAAGCAGTCTACGTTTCATTCCTATGTCCCTTGATATTGGTTATGCTTACAAATATTTCATAGATCTAAAGGAAAATGAAACAGCGCTCATCCAGCTGCATTGCCTCCCCCATGATGTGCCTACAAATCATGAAGGATCTTATTCCATACAAATCAACTTTACTATCAGGAGCGGCACGATGGTGCTGCCGTAGAGTTCCTGCCTTACAGCGCCAGAGACCCGGGTCCAATCCTGACAATGGAATCCTGTCTGTGCGAGATCTCTGATCTTTCTGGAAATACAGAGATTTAAAACTATTACTAGACTGAGTGGAACCCGTTGGGTCCCATGTTCACACGGGAGGGCTGGTCTGGGGGAATAGAAACATAGAAACATAGAAATTAGGTGCAGGAGTAGGCCATTCGGCCCTTCGAGCCTGCACCGCCATTCAATATGATCATGGCTGATCATCCAACTCAGTATCCCGTACCTGCCTTCTCTCCATACCCTCTGATCCCCTTAGCCACAAGGGCCACATCTAACTCCCTCTTAAATATAGCCAATGAACTGGCCTCAACTACCCTCTGTGGCAGAGAGCTCCAGAGACCCACCACTCTCTGTGTGAAAAAATTCCTTCTCATCTCGGTCCTAAAGGATTTCCCCCTTATCCTTAAGCTGTGACCCCTTGTCCTGGACCTCCCCAACATCGGGAACAATCTTCCTGCATCTAGCCTGTCCAACCCCTTAAGAATCTTGTAAGTTTCTATAAGGTCCCCTCTCAATCTCCTAAATTCTAGAGAGTATAAACCGAGTCTATGCAGTCTTTGTTCATAAGACAGTCCTGACATCCCAGGATTTTCCACCTCTCCACCAATTCCAATATTGGTGGCCAGTGGGGAGGGGGTGGAACTAGTACCCATGGAGTGCTAGTATGGGTATTGTGGGCAGAAGGGACTGGTTTCCAGAGGGCTAGTATGGACATTGTGGGCCAAATTGATTATTTGGGTGACAGCTCAGTCACTCAAGCCTGATGTGCAGGCAACTCACTCATGGCTGGTGGGCCAGCAGTTGACTCTTGGTTATTCCTTGAAATTTTAAGCAGGGTGCAAGGCAAACAAATTCAAATGCAGTTTCCTACCATTTCAAGCAGGGTGCAAGGCAAACAAATTCAAGTGCAGTTTCTTACCATTTCAAGCAGGTTGCAAGGTCACCAAATTCAATTGCAGTTTCATACCACTTCAAGCAGGGTGAAAGGCCACCAAGTTCAGGGGCAGTTTCCTACCACTTCAAGCAGGGTGCAAGGCCACTGAATTCAAGTGCAGTTTCCAACCACTTCAAGCAGGGCGCAAGGCCACCAAATTCAAGTGCAGTTTCCAACCACTTCAAGCAGGGCGCAAGGCCACCAAATTCAAATGCAGTTTCATACCACTTCAAGCAGGGTGCATGCCCACCAAACTCAAGTGCAGTTTCCTACCACTTCAAGCAGGGTGCACGGCCACCAAATGCTAGTGCTGTTTAATGTCATTTCAAGCAGGGTGCAAGGCCACTAAATTCAAGTGCAGTTTCATACCACTTCAAGCAGGGTGCAAGACAACCAAATTCAAGTGCAGTTTCATACCATTTCGAGCAGGGTGCAAAGCCACCAAATTCAAGTGCAATTTCATACCATTTCATGCAGGGTGCAAGGCCACCAAATTCAAATGCAATTTCATTCCATTTCATGCAGGGTGCAAGGGCACCACATTCAAATGCAGTTTCATACCATTTCAAGCAGGGTGAAACCACCATAAAACCACACAAAACACAACATAAACACCACACTCACAGTTCAGTTGACATGCAGTGTGTTCAGTTGATTCACAGCTCAGAGTCATGACCTCTCCCTCCCCCATCTTGGACTGAGCCACACCCACATCCACACTTCCGGGTTTTATAATCCCTCCCCCTCCCACCAGAAGGGGCGTGGCCTTCATGGTGTGATTGACAGGAGATTCTCAACTTTTTTTAAAACACTAATAATTGTTTTAAACACTGATGAGCAGAGGGGGACTAAGTAGGATGGCCAAAAATCATAGCCGTAAGTGGTAGCGTTTTATCTAAAATCAATATACAGTGCAAACAGGAAGTTGTCCAGTTACCACCACCAACACAGCGGAGGGGGACTCTGAGTAAGATGGCCAAAAATCACAGCTGTAAGTGGCAGCGTTTTTTCAAAAATCATGAAACAGAAAAACAGGAAGTGGTCAAGATGTTACTTTTAGTAATATAGATGATGAATCAAGATACATCATATCACTTAAAAAATAAATGTAAGGACAGTTTAAATGAGTGTCTGGTCTGTAGGTTTTCCAGATGGAACACAGAGCAAATTGTGCTCTGGGTTTGTACGTTACTCCTGAGTTTTCTCCGGGGGCTCCGATTTCATCCCACACTCCAAAGACCTACAAGTTTATGGATTAATTGGCTTCAGTTAAAATTGTAAATTGTCCCTAGTGTGTGGGATAGTGTTAGTGTATGGGGATCACTGGTCTGATCGGTGGGCTGAAGGGCCTGTTTCAGTGCTGCATCTCTAAACTAAACTAAACTGATGATTAGTTACAAAGCTCAACTCACCAAATATTCACACAGTACACCTTTTAAAATATTGAGGAAGTGCCTTTGTTTACATAAGTTTTGATTGTCATCAGTCTTGTTGACTTTTATTATTGTATGATTAGTTGTGAATCACTATGCATCAAATCCTTTGAAGGTACAATACTCCGAGTGATGTGAGAATGATGAACATGGAACAGTACAGCACAGGAACAGGCCCTTCGGCCTCCTATGTCGAACATGATGCCAAGAGCAACCCTTATCTACTTGCACATAACCCCTCCATTCCCTGCATAACCCTGTGACTATTTAAAAGTCTCTTAAATGCCACTATTGTATCTGCCTCCACCACCACTCTCAGCAGCAGAAACACACCGCCCTCTATGTGGGAAAAAAAAACTTGCCCCCCACATCCACTTTAAACATTCCCCCTCTCACCTTAAACCTCTGCCCTCTAGTCTTTGACATTTCCACCCTGGGAAAAAGGTTCTGGCTGTCTACCATATCTGTGCCTGTCATAATTTTATGTACTTCTATCATATCTCCCCTCAGCCTCCAACGATCAAGAGATCCGAGGAAGGAGGTGCGGGCTTTGGAGAGGGTTCAGAGGAGGTCCACGAGAATGATCCCAGGAATGAATGGGTTAACATATGATGAGCATTTGATGGCACTGGGTCTGTACTCGCTGGAGTTTAGAAGAATGAGAGGGGACCTCATTGAAACTTACTGAATAGTGAAAGGCCTGGATAGAGTGGACATGGAGAGGATGTTTCCACTAGTGGGAGAGTCTAGGACCAGAGGCCATCGACTCAGATTAAAAGACATACCTTTAGAAAGGAGATGAGGAGGAATATCTTTAGTCAGAGGGTGGTGAATCTGTGGAATTCATTGCCACAGACAGCTGTGGAGGCCAAGTTGTTGGATATTTTTAAGGCAGAGATTGACATATTCTTGATTAGTAAGGGTGTCAGGGGTTATGGGGAGAAGGCAGGAGAATGAGGTTGAGAGGAAAAGATAGATCAGCCATGATTGAGTAGACTTGATGGGCCAAATGGCCTAATTCTGCTCCAATAGCTTGTGAACATAAAAACAATCGAAGTGTCTCCAATCTCTCTCTGCAGCTGCCTGATTGAAGTCACATTACCCTGTGAGAGTATGGTGTGGTATATGGTGAAGAAACAACTCTTTGTAAGAAGCCTCAATGAAGATGGAAATTATTCATTAAACATCAGCAAAACATATTAATCACAAGGTTGCTGTTGGATGTAGCAATGCACCATCAACTGTGTTTAGTTTAGTTTAGAAATAAAGCGTAAATATACAGGTGCTGCCTGACTTTAGACTTCAGATTTACAGCGTGGAAACAGGCCCTTCGGCCCACCGAGTCCGTGCCGACCAGCGATCAGCCCGTACACTGGCATTATCCGGCACACTAGGGACAATTTTTCATTTTTTTACCAAAGCCAATTAACCTACAAACCTGTACGTCTTTGGAGTGGGCGAGGAAACTGGAGCACCCGGAAAAACCCACATGGTTATGGTAGAGCATACAAACTCTGTAATGACAGCACCCGTAGTCAGGATTAAACCCGGGTCTCTGGCGTTGTAAGGCAGTAACTCTACCACTGCGCTACCATGCCGCCCAAAATGTGGTTTAATTGATTTTGAAAGGACTTTTTCTTCTGGGCTGAAGCCACCCAAAATAATAAACCTTAGTCTTCTGCATCAACATTGATTACACAACACATTAAACTGGTGTCATTTATTGATTTCCAAATGCAATTATAGTATCAGAGAATTATAGAGCTCTGAAACAGCCATTGTATCCACACCAGTCAATAAGCACCTAATACACTAAATCATGTTTTTCCTCTCACATCCTTATTAACTCTTCCCACTCCCATACTCCTGCTATCCTTTGACATTAAGGGAAATTTACAGTGGACAATTTCTGTCCCAGTCTGTACTAGTTTGATTTGAGGGATCAAACCAGAGCACCCAGGAAAGATGGAAGTGATCACAGGGAGAATGGTTCGAGACAACACAGACTGCTCCCAAGGTCAGCATTGAACCTCGGTGTAGCTGGTTCCAAGCCTCCGCACATTTAACACATGCCTATCTGTATGAACAGGATGGTAAAGAAGGCTGTAGGAAGGAACTACAGATGCTGGTTTTTCACCGAAGATAGCCACAAAAAGCAGGACAGGCAGCATCTCTGGATAGAAGGAATGGGTGACGTTTCGGTTGCGATTCTTCTTCAGTCTGAGTTACTCCAACATTTTGTGTCTATCTTCATGGTAAAGAAGGCATATGGAATGCTTGCCTTCTTTGCTTAAACATAAGAGTCAGGAAGTCATGATAGGACTTTGGTCAGGCCGCATTTGGAGCATTGCGTGCAGTTCTGGTCGCCCCATTACAGGAAAGGTGTGGAGGCATTGGAAAATGCGCAGAGGAGGTTTACCAGAATGTTGCCCAGATTAGAGGGTGTCAGCTACAAGGAGAGGTTGGGTAGACTTGGACTGTTTTCCCTGGAACGCGGGAGGTTGAGTGGCGACTTGATAGAAGCATATCCATTTATGAGAGGCATAGATAGTGTGGACAGTCAGAACCTTTTTCCCAGGGTGGAAATGTCCAACACTAGAGGGCATTGCTATAAGGTGAGAGGAGGAAAGTGTAATGGAGATGTGCAGGGCAAGAGAGAGGTGGGGACCTGGAACACACTGCCAGGGATCGTGGTGAAGGCAGATTAAGAGTGGCATTTAAGAAGCTTTTAGATAGGCACATGGATATGTAAGGTATAGAGGAATATGGCACATGTACAGGCAAATTAGATTTAACTAAATTTAACCAAGTTTAACTAACTATCATGTTTGGCACAAACATTGTGGGCTGAAGGGCCCATTCCTGCAATGTACAGTTCTAAGTTCTATGTAACTGTATCACATAGAGGTATTTTATTCTTCATGATGACCCATGTTGAACTATTCTCTTTCAGGGAAAGTCTAAAAGCCAGAGAAGAGTTGGAGTAGTGAAGGGTGGATGGTGTGAAATAATGTGTATGTGTAGGGTATGCAGCTATTGCAATTAGAGTCATAGAATCATACTTGCCCATGCTGATCAAGATGACCCATCTACACGAGTCCCCCCTGTCCACATCCGGCCCACATCCCTCTAAACCTTCCTATCCGATCGCCAAACTATAAACAGAGATAGACACAAAATGCCTCAGAATCTGAGGAATGGTTCCGACCCGAAATGTCACCTATTCCTTTCTCCAAAGTTGCAGCCTGCCCCGCTAAGTTACTCCAGCATTTTGTGTCTATAAACCAGCATCTGCAGTTCCTTCCTACACATATAAGCAAAGATAACTTGCTTAATATTCCATGTTAACTTAGGAACAATATACAGTTTAGCACGTATTCCTGACTGCTACATGCACAGGGTTAGTTGAAAAAAGTGTAGTACAATACTAAATTTATGATCACTGTTGCTATGGCAGAACAGTATTCGATATACTCAGTGCCCGAGGCTATGTTCACTTTTTCCAGTTAATTAAGTTTGGTGAGGGTAGCTTGCATATTGAATGCAGTGTTTCATTCAGAGCTGTAAAAAATTGATTGTTTTCTCTACAAGTGAATGCTAAGTCCTCAATGTGAATGGCTTGAGATGAGGTTCGTTAAATCTAACCCAAGCCAGTTGTTTCAAGGTTAAAGAAGAGTAGAATGGTGTCATCTGGGCACTCTGCTCCCAGGAGTTAATCTAGCTAGGCTTTAGACTTTAGAGATACAGCGTGGCCCATTGCCCAGTGAGTCCGCGCTGACCAGCGAAGCCCGTACACTAGCACTATCCTACACACTAGGAACAATTTACAATTAACAGAAGCCAATTAACCTTCAAACCTACACGTCTTTGGCGTGTGGGAGGAAATGGGAGCACCCAGAGAAAACCGACACTGGTCATGGGGAGAACGTACAAACTCCACACAGAGAGCACCTGTAGTCAGGATCGAACCCAGGTCTCTGGTGCTGTAAAGCATCAACTCTATGGCTGCACCACCAGCACCCTTAGGCACCTCGTTGTTGTTCAAGATACTGGAAGGTCTGAGGTCATCAAGCGGTTAAGGGGTAGGGGTTGGGGGGTGGGGTGGGGAGGGGGGGTGGGTTAGGGTGTGTGTGTGGGGGTGTGGGGGAGGGGGTCTGTGGGGGAGGGCGTGTGGGGGGGAGGGATGTGTGGGGCAGGGGGGTGAGGGGGATGGGGTGTGTGGGGGAGGGGTGTGCGTGCGGGAGTGGGGTGCAGGGGGGTGAGAGTGGGGAGAGAGGGGGGAAGAGGGGGAAGAGGAGAGGGGGAGAAGTGGGGGAGGAGGGAGGGAGGGGGGAGGGTAGAGGGGAGAGGAGGAGGGTGGTGGAGAGAGGGGGGAGGAGAAGGTGGAGGGGAGAAGGGGGGGCAGAGGGGGGGCAGAGGGGGGGCAGAGGGGGGAGAGGGGAAGAGGAGGGTGAGAGGGGGGAGAGGCGGGGTAGAGGGGAGAGGGGCGGAGGTGAGGGAGAGGGGGAAGAGGGAGGGAGGAGAAAGGCCGGGAGGGGTGGAAGTGAGGCGGGGGGGGGGGGTGGTGGTGGTGGAAGAGAGGCCGGGGGGAGAGAGAGAGGCCGGGGGGGGGGGGGGAGAGGGGAGCCGACCGAGGTGCCGAGAGAAAGCACCGAGAGAAAGCGCCGAGAGAAAGCCATCCCCAAGAGAAAGTGAACCCCAAGCGTTTTTTGAATAACAGGGGTGAGGTGGGAGAGCTGGGGGGTGAGAGGAGGGGGGTTGAGGAGGGGTGGTAGAGGAGGGAGATGTGGGGGGGGGTGAGAGGGCTGCGTCTTTTGAATAACGGGGGAGAGGTTGGGGGGGGGACGTCACTTCCAAGACGGCAGCAACCAGAGCCATTGTGTCGTCATCAGCCAAAGCCAGACATTTTATTTCCAACAGTTTTTCATATTTTTGAACGTTTTGATTAATAACTTGAGAAATAAAGCATGAACATTTCAGCTAAGATGATTTCGGAGTCCACGGGATAAATCTCTACCGGAATATATAACAATGTTGCCGTTGCCGATCACACACACACACACACACACACACACACACACACACACACACACACACACACACACACACACACACACACACACACACACACACACACACACACACACACACACACACACACACACACACCCTACATAAAAGATCAGAGTTTTAATAGTTACTAGACCAAGTGGGACCGTTGGGTTCTGTCCCCTCAACGAGTGGTTGGGGGGGGTGGCCTGCGGCATCACACACACACACTATCCACCCCCCCCCCCACACACACACACACACTATCCACCCCCTATGCACACACTAATCACCCCCCTTAATATTATATTAATATTATTCATTTTCTCCATTTATCCACTCACGCATAGCCCCCAACTCGCAGGCGCGTCTACAGAGGGGGGGGGGGGGTTAGAGAGAGAGGGCAGAGAGAGAGAGGGGGCAAAGACACAGAGAGATGGGGCAGAGACAGAGTGAGTGGGGCAGAGACAGAGAGCAGCAGAGGCGGGGAGGGAGGGGCAGAAACAGAGAGAGGGGCAGAGAGGGGAGGAGAGAAAGGGGGGAGAGAGGGGGGAGAGAGGGGGAAGAGAGCAGAGGGGGAAGAGAGAGGAGAGGGGGGAGAGAAGTGGGGGAGAGGGGGGAGAGAGGGGGGAGAAGGGGAGAGAGAGGGGGGCAGAGGGAGAGAGAGATGAGAGGGGGGGAGAGAGGGGTGGGGGAGAGGGGGAAGAGAGGAGAGTGGCCAGGGAAGGGGAGAGGAGGGTAGGGAGAGGAAGGGAGGGGAGAGGAGGGTGAGAGGAGGGGTGAGAGGAGGGGGGTAGAGGAGGGGGGTTCAGGAGGGGGGTAGGAGGGGGGAGAGAGAGGGGGAGAGAGGGGAGAGAGAGGGTGGGAGAGAGGGGGAGAGATTGATGGAGAGAGGGGGAAGAGAGGGGAGGAGAGCGGGAGAGAGAGGAGAGAGGCTGTGGGAGGGGAGAGGAGGGAAGGGGAAGGGGCAGAGGAGGAGGGGGAGAGGAAAATGGGGAGAGGAAGAGGGGGGAGAGGAAGAGGGGGGAGAGGAGGAAGAGGGGGGAGAGGAGGAGGTGTGGGGAGAGGAGGAGGGGAAGAGCAGGGGAGGAGAGGAGGGGGAGAGCAGGAGAGGGGGAGAGGAGGAGGAAGGGTGAGATGGACACGATCCGAGACGGACCCGACCCGAGACGGACCTGATCCAAGATGGACCCAAGTGCTCATTCTTCACTCGCAGCGCATGGAACGCAGCGCGCAAACCCATTGTGACGTCATCAGCAAATGACGCCGGGTTTTTTTCAACGGTTCAGATTTGTGAACATTTTCATTAATAACTCAGAAAATAAAGCATGGATTTGGCGATTTCGGACTCTACGGGATAAACCGGAATATGTAATAATGTTACCATTAGCGCATCGTTTTTTCGCGATGTGATTTTACACACACACACACACACACACACATACACACACACACGCACACACACACACACACACACACACACACACACACACACACACACACACACACACACACACACACACACACACATCCAAGATCAGAGTTTTATAATTATAGAGATATGGATATCTATATAATTAAAAGTCTCATCTTAACCACTTCCCGTTTGCGCTGTTGTTTGATTTTTTAAAAATGCTACCATGTATGGCTGTGATTTTTTGGCCATCTTACTCAGAGTCCTCCTCCGATGATCAGGCCCTGAGGATTTTTCTCATTGCTGAAAAATAAAACAGTTATTAGTGTTTAAAAAATCTTGAGGTTCTCTCTCCTGTCAATCACTGCGATGAAGGTCATGCCCCTTCTTGGGGGGGGGGGGAGGGACCATAAAACCCAGAAGACTGGACATGGCTCAGTCGCTGCAAGATGGCGAGGGAGAGGCCACGACTCTCAGTCTGTGCTGGGAATCCACACAACTCTGAGTGTCTACTGAACTGTGAGTGCCCTTTATGTGGTTTTATATGGTTTTATGTGGTCTGGAAACCAGTCCCTTCGGCCCACAACACCCATAGTAGTGCTCCAGAAAGACACCCCCCCACTGGCCAGCAATATTGGAATTGGTGGAGAGGTGGAATATTGCGTTGAGGGACCTGCCCTCCCGTGTGAAGCTGGGACCCAACGGGTCCCACTTAGTCTCGTGGATAGATAAAAGCAAGGATGTATTGCCGAGGCTTTATAAGGTGCTGCCACATTTATAATATTATGACAGGTTTTGGGCTGGAGACCCGGGTTCGATCCCAACCTCGAGTGCTCCTTGTGTGGAGTTTGTATGTTCACCCTGCGACTGCGTGAGTTTCCTCCTATATCTCAAAGACATGCGAGATTGCAGGTGAATTGGCCACTGTAAAATTGTCCCTAGTGTGTCAGGTGTTGATGTGAAAGGGAGATTTGGTAAAACTAGTGTGAACGGGTGATCAATGGTTGATGTGGACTCAGTGGGCCGAAAGCCCTGTTACAGCACCGCAGCTGTAAATAGCTGCGGTGCTGGGACCACAGCTATTTACAATATATATTAATGATTTGGATGAAGGGATTAAAAGTAACATTAGCAAATTTGCAGATGACACAAAGCTCGGTGCCAGTGTGAACTGTGAGGTGGTTGCTATGAGGATGCAATGTGACTTGGACAGGTTGAGTGAGTGGGCAGATGCATGGCAGATGCAGTTTAATGTGGATTAATGTGAAGTTATCCACTTTGGTAGCAAAAACAGGAAAGCAGATTATATCAAGTTGAGAAAAGGGGAAGTACAACGGGATCTGGGGTCCTTGTTCATCAGTCACTGAAAGTAAGCAGGGTTACACAAAAAGCTGGAGAAACTCAGCGGGTGCAGCAGCATCTAAGGAGCGAAGGAGATAGGCGACGTTTCGGGTCGAGACCCTTCTTCAGACTGAAGAAGGGTCTCGACCCGAAACGTCGCCTATCTCCTTCGCTCCTTAGATGCTGCTGCACCCGCTGTGTTTCTCCAGCTTTTTGTGTAACCCTCGATTCTCCAGCATCTGCAGTTCCTTCTTTAACACTGAACGTAAGCATGCAGGCACAGCAGGCAGTGAAGAAAGTGAATGGCATGGTGGCCTTCATAACAAGAGGAGTTGAGTATAGGAGCAAAGAGGTCCTCCTGCATTTGTACAGGGCCCTGGTGAGACCACACCTGGAGTATTGTGTGCAGTTTTCATCTCCAAACTTGAGGAACGACATTCTTGCTATTGAGGGAGTGCAGCGTAGGTTCACAAGGTTAATTCCCGGGACTGTCATATGTTGATAGATTGGTGCGGCTGACCTTGTATACTCTGGAATTTAGAAGGATGAGAGGGGATCCTATTGAAACATACAAGATTATTAAGGGTTTGGACACGCTAGAGGCAGAAACATGTTCCCAATGTTGGGGGTGTCCAGAATCAGGGGCCATAGTTAAAGAATAAGTGGTAAGCCATTTAGAACGGAGATGAGGAAAACCTTTTTCACACAGAGAGTTGTGTGTGGAATTGTCTGCCCCAGAGGACGGTGGAGGCTGGTTCTCTAGATGCTTTCAAGAGAGAGTTAGATAGAGCTCTTAGGGAAAGTGGAGTTAAGGGATATGGAAAGAAGGCAGGAACGGGGTACTGATTGTGGATTATCAGCCATGATCACAATGAATGGCGGTGCTGGCTCGAAGGGCCGAATGGCCTACTTCTGCACCTATTGTCTATAGCCTATTTCCATGTTACATCTTCAAGTGTATGTAAAACCATCCTATTTTTAGGATGGAGTAGTTAGCAGTGTTTTAAATATTTGAGTAAATCAGGTAATTAATAGGCTCTGACGACCAACCTTTTCCTGTTTTTTGTAGAAGACTCATTTTCGCCACAAATTAAGGCAGAGAAATATATTTAGCTATGCAAAGTCTTGACAAAGTCACGGGGTTCCTCTGGCAGTTATAGAGTGATTGCAGTTGCCAGAGACTCCTGCTGAGAAATTTGCTAATATAAATATTGGTAGAGTTGCTGCCTTAGGCTGCCAGCGACCCAGGTTCGATCCTGACTACGGGTGCAGTCTGAATGGCGTTTGTACGTTCTCCATGTGACCCTGTGGGATTTCTCCCATATTCTAAAGACGTGCTGGTTTGTGGATTAATTGGCTTTAGTAAAATTATAAAATTGTCCCTAGTGTGTAGGATAGTGCTAGTGTATGGGGATCGCTGGTTGATGTGGACTCAATGGGCCGAAGGGCCTGTTTCCACTTTGTATCTCTAAAGTCTAAAGCAAGATAGTATGCCAATGAGTGTAAATCCACTCCACTCTGTAATAAATGTTAAATTAGTTTAGTTTAGTTGAGGGATGAAACAGACTTTTCGGCCCACTGAGTCCACGCTGGCCATCTATCACCCGTTCATACTAATTCTGTTATCCCACTTTCTCATCCACTCCCTACACACTAAGGGCAATTTACAGAGGGCCAATTAACCGGCAAATCCACAGGTCTTTTGAATGTGGGAGGAAACCGGAGCACCGAGAGGAAAACCCAAGTGGTCACAGAGGGAACATGAAAACTCTGCACAGACAATACCCAAGCTCAGGATCAAACCCGGGTCTCTGCTACTGTGATGCAGCAGCTCCACCCTAATTGTTTATTGATATTAATAAATCACTGTTTCAACAAGGGACCAATAGCGGACCTTGAGAAATTCTGTGTTAGGGAGTATAATGGAAAACGATTTTCTCCAAAGTATTTCTTAGACTGCTAATTGTGTGTGGAACAAAAAGTATTCATAACATGATGTCATGTTGATGTAGGGAGTTGGCTGTGGTGCAGCATGTTGCAGCTGGATATCTGCAACACAAAAAAATGGGCACATTTTAACACTTGATAAGACTTTAAAATAGTTTAGTTTTGCTAGGCCACCTATCAAAGAATTCTCCTGATTTTCCAATGGTTTTTATTTTAAGACCATGTGATCGTCGCCAATTTTGTTGCATTCAATCAGGCAAAAATCAATGTAAAGGAACTGCCATTTGGAGTATTGTTTTCAGTTTTGGTCACCCCGCTACAGGAAGAATGTCATTAAGCTGGAAAATGTGCAGAGAAGAGCTACGTAAATATTGCCAGGACTATCGGGAGAGGTTGAGCAGGTTAGGACTTTATTCCTTGGAGTGAAGGAGGATGAGGGGTGATCTTATAGAGGTGTATGAGATCATGAGGGGAATAGAGATGGTGAGTGCACAGTTAGGGGTGGCTTGGGACCTCTTGAGCTGGGTTAGTGGGGAGAGGTGGGACGGAGACTTTAACTATTTTAGATAATGGTTTAGTTTATTGTCACGTGTACTGAGGTACAGTGAAAAGCTTTAGTTGCATGCTAACCAGGAAAGACAGCACATGATTACAATCGAGTCATCCAGAGTGTACAGATACATGATAAAGGGAATAATGTTTAGTGCAAGATAACGTCCAGTCAAGTCTGATTAAAGATAGTTCGAGGGTCTCCAATGAGGTTGATGGTAGCTCAGGACCGCTCCCTAGTTGTTGATAGGATGGTTCAGTAGCCTGATGGGAGGCAAGTTTTTTAAATCAAGTCAAGTCAAGTCAAGTTTATTCGTCACATACACATACGGGATGTGCAGTGAAATGAAAAGTGGCAGTGCCTGCGGACTTTGTGCAAAAAACAAACAAACCATCAACCAACAAACTACAAACAGAATCACATGTTCTAGGTATGTTACAATACCTACCTTTAGTGGCGCTGCAGTTCTGCCGCTCCCCGTGTGCGTGACTTTGGCGCCTTTCAGAGGGGGGGGGGGCGTGTTTAAAATGCCGTTTTTCCCTAGACAGTCCAAATCGATCCATGTCGGGCGATTTCGTCGCTAAAGCGAAATCGCTCCGACATTTCATTCATGAAGCTATTTTTAAACTACGCTAGATTATTTATTAACTAGAGTAGTTTAAAAATCATCTTCTAAAGCTCTGAATGCCGACAGCAGAACGGACCTAACGTAGGCGATAAAAGAAGGTACACCGTTTATTTTTACATAAAAACGTGGTTCTTAGGAAGCGTTTAATCAATTTTCATGTTGCAAAAAGGGGACAAAAAAAATGAATGAACCACCAGTATTTTTCATACGGACTTCACCGCAAACCACAACGTTCCAATCCACCGCATTCCACTCAAACCCACACGCAAGTTGATTTAAATGGCCATTAATTTACAGGCATTAAAGACTAAATTCCTTCCATTTGGCCTATAAATTCATGAAAATGAGATTTAAAAATCATGTTATATTGTGGATTAGTGTGTGAATGTTATTTGGACACTTAGGCAATTTAAGAATGTCTATCATTTCTTAAGAAATGGATAGATGTTTAGATCTAGTAATTGAATTTTGTAATTAGCTACAATTAGATAACTAACTAATTATATGCTTTAATTTCAGGTCATACAAGTAAGGTTGAAGCATTCTGAAACAAATATGAATCAATCTATAATAAATGAAAATTTAATTGAATTCTCTTAATTTTTAACCGTATAACCATATAACAATTACAGCATGGAAACAGGCCATCTCGGCCCTTCAAGTCCGTGCCAAACAACCTTTTTCCCTTAGTCCCACCTGCCTGCACTCATACCATAACCCTCCATACCCTTCTCATCCATATGCCTATCCAATTTATTTTTAAATGATACCAACGAACCTGCCGCCTTTCCCCCTCATGTTATCCCTAAACCTCTGTCCCTTAATTCTAAAGTCATGTCCTCTTGTTTGAATCTTCCCTATTCTCAAAGGGAAAAGCTTGTCCACATCAACTCTGTCTATCCCTCTCATCATTTTAAAGACCTCTATCAAGTTCCCCCTTAACCTTCTGCGTTCCAGAGAATAAAGACCTAACTTGTTCAACCTATCTCTGTAACTTAGCTGTTGAAACCCAGGCAACCCAGGTATTTTAAGAAAGTTATGGCCTTTTGACTGTCCTTGATCACAGCTTTTGTGTTGAGTCAATGGAAAGGTAATGGGGAACAAGATGCTAATTTCCGAGTATGAAAATGGCCATAACGGCCTAAAAGTGAATTAGGTGTCAAATTAAACTTCTTTTTATGCTTTATCTGATGGGATAAATTGCAGACTTGATTTTTAAAATCTCAAAATTTTGTAACATTGCTACATGTTCTTGTGGGCGGTGTTGTGGTACAGTAAGTTAGTAGAGTTAGTCCCTGGTGAGATAGGAGTTTACAGTCCGAATGGCCTCTGGGAAGAAACTCCTTCTCATCCTCTCCGTTCTCACAGCATGGCAACGGAGGCGTTTGCCTGACCGTAAGAGCTGGAACAGTCCGTTGCAGGGGTGGAAGGGGTCTCCCGTTATCTTATTGGCTCTGGAGTTGCACCTCCTGATGTATAGTTCCTGCAGAGGGGCTAGAGAAGTTCCCATAGTGCGTTCGGCCGAATGCACTACTCTCTGCAGAGCCTTCTTGTCCTGGGCAGAGCAATTCCCAAACCAGATTGTAATGTTTCCGGACAAGATGCTTTCCACAGCCGCAGAGTAGAAGCACTGGAGGATCCTCAGAGACACTCTGAATTTCCTCAATTGCCTGAGGTGGTAAAGGCGCTGCCTTGCCTTACTCATTAGTGCTGCAGCGTGCGATGTCCATGTCATATCCTCAGAGATGTGGACTCCCAGGTATTTAAAACAGCATTAAAATTAAAGGAGGCTTACCTGTTGGTGCTTGATTCTGCTGTTTGCTAGCTGATCAGCATCTTTCATTGAAGCAGCTCTTGTTGTCATTGTGAAATTGTGCTTCCGCGTGAATGGATTTTGCAATTTAGTTATATTCACACACCGTGGAAACAGGCCCTTCGGCCCAACTTGCCAACACTGACCAACATGCCCCATCTGCACTAGCCCCGCCTGCTTGCATTTGGTCCATATCCTACTAAACCTAGCTTATCCATATACCTGCCTTTTTATAAAAAACATGATAATACCTGCCTCAACTACCTCCTCCAACACCACGTTTCCTGTTCCCACCTCCCTTTGTGTAAATTAGTTACCCCTCAGATTTCTATGAATGTATAACTGGATGTAAAGACTAACTGCTGGTGGAACTCAGCAAGTCAGTCAACATCTTTGGAGGTAGGCGATGTTTCGGGTTGGGACCCAAAATGCCCCGACCCAAAACATCACCCATCCATTCTCTCCTTAGCTGCTGCCTGACCCGCTGAGTTCCTCCAGCACTTTGTGTTTTGGACAAGGTTCCAGCATATGTGTCCCCTAACTGGATTTGTTTAAGTATCTTTCCAATGTGCTGCATGTCATATCTCAAGTTAGCGTGGCAAATGTACGGAGAACATAATCGCAAAAAGTTTGAATGTTGTTGCAGATGTTATAACTTTCTGAATCAATTCTGAGTGGTCGGTTTTGATATAAAATCCTATCACAGGGTGCAGGTAGATGTTGCAACAAGAAAAACAATTTCTAAACCATTAGCCTGGGCAGCACGGTGGAGCAGCGGTAGAATTGCTGCTTTACAGCTCCAGAGACCCAGGTGCGATCCTGAATGGTGCTTTCTATACGTTCTCCCGTGACCACGTGTTTCTTCTCCAGGTGCTCCGGTTTGCTCCCACACTCCAAAGAGGTACAGGTTTATAGTTTAATTGGCTTTGGTAAAGGTTGTAAATTGTCCCTGGCGTGTAGGAACTGGGATTGCTGTGAACTGGGATTGCTGGTTGGCACGGACTCAGTGAGCCGAGGGGCCTGTTTCTGTGTTGTATCTCCAAAATAAACCAAACTAAATTTCCAAACGTAACTTTTATGTTGATATTGCCTTTAGTGGGATGACCAAATCACACATACCATGGAGGCACAAGGAGATCCTGAGCAAGACATAATGTGCTGGAAGTAACTCAGCAGATGAAGCAGCATCTGTGGAGTGAATGGACAGGCATTATTTCAGGTCGTGAATCTTCTTCAGACTCTGAAGAAGGGTCCCGACCCTAAACGCATCTATCCATTCTCTCCACAGATGATACCTGACCCACCGAATCCCTCCGGCACTTTGTGTTTTGCACATATTCCATGAGGTGACTCACTCAAAACAGAATTGCATTTTATGAATCATTAACCTCTTTGCAAGTGTTTATTAGAATTCATAATTTCAAGCTGCAATCTCATTTTATTCATGAAAAAGGCACGCTCAATATTTGGGCTCGTGAAAATAATCCACTAAAAGTCAGTAAATAAGTGGACAATTGCAACGGATCAAAACAATATTAGCAAATTAACTCCTTTGCAACGTGAAGAAAATTTTGGGGGACAACATTTTGATAATAATTGTCATTCCATTCACGGATAAAAATAATTACTGAAGGCTTGCGTAAGTAAGTGTTCTTATATATTAGTATTTGTTTAATTAGTTTTACTCATTGCACAGCAGCTGAAGATTTCAAAGTATATTTTAGCAAAAGTCGAGTGCAGAAACTATCATTAGGTTATTAACAAATCACACTGTAGCCTTTGAAATGAGACAGCATATACAGTTGAAAATTTTAATATAGTTTTCAGCTTAAAAACTGAGGCTGCAATAGGAATAAATACAAGTATCCCATTGTCCCGTAGTAGTTCGAATCAACATATTTATACACAAAGTCAGCATGCCTGAAGATGTTTCTAGTTTGGTAACATATTTGACATTATGCAGTTCAGAGTATGAAGCAGGCTGACGTAAAATAGTATTATTTGAGATGATAAAACACAGACCTGCTGTGCAGTCTTGATATCATAATTTAATGTTTCCATTTGCCCTCGTCCTCACTTCTGCTTTCACGCACTGGCCCGCCCTTTGTTTACATACACTCCAAAAACAAAATGTGAAGCTAATAAAACACAAAACAAGGAAGATACCAGATTATTTAAGGCTGAAATGTTCTCACGAGCCTTCTGTGCTCTACATTGCCCGTAGCCTTTTCTAATTCTGTAAGCAAAACATGCATTCAAAAGGACTAGTTTCAAGAGAACATATTACAATTTGATATATGTATTTAAGATAATTTTAATTTAAAGCATGAAATCAAGCTTCAAAAGATACCCACTCTCATTTGTAAATACACCTTGGCAAACTTTTAAGATCCAATTCTGTAATACATTTTGAGACATTGCAAAGCCTCATTTTATACATTTGCTACCACTGAATAAATATAAATTTATTATGAACCATGCCATAAAACTATATGCAAAAGTTGCACATTATTATTGCATGCTATCTGTGATACTACATGCTAGATGATGCTAATATTACAATGGGTTTTAAAATGGCTGAGGTTTCGTATCAAAGCAATAAACTTTACATTTCACTCCAGCTGTTAAATGAACATCTCATAATACATGTAGAGCTAATGATACTTTGCCCAGTTTTGTAAATAAATGCAGTATACTTGTCCCATTAAACTTTGAAAATTACAGTATTGTCTTTAATCAAAAATTAGATTGCAAGAGTCCATCAAAAGGTTCCTGAAGTTACGTAAAACGTTCAGAATTCATTTTTCTTAGTTTGGGCGGGAGATTTCCTTCCATTCTTGACCCACCAGCCAGTCTCTGTAGCTTTGGTGGTAGGTCACTCACTTGCTGGTTCATTGATTCACAGGTCACCTTACTAGACTTTGATACCAGTTTTTCATCAGTATTCCCGGGAACTGAACTAATTCGTTGGAGCTTCATTGGCAAATCACCCATGCTGAATACTTTTTCCGATGTGGTGGAACTCATTCGAAGCAGTTTTTTTGGTAGGTCTTCCCTCCCTGTCATTTTCTGCAGTTTCAGTGGTATCCTGGTGCAAAGATCATCAATGCTATCAAAGCAGTCCACAGAATCATTTCTTTGTGATAAAGTGCCTCGGCTGTTGTTAATAGCTGGAGCCATCAAAGGGGAGGACATGAAGAGCATTTCCTCTTGTTCTTTCACACTATGGGGTGGTGTTGGGATTTCAAACGTTGCATGAAATTGTGAGTAGTCTACTTTAAAGAATCCTTCTTCCAGAGAAATAACTGGGAAAAACCGGTTACCCCAAAGAACTTCATCCTCTGTATATGATGTTCTCGCTTGGCATGTCATGCCTAGAAAGAAAATACATTGCGTAAATAAATAATTCTGGGAGAGCTTAATCCTGGAATGAGATACATATTACTATATACTTGCTACAATGTTGATTAAATATTTTCTAATACATTTTAAATATCAAAAATCAAGGAGAAACTGCATACTGGAAACAACATTTCTGTACCACAAAAAATCAATACCAATAATTCTGAATACATTTCTGGTGTTCAAAACCATTCCCAATCAATATGTTTCCAATGTCGTAAAACTCCATGAAGAACCTTGCATTTTAAGCAAAGTAGTAATTGAGTAATAAACAAAGTAATTTCGTTATTCGTATAAAAAAGCAGAAAGTCGGACCTGTAATTTGTCTGATGTGTTTCAATCAAGTTGCTTTACAGCAGAAGATATAAAGTTAGCTTGTCCAACCTTTCCTCATGACACAAGCTAATTAGTTCAGGTATCAGTCTAATAACCTTCTCTTAACTGCCTCCAACTGATTACCATCCTGAGCGGGGCCTCGTGAGGTAATAGACACGGTTCGCGGGTCGATGTGGCCGGATTGAGGTGTTGGTGGAGTGGGCCGCTGCAGGCCCTGCAGCAGCCTGCGGCTCGATAGGATCGGGCACCACTCATAAGCAGCCGAGCGTGTGGATCGGACGCGGCCTGCAGCGGCACGGAGCATCGGTGGAGGTCATTGACAACATCGTCTGTCCAGGCCGACCTCTGCAACTCTGCCAGGACCATGGGCCTTCATGACCAAGTTCAGACTTTATATTTTTAAAATAACTTTGAACCTTAACGGATACAAGTGGCACAGGAAACATGATGACTCTTGTGTACTGTCTCAGTGTAATCTACTACAGGTCTAGCACCAATTTTTTGGCAACTGCTGGTCCGGAACCTTCTTTATTCTGGAGAAAGTTAATGGTACTTTATTGTCACATATACCTACGGCAATTGGAATTCCTTTCTTGCATACAGTTCAGTAAAAATATACATGGGCACAATCATACTTAAGCCCAAGCATGTAGGAATAGAGGACTAGCATCGATTTTCTGGCATCCTTAGTTCCAGAGCTTTTCTAGATTATTTTGCCAGACCTACATAGGTCATGGCCTCCAAGAGGAGTCCAAAATTGGTGCTAGACCTGTAATAGATTACACTGAGACAGTACACAAGAGTCATCATGTTTCCTGCCACACTTATATCCATCAAGGTTCAAAGTTATTAAAAATATATAAAGAGCCCCGGATGCAGGCGGCAAATTCGACCCACCGATCAGCCGAGGAAGACCCGATGATGTTGGAATCGGCTACCTCACCTGGCCTAGGCTCCACATCTTTGGGGGGACTTCCGGCGGGAATTTCAAGTTTGCTCCCGAGATTTCATCCAGATTAAAGGAGGCACCGGATCATCAATAGTTGGAAAATCGGTGATGGAAGTGTAAAACATTGCAACAGCATCACAGACTCATGGGACTCCATGTATAAATCCAACACATACATGCCTTAGACCTTGCGATTAGCCTTACTCAGGGACAGATTCATGGTTGAACATTCCACACAC
The DNA here is from genome assembly GCA_963514005.1 of Raja brachyura. Next base: position 62,321,231 of record OY740787.1, read on the forward strand.
ATTCTTTGCTTCTTTTTTGATTTGAGTGCAGCAAATCTAGCCTTTGGTAGACGTTTCATTTTGATAGTGTTCCCAATAAATTTAACATAATTTTTACTGCCTTACCAGATTATTGGACTTTCATTCAGATACATCTTCACCATTCTTTGTATCCTATGTAGGAATCAATGCTGTTCACATGATTATTTTCTAATTTACAAAATATTTTACTTATATAAAAGCTTCAAAGTATATATTCGGTATAAGTAGCTTTCTGAATTATATTTTGAGACAAATTTTAAAGTAACTGTTTAGCAAATTTCTCAATATGTTGCCATAACAGGCAAAATAGAACAGAACAGTACAGCACAGGAACAGGCCCTTCAGCCCAAGATGTCTGTGGCCAATATGCTCCCAAGCTAAACTACTCTCATCTGTCTGTACATGATCCATTCTCTACATATCCATGCGCCTGTATAAAAGCATCATAAACACCATTTTCGTATCTACCTCCACCACCACCCTAGCAAAGATAGACACAAAGTGCTGGAGTAACTCAGCGGGTCAGGCAGCATCTCTGGAGAAAATGGATAGGCGATGTTTTGCGTTGAAACCATTCTTTATTACATTGAAAATACAGACAATGCTTGTTTTTTTCGCTAGAAGATTGTCACTGTACCTGTACAGAACTATACTTGTGCATAAGACACCACCTACTAGGATAGCAGGGATCCAGACCCCCTTAGTTACTGAGGAAACCGCAGAGTTGGCAAGACATAAATAGGGCAGCATTCCGAGAGCTGCAGAATACTGCAGAGCGCCAACAGGTATGTAAAGTGCCCGAGGTAAAATTATGAATTCAGTCATAAGGGAAAGAGAATGCATGAAAGAATATGAACTAATGTTTAAAATATATATAAAGTCTGGGATCGCAGCAAGATATAAAACTAACTTTAAAAAAAACTTCCTCAGTTCTTATTGTTGGAACTTTATTCTCGGAATGCTTAAGGGCCTGTCCCACTTTCCCAAGTTATTCACAAGTTCTCCCGAGTTTTCCCCTTGATTCAAACTCGCAGAATGTTCGTAACGGGTCCAGAGGAGTCCGTAGATATATCGTAGCAGCTCGTTATGCCAGCTGTAGGTATTCGGGGCATCAGGTAAGACGGGACGCTTTTTCGAGCCTGATAAAAAATGTCCATGAGGAAAAAAAGTCGGGAGGATGCCCCGAGTACCTACGGGTGGCATAACGAGCCGCAACGATATATCTACGGACTCCCACGGCCTCGTTACGAACATTCTGCGAGTTTGCATCAAGGGGAAAACTCGGGAGAATTTGTGAAAAACTCGGGAAAATTCATGAATAACTCGGGAAAGTGGGACAGGCCCTTTAATTTTTCAAATAATTCTTAATTCTCAGAACTTTATCTCATTACATCAGAGCAGTTGAATTGTAGGCCTGTGCTTGGATGGTCAATTGAATTGTATGGAGATAAATGTGAGGCTGGCAGATTTAGAGATGTAAGAGAGATACAGCATGAAAACAGGCTCCTCAGCCTTATGAGTCCATGCCGGCCAGTGATCACCCTATACACAAGCACTATCATACACACTCGGAACCATTTACAATTTTACCTAAGCCAATTAACTTACAAACCTGCATGTCTCCGGAGTGTGGGAAGAAACCGGAGCACCCGGAGAAAACTCAGGCAAGTCACAGGAAAAATGTACAAAGTCCATACAGACACCACCTGTAGTCAGGATCGAATTGAGACTTTGGCAGTGTAAGGCAGCAACTCTACCGCTGCACCACTGTGCTGCCCATAATGGTCAAGATAACTGTTTGAAGTGAAGTCTTGCAGACTCAAGGCTAAGTGGTAAGGATGCTCGGGAATCAGTCAATGAATTTTACTTGGCAGCAACAATGGAAGAGTGGAAGATGTGCTTCCACTCCAAGGTCACGAAAGAAAGAATGGGAAGCATGGGAAGAATGGGAAGAGGTGTGGAGGTGTGATAGTGGCCAGTTGAGGACTAGCTGTACGTCAGAAGATGGACACAAAAAGCTGAAGTAACTCAGCGGGACTGGCAGCATCTCTGGAGAGAATGAATAGGTGATGTTTCTGGTCGAGACCCTTCTTCAGACTTTGGCCTTAGAAGAAAAGACTCTCAGCTAAAAAGACATTTCAGTTAGAAAGAGAAAATCAGGTCAATCACGAGAACGCACACATCACTTGACTGTGGATTGGTTTACCTCAGGGACAGCCATGAGCATGCAGGGTTATTCTCGTAATTTAAAGGCAGGCGGTAACAGCCATTACATCACGTATTGTAATCTCTCAACTAGATCTAAATCATTTTATATTAAGACATTCTGGTTTGTTATCAGTTATTAAATCCTTCTACCTTACTCTTGCAACAACTGGATATAGTTCTTTACCCGCAATATGTCATGAGTGGGTGAGAATGTGGGATAACGTAGAACTTGTTTGAATGGGAGTCCAATGGTCAGCTTGGATTAAGTGGACCGATGGGTCTGTTTCCTTGCTGTAACTTCAAATATTGTCAAAATCAATAATCTGCCCGTTGTAAATATGATCAGGCCTGATGAGCATATTATCCTACAGTGGATCTGGATACCTATAAAAGTAGGTAATGACAAAAGATTTTCTTCTCTGAAGAACATGATAGATTAGTTAAGTTTACATGATATTTTAGATGTCTCATGATTACCATCACTAATTCACAAATAGGTTCAAGATTATTTAATTTAAATTCCACAATTGCTATGATGGCATATGAACATTAGGGTCTCGGCCCAAAATGTCACCCATTCCTTCTCTCCAGAGATGCTGCCTGTCCTGCTGAGTTACTCCAGCATTTTGTGTCTATCTTCGGTTTAAACCAGCATTTGCAGTTCCTTCCTACACATTATAGTCATTAGTTCAGGCATCTGGATTACTAGTTTACTAACGATCATGTTGCTACCCTCCTCATTGAATATCAGATTCAGTTTCGATTTGGATTCTGACACAACTATGGACGCATGAGAAAAATGTCACTACCCTTCCATTGACTCCATCTACACTTCACGCTGCCTCGACAAGGCCACCGGCATAATTAAGGATGAGTCTCACCCCGGACACTCCCTCTTCTCCCCTCACCCACCAGGCAAGAGGTACAGAAATGTGAAAACAAATACCTCCTAATTCCAGAACAGTTTCCTCCCAGCTGTCATCGGGCAACGGAACGATCCTATCACCAACCAAAGAACAATCGTGACCTCCCATCGACTGTAACTCATTGGAGACCCTTGGACTAACGTTAATCGGACTTTACTGGACTGCATCTTGCGCTAAACGTTATTCCCTTTATCCTGTATCAGCACGTTGTGGATGGCTTGATTGTAATCATGTATAGTCTTTCCGCTGACTGTGCATTTATCCTATCTATTCCTTCCGTGATCTTATACATTTCTATAAAATCACCATTCATCTTCCTGTGCTCCAAGGAATAAAGTCCTAGTCTGTTCATCCTCTCCCTATAGCTCTGGCCCTCAAGTCCTGGCAACATCTTTGTAAAAAAACTCAAGAAAAAAACAAAAGTTCAATTAAATTGGTTTAATGTCCTGGACAAATGGGGTCCAAATGCAGTAATGGATAAAGCTGAGAGTTTTGCGCAGGAGGTAAATGAATAAGTTAATAACATCACCTTTCTATGAATAGTAATTGTGCTACCCTAATGGATCAGCTTTCTGTTATGAATAAAATGCTTTCATATCATTATTTTTTCATTAGATCATAAGACATAAGAGCAGAATTAGGCCGTTCTGGCCATTGAGTGCTCGGCGATTCGATCACGACTGATCTATTTTTCCCTCTCAACCCGATTGTCATGCCTTCTCCCAGTAACCTTAAACTCCCTTACTAATCAACAACCTATCAATCTCCTCTTTAAAAATAGTCAATGACTTGGCCCCCACCGCCATCTGCTGCAATTAATTCCACAGATTCACCACCCTCTGGCTAAAGGAATTCCTTTTTCATCTCCATTGTGAAGGCACTTCCTTTTATTCTGAGGATGTACCTTCTGGTCCTAGAGTCTTGCACTAGTGGAAACATCATCTTCACAGTCACTCTATCCAGGCCTTTTACTTTGAAATCTACAAAGAGGACAACTTTAAAACCTTTTTAATCTGCTTGATAATTACTGTAAAGCAAAGTAAGAAAGAAGTTTGGCATTATAGACTTTTATTAATGGATCACATGAGAATTGTGATTTTAGCTGCTGCAAAAATCCAAAGCGAGATTACAATTATAAAGCTTGTTCAAAATTTGAGATGTAAGCATCTGCTGGGCTAATTATTTGTGGAAATCCCATCTGAAGAAATGAATGTTTTGTGGAAGGATCACTACTATTTGTATAAGGATGGGTAGCTGAAGAAAGTAGCTCAACTGTAGCTTGTTCCTGTCCTTGTATCGTCTAGGCACAGGTGGTTCTCAGAAGCTATTTGGTTGTTTTCCCCTAAATCTATGTCAATGGCTCCCATGTCATTAGGAAAGGTGGCATTTTATTTCCATTAATGACATAATAGGAGAACTATTAGTGTTAATCTGAAGTTATGAGAGAAAGTTAAATCTATCTCTCTGTCCTTCAATGAACCAGCTTAATAAAGTCAGGACTGATGTTTGGTATTAAAAAGGTGAATAAGTGTGAAAAGATGTGTATAAAAGCACTCCTTGGCTTATGCAAGGTGTAGATTGATGTTGCATGTTAACCAATCATACATAAGCCAGCATCACTAATTCCACCCCACTGTAACACTTATACTAACACTTGTTTCCGGCACTTCCAGTATGAGCAGCCAGGATGTACTGACAACCAACCGTCCTTTGTGCTGTTAAGTTTCAGTGCTGATTAAAGATGTATTTGAATCACGTACTGTGTCTGGTGCCTGTTTACATGGTGTCAGAAGTGGGATTCGAACCCACGCCTCCAGTTGGAGACCAGAATTCTGTGAACCCTTAAATAAGTCAGATTTTATGTAAGTTGGAATAACCATCCCGATCCCCGGTTGGAAATAGCTCCCTGAGACTGAAGAAGGGTCTCAACCGGAAATGTCATCTATCCATGTTCTCTAGAGGTGCTGCCTGGCCTATTGAGTTACTCCAGCACTTTGTGTCCATCACTGAGGTTACAAACTGTCTCAGCTGCGGCTGGCTGCGTCCGGGGCACTTTCTGCAGTGAATGGTCTTCTGGGTAAGCACTGCCGCCAATGCCGGCTTGTTTCCGATGTAAACTTGCGTGATTATACAGTGTTTTGAAAATTATTGTATTTTTGTATTACAGCTCCTTGATTGTTCAAGTAAGTACGACTTTACTTAAGGCGCCTATTGCATAAGTCGGAGAGTGTCTGTAATTAGCCTTGTGATGCAATTCATTTCTTATGTTTGTTATGAATTCATACCGTATTTGGTTTCTGCTAAAAACCTGCCCCATTCTGAGGAAGGGTTTGGAGACGTTAACTGTAAAAATGTAAAGATTTGAGAAACAACATTCAACTCTTTAATCATGTTGAATGTAAAAGGAAAAGAAAACTAGCGTGAAAAGGACCTGTAACGACCTCCTAACTGCATGAGGCATTCAGCTAATAGGCATAATTATTAACATGGCTAATGTTGTCAATGTGGGCACATACTGAAATCAGACAAATTATAACCAGTTCAGTCTGTATCAGTGCTTGTACTCAAAATCAAATCATCTTCGCCTGCCCTTTTCCTATGTTCTGAAGAAATTGTTATTCAAATCCATTTAATGTTCTTAAAATCATATTATGGACAATGCTTCATTTGTCATCTAACAAAGCATACCATATCCCAGTAATCCACTGTCTGAAAAAGTATTTATTTGTGGAAACCCCAACTCTGTCTTTTATCAGGTACTATTACTGAGCCAATGCCCTATATAAATTTGTTATTGAAGGAAGTAACCTTTCACCTTTTGCCCTTAATAACATTTAATTGGGAAAAATCATGGCAGATGGAATACACTGAGGAAAAAACAGAAGATTATTCAATTTGGTAGGAAATATTAAATCATTTTTTTATGTCAAGATATATTGGTGCACATCGGTATTGGATAGTGCTGGTTCATGAAATGTGGGAAGTTAACAGAAAGGAATTGGAAAGGCAACTCATTTGCTGCCTTTTGTTCTGACGAGTTTGCCAAGAATATGACATCTTGTAAAATTGTGCATAGCTTTGGTGAGACAATACTTGGAGTAGGTGTGCAATATGGTCTCCTTATCCAGCAACATTGACCTGTTAGATTGAATCCTAGGATGAATGATTTGTCCAAAGGGAACAATTGAATATGACGGGCATCTATTCATAGGAGTTCAGAAGAACGAGACATGATCTCACTGAAACATATAACATTCTGAAAGAGATGGATGAAGCAGATACTGAAAGATTGTTACCTCTGTCTTGAAAGCCTCAAACTAATGTGTCTTAAAATCACAAATAAATGTTTGACATAAGGTCATTCAGCCCACTTTGTCCGTGCTAGTTGAAAAAAGATTACTTGATTGTTTACTTGATTGTTTAGACTGAAGTCTGAAGAAGGGTTTCGACCCGAAACGTTGCCTGTTCCCTTCGCTCCATAGATGCTGCCTCACCCGCTGAGTTTCTCCAGCATTTTTGTCTACCTTCGATTTTCCAGCATCTGCAGTTCCTTCTTAAGCAACTTACTTGATTGTTTAGTTTAGTTAGAGATACAGCGTGGAAATAGGTCCCTCGGTCCACCGAGTCCACACCGACCACTGATCACCCGTAAACTATGTTATCCCACTTTTGCATCCTACACACTAGGGGCAATTTTCAGGGGCCAATTGACCTACAAGCCTGAACCTCTTTGGGATGTGGCAGGAAACCAGAGCACCCTAAGGATACCCACGCGGAGAACATGCAAACTCCACACGGACGGCACCTGGTTCTTTGGCACCATGAGGCACCAGCTCTACTGCAGCAGCACTGTGCTGGGCATGTCATCATCCAGGACTAGGTTCCTAAGCCAGCAGGTCACTGCCCTCTCAGTACACGTCAAATACTATTCAAATGGAATCTTGCTTCCTGCTTCCATCACCTTTACTGCCAGAACCCCAGGATGCACAGGGTGAAACATTATTTCCTTACTTCCCCATCAATCCTTCTACCTTCAGACCTCGACCTGAAGTGTCACCCATTCCGTCACTCCAGCGAAGCTGCCTGTCCAACTGCATTGCTCCAGCATTTTGTGTCTATCCTCAATGTAAACTAGTACCTGCAGTTCCTTCCTACACTTTGAATATGATAGGCATTTATTAATTCATTGTGCATTACAACAATGTTACCCACATTGTTATCAGACAGCATGCTCACTGACTCACTGTGAACACTATCTTTGTACAGGTGTTAGTCACTTGCACACTAGTTCTAGCCTCCACACTAGGGGCAATTTACCAAAGACAATTAACCTACAAGAGATGCTGCCTAACCCGCTGAGTTACTCCAGCATTTTGCATTCCTTCCTCAAATCCTCTTCTGCACCCTCAACCTTGATCTTTCAAATATTTATCTATCTACGCCTTAACTAAAATAGTTCACATAAGAAAAAGAATGTATGAATTTAGGATAATTAAAAGAAAGAACTGGTTAAGATTATAGAGATAACAAGATAAATCTCAGAAATATTAAATAATTAATTCAGTATTCTTATCAAATGGACGTGACATTAGAAGATTACATGAACACTGATATAAGGCCTTAAATAATGGATTAATTCGTAAAATAATGTATAATTTTAAGATCAATTTAATCTTTTTTTAATATTTAAAATGAAGAGAAATATTAAACAATCAAACATGAATATTAGTCCAGACCTGGATTAGTCTGGCAATAATCCATGAAAATTATAGCCAAAATCTTATATTTCAAAATAAATAATTTATTGTAAAGATGTTTTACTATCAGAACGGGCAGCAAATTGGAGCAGCAGTATTGGTGCCTCACAGCAACACACGCCCGGTTTCTATCCTGACTACAGGTGCTGTCTGTACGGAGTTTGCACATTCTCCGTGACCGCATGGGTTTTCTCTGGGTGCTCGGGTTTCCTCTCACATCCCAAAGACATGCAGGTTTGCAGGTTAATTGGCTTCTGTAAATTCTCCCCAGTGTGTAGGATAGAACTAGTGTGCAGGTGACCGTGGTTAGCACTGACTTGGTGGGCCAAAGGGCCTGTTTCCACGCTGTATTTCCAAACTAATCTAAAATCTGAAGCTGATAGCTAACATAAAATCTACGATTAAGAGGGAAAACAGAACCGAATATAATTAGATATTGGTTTGGGGTTATTAACGTATATAATTGTAATCAATGCCTACTATGTTCTGTTGTGCTATGCAAAGAAAGAATTTAATTGTCCTGTCAGGGACACATGACAATAAACTCTTTTGACTCTTTGACTCTTTATTGTCATGTGCACTGAGGTACAGTAAAAAAAAACGTTGTTTTCCCTGCTATCCAAAAATGCAGAGCTCATAATAATCATCTCGGACCAAATTGAAGACAGACCCTATGTACACTGTCTCTAAATATATTTTTTCTTTCTTTATAAATGAAGCTGAGGTCAGGAGGGTGTCCCATACTAAATAGTGGGGTGGGGGAGACAAACTGGAGATATAAGGAAAAAGATATAAGGTTAAAGGGAAGAAAGTGTAAGAAAAGTTAAGAAAGACACCAGAATTAACAGGACAGAAAGCTCAGGAAGGGATAGGAGAGTATGGCCAAGTGAAATAGGAATCGATGTAATGGGTGACATGAGTCGATATGAGGAGAGTAATGGATTAAAAGTATTATATATGAATGCACAAAGTATAAGAAATAAAGTGGACCAGCTTGAGGCCCGGTTAGAAATTGGCAACTATGATGTTGTGGGAATGACAGAGACATAGCTGCAAGAGGACCAGGGCTGGGAACTGAATATTCCGGGGTATACGTCCTATCGAAAAGACAGACAGGTGGACAGGGTGGGGTAGCTCTGTTGGTGAGGAATGAAATTCAGTCTCTTGCGAGGGGTGACATAGAATCAGGAGATGTAGAGTCCGTATGGATAGAACTGAGGAATTGTAAGAGTAAAAATACCCTAATGGGAGTTATCTCCAGGCCCCCAAAAAGTAGCCTGGATATTGGGTGCAAGTTGAATCAAGAGTTAAAATTAGCATGTCGCAAAGGTAATGCTATGGTTGTTATGGGAGATTTCAACATGCAGGTAGACTGGGAAAATCAGGTTGGTACTGGGCCCCAAGAAAGGGAGTTTGTGGAGTGCCTCTGTGATGGATTCTTAGAGCAGCTTGTATTGGAGCCTACCAGGGAAAAGGCAATTCTGGTGTTGTGTAATGAACCAGATTTGATAAGGCAGCTCGAGGTAAAGGAGCCATTAGGAGGCAATGACTATAATATTATGTTTTAATCTATAATTTGAGACGGAGAAGGGAAATCAGAAGTGTCAATATTGCAGTTGAACAAAGGGGACTATGGAGCCATGAAGGAGGAGCTGGCTAAAGTTGACTGGAAAGATACCCTAGCAGGGATGACAGTGGAACAACAATGGCAGGTAGTTCTGGGAATAATATAGAAGGTGCAGGATCAGTTCATTCCATTGAGGAAGAAAGATTCCAAGGGTGTAAGGGGTGACCATGGCTGACAAGGGAAGTCAGGGACAGTATAAAAATAAAAGAGAAGTATAACATAGCAAAGATGAGCAAGAAGCCTGAGGATTGGGTAACTTTTAAAGAGCAACAGTAGATAATTAAAAAGGCAATACGGGGAAAAAAGATGAGGTACGAAGGTAAGCTAGCCAAGAATATAAAGGAGGATAGTAAAAGCTTCTTTAGGAATGTGAAGAGGAAAATATTAGTTAAGATCAAAGTTGGACCCTTGATTATTATGGGGAACAAAGAAATGGCTTACATGTCATTTGGATCCGTCTTCACCAAGGAGGACACAAACAATCTCCCTGATGCACTAGTGACCAGAGGATCTAGGGTGACGGAGGAACTGAACGAAATTTACATTAGGCAGGAAATGGTGTTGAGTGGACTGATGGGACTGAAGGTTGATAAATCCCCATGGCTTTTTGATGGTGTGCATCCCAGGATACTTAAGAAAGTGGCTATAGAAATTGTGGACACAATGGTGATCATTTTCCAATGTTCTATAGATTCAAGATCAGTTCCTGTGGATTGAAGGGTAGCTAATGTTATCCCACTTTTTAAGAAAGGCGGGAGAGAGAAAGGGAGTTATAGACCAGTTAGCCTGACATCGGTGGAGGGGAAGGTGCTGAAGTCAATTATAAAAGATGAAATAGCGGCACATTTGGATAGCAGTAACAGGATTGGTCAGAGTCAGCAGGGATTTACGAAGGGGAAATCATGCTTGACTAATCTACTGGAATTTTTTGAGGATGGAACTAAGAAAATGGACAAGGGAGAGCCAGTGGATGTAATGTACCTGGATTTTCAGAAAGCATTTGATAAGAACCCACATAGGAAATTAGTAGGCAAAATTAGAGCACATGGTATTAGGGGTAGGGTACTGACATGGATAGAAGATTGGTTGGGAGACCAATTAACGGGTCCCTTTCAGAATGGCAGGCAGTGACTAGTGAGGTACCGCAAGGCTCGGTGCTGGGATCATAGCTATTTACAATATACATCAATGATCTAGTTGATGGGATTAAAAGTAACATTAGCAAATTTGCAGATGACACAAAAATGGGTGGCAGTGTGAAGTGTGAGGAGGATGCTATGAGGATACAGGGTGACTTGAACAGGTTGGGTGAGTGGGCAGATGCAGTTTAATGTGGATAAATGTGAGGTTATCCACTTTGGTGGCAAAAATAGGAAGGCAGATTATAATCTGAATGGTGTCAAGTTGGGAAAAGGGGAAGTACAAAGAGATCTGGCGTTCCTTGTTCATCAGTCACTGAAAGTAAACATGCAGGTACAGCAGGCAGTGCAGAAAGCAAATGGCATGTTGGCCTTCCTAACAAGAGGAGTTGAGTATAGGAGCAAAGAGGTCTTTCTGCAGTCGTACAGGACCCTGGTGAGACCATACCTGGAGTACTGTAAGCAGTTTTGGTCTCCAAATTTCTGAAAGGACTTTCTTACTATCGAGGGAGTGCAGCGTAGGTTCACCAGGTTAATTCCCGGGTTGGCGGGACTGTCATATGTTGATAGCATGGAGCATCTGGGCTTGTATACTCTGGAATTTAGAAAGATGAGACGGAATCGTATTGAAACATATAAGATTATTAAAGGATTGGACACGCTCGAGACAGGAAATATGTTCCTGATGTTGGGGAAGTCCAGAACTAGGGGCCACAGTTTAAGAATAAGGGGTAGGTCGTTTAGAATGGAGATGAGGAAAAACCTTTTCACCCAGAGAGTTGTGAATCTGTGGAATTCTCTGCCTCAGAAGGCAGTGGAGGCCAATTCTCTGAATGCTTTCAAGAGAGAGTTCTTAAAAATAGTGGAGTCCGGGGATATGGTGAGAAGGCAGTGGAGGGCGGTGCTGGCTCGAAGGGCCAAATGGCCTACTCCTGCACCTATTTTCTATTGTCTATTGTCTATCAAGATAAGAACACATAATGCAAGTTTATACTGGACCGGAAGAATGTAAACACGAAGAACTGCAGTTGCTATTTAATACATAAAAGGACATAAAGTGCAGGAGTAATGCACCAGGTCAGGCAGCATCACTGGAGAACATGGATAGATGACATTTCTGGTCGGGACCCTTCCTCAGACTGATTTCTCTAGCTGACGTAAAAATGCTGCATCAATGTCACATGTCAAAGACTAACTTCAAAACACACTCGACACAAAACGTTACCTATCCAGGTTCTCCAGAGATGCTTCCTGACCCACTGAGTTACTCCAGCACTTTTTGTCCTTTTCTGAAAGGGGAGAATATAGCCACAATGTGAAAGAATCCTATATTGGCAGATCTTAAGTTAAATAAGGTTAATTGCCTTTTATTCTCACTAAAAACTCTCAATGGATGCGAGAGTATCAGCAGTCTACTGCATTCACTGTGTGATAATCCTTTCTTTTGAAGACAATGAAACTTAAGTATTGTAGTTGAGTACAAAGGGCACCTGACAGTTTAGCATTCATTTGCCAATGACAATCAAAATCAATTTCCACCCTCTATTTGGTCTGCACATGAGTGGGAGTTGACATAAGGTCAATATTACATGTAGGAACTCACAAGCGGTGTGCCAGATTATCTATTTCCTTAACTGATGACAGTTACGTATGATTAAAGAACCACAATGAATAAAGCATGGAAGAAGATTAATTAGACCTGGATGGACAGGAAGCAAAATTTAGAATGAGATTGCAAGTGTGAAAGGCGACGAGAGAAAAATACAAATGGATTAAAGTGGAACTATTCAAGTAGGCAAGTAGATCAACTGAGGAGTTAGTTATATTCAGGAATTGTTACATCAATTCCTGAGAGGTTAATGAATAAATAGCGCATAAAGTGCAAAACATACGAAAGTCCTTCACCTCATAAATATCATAAGTCTGAAGAAGGGTCCCAATCGGAAACATCATCTATCCACCTTCTCCAGTGATGCTGCCTCACCCACTGAGTTACTCCAGCATTTTGTGTCTACCAAGTTATGTCATTGTGCAAAGTCTATAATGACATGTAAAGATCGAAAATGTACAGAAGAAGACTATTGTGTTGTGTAACGAACTATCCAACCTAATCTCATCTTCCCACCTCAAGTCTTTAGCCCTACAGTTGACAGACCTTCCAAGAACATTTGAACCCCATCTTTTCCTCTATATCTCCCAATCCTTTGACCATATACATTAAGTACAGATCCATGGGTTTTTGACCATTTTGTTCAGAGAAATTAAAATCCTTCCTGTCTACTCTGTTTCTCAGCCCTCCGATTTCACTCACTCCAATTAACTTTCCCAATGGCCTCCTCTATCAAAGAAAACATCCACAACTGCAAAATCTCCAATTTTTCCTTACACCTTCAATTATATAACCCTGGCAATGTTCTTTTTAATTTCCACTCTACCCTTCATATCAATCACCTTTTCTGTAAGGTTCTTCAGCTAGTATCTAACTGGTGTTGTATATCATTCTAACATAATCCTCTTGCTCTTAAATGTTTTGACTCTGCTAAGGAAAACCATCCATATGCTTTGTTGTGCTCCTCACTGATCTGTTCAGATACTTCCAGGGATCATTGGACATGTTCTCTCTTTTCCTCTCAGTGTCCTACCATTCCCCTGCCTTGTTATACCAGTCCAAGCATTTTATCTTTGTCAGCTGTAAATACCCTTGATAAATTTTCATACTAAGCAGACTCTGTATCTTCCTGCCGTCTAAAGCTTTTCTCTTCTTAACTACGGCCAATTTCTGCATCATCTGCAAACTCTTCCCTATTTTTAACTCTAAATTATTTATGCCTCAAAAAGCTAGCGACGAAGAACTGAGCCCTGTGGAGTCTCTTTGGGAACACCTTTTCACAGGTTCATCTACCATAATAATTGGTAACTTTAAATGCCTATGGCAGGGAATAATTCATATTAACATAAGAGATCTAAAAGTTTCAGGATCACCAAAAAATTCAATGAGCAACCTTATTATGAACACACTCTTATATTAGCTTTAATTAGATTAAAAGCAAATTTGTGAGAATCAGTCGTATCTCTATAATGCTTCAAATTACTAGCTTTTAAAAATATTAACAAAGCTAGCTATTAATAATGCAATGCCCTTCAGGCAATCGATCAAGTTGAAACCTCTTACCTTTCCGGATCAAATGTGTTTTTTTTTCAAAAAAAGGCCAATAGAACACAATAACGATATTTCAACAGCCTAGAAATGACTGTGAAGTCTTTTGGGGAGTACTCAAGTAGCAAAAGGTGCCACGTAAATGCAGGACGTTTAGAGATAGAGTGTGGAAACAGGTGCTTCGGCCCACAGAGTGTGCCGACCACTGATCACCCTGTACACTAGCACTGCCCGACACACTAGCGACAATTTTCAGAAGCCCTGTACAGACCTGTACATCTTTGGAGTGTGGGAGGAAACAGGAGCAGCTCAAGGAAACCCATGCGGTCGGTCACAGGGAGAATAAACAAATTCCGTACAGTCAGGATCGAACACGGGTCTCTGGCGCTGTAAGACAGCAACTCTACTCCTATGTCACTGTGCCCTCAGGCTTATTTTTATTTCACAGAGATACCTTTGTCTTTTTTAAACCCCTCCATACACACACACTCTTATAACTCTTAACTGGACGAGAATGATCCCAGGAATGATGAGTATTTGAAGGCACTGTGCCTGTATTTGCTGGAGTTTAAAAGGATGAGGGGGAGGGGGGACCTCATTGAAATTTACCGGATAGTAAAAGGCCTGGAAAGAGCAAATGTGGAGAGGATGTTTCTACTAGTGGGAGAGTCGAGGACCAGAGCCTCAGAATAAAAGGACGTACCTTTAGAAAGGAGATGAGGAGGAATTTCTTTAGTTAGAGGGTGGTGAATCTGTGGAATTCATTGCCAAGTCAATGGATATTTTTACGGCGGAGATTGACAGGTTCTTGATTAGTAAGGGTGTCAGGGGTTATGGGGAGAAGGCAGGAAAATGGGGTAGAGAAGGAAAGATAGATCAGTCATGATTGAATGTTGGAGTAGACTTGATGGGCTGAATGGCCTAATTTTGCTCCTAGATCTTATGAACATGACTGAGAAACTCAAGTTCTCTGCAATTGGCAACCAAGTGCAGAATAATTCAGTAAATCATGAAAGCCCAAGTTACACATCTAAGAAGTTCTAGCTAATCAAAGCTTCTGTCCACTTCTCAAAACCGTTTGCTCTAACTGTTAATCAATGGCATTACTTTAGGACCTTCTTATCTGATCACCATTCAGATACCTTTGAATGTCCCTTGAGCTGAAGTGGAGTGAATGGCCCCATTTTCTCATAATTTCTTTAGCTCTGAAAGGAATCTAGCCACACTGAAAGGTAGGCAATTCTTGACACTAGCTAAGATGCTTGTCAGTGCAAGTGATGGGTTGAACCAATTGGCACTGTGCTCACTATTGTCCTGAGCCTTATCTATAACTGCACGGAGAATATGTTAGCCAGTTAGACAGGAGTTTATTTAAACCAACTTCCTTTGAGAAAATCTTTGAGTTATTTCAAATGTTAACTCCTTACATACTAATTTAGCCGTAAGAAATGTGCCGACCAGTGATCACCCCATACACTAATACTATCCTACACATTAGGGAAAATGTACAAATTTTTAAGGTGGGAGGGGCAAAGTTTAAAGAAGATGTGCGGGTCAAACTTATTTTCCACAGCGGGTGGTGGGTGCCTGGAACGTGCTGCCAGGATTTCGGTTTGGGGCAGATATGATTGTAGCATTTAAGAGGCTTTTAGACTTTGGAGATACAGTGCGGAAACAGTCCTTTCCGAGCCGACCACCCCGTACACTAACATGATCCTACACACTAGGGACAATTTACAATTCTTACTGAAGCCAATTAACCTACAAACCTGTATGTTTCTGGGGTGTGGGAGTAAACCAGAGCAACCAGAGGAACCCCCGCGGTCCACAGGTATTTCACTGGTTGTAAAGCTGGCTTGACAAAAAAGCACAACATAAATGCATTTCTTCCTATCTTTAATCTCTTTTGATCATTAGATAAACATTCTAATCTGTAAGCTTCATGCTCTGGCGGCAATCTTTCATCTAATTTACAATATCTTACTAGATGGGACTTGGGAAAAATAGATGGTCGGCACGGACTGGAAGGGCCGAGAAGGCCTGTTTCCGTGCTGTAATTGTTATATGGTTATATGGTTAAATTAAGTGCTGATGGGAACACATTCAATATAGTTGCACCTTGAGCACACAGTAGGATAAACTGCCTAATAATTTATGCATTATCATCCTATAACATTTCACATCATCCAGTTACCCTATAAGACGGTAAGTTACTAGTGCCAACTTAAAAAATTGTTCCTGTTCAACTAGCCATCACATTTGGTGGCACAGTGACACAGTGGTAGAGCTGCTGCCTCACAGGACCAGAGACCTGGGTTCATTCTTGATCTCGCAAGCTGTCTGTGTAGAGTTTGCACATTCTCCCTCCGTCACGCAGGTTTCCTCCGGGTGCTTCGGTATCCTTTCACACCCTAAAGATGTGCGGGGTTGTAGGCTAATTGGCCTCTGTTAAACAACACTCACCTTATGTGCAGGGAGTGGATGAAAATGTGGGATAACATGGAACTAGGTTGAATGATTGATAATTGGCTGGCATGGGCGTAGTGGGCTGAAGTGCCATTTCCATGCTGTATCTCTGAACTAAATTATGAAGATGAAAATAAAATTGACTTCTACAAATTGAGTATCAAAAGATATTTGGAGTTCTGCATGCTGTTCTAGTGTGCCCAATACATGAAGGATGTGGAGGCTTTGCAATGGGTGCAGAGGAGGTTTACCAGAATAATGACTGGTTTAGGGGGTATGAGCTTTCTCTGAGGTTGGACAGAATTGGATTGTTTTCTCTTGAATGCGGAGGTTGAGAGGAGACCTGATCAAAGTATATAAAATTATGAGAGGCATAGAGAGGGCTGACAGTCACACCTTTTTTATAGGATGGAAATATCTAATACCAGAGAACATTCTTTAAGGTGAGAGGGGCAAAGTTTAAAGGAGATGTGCTGGACAAGGTTGCACAGGGTGGTGAGTGCCTGGATTGTGTTGCCAGTGGGTGGTGGTTGAGGCAGATATGTTAGTGGCATTTTGAAGACTTTTGGATAGGCATATGGATTTGCAAGAGTGGGGGAATATTGGTTCTGGCAGAGGAGATTAATTTAACTTTGCATCTTGTTCAGCACGGACTTTGTGGGCCGAAGGACCTCTACCTGTGCTATACTGTTCAACCATATGTTCGACTAAAGCTTCCAATGCAGTGCTTTATAGGAGCCTTTTAAATAAGTACAAATGCTCAGCAGAGTATGCTTCATAAAGCACAATTTAAATTAATGAAAAATGATCAGCCCATCACATGTATGGCCTGTATCCAATTAATGTTACTTAAAAATAATATTTTTAATTTATTATATTGTTTACAGAATACTATGTTTACATATTCTGTTGTGCTGCTGCAAGCAAGAATGTCACAGTTCTGTTTGGGACATATGACAATAAAACACTCTTGACTCCAAAGACCAGCTAGTTATGATTATTAACAGGCTGTAGAAATGGTGGTCGCTGCAGAGATGAAGCTAACGCGATGGGGATTCTGCCAGGATTCATTGCAGGCTGTTGGTATCAAGCTACTGTTGCCTAAGAAGGGCTTTAGGATTCTATTTTCATTCAATGATCTATTTTCATTCTGATTTTGCCACCAAAAGACGCTTGTGGTATAACATTTCTAATTTACACAATTACAGCATAGGCAGAAAATATCAGGCTGTTAGTTGGAAGTAACAGTCCTTATTAGAATTGTAAATGCTGGGAGATAAATCGCTCCATGTTTAAACTAATCGGTATGCAAAACCACGGGGGCAGGTGCTTTGCATAATTTTAAAGAAACTTGGACAGTTTTATTTTATAATTTAATAGCAAACCCTCTGTAGTATTTGCTCTCAGATGCTCTGGAATCTGGAGTGCTCTATTGAATATTTACACTGTTCCCATGGCAAATGCATTGCTGCAACATGAACTGACACATGGATAAAGC
Organism: Raja brachyura; assembly: GCA_963514005.1. The sequence continues at coordinate 62,339,030 of OY740787.1, forward strand.
ACACAACTATCTGGCACTAAAACATAAGGACTCTCACGGGTGTGATGGCCAAACCTCCCAGCACTTTGCATCTGGGAAACCTTTATTTCCTAAATGCAAACATCAGCCAGAAGAAGAAGCACTATAATTAAACATGTCCACCTGTTTATGTTGCCGTGGAATGTCTATGAACATCCTTTCTATATCATTCACAACATAAGGTCAAAGTACACCGTTTATGTGGGTACACATAGAGTATAGAACAGTGCAGCGCCAGAACAGGCCCACAATACCTCAATGTATATTATTAAATATTATTTATTTAAAGAAAAGCCGGAAACTTGAATCAATTTCTACTTCAAAAAGAAATCATAATTCTATTTTAGTTATAATCTATATTCATACATTCCCTGCATATCCATGTGCCTTTCCAAAAGCCGATCCAATATTTTTGGAATCTTTTTTAGAAAAACTCACAGTGGTGCAGCGGTAGAGTTGCTGCCTTACAGCGCCAGAGACCCAGGTTCGATCCTGAGTACGGGTGCTGTCTGTACGAAGTTTGTACGTTCTCCCTCTGACCGAGTGGGTGTTCTGTGGGTGTTCCTGCTTCCTGCCATATTCCAAAGACGTACAGATTTGTCGGTTAATTGGCTTCAGTAAAAATTGTAAATAGTCCCTAGTGTGTATGATAGTGCTAGTGTACAGGGTGATCGTTGGTCAGCGCAGACTCGGTGGGCTGAAGGACCTGTTTCCGCGCTGTATCTCTAAAGTCTCTGAAATACCACTATCGTATCTGCCTCAAATTCAAATCCTGGCAGCGCATCCCAGGCTCAGTGTAAAATTGCCAAGTTATCTTCACAAAACGTTGTCCCTCTCACCTTAAGGCTATGATATCCAGCTTTAGCCCTCTATTGCATCGTTCAAATTCACAATAGGCTCTTAGTGATAGTGATAGTGATGAGAATAAAGCTGGTATGATTAATATGTTTACAGATGAACATGTAGATTGTGGAGAAGGTATGTGGTGAAGGGGTGGTTTTCTGAGTCAAAGTCTGTAGTAAAGTGGTGTACCTCAATATAAGTGTTCGGGCCTTGATGTTGGTAATACTTATAGATGACTTTGATGAGAATAAAGCTGGTATGATTAATATGTATACAGAGAACATGTAGATTGTGGAAAGGGTTGGCCAAGGATAATACTGGACACAGATTAGTGGACGGAGTACTGTGGATGGAATTTAACCCAGACAAGTGCTAGATGCTGCCTGACCCACTGAGTTACTCCAGCAATTTGTACTTATCCATGTTCTCCAGAGATGTTGCCTGACCCGCTGCGTCACTCCAGCACTTTGTACTTATCCATTTTCTCCAGAGATGCTGCATGACCCACTGAGTTGTTCCAGCACTTTGTGTATTTTTTATTTTCCAACAATAATGTCTCTGAAGAATCTTCTACATCCACTAGCAGGACTGGTGAACGTATGTCAGCATCACTCAGCATCAAGCCTCTGTCCAGAGTCAGTCAGACACCACACACTAGAGTCCAAAAACAAAGATAGACACAAAGTGCTGGAGTAACGTAGCAGGTCAGGCAGCATCTCTGAATGAGTCTGAAAAAGGGTTCCGACCTGAAACATCACCTATCCATTTCCTACAGAGATGATGTCTGACCCACTGAGTTACAATAGCAGTTGTGTCTATCTTTGGTATATACCAGCATCTTCAGTTCCTTTTTATTCCAAAAACAAACAAAAACAAAGACTCTGAGGATTTTCTTGGCAAGAGACGTCCAAGAGGGTAATGGAAAAACTTCAACCATATTCTGGAAGTCTCCTCGCAAAGAATGGAACATCGCCGCCAGACTGAGAATGGAATAGAAATGTTCAGGATGCCTCTGCCACAAGAGAACTTGGAAACCAAGTACAAAGAGTGAAAGGTTGACAACACAAATGCTCCTCTGCCCATCTTGTCAACATCACTTGCTGACCCACGGCTGAATCAGTAAATATTGTATGTCAGTGGATCTCAGAATCCACAGCGCTGAAATGGCATCAAGCCATTCTCGATGCTGAGAGTCATAGAGTGATACAGTGTGGAAACAACCCCTTCGGCCCAACTTGCCCACACCGGCCAACAATATCCCAGCTACACAAGTCCCACCTGCCTGTGCTGGGTCCATATCCCTCCAAACCTGTCCTATCTATGTTGCCAATAGCCGAAGATAGAGAACCATTTACCTGGGATCTAAGTCCGTAGAACAAAATATACAGTACTTGTAGGAAATAACTGCAGATGCTGGTTTAAATCGAAGGTAGACACAAAAAGCTGGAGTAACTCAGCGGGACAATTCAGAAGGGTCTCGACGCAAAACGTCACCCATTCCTTCTCTCCCGAGATGCTGCCTGTCCTGCTGAGCTACTCCAGCTTTTTGTGTCCATCTTCAAAATGTACAGTACTATGTATGAGAGCATAATACCATCTGTAGCCACGATACAATTCAAGCTTGCCAAATGCTCAATGATAGTTTTCTTTGGATCCTGTTTTCAATGCTAATTGGCTCTCCCTTCTTTATCAAGTGCAAGACCATCTTATTAATACATCTTAACAGATGCCACTCTATTTCTAGTTCAATGAGTGCTAACTGTTAAGACCGCCTCATTTGTCAAGATTTAATAGGAAACTGAGGGGCAAAGTTTTCACTCAGAGTGAGGTGAGTATATAGAATGATCAGTTAGGAGCGGTAGTTGATCCAGGTACCATAACGTCATTTAGACTTTAGACTTTTGATACACAGCCCACTGAGTCCCCGCCGACCAGCTATCACACCGTACACCAGCACTATCGGACACACTAGGGACAATTTACAATTTACGGTAGCAAGCCGTGCTGCCCCTTGTGTGTCCAAACATTCAGGGATTATCTGGAGTACAAGCAATGATCGTGACTGGGTGTCAGGTGCACCAACATAAATAATGACAAGATGTCAGGCATGGTGATACAGAGCGGGTCTAATAGTCACACAGGCTAATGATGGCTGAGAACAGAGAGCAGCCATGTGAACACGAAGTGTGATTGGAAGCACCCGATTCAATTTCATGATAGCATCTCAAAATAATTGCTTGCACAGTCTATCTGGAGCTAAATAGAAATTAGATTGCACGGCACCAAAGAAAACATCGCCTTATGATTCTATTTCCAGGCTCCAATGCAGTGACATTTTGCATTATAATTTTACGTTTCTCTCACATACTCGAGACACCTTTGAAGCTAACCTGTGTTAATGGTCTGGGACTTGCAGAAAGCAATTCAATGATGATGTGGCCCAGAGGTACAGCAGTAAAATCAGGCTATTCGACCCATCAAGTCAGCTCTGTCGTTCATTCATGGCAGGGGCGGCAGGGTGGCGCAGTGATCGAGTTGCTGCCTTACATCGCCAGAGACCCGGGTTCGACCCTGACTATGGGTGCTGTCTGTACGGAGTTTGTACGTTTTCCGCTTGACTCTGTATGTTTCCTCCGGGTGCTGCCGTTTCCTCCCACAACCCAAAGACGTGCAGGTTTGTAGGTTAATTGGTTTCCGTAAATTATCCCTAGTTTGTAGGATAGAACTAGTGCACAGGTGGTCATTATTCGGCCCATTATTATGACTGAAGCCCCTGTTTCCATGCTGTATCTCTAAACTCAAGTTGCGTTAGGTTTATGTAGATACAAGGAACTGCAGATGCTGGTTAATACACAAAAGAACACAAAACTGCTGGAGTAACTCAGCGGGTCAGGGAGCATCTCTGGAGAACATGGATAAGCAACATTTCAGGTTAAGACCCTTCTTCAGCGTCAATATTTCACATTCTTGTATGATTCCAACCCTGTAAGTTGAACTTTCTGTATTCAACCAGGTTATTGGAGTTCCAGAGTCTTGGATAACTTAATCCAAAGACAGGAACAGGCCAGAGCAAAATGTCACTGTCCAAGACCATTTAAGTAAACTTACAATTAAAACGTGCAAAAATAAACAAGTGTTGAAATGATTATGTAGCTTTGCAGCCACGCGAGTTTGATTTAGTTTAGTTTGGAGATACTGCGTGGAAACAGGCCCTCTGATCCACCGAGTTTGCACCGACCAGCTATTCCTGTAAACTAGCAAGATCCTACACACTAGGGACAATTTATAATTTTTATCAAAGCCAATTAACCTACAAACCTGTCTGTCTTTGGAGTGTTGGAGGAAACCAGATCACCCAGACAAAACCCACGCGGTCACAGAGAGAACATACAAACTCTGTAGAGACAGCACCCGTAGCCTAGATTGAACCCAGGTCTCTGGCGCTGTAAGGCAGCAACTCTACTGCTGTGCCACTGCGCTGCCCCTTTGGGTTAAAAACCTATGGAACCCTTGCAGAATGTGCCGTATTGAATGCCATACAGCACAGATCCCAACTTCTCTGATCAGCATCCAGCTCACCAAACAGATCTTCCCTGTGACTCTAAATGGACACAAAGTGTTGGAGTAACTCAACGGGTCAGGCAGCATCTCTGGAAAACTTGGATTGGTGACATTTCAGGTCAGGACCTTTCTTCAGACTATCCAATTTCTCCACAGAATCTGCCTGACCCGCTAAATTACTCCACCATTTTGTGTCCTTTTCTGTAAACCAGCATCTGCAGTTCCTTGTTTCTGCCTTCTACTTCTCAAAATGGATTGCACTCTCAATGTCTGTAATTAATATCTACCCAAACTATAATCATACCTCATGCTTCTTTGTAATATTACTGTTCAAAGAATTGTTATGGGATTGACACAATTCCTAAAATAAATTAACTCAAGTTATATTTCACAATCAAGTACATTATTTAAATTCTCAATTATCTTCTGTTTGTGGAACATTTCTAATTAATGAGGGTGGATAGTAAGGTAAAAGGGGGTGCCGTCGAGTATGGCTGCCTAGCCTGCAGCTGTCCGTCCTTTCACCCTTTATTTTTTATTTTTAGTATGTTAAAAAGTTTCGTTTTGGAGGTCTAATCTTTTTTATGTGGGGGGTGAGGGTGGGGGGCGGGGAAACTGTTTTTCTCAGTCCCTACCTGGCTGGAGATGCGTCTTTTCTCCGAGCCGCATCTTCGCCCCATCCCCGCAGCCTACAAACAGGACTGGGGCGGCGTTTCCTGCCGGGACCGGCCAGGACTTCAGCTTCGGCGGCGGCACAGAGCTGAAGCACCATCGCGGAGCGGGCGATGCCTTACCCCGGTCGCCGTGTGGTAAGCTCCGGAGTGCTGACACCGCCGAATCCAACATCGCGGAGCTGTGGGGTCTGCAGAGCGTCCAACTGCAACGGCGCTGACTTTGAACACCGCGGAGCTTGGAATCTCTCACTTTGAACACCGCGGAGCCTGGGAGATTGCCAGTGTCGGAGCTCCGAGCAGCGCAGCCTGTGGACTTCGCGAGCCGCAGTCTCCGGGGAGGAAGTGGCCGTTCCAAACATTCCAAGCCTCTGAAGAGTGTTCTCCTCTGGATGATGGAGCTCCGGCGAAAGGGCCTGTAATATGGCGACTGCGGAGGCCTCAAACAGGCCCCGACCACGGGGTGAACATAGAGGGAGAGGACTGACTTTGCTGCCTTCCCTCACAGTGGGAACCATTGTGGGGGGATGTTTTCATGTGTTATGTTAAATTCTTTAATGTTGTGTTTTATTTTTTATTGATGTGCTGCAAATGGCAACTCAAATTTCACTGCAGCAGAAATGGTGTATGTGACACTAAATGTCCTTTGTCCTTTGTCCTAAAAGGACACAAAAGGACAGAAGTCTGTCTGAAGAATGATTTTGATCTAAAACATCATCTATCCATGCTCTCCTGAGATGCTGCCTGACCCGTTGAGTTACTCCAGTGGTTTATGCCCTTTTTTGTATTAACCAGCATCTACAGTTCCTTGTTACTACATCTATAGATAGTAAGATGTCTTTGTAGCTTAAAGTGAAAGATAGCTATCCATTACTTGCACAATTAGAAAAAATGTTTTACATGTAAAAAGGACAAGAATTTCATGCAAGTAATATTCAACTAACACTTTTTGCAAACACAAGGAACTGCAGACGCTAGAATCTTGAGCACTACACGCAGTGCTGAAGGAAGTCAGAGGGTCTGTGGTCAAAAAATAGATACAAAGTGCTGGAGTAACTCAGCATTCTTGAGGAACATGGATTGATGACGTTTCAGGTTGGGATCATTCCCCATTTTCTCCGGAGATGCTGGCTGGTCAGCTGAGTTTCTCCAGCACTCTGCATCTATCTTTGGTATAAATTAGCATCTGCAGTTCCTAGTTTCTAGCATCTGTGGTCTATCCATTCCCTCCACATATGCTGCCTGACTCATTGAGTTCCTCCAGCACTGTGTGCTTTATGCTTAGTTTTAGTTAGGCTGCAACTGCATGAAGCAGATTCACCTTTTGATAGAAATGATATAAAATAAATTTAAATGACCAAGTGTAAGATCATCAAAATATTGCCAAAGTCCTGAAGTAAAACTTGAGAGATTATCATGAAGAAAGTTAAAGACCAAATTCCGACAACTTCAGAATTATAGTATCAATAAAATGTCATATTTTCAATAAGATGATAAAATAACTTGTCAGGGGTGGGTCTGGGCCTGGACTTGAGACAGTTGGGGCTCACGCAGACAATTGAAAACCAAGGTGATCTTACCATAGCAATGATGTTTTTAGATAGTTTAGTTTAGTTTAGACATACAGTGTGGAAACAGGCCCTTCGCCCCATCGAGTCCCTGCCGACCAGCGATCCCCGTACACTAGCACAATCCTACACACTGGGGACAATTTACAATTTTGCCAATGCCAAATTAACCTGCAAACCTGTATGTCTTTAGAGTGTGGGAGGAAACCGGAGCACCCAGAGAAAAGCCTTTGCAGTAACGGGGAGAACATAAAAACTCTGTGCACACAGCACCCGTAGTCAGGATCGAACCGGGTCTCTGGTGTTGTAAGGCAGGAACTCTACTGCTGTTCCACCCTGCCAACACTGTAAGACCACCATACGGTTATACAAGACTTTGCTTCACTACTGGGCACTCCTGTAAAAGGCTTGGTAGAGCTGTTCCTCCATAAATGACTCTCAGGATGGGGCCTAGACCTACAGTCACCAACAGAGCAGACATAGGGAAGAAATCACAACAATTTTAATTTTGTATTACACAATAAATGCTCACCAGGGCAGTGTTCACCCAGTAGCGGGGATGGGTAAAGTTTCCGCTAAGCACGCACAATGCAAATGGAGTTGTTGAAATTAGACACTATCATGCATTTCACAATGTGATGGGATTTCTATGCCTAGGAATTATGCAGCATGGTCCTCATCTCCTGACTCCCCAAAGCCTTTCCACTATCTCTCCAAGTAAGATAAAGTTTGAGATGATGTCTTGGGTCAGGACCCTTCCTCAATCTGAAGAATAGACCCGACCTGAAACTTCACCCAGTCTGAAGAAGGATCCTGACCTGAAACTTCACCTATCAATCATCTGGAGATGCTGCCCGAGCCAATGAGTTCCTCCACCATTTTGTACATGTAAACCAATACCATGAGTATAGAAGTTGGGAAGTCATGTTATAGTTGTGCAAGACATTGGCAAAGCCTCATTGGTGACCAGAAAAGTCACCGATCAATGTTCTCCAGAGATGCTACCTGACCTGCTGGTTTACTCCTGTATTTTGTATCTGTCTTTGACCCTATTCATTACGTTGGATAAAGATTCTATTTGGTTATATTTTGATTCTAATAAAATATCGCAGGCTGTTAAAGACAGCTATCTCTGATGAATTTAATGGTTTTCCTCACTTTTATGAATATTCCTAATGCGCTCTCAAAGGAATTGCAAATTGCCGTATATCATTGTATTCAGCGTGAACTCCAATCCAACTCTGCATACAGAATATAATCTTTTGAATGAAATGAAGCTATGCCCACACAAGCATAACATTTAAATAATAAATTAAGTTCACTTTCTATATTTGAATATTAAAAAATCACCATTATTATTTAGAGCCATAGAGTCCCACAGCTGCGTGTGGCAAGTTCTTTGTTTACACTGAGAGTGGTGGGTGGCTGGAACATGCTGCCAGGGGTGGTGGTGGAAGCAGAAATGAAGTGCCATTCAAGAGGCTTTGAGATGGGCAGATGGATATGCAAGGAATGGAATGATATGGATCATGAGCAGGTAGATTAGATGAGTATATCTTGGCATCATATTGGACACAGACATCGTGGGGGGAAGGGCCTGTCTCACTGTACGAGGTAATTCAGGAGTTCTCCCGAGTTTCCCCTGATTCGAACTCGGAGAATTACGGTAATAGCCACTCGTAGGTACTCGGGGCTCTCGTGGACATTTTTCAACATGTTGAAAAATCTTCACGAGCTTACCGCGTTTCCAGAATACCTGCCGTTAGCGTTACGAGCTGCTAAGAGACGTCCTGAGCTCCGACGTACCCGCTACGTACTTACCAAACCGAGTTTGATTTTTTTTAAACTCGGGAGAGCTCTTGAATTACTTCGTAGAGTGGGACAGGCCCTTAAGGCAACATTAGAAGTACATTCTTGCTCTGGGGCTCCACACGGTGAGGAGAGGGGTGCAGAAGAAATAGAAATGGGCGGCAACGTTGTGCAGGGGTAGAGCTGCTGCCTTACAGCGCCAGAGACCCTGGTTCGATCCTGACTATGGGTGCTGTCTGTACATAGTTCAGACGTTCTCCCTGTGACTACGGGGATTTTCTCCAGGTGCTCTGTTTTCCTCTCACATTCCAAAGACTAGGTTAGTTGACCGGTAAAGATTGTAAATTGTCCTGAGTGTGTGGGATAGTGCTAGTGTACAGGGTGAGCACTGGTCGGCACAGACTTGGTGGGCCGAAGGGCCTGTTTCCACGCTGTATCTCAAAATTAAAGTCTAAAGTAAATTCTTTCTTGCTACTTACTCCTCCTGACAGCTGTTTTGCAGCTACTTCTGGTAAATTGTACAAACTGAAGTCAGGTGTTAATAATGTCAGGTCTGCTTAGGATGAGGTTATGCACTCTTGTGATCACAAGAAATGGCAAACATTCATGTATATCGGGGGACTCTCTGTACCTGCCGAACGAGAGCTTTGTCTTCGGCTGTCTCTGAGGACAGGGAATGACTTCAACTATACCCTCGCAAAGAGTTGAATCATCAAGAGAATTGTAAAATAAAATATGTAACAAACAATTGCCAGGTACATCAATAACATGATGAAAGTAGCATATGTAACATCATTAGTCTGGCCACGTAACTGCCCTTTAATCTCACAGAACCTTTCTGTCATGGCCGCACTGAGGTGGAATTTATGGAGAAACAACAGCGATGTGGCACAGTGGTGCAGTGGTACAGCGCCAGAGACCCGGGTTCAAACCTGATTAGGGGTGCTGTATGTGGGTTGTCTCCGGGTGCTCCAATTTCCTTCCACACCCCAAAGACTTACAGGTATGTAGATTAAATGGCTTCTGTAAATTGTGCTAGTGTGTCGGATAGAATTAGTGTACGGGTATAGTTGGTCGGCATGGACCCGATGGGCCCGTTTCCCTGCTCTATCTCTAAACTGAACAAAACAGCTCTTGAGTACTGCATAAAACCATAGGACAGTAACTGTTGAAAACCTTCCTGTTTTATCTGGAATGCCAGAGTTTGAGAAGATCTGGATGTTTTCAAGAGAGAGTTAGATTTAGCTCTTAGGGCTAAAGGAATCAAGGAATATGGGGAAAGAGCAGGAACAGGGTACTGATTTTAGATGATCAGCCATGATCATATTGAATGGTGGTGCTGGGTCGATGGGCTGAATGGCCGACTCCTGCACCTATTCTTCTATGTTTCTATGAGAAGATCTGATAGAAATATTTAAAATTATGGGGCACAGATAGGCTAAACAGTCAGAATCAACTACCTCCTCCCGCAGCCCGATCACACATCCACCACCCTTTGTGTAAAAGTGATACCTCTTAGGTTTGTATAAAATCTTTCCCATTTCACCTAAAACCTATGCCCCTCGATTCCCCTGCTCTGGGCAAGAGACTCTGTGTGTCTACCCGATCTATTCCTCTCATGCTTTTATACACCTCTATACGATCAGCCCTCATCCTCCTGCGTTCCAGGGAATAGTCCTACCCTACTCATCCTCTCCCTATTGCTCAGGCCCTCGAGTCCTGGCAACATCCTGGGAAATCTTCTCTGCACCCTTTCCAACTTAACAACATTGTTCCTGTAACATGGTGCCCAGAACTGAACACAATACTCTAAATGTGTTTCATAAAAGTTATTCTTCAATTGCAATTGCCATATCAGCCTTTAAAACATCTTCCCAGTAATGAAATGTAATGCCAAGGCTAACAGAGTTGTGTTTTACACAGTTGCTGCTCAACTGTTTTCCACATCTGTTAAAGTCAACCAAGACATGCTTGTGAAATCTTCCTTGCTCCCCATTCACACTGCCATCTTCATTAACCACAATTATTATGAGTTAAGCCATTTGCTTTGCCATTATCCTAAAGTATCCATAGAAAATAAATGGAATTCGATCACCATCGATTTTAAAACATGTTGGAACTGTTTCAAAGCACAAGTAATATTTAAGGAATGACATAATCTCTGACCTGTGAAATTAACCCAGAGGCAAGTTTCTTTTTTAACAGGGTTAATTTCACAGGTGGAAGATTTCATTAGTTTGTGAAACTAGAAAGACACTGTAGAAATGCTGCCTGAAATGTTGGAACAACACTGAGTTTGCACACTGCAAGTTTTTTTTTACAAATAATATTGTCATATCAGCCACTATCGCTTTAGCTCTTTTAGTTAAAGGATGACCCAGACTGATTCTGTCTGAAGAAGGGTTTTGACCCCAAATGGTGTTTGTTCATTCCCAGATACTGCCCAACCCGCTGAATTTAGTTTAGTTTAGAGATACAGAGTGGAAACAGGCACTTCGGCCCACCGAGTCCGCGTTGACCAGCGATCCCTGCACACTAGCACTATCCTACATGCAAAGGACAATTTACTATTATACCAATCCAATTAGCCTGCAAACCTGTCCATCTTTGGAATGTGGGGGGGAAACCAGAGCACCCGGAGAAAACCCACACATGGGTATTCACTCACCAAAGACATATAGGTTTGTTGGTTAATTAGCTTCGGTAAAATTGTAAATTGTTTCTAGGCCTGGATAGAGTGGATGTGGAGAGGATGTTGCCACTAATGGGAGAGTTTAGGACCAGAGGGCATAGACTCAGAATAAAAGGACTGACCTTTAGAAAGGAGATGAAGTGGAATTTCTCTAGTCAGAGGGTGGTGAATCTGTGGAATTCATTGCCACTGATGGCTGTATAAGCCAACTCAATGGATATTTTTAACGCAAAGATTAACAGATTCTTCATTAGTACAGGTGTCAGGCGTTATGGGGAGCAGGCAGGAGAATGTGGTTGAGAGGGAAAGATAGATCAGCCATGATTGATAGGTGGAATAGATTTGATGGGCTGAATGGCCTAATTTTGCTCCTATACCGTGAACTTAGCATGCAAAATAATGTTAGTGTGTGGGGTGATCGTTGGTCGGTGCGGACTTGAGATGCAGTGCGGAAACAGGCCCTTCAGCCCACTGAGTCCATGCCGACCAGCAATCACCACATACACTAACACTATCTCACACTCTAGGGCTAATTTACAATTTTACTGAAGTCAATTGTCCTATAAACCTGTACGTCTTTGGAGTGTTGGTGGAAACCAGAGCACCCGGGGAAAACCCATGCTATCATGGGGAGAACGTACAAACTCCATACAGACAGCACCCGTAGTCAGGATCGAACCCGGGTCTTCGGCGCTCAAAGGCAGCAGATCTAACCCAGTGCCACTGTGTCATCCTAAGTTCATAAATCATAGGAGCAGAATTAGGCCATTCAACCCTTCCTGTCTATTCCGCCATTCAATCATGGCTGATCTTTCTTTCCCTCTCAACCCCATTCTCCTGCTTTCTGAATATATAATAATATAATAAAATAATTAATTAAATAATAATCACAATTATTAAATAATAATTAATTCAAAATGTAATATTTAGAAAATACCAATACTTAACTTTAGAAAAATAAATTCCTTCTCTTATCTGATCTGAACAGAAAATTCTAAATGCTGCAATCCTATTTAAGTGAACATCATTAAATAGCAGAAGACGCACCATGTTGGTTTGTGGACGTGATTTCCTCAGATTATCTGTTCATAACAAAATTGGACTCTTATGGTTGAGAACAAACCATGCAAAATTATTTATTGCACCGTGTTTCAATTTAAAAATCGTAACTTGCTACAGTCTGGGATTTGAATTAAGAGTTCAAACCTGTTTCAATGGGAGATTCAATCTCCAAATATATTCAGCAGAGAACAAAATCTCCACATATTGATTGGCATAACAATTAAATATTTAGAAAGCTGTGTGCGACAGTTAAGGCCTCCCAGTGGTCTTTGTAAAATGTGTACACAAGCAAATTTTCTGATATTCTGTTCTTTCTCCATAGACAGTCCTTTCCCCCAAACTATTAGATAATGCAATTCTATAGCACTTTAGAATTGTTGTCATAGCAACATTTTCCCATGAAAAATGCAATGCCAACCCAGCGTTAAAAGTAGAAACACTAGCCAATGTAATTTTCAAGCAGTGATATTTGCATCAATTTTTGCTTTGTGTCAGGCAGAAAGCGTGTAACATCATTTTTCTAATCATAGGCAATCTCCTGTGCCATCATGAGTTTTATTGATACTTTGAGTCAGGAGAAAGATTACAGAGCAGCAAGTAAATCTTATTCTCTCCTTACAACTGAGACTTCATGCTTCGATGGCTACCCGCTTGCGGCAATACAAGTCAGTACTGTACAAGAAATCGCAGAAGTTAGAAGAACTAAAGGATCAAAAGACCGAGCAAGCATTTATGATTTAGAACATATTGATAAGGATGCAAGAAAAAAAAACATAATCTTAGTTTTTATGATTTAGAATTTTGCAATACACAAATAGGCCATTAAACCCAAAACTTCTTTAGCTTCCTCCAACATAATTTATCATATTTTATCAGTTGATCAATATATTTCCTTCAAAGTCTTTTGAACAGCTCCCCATTAATGCAAATGGTACATCCAAGTTCAGGAACTACTCCTTCAGCTGTTATCAAACCGCTGAATGATTGCTCATAAGCATAGGGCGGCACGGTGGAACAGCAGTAGAGTTGCTGCCTTACAGCACCAAAGTCCCAGATTCGAGCCTGACTACAGGTGCTGTCTGTATGGAGATTGTAAGTTCTCCCTGTGACCTGCGTGAGTTTTCTCCGCGAGCTCGTTTCCTCCCACACTCCAAAGGTATACAGATTTGTAGGTTAATTAACTTGGTAAAATTGTCCCTAGCGTGTGTAGGATAGTGTTGGTGTGCAAGGTCAATGGCCAGCATGGACCCGGTGGGATGAAGGGCCTGTTTCCGCACATTTATCTCTGAACTAATAAACTAAAATAAAAGCAGTGAGGATCTCTCAATCTTCCAACCCACCTCATAGTGGCCCTTGCACTTTTTTGTTATTTGCACTATCTCTGTGATCGTAACATCATAATGCTGTGACACTATATTCTGTACTTCTGGTATTTTTGTGTTTTCACTACATTTTGTGCTTCTGTATGGCACGACTGTGCTCATGTTTATGATTTGACTGGATAGCATGCAAAATAAAGTTTTTCACTGCATCTGAGTACACATGACAAAAAATAAACCAAATAAATCAATAAATACCGAATCTCAAGTTCCATATTCCAACTATTCTCCAGATCAAAAATTGACGACAAAAGATGAGCAGATAAAAACTCCTGTTCAAGTTGTCACTTCTGAATTTCTTAGTGGATTTATTAGATCAATTATTTAATAAGATTTATTAAGATCCTTTTATTCATCAAAACTGCTAATTTTATTGTCTTTTATTCGCTGTCTCCTACCAGAATTTGACTTCCCCGTCTCCTACCAGAATTTGGTAACTCAGATTTCACTGTACCTTAATTGGTACATGTGACAATAAACTAACCTTGAAACTTAAATGCATTATCTCACACTTGAGAGGACACACAGTGCCTGAGTAACTCATCGGGTCAGGCAGCATCTCTGGAGACATGGATAGGTACAAAGTGCTAAATTAAACTATCATGCTCTACATTATTTTCCACATTTTTTGGGAAAAGAAAGTGTTGGCCTTTCAAATTATTATAGGCTTCAGTAAAGCGGAGTGCTGGTCGAAAATAAGAGGAGGTCAACTAAATGATTCATTAAAGAACCACACGAAGATGTGTGTTGGACAATGTTCAGTACATTTTTCTAATGGTCTCCTCTGGCTGGGAGATGTACTGTATTTGCAGTGGCTGCTCATTGCAGTCATGTGATCTTTCTGCCAATGCTATAGTAGCAGATGGCATTGTTCCTATGTAATGATGTAATCTTTTCAACATATTGTATGACACTCACTCCTATCTTCTCTCTGCCTCACAAGAGATGGTGATGCACAATTGGAGGCAGTAGCGACTAACATAGGCCGGCACAGTAGCTCAGTGACAGAGTTGCTGCTTCACAGCGCCAGAGACCCGGATTCGATCCAGACTGTACAGAGTTTGTGTGTTTTCCCTGTGACCATGTGGGTTTTCTCCCACGTCCCAACGGCCTGCAAGTTGAAGCAAAAAAACCTTTCACTGTACCTTGGTACACGTGACACTAAACTACACTCAGTTTGTAGATTAATTGGCTTCTGTAAATTGTCCCTAACACTAGTGTACTGCTGGATTGCTGGTTGGCGAGGACTCTGTTGCCGAAGGGCCTGTTTCCACACTGTATCTCTAAACTAAATCTAAAAAAAAACTAGCTGGTTAGTGGTTGCGTGACCTTAAAGACAAAAAGGATGTTTTTCCTAACTAATGGACAAAGCTAAAACCAAGCAGTCGGAAGAAGGGTCTTGACCTGAAATGTCACCTATCATGTTCTCCAGAGAAGCTGCCTGACCCGCTGAGTTACTCCAGCACTTTGTCTCTTTCTCTTTTTTGTAAACCAGCATCTGAAGTTCCTTGTTTCTGGGAAGTACAGAGTGGGAGTAAACAGAGAGTACACTTGAGATTGGGTGGGAACCAAGGGAGACTTAATAACATGCCAGCTGATAGAGGAAACAAGGAACTGCAGATGCTGTGTCAAAAGAGACACAAAGTGCTGGAGTAACTCAGCAGGATCAGGCAATAGCTGGTTGAAGGCCTGACAACGATAGTTCTTCTGTAGGCAAAGATACAACAGGCATAAACATGAACAGAGGAGAGAAAAGCTTTAAAATCAAGTGCCATATCTGGAGCTATAAATACTGTGATGGCCACAAATCTAAAGACAATATCAGCTGGGCAGGCAGTATCATGTGGGGAGTTATCTTTACCGATTAATGATCTTTCATCAGATCAGACTGTTCTGACATTAACTGAAACATCTGTTAAATTGAGAACGAAAGGTGACCTGGCGGGCGGGAGGGGGTGGGAATGATGGGGGATCTGGCGAGTGGAGGGAAGGGGGTGAGAATGAGGGGGGATTTGGCGAGGGGGCGTGGGGGGGGGGGTTCGGGAGGGGTGAGAATGAAGGGGGATCTGGCAATGGGAGTGAGAATGAGGGGGGATTTGGCGGGGGGGTGAGAATGAAAGGTGACCCGGCGGGCGGGGGGGTGATAATGAAGAGGGATCTGGCGAGGGGGTGAGAATGAGGGGAGGGAGAGTTTGGCAAGGCGTCGCCTGTTGCCATGTGTGGCAGCGAGCAGATGAGTTTGGTGAACTTTTGTAACTTTATCAGCGACAGAAATGTGGTGACTGTACACCTCGGTGAGGTATGCTGTATGATTCTACTGGATTGTATGCAAACACAAAACATGTCACTGTACCCAGCTGCATGTGACAATGGAATATCATTGAATTGAATTATTGAAACTGGGCTTCGTTTGAATAATGTAAATGATCTGAACTGGAGTTATCAGGGTAGTTTAACGCTTTGCATAGATCATTGCCGGTAACTTTAATTCGCCATTTCACTCCTACTCTGATCTTTCTATCTTTGGACTCTTGCACTATTCTAACAAAGCCTTGTGCAAATTCAATGATCAGCAGCATCTTCCAATTAGAACACAGTATTACTTTGCTTTAGACTTTAGAGATACAACGTAGAATCAGGCCCTTCCGCCCACCGCTTCCGCACCAACCGGTGTTCACCCCATAAACGAGCACTATCCTACACACTAGGGACAATTTACTATATACAGAAGCCAATTAACCTACAAACCCATACGTCTTTGGAGTATGGGAGGAAACCAGAGCACCAGGAGAAAACTCAGGTGGGCACAGGGAGAAAGTACAAACTACGTACAGAGAGCTCCCGTAGTTGGGATCAAACCCAGGCAGCAACTCTACCGCTGCGCTACCATGCTACCCAATAATGCATGAAATAATTTCACATAAGTAGATTTCCAGTATGAATAAGAATGTCAGTTCTGATGAACAGCCATTTGTAATGTTCGCTATTTTTTTCTCTCCACATGCACTGTCTGGTCTGAATTACTCTGGAATTCATTTTTCTATCAGACTTCTTGCATCTCACTATTCCAGCAACGTTTTATTCTTAGTCTCCTATTCTCAATCATCCCCTATTTATGTCTTCACTTGACACATCAGCTGTGATCAATAAGCCTTCATCACCACTCCCAGCCAGACCACCGTTTGTATCATTTAGTGTCTCTTGATCTCCACTTTATCACAAATATATGACTATGATGAGCATTTGATGGCACTGGGCCTGTACTTGCTGGAGTTTAGAAGGATGAGGGAGGACCTAATTGAAACTTACCGATAGTGAAAGGCCTGGATAGAGTGAATGTGGAGAGGATGTTTCCACTAGTGGGAGAGTCTAGGGCCAGATGCCATTGCCTCAGAATAAAAGGACATGCCTTTAGAAAGGAGATGAGAAGAAATGTATTTAGTCAGAGAGTGGTGATGTGGCAATGTATTGTAGGTTCCTACTTTCTCTAACACATTAATGAACAAAGAAGGCAACAAAGAGTGGTGGACACAATACTCTTCTCCCTACTGTCGAAGGGTTCTAGAGGAGGCATTGTCTCAGAGGTAGCCAATATCATCAAATACCCACTCTCTCATTTCTCCAGGCCACACTCTCATTTCATTATGCCATCAGGAAAATTGAACAGGAGCAGGTGGGACTAACATAGATGTTGGTCGGCATGGGTATGTTGGGCCAAAGAACCTGTTTCCATGCTGCACCATTCTATGACTATGGCGAGAGATTTCTGGACACTTAATGGTATCAAAAGATGTTGGGGGAGTTAGAGGATCAACAATTATCATAATGAATGGCACGGCAGGCTTGTAAAAAGTAAAATGTTAAAAGTCTGAAAACCTTTTCAGGTTTACGAACAGCTTGTTCCCAGCAACCATGGGGTGTTTGAACGCTGCACAGCACTGACCATTACGTAGGATAGGTTTGGAAGGATATGGGCCAAACGCAGGCAGATGGGACTAGTGTAGATGGGAAATGTTGGTCAGTGCGGGCAAGTTGGGCTGAGGGGCCTGTTTCCACGCTGTATGATTCTATAGCTAGGATCTTCTAAGGACTATGTTTTGGTTGCACTACAAAGTTTGGTCTTACAGTATTATGGTTGCATGGTAATGCAGTTATTCATTTATTGTATTATTGATTATTATATTTATTAGTGTGTTACTACATTAATGGGCCTGTTGAGCTGCAGCAGGTTAGAATTTCATTGTTCCAAAACTGCTGGTTTGTATGACAATTAAATGCTCTTGACGTTTGACTCTGAGAAACGAAGATGTTTCATGTTTTATTCCTTCCATTTTGAAAAACGTGAACTGACAAAGAATAAATTGAATTATCCTATTCCCGTTTTGGCTTATGCAGAGTGGTACAGATTATCTTATGCTAAATTATTGCAAGAGGGACCACTTAATGCACTTGTTTCCATGACAACCCGTTTCCCCCCCATGCTGAGATCCACAACGTGCCTGTCATATACTGTAATGATTATGGTGCTTAATTCTTTGCAACATTATTGGATTCATTTTTTTTTTGACGCCTAACTTTAAGACTGTATTTTATTCTTCCAAGCACTGACTTTATGAAACAATAATCTCATTGTCACTGCAATATTTTTCATCAAAATGTGCAGCTGTAAGGATTGCACCCAATAAGCATCTAATATTTTGGACACATTCGCTTGGCTATATTTAAAACAGAATACATATCCTCTCATGGTAAACAATTACACTCAATTAATCATGGCAATGCAAGGGAAAAAAAGCGTTTCCATGGCACCGAACCATATTATGCTATTATTGAGAAACATATATTAAAGCAGACAGAATTTTTTTTTACTTTGAACTAATGGTGCAGAGTTTGCCGCATGTGATGTTAGCCGAAGTAAGCCACCCACTCACTCTACAGTGAAGCAGTTTATCCTGCCTTTGTTATAAATAATGATGCAAAAAATAACAATTCATTTCCTTTTATGTATACCGTCTGCAGTAATATTTCAATAAAGTATTCAAATTTTCAGAATTACTGCAGGAACTAGGAGTTCTTCTTCAACATAATGGGCCTGTCCCACAGGCGTTTTTTGGGGAACTATAGGCGACTGCCGCAACATTTTTAACATGTTGAAAATTTTTCAGCGACAGCGGCGACAATTTTTACTGTTGTAGGTTGTCGTAGGTGGACGTAGGTGAATATCATTAAAACTAGTCCCTGGCAGTCGCCTAAATAGTTGCCTAAGTGGGACAGGCCCATAACTCTAGAAAGCATCTCAGCACTGCCCTTGAACTAAGGAAAATAGGTTCCATAATTTTGTACACCTCTATAAGGTCACCCCTCATCCTCCTGCACTCCAAGGAATAGAGCCCAAGCTTGCTCAACCTCTCCCTGTAGCTCAGGCCCTTGAGGCCTGATGAGATCCTTGTAAATCATCTCTGAACCCTTTCCAGCTTGACAACATAGTTCCTATAACATGGTGCCCAGAACTGAACACAATACTCTAGATGTGGCCTCAAGTCTTATACAATCCCAACATGACCTTCCAACTTCTATACTCAATATTCTGACTGAAGATCAATGCCCCAAAAATATTTTTGACCACCCTATCTACCTGTGACTCCACCTTCAAGGAACTACGTACCTGAACTCCACAGAGCCCTGCCATTCACTGTATAGGTCCTTCCCATGTTAGTCTTCTGAAATTGCAACACCTCACATTTCTCTGTATTACATTCCATCAACCATTCCTCAGCCCAACTGATCAAGATCCTGCTGCAATTAATGACAACCATCTTCACTATCTACAATCTCACCCACTTTATTATCCCATGTAGTCTCCTTTGAGGAAATAGCAGAAGACAACAAAAGCAGTAAAGATGGCATTTTCTTTCTTTTTCTTTGTAAACAGCGTCAGAATATGGCAACTATGCATTTGTGGGTTGTGCAAAAGAATTTCTCTGTGCTGTGCATACGTGACAATAAAGAACCATTGAACCATTTAATTTTTTAGTGGAAGCCAAGGAGAGCAGGGATGTCAGTTGTAGCACTTTGCTACTCACTTTCACAATTGCACTCTCCCCTTGAACATGTTCACAAATCAGTTGAGTCAAGAAGCTGGTGAACTGCAGCCGGTCTTACATTTGACCCCACAACTGAAGAGATGACTGCTGCTGTGACCCAAGCGAAAAAGACACATCAGCAGCGATAAAGGGCCTGTCCCACTTTCACGACCTAATTCACGACCTCTGCCGAGTTTGCTCTTGACTCATGGTCACAGCATGGTCGTCACAAGGTCGTTGGAGGTAGGTAGGTCGTAGGTAGGTTGTGATGATAGTCATAGGTACTCGTGGCATCAAGTAGGTTGGGGCGTTTTTCTAGCCTGATGAAAAATGTCCACGAGTAAAAAAGGTCGTGAATTAGGTCGTGAAAGTGGGACAGGCCCTATATCAGGCAGCAGGGTGGTATGCTGCCAAAGTCAGTTACTCAAAAATTAAACTCCGTCCCAGTTCATGCTCTAGGCAAAGAAAGATCACTTTTATTGTAGCCAATGGAAAAGAAAGTTAGAATAATTTTGTAATTGGTTAAGAGGTTGGGAAATTAAAAAAAGGAGTACTATATTTATTATATTATATACTATATTATATATATATATATACTATATTATATACTATAATTATTCACATTTTACAATTGGTATTCCTTGACCTTTTATTTTGGGGTCTTTTTAGTGGAAAGAGTGTAAGATAATAGGAGCAGAATTAGGCCATTCAGCCCATCCAGTCTGCCCCTCCATTTGATCATGGCTGATCTATTTGTTCCCCTCTCAACTCTGTTCTCCTGTCTTCTTCCAATTATCCTTGATGCCCTTACAAATCAAGAATTACCACTGACTATGATGAAAGAATAATAGCTTGGTAACTACTGTAAATTTGCAGGTATCACTATGTTTGAAGAGATAGGGAATTGGAAATAGGAGGACATATGTTTAAGGTGAGGAGGGAAAGATTTAATAGGAACCTGAAGGGGAAACATTTTTTTACACAAAGGGTCATAGGTGTGTGGAACAAGCTGCCAGAGGAGGTAGTTGAAGCAGTTACTATCACAACATTTAAGAAGCATTCGGACAGGCACATGGATAGGACAGGTTTAGAGGGATATGGGCCAATCACAGGCAGGTGGGACCATTGTAGATTGGGCATGTTTGTTGGCATGGGCAAGTTGGGCCGAAAGGCCTGTTTTCATGCTGGATAACTTTATAACAGGTGCATCTCTGGAGAACATGGCTCGGTCCAGAGATGTTGCCTGACCTGCTAAGTTACTCCAGCACTGTGTCAAACGTAAAGGAAATTAGATGTACATTCATTTTTTTCCTTGGAAGAGTAGCTCTGGTGATTTGTTACCAGTCCAACTCGGTAGCTGATATTCTCAGTGCCTCCAGCATCGTTCATGCAAAGCTGCATGACTTGGACAGCAAATTGTGCAGCATATGTTCACTTATTGAAATTCACAGCATTTGCCGTGCGATATCAAGCTGTACAAAATCATTTACCCAACCTAAGATTACACTACAGCTTTTGATTAAAAAAAGCAACTGAAAATATTTTCTAATGTTTTATCAAACATTTTCCTTCCGATTTTCTAACATCCTCTCATGAACAAGTACCTGTTGCTGCACTATAGGTTTAGCTTTATTATTATCACGTGTACAGTGAAAAGCTTTGTTTGGGTTAGTTTAGTATAGTTCAGAGATTCAGCATGGAAACAGGCCCTTCGATCCACCAAGTCCACGCCGACCACCAATCACCCCATACAGTAGTTCTATCCTATCCGAGTGACAATTTACAGAATCCAATTAACCTATAATCCTTTGTGGGAAGGAACTGCAGATGCTGGTTTATACCAAAGACATAAAGGGCAGTGGAGGTCAAATCACTGAATGGATTTAAGAGTTCGATAGAGCTCCAGGGGCTAGTGGAATCAAGGGAAATGTGGAGAAGGCTGGCACGGGTTATTGATATGGGATGATCAGCCATGATCACAATGAATGGCGGTGCTGGCTTGAAGGGCTTGAAGGGCCTCCTACTGCACCTATATTCTATGTTTCTAGATACACAAACGCTGGAGTAACTCAATGGGTCAGGCAGTATCTCTGGAGAAAAAAGGTCTGAAGAAGGGCCTCAACCCAAAACGCAACCTATTCCTTTTCGCCAGTGATGCCTGACCCACTGAGATACTCCAGCATTTCGTATCAACCTACAAACCTGTACTTAACGGCCACAGGGAGGACATGCAAACTCCATACAAACAGCACCTGCAGTCAGGAACAAACCCGGGTCTCTGGCGCTGTAAGGCAGCTACTCTATTGCGCCACTGTGCCGCCCTTTACAACCTCTTTACAACATTTGCATTCAAATAATTGGGTCAAGATTATCATCTTCATTATACGTCAAACAGTTTTTTTTAAATGACTGATTGATGTTCAAATAGCCTAAAGCAGTGTAATATTTTACTCAAAGGACCACAGCCTGGGTTATAAAACAAAATATCTGTGGATTATAATCTATCTATATATTACTAAAACTCTCATCTTGTTTCTGTCTATCTGTCTTTCTGTCTATCTGTCTGTCTATGCGTATTCATGTGATCCTGGAACTACGCCAAAATGATACACGATAGCACTAAACTTTTGCAGCACCTTACTCACCATTGTCCCGTGGTGGACTGTGTCACGTTTTGTTCAGATTGATGTTATATTTCACAAGTTATTCATAATTTTTAACTTTAGAAATTCAAATTTAAGACAAATTTAGCAGCTAAAATCCTTGCTGGCCCAGCTTGCAACAAAGTTGGAACAAAGTTGCAATCGATGAACAATCAGTCCTTCCAGCATGTTTTTAGCAAGTATCAAGTATATTCCTGGCAGCATGGTGCAATTTTTTCAATATTTTAAAGTCACAGTACAATGAGTTTTGAATAAGGCAAAATGAGCAGTCCCTGCGCAGTGGTGGAATATTGCGTTGGGGGAATGGGTTGCGTTGGGGGACCAGGTCTCCCGTGGGGGCTATGGGTGAGTGGTAGAATATTGCATTGGAGGACCAGGCCTCTCGTGTGACAGGGACCCAACAGATCACAGACCACAAGGAATTAATTTTACATTTTCTAATTGCTGCTGATTTACTCTTAATATTTGACATTCAATTATGACGAAGGTTTAAAAATAACACATTATAATAGATTAGTTTATTGTCACATGTTCCAAGGTACAATGAAAACCATTTTTGTTGCGTGCTATCCAGTCAGCAGAAAGATGGTGGTGCAGTGGTAGAGATGCTGCCTTACAGCACCTGCGACCCAGATTTGATCCTGACTACGGATGTTGTCTATATGGAGTTTGTACGTTCTCCCCGTGACCTGTGTGGGTTTTCTCTAGGTGTTCCGGTTTCCTCCCACACGCCAAAGACATACAGGTTTGTAGGGAAATTGGCTTGGTGAAATTGTAAATTGTCCCCATTGTGTAGGATGGTGCTAGTGTATAGGGTGATCGCTGGTCATCGGCCCGTTTCCACACTGTATCTCTAAAGTCTAAAGTCAGAGTTCTGAGTGGAAGAAATGATGAATGGGGTTTTTCTGTTCACCCTGCAGATGAACTCCACTCCAATGAGCAGCTTGTTGGAGATGGAATGCAGCATTGCAGCAAGCAAGATGGAGAAAAGCATCTGGGTGCCATTTTAATTGACACTGCACTGTGTGAGCCCAGATTTGATCTGTGTGATGGACAAGATCACAGCTTACATCAAGAAGGAGATTCAAGATGGAAGCTAATTGCTTCAAGAAGCCAAAGTTGATGGATTTGAAGCCTTTCGCAAGGTCAATAAAAGCCAGAGCAGTCTGAAGAACTAGGGGCAACATGGTAGTGCAGCAGTAGAGTTACTGCCTCACAGCGCCAGAGACCCAGGTACGATCTTGACCACGAGTGCTGCCTGTATGGAGTTGATACGTTCTCCGGGACCGCGTGGGTTTTCTCTGGTTTGTCGGTTAATTCACTTCAGTACAATCATCCCTAGTGTTTAGGATAGTATATGGAGTGAATGCTCGTCGGCGCGGTCTCGGTGGGCCTGTCCCCACATTGTACCTCTAAACTAAACTATAACCGTAAAGACAGAACTGTAAAAATATCTTATGTAGACTTCCAGCTTCATGCATCTGAAGCACTCATAATTCTCAAAAATCGCAGTCCCAACAGTCTGAATCCAAAACTTCCCCTTTCCATGTTCTCTACAGATGCTGCCTCACCCATTGAATTACTCCAGATCTCTGTATATTTTTTTGTTTGTTGAGAAAAGCTAGTTGTGGCTGCTGCTGCTGCCTGCATGGTAAAAACAATCGCAATTCTGAACACAATGTGATCATTGAAGAATAAGTAATTCACTGAGATCAGCACTAATGTTTTGGTTATCTATCAACACTGATTTTTTTTTCACAAAATTAATTGCATTAATGCTAATCCAGCTTTACAACAGCAAAATTACAACATTTCGTTCCCCCTGCTGACAGTTTGAAGCTGCTTTTGCTTCAGGTTACTAGTTCCTGCCATCGGGAGTTAGATTCCGTGGGTTTATGCATGTACGGACATTTTTCCTATTGTGACAAAATTGTCCACTCACAGCAAATTGTATTATTAAAATTCTAAATGGCTTGAAGAAACTCAGAAAGCAGACATGTAAACAGTCACAAAGTGCTGGGATAACTTGGGATCAGGCAACATCTCTGGAGAAAAATGGGTGACATTTCAGGTCGAGTTCCTTCTTGGGGAAAAAGGGTCAGGCAGCATCTCTGAAGAAAAAGAATGGATGACGTTTCTGGTCCCGACCCGAAATGTCATCCATGCTTTTTCTACAGAGATGCTGCCTGGCCCACTTAGTTACTCTAGCAATTTGTGTCTATCTTTGGTATAATCTAGCATCTGCAGGTTAGTTTAATTATTTAATTTAGAGATAGAGCGTGGAAACAGGCCCTTCGGCCCACTGCACTAGCCCATTTTATAATGTGTTACAATGTGCTCCCTGAAAAATACCGCACACAGTCACAGAGAGCATGCACAAACTCCATACATACAGCACCTGTAGTCAGGTCTCTGGCGCTCTAAGACAGTAACTCTACCGCTGCACCACTGCGCAGCCCCATTCTTTGAACATAGAAATTGTTGTGAAAGATACAATAGTGATGTTTAAGGACCTTTTAGATAGGCACATGGAAGTGCAGGGAGTAGAGGGATATGGACCATGTACGGCAGATGGGATTAGTTTAACAGCATCATGTTCGGCACAAACTTTGTACGCTGAAGGGCCCACTGCTATGCTGTACTGTTCTATGTTCAAAGCTGCATTCACTACTCTCATGTCTCAATCTGGGCAAAGTTTATAAATGTGGCGGCAGTGAGATGCTCCAAATAAAACAGGCAGGATACTCTTCAGGATACAGGCAGAAAATCTGCAGCCTTGATTCAGATGAGGTCCAGTCACATTCTCTAGAGGCCTGATGGAAGAAGTGGTGGAGCGATAAAGATGACAAAGGATCAGTCTATGGAAGGGCCCAGACGGGAAACGTCACCTGTCCATGTTCTCCAGAGATGCTGTCCGACAGGCTGAGTTAAGGGCCTATCTCACCAGCATGCAACTCTATGCAATGAGCGCGACCTAACGTGGTCGCTTGAGCCGTCCGGCGTCGCGGGGCCGGTCCCACTTCGATCGCCGGAGCCGTGCGGAATTGTGCGGAGTTCGTCCCGACATCGCGCGGGGATCCGAAAAACTGACCATGTTCAAAATTTCCGCGCGGCAACGGCTTGTCGGCTCGCAGTCGCCTAAACGCATTACACACCGCCTCGACGTCGTGCCTCCGTGACCCTCTCTGTAGGTGCCTCCGTGACCCTCGCTGCGTATGGCTCCGTGGCCCTCTCTGTGTGTGCCTCTGTGCCCCTCTCTGTGTGCCCCTCTCTGTCCTGGCGAACTTACTTTAAGACTTCACTCCAGGTTCGCCTCACTTTGCGCCACGTTGCGCCACTCACCCGACCTCCGCGTGGCCCTTACTGCCGGTTTGATCGCGCTTGCCGCATGCAAGTGCATGCTGTTGGGAACGGCCCTGTACAGGGATCACCCGACCTCCGCACGGCCCCCACTTCTAGTTTGATCGCGCTCATCGCATGGAGTCCGCTGCTGGTAGGACAGGCCCTTTACTCCAGCATGTTGTGTCTTCTCTTTGTAGACCAGCATCTGCAGTTTCTTGCTGGTATGTAATGACGTCGCACTTGGTTCCAACCCAATTACAAATCTCCTCTCTGTTCACTTCCACTCTTCCCTTTTCTGAAATGTTTGATTTCTTATCTTTTGAAGAGCCTGGTGCCCTTATGAATTATGAGATTTATAGCTGTAACAGCGACAATCTTGAGCTTTCAATAAGCTAAACTTGAGTGATAGAAATATGAACATATTAAAGAAGAACAGTAACACAGCTGGTTGAGCCTCTGCCTCTGGGTACTGTCTGTGTGGTGTTTGTACGCTCTCCCTCTGAACGTGCGGCTTTCCTCTGGGTGCTCCTGTTACTTCTCATTTCCCTAAGAGGTGCAGGTTTGTAGGTTAATTGGCCCTCTGTAAATTGCCCCCAAATGTGTAGGGAGTAGATGAGAATGTGGGATAAGATAGAACTAGGCTGAATGGGTGTCAGATGGTCAGTGTACTCGCTGGGCCGAAGGGCCTGTTTCCGTGCTATATCTCTGAAACTATACTAAGAACTGGTGATGGTTTAGTCACCAGGCCAAACCTGCTATTTGTAGCCCCAGAAAGGTATATGTTTCCATGTTAAAGGAAGGTGAATATTTCCTCAGAAACCAGGAGGAAATGGAGTGCTGCTCCAAGTTCATTCTCACCAACTGGGAATAAAACATAGAACTGAATCTGCGGGTGGAACTCAAGAGGGTTGGGCCACATCTTTGGAGGACACGGATAGGTGATGTTTTGGGTCGGGACCCTTCTTCAGACTGATTGTGGGGGTGAAGGGAAAGCTGGAAGAGTATGGGGGCAGGACAAAGACTGGCAACTGATGGGGTGTGGGGGGTATGTTTGGCAGGTACAGCATGGAAACAGGCCCTTCAGCCCACACCGACTATCAGTCACCATTTTTGCCTCCGACTTACAGGGGCCGCACACGTCTTTGAAATGTGAAAGAAAACTGGAGCACTTGGAGAAAACTCACACGTGACAGGGTGAATGTACAAACCCCACACAGGCAGCACCCGAGACCAGGATCGAACCAGGTTCTCTGGTGCCGTAAGGCAGCAGTTCTCTCAGCTGCACCACTGTGCCATCCCTCACTGGAAGGGTGGACAAAGGGTGACAAAAGGAGATGAGGAAGAGACAAGGAGACAAAAGGTTATCAGAAAAGGTGAGAAGAAGAACAAAATGTAAAGCCAAAGGAAATATTTACTGACAGAAATAGGCAGGAGCCAAAATCTAAATATAAAAATGAGTTAGAGGAAACTTCATGCTTCCAGGCCTCAGTGCAAGTCCATCACTTGCCAGATTTCTGAACACATCGATTCAGGTGCTTTTTTGAAATAAAAGGTAGGATTTCAGCAGCTGGAAAAAGGAGGTGAATTTGCATGGTACATATTCAGAAACTGGGTATTCAATACCAGTCAGTAGGAATCCAAACTAATTTATACATGAGCAAATTGCAAAATAATCTTCAATTCTGTCCACCAGTTAGTAGGCACTATAAATAGTGCAGAATACAAACTGGCAATATATTACGCCATTATTTTATCTTCCGTTTTAGAGATAAAGCAAGGAAACAGGCCCTTCAGCCCACCGGGTTTGTGCCGACCATGGTTCACATTAGATGTATCCTATCCCATTATTTTATCTACTCCCTACACACTCAGGGCAATTTTTACAGAAGCCAATTAAACTACAAACCCGCTCGCCTTTGTGACGTGGGAGGAAACCCACATGGTCACAGGGAGAACATGCAAACTCCACAAAGACTGCGCGCGAGGTCAGGATGGAACCCAAGTTTCTGGCGCTGTGAGGCCACAGTTCTACCAGCTGCGCCACCATGCTGCCCCTATCACTAACCCAGAAATCAGAATTTTACTTAACAGTGTTTTCTTGCAGTTACGACGTCTAATGCGTTATAATAACCTAATATTTGCAGAACTTCTCATAGATTGATGGGAATAATTTAGGGCATTAGGAGAATTTAATTCAGACTTCTTGACTCGGGCATATTAGTGAGAGTTTGAAGGAAAATCTGTAACATAATTGACTGGAATGTGGGACCCAAAATAAATAATTTGGGTTCCTCAAAGTGTAGATTCCAGTGAAGGTACGTTTGTGGCAGAAATGGCTCACATAGTCATTGTATTTGAATTATCATCACACATGAAGTGATATTAATTCAAAGACAAGTGAGAGCCAATTCTGGAATCCACACTTTGAAGGTGTAAGCATTCAGAGAGAACGAAGCACCCTTTACAAGTACAACTTGCAGAACATTTACTGATATTTTATTACTTTAGAAGTGCAGAGGAAATACGCCATCCTTCTTTTCTGCAATAAAGAAAATAGCAATTGCTCCATCAAGCCTGTCCCATGGTCTGTCTGAAGAAGGATGTCAACACAAAAAGTCGTCTGTCCATTACCCTCCACAGATGCTGCCTGAGCCGCGGGTTCCTCCAGCACTTTGTGTTCATTTGCTCAAGATTCCAGCATCTGTAGCCTGTGTGCTTCCAACAAGTCATTTGTTGACTTTTGTCAAAAAGCCACAAAATGAGAATAATCATGTTGCACTAGCTGCCAAAGATGTCATTTGCAAAGAATCTATGCTGTAAATATTGTTGTGTGATACAATAGGATTTTAAGGTCACAATCCAGATTGATGTCAAGTTATGAGCAGTGTAGTTTGTTTCATTATGGGCAAGGACATCTACCAATAAAATGTGATCACCTAATGCTCAGCGTAAGGTAATGCTGGAGAAACTCAGCGGGTGAGGCAGCATCAATGGAGCAAAGGAATAGGTGACATTTCGGGTCGGGACCCTTCTTCAAACTGATGTGGGGGTGGGGGAGGGGGGCAGAAAGAAGATAGGAAGAGGCGGAGACAGTGGGAGAGCTGGGAAGGGGAGGGGAAGGAGGGAGAAAGCAAGGACTACCTGAAATTTGAGGTCAATGAATGAATGAATGAACGAATAAGTTAATTGGCCATGTATTGACATACAAGGAATTTGACGGTGCTCCGCCCACAAGTGACGACATGACGTACAGTGACAGTTAAGAATGATACATAAAACATTAAACATTAATAATATAACATTATTGATTAAATATGTGAACTAAATAAAATACCAAGGCAAAAGGAGATTTGGTTATTGAGTTACTTCTTGTGGAAAAAAGCTGTTTTATGTTTGGTTGTGGCAGCTTTGACAGTCCGGAGTCGTCTTCCAGAGGGAAGTGATTCAAAGAGTTTGTGGCCAGGGTGAGAGGAGTCAGAGATTATCTTACTCGCTTGCTTCCTGGTCCTTGCAGTGTACAGTTCATCAATGGTGGGAAGGTTGCAGCCAATAACCTTCTTAGCTGATCGGACGATTCGCTGCAGCCTCCAGGTGTCGTGCTTGGTGGCTGAGCCAAACCAGACCATGATGGAGAAGGTGAGAACAGACTCTACAATGGCCGTGTAGAATTGGACCATCATTGCCTATGGCAGATTGTGCTTCCTCAGCTGCCGCAGGAAGTACATCCTCTGGTGTGCCTTTTTGACTGTGGAGTCAATGGTAGCCCCCCACTTGAGGTCCTTGGAGATGATGGTTCCCAGGAACTTAAAATACTCCACAGATGTGACTGTGGTGCTGTTGATGGTGAGCGGGGTGAGGGGAAGGGGAGCTCTCCTAAAGTCTACAATCAATTCCACTGTCTCGATGTTCATACCGCTGGGGTGTATACCACCCAAGCGAAATATGAGGAGCTGCTCCTCCAATTTGCGGTGGGACTCACTCTGGCCATGGAGGAGGCTCAGGAGAGAAAGGTCGAAAGAATGGAATCGGATGGGTAGTTGAAGTGCTGAGCCACCGGGAGATCAGGTTGGTCAATGCGAACTGTGCGGAGGTGTTGGGCGAAGCAATCGCCAAGCCTGCTCTTGGTCTCACCGATGTAGAGCAGTTGACACCTAGAGCAGCGGATGCAATAGATGAGGTTGGAGGGGGGTGCAGGTGAACCTCTGCCTCACCTGGAAAGACTGCTTAGGTCCTTGGATGGAGTCAAAGAGGGAGGTAAAGCGACAAGTGCAGCGTTTCCTGCGGTTGCAAGGGAAAGTACCAGGGGAGGGGGTGGATTAGGTGGGAAGGGACGAATTGACCAGGGAGTTACAGAGGGAGCGGCCTCTGCGGAAAGCCGAAAGGGGAGAAAGGGGAGGAGATGGGAAGATGTGGCCAGTGGTTGGAAACAGAGGTGGTGAAAATGTCAGAGGATTATCTGTTGTACGTGACGGCTTGTAGGGTGGAAGGTGAGGACAAGGGGGACTCTGCCCCTGTTACGAGTGGGGGAATGGGGAGTGAGAATGGAGCTGCAGGATATAGCAGAGACCCTGGTGAGATCTACATCTATAGTCAAAGAGGGGAACCCCTGTTCCCTAAAGAATGAGGACATCTCCGATGCCCTGGTTTGGAACACCTCATCCTGGGCGCAGATACGGTGCAGACGGAGGAATTGGGAGTAGGGGATAGAATCCTTACAGGAAGCAGGGTGGGAAGAAGTGTAGTCCAGATAGCGATGGGAGTTAGTGGGTTTATAGTAGATGTCAGTCAATAGTGAGGTCTAGAAACGGTAGGGAGATATCGGAAATAGTCCAGGTGAATTTGAGTGCCGAATGGAAGTTAGTGGTAAAATGTATGAAGTCAGTGAGTTCTGCATGGGTGCAGGAGGTAGCACCAATGCAGTCGTCAATGTAGCGAATGTAGAATTCGGGGATAGAGCCATAGTACGCCTTGAACAAGGATTGTTCAACGTACCCTACAAAGAGGCAGGCATAGTTGGGGCCCATGCGCAGGCCCATAGTTATGCCTTGGATTTGGAGGAAATGGGAGGAGTCAATGGAAAATTTGTTGAGGGTAAGCACCAGCTCCGCCAGGCGGGGAGAGTATCAGTAGACAGGGATTGGTTGGTTCTGCGGTCGAGGATGATACGGAGGGCTTTTAGACCCTCCTGGTGGGGGATGGAGGTGTAGAGTGACTGGACATCCATGGTGAAGAGGAGGGAATGGGGGCCTGGAAAACGGAAGTCATAGAGGAGACGAGGAGCGTGTGAAGTGTCTTGGACATAGGTAGGGAGGGATTTGACCAGGGGGGATAGGATGGAGTCGAGGTATGTGGAAATAGGTTTGGTGGGACAAGAACAAGCAGAAACATTGGGTCTGCGAAAGGTGTGCAGTCAGTCTCATGACTGATTCTGGAAAGGTTTTGAAGGAACAGATACAGTGCTTGCCTCGCTACAATGGCCAACATCATACTTTACCAATGTTTGAAGGAGGGTCCCAACCTGAAATCACCTATCCATGTTCTCTTGAGATGCAGTCTGTCCCACTGAGTTGCTCCAGCACTTTGTGTCCATACTTTACCAATATTTGCAGCTGCCTATATTCAGTATCCATAAGCTGAAGGCAAGGGTTGGCTCAGATGATTGGAATTCATCTGCAAGGCTGCATTCAACTTTCACATGTGCAGAAAGGAACCGCAGATGCTGGTTTATGCCAAAAAAAGACACAAAAATCTGGAGTAACTTAGCAATATCTCTGGAGAACAAGGTTGGAAGACATTTTGGGTCGGGACCCTTCTTCAGATTGGGCCTATGGTTCTCCATTCCCTACTCTGGGAAAACGACTCTTCACTTACCCGATCTATTCCTCTCATGATTTTGTACTCCTCATATAAGATCACCCCTCATCCTCCTGCGCTCCAAGGAATAGAATTCCAGCCTGTTCAACTTCTCCCAAGAGCTCAGGCCCTCGAGTCCTGGTAACATCCCTGTAAAACTTCTCTGCACTCTTTCCTATAACATGAACAGAATACTCCAAATGTGGCCTCACCAAAGTCTTGTATAACTGCAACACGACCTCCCAACTTTTATACCATAAATACCCAGGTGTTCCTCTGTACACCAGTGGGGGTTTGTGTCAAGCCTGAAGCAACCAGGTAACATCATAGTGCAGCTAAACACAAAGTGCTGGACGAATTCAGCACGTCAGGCAGCATCTGTGGAAGGAAATGGACAAGCAAATGTACTCTTTTGGGACTCGTAGTTTAGTTAAGAGATGCAGCATATAAACAGGCCTCTGGGCTCACCGAATCCGTGCCGACCATCGATCACCCGTTCACACTAGTTCTGTTATCCCACTTTCTCATCCACTCCATACATACTCGGGCTAATTTAGAGGACAATTAACTAACAAATCTGCACACCTTTGGGATGTAGGAGGAAACTGGAGCATCGGGGAGGAATTCCACATGTGGTCACAGGGAGGACATGCAAACTCCACTCAGACAGCACCCAAGGTCAGGATCGAACCTGGGTCTCTGTTGCTGTGCGGCAGCGGCTCCACCAGCTGTGCCTTCTTCAGTTCCTCCAATATCTGCAGACTTTTGTGTCTCCAATGTCAAAATTAATTTCTTTTTCAAGAAGGATTAATTATTATTTCAGATTATTTTCATATTATTTCATATCCCCAAAATTTGCAGTTGCTTTATATATATTCCACGCTCTGACACTGTGGAGAGGATGTTTCCACTTGTGGGAGAGTCTCGGATCAGAGGGCACAGCCTCAGAATAAAAGGACGTACCTTTAGAAAGGAGATGAGGAGGAATTTTTTAGCCAGAGGGTGGGGAATCTGTGGAAATCATTCCCACAGACTGTGGAGGACTGTCACTGGGTATTTTTAAAGGGGAGATTGATAGGTTCTTTATTAGTAAGAATGTCAAAATTATGTGGAGACATGGGGGGGGGGGGAGGGGAGGCAGAAGAATGGGGTTGAGAGGGAAAAATAGACCAGCCATGATCGAATGTTAAAGTAGACTCAATGGGCCGAAAGACCCAGATCTGCTCCTATGTCTTATGATGTAGTAGCGCCAACATTTTCTTTTAATGCAAAGAGTAATAGTAGAGACTATCGTGCAAGAGACAGCAGTTGATCAGTTTGGTGTAGTTTGAGCTGTGAATTTCTATTGCCTTGCCATGACACTTTAGGACAGCCCAGTGGTGCAACCTTACAGTTGCTGCCTTACAGTGCCAGGACCCGAGTTCGATCCTGACTACGGGTGCTGTTTGTACGGAATTTGTACATACTCCCTGCGACCACGTGGGATTTCTCCGGGTGCTCCCGTTTCCCCCCACATTCCAAAGACACGCGAGTTTGCAGGTTAATTGGCGTCGGTAAAATTGTTAAATTGTCCCTAGTGTGTAGGGTAAATGATGATCGCTGGCGGGTGTTGTCTTGGTGGGCTGAAGGGCCTGTTTCCGCACTGTATCTCTAAAGTAACGACCCAAAGCAAGGTTTAAAGCTCACCTGTGAAGCATATTGTGTAGGTGCTGTTATCAGCCACATTGTGGATGATAGGCAGGAAAAGCCTGCAGCGATAGCTTCACAGATGCTTGACAGGAGCCAACAAATCTATGCACAAATTGAGAAGGAATCACAAGTAATTATCTTCGGTGAGAAGAAATGTTGTCAGCTCCTACCGAGGTGCCCTTTACTCGTGTTGCAGATCACAAACTGTTACTGACAATCCTGAAACATCGTTTCCAGCAGCGACATGCTCCAGAATGCCGAGGTGCGCAGTTTTACTGTAACATTATGATAATATAATAGAATATTGTTCTAACCAAGTGTAATCACTGACCCACCAACCACATTACAGCATGTGTAGTTTCATGTCGGTAGCGCAAGTGCAATTTTTTCACACCGCACCGATCCCAACATTTTCAGTCACAAATAACAGGGCAGCACAGTGGGCAGAGGTAGAGTTGCTCCCACACGCTGTCAGAGACCCTGGTTCGATCCTGACTATGGGTGCTGTCTGTACGGAGTTAGTATGTTCTCTCAACCGCGTGGGTTTTCTATCGGGTGCTCCGGTTTCCTGCACACTCCAAAGACGTTCAGGTTTGTAGGTTAATTAGGTTCTGTAATTTGAAAATTATCTCTAGTGTGTAGGATTTTATTAGTGTATGGGGGAGGGAAGGGGGAGGGAAGGGGGAGAGAAGGGGGAGAGAAGGGGGAGAGAAGGGGGAGAGAAGGGAGGAAAGAAGGAGTGGAAACAGTTTTAAGAAGTTTAATAAAGTTATCGGGCATTTTACCTTCCGGCGGATCTTCTAGCTCCTGAAAACTCCAATGAGCCAATCAAAATGGCCGGTCAGCGAAGCAGATTGCCTTTGACTGCCTGTAAGTAAATAGCAACCCCACTCCACTGGCTTCGACCAAACGGCAACCTATTTTTAGTCGAGGCCGGTTTTGAATTTGTTGAAATAATCGCTGGAACATAGAAGAAGCCTCGACTGCGCGGAAACCACTTTTGACTATTAGGGAGGGTGACCAAAACCTCCGGGAACCACACGGAAACTTTGGGTGGGACGCAAGGACACCAGAGGTTTCCGTTCAGGTTTCCTAAGTGGGACAGGGGCTTAAAACATAGGAGTAGAATTTTTAGATGGCTATTTGATCCATCGAGTCTGCTCTGCCATATAATCATGACGATCTAATTTTCCCACTCAACACCATTATCCTGCCTTCTCCCTGCAACCTTTAATGCCCTTATTAATCTAGTCATACCAACCTACATTTCGCCCATATCCCTCTAAGCCTATCCTATTCATGATGCTGTCTAGCTGTTCCTTAAATGTTGTGATAGTACCTGCCTCAACTACTTCCTGCAGCAGCTTACACCTATCACCCTTTATGTAACAAGGTTTTTTTTTGTGTTTTTTTTTTCAATTCAATCTTCAATCAATTGTCCCTCAGGTTCCTATTAAATCTTTTTCCACTCGCCTCAAACACATGTCCTCTGGCTCTTGATTCCCCAACTCTGGGTTAAAGACTGAGTTTACCCTATCTATTCCTCTCATGATCTTATACACCTCTATAAGATCACCCAATATTATGCCAACACATCAAAACAGTATTTTAATGCATCCAATGCTATCTTTAGCTCTGTTGCATGATCAAACGCTAACTTGTGTCAGTCATCTTGCCAGATTCACATTTCAAAATTCCTGTCCTAAATTGTAAGTGCAGAATTCTTGTATCAATCCAAGTGTCACACCATGAAGTCAAACGGGGCAATTAGCCTTTGCTGTTTTCACTGACAACAATGTTTTAAAGCAGCTATTTTTAGTTATAATAATATTTTCCATGCACTGATAAAAGAATGCTCCATGATGCTCTTAGTCTACAGCATTAGATAAACTAATCTGTCAATAAGTTCAATTCAACACGAATAAAAGTTTAGCTAAATAGGTGTATTGCTATCTCCTTGTTCCTCTGACTATTTATGCTATATTCCTTGATACCTTATGAGCCTGTCCCACTTAAGTGACTTTTAGGGCACCTACAGGCGACTGCCACAAAATTTTCAACATGTTGAAAAATGTTCGGCGACAATGGCGACAATTTTTGGTGCCGTAGGTTGTTGTGGGTTGACGCAGGTGTTGTCGTAGGTTGTCATAGGTGCTGTTGTAGGTTGTCGCCAGGTGTCGTAGGAGAACTCCATTAAAACTGGTCCCTGGCAGTCGCTTAAAGAGTTGTCCCACTTAGGAAGCCCCTGTCCCACTTAGGAAACCTGAACGGAAACCTCTGGAGACTTTGCACCCCTCCCAAGGTTTCCGTGCGGTTCCCAGAGATTTTTGTCAGTCTCCCTAATGGTCGAAAGTGGTTTCCGTTTTTAAAATCGGTAATTTTTTAGTCTAAGCCGGTTGCGATGCTAGTTGAAGGTGGTTGCTGGAGAACAAAAACCTCCGGGAACCGCAAGGAAACCTTCGGTGGGGCGCAAAGTCTCCAGAGTTTTCCGTTCAGGTTTCGTAAGTGGGACAGGGGCATTACCTAAGTGGGTCAGGCCCTTTACTGAATGGTAAAGGGGCAGCTGGTAGAGCTGCTCTCTCACAGAGACCCGGCTTCAATCCAGGCCTCGGGTGCTGCATGTGTGTGGAGATTGCACGTTCTCCCTGTGACCATGTGGGTTTCCTCCGGGTGCTCTGGTTTACTCCTACATCCCAAAGATGTGTGGGTCTTTTAGGTTAACAGGCCTCTGTGGCTTGCTGCCCAGTGTATAGGCAGTGGATGAAAATGTGGAATATCATAGAACTAATATGAATGGGTGTTCAATGATCGGCATCGAGTTGGTGGGTCGAAAGACCCGTTTCCAGGCTGTGGTTTCAATTATAGTCATAGAACCAATCAACCAACCAATTCAGTTTCTAATTGTATTAATATTACCAATATTACAAATGTTTACAAATATCACCAATGTTAATTAAAGCACATTTTATCAAGGAGTATCAAGAAATATAGAAAGCATTTAGATAAAACATTGTTGAAATACATGACATGTTCTAACTGTACAATAGAGCAACTTTGGCTGCTTGAACAACTGCATATGTGAACCTAGGGTCTGGCTAGAAATATATATTTATATCCAATATTTAATGCTGTATTCTTCAAAATTGATTTTCTTTCTTCATGGGCAAATGGTGCAAAATGTTGTCAACAATAAAATCTGAACAAATATTACTTTCCCCCCCCCCTAAGAGGACATTCAAATATGTCCCCTGAAGTTATGCAGCTCAATATCCCATCTCCTCTTCCACTGTCTCCCTAGATCTTCTTTCTAGATAGCATTTGAAAAGCTCTACCCACCTCCATAACCGGAAGGTCAAAATAACTGCACTCCTCCTCCCACCCTATCTCCCTTGTCAGTCTCATACATCCTAAAGGCGCAGAGGAAGTAGGTTCCACTGAAAGAAAATAACAGACAAAATTGGGGAACTTTTAGTTTTAGAGCAACAGCATGGAAACCAGCCCTGCGGCCCACTGAGTCCACTCCGACCATCAATCACACTAGTTCTATGTTGTCCCACTTTCTCATCCACTCCATTACACACTCGGGGCAATTTACAGAGGGCCAATTGACCTGCAAAAGCCGCACATCTTTTTGGACATTGGAGGACACCGGAGCACCCGGAGGAAAATAGGGAGAACATGCAAACTCCATACAGGCAGTACCCGAGGTCAGGATTGAACCCGGGTTCTCTGATGCTGTGAGGAAGTGGCTCAATCTGCTGCGCCACTGTGCTGCCCACCTTTGGGATAAAGTTTTAATGTTCACATATTGTGTGCTGTGGCCACTTGCAAATTGACAATGTGATAGAAGCTAAGAGGAACAGGAAGCAACTTAACTCCCCAAGTCTTCTAACCACAGTCACTCCCTTTCCATTCAGGCAAGAGGTACAGAAGTGTGAAAACGCACTTTTTCCCAGCTATTATTGGGCAACTAAGCCAATCTATTAACTAGAGAGCAGTCCTGAGCTACTATCCACCTCACCGAAGACCCTTGGACTATCTTTAATCGGACTTCACCTTGCACTAAACATTATTCCCTTTATCATGTATCTATACACTGTGGATGGCTCGACTGTAATCATGCATAGTCTTTCCGCTGACTGGTTAGAGTGCAACAAAAGCTTTTCACTATACATCGCTACATGTGACAATAAACTAAGCTAAACTAAGTGCAGTCAATCTGAGGAAGTGTCCTGACCCCAAATATCACCTCCACGGATGCTGCCTGACCCACTGAGTGGACTGTGTTTTACTCAGGATTCTAGCATCTGCTTTCCTTGTGTCTTCCACTGCACAGTCTCAAATTATACCGTATATGTAGTATTCATCCTCACTCTGACGGGAGTTCTGTGAGACCCTCTCACTGCTCACTGTTCTCCTCCTGTGATTCCTTTGCCAGAATGAAGCTACACGCAAACTGGAGGAACAGCACCTCATATTCCGCGTGGGTAGCTTACAACCAAAAGGTATGAACATTGAATTCTCCAATTTTCAGTAATGCCCCCTCCCCAACTGCTTCTCTTTCCCTCTCCCACTCTGGTGTGCACTCATTTCTCCCACTATCCTGCAAGTATCCCTGCCCTACTCAGTGCTCTTGCACCTATATCCTTCTGCCTTCACTCTTTACCTCCCAACTTTTGGCACAGATGTACCTTTATTTTCCTGAGTGATATTTCGTAAAACACAAAGTGTTGGAGTAACTAAGCGGTTTAGGCAGCATCTCTGGAGAACATGGTTTTTATCCACTCATCTGCCAATCCCCACCTTACCTACATCCATAAGTAATTACCCAGCTTTGTCCCACCTCACCTTTTTTTCTAGCTTTTTCCCCCCCACTGAGTCTGGATGGCTCGACTGTAATCTTGTATTGTCTTTCCGTTGACTGGTTAGCACGCAATAAAAGCTTTTCACTGTACCTCGGTACACATGACAATAAACTAAACCTAACTAAGTACAATCATTTGAACAAGCGTTCCGAGCCAAAATATCCCTTGTCCACTCCCTCCACACTCCCAGCTGTTCAGTCTGAAGAAGGGTCCCGACCCGAAGCCTAACAAAAAATATACACAAAACAAGAACTCTGCAGATTCCTCCGACATTCTCCTTGGCTATACATTCAGTATTGTTATATTTGGTGGTGTTCCCAAAAAACATAATTGTACCCAGCACCCTTGCCAGCCATGTGGCCCCCTGGGGTGACATCCCTTCCCTCGCTTGAGGGATATCTCAACCAGACCCTGCCCCTGCAATGTTCAGCAGCAGAAGGACCCTAGACTGTGGTCCTCCCCCACAGAGCTGCACCAACCTTCAGCTGCACCAAGCTTCAGCATGTACCCCGTGTAGTCTGGAGTGGGCCAGTAGGCAACATGCCCTGATGGACATCTCGCTCTGTTGGGAGGTCAACAAGTTTTGGTCAAACCAAAGAGCGTCCTTCACCCAGTTGATGATCTTCCAGCAGCATTCAACATCTGAGACCGAATGTTTGACCTTCGGAGATGGACATCTAACCCGGAGTTCTGTTGCACAGTAGACTCGTCCTCTGCATAAGCCATGATTCCATTAACTTTCCCAAATTACTTTGCGTCCCTCCCTGGCATTTTAATAATCTTTGCACGTACAAGGGTGTCTCTCTGGACCTATGCTGTTCTCACCCTTTAAAAGTTGAATTAGTATTCTGCTCAATACTTTTCAAGTCCGAAGCGGATGATCGCATTTTTGCGTATGTTGAAGTCCATTTGCCACAGTTCTGTATATTTGCACACATATTTACAATATACTAATGTAACTCTGCACTTTTAATTTGACACTGCTCAGCTGAATTATTTTGAGTCTACTCTAAAAGCAATCCAGGAAGCAGAACCTGTAACAGGCCTTTGATTTTAGACTTTAGAGCTACAGCGCAGAAACAGGACCTTCTGCCATTGAGTCCGCACCAACCAGTGATCACCTCGTACACTAGCACTATCCTATATACTAGGGGCAATTTACAATTTACAGAATTCAATTAACCTAGAAACCGGCACGTCTTTGGAGTGTGGGAGGAAACCGGAGCACACAGGGAAAACTCAGACACAGGGGGAACGTACAAGCTCCGTACACACAGCACCCATAGTCAAGATCAAACCTGGGACTCTGGTGCTGTAAGGCAGCGCTTGGCTGGTGAGATGTAACCTGTGGTCGGGCAGAGGGATTAAAGCTGCAATCTTAATATATTACAATTTACGTAAAAGACTTCGACCAAGGACATGACCACTAATGTAATAATAAGGATCTGCTGATACTTGTTTTATACCAAAGATAAACACAAAGTGCTGGAGTAACTCAGCAGGTCAGGCTGCATCTATGAAGCATCCAGGGACCTTTCTTGCAGGGGGGAGTGGATAAAAGATTCTGGGGTAAGAAGGGGCCGGACAAATCACAGACGGCTACAGATGACCTCAGGGGAGGGGGTATTACCCTGTATAATTCTCTGTCCATGATCAGATAGCAGGTAGATGCTGAAGGAGTGGAACGCTCCTGAGTTATCAGCAGACACAAGAAACTGCAGAGGCTGGATTCCTGCATGGAACACAAAACGCTGGAATAACTCAACGGGTCAGGGAGTATCTTTGGAGGACATGGATAGGGGACGCTATGGATCCGACAGATCCACTTCCTCCAGAGAACCTGCCTGACCCGTTGAGTTCCTCTAACACTTTTGTGGCCTGTGTAGCTAATGGCACTGCAATCCTTGTGAGTTATATGTTGAAGAAGGGTGTCGACCCAAAATGTCGCTATCCATGTTCTCCAGAGATACTGCCTGACCCGCTGAGTTACTCCACCACTTTGTGTCCCTTTGAGGATATGTGCTTGTTCTGCCCAGTGCATTAAATAAGTAAATCTGTTTGTATTCTTGAAAGAAAGCACCAGTGACTCACTCCCCTTATGGCTTTGACAATAGATGCCAAATTTCAAGAGTTATAAATATCTCCAGCTGGGGTGGAACGCAACAAAAATGAGTTCCCGACAATATGGGTCCTGAGGTTAGAATTACAGCTACTGCAAATATCAGGTTTCAGAGACTATGTCCTTAGTTTATTACAAATGACTCTTCACTGAAGCTGTCCCATCCTATGGTCATTCTCATCCTTCCCCTCAGGTCAGGTGGCACACTGCTCTTTAACACTCCAGGTTAATATCCAGGATCTTCTGAGATGCCCTTTGTTCTTCCAACAGTCTGTCTTGTTTGACAACCCTCCGCTCATTTTTCTCAAAGTGCTCTTCCTACCATCCCATTGAATGTTGAGAGGATGTTTCCACCAGTGGGAGAATCAAGCACTAAAGGCCATAGCCTCAGAATAAAAGGACGTGCTTTAGAAAGGAGACGAGGAGGAATTTCTTTAGTCAGAGGGTGGTGAATCTGTGGACTTCATTGTGACTGATGGCTGTGGAGGCCAAGTCATTGGGTATTTTTAAAGCAGTGATTGAGACATTCTTGACTAGTAAGGGTGTCAGGGGTCATGGGGAGAAGGCAAGAGAATGGGGCTGAGAGGGAAAGATATATCAGCCATGGGCCAAATGGTCTCATTCTAGACCTATCATCAACATTTTGTGCGGAAGTTTGATCAACGGAATGTCTCTTAGCTTCTGATTCATCTCTCCTTGAAAACAAACACTTTAAAGGAGTAGAATAAAAGGCAAGCCATAGATTTCTACTGTTGCTGTCATTGTACAATTAGTATAAGTTCATAAGTTCTAGGAGCAGAATTAGGCCATTTGGCCATCAAGTCTACTCCACCATTCAATCGTGGCTGATCTATCTTTTCCTCTCAACCCCATAGTCCAAATGCAGTCTGACCAGTGCCTTACAAAGCCTCAGCATTGCATGCCTGTTTTTATATTCCAGTCCTCTCAAAATAAATGCCAGCTAATTAATATCTAATCTTCAAAGATCGAAGATTCTCCAGTTGCTGAACACATGCTCAGCTGTGGAACTTCATGGGAGGGGATTAGCTTGGGATCTGAGCTCTAAATGCGCAGCACTGTTAGATGGTATGTTTCAGCAGGTGTTAACTGCTTATGCACTTAGCCTTTCAGCAAGCTTCCAGTATGATAAGTGTTACACATGTCCATGCATAGAGTGTGGACATGTCCAAACATTAATACAATGTGAGCTCTGAAGCCGTATTTAGCTTCCAGCTTTTGATTTGGCTCCAAAGGTGAATAATTGTGTTTCAACAGTGAGACTAAATGCAAGATAGACAGAAAGTGCTAGAGTAACTCATCAGGTCAGGCAGTATCTCTGGAGAAAAAGGATGTGTTCACCCACCCTTTTTCTCCCACCATCCTTATTCTACAAAGATGCTGCTTGACCTGCAGTGTTACTCCATCGCTTTGTGTCTATCTTCATTGTGAACCAGTATCTGCATGAAACTAAACTCGAATATCCAGGGGTGACTTTAACTGAACAAAAGAGCTTGATGCATAAATGGAAAATCTATTTTAATAATTCTTATTGTGCAGCTTGTTATTAAAATGATAATAGTTCTACAACTTGGATTAACAAATATAAACAGTTTAGATCTGACAAAGTTTGAGGTACAAATCCTCTGATGTAGTGCCTTTGATCCTCTCACTGACTATTTTTAAATCCTGAAGTATATATTTATTTGCATAACAATTTACTAAATTTACATAAAAGTGAGACTTTATTTATATTTCTTTCCATCAGTGAAATTAAATTCATTTCCAGTAATTTGAAGACACAAAATGCTCTTCAAAGTGACCACATCAAAGGGGCATCAAAGAGTAATCCCAAACCTAAGGTGAGAGATGATCGTATAATTCATTTACAAACAATAATATAAATGGAAAACTTAAATGCTGGAGGTCATAGCTTTAAGGTGAGAGGGGCAAAGTTTAAGGGCAATGTGTGGATAATGAGTGCCTGGAATGTGCTGCCAGGGGTGGTAGTGGGGACAAATATGATAGTTGGATTTAAGTGTCTTTTGGACTGTGCAGTGTATACGTGACAATAAAGAACAATTGAAATTGTCTATGCAGATCACGATGTCCCATCTCAGCTGGTCCCATTTACCCCATATAGTTCGAGACCTCTCCTATCATGTACCCGTCCAAATGACCGATAAGAATTGTCCTTGGACCTGCCACAACACTTCCACTGGTAGAAACAAAGAACTAAAGATGCTGGTTTATACCAAAGATAGACACAAAGTGCTGGATTAATTCAGTGGGCCCCGAGCCGAAACATCACCATCCTTTTTCTCCAGAGATGCTGCCTGAACCGCTGAGTTACAGCAGCACTTTCTGTCTATCACCTTGAATCTATGTTCTCGAATTGTTGATTCCCTTACCCTGGAAAAAAGAGCATGTGCATCAGAGCTGCCAACTCTCAGGCATCGAGCGTGAGATACGCATTTCGCCCAATTCTCACGCTCTCACGCTGATCACAGAATTTCTCACGCTCTGTCGTGAGAAATTCGGTGATCAATGAGAATTTCAAAACTAATATCAACTGCTTGTGTGCGCGTCTGTTGACAAGACAGCAGCATTCTTATTCTCTGTTATTCTCACTTGACCGAACTGTCACACACCTCCAAACCATGTCCCCGTGCAAATTTACCATGAAAGACACGGACCGGGCAGTGAATGAGTGCCACCCAGCGCAGCAAGTAAGACGATGTAAGTCTCTCTGCCAAATTTGCCCTGGTGACCGGCATGGAACAGGCTGCAGCTCGGTGCATCCTGGAGGACAACCAGTGGCTGCTGGAAGTAGGTACCAAGCACTGGGCAGAAACAGTGGAAGATAGTGGCCTTCAAATGGTTGGAAAAAGCATCCTGCTTGCCTTCTAGATTTTCACTTACTGTAACTGCAGGAAAAATGTTCCCGATGTTGGGGGAGTTCAGAACCAGGGGTCACAGTTTAAGGATAAGGGGTAGGCCATTTAGGATTGAGATGAGGACAAACTTTCTTCACCCAGAGAGTTGTGAATCTGTGGAAATCTCTGCCACAGAAAGCAGTGGAGACCAATTCACTGGATGTTTTCAAGAGAGAGTTACATTTTGCTTTTGGTGCTAGCGAAATGAATGGATATGGGGGAAAACAGGAAAGACATACTGATTTTAGATGAACAGCCATGATCATATTGAATGGCAGTTCTGGCTCAAAGGGCTGAATGGCCTATTCCTGCACCTATTTTCTATGTTTCTATGCTTGAGTTTATGGCAATAAAACTCGACCACTTGATTTTGAAGCATTCATGCATGCTGGAGGTATAATGTAGTTATAGAGTGATACAGTGTGAAAACAGGCTCTTCGGCCCAACTCGCCCACACCCGCCAACACTACCTGCTTTTGGTTCATATGCCTCCAAACCTGTCCTATCCATGTATCAGTCTAACTGATCTTAAATGTTGGGATAGTCCCTGCCTCAACTACCTCCTCTGGCTGCTTGTTCCATACACCCACCACCCTTTGTGTGGAAAAAGTTACCCCTTAAAATGTTACCTCTTAAAAATACTTTAAACAAAAAACATTGAAATCATACTTCTACAATGGACTAACACATGATCTTAATATATCAAATTTCATAAAGCACCCCCCTCCCATGCCCTCCCCCAACTCGGTCGCTACACTGCCTTGTCGGGTATCCCCAAGGCCAGTGATCAGTGATCGCTCAGCCCTCCCACTTTCAAAAACGCTCCGCTGCCCCTAGTTCAGATGGAGAGCACAGCCAGATGAGAGCGGGGAACAGAGGCCAGTTGTCCGTGATGTCTGGATCCCAATGCTCAACGCTTTGTGTTTCGGAGTTGGCTAATGCTATTGATTTGTAATTAGCCTGATTTGTAATTAGTTGACAAAACCGTAATTTATTAATCCGCAATATCCAGGGGGATGGGATAAGTGTAATATTAAAATTACATGCAAGGTGTCAGGCGCTCTGTCTCAACATACAGTCCCGATAACCCATTATTTCCATCAGTTAAATATTGGGAAGGTAGCACTGTTGTCATTTGCCACTCAATTATTATGTTTGTTTACCTCACTGACTATTTTGAAACCCCCGCCCCCCTAATTCCTTTGACAAGCAGAATAGAAATGTCCCCAATCTCATTGTTTTTTAATTGAACACGTAGATAAAC
Organism: Raja brachyura; assembly: GCA_963514005.1. Next base: position 62,383,444 of record OY740787.1, read on the forward strand.
ATCCTCAAGGAGTGTAATCAGATGGAAACTGATTCAGATCCGATCTTTAAGAGCTTATTCAAAGAAGGGACATATTTTAAAGGAGTGACAGAGATACTTGCAGGGGAATGTGTGAGGAGGTTATTATTTGTCTTTAGTTTCAGCTTGAACCATGACATCTGAAGATTCAAAGTTTAATATAGAAATTGTGCTGATACTGACTCCAACCAACCAATTAATTAATATAATCCATTCCGGAGGTTTTATTTTTCTGATGCCATTTAAACTTCCCTTGGATTTCAATCACTTCAATGTAAAAGTAATTGGGAATGGGGAGCATTGGTACAAAAAATTGCCCTCAGTACATATTAACTGTAATATAATAATATATGCATGTTGGTAGGTGCAATCAAAACAAAGATATTTTTATCATTGTTGTTGTAGCGACAGATTTTTATATCATTCAAGAGATTACTCCCTCCAGCCACTTAAGAGACTATATGGCTTTAGGAGAATGTCGTAATACACATGTGCGCTCTCCATGAGACCTTCAGAGCTTCTTCAGAGCAGGGTCTGAAGAAGGGTCTCGACCCGAAACGTCGCCTATCTCCTTCGCTCCTTAGATGCTGCTGCACCCGCTGAGTTTCTCCAGCTTTTTGTGTAACCCCCGAGCTTCTTCACAGTTGTGTTATGAATGCCACAGAAAATATTATGTACTCTCAAGATCACATTAAATATATATTGTTATTGGAAAATGAAGGAAATGGTAACAGAGTCATTATACAGCTGAGTGAGTATAATTTTATGGATGAGAAATTGTGTTCAACCAATTGACGACTTCTTTGACAAAGTAACTAGCATGTTAGATAACAAGGAAGCCAATGGATGTAGCAAATTTTGTTATTATACAAAATTTGGTCCGTGAAGATCCCCATAAAAGATCACCGCATTAGATAAGCACCTGTGGACTTGAATGTAATAGGTTAAGTCCAGGGGGTCAGATATGTGGCTTTATGCGTGGGCCAGATATATTGTCAGTGCAGAGGGGCTAGGAGCAAGGCCAAGTGTGCATCCAGAATCAAGGTCTGGAATAGTACTAGGTGTCCAGTCAAGGCTGGGTCAATGGGAGTGTTCAGCACTGGGAACCTAAGCAGGTAAGCAGCTATGATCAGGGTAGAATAGGGGACAGGTGTAAGGCTGGACTCAAAGTCAGGAATGAGAGAAGGTATGTGACTGGAGTCAGGGTCAGGAGTAGTACTAGGTGTGCAGTGAGACCCAGGTTGGTCAACATGGGCTAAGTGCTTGATTATAATCTGATTTCCATACATGAATACACTAAGATCATTAATGTGCTGCACCTGTTGTTCAGATCCTGGCTCCACTGTTGAATGTAATTCAGCCTAACCTTATTCATAGCACGAATATTGCATTCAAGTGTAAGTTAAAAGACTCGCTACAGTATGCACCAGATTGCATAATTTCAAGCTGAAAAATGCAAATGCATCCCCCTCCCACACCCCCCCCCCCCCCCTCGGTTGCAACGCTCCCTTGGGCTTGGTCTCTCGCAATTTCTCACTCCGAGCTCTCAACCAATGTGTATTCACCCTATTTATGCCCCTCATGATTTTATACACCTCTTTTAAATCACCCCTCAGTCGTACTCTCCAAGGAATAAAGCCCTCCCCTGCCCAACCTCTCCCTATAGCACAGGCCCTCGAGTCCTGGCAACATCCGTGTAAATCTTCTCTGCAGATAAGTGCACATGGAAAATCTTTTTAAGACCTCCTTAGAGTGCACACACACACAGACGATCATAAACTTAATTCCTTTGAGTGAATAAGGCTTTGTATTTTAATTAATTTGCAGCAATAATGTAAGAAAAAATATTGAAATTCATATCAAATTGATGCTGTGTGGGTAGAACTGTGCTCTCTGCAAAATGAGCTGTGCATAGCAGACAAGATTTTCTGTATTTCTTTGCTTAAATGAACATGGACAGCCATCAGAAGATGCTGTTAGTATTGCACAGTAATGATGGTATGCACCAGCAGTTTCTGTGCCATAAATCTGAGGCCATTGTTTCAGTACTCAGGCTTCATAATTGCTATGTTGGAGGGCCTTAATAAACCAGGCACACTCCCTCTTAGCTTCACCACTGCATTAAACAGCATGATACATGACTGGGGCTAAACAGACCTAAGGGCACATTGTGCATTGGTTATGGCACAGACCATCATCAATCTCATGCAGTCATTATTGATTTAGGTTTAAAAAAGAACTGCATTTAAGATGCCCAATTATTATTTTTTTACTGTGATCATTAAAGACATAGAGTATTAATTTGTTCCTATAACTATGTAGCAATAGTAATGGTCGCTTATTGTGCTGTACCTTTAGGTACTGTCGCAAACATGTTTCTCTTCATTGGCCTGTTCAATGGCAGAGTTAATTAAGACACAAAGTGGTGGAGTAACTCAGCGGACCAAGCAGCATCTATGGAGAACATGGGTAGGTGACGCTTCGGGTTGAGACTCTTCACAACTGTATGTACTATCTAATTGCAATCTTCGATACATGCCCTCATTGAACACACCAATTGTAATAACTTATTTAATCAAATCATCTTTGCCAATACACTCATTTGTTTAGGTTTTTTGATTAAACACAAAACCTTCCAATGCAGGTGGCGAAATATGGAGAGGGTGGCAGAGTAGTGCAGTGGCAAGGCTACCAGTATAATCAAGTCTCACCCTGGTCACTCCTTCTTCTCCCCTCTCTCATCAGGCAAGAAGTACAGAAGTGTGAAAACACACACCTCAAAATTCAGGGACAGTTTCAGCCCAGCTGTTATCAGGTAACTAAACCAACTTCTCATCAGCTACAGAGCAGTCCTGACCTCCCATCTACCTCATAGGAGACCTTCAAACTATCTTTAATCATACTTTCCTGGACTTTATCTTGCACTAAACCTTATACCCTTTATCCTGTATCTGTGCATTATAATCAACTCGATTATAATCATCGGGTGGCCCCACGTGCGGCAGCCTCGCCAGCATTCTGTTTGTCATTTCACGCTTTTCGTTATTTGTAGTCTGGTTAAAGTATGTTTTTAGAGATTTCTTAGACTTTATGTGGGGGAGGTGGGAGGAGAAACTGTTTCCCAGTCACTTCCTGGTCGAGGATGCGTGTATTCTCCGAGTCGCAACTTCGGCCCCCATCTAGGATTGGCGCGGCCTTTCCTGCCGGAGACAGCGGAAATTCCATCGCGGAGCGGGACAATGCCTTACCGGGGATCGTCGTGTTGAAGCTCTGGAGTGCTGTTTAACATCGTGGAGGTGTGGTCTGCGGAGCTTGAAGCCGCGGGTGGCGCTGACTTTAACATCACGGAGTCCTGGGATCCTTTGCCGAGGGTCGCCAGTATTGGAGCTCCACCCAACTCGGCCTATGGACTTTGGAAACCGCAGTCTCCAGTAAGAATTTGTCGATTCGGGAACTCCAAGCCGCTGAGAGTGTTCTTCCGTTCCGACGCCGGAGTTCCGATCATCCCAGCGAGAGGGCCTGAACATTGGGCCGCCGTAGCGGCAACTGAGGACGGCTCAAAGGCCCCGACCACATGTGAACAAAGAGGAAGATGACTGAACCTTATTGCCTTCCCTCACAGTGGGAAACGTTGATTCCACTGTGTGGGGATGTTCATGTTAAATTCTATCGTGTATTGTGTTCTGCTTATTCGCATGGCTGTATGGTAACTCAAATCTCACTGCACCAATTGGTGCATGTGATAATAAATGCAACTTGAACTTGTATCGTCTATTCGCTGCTAGATAGCATGCAACAAAAAAGCTTTTCACTGTGTCTCGGTACATGTGACAATAAACTAAACTAATGCTCCAGAGCTGCTGACTGACCAGCTGTGTTACTCAGTTTCTAAAAGCAATTTGTTTCTAAACTACACAATATACGATCTACAGAGATGCTGCAGGACCCTCTGAGTTACACCAGCTCTTTGCGTTCTAAGTAAAATTCCTTGTGTGTCGAGATAAGAAGCGCACACTGTTCTCACAGCTAGCGAAGCCAGAAGACATAGCATAGCTGTTTTTTTAAATCCAAGCAGCTCTATGAAACCAGTATGCATCGAGTACAATTTGCACTCAAAAACTGAAAGCCTTGTTACCAGAGAAAGTGGGAAGCTTGCATGCAGGCTCTTGCCTGGTCGACCACCCAAGGTGAGCATAATCATTTTTCCCTAGATTCAGACTGGAAAGTGCAAATGCTTTGTCGCTGAATGTAAATTCTGTGCCAATATCCATGATCATGCTGTTACAAATTAGTGTGCAGTCACAGGTTGATTTTTTAACATAGGGATTCCTATAGCGATTTATACAGCATTTCTTTTAAATCTGGCACAAAATGTTCTTTTGTGGACAGCAAATTTATAACAGTTAAGATTTTTGATATGCATAAGAAATAAATGCAAATACCTATTCCTTTGTATGCCAAAAGCATTACGTATATCTAGTAACACAACTGGTACAGCCACTGCCTCAAAGCGCCAGAGACCTGGGTATGATCCTGACTACGTGTGCTGTCTATGTCGAGTTTGCATGTTCTCCCTGTGACCGCATGGGATTCCTCCGGGTGTTTAGAGATAGAGCTCAGAAACTGGCCCATCGGCCCACCAAGTCTGTGCCACCAAGTCAGTGATCACCCAGTGTACTAACCCTATCCTATACGCTTTACAATTTTTACCAAAGCCAATTAACCTATTAACGTGTACTTCTATGGAGTGTGGGAGGAAATCCCTCGCGGGCACGGGGAGAACGTACAAACTCCCCAATAGTCAGGATCGAACCCGGGTCTCTGGCGTTGTAAGGCATCAACTCTATTGCTGCGCCACCGTGCCGCCCATACTTCATGCTTCGGTTTCCTCCCACATCTCAAAGACGTGTAGGTTTGAAGATTAATTGGCTGCTGTAAATTGATCCCTAGTGTAAATTGTGATGTGAAAGTGGAATAACATAGAACTCTTGCAAACTGGTGGTCGGCGTGGACTCCGTGGGCCGAAGGGCCTGTTTCCATGTGGTAACACCAAACATACGTATTAATGATCCATATTTATCTAATAATGAACCATAAAGTGGCAGAGAGATACAAAGGCAAAAGATCTGGATGCTCTGCAAGAAATATGTATGACATTTACAAATATATTCTCATACATTTACATCAGATATATTTTCATCAGAAAATTGATACCATTTTCATTAAACCACTTGACCTATGAAAAGACACAAAGACTGTATTTGCATTAAGAAATTATATGCACCATAACTGACATCACTATTTGTATCTATTACACCCACGAGTTAAAGATTTAGTTAAGTAGATGTAAAAATATCAGCTTTATTTATATAATTTTTAAACATAGCAAAGTATTTCTGGGTCTTTCTCAGGTGCGTTACCAAAATAAATTTGATGCTTTTAGAAGCCAGATGATTAAAAAGCTGGTCAAGATGAACTTGCAAGCTTTCTTAAAGGAAGACAGGATAATAAAAAGATGGCGAGTATAGATGCTCCACGACTTATATATGGGATACGTCTTGTGGACATTTGCGTAAGTCAGATGTTACATATGCCGGAAATGGAAGTGTTACTGTGCACAGGAAATTTACTAATCACCACAGAGACCACGGGAGGAGTTCCAACGCGGGGACCACGGGGGGAGCTCCGTGCGGGGACCACGGGGGGAGCTCCGTGCTGGGACCACGGGGGGAGCTCCGTGCGGGGACCACGGGGGGAGCTCTGTACGCGGCCCACGGGGGGAGCTCCGTGCGCAGAACACGGGGTGAGCTCCGTGCGGGGACCACAGGGGGAGCTCCGTGCGGGGACCACATGGGTAGCTCCGTGCGGGGACCACGGGGGGAGCTCCGTGCGGGGACCACGGGGGGAGCTCCGTGCGCGGCCCACGGGGGGAGCTCCGTGCGCAGAACACGGGGTGAGCTCCGTGCGGGGACCATGGGGGGAGCTCCGTGCGGGGACCACGGGGGGAGCTCCGTGCGGGGACCACGGGGGGAGCTCCGTGCAGGGACCACGGGGGGAGCTCCGTGCGGCGACCACGGGGGGAGCTCCGTGCGGCGACCACGGGGGGAGCTCCGTGCGGGGACCACAGGGGGAGTTCCGTGCGTGGACCACGGGGGGAGTTCCGTGCGTGGACCACGGGGGGAGCTCCGTGCGGGGATCACGGGGGGAGCTCCGTGCGGGGACCACGGGGGGAGCTCTGTGCGGCGACCACGGGGGGAGCTCCGTGCGGGGACCACGGGGGGAGCTCCGTGCGGCGACCACGGGGGGAGCTCCGTGCGGGGACCACGGGGGGAGCTCTGTGCGGGGACCACGGGGGGAGCTATGATGCAGAGACTGTAACACACCTGCAGTGGAAAGAGTGAAGGAAAACTAATATCGTCAATAACCACGACTGCTGGTGGTTCTTCGGTTCAGTTAAATTTTTCTGCAGCTCAGATAGTCAAGAGACCGTTTCATGGAAGGCTGAGGATGAAAAGCTTTTCTTCTTTTTCCTTGATTCTTTTTTCTCTGGGATCTGGGCATCATTGGTCGAGTCAGCCCGTATAGCCCATATTGAGTTTCCATGCTGGGCTTTCTTCTCGAGTCACTGCACTATTTCTAGTGAATGGCTGTTCTAGAACTTGCATTCAATGGGGATGAAGGACTGGTGATATTGATTGATTGGGGGAAAGATACAGCGTGGAAACGGGCCCATCGGACCACCTAGTCGGTGCCAAATGTCCATCACCCGTTCCACATGATCCTACTTTCACAACAGCTCCCTGGATACTAAATGCAATTTACACAGGCCGATTAATCTATCAACCTGCATGTTTCTGGGATGTGGGAGGAAACCGGAATACTTGTAAACTCCAAGGTGATCACCGGGAGAAGGTGCAAAACTCCACACAGACAGCACCTGAGATTATCATCAAACCCGGGTGTCTGGCGCTGTGAGGCAGCAGCTTTACCAGTTCTACTATTGTGCTTCTGGCATACTCAAGGCTCTGTTCAACGTTAAGCTCCTATTAATTGTTTAGAAAGGCCTCCTCGCTTCAGCCTTTAGCAAAAAACATAATTGTGGCACCATTCCCCAACCAAATTGAATACAAAGTGCAAAGATCTCTTTAAATCATTCAAGTGATGGTGATTGTGCCTGCAACAAGAGCCAGGTACAAAACACAATTTACATGGGATACATTTTAAGAGATAAACACAAAGTGCTGGAGTAACTCCTCAGGTCAGGCAACATCTCTGGAGAAAAAGAGTCTGAAGTAAGGTCCCGACTCAAAATGTTTTCTCTCCAGAGATGCAGCCTGACCCGCTGAGTTACTCCAGCACTTTGTGTCTATCTTTGGTTTTAACCAGCTCCTGCAGTTCTCTGTATCTACATTTTAAGAGAAATTGATAAGCGCGCCTCAAGTTTCTACTTATAAAGAATTCCCCCAAGGGGGAAGCACATTTGGACAGCAGTGTTGTACAAATGCGAAAGTAACAAGATTTTTTTTCACCGCACCTATTAATCCCAGAGTTTGCAAAATCTCGATGTGTTTCACTGCATGCCCTTGCAACACCCATGGGCTAGAAATAGTAGCAGATTATGTAGTCCTCAGATGTTAAACTGCAGGGTATCAAGAAGGCTGTTTTGAAAGAAACAACAGCAATCTGTACAAGGGCCAGCATGCAGCAAGTCATGTTCCACATTGCTTAGCTTTCAATCACCATAAAATGAGCAAAATCTAAGTATTTTCCACATTTCTTCCTCAAAATTCACCCATCAATATTATAATAAAACTCTGATCTTGGATGTTTATGTACTTGTTTGTACCTTGTGTGTTTGATTCTCTTTTTATTTGATTCACATCTCCTCGAAAACTGCTAATGGTGACATTTTTACATATTCCGGTAGAGATATACCTCATGATCTTGAAAATCGCCTCATCTGAAAATTTGATTCATTATTTCCCAAGTTTTTTTACTAAAATTGTTCACCAATCTGAGATCTTTTTAAGATCTAACGAGCTGATAGGAGCTGAATGACGTCACAATGCCTCTGCTCCTCACAGCAAGCTGCGCAGAATTTTCAATGCGCAGCCTCCCTCCCCTCCCCCACCCTCCCTCCCCTAAACCCCCTCTACACCCCCCTCCCTCTCTAGACACGCCTGCGAGTTGGGGGCTATGCGTCAGTGGATAGGGCGGTTATGGGGTAAAAGGAGCAAATTAATAATATTAATATAATAACAAGGGGAGTGGTTAGTGTGTGTGTGACACTGCATGCCGCCCCCACCCCCCCACCCCCCCCCCCCCCCCCACCGCAACTGCTCATTGAGGAGACAGGACCCAACGGGTCTCCCTTGGACAAGTTTATTTATAATTTTTTAGTTAAATTGTGAAAGGAGTAATTACATCGTAAATGCCATAGTGCAAAGTAAATAAACACCACACACTGTTTAAGAATGCACCACAAATCTACTTCCCTTTCTGATCCCCACATACCCCAAGCACCTTTAAGTGTTAAAAAGTCTAAAAATAATTAATTAATGTTGATCCACTTCCCTTTTGAGTTTGAAAATTTCAAAGCTATAAATATTTTTCCACAATGTATGAAGGGATTTAAGAGACATTTGGACAGGTACATGGATAGGAAACGTTTGGAGGGATATGGGCCCAAGGCAGGTAGGTGGCACACACTGTAGATGGGGCATGCTGATCAGTATGGGCAAGTTGGGCCAAAGGGCCTGTTTCCATGCTGTATGACTCAATGAGTAAGCCAAATCTAAATGCTGTACTCAAAGCTGATCTCAGCCACGCCTTGTATATTCTCATCAAGATGTCTTCACTTCTACAATCTAATCCCTTTCAAAAAAGGCTAACATAACTTTTGCCCATCTTATTTATTTGTGTACCTACCGACAAGCTTGCCTTCTTTGCCTCCTGAACTCAAGATCATTCCACATGTGAGGAAGTGTGAGGCAAGTATTTTTTTAAACACAGCGGATGGTGGGTGCCTGGAACGAACAGTCAGAGGTGACGGTGGAGTCAAATATGATAGTGGCACTTGAGAGGCTTTTAGATGGGCACATGGATATGTACAGGGGATGGAGGGATATGGATCATGTGCAGGAAGAGGAGATTAGTTGGAATTAGCATCATACTCAGCACGGACATTGTGGGCTGAAGGGCCTGTTGCTATGGTGTGCTGTTCAGTGTTCTAAATACAAACGTTTAATAGCTTCTCACTATTATAAAAAAAACATTCTGGTTTTCTATTGTTTGTCCAAGAAGCTTATATTTTTCGTATTGATGCTGCAATAGGATATAGACAAGATAACTAACCCCTGTACCCTCCCCCTTGTTTAAGCTAATTATATTCAATTGAAGACACTTTACAGCCTCTGCACAGTGCACTTTCCTACTTAGCTTATGAACATCAGCAAACGTCATGAAGTTACATTCATCTTTTATGTGTATATAGTGAACAGCTGAGAGCATAATGTGTACCTCTGACATCCTACTAGTGAAAGCCTGCAAACTTCAGAAAAGCCATGTTTAGAGATACAGCATGGAAACAGGCCCTTCCACCCACTGTCCACACCAACCACCGATCACCCGTACACACTAGTCCCTTCTTCTCTCGCTTTCTCATCCATTCCCATCACACTCAGGGCAATATATAGAGGCCAGTTAACCTGCAAACCCGCATGTCTTTAGGATGTGGGAGGAAACAGGAGCACAGAGAGGACACCCATGTGGTCACAGGGAGAATGTGCAAACTCCACACAGACAGCACCCGAGGATAGAAGCCGGGTTTCTGCCACTGTGAGGCAGCAGCTCTACCTGCTGCGCCACACTAATGCCATTCCTATTTGTTTAATCATATCTCAATCTGTGCTAATGTTATCCCCAACTCTGTGGATCAGCATTTCAAGTGTCAACTTTTTGTCGTATCTTAAAGAGACAAAGTGCTGGAGTAACTCAGCTGGTCAGACAGTATTTGTGGTGAACATGTGTAGGAAGGAACTGCAGATGCTGATTTAAACCAAAGGAATGGGTCGAGACCCGAAATGTCTGAAGAAGGGTCTCGACTGAAAAGTCACCCATTTCTTCTCTCCAGACATGCTGCCTGTCCCGCTGAGTTACTCTAGCTTTTTTGTGACTATTTTGTGGAGAACATGGATAGGTGACATTTCGTGTTGAGACCCTTCTTCAGTCTGACCCGAAACATCACCTATCCATGTTCTCCAAAGATGTTGCCTGACTGGCCGAGTTACTCCGGCACTTTGTGTCTTCTTTTGTGAACCAGCATCTGCAGTTGCTTGTTTTTACCATCTTTGTGGTATCTTATCGAATGTCATTTAAAATTCAGAAATACAGCCTTTACTGGTTCCCCTTTATACATCTTGATGAAGGTGGTTTCTAAAAGCCCTGTTATCAGTTCGTATTGATGCATTTCAGCACTTTTCCAAAAGCAGATGTCAGGCTAACAGCTTTACAGTTCCTTATTATATTATTTTCAATCTTATCCTCAACAGCAATGTTATATTGGCAATAGCAATGTTATACTTATGGAATTGATTAGAAAATGTTGTATTTTGGGAGAGTTGTTTTTCCTCCAGCTACAGTACTTTCTAAATATGTTCTCTGCCACAAATATCCTCTCAGGTTCAGTGATGTTCCTTGCTGCAACAAAGATTCCTTAGCCATGTTAGACTGAAACAGTTCCTTCATTTTACATCTACTGATGTAGATGGCATAACCCAGCAACTGTAGACCCTGTAGCAAGTATTGCTATCTTATGCTTCAGTTTATTATTGTCAGGTGCACCGAGTTACAGTGAAATGCTTTTGTTTGTGTGCTATCCAGTCAGCGAAAAGACTGTACATCATTACAATCAAGATGTCCACAGTGCACGAGTAAATGGTACTACATTAGTGCAAAGATATAATATTGAAGTCTGATAAAAAGATAGTTCAAAGGTCTCCAATGAGGTAGATGGGAGGTCAGGATCATACTCTAGCTGGTGATAGGATGGTTCAGTTTTCACACTTCTGTACCTCTTGCCTGATGGAAGAGATATTCATCTTCAGACAGAGATTAATTTAAATTGGCATTTAAATGTTCGTTATGGAAATTGTGGGCCAAAAGGCCTGTTCCTGTGACTTACTGTTCTATGAATCAAATGGAACAAATGATCTGAGCAAAAATCATGAGCATGAGCAATTTCATCATATTTGTTCTTATCAAATGATCAATACAAATGTCTGAAGAAGGGTTTTGACCCGAAACGTTGCCTATTTCTTTCGCTCCATAGATGCTGCCTCACCCGCTGAGTTTCTCCAGCATTTTTGTCTACCTTCGAACCGTTCCAATAGTACATGCCCCAACTATTTCCTCTGGCAGCTCGAATATTCCCGTCTCCCTCCATTCCATTCTCAGAGGCAATATACAGAAAACCATTAGCTGCTCTGCTTCACATTTTTCATGTTCATTTTGCAAAACCTCTGAGGAAATTTCCTGCAGCTTTCTTTTCCACCTCTTATCTGCAAACCGCATCTCACATTCCCTTGCAACAATCTCCAATGTCCACTACTACAAGCGCTTTGCTTTATAAATTTAAACTGATGCACAACCAGTTATTGGAATGTTTTGTTCTGCAGATTCGGAATTTCTGTTGCGGGGGGGGGGGGGGGGGGGGGAAGAAAAAGGTCATGCAAATGTGACATTTCTAAAGCAAATTGTATAACGGCTGCAAATGTATTGCCGGTTTTAAAAGTATAACGAGTTACCCTTCTGTGGTTTCACGATAAACGCATTCAGACTGAGCTGCCTCTAACAACGTGCTTGGGAAGTTCTTAGAATTGCAGATCTGAAGCTGCAGACATGCATAACGCACTGTATGTCAGGTTAGTTCGGTTCAGAAGTACACTTGCTCCCTACTTATCAGTGTCAATCACACGTATAAGTGCTGACACAGCCATTGTAACAGTGTTCTTTCAGAGCACACTAAAAATAAATGCCAGCAACTCCTGATACAGAATTAGGATACTTCTCACATGGCACTCTTCTCCCAATGTAAGTGAAAGTCAAAGGGGGGGGAGGGGAGAGGGGGGAGAGAGAATGGGAAGGGGGGAGAGAGAGGGGAGATAAAGGGGGCGGAGGGGAGAGTGGGGAATGGGAGAGAAACGGGGGGGAGTTGGAAGGGGATTGAGATGGTGAGAGGAGCGAGAGATGGCATAGAGGGGAGTAGGGGAGAGAGAGAGGGGGAAGGGGAGAGAGAGGGGGAGGGGAGAAAGAGTGGGGGGAAGGAGAGAGAGAGAGTGGGGGGAAGGAGAGAGAGAGAGTGGGAAGGGGAGAGAGAGGGGGAAGGGGAGAGAGAGGGGGAAGGGGAGAGAGAGGGGGAAGGGGAGAGAGAGGGGGAAGGGGAGAGAGAGGGGGAAGGGGAGAGAGAGGGGGAAGGGGAGAGAGAGGGGGAAGGGGAGAGAGAGGGGGAAGGGGAGAGAGAGGGGGAAGGGGAGAGAGGGGGAAGGGGAGAGAGAGAGAGAGAGAGAGAGAGAGAGAGGGAAGGGGAGAGAGAGAGGGAAGGGGGGAGAGAGAGAGAGGGAAGGGGAGAGAGAGAGGGGGAAGGAGAGAGAGAGGGGGAAGGGGAGAGAGAGAGGGGGAAGGGGAGAGAGAGAGGGGGAAGGGGAGAGAGAGAGAGAAGGGGAAGGGGAGAGAGAGAAGGGGAAGGGGAGAGAGAGAAGGGGAGGGGGAGAGAGAGAAGGGGAGGGGGAGAGAGAGAAGGGGAGGGGAAGAGAGAGAAGGGGAAGGGAAGACTGCTGGAAATCTGATATAATTCTTTATAAAGAACCACATAAAATTATGAGCGGAATAGATGGAAAAAGACTGTGCCTTTACCCTAGGGTAGGGGAATAAAGAACAGGTTTAATGGGAGAGGGGAAAGATTTAGCTTAGTTTAGGTACTTGTCATGTGTACCGAGATGAAGTGAAAACCTATTGTTGTGTGTTAGCCAGTCAGCGGAGAGACAATATGTGATTACAATCGAGCCATCCACAGAGAAACAATGACCAGATTTAATATTTAATATAATACAGATTTAATGTGAAGCTGAGGGGCAACTTTTTCACTCAGAGGGTGGTGGGTATATAGAACGAGCTGCCAGAGGAGGCAATTGAGTCAAATGCTATAAAAGCATTTAAAAGACACTTGAACAACTACATGGAGAGGGAAGGTCCGAGAGATTTGGACATAAATACGGGAAAATAGGACCAGCTTAGAAGGGGGAACCTTGGTCGGCATGGAGATGGGGCCGATGGGCCTGTTTCCCTGCTGTATGCCTCTCCTCGCCTCTACATTTATGGTATTATTAAAGTAAAATGTTCAGGAGAGGAAATAGAAAATTTGCTTTTCAGTAACATATTCTGGCATTCCAATGACTGCCTGTTCCAAATATATTTTCCATTATTTGAAATTAATAATTTGCAATATTAAATGTTGCTATGTATATGCTAATAGGACATTTTGTCCATGGAGAATGCATATTGGGAAAATTACATCCACCGGAATTAGTGATGGAAAATCAATGGCAACTGACCAAAGTACTACCATTGGCCAAGCTGCTAAGAAGGATATTCATAAAGCAAAAAGCACAAAGTACTGGAGTATCTCAGTTGGTCAGCCAGCATCGCTGGAGAACATTGATAGGAGAACTTGTGCTAAGAAGGATATTCATAAAGCAAAAAGCACAAAGTACTGGAGTATCTCAGTTGGTCAGCCAGCATCGCTGGAGAACATTGATAGGAGAACTTGTGATAGGTGGATACAGAATATGTGCAGGTTTGTAGATACATTGACTTCTGTAAATTACACTAGTGTGTAAGACTGAAATAGTGTATGGGTTGATCAATGGTTAGTGCAAACTCAGTGGGCTGAATGGCCTGTTTCCACGCTGTATTTCGAAACTAAACTAAATATATATTGTTGAATTTCAAGCTGCAGAAATACGAATGGGGAGAAACTGTAGTCAAGGGAACAAAAGAGATTGTTAATGAATGTCAGTCAGGTGTCTTTCCTCATAAAATAAAATCAAGTTTAGTCTAGTTTAGAGATGCAGCGCAGAAACAGGCCCTTCGGCCTATCGAGTCCGCGCCGACCAGCGATCCCCATACATTAACACAATCCTACACACACTCGGGACAATTTTACAATTATACCAAGCGGCACATCTTTGGAGTGTGGAAGTAATCCGGAGCACTCAGAGAAAACCCACACAAGTCACAGGGAGAACGTACAAACTCCGTACTAACAAGCATCCGTAGTCAGGACAGAACCCGTGTCCCTGATGCTGCGTCACGGTGCCACGGGGGAATGAAAGATGAAGACGAAGACGAGGGGAAGGTGGACATTGACATTGTTCATAAAATGTCCAAATAAGAGCACCAATACGCTCATTGATCTACCAAAAGAGCAAGTTACATGGAGCAAGGCGACGGAGGAAAGATTTAACAGGCACCTGCGGGACAACTTATTTTTTACACAAAGGATGGTAGGTATATGGAACAAGCTGTCAGAGAAAGTAGTTGGTGCAGGTACTATCACAACATTTCAAAAACATTTGGACATGTACATAGATAGGATAGGTTCAGAGGGATATGGGCCAAGTGTGGGCAAATGGGACTAACAGATGGGGCATGTTGGTCAGCATGGACAAGTGGGGCCGAAAGGCCTGTTTCCGTGCTGTATGACGCTAAATGTCTAAAGTCTCCTTACTGTAGAATAGCAGAAGAATATTTAGACAGATACGTAGATAGGAAAGCTTTAGAAGGATATGGGCCAAACGCAGGCAGGTGGGACTAGTGTAGATGGGGCATGTTGGGCGGCTTGGGCAAGTTGGCCGAAGGGTCTGTTTCCATGGTGTGTGATTCTGTGCCTCTAAGAAGCTAAATTTTGCTTGTGGATTCCAGGAAGAAAACAGTAACCTGTTGTATGTGGTCAGAGATCTGGATGGCAGAGTGACACGGTGGTAGCGTTGCTGCCTCACAGTGCCAGAGACCCAGGTTCGATCCTGACACCCGGTGCTGTCTGCACAGAGTTTGCATATTTCATTTCGGAGTCACGTGAGTGACTTCGTGAAGAGCCCGCCGGCGCGCATGCTCGACATATCGTCGTAACGCGTTGCTGCGACGGCTGGCGGTGGAGCGCGCTCCTCGCCAGCCCTTCATAAGGGGCCACGGAGGTGAGTATTCCACCTTTAGTTGGTGGTCCTTGTTGTCTGATTATGTCTTGCAGCAAGGACATGGATGGGAGTTCGAAGGGCCGGAGGACGTCAGGACGAGTTCGCCGGTCAACAGTTCCGGGGCCTTTACCATCGGCAGTACCTGCAGCGCAGGCCGGGACTCAGGCGGAGATGTGGGTAAGCCCTGTGTTCACAGGTCCAGATCCGCCAGCACACCACAGCTCGGAGGAGTTCGACGAGGAGGAGTGTGGTGTGCCGCCAGAGCAGGGGGACCCTGCCATGGCAGTCAGGTTGTCAGCGGGCTCGCTGGCGACCTCGAGCAGGGCGCGTGCCGTTGCACGGCCTGTTCCACTCAGCCCTCCGAGAAGGGGGAGGGGAGGAGCCCAGAAGCCTAACCCTGTTAGGGCTAAGGCATTGCCTGTCGCGGAGGAGCGGTCAGGTTCCAGGGCGAGACCCGGGGCGGCTGTGAGGTCCAGCCGGCACACCCCGACTCTCGACGCCGGGACGGGTCGGTTGAGTCGGGTCTCGTCGCGGTCGCCGAGCCCCCCATGGATGGGTGGGCGGCACCATGCGTCGGCAACGTCCACGATGTGGGCAGCCGGCAAGACTGCGCGGGCCCCAGGCAGCCATGCTTCGGCTGGTGCCGACACCTCGCCGCATGTGCCCTTAGTGGCAGCGGCTTCAGCTCTCGCTAAACGGAGGCGATTGAACACGCCCGCGCAGGAATCGCGCAGTTTCGCCTCGGCGGCTGTTAGCGACAACTACCGGCACCGGCAGGGCCTCGACGAGGTGCGGGCCGATGACAGGAGCCCGGTTTTCTTTTCAGAGCCGGAGGACTCCGACCGCCTGAGTGTTCAGGGTGAAGGGCGTATTGACCGTATGGAGCGGCTGCTGGAGCTCCTGCTTCAACGTCAACAACAGCAGGGCAGCAACAGGCACAGGGCGTCTTCACCAACATCTACTATCAGCCTGGAGCAGCACGAGGAGGAGGTTCTGGTGGATCCCGTACCACCTCCGGTGGAGGTGCCAGCGGAGGAACTTTTGGATGTGGCGACCAAATTCGCGGCCCCACATACAGCTGGTCTTCCTCTCAATTCAAAGCTGGCAGCCACAGTGGACTTTCTTAATAATCAGGTGCTGCAGGAAGAAGTCCTCATCCAGGCTATGAGCCGTCACAAGGCTCCATCAAACTGCAACTCCCTCAACGTGTCTGTGGTCAATACGCCAATATGGGGCAACATCAGTGCGGCTATCCGTCAACAAGAGCTACAATTGCAGCGGATCCTGAAACTCCTCACGGCCGGTATTACCGCCTTTGCGCGGTCGGTGGACGAGGACGAGCTGAATTTGGACCAGGAAGATGCTCTGGCCTTATTGTGCGCGACCCAGCACGAAATCAACGGGTTTCGCAAAAACAGCATCCGCCCAGCACTCAACCCGAAGTTTGCAGGATTGTGCAAACCACCGCCGCCGCCGCCGCCCCGTCAGCTCTTTGGTGAGGACCTCTCGAAGAGAGTCAAAGAGCTTGACGAACAAGCCAAAACGGTGGGGATCATGCGCTCTAAGAGTGCCCCCACACCGTCCGGCTCAAAAGCTCCATACATTCGCTCACGAGGGTCGGCCAGTGCCTCGACGAGGACTCACCCTCTAGCTCCACAACGACAACAACACCAGAACCAGCACCAAGGGTCTTTTTTAGGACAGGGTCGGCAGAGACCTTTTTGGAAATCGAAGACGCCGCGCCCTCAAGCCAACCCAGCACCTCCACGGCCACCCACACGTGTCAAGGACCGCCGGTAACCACGGAGGTGAGGGGGTCTGGTTCTCTCTTTTCTCTCTGTTTAACTTCCCATGTTGGTGGTCGTTTACGGTTGTTTTTGGATGCATGGGGTAATTTTACTGGTGATGAGTATGTGTTGCGGAATATTCAGGGGCATAAAATTGAGTTTATTAATGGCGACATTCCTCCATCCCAGCACATGCCTGGTCGTACGTTCAAATTGTCTGCTACAGAACAGGCAGCAGGTTACAAGGAAATTTTAAGTTTGGAACAGAAGGGTGTGATTGAGAAAACAGTGCATGAGCCAATTGAATTTGTTTCGAACATATTTACTAGACCTAAGAAGGATGGAGGCTGTCGTGTCATTATTGATCTAACCCGTTTGAATACGTTTGTAACATATACTCATTTTAAAATGGATACGTTTGAAACAGCCAAATCATTGATTTCTCATGGCTGCTTTATGGCATGCATTGATTTGAGGGATGCATATTATTCAGTATCCATCCAGAAAGATGATAGAAGGTTTTTGAAATTTATCTGGATGGGGCAACTTTGGCAGTATAAGGCTTTGCCTAATGGGCTTACTACAGCCCCTAGATTGTTCACTAAATTGGTGAAGCCAATCATGGCTTATTTGAGACAACGACATCATATAGTTATGGCCTATTTAGATGATGTCTTTATTGTGGGCCACACCCTGCAATTGGCTGAACAGGGTGTTGCAGCTGCTGTCAATATATTTCAACAATTAGGATTCATTGTCCATCCAGAGAAATCAAAGTTCTGCCCTGCCCAGGTAATTAATTACCTAGGGTTCACGGTGAACTCAATGAGCATGAGGATAACTATACCAATTAACAAAATTGAGGAAGTCACTAAGGTGTGCAGAGATTTAATTGGCACCAATATACCATCGATTCGGCATACAGCCACAGTAATTGGCAAGTTAGTGGCTTTGTTTCCGGCAGCACGATATGGACCTTTGCATTATCAGAATTTGCAAAGAGCTAAAATTACTGCGTTAAAATGGAACGCTGGTCATTACGATCGATCTATGCAGCTGCCGTCCGAAGCGATAACTGAGTTGCAATGGTGGGTGTGTCACATTAGCAACTCATTTAAGCCTGTCAGGGAGGCTAATCCGGTGGTATATTTACAGACTGATGCAAGCTCCAATGGCTGGGGAGCTACTGATAATTGCTCTAGTTGTGGGGGTAGATGGGACACCCTTGAGGCATCGATGTTGTTGACTCAAGGGATTAACTATTTGGAGTTGCTGGCAGCATTCCACGGACTTCGTGCATATTGTTCCAAGCTTGTTGGAGCACACGTCCGTCTCCAAATAGACAACACCACAGCTGTGGCATATTTAAACCATATGGGTGGTACCAGGTCAGTTTCGTGTGACAAATTGGCTAACTCAATTTGGCTCTGGTGTATTCAAAGAGACATTTGGATTTCAGCTACCTATTTGCCAGGTGAGCTTAATACTGTGGCGGACACCAGGTCACGCAAATTTAATGACAACATTGAATGGATGTTGCATCCTGAGATTTTTGCTAAAGTCACAGCCAAATTTGGTAAACCGGACATTGACCTTTTTGCGTCACGGTTGAACCATCAGGTACCAGCCTACGTTTCATGGGAACCAGATCCTGGGGCAATAGCGCTAGATGCATTCTCGCTGGACTGGGGGAATTGGGTTTTCTATGCCTTCCCTCCGTTTTGCCTCATCAGTCGGGTATTGCGAAAGATTCAGGCAGATGCTGCCAAGGGCATCCTTATTATACCCGACTGGCCCACACAGCCTTGGTATCCGGTGGTCTTTGACATGCTCAACGAACCTTGGGTCCTTTTGAAGGGTTGCCCACAATTGGTTACTCACCCTGTGTCAGGGGAGCCACATCCCTGCCATGGCTATTTAAATTTGTTGGCTTGCAGGTTCTGAACAGGCCGTTAGTCCAATACGGCCTCTCGGCTCGGACCATGGATACCATCGGGGCGTCGTGTCGAGAGTCCACAAGGCGAAGATACCGCTCGCATATTAAGAAGTGGGAAGCCTACTGCAGCCGCTCTCGCATCACGTACGATGACGTGACAATAACCGACGTCCTGGAATTCCTCGCGGGGTTGCACCATGATGAACACTTAAGTTACAGTGCCATCAACAGCGCCAGAAGTGCGCTATCATTCTACCTCAAGATTGGGGTAGGATCCAACAGGCTAGTGTCCAGACTCATGCGGGGTATATTCAATATGAATCCGCCTACACCACGCTATAATATCACCTGGGATGTCAGGGACGTATTAACCCTGCTCAGGACGTGGTCTCCCATGGAAGGGCTCCAACTGGACCAACTCACCATGAAGCTGGTGATGTTACTAGCGCTGACTTCAGCTCAGAGGGTACAGACACTACACAAACTGCGTGTCGACAGAATGACATCTACCCCTACAGAAGTAGTCTTTTTCGTTGACGAGCTACTAAAGCAGCATAGACCTGGGTGCACAGGGCTGCAGCTGAAGTTCCCGGCATACCCCGCAGATGCTAGGCTATGTTTAGCCTCACATATCCGCCACTATGTCAAGGTGACGGCACGCATCAGAGGAATGGAGAGATACCTGCTTGTCTCTCATAAGAGACCTCATCATCGAGTGACAGTCCAGACGATATCCAGGTGGCTTCGAGTCGTCTTGGGTAAGTCAGGTATCGACACTAATGTGTTCAAGTCTCATTCCACCAGGGCTGCATCGACGTCAGCGGCGAGGGTCATGGAGGTGCCCATGGACCAAATTCTCGCCACAGCAGGATGGGCGAATGAAGCTGTGTTCCAGCGTTTTTATAACAAGCCTGTTGCTGCTCCTCTACAGTTCGCAGAAGCCGTGCTGAATGCAGGTCAAGAACGTGGAGATGTCCCCGCATGAGGGGTTTTTGATTTGTTATTAATAAATATGCTTTTGTTTTGCAGTATGAGCTATTGAGCCAGTTTGTTCCTCCCATCCATCCCTGGTAGTGGTGTGTCAGCATGGACGTGGTCCAGGGCGTGTAATCACAGAAGCTTTGAAGTCTTCACGAAGTCACTCACGTGACTCCGAAATGAAATAGTAAGATTGAACGAGAACTTACCAGTTCGAAGGTTGATCTTTATTTCATGAGGAGTCGAAGTGAGGGATTTCGTGCCCTCCTCGCCCAACCCTCAATCACCTTCATCTGGTAATCTTAGTCAATTCAATCATACTATGCGAAGTCATTTCTATTGTTGGTTCTGTGATTCCACGCCGCTACTTTGAAGTATGTCGAGCATGCGCGCCGGCGGGCTCTTCACGAAATCCCTCACTTCGACTCCTCATGAAATAAAGATCAACCTTCGAACTGGTAAGTTCTCGTTCAATCTTACTATTCTCTCTGTGACCGTGTGTGTGTTTTCTCCGGGTGCTCCTGTTTCCTCCAACATCCCAAAGACGTGTGGGTTTGTCTGTTAATTGTCCCTCTGTAAATTAACCCTAGTTTATTGGATACAACTAGTGTATCCGGGGGATCGCTGATCGGCACGGACTCGGTGGGCCTGTTTCCACGCTCTATCTCTAAACTAAACAAAATCCGTGATTGTGGAAGCAATAGAAAGAACGTCCCCAGAGGAGACAATGTCAAGAGTAGTCTGAGAAACCACTACCTGAAGCTTTGAGCCAAGGTCATGGTTCAATGGGAGGTGTGAGAGAATGTCAGAGCGTTGCATTCAACATTTGCAAGATAGCGGTTGTTACACAAAAACAACAGCACAACCTTGTTAGCAGGTTCAATACATTATTCATGACAGACCTGAATGCACAGTACTACAGTTTGAGAGGATGGAAAATTAGAACAAAAGACGTAGAGAATGGAGACAGTAAACATTTTTTGTCAGTTTCTGGGGAGTACAGTGGACTTAGAGGGAGTATGTAGTAGGTTGATGATGAACAGATCGTATGAAAGGTGATTCATCCAAAATGTAAACAGCTTCTCGCCCCTCAGATACTGCTTCTCTTGACTATATCAACTATTTTCTATTAAATATTTGCTTTCATTGTGGTAATATGTTGATGTACGTGTACATGAATACAGTGATGTTACCACATCCAAATACCTTGCTCATTCTCCATAAGCTGCATTATATTTGTAGCTTCCTCAACAGTGGTAAACAGGACAACTATAAACAGTGACTAAACCCAATGACTCAAAGCAACGTTGTGCAAATATTAGAGTTTGGAGATGTTTAGAGACACATCTGTAATTTGCTGTAATTCACATTTGCTGTAATTGTTATATGGTTATATAGGCAGGTGGGACTAAGGGAAAAAAGTTGTTTGGCACGGACTTGAAGGGCCGAGATGTCCTATTTCTGTGCTGTAATTGTTATATGGTTATACAACATGGAACAAGAGTCCACGCCGACTGTTGATCGCACAGTCACGCTAGTTCAACGTTATCCTACTTTCTCATCCATTTCTCACGCACCAGGGACAATTTTTACAGATGCCAATTCACCTACAAACCTGTACGTCTTTGGGATGTGGGAGGAAAGCAGAGCACCCGGAGGAAACCCACGCAGTCACAGGGAGAACGTGCAAACTCCACACTGACAGCACCCGAGGTCAGGGTCGAACCAGGGCCTCTGACGTTGTGACATACTATATGGTGGTTTCCTCTCACATTAAGATCTTACAACATAGAAAAGGAACAACCCGCCAGCTCGTCTGTGGCTGCAGTTGGAAGGAGTGGTCCAATATGTCCCTCTATGTCATTGTTAGTAGCCCCGGATTTCTTCTCTGGAGTATAGAAGTTGGGAAATCTTGTTGCAGTTATACAAGATGTTGGTGAGGCCACATTTAGAGAACTGTATTCAGTTCTGGGCACCGTGTTATAGGAATGATGTTGTCAAGCTGCAAAAGATAACGAGAAGATTTCTGAGGATGTTGCCAGACTCAAGGACCTGAGCTATAGGGAGAGGTTGAGCAGGCTAGGACTTGGAGCACAGGAGTTTAAGGTGTGATCTTATAGAGGTATATAAAATCATGAGAGGAATAGATTGGGTATTTGCAGAGTCTCTTTCCCAGAGTAGGGGAATCGAGAACCAGAGGACATGGGTTAAAGGTGAGAGGGGAAAGAATCTGCGGCATGACTTTCTTTACACAAAGGGTGGTGGGTGTATGGAATGAACTGCCGGAGAAGGTAGTTGTGACAGGTACTATCACAACGTTTAAGACAGGTACATGGATAGGACAGGTATAGAGGGATATGGGCCAAATGCAGGCAAGTCGGACAAGATGGGGCATGTTGGTCAGTGTGGACAAGTTGGGCTGAAGGGCCTGTTTCCACACTGTATCACGCTATGACTTAAAACATCAATTTAATTCCCTGTTAACTATTACCTTTGAATTTAATTCCACCATTATTGAGCAGTGAGTTTAGTTTAGTTTAATTTAGAGATGCCACATGAAAACATGCTCTACGGGCCATCAAGTCGATGCCAACCATCAATCACCTGTGAGTTCTAGATAATATCTCGCTGCTTTCAAATTTCTCAATTCAAAGTAGTTTTTTTGTGATCAATGCACTCTGATATATCCCTGTGGCTGGGGAAGTGTAGCAAAAGTTCACCAGATTGATTCCCAAGGTGGAAGTAATAAACAGATTGGCTTTATGCCATCACAAGGTTAGAAGGAGGGGTAATTCCATTGAAATGCACAAAATCTTTACACATCTTGACAGGGTTACAGTTTCAAAATAAGGAATAAGTCACTTAAGATTGAGATGAAAAGAAATCTCATCAACCAGAGGATAATAAATCTTTGTCATTACTTATACAAAAACGCTGTGAAACAGTCACTGAATACAGGGATTGGCAGGGATTGACAGATTTTTAGCACTTTGGTGAACAAATGTGGGATTTATGCAGGAAAGTGGCACTGAGGTAAAAAATTAACAACAACAAAAATCACACAAGAGCTCACAGACGGCAGAACAGACACGGAGAGAAATAACCTACACTTATTATGTTTTATATTAACCATTCTGCATGGAAGTAGCTTGCTTTTATTCATTAAATAATTTACAATTTTAACCTCATCACTTGAATTGAAAATGGCAACATTCTTAACATGCAGAAAGAAAACTGCAGATGCTAGTTAATAAAGAAAAGGGCAGTGCTAGAGTAACTCTGCAGGTCAGGCAGCATCTCAGGGGAACATGGATAGGTAACGTTTTGGGTCGAGACCTTTCATAAATTCATGTCATAGAAGCCATTGTCTAATTGAGTCTATTCCGCCATTCAATCATGGCTGATCTATCTTTCCTTCTCAACTCCATTCTATTGCTTTATCCGTGCAACCTTCTAATTAAGATCCTGTCATTCTCCTCTTTAAAAATACCCAACGATTTGGCCTCCACAGCCGTCTGTGGCAATGGCCTGCAGATTCACCACCCTCTGGCTAAATAAATTCCTCCTCATCGTTTTTCTGAAGGTTCTCCTTTCTTTTATTCGGAGGCTATGGCCTCTGGTCCTAGACTCTCCCAATAGTGGAAGCATCTCCTCACATCCACTCTATCCAGGCTTTTCAATATTCAGTAGGTTTCAATGAGTACAGGCCCAGAGCTGTCAAATGTTCATCCTACATTAACCTAATCATTCTCATAAAATAATTGCATTTTGTCATTCAGACAGTTGACAGACTTTTAGTTCTTCGGGGAAGAGATAAGGGATTAATGCAGAAAAGTAGCACTGAGTCTGACAAAGGGTCCTGACCAGAAACGTCACCTATCCATGTTCTCCAGAGATGTTGTCTGTCTGTCCCGCTGAGTTACTCAAGCACTTTGTGTCCTTTTGAAAATTCTTAATATTCTCTGATTAAAGAAGGCCAGGATAGAGTGGATGTGGAGAGGACGTTTCTACCATAGCCTCAGAATAAAATCAAGTACCTTTAGAAAGGAGATGAAAAGGATTTTGTTTTGTCAGAGGGTGATGAATCTATGGAATTCATTGCCACAGATGGCTGTGGAGGCCAAGTCCATGGATATTTTGCGGCAAGATTCAGTACTCTCCATCCTATATTCTATACCCTCCGGCTCATTGGTTGGAGGGCGGCACGGTGGCACAGCGGCAGAGTTGCTACCTTACAGCGCCAGATACCTAGGTTCGATACTGATCACGGGTGCTGACTGTACAGCGTTTGTGCGGTTTCCCTGTGTCCATATGGGTTTTCTCCGGGGTGCTCCGGTTTCCTCCCACACTACAAAGATTTACAGACAGGTTTGCAGATGAGGGTCAAACAATTAGTCCAGAAATTTGGGATGATAGCTTACAACATATACATCACTGTTCGTTAAACACTAGACATTCTTTAATACAATTTAAAGTATTGCATAGACTGCATTATTCAAAAACAAAACTGAATAGAATGTTTCCAAGTGTTTCCCCTATTTGTGATAAATGTCAACATTTAGAGGCTAGCCTATTGCACTCATTTGTAAGTTGTATAAAAATTAATAATTTTTGGATGGAAATTTTTAAGATAATTTCAGAAGTCGTCAATACCAAACTGGCTCCTGACTCAAAATTAATAATATTAGGAATAACGGAACCAAATCAATTCATTACTTCGAATCAAATAATTTTTATTGATTATAGTTTAATAATTGGGAAAAAATTAATATTAAAATTTTGGAAAGGCTCTATAACCCCCACAATTAAAATGTGGACCACAGAAATATCGGAGACCCTATATTTGGAAAGAATAAGATTTGTCTTAATGGACAAACAAGAACTATTTAAAGAAATATGGTCCCCATTTATTGAATATTTGAAGGGGTAAACTGATTCGGCACGAGAACCCGACTGAAACCAGAATCGAAGAAGCGGATATATCTCCAACGATGTAAAATCTGTAGAATCTTCCATTCTTTCCCAACTTTTTATATATATATTTTTTTTTGTTTAATCTTTTTCCAATATTTTCTACCTTTATAAAAAATGGAAAAAAAATAATATAGAAGCACAATTATTAAGCAAGGATTAACATAAATAATACTGATTATGTATATCTACAAAGAAAAAAATGACTTTTATTATGTCAACAATGAACACGTGTTTTTTTTTAAATTATGTAATTGCTTCTAACTAATAAAAAAACTTAACAAAAAAAAAGGTTTGCAGATGAATTGGCTTTGGTAAAAATTATAAATTGCCCCTAATGTGTAGATTAGCGCTAGATTACGGGGTGATCGCTGGTCGGCGCGGACTTAGTGGGTCGAAGACCCTGTTTCCAAGCTGTGCTTCTAAAGTCTAAACATCTTATCTCTTCTATCCATTCCCAGTAGTGGAGTGGGGTGGGGTGGTGGATCCAGATGACCGTCAGAGCATCAATCCCACCTCTGATGATGAGGAAGGTCAGGGAAGGTACTCCTCCTCTGTCCTGCCCACCTGAGGTGGTCCATGACTTAATCAGGATGCCCACCGCAGAGCAGGATAAGTTGAAGTTGGTCACCCATTCCTTCTATCCAGAGATGCTGCCTGTCCCGCTGTGTTACACCAGCATTTTGTGTCCAAATTGAAGCAAGATGGAGACACGAGGAACCGCAGATGCTGGAATTTGCAGTAAAACGACCAAACTGCCCGAGGTGCTCAGTGGACCAGGCAGCATCCGTTGTGGGAAAAGGATTGTCGATGTTTTGTCTCAAGATCCTTTGACCGGAGTGAGAGTAGAAGGGAGGTGGCTGATATACCTTCCTTAACTTTGGTGCTGCTGTGGGGTTGTGTTGTGTCGCGGACTTCTGTGTTTGTGCTTTTTTTTTTAATATGTTTATTTATTATTATTTATTTTTATGTTACTTGACTGTAAGGAAAATCCATTTTGTTGTCTCTAAAATGAGATAATGACAATAAATTGAATACAAATACAAAATACAAATACACTACAGAGTGACGGTGGATAGATACTATGTGCTGGAGTAAATCACTGGGTCAGGCAGCATCTCTGGAGGAAAGGGATGATTCTCCAAAGATGCTACCTGACCTGCTGAGTTACTCTAGCACTTTGTGTCTATTTTCGGTAGAAACCAGCATCTGCGGTTCCTCGTGTCTCCATCTTGCTTCAATTTGGACACAAAATGCTGGTGTAACACAGCGGGACAGGCAGCATCTCTGGATAGAAAGAATGGGTGACCAACTTCAACTTATCCTGCTCTGCGGTGGGCATCCTGATTAAGTCATGGACCACCTCAGGTGGGCAGGACAGAGGAGTACCTTCCCTGGTATTCTTCATTCCTCCATATGTGGTCAGGTGAGGAGCTGATTGGCAGATTGGTGCCCCTCCTCTCTTGCAGCTTTCTTTCTCCTCCCCCACCCCACCATCAGTCTGAAGCAGGTTCCCAATCTGAAATGTCACCTATCTTCGTTCTCCAGCGATGCTGCCTTCATTTGCTCTTTGTACCTTTTCATACCTCTAGTTTCCCTCTCCCCTGACTCTCAGACTGAAGGATGGGTCCCAAGCCAAAACGTCACACATCCTTTTTCTCCAGAGATGCTGCCTGATCCGCTGCTTTACTCCGCCACTTTGCGTATATCTTTGCTATAAACACAGCATCTGCAGCTCCTTTCTACACTATTATTATGGTTGCTTGTTAATTGTTTCCATAAAACAAATTTAAACCATCCAAAAGCAGGAATTTAACATACTGAAATATACAAGAATCCTATTTTCTTTATTTTAAATTAACTCAAAAATAAAAGTTTATTAACGTCAAAACAAAATTAACATTAAAAACATTAAAATGAAAATAGCTATGACATTATTTTTTCTATCGTCTCTCTTCTTCAGTAAAACAAATGTACCACTGACCAATATTTCATTCACACAGAACTGCAGTAATCAGAAAATTGATTCTACAGTGAAAAGGCACTCTGTCCAAAATCAATAAATATCGAGGAACCAAATCAGTTCAAGGATAGGTAGATAAATCTTAGCCCAATCTATCTACTCTAGCTTGCTTGCAGTATATAATACAATATATCCTATATGTCCCATTTATAATCATGGTAGCATTTATTTAAAAAATACAAAAAGTGGAGAAAATCATGGGTGTGGGCTTAGAGATGTAGTCCGCATTTCGTAAGATTTTAAAATTGTTTGACTGACCCTCTGCTTGAAAGGCTATAATTGTCCTATTATTAAATAACTTCCTTCTTTTAAAATTGAAGCTAATTTTAATTATCATTGCTCAGGAAGAATTGTAATATGATATCTAACCACCACAGGGCAAAATGAATATTTGATTTTGATTTTAGAAAATGCTGCTTCAGTAGGTACAAATGTCATATTTGTGCTGTATGTTTTGAAGAGACAACCTTCCTCCAGGCACTTATCTTGCACTGTAGGCATGCACAGTGCTGTAGAACACGTCTTAATGTTATGAAATTAAATCCAGCTTGGGTATTTACAATGTTCAAATGATTTTCTCCAATCAAGTGCAGTTAAACGTTCTTGCTGTCTAAAACTGCGGTTGCTTTCGTTCATACAGATGACAACACCATGCACCTTTAGTAGCCGGGGGGGGGGGGGGGAAGAAACCTGTTTCTGACTGCTGCAAAAACTGGAAGCGTATTGCACCAGGAAAGCAGCAGTTTTGTTTAAGTAACTAGAAATCCAGGGAAGTATCGTTTTGTGTTCAGGCAGAGGCAGCAAAAAATCATGCCAGTGACCAAATCTTCCTTAATAGAGCTTCTGTCTCATCCATCCTTCCATCATGTTTTTTAAAATGTTACACTAGTTTAGTTTATTATTATTACGAGTACCGAGGTACACTGAAAAGCTTTTGTTCGTTAACTCTCCAATCAAAGAAAAGACTGTACACGAATACAATCAAGCCGGCTCCAGTACACAGATAAGGCTGTGCAAAGGTAATTAAGAAGAGTCGCACCAAGCAGAAAATTTAAATTATGCTAATTAAACAAGGGTTCCGACCCAAAATGTCACCTATTCATTTTTCTCCAGAAATGCTGCCTGACCTGCTGAGTTACAGCAGCATCTTATGTCTATCTTGAGAACATTTATAAAAATTGAAGTATCAATAATAGACAATAAATTGAATCAAATAGAAACATATAAAATAGGTGCAGGAGGAGGCCATTCGGCCCTCCAAGCCAGCACCGCCATTCATTGTGATCATGGCTGATCGTCCCCTATCAATAACCCGTATACCAATAAAATGGTATAAACATATTTTAAATTTGTTGTAGATTTTTATAAACAGTACTATAATTACCGCACTATATAAACGGAGCATGCAAGATTGTATGTCGCAAGCTAGCTGCAGTATAGATTGGGAAGGTTTACTCATACCTAACATGGTGTGCATAGATATTTATTGATTGTAGGCAAGTGCTGATGGTTGCACATAGGTTCATAACCATGATTTATGTAACAGAATGTTCCTTGCTAGTGCAAAGAATATGGCAATTTTGTACCATAGAGTCATAGAGAGTGGAAGCAGATCCTTCGGCCCAACTTCCCATGATGACCAACATGTCCCATCTACACTAGTCGCACGTGCCTATGTTTGGCCCATATCCTTCCAAACCTATCCCATCCTTGTACCCGTCTAAATGTTTCTTAAACGTTGCAATTGTACCTGCCTCAACAACTCGTTCCATATACCCACCACCCAGTGCGTAAAAAAACGTTACTTCTCCGGTTCATATCAAATCTTTCCCCCCTCACCTTAAACCTATGCCCTCTGAAACCATTGGAATCTTAAAATGCAATATACATCTGCTTAGATGCTGTTTGAAAAAATACATAGGCGAGTACATGGTAGAAATGATTGGAAACTCTCAATCTGGGACAGGATAGACCAATGTAGAACGCATCGATAATGTGTCGCATTTCAAAGCATGTTTTAATCCATAAACAATTCAGGGCACAAAAAAAAAAAACAGGGATTGATTTTTTTTACACTTGTCCCCGATTATACAACTGTTACAAAACAGCCACACGTCAATAAAAATAAAAGTCAAGCTACTTTGACAAATCAGCAACCTTAACAAAAGAAGCAAGTTGAAAATCTGTCCTGTATGACTTTTGGGATTTAAATGGGGTAATTCTGAAAAACAAGGAGACTTACCCCATTATTGTTCAATCTCGAGCTTGTAGGTTGGCTTGAGTAAAAAAAAATAATAATTGTTGTGCTTAGTGTGTCGGATCCTCTTCTTCTTGCGTACGGCATGCACAGCATAAAGTTGTAGGACAACTTGTTAGTGTGTTGGATAGTGCTAGAGTACGCCTGTTTCCATGTTGCATCTGTATCTCTAAAGCAGGGGTCGGCAACCAACGGCCCCCGGGCAGAATGCGGCCCTTAGCCCAAAATCATCCGGCCCACAGGCGTTTTTTTTTTTGGTAATCATCCGGCCCACACTTCCGTCATCTCCGGTACCTCTAGGGTATGAGGCCGCGGTGCCCAGGCTCAGTGAAGCAAGGAGGTTTACGCTGGCGGCCACCGTGGCGAAGCCGCCTAACGCAAACAGAAACGTCACCCATTCCTTCTCTCCAGAGTCGCTGCCTGTCCTGCTGAGTTACTACAGCATTTTGTGTCTATTCGCAAGTCCCCGTGGAGGCGTTGTATGGAATTATATAACTGGTTTGGACTAATGGTGGGATGGGAGAGGTGGAGTGTCTGCTGTCCATATGCTTTCTATAGGAGCAGTCGATGTACTGCAATTGTTTGTGTATCTCCCGTGAATTTGTGGAATTCCCTGCCACAGAGGGCCGTGGAGGCCAAATCACTGGATGGATTTAAGAGAGAGTTGGATAGAGCTCTAGGGGCTAGTGGAGTCAAGGGATATGGGGAGAAGGCAGGCACGGGTTATTGATAGCGGACGATCAGCCATGATCATATTGAATGGCGGTGCTGGCTCGAAGGGCCAAATGGCCTCCTCCTGCACCTATTTTCTATGTTTCTATGTAACCTGTTTCAGTTCAGATGCTTACAAAAACATAAATTATACATAAATTGTACGAGACAGTGAAAAGAAAAATACTGTGCAATGAAATCAAAACATTACATCAAACAGCCCAAACTCCTGTGCATCCCATTCCACCTTAATCCCTCTGCCCGCGTTGATTTTGAACCAAAATGTTGAACTGGCCCGTTCGCGGAGCTCGGTTGAACCGCGGGACTGACTTACTTACCATCACCCGGTGGGGTCACAACATCTGAAGCCTGGATCGCCTCTGCGCAGAGGGAGAACAAAGAGGGAAGAGACAGAGACTTTAAGACTTTGCCTTCCATCACAGTGAGGAGGTGTTTGGTGAACTCACTGTGGTGGATGTTAAATTTTTGCGTTTTTTGTGTGTTTCTGTCATAAAAAAAGAAAAAAAAATTGTATGTATGACTGCAGGGGAATGAAATTTCGTTCAGACCGAAAGGTCTGAATGACAAATAAATTCGATTCAATTCAAATTAAATCTCCTCTCAGCCTTCGCCCCTCCTAAAATACATTCTCCAGCATTGCAATCAAAGTTCCAGGTCGCACGGCTGTTCTAAGAAATGACACAAAATACACAAAATAGAGACAACCGAAGAAGGGGCTCGATCCGAAATGTCACCCATTCCTTCTCTCCAGAGATGCTGCCTGTCCCGCTGAGTTTCTCCAGCAATTTGCGTCTACCTTCGGTGTAAACCAGCATCTGCAGTTCCTTCCTACACTGTTCTAGTAAATCTTGTCTGCGCTCTCTGCCGTGCTTTTTGCGGTATAGTGCAGTGTCCAATATCCCAGCCTTAATGAAACCAATGTTTTAACGAAGTTCAACACAACCTCCTTGCCTTTGTACCCAGCACCTTCAGTTACAAACCCGTGCAAATGGTTGGCATTGTTACAACTGCATATTTTGCATCGTGCATATACTGCATAGTGGAGTATCTTGCTCCGCTCTATGATCTTTGGCCAGTGCTCCGGGTTGCATCCTCAAAGGGGCGGGATCTATGTGAACATGTGATTTGTTGCCTGCCATCCGGGGCGGGATGGGGGCGGGATACATGTGTAAACGTGATAGATGTGGCCCGCCATCCGCTCACAGACGTGCGTCCCAGCCCCTATGCAGAACAAGGTTGCCGACCCCTGCTCTAAAGTCCCTCTTTATAGCTAATATCGTCTAATAAAGAACATTTCCCAGATTAAAAGATATCAGCTTTTAAGAGAGGTTGAATGGACTTGGATTGTTTCTCTGGAATATCAGAGATTGAGGGGAGACCTGATACAAGTATATAAAATTGAAAGGCAGAGATAGGGTAGGCAGTCAGAACCAATTTCCCAAGATGGAAATGCCAAGGACTAGAGGGCATCACTTTAAGGTAAGAGAGGCAAAGTTTAAAGGAGATGTGCAGTGCAAACACAGTTTACACTGAGGGTGGTGGGTGCCTGGAACACGATGCCAGCAGTGGTGACGGAGCCAGATACCATTTGAGGCTTTTGGGTAGGTACATGGATATGCAGGGAATGGAGAGATATGAATAAGGTGCAGGCAGAGGAGCTTAGTTTAACATGGGATCATGTTCGAGGTTATTGTGGGCCAAAGGGTGTGTTCCTGTGCTGTACTGTTCTATGCTAGACATGTCTGTTTATACAAAGAAATAAGGAACCGCAGATGTTGGGAAGTATACAGTTAATGGCAAGATCCTTAACAGCATTGATGTGCCGAGGGATCTTGGAGTCAGAGTTCATAGCTCACTGAAGGTGACAGCACAGGTAGATAGGGTGGTAAAGAAGCATATGGTATGCTTGTCTACACTGCGGGGGGCACTGAGTATAAGAGTCAGGATGTCATGACGCATTTAATTCGGAATTTGATTCAGCCGCATTTGGAGTATTGCATGCAGGTCTGGTCGCCCCATTTGAAAAGGAAAGAGACGGAGGCTTTGGAGAGGATGCAGAGGCGGTAGCAAATGCTGCCTGGGTTAGAGGGTTTCAGCTACAGGGAGAGGTCAATTATCTTGGATTGTTTCCACTGGAATGTCAGAAATTGAGGGGGATCTTGATAGAAGTATGTAAAATTATGGGAGGCACTGATAGGGTAGACACACTTTTCCCCAGGGTGGAAATGTCCAATACAGAAGGCATAGCTATGGGGTAAGAGGGGGAAAGTTTAACGGAGATGTGCAGGAGAAAAGTTTTTTTTTATGCATATAGTAGTGGGGTACTGGAACGTACAACCAGAGGTGGTGGCGGAGGCAGATACGATAATGGCGTGTGAGAATTTTACATAGGCGCATGGAAGTGTAGGGAAATTAGGGATATGCATCATGTGCTGGCAGATGAGATGAGTTTAAGTTGGTATCATGTTCTGTGCAAACATTGCAAGTTCCAGTGGTGTACCGCCTTATGTGCTAAGTTTACAGAAGAAACAACAATGTGTTGGAGTAACTCAGCGGGTCAGGCTGCATCTCTGGAGAACATGGATGGTTGATGTTTTGGGTTGGAATGGTCCCGACCCGAAACATCACCTATCCATGTTCATCATAGATGCTGCCTGACCTGCTTAGTTACTCCAGCACTTTGTGTCAATGTCTCTTTATTCCACCTTTGTCATCGATGCAGATTATTTATGAATATTTCAACAGAAGACAAAAGTTATGAATAGGCAAAGCTAATCAAAGACTTCTTAAAAGGGAGGTGCACTGAAACTGCAGGAATGGTGAAGACATTAACGTATCTATCATCTGGTAACTCTAAGAATGGCTAATCGCTTGGGCAGTTTACAACCCAGATGTTTGAACATTGATTTATTTCATTTCAAGTACCTCCTGCATGCCTTTCCTTTCCCCCCACAATCGTTCTGCGAGCTGTCTAGGTATGTTACAAAACTGCAGTCCTGCCGCTCCCCGTGTGCGCGACTTTGGCGTCTTTCAGAGGGGGGCGAGCTTAAAGTGCCGTTTTTCCACAGGCAGGAAAAATCGATCAATGTCGGGCGATTTCGTTGCGGAAGAAAAATCGCTCCGACATTTCATGAATTAAGGTATTTTTAAATTACTCTAAATTATTTATTAACTAGAGTAATTTAAAAATCACCTTCAAAAGCCGTGAGCGCCGACAACCGGAAGGATTTTGCGTAGGGGAGAAAAAAAGGTAAATAGTTTATTTTTATATTAAAAGTTGGTTTTTCGGGAGGCTTTAATAACATTTTCATGTTGCGAAATGGGGTCCAAAAAAATGTATGAACAAACAGTATTTTTCCTCCCGACTTCACCGCTAACTGCAACGTTCCAATCCACCGCTTTCCACTAAAACCCACTCGCTAGTTGATTTAAATGGCCATTAATTTACAGGAATCAAACACTAAATTCCTTCATTTGGCCCAGAAATTCATGAAAATGAGATTTAAAAATTATGTTATATTGTGGATTATTGTGTGAATGTTATTTGGACACTTAGGCAATTTAAAAAAAGTTTATCTTTTCTTAAGAAATGGATAGATGTTTAGATCTACTCATTGAATTTTGTAATTAGCTACAATTAGATAACTAACTAATTATATGCTTTAATTTCAGGTCATCCAAGTAAGATTGTTTCATATTTGTTTCAGAATGCTTCAATCTATAATAACTGAAAATTTCATTGAGTTCTCTTAATTTTTAAGAAAGTTATGGGCTTTTAACTGTTCCAGATCACAGCTTTTGAGTTAAGTCAATTGAAAGGCAATGGGGAACAAGATGCTAATTTCCGAGCATGAAAATGGCCATAACTTTCTTAATACTGAAGATATGAAAGTGAATTAGGTGTCAAATTAAACTTCTTTTTATGCCTTATCTGATGGAATAAATTGCAGACTTGATTTTTAAAATCTCAAAATTTTGTAACATTGCTACCCTGTCATTAGCTTATCTTCCCCAGCCAACAATGGGCCATTATGGACTCCAGCCTTCCTAATGTCATCTGTTGCTGGCCCCGATTTGTTCTGGCCTTGTCCATCTTTCAGCCTGAATAAGGGTACCAGCCCTTTTCCTTTACTTTTTCTCCGGAGGTGCTGCCTGACCACTGAGCTAGATGTTGTGTCTATAACAGTAGTTATAATGCAGTAGTGACAGAGGGAAGGCAGAAGACATAAGAAATGTGTTGGAAAGGTAGTGGGAGGAAACAGCTGAAAAGGTCAGTGCCCAAAGAACAGCACCATGAACAGTGTGGGAAGAAGCTTAATGATTTGACACAAGTGGTCAAGGAAACAGTAATCTTCAAAAGGCATATCGTTACAGCTTCATCATCTACTCAATTCAAAACGCCCAGATCACCCACCCACCTACCACCTCGATCTATCAGTACTCAGTACTTCAATCAGTGCGATTCACCCAACCCTTACACCCACAGCTCACTCGCACTCAAAGCAGTTCAAACATGACACCCACATCACTCAGATATAGTGGCACACACTTGTTAATACAAATTTGTCTCTCTCCACATTGGAATCAACAAGAGGTGACTGCACGTAAATCTCCATATTTTAACCCCACAAAGAGGCCAGACTTGGCTATTGCAAGACGGGGATTGGTGACATTAGAGGCGTCTGCGATATTTTTCTCTGTTCCTTCCCCCTTGTCACAGCCTGTTGTCAAAGTAATTGCTTTAAATCATCCACACTCTCCATTTTATTCTTTATGCCAAGCTAATTCTGATCTAGCATGAGGACAGTACTATGACTCAATGCTGATCTGAGCTTGTTTTAACTTGAATCTCCTCAGGCAGCGGGTGTAAGAATTATTTTCCTCATCAATTTTGGTTGAATTAATGAGCTGTGCATTCTTAATTTTATCTGACTCATGAACTGAGTCAATTCTTGATTTCTCTTTTTAGTTTAGAGACACAGCGAGGAAAGAGGCCCTTCGACCCATCAAGCCTCTGCCGACCAGCGATAACCCATTCACACTAGCTCTATGTTACTCCACTTTATCATCCACTCCTACATAATCCTAGCCTGCCCAACCTCTCCCCAGAGCTCAGGGCCACAAGGTAATAACTGATTCAATTATTTTATAAAGAGTATATCGATCACCCGTACGCTAGTTCTATCCTACACACTATTTTTACAGAAGCCAATTAACCTATAAACCTGCATGTCTTTGGGGTGTGGGAAGAAACTGGCACACCCGGATTAAAACCCATGCGGTCACAGGGAGAACGTGCAAACTCTACGCAGCCAGCACCCGTAGTCAGGATGGAACCCAGGTCTCTGGCACTGTAAGGCAGCAACTCTACCGCTGCACCACCATGCCGCTGTGTGTCATGGGGTTCTTCACCATGGGTGACATCTAATCCTATTCTGAAATACTCTTATTTTAATCATGACTTAGTAAATTGCAGGATTGTTATTAATGTTTGTATGAAATCAAATGCATTTATTTAACTTATTGGCAACTTTACCTCTGTGATGCAGTAAAGAATGTAATAGATTTAACCTTTAAAGAATACATTTTTGCAATATTTCAACAATATTTGATAAGAGAAATCTTCCTCTAATTGATGCCAGAGAAGATCCTTAATCAGTTATCCAAATTAAACTTTTTCTTCTTATTCTTGCATATGGCGTGCACAGCCTAAAGTTGTCGGACAACTTGTTCTATTTTATCTTATTTGATTGTGCACGCCGGGCTGATTGCATTTGTCAGGATCGAGTATTGAAGGAAGGCAGAGATTTATTTTGGGAGCAAGCTGGGATTTGGATGTGTCGTGGGGAGGTGAATAGGAGGCCAAGGCTCATGGGAAAACTGTTAGATTCTGCAGCACTGACTGATTAGCACCAGGGACGTGCGGTCAGGTCTCTCTCCTCGGGGAGACACGGTGATCAATACAATGATCACTACAAAGCCACTGATACTAGCCAGTGCCTCCCCAGCCATTGACCTCACCACACGTCACTGATTAGCACGCAACAAAAATCTTCTCACCACCTCTCTACACGTGACAATAAACAACAAATCAGTTTCCTCCACAAATCACCAACAGGAGAATGCAACACATGAATTAGCTTTAACTGCATGGTTCAAGGCAAATGTGCCAGTTTATGGAAAAGGCAGAACAAATAATGCAAGTAAAGTCCATCCCTTATTTACATTCACCGAATACCATGCTGGGATACTGAAGGCCCAACGTGTCCACACCCACCAACATGTCCCATCAACACTAGTCTTACCTGCCTGCATTTGGCCCATATCCCATGAAAAGTCATCAACCTGAAATCTTAACTCAACAGCCCTCTCCACCTAATTTGTCTCACCTTATACGCATTTCGAGCATTTGCTGTTTTTATATCTGATCATACAAAATATCGTTACAATATGTAGACGTTTGATAAGCTTATTTTCCCCCTATATTTACCATAAAGAATGTATTCAATTTAAATGTCTTCAAAGTTCAATGAATGTAAAAAGGGAAAGGTTTAAAGGGAAATAGGCCAAACTTGGGAAGATGGGACTAGTGCAAGTCTGAGGTCATCCTTCTCGGCCCATCGGACTCAATCAAAATGATAGCAGGCAGCCTTGGGAGCCTTACCCCACTACTCAAACTTCACGTCAAAAACCTTGGCGTGATATTTGACTCAACACTGAAGTTTGACAAACAAGTCAATGCCGTGGTAAAAGCTAGCTTCTTTCAGCTTCGGATGATAGCTCAAATAAAACAATTCCTCCAGTTTGATGACCTCGAAAAGATCATCCATACATTTATCTCCTCCCGCCTAGATTACTGCAACTCCCTTTACACTGGCATCAGCCAATCTTCCCTATCCTGCCTGTAACTGGTCCAAAACGCCGCAGCAAGACTCCTGACGGGCACCCGAAAAAGGGACCACATCACCCCGATCCTGGCCTCTCTCCACTGGCTCCCTTTGCGGTTCCAAATAAATTTAAAGACCCTCCTCTTTGTCTACAAAGCCCTCAATGGGCTTGCACCCACCTACATTAAAAGTCTGCTCACCCACTACACCACCTCCAGGTCCCTCAGATCGGCCGACTTGGGGTTGCTGAATGTCCCGCAGTCTAGGCATAAGCTCAGGGGCGACCGCGCCTTTGCCGTCGCAGCTCCTAGACTAGCATCCCCCTCCCCATTAGAACTGCCCCCTCCATCGACTCCTTTAAGTCTAGACTAAAAACGTATCTGTTCTCCCAAGCCTTTCCTGACTTCCTCTGAACGAGGGCTATTTGTATATATGTACATAGCCTGCTTGTGTATACTACTCTTATAACAAATGTAAAGCACTTTGGTCAATGAGAGTTGTTTTTTAAATGTGCTATATAAATAAATGTGACTTGACTTGACTAGTGTACATGGGGCATCTTGGTCGACATAGACAAGTTGGGCCGAATGACTATGAATGTTTCATATCATTTGTTTAATTGCTAACTAATGCAGGACAGCACAACTGTGACCACGTAATGGAATTTTTAAAAAAGCTGAATCTGGAGTACCTACAGGCCCAAGTAGAATGCAAACATTTGTTTTTGTTCATAATGAAACCTGCCATTGTCCATTGGACTTTACCTGATCCTTTGATGAGCGGGAAAAACAAAAATCAATTTGGAAGTTTCATACATGAGTTCCTGGAACAATATTAGAACAACTAACAAGTATTCACAGGGTCATATTCCACTGTCCACATTCCACAACTAACCTCATCACCCAATAATGTACTAATACAAATTACAGAAAACCAAGATATAAATTTAAAGACTAAATGGTTTGAGAAATTTTGTGAAGCTAGTACATTTTAATGTTTTCTAAAACTAATCAGGCAAAGAAGAAGGTAGAGATTACTTTGATCACTGCAACCTCAAGAAAAAATGGTAGTCCCATTCTACAAGGGCAACTGCATTTTGTTAAGGAAGAGACACACAATGTGTTGGAGTAACTCAGAGGGCCAGGCATCATCTCTGGAGAAAAGGAACAAATGATGTTTCAGGTCGGAACCCTTCTTCAGGCACATGTTGTATTTTGTTAATCAATGAAATGTCTGTTGACTGGGTAAATTGTGGCAAATTAAAATCTCTATTTTTGTGAAGAAGTTTCATTGGTGTAGCTTTGGTAACTTCTTCATAACATTGAGTGATTGCCCTTCCAATTAGGTATTTATCTAATCTATTAGGAACAAAAAATTGAAAATAGTGTAAAGAACCGCACTTGGTATGAATTCTCATGATTAAATCAAGATTAACTTTGGAAATAACACAGTTTGTCCATTTAATCTTCCATCTCCTTCAGAGATGCTGACCTCAACTGGTGAATGCACGGAAGTACTTTTTTAAAAACTAAGATTTAATGAAATGCATAAATATTTTAAAATGTTATTTGTTGAAAGCCACGCTTAATAGCATATTATAGCATTTGTATAGTACCTTCTAATTAATGGCATATGTAGGTGAACGCATTAGGTGGCATTAGCCATGTATGGTGTTCAGATTAGTTAGTTGTTTAAAGAGAAATAGTTTGGGGGCAGGGAGAGACACAATAAGGAGAAGAGTTAAGGCAAAATAATTTAATGATAAGGAACTGATTTAGCCAAAAGCAAAAAAAAACAATTGTTATCGTGTAAAGGAAGATAATTACAGTATTTGTAGAGAAGGATGAATATTTTTAAGTTAATAAAGAAAAGGAAAGAGCTACTGGAGATTGACAGAGGCAGAAATAAATAGGACTTAGCATAAATCTGGAGATCCGCAGAGTGCTCAATGCATTTTAAATCTGTACAGTAATGTTATAGAGGAGTTGGAAAAATAATTTTGAGCAAGCATTATGTCTATGAAGCTTTCAGCTGAAATGTGTAAATAGAATAAACTAGCAACATTACAGAACTGAAAGTAAACTGCTTAGATTTGAATATCACACCACCTAAATTGCATGCCTATGAATTCACACTGAATGCGAGACGAGAGAGACAGAGTGAAACAGGGATTGGAATTTTTGGCAGGGTACAAGTACTGAAATGTTGGCTCACTCTGATTATTGATGTTTGTGGAATCAAAGGTAAAGGGAAGGAATTAGGGATATCTTCATCAGTATACATTTCAGCATAATTAGCATTTATTTCAATAGGACTATAATATAAAAACAGGAATGTAATGCGGAGGCTTTATAAGGCACTGGTAAGACCACCTTTGGTGTATTGTGAGCAATTTTAGTCCCCATATCTGAGGGATGTATTAACGCTGGAGAGGGTCCAGAGGATGTTCATGAGATTGATCTCTGAAATGATGAGTGATTGACAGCACTGGGCCTCTACTCACTAGAGTTTCGAAAAATGAGGGGGGACCTTATTGAAACTTACCAAATAATGAAAGGCCTGGATAGAGTGGATGTGGAGAGGATGTTTCCACTAGTGAGGAGAGTCTAGAACCAGAGGGCATAGCCTCAGAAAAAAAGGATGTACATTTAGAAAGGAAACGGACGGTGGCCAGAGGGTGGTGAATCTGTGGAATTCATTCATGGAAGGCTGTGGAGGCCACGTCAATGGATATTTTTAAGGCAGAGATGGGCAGCTTCTTGATTAGTATGGATGTCAGGGGTTATAGGGAGAAGGCAGGAAGATGGGGTTGAGAGAAAAAGATAGAACAACCGTGTTCTATCTTTTTATTAGACTCGATGTAGAGTAGAGTAGCCTAATTCTCCTACAGCTTTTGAACATAATTATACCAAATAGGAGCACTCAAAGTCGAAATCTAGTAGTCATTTGAAAGGCAACAAAGTTTAAAAGACAT
The DNA here is from genome assembly GCA_963514005.1 of Raja brachyura. The sequence goes on from OY740787.1 coordinate 62,423,258, forward strand.
GGACAGGTACATGGATAGGAAGGGATTAGAGGAATATGGACCAAACACGGACTCCTGGGATTAGTGTAGATGGGGAATCTTGGTCGAAGTTGGGCCAAAGGGCCTGTTTCTGTGCTGCACGAATCAATGAAGGCATTCTTGTGATGCAATGGGGATGGAATTACAGTTATTTGTCAAGGTGTGATTGAAATTGTGTGGAAGGAGATGATTTTGACAAACCATGGGAAATAAACTGTGAATCTTAAAGATTGCAAAGATGTCAGGGAAAGATGGACAAATGCAGCTCGTCACTTAACAGGTGGTTAGGGGGTAGGCAGCATAGGTAAATAGGAATAAATGTTGGGGTTAAAAAAAAACAGTAACTACGCCGCATATTCAGCAAATCATACTTTCTTTATCACAACTCTATCGTGATAATTCTATCATGGACTTCTACTCCAATCATATATAGACGCACAGAGTCTGTTGCCAGAGTAGGGGAATCAAGAATCAGAGGACACAAGTTTAAGGTGAGGGGCGAAAGATTTAATAGGAACCTGCGGGGTAACTTTTTCACAAGTAGGGTGGTGGGTATATGGAACGAGCTGCCGGAGGATGCAGTTGGCAATGCTTAATGAACATTTGGATATGACAGGTGTAGAGGAAAATGTACCAAAGGTAGGCAGGTGGGACTAGTGTAGATGGGACCTGTTAGTTGTTGTGGGCAAGTTTGGCTGAAGGGCCTGTTTCCACACTGTCTGACTCTATGACCCTAGGGTAGACAGTCAGAACCTTTCCCCACCATCCCCAACCCCAATGTGGAAATGGCAAAGACTAGAGGGCATAGCTTTAAGGCAAGGGGCAAAGTTTAAAGGAGATGTGCGAGGCAGGTTATTGTTTTAAGTAGATAGTGGATCCCTGGATCACACTGCCAAGTGTGGTGGTGGAAGCAGATAATGTAGTGGCATTTAAGAGGCATTTGAAACGGCACATGGATACAAAGGGAATGGAGGATATGGATCATGTGTAGGCAGATGAGATTAGTTTAACTTGGCATTGTGTTCAGATCAGACATTGTGGGCCAAAGGGCCTGGCCCTGTGATGTACTGCTCTATGCTCTATCACAGTTTTCAAAGCGATGATGCACTGATAGCTTAATAGGAGGGGAAAGTTGGAAATACAAATCTCAACATAAGAACAAAGCAATTGCCAGCATAATATTTTTAAAGTAAAAATAGCATCCATTTAAAAAATAAAATGGTGTGTCTTGGGAACGTTGGTGAGGAACTGGGTTGGAAAGAAACTGATGGAGCATTCTTAGGACTATTTAGTGAGAATAAATATTGGAGAGCTGATGAGAGGATACTAATAATATTAATCCTTGGAATGAGATACAAGTCAGGAACAGAGGCAGACAGCTAACTGAATTTGTATGAGAATATCTACATGGCCTACAATGAATGTCAATAGTTGGAGTAAGGACAGGGGTTAATACAGAAGTCATTCTAGCATGAGGCGAGATGTTTAAGATTATGTTTGCTCTCCCAAGATGATCTCAGAAATCTATAACCAGATTTCATGCACAAACTGGGTGACATGCACAATACATAATTAAAACTATTTGTATAAAAACTGTATGGCCCAGCCTTGGAATAAAACAATGTGGCACGGTGGCGCAGTGGTAGTGTTGCTGCCTTACAACGCCAGACACCTAGGTTTGATCCTGGCTATGGGTGCTGCCTGTACAGAGTTTGTACGTTCTCCGTGTGACTGCATGAATTTTCCCCGGGTGCTCCAGTTTCACCCCACACTCCAAAGGCCACAGGTTTGCAGGATAATTGGCTTCGGTAATGATTTGTAAATTGTCGCTAGTGTGAAGGATGATGCACGTGTGCGGGGATCGATGGTTGGCGCAGCCTCAGTGGGCCGAAGGGCTTGTTTCCGCGCTGTATCTCTTAGCTACACTAGAACTGAGATAAAGAGGAATTCATTAGCCAGAGGTTAGTGAATCTGTGGAATTCATTGCCACAGGTGGCTGAGGAGGCCTAGTCATTGGGTATTTTTAAAGCAGTGATTAATAGGTTCTTGATTAGCAAGAGTGTCAAAGGTTATGGGGAGAAGGCAGGAGAATTGGGTTGAGAGGGAAAATTAGATCAGCCATGATTGAATGGTGGAGTCGCCTGGATGGGCTGAATGGCCTAATTTGCTCTTATCTCTTAAGGAATGTTTAAAGAAAGCGCAGATGTTAAGACTTGGAACAGTGGAAGCTGTAATTTCAATGGTGCTAACAGGTAATTATGGAAAGTTTCTGCACGTGTTCCACAAAAAAACCTATCAAAATCTTCCTACATGAAAATATGCAAATATATTAGCCAACGGTAAACAAATCATAAAACGTGACACATTTACCTTCATTATAATTCTCAAGTTCAGTTGACAAACTTGGCTTGATACTTAACGCCAGAGTATGGATAAATCCCAGCATTTTATACTAATTACTGTCCATATGACTGTATACAAACATTGATAGATAATCTGAGGGTTCATTTCATTTACTGATTCAAAGAGGAAACTAAATAGGAACCAAGCCTCCAGAAATAAGTAGATATTCAAACAAGGATCTGAATAATTTCATAGCAACGATCTGGCATTTTTGATAATTCAATACAGCTCTGACACTAATATATTACTAAGCTAATTCATTGTTGAAAGGTCTCAGATGTAGTCGTTAAGTAGTAATTAAATCTGAATGCAGATAAATTTTCAATTATATTATCAATATTTTCTATGTATGATGTGTATTTTGCTAACTCAGTTTATAAACTGCTTCTTCATCTCCCTCTGCCCTACACAATTTTATGTGACATCCAAACAGAGTGAAGATGTTTTTAGGCTGTTGCCTCGTTTTTGTACTCAAATCAATGCTGTGAGATGTGCAAGGATGGTTGACAATGATTCATTCTAATTTTTTCTTCACCCTGATTAAGGAAGTGCTTCTGTCCCACTCAAAACACAGCTGATAGAGAGAAAAACAATAACGTTTTTCACAGATGACCAATCAAACAGAAGATACAAAATTGTTTTCTGTAGTTGGAATGACAATCGTGGAAGATGCTAGACCGACTAAACAAGCAGGGACTAGATCTTCTGAATAATGGTCGCATTAACCCAGATTACCATCCATTTCTACAACATGAATGTATCAATCAGTCCTGTAAAACACCACAGAGATTTGATTAAAACATGAGCACGTAAAAGGGCTGAATTGCCTTCAAATTAATTTGAAAGATCCAAGATAAATGTGGGTTCCTGGAACCACTATTTTTTAATAAAGAGGGAAGCAGCAAGCATAGTGCTGCTCATTTTGACATAACCATTGTCATTTCCTATTGGATTGAATCATAGACAAACTACAGCTCCAGAAGATATCGTACAACCAAACGCCGCACTCGTTTAGTGCACTTTATCTCTGCACTGAAAGAGTTAGATGATGATCTGATGATCGTCCACAGAAGTACTTGCTCTAATGCTGGACACACCCGAAAATCCTTCAATGCATCATTTGGGTTATTAAATTATGATTTAACAGTGATGGTAATCGATATTGTGACATTGGCTAAAATGTGTTGGTTATAATATAATAAATGGCTACTATGTATGGATAGATATAGGGCGGCACAGTATAGCTGGTAGACGTACTGCCTCACGGCACTAGAGCTCTAGGTTTGATCTTGACCTTGCATGGTGTGTGAGTGGAATTTACACGCTCTTAGACGCGTGGGCTTGTATGTTAATTGGGCTCTGTAAATTGCCTCTCGTGTGTATGGAGTGGATGAGAAAGTGGGATAACAGAACTAGTGTGAATGGATCAATGGTCGGCATGGACTTGGTGGGTCAAAGGGCTGTATCCCTAAACTCTACTAAAACTAAGAACAACTGTAGAAGTATAAACGTAATTTGCAAAAAAATGAGTACCGCTAATTGCCAGAGGTTCTTAAGTAGTGTTGAGCTGCAGATTCTGAAAAAAAGCTTCAATAACGCACCATGGGTGAAAATAAAGAATAAAATGGATGTTATTAGAGGTATCCATTTAGAAAATTAAAATAGATAACTGTCTTGGATGTTTCTTTGTTTCACTATCAAAGGCCCTAGAATGGGCAAGGACAGTATCCATTCTACAGCAACTGAATCTCCATAGCATAAATTCAACCTGAGATTTGGGTTTTAGTTTTAGTTTAGGTTTAGAGATACAGCACGGAAACAGGCCCATCGGCCAACCGAGTCCAAACCGACCAGTGATCCCCGTCCACTAACACCGTCCTACACACACTAGGGACAATTTACACATATCAAGCCAATCAACCTACAAATCTGTACGTCTTTGGAGTGTGGGATGAAACCAAAGATCTTGGAGAAAACCCACACAGTCACGAGGAGAACGTACAAATTCCTTACAGACAGCACCCGTAATCAGGATCGAACCCGGGTCACAGTCACTGTAAGCGCTGTAAGGCAGCAACTCTACCACTGCGCCACCGTGCCACCTAATATTCACTGAGGAATGACTATTACAATCATTTGTAGAAATTGCACTTGTACATTAAACAAACAGTTGGCATCTCTTTAAATGCAAAATGTCCACATATTCACAGGAAAATTACAACTCCTCTCCGATATTTGTACAGGTAGTCATCATTAAATCCTAGTATGGGTTTGGTGAAGAATTAAGCAAACAATTGTACACTTTGATTATCTGATTGCCAACGAGTGGCTACCATAGTTTCAAGCTAACATACAATAATGCTTTATGAAATACATACAGACCTTGATTGCATCATATACTTTACAGTATTCATTCATTGTTACATGTGGAACCATTCTTAGTCACTTGACAGTTTTCTTTAAATACATTTTATCTCCTGCTGTCTGAAAACTATCCTGTCAAAATTCATCCCTTGTATAAATTCCAGGGTCCAGAACCAACACCTGGCTAATAGCTATAATCTGCATATCTAATATTATATTGACTTTCCATACAGAAAATGTTATCCTTTGATCAATTTTGAATATCAGGGCACTGATCCATCTTTTTTGCTATCTAATTAAACTTAATACATTGACAATATTAGAACAGATCTATTATCCAAACACCCCACTCAATATCAACAGGGAATAGATTACGCATTTGAAGATAAACATAATCGCTTGTTCTGCAGCTTCTTGATGCATTTAATTTATATTTGCAATGCAAACTCACACAAGAATACCCCCTTCCAGAACTCAATGGTAATTCATAAAATGTGTAAACTATGCAGTTTTATTTCATTTTAGAATGCATGAACTAACTAAATGTGGCGGCATATCAAAAAGTATACTGTAACAAGTACAGCTAACAAGAATGCATAAAATTCAAAAACATATTTTAAGGGAATCAAATGCAAAAATCTGTGCTGTTATGGATTATGAATATTATCTTGGGAACTAGATGGCAGGATTGCAAAATTATCTGCTCAACTGCAAGATCTAAAGTCAGAATTAACAATTCACAAGAAGATACAAATGCGAGACACATATAAATAAACAGCCTCAGTGAAATTCAGAACAGGAGCATGTTATTTGCCATCCAAGATTGAAAAGATATAACAGGATATATAATCAAATTCCTTAGGCAATAAAGGTCATCATACACAATAGTTTCCAGAAGTCTAATATTGATGCATGGGTAACTACCTAATAAATTCTAAGAGCAATTAACAGTATGTTAATAACTAATTACAGCTACAATGCTATTGAACTTTAGAGTATTTGGGTGCATTAACATATTCTGAAGTTCATGGTGCACTGTTTTGAAAATATATTCTATATAAACTTTAAGATAACAGCAAAACAGACAGGTTCATCATTCACACTGCATCATTGTATACCCTGTTCTCACCAGTACTCTATCAGATAATAATACATTTATAAAAGGCCCTACATCTTTATCAAATATAATTCAGACAGAAGATCTTATACTCTATGCCTCAAACATGTTGTTCCAATATTATACAGTAATATGACACATAAACAACATCACTATAGCACAAAGGTTTCCCAGTAACAAACAGTCACATTGAATATATGGGAATTAGCGTAAACGGAAGCTTAACATGAAAATCTGAAATATCATTCTCCACGGTTCAAATGAAAGATAAATCTCTTGTGAAACAATTGGGTTAAATCACCACAGTCTTGAAGAGTTGAGAAAAAAAACTAAATTGTTTAACCTTAACAAGCTACAGCCAACTTGAGAGAAATGCACAATTAAAGTTTTGTAAGTATTTTGTTGTTTACACAGCAACATTCTTCACTAAATTGCATCAAAGGGCTTTCTATGTTTTAAAGATCTTCAGAAATGTTGTACTCCTGATCTGCACATATTTTTCTTGCTAGTAATTTTTTTTTGAAAAGCACATATACTTAAAATATGGCTAAAGGGCACCTAAAATACGTCTCCTTGTAAAATAAATAAATGTGCTTTGTAATAAAATCTAACATAAGTAAAAACACAAATTATCTGGCCAAACTGCATGCTTCCTTCCATTTCTTCTCTGAATGAAATATAATCCCATTATATGTCCAACACTAAACATCTGCCATCTTCCAGAAATGGGAGAGATTGTATTTAAAAGTATGCAGTATTCCAATAAGCTTCTATTTAAATAAGTATGTCTTTACAATCCAAGTTCAAGCAGCTTACAAAAGCTGGTTTTGGGTGTGAATAACTTTGTTTCTCATTTATTATATTGTTTACAGTGTACTATGTTTACATATTCTGTTGTGCTGCTGCAAGTAAGAATGTCATTGTTCTGTCTGGGACACATGACAATAAAACACTCTTGACTCTTGAAGTTCACCCAGAAGCAGATGATTACGTGTGACACCTTTGCTTTCCCTTCTACAGTACTGTTACTTAATTTACGTTTAACTTTGAATCATTTCATCATGTAGAAGAGCTAAAACTGATTTTCTGGAGAAGCAATTCATTGATATCTAGACTAATGAGGGTTAGCTGGTGGCATACGCTTCTGTAAAATTGCAATATTGAACTGGTGAAATGGAGGAAATGTTATGTTCCATTAGGTTGGTGCAGTTGGCTTTTAGCAAAAATGAAAGTCAGTACTCCTTTTCAACATGTGTAGGAAAGAACTACAGATGCTGGTTTAAATCGAAGATAGACACAAAATGCTGGAGTAATTCAGCGGGACAGGCAGCATCTCTGGAGTGAAGGAATGGGTGACGTTTTGGTCTCGATCCAAAACGTCACCCATTCCTTCTTCCCAGAGATGCTGCCTGTCCCGCTGAGTTATTCCAGCAATTTGTGTCTACACCTTCTCAACATGTTCCATTTTATTACTTGCCCAGAAGAATTTGGATTATGCACAATGATGAAAGGTTAGTTGCCAGTTTATAAACCAATAATTCAATGCCTTTTTTTGTTTCATATTACATTTGAGACAACACTAAATTAGCAACTAATGTGAAGCTAGGAGCTTACATGATGTTGTTGGGACCCCCATCAAAACATGTTAGCCCCTTCAACTGATACTGATCACAGGACAGATTGTAAAGACACTGGCTAGCACCCAGGCTTTGCTGAAAGTGCAGGTCGTTTCACTCACCCGTGGTTTCGACGATGCCTTCAAGGATAACAACTATCTCGAACTGCTCCGTCTGCATTGATCGCTGGGAGAGGTCGTAGAAGGGACTCTTGGGATCAATCACATGGCAGATAGTGAGAGGGGATACGAGGAAAAGTTGATCTGCCCCTGTGCTAAATCCAACGTCCAACTCTAGTTGATCGAGGGGCAAGAATTCTCCCTCGGGCGTCTGCCGGGACTAGACAAGCGTGGAGAGAAGACGTCAACAGAGGGGTATCTACTCGACAAGACATCCTGAAACCGCTTTACAACACAGCCGAGCCATTGCACAATTAACTACTTGACTGAAAATGGTTTCTATTCATGCCCAATGATGCAGATTAAAGAGCGAGTTGGTGTATAGCCCGAAAGATATGTATTATCTCACTACATAGCATTTATGTCTGAATCACGTTGAGGATCTTATCGAACACTTCCCTAAACGTCAAGCATTTCAGCATTTTTTTCACAGTAAATCTTAACAGCTTGAATTCGAAGTTATGTTATGCAATTTGATTATACACTAGTTTGTTGAAAACTATTACTTCCTTAAACTTATTTTTGAATAAATCTATTCATTCAATGGTGTTTCCAGGAATATTATTGGATTTAGTACTATTAAATTTGTACTCCCATTAAAGAAAAACTAGTGAACTTTACATGTGGATGTTTACTGGTTTATTGAGATGATAAGTTTCTTAAAGTTTATTTTTGAATAAATATATTCATTCAATGGTCCGGTTTCCAGGAATATTATTGGATTTAATGGTATTGGATTTGTGCTCCCAAAGTAAAACTAGCGTACCTTTTGTGTAGATGTTTATCTGTCTATTGAAATGATTATATTTCATAAGTGATAGGAGCAGAAATATCCCATTCAGCCCATCAAGTCTACTCGGCCATTCAATCGTGGCTAATCTATCTTTCCTCCTCAAACGCATTCTCCTGCCTTCTCCCCGTAACCCCTGACACCCCTTGAAATTATTAGTTTCTTAAACATTTTTTTTGAATAATTCTATTCATTCAATGACCCAGTTTCCAGGAATATTTTTGCATTTGTGCTTAACGTATTTCAGTCAAAGCTAAAAGAGCGTGGTTAATTTCCCAGTTAAGTCAAGAGTCGGCTTGGATCATTCAATCAATCCACAACTAGCCACTTTGACCGACATCTCAGTAAACGTTTTCAGACTAATTACTTCAAACTTTAATGTGCAAGGATTATAGTTATGGGATTCAAATGACCCTAATTGGGGAGAAGAGTTTAAGGTGCCTGGCTCATTCCATTTAATTACATTTATTTATGAACACTCCTTCCATTTGAAGAGATAGGTGGCTGACAAGTGTAAATCAGCGACCCGGTACTGCACTATATCTCAAGGAAATCGTCGGTTCGACGCCCACACGCCCCGACATCTCTTCACTCTTTTACTGCTCACTTTATGAGCTTGTTAAATCACACTTTATGTAAAAAAGCCGACGTCCATCTCTTGGCCAGTAAACCTCCATCAACCTTGCGATACATTAAGGTGAAGCCTCTCGGCATTTTACAGAATGGCCTTCAGTAACTGTAATACTGGATTATGGAACGTGAAATGTTGCAGCCAGAATTACATTTTGAGACCTTAAACATCGGGGGCTTGCTTCTTCAAGTTAGGTTTTCGTAAAAAAATATATAGGTATCCATCCTTACACCAAAAAACATGTATTCCAAATAAACTCGGTTGTTTAAGCTCCTCGACAAACCTAATGCAAAATAATTCGGCATGTCATTTTAAGAGGGGTTATGATACTTAGTCAGAATTGTGTTTCAAACACTTCTTTAAGTGGCGCCCAGCAAGCACGCTTTTCAACGTGAATCATTGCATTACATGGATATCTGGACTGATTTCACACGTCAGGGTAGGTAGGTACCCACACCGTGCATTTTGAGATACGTGTACAAACCCCGCGGAACATGTGCGTGTGTATAAAATGAAAAAAAGCCAATCGGGCCATAACACGGGTCTTAGTGTTTTTATAAATTCTGATCCACCAGGCACCTTCCTTCCAAATCATTCAGGCTTCACGGGGTGAGGTGGGGCAATGGAATGGGATTTCAACTGGATGTTATAAAGGCAAACGTGATTGTTGGTTTCGCCAATAAGGAGGGGAATGGATCGCCAAGTATTGGAGGAAAGAAAATAGTCCAAAACTGATGTGGCAGCAAAGAGAGAAAAAATAGCGAAAAATGTCACTGGCAATTAATGAGCAGCTGGTAACCTGATTTTTGAGATGTTCAAGCGAGAAGTATTATTCCCTGTCCCCATTCCCGCTCCTGCCCACTCCCTGCCCCCCAAACACCGTGACCCAATCACTGCGTTTTGAAGAGAATCTGTACCAAATCTCAGCCTGCCCCGATCATATTCTGTTGTCATTTCAAAAGAACCATGTGTGTGTGTGTCAGATATATATATATATATACACACATACACACACACACACATACATATATATATACACACATACATATCACACCCACGTAAGATACATCTCATACATGTATATCACACACACACACATCATACCCACACATATAAACACGTACATATCACACTCGTAACTCATTCACACCTCACAGACAACACATATATATCACACACGCACGTATGACATATTTCTCAGAGACGCATAAATATCTCATACAGAAATATCACACATACACACAAGACACTAATTTCTCTCTCTCACACAGAGCTCACAATGCAAAAATTGACCCATTCCCCACTTCCCAATAACCCCCTTGTCGCTGCAAACATACACATGCAATAAACGCATGAAGAAGTTACATTCTTGCGGGTAGATGGGAGGGGGGGGGGGGGGGACGCCACTTACTTTGAGCAGTTTGCAGCGTATCTGTGCGGACACCATGTGGCTATTGCGGAGATTCCCCACTCTGAACATGAGAGTCAGCCTGCCGTCTCTCATGGAGATCACGGCAAATTCGCTGAACATGAGGGTCTCCGCCCGCTTCTTGGGCTGGGACATCTTGATGAACATGCAGCCGATCAGGAAAGCATCGACGATGGAGCCGAGGATGGACTGCAGGAGGAAGAGGATGATCCCCTCTGGGCACTTGTCCGTGATGTACCTGTATCCGTACCCGATGGTCGCCTCAGTCTCAATAAAGAAGAGGAAAGCCGAGGGAAAGTTGTAGACGTTTGCAACACACGGGGTGTAGTTGTCATCGTGAGCTTGGTTGAGGTCGCCTCGGATGTAGGCGATGAGCCACCACATGGTCGCCATGAAGAGCCAAGCCACAGTGTATGTGAGGATGAAGATAAACAAATTCCAGCGCCATTTCAAGTCGACCAAAGTAGTAAATAAATCCGAGATGTAGCGGCCGGTCTCGCCGCTTAGATTCCCGTGTTGTACATTGCAGCGCCCGTTCTTGTCCACGAACCTCTGCCGCTTTTTCTTGGGTGGCTGATTGAACCCAGAACTGCTGGACAAGGTGGTTACTACTTGGTAATCGTCACCAAATTTTCTTCGGAGTGCGGACATAATATGGGCAACTGAGCGGATTAAATAGTCAGTGCAATCAGTGCAATACAATGCAAACGTTAACTTGCTTCCTTCCTTCCCCTCCTCGCTCTTTCTCTCTACCCCTCTCTTCCCCTCCCCTCCTTGTGCACTTCCCGACCGCGACCTGGTCACCCAGGCGAGAAAACGCAGAGGTATCAACCCTCCGAGCCACACAAAGAAATTGCAACCCCTCGCTCTTTTGCAAATGCGCACAAAATCATTGCTTCCAGCCTCTCGGGTTCTGCAGCCAAAAATGGAAAAAAAAACACACACACACCCGAGTCAGTCAGTCCGCAGGCAAAAACCCGTCCCCTGGTGCACCTCCTTCCTCCGCAGGTCTCGCCTTCTTTGCAAACCTGACCTGGGGGGCTCGATCCTCTCGGGGTTCAGGCGGCCCGTCCCCTGGACAGAGGGAGAGGGAGAGGGAGGGGTCTGGGGAGGGAAGGGAGGGTCTATTAAACTGCCACAGCCTGCAGTGCCTCCAAAAGTTCACCCGCAGCCAGCATTATTACTTCCACACCATGGTACTTTCTCTCTTCCTCTCCCCTGCTTGAGCCCAGGTCTTGGCGCTGAAGCGGAGCGAGTCAAACCAGGCATTCGTTGTTGCGGGGTCCCGCGCTCTCTCACCCTCCCTTTCTATTTCAGCATCCCACCCATTCGTAGTTTTTTTTTAAGATAAGATCTTCTTCCAAATGGTGCTTTGCAGCAGTACCTCCCTTCTTCCTCTTGTCTGGGCTGGTAAGGCGCTTCGGGTACCAATGTGTAAGGGAGAGAGAGAGAGAGAGATGAGCGCTGCTGCTGTTGCCGGCGCTGCGGACTGACTCTCTGCCCCTCTCCCTCCCTCCCTCCCTCCCTCCCTCGCTCCTCTCCCCGGAGCTGAGCGCGTCCTCGTGGTGCAGGTGAAACGGAGTGCGCGCCCCCGGGGCAGGGGGTGGGGTCCTTGATAGTTCTGGTCCCATTTCCCCTAGTGATACAATTTTCTAAAATAATGGAATCAATCATTAAGTTGCTTGGACTCGAGGGCTTGAGCTACAGGGTGAGGTTGGGGTGATCTCATAGTGGTGTATAAAATCATGAGGGGGATAGATAGGGAGAATGCATAGTGTCTTGCCCTTAGAAGGGAATCAAGAACCAGAGGACATAGGTATAAGTTGACGGGGGGAAGATTTAATACGAACCTGAGGGGGTAACTTTTACACACAAACGGTGGTGGGTATTATGGAACAAGTTGCCTGAGGAGGTGGTTGAGGCAGGTACAATGAGAGCATTTAAAATACATTTGGACAGGCTCATATCCGTCTGAACCCATCCCATACATGTACCTGTCTAAATGTTTATTAAACGTTGTGACAGTACTTGCCTCAACAACCTCCTCAGGCAGCTCGTTCCATGCACCCACCACCCTTTGTGGGAAAAGGTTACCCCTCTGACTCCTATTAAGTCTTTACCCCCCACACCTTAAACCCCCCCACCTATGCCCTGGTCCCTTGGATAATTGTCTAATAATCGTGAAGGAATGATCAGCTAGGTTTTCAAATGACTGCCACTACCCAGTAGCTACTGATCTCAATGGGTAAATATTTATTCAAGTTTCTATTGATTTCTGCCTTGGAAGCTGATACAACAATTCTGTCACTTGGGGTTGGCACAGTGGCATAGCAGTGGAACTGCTGCCGTACACTACCAGAGACCTGTGTTCATTCCTCACTATGGTGTGTCTGTGTGGAGTTTATGGGCCCTTCAATGGTTCAATTATTCTTTATTATCACATGTACTGAGGTAAAGTGAAATTGTTATTTTGCATACAGTTTGGTAAATTATTACCATACATAAGCATAATCCCAAGTAATGTACAAAGTGTATAGAAATAGCCCACTGAGACCATGTACGAGTCACCAGGTTTTGTGGTATTTTCACAGTCCCAGCTGTAGTTGGCAATAAAGGCCCGTTGCAGCCGTTGCCTCCGTCTGGATCGTCCAGCGATCCATCGTCCCTCTCCTCACCCAACCACCGTCAGCTTTTATGTCCAAAGGCCTCCTGCAGCCAACCTTGAGGGCACGGAAGGTAAGACCCCAGTTCCAACTTCCTTCATTAATTTGTCCCAACATGTCCATGCTGACCAAGATGCCCCATCTAAGCTAGTCCCATTTGCCTCCTGTTGGCCCTTTCCCATCTAAACCTTTTCTATTCATGTACCTGTCCATGTGTCTTTTAAATGATCTTATTGTATCTGCCTTCACTGGCAGCTCGAAATGTGTAGAAAGAACATCAGATACTGGTTTACTCTGAAGATAGACACGAAGTGCTGGAGTAACTCAGTGGGTTAAGCAGCATCTTTGGAGAAAAGGAATTTGTGACTTTTCGGGTCGGAAGCCAAAATTTGGATTCGACTTGGAAACCGGTCTGAAGAAGGGTTCCAACACAAAACATCACCTATTTCTTTCTTCCAGAGATGTTGCCTGACTCGTTGAGTTACCCCAGCACTTTATGTCTATTCTCTGGCAGCTCCTTCCATATACCCAGCACCTTCTGAGTGTAAAAGTTGCTCCTCAATTTGCTATACATTGATCTACAAAGTGGGAGCAGGAGTGACTTTTCTGCCTCTCAAGCTTTCTTTGCTTTTCAATTAGAATGTGGTTGATCTGATTTATCACCACAATACTGCATTGCCGTCCGTCTCCTGGTAACTGTTCACCCTCCTTAGTTTAACTTGGCATCATGTTCGGCACAGACATCTCTCCGATTTAAACCAGCATCTGCAGTTCTTTCCTAAATATTGTGATTTGTTTAGTTTAGTTTAGAGATAGAGCACGGAAACAGGCCCTTCAGCCCACCAGATTCACGCCGACCAGCGATCCCACACATTAACACTATCCTACACCCACTAGGGACTATTTTACATTTACCAAGACAATTAACCTGCAATTAACCTACAAACTGTATGTCTTTGGAATGTGGGAGGATACCAAAAATCTTGGAGAAAACCTATGCAGGTCACGAGGAGCCTGAAATCTGCAACATCCACGTTCAGGAACAGCTTCTTCCCCACAGCCATCAGACTATTAAACACAACTTCAAACAAACTATGAATTATAACAACCTATTGCACTTTATCTGTGTATTTATGTGTGTATATATATATATATTCTATGATATATGGTCACACTGATTTGATCTATATTTATGTCTAAAATATTCTGTCAGCAGCAAGCTGCAGCAAGCAAGAATTTCATTGTCCTATCTGGGACATATGACAATAAAGTCTCTTGACTTGACTTGAGAACGTACAAACTCGGTCCAGACAGCACTTGTAATCGGGATCGAACCCGGGTCTCGGGCGCTGCATTTGCTGTAAGGCAGCAATTCTACCACTGCACCACCGTGATCTACATGTCCTGTTTCTGTGCTGTAGTGTTCTATGTTCCTGCTTATCAATAATCATCCTGCATCCGTATTAAAATATTTAAAGACTCATTCAAAGGGAGGCATAACCTCCTTCATTCTGTATTGAATTGCCTGAGTAATAAATGAGACTGTTGTTTTTTTGACGTACGCTACACAAATTCACTTGACCCTCTGAGAGAAAAATAGTATCAGCTCATATCTGTCTTTAACTAGAGATGCTCTATTTTTAAGCAGTGATTCCCCAGTTCTAGATTCTTCCAAGGAGAAATATCCTCTCTACATCCACCTCTACAGAGCAATGGGGATCCGGTGTGGGGGGACCGCCATGAGGGAGGTGGGGAATAAAGGGGGACCTGGCGCGGATACTCTGTAACTTTGCAGCGTCCTTTATGGGCGACTATTTGCATACCTTGGGTAAAGAATTTCACTGTGACATGTCACATGTGACAATAAAGTATTAATTCAAAGTATTCTGAACAATCCCCTTGCATGACTGCAACAGGATTTCAAAAGATTGATCCTTTAAGCTAATTTCCCAGTTCACCAATGAGAAAGGCAGCAAATCCCTTATTCCCAAATAAAAAAACACTATATTGGGACATTAAAAATAAGCCAATCATTAGTTTTCCAATCACGAGAAATATTGGGAATAATGAAACATTAAAAAGAGTAAAATAACGTTCTCAGTAAACTTTGTCTTTTAAGGGCCCTTACTATATTGGGACATTTTAAAAATAACTATCATTCATTTTTTTGCTGGCTTGTTAAACTGGCATGGGATTCTAAGTTTGTAATTAGGTGCCTTTTCTTTCCATGAGCCACAATGAACTGGTGTAATTAAGGATGATCTATTTTTGTTTTTCTTTTCCCTCTGAAACTTTGCAAGTGTTTCAATTAAAGTTGGATCTCTCGTGATTTGGATATATTTGGCTTCTATTGGTTCCTTTTTAAACATTTTTTGCATGTTCTAATCTGAAAAGTGGCAAACAACACGTTACAATGCAATAAAAAATTCATTCTTCAAATAACTATAGTTTCTACTATTTGGTTAAGGTGAGAGATACAGCGCGGATACAGGCCCTTCAACCCACCAAGTCTACGCAAGCTAGCAATCACCCCGTACACTAACACTATCCTACACACTAGGGATAATTTACAATTTTACCGAAGTCAATTAACCGACAAACCTGTATGTCTTTGGAATGTGAGAGGAAACCGGAGCACCCGGAGAAAACTCAAGCAGTCACGGGGAGAACCTACAAACGCCGTATAGACAGAGCCCATAGCCAGGATCGAATCCAGGTCTCTGGTGCTGTAAGGCAGCAACTCATCCACTGCGTCACTGTGCTGTCCTGATACCTTTATAAAATAAAAATAATGGCCATGGTATTCAGAACAGACATAATTCTCTGGACACTGGTGCAGGGAGATACAAGAAATGCTTTCCATGGGTGGTCACTTGTCAAATCTACACCTCTTTTCATCAGAACGAAGACTGGAATGCGCCCCAGTAGGCCCGACACATCCTCCCAGGGGACTGCGGTGAAGCCGGGTGGCGAGTCCTGTCTCGGCCAAAGGAGCCTCAGCGGTGGTGGCTGCAGCGGGAGAATCTGTGGCAACGGGTGACTCAGGCAACAGGAGACTCTGTGGTGATGGGGTCTTGTGGTCAATGAGCGTGAGGGGGGAGTGGAAGACAATGGGGACCCGGCGTGGGGCGACCACGGTGAGGGACGGTGGGAATCTAGTGTAGAATCCTCTGCCCAGGGGATAAGTCTGCATTTGTCTGTTTGTTCATTTGTTCCGGTGAAGGTGCTGTGCACACGGCAGCCAGCTAACGTCGCTTGCCTCTTTCTTTTTGTTTTCACTTTTAAATTCAAATTTTTGTGGGCCTTGTGTGTTGTGACTGTCAGCAGAATAATTTCCCTCCAGGGATGAATAAAGTTTTATCGTATCGCATCTTCACTTTTGTTAGTGGTCTGTTTTTCTTGTGCACGTACATATTACAGGCACAGAGTGATGATTTGACTGTCAGAATGAATTTGGAAACACAAGCTTACAATAAATACCACCTAGTATACTTAATTTTTGCTTTTACTAAATCCAGTTTAGAAAGTTAATATTATGTTGATCTCTACTGCAGTTGGGTTGGAATATAAAAGTAAGTTGCAATGTTGCAATTATACATGAGGCATGTCTAGAATACCATGTACAGAATTGCTTGATATTACGTACTTTTAGCTATGTCTAGAATCCTATCTGCAGTATTGGTTTGATGTTACACAAGCACCTTCAGCCTCTGCAGATGTGGCAACATACATTTGCGAGATTTCTGGGGTTCATGTGCTGTTCTATCAGGACTAACTGAATAAGTTGTGTCTCCATAAGAACAAGAGATGATCTGTGAAATGAGGGCAGGGGAGAGGGGAAGGAAAGAAAGGGGAAGAGAGGGGAAGCGGCGGTAGACAAAAGTGCTGGAGAAACTCAGCGGCTGCAGCAGCATCTATGGAGCGAAGGAAATAGGCAACGTTTCGGGCAGAAACCCTTCTTCAGAGGTTGGGCGGGAGAGAGGGAGGGTGAGTAGGAAGAGGGGGTCAGAGAGAGAGTTTGGGAGGGTGAGTGGGGTGGGAGAGGTAGAGGGAGGGTGAGTGGGAACGGGCTGGGAGGGAGAGCGGAAGGTGAGAAGGGAGACACAGTGATTGAAAGATCAGAACTGATTCCAATCTATAAAAAAACGCGGTTGATTCCTACCACAATTACATAAATGTTAAAAAGTAAAATTGTTGTTTGATTTTCCATAAAATTTAATTTCTACAAAAATGTACAAATAGCTTAATTTACAGCAAAGTATACAATCACAGCATCTTAAGGATATTCCTGAAGAAACAACAGCGAACATCTTATGGATATTGGTCAGGCTTTACTATTTATAATGTGGTGTGGAATTAATTGGTCTTATGCATGCCTTGGAGCTTGAAGCAGCATTATTCCCTTTGCTTTCAACCAAACTCTAAATAAAGATGTGGCTGGTTACTGTACCAAACGAGGCATCAAACAAAATAAGTAAAGGATGATTTTACTGAATTGCTATTTCTAATAAATGTGACTTAAAATATCTACAGCATTTTTGACCCATCAGTATTCACTTTTATTACATACTTTATTCATCTAATTATTCATTAGATTTATTTTAAAACTGTAAATTAAAAACAAAAATTGTTAAATACTAACATTTACATCATCTAAACAGGGATTCAATTAAAAAATATAAAGCTGTTAATAATACATTCTGATATTTTCTTGCCAATAATCTATGCTGTGATTTTTGAATGTTCTAACTGAGTGGTGACTGATATTTAAATGGTATTTAGATGCAAATAGAATTGTTTTCTATACTGTCATGAATATGAGCACTGGTTTCTGTTTCAATATATTTATTCACCAAAAACATGGTTGTATTTCTTGATAATCAGTAGTAACATTAAATCAGTTACAGAAACTAAGGTACCAAATAACATTGACTTAATTTAAGGATTGTTTCAAACATTTTGACAGTAATTAGATATTGTTTTTGCTCTTTAATTACGTTCAACTATTAATTTAAGGCATCTGACCACACAGCTATTCCCAAATGAATTTGCAATGACATTGTTGGGTAATTGGGTTCATTAGAAGACTGTGGATTTAAGTCAAAGATGGACACAAAGTGCTGGAGTAACTCAGTGGGTCAGGCAGCATCTCAGGAGAAAATAGGAAAAGCACTTTGTGTCTATCTTTTATATAAACCACTATCTGCAGTTCTTGGTTTCTACATTGTGGATTTAAGTCAACTGATTCATTGGAAGTGTTTTTATAGCTTGAGCAATAGCACGCATCATGCTATTTATAATGTACTTTCTCCAAAAGTAAATGCAAATTTAGTGTGGGCACATGACATGCCCAGTTGAGATATGAGTAATGCTTAATATGTTTTCAACCATTCAGTCAAAAAGCTTGCACAACTTGTTTTAGTTCACTCCAGATCACTGAGAGCCGTGAGTTCTTTATAGATTTTGTATCAAAAGTAAGAATGGCAATGAAATTAATCGGTGAAGTTTCTTCCACCATTAAGTACTCAGAGTCATGTTGCGTAGCACCCACTGTTGCGATTGGACTCCACTGCAGTCCTTCATGGCGGGAACCATTTTTTCTTCCTCCGTTGGCTCATCCAGACATTGATTACTATTTACATGTCGTAGTGTAAGCCTCTGGTGGATGGAAGTGGAAGGAGAAAGAAAGCAATGAGCTGAGAACAATGTAACATATACATTAACGATAAACTGAATTCATACAATGCAATTGACCTGGTCGGTCTCAAGACACTGCAAGGGTCGAGGGGGGAGACTTAACATTTGATACTGAACCAAAGCTATTGTATAACAAACACAAGGGCCGCACAGTTGTGGTAGAGTTGCTGCCTTACAGCACCAGAGAACTGGCTTCGATCCTGACTATGGGTGCAGTTTGCACTTTCTTCCTGTGAATGTAGCCGTTTCCTCCGGGTTCTCTGGTTTCCTCCCACATTCCAAAGACATGCAGGTTTGTAGTTTAATTGTCTTCTGAAAACTGTCCTAATGTGTGCAGGATAGAACTAGTGTATGGGTGATCATTGGTTAGTGTGGATTCAGTGGGCCGAAGGACCTGTTTCCATGCTGTATCTCTAAAACTAAAACTTGGCCAAATGCTTGGTCAAGCAACGAGGCTTTATAAAGAGTATAACAGGAGCATGAGAATGGCTCTGATGGTTTCACCGCTGATATCCTAAAAAGCTGAAAGCATTACTGTCGGTGGTGAAGCTGTTCAGAAAGAGGAACTTGCGCTCGTTCATATGTTGTAGGAACAGAATTAGGCCATTCGGCCCTTCAAGTCTATTCTGCCATTCCATCATAGGTGATCTATGTTTCCCTCTCAATCCCATTCTCCTGCCTTCTCCCCATAATCCCTGGTACCCAAGAATCTGGTAATTTTTGTACCCAAGAAACTGGTAATCAAGAATCTGTTACTCTCCGCCTTAAAAATATCCTTTGACTTGGTCTCCGCAGCCGTCTGTGACAATGAATTCCACAGATTGACTACCATCTGACTAAAGGAATTCCTCCTCATCTCCTTTCTAAAGGTATATCCTTTTATTCTGAGGTGACGGCCTCTGGTGCTAGACTCTCCCACCAGTTGAAACATCCTCTCCACATCCACTCAATCCACTCCTTTTATTATTCGGTAAGTGTTAAATGAGGTCCCCCCCACTGATCCTTCTGAACTCCAGCGAGTACAGGCACAGAGCCATCAAACATTCATCATATGTTAACAAAATCATTCATGGGATCATTTTCGTAAACCTCCTCTAGACCCCGTCCAACGTCACCACATCCTTCTTCAGTAATAGGGGACAAAACTGCTCACAATACTCCAAATGCGGTCTGACCAGTGCCTAAAGCCTCAGTATAACATCACTGTTTTCTAAATTCTAGTTCTCTCTAAATAAATACTAGCATTTCATTCACCTTCCTTACTACCGATACGACTTAATTAAAATTATTTTAATCCTGTACCAGCAGTCCCAAGTCGTTTAACACTCGTTGAAGGAGCATCGATCAGTGTAAGGGGCTGGAAGAAGCTAGGCAAAGATCCTGGAGGAATTTGAAACGTTTGATTTTTAAACTGGCTGTTATTAGGCTGAAAGCCCATAAAAATCAGCATTTATCAGGAATAGAAAGTAGAATTTTGAATATCAGCTTTACTACACTTAAAATTATATTATAACGGTTACATTTGAAACATGAGTTTCCTACACTATAGCAGATATGGCATAATAATACTTGGCTGTATTTTGAACCCAAATCTTGATTTTGTTCTCTTATATACTTCTTTCACCCTTTAGATTTTACAGATACAGCGTGGAAACAGGCACATCGGCCCACCGAGTTAGCACCGATCAGCGATCACCCCGTACACTAGCACTATCCTACACACTAGGGATAAATTACAGTTTTTACCCAAGCCAATTAACCTACAAACCTACAGGTCTTTAGAGTGTGGGAGGGATGTGGGGAACCCATGTGGTCACATGGAGAACATACAAATTGCATACAGACAGCAGCTGTAATCAGGATTGAACCTGGATCTCTGGTGCTGTAAGGCAGCAACTCTACCACTCTACCAGTAAGGCAGCAACTCTACCGCTGCGATACTCTGCCTATGCAGTGGTTTCAATTGGAGAAACTCAGCGGGTGAGGCAGCATCTATGGAACGAAGGAAATAGACAATGTTCCGAAACGTTGCCCATTTCCTTCGCTCCATGGATGCTGCCTCACCCGCTGAGTTTCACCAGCATCTTTGTCTACCTTTGATTTTCCAGCATCTGCAGTTCCTTCTTTAACAGTGATTTCAATGTGTTCCTTTTCATTCCAGACTTCATTACAGGAAATATATAAACATCACAACAATCGTAGGAGTTGAGATGAGCACTTGCTTTGCCCTTCAGTAAGATAGTAGAGGTAAGATCTTATCCTTAACTCAATCTTGACATGTATGACCCCCATAACCCTAATAATCTATCTCAGGCTTGGAGAGTTATAATGTCTGTCTTTTATACACGTAAATATATTTAAAGAAAACTCACTTACCTTAAACATACACCCAAAGTAGAAAAACACAATTAATGTCTACACAGAAAAATTCAACATGCTAACATTTACAGGTTAAGTTCTAACACAGCACCAAGTGCCACATAACAACAATTTCTGATAGACAAAAATGCTGGAGAAACTCAGCGGGTGAGGCAGCATCTATGGAGCAAAGGAAATAGACAACGTTTTGGGTCGACACCCTTCATCAGTCTGAAGAAGGGTTTCGACCCGAAACGCGTCCTATTTCCTTCGCTCCATAGATGCTGCCTCACCCGCTGAGTTTCTCCAGCATTTTGATCTACCTTCAATTTTCCAGCATCTGCATTTCCTTCTTTAACAATTTCTGATATTTATAATATGTCTCAGAATTTGTGAAGAGTGCTTGACTGCAAAAAAAAAAAACATTTTTTGATGCACAATACCATTATTTTTATTTTCTTTGGTGTGCTGCAGTTTGGAATGGATAGAATGGCAAAGCTTCCTTTGTCTCTGGCCAGATCCTCAATTATCTTAACAAGTGTCCCCATAAAAATATCACAAGTTCTATTCTTCCCTTCATGCCTACTTATCTTCATTGATTCAACCCACTCGGAAAACAAAGCTTGTTGACCATCGCAAACATTTGTAGAATTAGCCCAGGTATGTATTGGGTGGGTCTTAGTTCATGGCCCTCTCACCTCCAAAACTGAAAGTTATTGTTTCAAGTCTGCTTTGGCAGAATTGAGCACTAAGGAATGAAGTTGATACTCCAGTGTAGTACTGAATGGGTGCTACATGGTTGTAAGTTCTAGTGTTGTACTGCGTGAGTACTGTATGGTTGGATGTTTCCATGTAGCACTGAATGCGTACTTCATGGTTGGATGTTCTAGTACTGCATGAGAGCTGCATGGTTGGTCATCCTAGTGTAGTACTGCATGAGAGCTGCATGGTTGCGTTCCAGTGTAGTACTAAACAAGTGCTGCATAGCTGGACGTTTTCATGCAGCACTGAATGCGTGCTGCATAGTTGGATATAGTATTAAATGTGTGCTGCGTGTGGGTGCATTGGTGGCCTTAAGATGCTTCTGTTTGACCAGATAAAGGACAATGTAATTGATAATTGTGAGAGAATTTTGCTAAATTTTTAACTGTTCTGCTTGCTGACACATATTGCGAAACTAAAGATGTTGCATTGTTCTTGGGAAAGCATTGGCCGAATGATTGGAGCATTGTGTACAGATATCTGTTTCTTTGTGCGTGATGTATTTCACAAGTTTCACTTGGTGATGACAATATCTACTGCTATCTACTTATGGGAGAATACAGCGAGTGGATTATGTTACTCTCTATGTTAACACATAGTCATTTATTAATATTGAATAGTTAAGCACAATTTTTGTTCCTTGTAGTTTATTTCTCTTTAGGTTTTATGGTATTATTCATTATTTGGCAGCTAGTTTATATAACCAATGATTTTGGATAGAAAAAACCCAATCTGTCTTCTGTGAAGTTGAACTAAAACACTAGGATTGACACAAAGTGCTGGCGTAACTCAGCGGGTCAGGCAGCATCTCTGGAGAGCATGGATAGGTGATGTTTTGAGTCGGCAACCTTCCTCAGATTCTCCAGAGATGCTGTCTGACCCGCTCAGTTACTCCAGCAATCTGTGTCTTTTTCATTGTAAACCACCATCTGTAGTTGTCTGTTTCTCTAACGCACTATGAACTCATATTTAGAGCAAAGGCTAGAAGCTTCAGTTCCACCCTGTTGGGGTACTTATAAATTTATTATTGACACCGATATCAAGTTAAAAAATTCAAACAAAAAGTGTAGATGCTGGAAATCCAAATTAAAACAGAAAATACTGGAAATACTCAGCAGGGTCTGTTTCCACAGAGGCGGCCTGGTCTGCTATGTATTTTCAGCATTTTCTGTTTTATTATAGTTTGTTTGTATTTTAGTTTGGGTTATGTTTAAAAGTTGCTCCTCAGCTGTTATCAGGCACCTGAACATCCTACAACAACTAGAGAGCAGTCCTGAGCTACTAGAGTATCTGCCTCATTGGAAACCCGCAGACTATCTATGATCAGACTTTACTGGGCTTTATCTCACACTAAACGTTATTCACGTTGTCCCCTTTGTCATGTGTCTGTACACTGTGGACGGCTCGATTGTAATCACGTATTGTCTTTCCGTGGACTGGTTAGCATGCATCACTGTACCTTGGTACACGTGACAATAAACTAAACTATATTGACTGTAATTCTTGCCAATTGATAAACACACAAAAGCTTTGGGTATTAGTGTCTGACAGACATCTCCTACTGCAAAGAAATGTCCTTCCCCAACCTGTCTACCTTCTGCAGAACATTTCATTTCACTCTATGCAATATCAATCAATCAGTTTTCTCTGCAATTCTCTCTGCTTCTTACTTCTTCCACCAAAGGAACATTGTACAATTTCATTACAACCTGTATTATTCATTCTTATACTGGTCTTTCTTGGCATAAAATATACATGGCCTCACTAGCTCTTGGTTCACCTTGCACACACTGGTCAATTATTTATATCTATTCTGATCTTTGAGAAGATTCACTGCAAACATCAATGTGCTCCCTGGGGCTCATTGTCCTACCTTCAAAAGGACCACAAGGGGCCCAAAACTGCTTGATATGCATACAACATAGAACAGTACAGCACGGGAACAGGCCCTTCGGCCCACAATGTACATGATGCCAAGTTAAACTAATCTCTACCTGCACGTGATCCATATCCCTCCATTCCCTGCATAACCATGTATCTGCATCACAGCATGGCTTGGGAACAACTCCCCCCCCAAATGGCAAAAAAATTGTAGAGAATTGTGGACATAGCCCAGACCATCACGCAAACCTACCTCCCTTCCATTGACTCCATCTACACTTCACGCTGCCTCGGCAAGGCCACCAGCATGATCAAGGACCATTGTCATCCCGGTCACTCCCTGTTCTCCCCTTTCCCATCAAGCAAGAGGTACAGAAGTGTGAAAACGCACTCCTACAGATTCAGGGACAGTTTCTTCCCAGCTGTCATCAGGCAACTGAACCATACGTTGGTTGGCGGTGCGACTCACGTTGCAGCGGCCCCTACAGACTGTCTGTCTTTTTATTGTTTTTATTTTGTGTCTTGTTAAATGTAGATGTTCGTGCTTTTTTCAATACTGTTTTTGAATGTGTATATGTGGGGGGCGGGGGGAGGGGGAAACTTTAAAAAACCTCTTTCCAGCACGGGGGACCCGACCTTTTCCCTGTCGGGTCTCCGTTGTCGTTGGGGCCGAGCACCATGGAGCGGCGTCCAACCGGAACAACCTGGCGGCTCCAGTCGCAGACCCTGCGGACTACTCACCATCGTGGGGCCGGCCGGCCTCAGAGCGCAGGGAGCGGTGGTGGCTCGCTGCTGCGGCCCGACTCCGGAGCTCGGAGACTCCAGCTGCAGACCTGTGGATGGAACATCGGGAGCTCGCGGGTCCGGGTGGGAGACCGCTTGTCGGAGCTCCCGCAACGCAACTTCTCCAGCCCGTGTCGTGGGGTTGGAACGACCCGGAGCTGGGCCGTACATCGCCTGGCGCGGCTTTAATGGCCGCGGAACATTCCAGCGCCCGCCAGGGGCTCCAACCTTGTGACTTTTGGGCCTGGAACGGGGCTGTACATCACTGTGGGACTTACCATCGCCCGCCTGGGGCTTCGACATCGGGAGAGAAATGGTGCAGGGGAGACAAAAGATGTTGCCTTCCATTACAGTGAGGAGGAGATTCACTGTGATGGATGTTTGTGTAAATTAAATTGTTTGTATGTCTTGTAGGAATTGTTTTGTTTGTATGGATGTGGAAATGGAGTTTTGTTTGTGCCTCACTGAGGTTCAAATGACATGGAATAAATATTGTATTGCATTGTATCCTATCATCAACGAGAGAGTAGTCTTGACCTCCCATTTACTTCATTGGAGGCCCTCAGACAAACTTTAATTGGACATTACTGGACTTTATCAAAGACTACATTGTATTCCCTTTATCCTACATCTGCACAATGTAGACGGCTTGACTGTAATCATGTAGTCTTTTCACTGACTGGATAGCATGCAACAAAAAAGCTTTTCACTGTACCTCGGTACACCTGACAATAAACTAAACTGAAATCTGCCCAGAGACTTCTGTGACACAATGTAAAAAAAACACATTTGCAGTACACATCATTGTAATGCATAAATCCACAAATTGTGGGACAAGCAAACTAAATCATTAAGCCATCATTTTGGGAAATTTTTTCTGCAGTCTTGGAAACAACAATTATCGTTGATCCAACTGCCACTAAAATCAGAGGCGGGATTATGTTTGTGAACAGAATCCTCCGGGTTCAGCGTAGATTATTTGGACTGGAGATAATGGAGAGCTCCAGATCATTAAAATATTCAAGCGTTCAGTATTTTCAGTTTTGATTGACTTTCTAGTTAACAGCATTAGAATTTAATCAACACACATTTTATTTTAAGCACTAGCTGATTGATTTTTAACAGCTCATCTCAATCGTAAACTATGATGAGCAAGAATAAAGATAAACCCAAGTCTGCTTCGTGATCCACGCCCTACACTGATATTGTAGAAACAAGGAACATCCAAGACTAAAGAACAAACTGCTGGAGTGGTAACTTTGGCAGAAAGTTGTTGAATTTGATAATAATGGAATGCAACAGGAATTAAAATGGGATTAGTGCCAGACTGGAGGGAGATGTTGACTCGGTGATTTCGCTACAAAGTGTCCATCCAGTATTTTCTGTTTACACTTCAAATATCCAGCTGTAGTTTTTTTTTGATTTTCAGATGTTAAACCAATGGGTTGTATGACTGCAGGGAGGACAGGTTTAGTGGGATATGGACCAAACTAGCTTAGATGGGGCATCTTGGATGGTATGGACATGTTGGGCATGTTTCAATGCTGTATAAATGCACTAACGGGAAAAAAGAGTAACTAGGGTGAGACTAGGACCCCTCAAAGACCAATGAGGTCATCTCTGTGCGGAGATACATTAGATGGGTGACGCCCTCGATGAATATTTTGTATTACCGTGAATAGAATCATGAAGACCAGGAAACTCAAGGAAAATTAAACGGATTCTCTTTGGGGATAGTCTGTGTTTGATTCGAGGAGGTGCTGGATGTCTTATGAGCGTAGATAAATCTTCACTGTCTGATCAGGGATATCCAAGAGCACAGTGGGAAGATAGAGAAGAAATTGTAAGGGATCTTATTTGGGATTTCTGCATTATTATTTGCCACGATATGGTGCCGGAAGGCAGGAGCAAAGCTAACATGGTGCTTTTATTTAAGGTGGGCTGTAGAGAAAAGCCAGTTAGCCTAACATCTGTGGTTGTAAGTTACTGGAGAGTATTCTGAGGGATAAGATGTTCATGCATTTGGAAAGATAGGGGTGGATAGGGATAGTCAGCATGGCTTTGTGCAGGGGAAATCATGCCTCACAAATGTGATTGTTTTTTCAGCAGTAAATGAGGGTTGATGAGGGCAGGGCAGTAGATGTAGCCTATATGGACATTGGCCTATACGGACAGCAAGGCCTTTAGCGAGGTTATGTGTGGTAGGCAGCTCTGGAAAGTCACATCGCATGGGATCCAAGGAGAACTGGCTGATTGGATACATATGTGTGGAATGGAACAGCAGGTGCTGGTTTACACCAAAGATAGGCACAAAATGCTGGAGTAACTCAGCAGGTCAGGCAGCATCTCTGGAGAAACGGAATAGGTGACAACCTGAAAGGTCACCTATTCCTTTTCTCCAGAGATGTTGCCTAACCCGCTGAGTTACTCCAGCATTTTGTGTCTATCTTCGGTGGAGTCTGAAGAAAAATGGATACAGAATTGGTTTGATGGTGGTGAGCAGAATGTGATGGTGGACTGTGGTTTCTCGGTCCTGAGCCTATTGTTGTTTGTCATCTTTCAATAATCCTGGGAAATTCTAAGTCAAAATCCTTCTTCCAGGATCTTGAAGATTTGGAAAAGACCACCAGGGAAAAATATGGATTATTTGGTTTTATGAATAGAATGAGGAAAATATGCTAAACTTTTTCATTCACTTGGTGGGCCCTAATTGGAACAATGTGTTCAATTCTCAGCACCACAGTTTCGGAAGAATATCAAAGCCTGCATGTCAGTACAGAAGGTATTTAAATGGTACAAAGAATAAAGAGGTTTTTGTTATATGACAACTATGAAAAGAGATGCTGTGTTCCCTTTAGATTAGGGAAAATAAAGTGATAATTGAATAGGTTTAAGTTTGTAATTGTGTACATAAAAAGTAACTGTTTTCTCTGGCAAAATATAAAATGCTGGAGTGACTCAGTAGATCAGGCAGCATCTGTGGAGGGAATGGACGAAGCACTGCAGACACAGAAGGGTCTCGATCGGAAACATCACCTGCCCATTCCCTCCACATATAGGCTGTGGGCCTAGGTGCTTTTTCAGTTTGTGACCCAAATCACGTAACTACCTGAATTTTTAACATATTGTATAAAAATATTATGGAAATCATACCTGAAACTCGTCAAGAACAAAACCTGCACATATTTTTAAAATATGAGAAAAAAATCAAATTTTCCGAGTAGTATTTGTCCAATCAATGCACGGTTGACATTGCATCGGATGCCTATTGACCAATCACGTGCTTTGTTTCATGGTAGCTAGGCAGCGAGCACTGTGGGATCATGGCTGCCTCCCAATTACATCAGAACAATAGCAAGGTTTCGAAGGAATAAAGCTAATGCTAACCTTGCTGATAATTTTGTTTTACAATTGATTTATCTTTGTAAAGTTATGATGTGAACTGTTAAATAAAAATGATAAATAAAAATGTTGAGCTAGGGTTAAAATTAGGGTCGGTCGGTCGGGCTGTCGGTCGGGCTGTTGGTAGGCAGGTGGATGCTGTGAAGGGTCGGTCGGACTGTCGGTAGGCCGGTGGATGCTGTGAAGGGTCGGTCGGGCTGTCGGTAGGCCGGTGGGTGCTGCGAGCGAGTGGGTGGACTGACGGAGCCGGCACTATGGGGGTGCTGAAGGCAATCAATCTCTCTGCTTTAAAAACGCCCAATGACTTGGCCTCCACCATAGTCTATGGCAATTAATTCCACAAATTCACCACCCACTGCCAAAAGAAATTCCTCCTCAGCTCACTTTTAAAAGTACGTCCTTTTATTCTGAGGCCATGCCCTCTGGTCCTAGACTCTCGCACTACTGGGAACATCCTCTCCACATACACTCCATCTATTATTTTTCAGGCCCTTCAGTCCACCGACTCCGCGCTGACCAGCGATCCCTGTACACAACCACTATCCAATGCACTAGGGACAACTTACAATTTTACCAAAGCCAATTACCCTAGAAACCATCTTTGGATAGTGGGAAGAAACCGGAGCACCCACGCAGGTCATGGGGAGAACATATAAACTCTGTACAGACAGCACCCATAGTCAGGATTGAACCCCGGTCTCTGGCACTGTAAGGCAGTGCCACTGTCCTGCCCTAGTATAAATAGAAAAAAATGTGGTTTTTTTTGGTCATAACTCATCTTTTAGTATTGATCTATTTAACAAAGGGACGTCCATCCAGGGGTTTTACATCTAAATTCTTCAGTTGGGGTTTACAGTAGATCACTTCTTGCTTTTGCAAATGCACCCAGAAACAAAGTAAAATTCAGCAGATGCTGGAATTCTGAAATAAAGGTTGCAAATTGTTCAGTGGACTCAAGTCTTTGCTTTCTTCTGCTCTGATGAAACGTCTATGAACTTAAACATTACTTCTGTTTCTCTCTCCACAGAATCTGCCTCACTAGTTGAATATTTTCATCATTTTCCATCTACATTTTTGACATTTAAAAGAATAACCTCTTGGACGTGCTTTTAATAGTATATTCCAAAATGATATCCAAATACATACCAACAGCAACTGCAATTTATAAAAGTCAGAATCCTACAATAATGATGAAAAATGTTACACAAATTTAAACGCCTCATAATAAAAGTTGAACTTAGGATATTCAGCTGGATGCCAACATCTATAAAATTTGTGTCAAATAATCTTTTGCAAGAATAATCGGTATCACTAGAGTGTAGAAATTGCTTGTGTGAAAATGGATAGAAGCACTGACTTCAAAAGCAATTATTGTAATAGACATATAGTGCTCACAGACTGCTGAGAAATGACAGCAAACTGAAAGCTTTGGCACTGAGTGTGTAATATCACTAGCACACTAATGCAATTAGACATTAGACTTTAGACTTTAGAGATACAGCACGGAGACAGGCCCTTCAGTCCATGACAACCAGTGATCACCTTATAGATTAACACTATCGTACACACTAGGGGCAATTTACAATTTTACTGAAGCCAATTAACCTACAAACCTGGTTGTTTTCAAATACAGATCCACTACCAATTGTCCGACACCTCCTTTAATCCGGTCAGAATTACAAGAGCTACTTGAAATCTCCCCTCGGAAGTCTCCTCGGAAATATGGCACCCAGGCCTGGTGAAATGGCCGATCTCGACCTTATCGGGACTTCCACGGCCGATCGGCAGGTCAAAGATGCTCTCTTCCACCTGGGCTCTGGAATTCCGGCCCAGCCAGAGCCGGTAGATCCGATCCCATATCCACATTCCGAGGCTGACTTTACGACTGGTATCTCGGCCCCTCCCCCAAGGCTGTGACCTTTGTTGGTCCGGCAAAACGGATAATACGCAAAGCTCTGGAGCCAAGGCTGCCGGAGGTGGTGGACCTGTACAAAGTCCTTTTGAACAGCTAAAAATGTATTTTTGTCACGCAAGCTAAAAAGCCTAAAGGCTGGTTGTAACATTGTTTAATAGAGTATCATTGCACAAGTATCGATCGATGCAATTGCTTGTCAATGTCCAAGACCTCCTGCAGTGTAACTAGCAGCCTGTGTTCTCAGTGGTGGCTGATTACTGTGGGAGCGAGCCTCCATCCACTATAACCAAACTCCGTTATAAAAGGGTTTGTAATAACAACGATAGACGTGATTATACTGCATGCTAGTTTCTGAGCATAAAGTATTCATGACTGTGAATAAGTCACACAGAAGTCTAATGGAAATTATTCTGTCTAATTATTATTACGACACTTGAGAAAGATTATAAACTGATGACAACATGTGCTCAATAGTTAAAGGTATTGCGAACAATGAAAATATTCAGGTAGCAGGGACAATTTCAATACAAACTTACCTCAAAATCATACTCCCATGTCAGACACAAAGTGCTGGAAAAACTCAGTGGGTCAGGTGGCATCTCTGGAGAACATGGATAGGTAACATTTTGTTTCAGGAGTCTTCTTCTGAATAAATCAGACTAACAATAAATAAGTCGGGAGAAGGGTCCTGACCCGAAACGTCTCCTATCCATGTTCTCCAGTGATGCTGCCTGACCCGCTGAGTAACTCCAGCACTTTGTCTTCTATTATAAATCAGCATCTGCAGTTCCTACATCTTCCCACATTTCCTGTGTTCTATTAATGAGGAATCATAAAGACTTAATCATCTCAAATGTCATCATTCTTCCGGTCAGAGATTGTCCTCTCTACAAATCTAAAGCAGACCAGAACTTTGTACATATGTCATATTAATTGTATTAATTGCCAGAAGCAATTACTTTGTAGCATGCTTAGCATTTCAGAATAATAGCAAGTCATCTCTAAGGACTCATTCAACTTAATTACCCAGCCATACAGTCCATGTTTTATTCAAAGTACTGCCTTACATCAGTTCAGCCGAATAGTTTGCTCAATGCTTTGTAGTGAATATTCACTTCAGGGACAGGGAATGAAATCAGGGGCTCCCAGTTTTCTTTCCCGTCCCCCCTACAATCGGTTTGAAGAAGGGTCTCGAACCAAAACACCTATCCGTGTTTAGTTTCGTTCAGTTTAGTTTCGAGTTACAGCGCGGAGATAGGCCCTTCGGCCCACCGAGTCCGCACCGACCAGCGATCCCCGCACATTAACACAAGCCTACATACACGAGGGACAATTTAAATTTATACCAAGTATGCAAACCCACGCCAATTAACCTACATCTTTGGAGTGTGGGAAGAAATCGAAGCTCTCGGAGAAAACCCACGTGGTCACGGAGAGAACGTACAAAGTCCGTACAGATAGCATCCGTAGTAGGGATCGAACCCAGGTCTCCGGTACAGCAAGCGCTGTAAGACAGCAACTCTGCTGCTGAGTCACCATGTTATCCAAAGCTGCTGCCTGATCCGCTGAGTTACTCCAGCACTTTTGAGTCTATCTGTAGTTCGTTTTCTTCTTTTAGCTATCCAGATTGATGATTTTTCATCAGGATTGTTCATCAAACTTTATATTTGTACTGACCTAAACATGATCAGTATTGGAAAGAAGAAACTGCAGCTGCTGGTTTACAAAAAATAGACACAAAGTGCTGGAGTAACTCAACAGGTCAGGCAGCATCTCTGGGCAACATAGATATGTGATGATTTGGGTCTCAAGAAGGGTCCTGAAATGAAATGTCACCTATCCATGTTCTCCAGAGATGTTGCCTGAGGCGCTGAGTTACAAAAGGACACAAAGTGCTGGTGTATTTAAACTATGGCGGTTTTTATGCAGGTTTAAATTGTGAAAATGAGTAGACTTTCACTGATACACTACTGCACAGTCAAAGGATGATATGCGACTATTGAAAAAGTGAAAAAAGTAAAATAAAATACCGTGATTCTAAACCAAAGGGTAAATGAGAGTGAATGGTACCTCAATGGAAATAACAGATTAACAACAGCACCCTTGATCTTGATTTAATTCCCTTGATTTGGTCTGTATATTTGGAAGGTTTATACTGATGGCCTTTGCTGATACTTTAAAACTGAAGGACACAGAGTGTTGGAGTAACTCAGCGGATCAGTCAACATTTCCAGAGAACATACTGCAGATAGGTGATGCTTTGGGTCAAGACCCTTCTTCCGACTCAAACTTGCTTTTTAAGTCCACCAAGGCCTCCTGGATCTTCCAGATTCTAACATTTTTAGCTCCCCTTCCCTTCCCCATACTGACCTTTCTGTCCTGAGCCTCCTCCATTGCCAGAGTGAGACCACAGACAGACTGGAGTAACAGCACCTGTTCGGGCACAGCAGTGGCGCAGTGGTAGAGTTGTTCCGGTTTCCTCCCACACTCCAAAGACGTACAGGTTTGTAAGTTAATTGTCCTCTTGTGTGGGATTGAACCAGTGTGCGAGTGATCATTGGTCAGCATGGACTTGGTGTGTCTCTAAACTAAATGTCACTCCAATTGCCCACAATTTAAACTCCCCTTTCTTTTGGAAAGAATCTGACTTCCACTGCAACCACGCACATATTCCATTGAAATATTCAGGTGATTTCTATTATTCAGAGAACCAAATATATCCTAATCTTATAATCAACCATTTTGGAAAAAATCTGGTGGGCAAAAAGTGACTGTCAATTACTAGAGTACAACTTCAAAGATGTTCAAGAATGAAAAATTACTCGAGCCATTAGCACAAACACTTCTGAAATAAAATGCCAAACGTATAAATATTGACTACACGTTGTGATGAGTGACACCCAGGAATCTGTTGAGTGAAGTCAGAGACAAATGGTAAGATACCTGGAATAGAAATTCATAACCAAAGAATTTTTAGTTTCCATAGTAACGGCAGACCTGTGATGGATGTAAACATGTTTCCAGGAACTAAGCACATTTTCAATAGCTGCATGAATTGCTTCATGTTCATCCATAAAGGGATGAGAACAATGGAGAATACATTGTGGGCGGCACAGTGGTGCAGCAGTAGAGTTGCTGCCTCACAGCGCCAGAGATCTAGGTTAGTCCCTGACCAAGGGTGCTGTGCAGACGTGCAGGTTTATATATTAATTGGCTTCTTTAAATTGTCCCTAGTGCGTAGGATAGAACTAGTGTGAATGGGTGAAAGCATGCGCCCAACTTAATTTTAGTTTTAGAGATACAGAGCACAAACAGGACAATCAGCCCACCGATCCATGCAGCCCAGCTACCCCCACACACTAACACTATCCTGCACACACTAGGGACAATTTACAATTAGAACAAGCCAATTAACCTGCAAACCTGTCTTTGGGGTGTGGGAGGAAACCGGAGATTCCAGAGAAAACCCACAGGTCACGGGGAGAACGTACAAACTCCGTACAGACAGCACCCATAGGCTGGATCGAACCCGGCTCCCTGGCGAGTTAGGCAGCAACTCTACCACTGCGCCACTGTGCTCTTATCTACCTGCACATAATCCATTTGCTGCATATATATTTGCCTATCCAACAGCCTGTTTAATGCCACTATTTCTGCTCAACCAGTAGCAGCGTGTTCCAGGCACTCATTATCCTATGTGTGTTTATTTATAGTATTATCTTATTGGATAGAATGCAAAATAAAGCTTTTCACTCTACCTCAGTATGTGTGACAATAATAAACCTAAACCTAAATAATTGATGTACACTACTATACAGGATAAAATAAAATTACACGGTCAACTGAAATTTGAAAGGAACATTGTATATTCATGTATTCAGTGATGCAAATAAATGAAATAATAAACCTTGTAACATCTCAGCATGGAAATTTGAAGCCAAGATTTTCTTGTGGACACACAGAACTGCAGATGCTAGTTTACAAAAAAAAAAAAAAACTGCTGGAGTCACTCAGGTCAGGCAGCGTCGCTGGAGAACATGGACGGCGTTTTGGGTCAGGACCCTTCTACAGTCTGAAATGTCTCCTACCCATGTTTTCCAGAGATTCTGCCTGACCCTCAGAGACTTCCGCACTTTGTGATATAGATTTTCTGATCAATATTTACCTGAAGACCAGCCTACATGCAAAAAATGCACAATGATGTATAACTAGCCCCATCTGGTGGTGGACTAAAATGCATATGTTTTATCGGAACGATTTCAGTTTAGAATGAAGGTAGACACAAAGTGCTGGAGTAACTCAGTGAGTCAGGCAGCATCTTGGGAGGAAAAGGATGGGTGACGTCAGTTCAGAACCATTCTGCAGACTGAAAGTAGTGTGGGAGGAACTGGAGGTATGAAAAGACCAGAACAAATCAGGGCCGGCAACAGATGACAACATGAATTTATGTGAAAAAGAACTGCAGATGCTGGTTAAAATCGAAGGTAGACACAAAATACTGGAGTAATTCAGCGGGACTGGCAGCATCTCTGGAGAGAAGGGATGGGCGACGTTTCTGGTCTGAAAAGGGGTCTTGATCCGAAACGTCGCCCATTCCTTCTCTCCAGAGATGATGCCTGCCCCACTGAGTTACAACATGAATTTAATTTAGTTTAGTTTAGTGTAGTGATGGAAAAAGGCTCTTCAGCCCACCGAGGTCACTCTGACCATCGATCACATATTCACACTGGTTCTATGTTATCCCACTTTCTCATCTACTTTCTACACATTAGGGGCAATTTTACAGAGGCCAATCTACAAACTTGCTTGTCTTTGGGAGAAAATTGGAGCACCCGGGGGGAAACCCGCGTGGTTAATTCCCGGGATGGCGGGACTGTCATATGCCGAGAGAATGGAGCGGCTGGGCTTGTATACTCTGGAATTTAGAAGGATGAGAGGGAATCTTATTGAAACATATAAGATTATTAAGCGTTTGGACACACCAGAGGCAGGAAACATGTTCCCGATGTTGGGGGAGTCCATAACCAGGGGCCACATTTTAAGAATAAGGGGTAAGCCATTTAGAACGGAGACGAGGATACACTTTTTCACACAGAGAGTGCCGAGTCTGTGGAATTCTCTGCTTCAGAGGGTGGCGGAGGCCGGTTCTCTGGATACTTTCAAGAGAGAGCTAGATAGGGCTCTTAAAGATAGCGGAGTGAGGGGATATGGGGAGAAGGCAGGAACGGGGTGCTGATTGGGGATGATCAACCATGATCATATTGAATGGCGGTGCTGGCTCGAAGGGTGGAATGGCCTACTCCTGCACCTATTGTCTATTGGTCACAGAGAGGACGTGCAAACTCCACACAGACACCACCCGAGGACAGAGTCAACAGGTCAGGTTCACCAGCTGTGCCACTGTGCTGCCCATTGCACATTAATTTTGCAAAATAACCTGCATGGATAGGAATGGTTTAGAGGGATATGGGCTAAACACGGACATGTGGGAGTAGCGGAGATGGGGCATCTTGGTTGGCGTGGGTAAGTAGGACAGAAAGGTCTGTGTCTGTGCTGTATGAATCTATGAATAGTTCAGGAAAATCAAAAGTGGCCTGAATTGTGCTGAAAAATGTTGACCGTTCTAGATGGAACTACCAATATTTGACCATTTTACTGAAATTAAGTCTGAGACCAACGCATGGAGGTGGTGTTAAGATGAAGTCCTGAACTTAGATTCAGAATCACTGTTCTCCACATGGAACATATATTGGAGCTCGTTCTTACTGAACTTCTGCAGCATGTAAAGACACAAAGTGCTGGAGTAACTCAGCGGGACAGTCAGCATCTCTGGAGAACAGGAATAGGTGACGATTCGTGTCAGTCCCTTCATCATAAGATTTCTATAGCTTTTAGTCTCCTGTTTGGATGATTTTCGTGGCCATCAATTTCCTTTGTAAATGAATCACTTCAATTGGGTCTGCTAAGATCTTAGTTTAGGTTGGAGATGTAGCGTGGAAACAACCTATTCGGCCCGATCGAGTTCATGTTGACCATCGATCACCCACATATTAGTTCTATGTAATCCCCTTTTTGCACCTTAAGCAATTTACAAATCTGCATGCCGATGGAATGTGGGGTGCGCTGGATGTCTTAAAATGTGTTAAGGAAGATAAATCTCTGGGGTCTGATCAGTTATGTCTCAGACCACTATAGAAAGCCAGAGACGGAATTATGGGGAAATAAAGAACAGCAGATGCTGCTTTACACCAAAATAGACACAAAGTGCTGGAGTCACTCGGCAGATCAGGACAATTAACCTACAAACGTGTACATATTTGTAGAGTGGGAGGGAAATGGAACACCCGGGGAAAACCCACGCAGTCACAGGAAGAACGTGCAAACTCCACACATAGCACAGGTGAGGATAAACCCCGGGTCTGGCGCTGTGAGGTAGCGGCTCCACCAGCTACAACATCCAATGTGCCATCCAAGATCTTGGAAAACAGAAGGCATAGTTATAGACACAAGGGACTAAAGATGCTGTTTTACCAATAAACCCACCAAACACTGGAGTAACTCAGCAGGTCAGGCAGCATCTATGTAAGATGCTGCTTGATCAGCTGAGTTAATCCAGCACTTTCCAATCTATGCAAGTTCCCAGCATTGGCAGTTCCTTGTGGTCGGACACTTCTTCAGACTGATTGTGGTGGGGGAAGGAACCTGGAAAAGAGGTGGGTGTGGGACAAAGATTGGACAAAGACCCAGGCTAAATCTTTAAAGGTGAGAATGGATGAGATGAATAGTGGGATAAATGGGTTGGGAGAAGGAAAATGAGGAATAGTTGCATGTTTAAAACGTTATTGATCCCTCTTACTAGTTGTAATACTTCAAAACATCGAGTTGGAACAGAAAGAAGATATTTTTGCTTAACTGAAAAATACAAAAAAGACTAAAATGCCATTTAACCAATATGCCATCCCACAAAGGAAAACGTGAGTCTTTCTCTGCGTTGAGTCACTGATGCTTTAAGATGAGAAATGGGGATAATGAACAGGTTTGTAAACTGTGACAAAAGGCCCTGTCCCACTTATGTGTCCTTGGCACGCAAATTACACAACCTCGTCGTTGCGTTGAGGCCAGTCCCACTGAGAAGCGCGGAGGGGTATGGAGTTGTGTACGGTATTGTGCGGCGCTCTGGGATTTTGTACCGAACAAAATCTTTGCGCGCCACGGGCCTGTCGCGTAACTGACGGCCAAAGTGGGACAGGCCCAAGACCCAGGCACGACGCAACGTCTCACCTCCAACAGCAGCAGAAGCAGGCAAACGACGTCGAACTCAGCCTGGGGCTCACACGGCCGTTGCGGATCCGGTCCGCCCCCACTTCTACTCCCAGAGCAGGACCAAGCAGATTGAAGATAGACACAAAATGCAGGAGTAACTCTGCGGGACCGGCAGCATCTATGGAGAGAAGCAATGGGTGACATTTCGGGTCAAGACCCTTCTTTCAGACTGAAGAAGAGTCTCGACACGAAACGTCATCCATTGCTTCTCTCCAGAGATGCTGCCGGTCCCGCTGAGTTACTCCTGCATTTTGTGTTCATCTTCAAATGACGTCACGCGCTCTAGACGGCTGTGCGGGCGCATGATCACGCGAGCGACTCTCGTGGGACCGTCGTGCCTCAACGCAACAACGAGGTCGTGTAATTAGCGTGCTAAGGACACGTAAGTGGGATAGGGGCTTTATTAATCATTAAACCTACCTGGACATCATATTCCCACAACTGGTTCCCTCTCATGTGATGACATTTAAGCATCACGACCGGACCATTAAGCCTTGACACATCGAGACAGAGATCGTCTGTCCTGATCTCTTTATCTGCTGTATAGGAGAATACCTGGAAGGAAAAGAAGAACAGTACAGTTTAGTTTAGAGATACAGTGTGGAAACAAGCCTTTCCGCCCACGAGTTCGCACCAACCTTCGATTACCCCGTACACTAGTTCTACCCTACACACTAGGGACAATTTACACAAGCCAATTAACCAACAATTCACTACCAAACTAATGCAATAAGAATTTAGAGATACAGAGCAGATTCAAACCCTTTGGCCCACCGAGTCCACACCGACCAAAGATCAACTCGCACTATCCTCGCACTATCCAGCGCACTAGGAACAATTTACAATTTTACTGAAGCCAATTAACCTACTATCCTGCACGTCTTTGGAATATGGGAGGAGACTGGAGCACCCAGAGAAAACCCACATAGTCACAGGGAGAACGTCCAAACTCCGTACAGACAGCAGCCACAGGCAGAATTGAACCTGGGTCTCTGTCACGGTAAGGCAGCAACTCTACCACTGTGCCGACGTATAATTATATACATGAACAGTACAAATTAGTTTAATTAGTTATTTTATCATTATTGTCATGTGTACCAAGGTACAGTGAAAAGCTTTTTTGTGGCATGCTATCCAGTCAGCGGAAAGACAAGATTACAATCAAGGTCCACAACGTACAGATGCAGGATAAAGTAAGTAAGTTTATTGGCCAAGTATTCACATACAAGGAATTTGCCTTGGTGCTCCGCCCACAAGTAACAACATGACATACAGTGACAGTTACGAATGACTCCGAAAACACTAAACATTAAAAATAATAAAACATTAATCATAAAACACCATTGATCAAGCATGTGAACCAACAAAATACCAGATCAAAGGGAGGCGACAGATTTTTGGCTGTTGAGTAGAGCAACTACTCGTGGATAAAAACTGTTTTTATGCCTGGTTGTGGCAGCTTTGACAATCCGGAGTCGCCTTCCAGAGGGAAGTGATTCAAAGAGTTTGTGGCCAGGGTGAGAGGGGTCAGAGATGATCTTGCCCGCTCGCTTCCTGGCCCTTGCAGTGTACAGTTCATCAATGGTGGGAAGGTTGCAGCCAATAATCTTCTCTGCTGATCGGACGATTCGCTGCAGCCTCCAGGTGTCGTGCTTGGTGGCTGAGCCAAACCAGACCATGATGGAGAAGGTGAGAACAGACTCTACGATGGCCGTGTAGAATTGGACCATCATTGCCTGTGGCAGATTGTGCTTCCTCAGCTGCCGCAGGAAGTACATCCTCTGTTGTGCATTTTTGACTATGGAGTCGATGGTAGCCCCCCACTTAAGGTCCTTGGAGATAATGGTTCCCAGGAACTTAAAAGGCTCCACAGATGTGACTGTGGTGTTGTGTTAATGGTGAGTGGGGTGAGGGGAGGGGGAGCTCTCCTAAAGTCTACAATCAATTCTACTGTCTTAAAAACATTGAGCTCTAGGTTGTTCCTATGGCACCAGGATGCCAGCCGTGTCACTTCCTGTCTGTAGACAGATTCCTCCCCATCCTGGATCAGTCCAATCAAGGTTGTGTCGTCCCCAAACTTGAGAAACTTGACAGATAAAGATAAAGTCCAAGATAAAGTCCAGTTAAGTCCGATTACAGATAGTCCGAGGGTCACAAATGTGGTAGATGGTAGCTCAGGGCCACTCTCTAGTTGTGGATAGGATGGTTCAGTTGACTGATGACAGCTGGGAAGAAACTGTCCCTGAATCTGGAGGTGTATGTTTTCATGCATCTGCACCAGGGTGAGGTCGGGGTGAGGTTTGTTCTTGATTGTGCTGGTGGCCTTGCCGAGGCAGTGTGAGGTGTAAATGCAGTAAATGGAAGGGAGGTTGGTTTGTGTGATGGTCTGGGCGGAATCCACAATCCTCTGCAATTTCTTGCAGTCTTGGCTGGAGCTGTTCCCAAACCATGCTTTCTACGGCGCTTCTATAGACGTTGGTGAGAGTTGTTGGGGACATGCCAAACTTCCAAAACCTTGTAAGGTTTAGAGGGTTTAGAGGGTTATGGATCAATGCTGGCAAATGGGACTAGCTTAGATCGTGCATCTTGGTTGGAATGGATGGATATGATTGGTATGGGTGTCTGGGATTATGGGGGTGGCCCAGGACAGAAAGGTCAGTATAGGAATGGGAAGGAGAGTTAAAGTGTTTTGCAACTGGGAGATCACGTACTTCAAGGCAGACTGAGCGAAGGTGTTCAATTGTCAGAGTGAGGCCAAACGCATATTGGAGTAACCGCACCGCATATTTTGCTTACAACCCGGCAGTATAAAAATTGATTTCTCTAATTTCAAGGAGCGCACCCCCTCAGTCTCTGTCCTTCACCACTCTAGTAGTCGCACTAGCTTCACTGTTGTCCTGCTGAGTTTCACCGTCTGTATAACTTGTTATTAACTATCCCATAGCCAACAATGGACAATTGTGGGCTCCACCTTTCCTTGATCATTGGTATTTCCTGCATATCTTTCATTAATTTGTTCTAAATCACTTTATATCACCGTCTATATTTCTAATTTCCCTTTCCCCTGACTCTCAGAAGAGCCACGACCAGAAACATCACCGATTCCATTTCTCCAGAGATGCCGCCTGATCCGCTGAGTTACTCCAGCACTTTGTGTCTATCAAAGGAATATGTTTAATGCGCCCATGAAGAACTGGCTCCATCTACAATTCAGAGACTGCTGTCACCTACCATGCAAAACTTGAACTTTACATTGAACATAGACACAAAAGCTGGAGTAACTCAGCGGGACAGACGGCATCTCTGGTGAGAAGGAGTGGGTGACGATTTGGGTCGAGACTTTCACTTTACATTAACAGGTCAAATAGACCTGGTACCAGAGATCACTGGGATGCCCTTACATGCAACTGAACAAGACAAGCCTACACTATTCACTGATTTCATATTCAAATTTGATTGTTTTGCATTGCGTTGAATAAGAATCTGCAAGTAGAAAGCACACTTGCTATATTCTGATGAGCCTAGTTCAATGCAAACTCGCTCTGATTACAAATTGTTTTTACAAAGATGCAATCAAGGTAACATGTTGAGGATTAGTTAGTCCTCTTATTGCTATCTGGAATGCAACCTTACTGGATATCACGCTTCCAATTTCTAAAAGTAATTTTGAGAAATTAACTTTTCTTTAATATACTGTAAATGAAAAGAGGAAAAATAATCAATGTACAAAATATTATTCGTCAATAATATTGTTTCCATTATCAGCACAATATGTATCAGATGTAATTTTGTTTGCAAAGCCAAATGCACTCTGGTATTTAATTTAATCACAATTCATTCAATCATATTTTAATCATAACTCATTTAATCATACCTTGAAAAAACATGAACAAAATAATAAATATTTAGATTCAGGGACAGTTTCTTCCCAGGTGTCATCGGGCAACTGAACGGTTCTCTCATCAGCTAGAATGCAGTCCTGACCTCCCATCTACATCATTGGAGACCTTTAAACTTTCCTTAATAGAACTTCATGGTGCACTAAATGTTATCCCCTTTATCCTTTATCTGTGCACTATGGACATCTCGATTATATTCATGATAATCGTTCCTTTGACTGGATAGCACGCAAACAAAAGCTTTTCATTGTACCTCAGTACACGTAACAATAATAACAGGAGTGAAGAAAATCTACTATTTAATTCTCAATAACTTTAAAGTTATAGGACATGGTTATAGAAAATGGCAAAAGTTGCATTTATATTTTTTAAATGCAATTGTGGTCAAGAACTTGGGTAAGAAGCGGGTCCCAGCTAAAATAAATGGATTACACAAATGTAAGGAAATGGGGAAATCCAACAATCTGGATCAGTAGAAAAGGCAACAAAAAACCAAGAAAGTGATTGGAAACAAAACATATATCAAAAAAAGATAATGGATAAAACAGCTGTTAAATCTCCAGAACCTGATTATTTTCTCCCCTCCCCCAGAGCCCTAGATGTATGAAAGCAAATGGGTGAGGACATTGAAGATGTGTACGTCATCATGTCCCAAATCACTCTTCATTTGGCAGCTGATGTTATGCTTTAGAATATTGCTAATCTTAACACATTTAACAAGGGGTTGAAGGAGAAACTAAGCAAAAACTTATAGATTTTTCTCTCTAAAATAAATCCTGGATTATCAAATTCTGCTATTACCATATAATTAAGTCTCCCCAGAAAAAAAAACATTCTTATCAAATAAGTTTATGTTAATACATTCTTGGAGCCAAATTGGGCCATTTGGCCCTTCAAGTCTACTCCACCATTCAATCATCTCTGATCTATCTTTCTCTTTCAACGTCATTCTCCTCCCATAATCCCTGCCTTCTCCCTATAACCCATGTCAATCAATTCCAGATTCACCAAAGGAACTCCTCCTCATCTCCTTTCTAAAGTAATGCCCCCTGGTCCTAGATTCTCCCATAACATCCTCCACATCCACTCTATCCAGGCCTATATAAGAGAAACCCTGCGGTGATTTTGTTCTGGTCAGCAAATTGTCCATCATCCAAATGCATGATATGCTTGAGAATCTGTAATCAAACTGGTTTGACAATTCTTACCAAGCACATTCCACTTAGCCCAGAAACAGTATTTAGACGTGGCAACATTCCAGACTCGCCTCTGAAGTTAGCAGTGTCACTGTTTAATATTATGCACCTTATCAGCATAAAGCACAGATAAGCATGCGGTTATTTTCCAGCTCACACTACCCTTGGTCTTAATTTTAGCAGCACTATCTACAGCTGAATGCAAACATTTATCAGTCTTGAGAGATGCAACATCCAAATTCTCCTGAGAAATCAGACTGCCTGACAGCTGTAAATAGAAAACTAAGGAGCATAATGGATCGCCCTACAGTTGATCAATTATTCCACAGAATTAATTTTATCTTTCACTGTTATCAAAGACAAACCATAGAATATCCCAGATTTCGTTTATTATTATTATTGCCACATGTATTGAGGTAGATTTGGATTTTAGAAATACAGAGCAGAAACAGGCCCATTGGCCCACTGAGTCCATGCTGGCCATCAATTACCCTGTACGCTAGTGCGAACCTACACTCTAAGGTCAATTTACAATGGACTATTAACCTACAAAGTTGTATGTGATGGGAGTGTGCAATGAAATACTTTTTTTATGTACTATCCAG
Source organism: Raja brachyura (assembly GCA_963514005.1). Next base: position 62,466,289 of record OY740787.1, read on the forward strand.
TTAGCGAAAAGATTATACATGATTACAATCAAACCGTCCACACTGTACGGATACAGGAAAAATGGTATAACATTTCGTGCAGGATAAAGTACAGTAAAGCCCCATTAAAGATAGTTGAAAGATAGTTCAAACTATGTTGATTTCAAAAAGGCATTCGATAGCGTACATAGAGACACCCTGTGGCGAATTCTTAAAGTGCATGGCATCCCAGAGGCTTTCATAAACATCTTCAAGAACCTTTACGAGGGATCCAGTGGCTGCATCAAGACTGATTCAGTAAACACAGAATTCTTTGACATTGTACAATAGAATGGGGTAAGACAAGGTTGCCTTCTATCCCCCTTACTGTTTATTGTCACAATCGACTATTTCATGCAGAAGACAATGAACAAACCTGACTGTGGAATACCGTGGAGTACAGGAAGATGCCTCACAGACCTAGATTTTGCCGATGACAATGTACTACTAGCAGAGTCGAGACACACCCTTCAAGTGATGCCAACCGCTCTGGAGAAGAATGCATCAAAGGTTGGATTAAAGATCAGCTGTCAGAAGACTAAGAAAATGTAGACTGGAGACCAGCAGTCAATAGACCAACTGATAATTAATGGGGAACCTGTGGAAAACGCCACAAGATTTACCTATCTTGGCAGCATGTTCACAGTAGATGGAGATGTAGAGGTCGACATCAACTCCCAAATTGGTAAAGCTGCATCAGTCTTCTGATGAATGCAGCCAATATGGTCTAGTGGTGGGATATCCAAGATGCTAAAAGTCAAGCTCTTCCAGTCCGTAGTCCTCCCTACAGCCCTCTATGCCAGTGAGACATGGAAAATCAATGTGAAGTTGAAAAAGAAATTGGATGCATTCCACAAACGTTGCTGGAGGAAGATCCTGAAGACTAGCTGCAGAGACCACATCACAAACGAGGAGATCTACCATGAAATTGTAACAAAGCTTCTCAGCCAGGAGATAGAGGTACGCAGGATGACATTTGCAGGACATGTACTCAGAATGTCACCAGAACGTGCACCTAGGATAGCAATGACATGGCAACCTGACGGAAGGAAAAGAGGCCGACAAAACTCAAATGGAGCCTGGGACACAAACCTATCGAGGGTGGAAGATGGCTCACATAACATAAAGCTTGCGGCCCAATGCACTCAACAGTGTGGGAGGAACTAAGTCTAAGTAAAGGTCTCTAATGGGATGGATGGGAGGTCAAGACCATTCTCTAGTTATTATCAGGTTCAGTTGCCTAATAACAGCAGGGAGGAAATTATCCCTGGATCTGGGGGGAGTGCTTTTTCTCACTTCTGTACCTCTGGCCTGATGGGAGACAGGAGAAGGGTGTCTGGGGTGAGTCAATGGCAGGGAGGTAGGTGTGATGGTCTGGGCTACATCCACAACTTTATGCATACACTGTGAAATGAGGGTCCAAAATATAGTTACAAATTCAGCAGACCTTATAACATATAACCATATAACATATAACCATATAACAATTACAGCACGGAAACAGGCCATCTCGGCCCTTCAAGTCCGTGCCGAACAACTTTTTTCCCTTAGTCCCACCTGCCTATATAACCATATACCTACCTGCTGCAGAATCTGAGACCCCATTAATTTTAATGATTATAGACCAAAAACACAAGACGCAAAAAGTATGATTTTTTGTTGTCATCTTAGTTTCATTTCTTTAATTACTTACATTCCATTTTGATATATTTTAGCTAATTTCATTGTTGTGGTCTCCACGGCATGGTCTCATTGGTGTGGACAAGATGGGCTACAGGGCTTGTTTATGTGTTGTCCAATGCATACAAGAGGCCTCATCTAAGCTAGTGTGCTACGTTTAACACAGTCTGCACATCCTGATCCTTGCATTGAGTCCTACACTACTCATTGAAGCAATGGCCAAGAAAGAAGACCTAGGCCTCTACTTCCTTAGAAGAGTTAGGGAGTTCGGCATGTCCCCATTAACTCTCACCAACTTCTACAGATGTGCCACAGAAACCTTTTTATCAAGGTGCATAAGTTTGAGAACAGCTCCATCCAAGACCGCAAGAAATTGCAGAGAATTGTGGATGCAGCCCAGACCATCACACAAGCCAACCTCCCTTTCATCGACTCCATTTGCACCATGCTACCTCAGCAAGGCCACCAGCATAATCAAGGACCAGTCCAACCAGACAAGAGGTACAGAAGTGTAAAAACGTGCACCTCCAGATTCAGGGACAGTTTTTTCCCCCAGCTGTTATCAGGCAACTGAACCATCCTGTCACCAACTAGAGAGCAGTCCTGAGCTACCATCTACCTCATTGGAGACCCTTGATCCTTTACTGGACTTTTCTTGCACTAATGTTACACCCTTTATCATGCATCTGTACACTGCGGTTGTATTCATGTACAGTCTTTCTGCTGACTGGTTCGCAACAAAAGCAATAGAAGAGGCAAACTGATGTCAATCCCATCAAAAACTAGAAAGTGGTCCTGAACTACTATCTACCTCATTGGGACCCTGGGACTATTTTGATCAGACTTTACCAAACTGTATCTTGCACTTAATGTTATTCACGTTATTCTCTTTGTCATGTATCTGTACAGTGTGGACAGATCGAATGTAATCATGTAGACTTTTTGCTGACTGGTTAGCACACAACAAAAGTTTTTCACTGTACCTCGGGTCCACGCGACAAACTCAAACTCATACCCCCACTATAAGCATCCTGGATGTCACGTCTTACCTGATTTCCCCCCATGCCATGGCAATTGAAGATGCCGACTTTTTCATTCTCTTTCCGCCCCATGTTATCCAGGCACTGGTTAGTATCAACGTTCCTAATCTGGAAATAAACCAGACATGATGTATTAGCGCAGAAATACATTGATTTTGCCGTTACTGAAAACTCACATCTCCTAAAAGTGAAATTCATATTTGTATATGCCCGGGTAGATGGAAATGCAACTCAATAATAATTTCTTATTTCTTATGTCAGAAGAAGGGTCTCGACCTAAAACGTCACCTTTTCCTTTTTTCTCGAGATGCTGCCTGACCCGTTGAGTTACTCGTTACCTGTTACCCCATCAACACGTTATCACAGCCACGTTGCCAGACCCGTTACCACAGACACATTTGCCTCTCTCACTGCCCCCCCCCCCGTGACTCCCCCTTCCCTCCAACTCTAAGACCACATCCTAACCCAGACCCGTTACCACAGCCACGTTTGCTCTTTCCCCTCTCCTTCCCAGCTCTCCCACAGCCCACTGTCTCCACCTCTTCCCTTCTTCTTCCCGCCCCCCCACCCCCACATCAGTCTGAAGAAGTCTCTCGACCCGAAACGTTGCTTATTTCCTTCGCTCCGTAGATGCTGCCTCACCCGCTGAGTTTCTCCAGCATTTTTGTCTACCGCTGAGTTACTCCAGTATTTTGTATCTATCTTTGGTTAAAACCTGCATCTGCTTTTCTTTCCTCCAAGAAATTCCTCTCATTGAGTCTTTGATATGTGAATTTGAGTGCCAATCTAAATCAATTAACAAAAGTACAAATACGATGATTGGGATTAGATGTAGTTTATCAAGGATAAATTGTGCAAATATAAAATTTGTCCATCTGAAGTGCTTTCACTTCACTTTTGGACATTTGAAATTACCTTCACCGCCCTTTATTGAGTTCTTATGCCACAGGAGCCGATTCATAAGATTATTATAACACATGAGCTGACTATTTTGCCAACTATACTTTTACAGTCTGCGTACTGTTCTGGTCTCCAAATCTGAGGAAGAACATTATTGCCATAGAGGGAGTGCAGAGAAGGTTCACCAGACTGATTCCTGGGATGTCAGGACTGTCTTATGAAGAAAGACTGGATAGACTCAGTTTATACTCTCTAGAATTTAGGAGATTGAGAGGGGATCTTATAGAAACTTACAAAATTCTTAAGGGGTTGGACAAGCTAGATGCAGGATGATTGTTCCCGATGTTGGGGAGGTCCAGGACAAGGGGTCACGGCTTAAGGATAAGGGGGAAATCCTTTAGGACCGAGATGAGAAGGACTTTTTTCACACAGAGAATGGTAGGTCTCTGGAACTCTCTGCCACAGAGGGTAGTTGAGGCCAGTTCATTGGCTATATTTAAGAGGGAGTTAGATTGTGCCCTTGTGGCTAAGGGGATCAGAGGGTATGGAGTGAAGGCAAGTACAGGATACTGAGTTGGATGATCAGCCATGATCATATTGAATGGCGGTGGAGGCTCGAAGGGCCGAATTGCCTACTCCTGCACCTAATTTTGTAGATTTCTATGTTTCTACAGCATTTAAAAGACACATGGACAGAAAAGATAGAAAAGACACGGATAGAAAAGATGTAATGGAAATGAACTGCAGATGCTAGTTTGTTTCAAAGATGGATGCAAAAAGCTGGAGTAACTTAGCAGGTCAGGCAGCATCTCTGGTGAATATGATTAGATGAAGGTAGACAAAAATGCTGGAGAAACTGAGCGGGTGCAACAAGTGTAGCATTTCTTGCGGTTGCAGGGAAAGTGCCTGGAGAAGGAGAAATAATCCTCCGTCATTTTCGCCACCTCCAATGTGACCCCACCATTTGTCACATCTTCCCATCTCCTCCCCTGTCTGCTTTCCACAGAGACTGCTCCCCCTGGTCAATTTGTCCCTTCACACCCGAACCACGCCCTCTCCGGGCACTTGCAACCGCAAGAAATGCTACACTTGTCGCTTTACCTCCCCCCTTGACTCCATTCAAGGACCCAAGCAGTCGTTCCAGGTGCGGCAGAGGGCACCTGCACCTCCTCCAACCTCATCTATTGCATCCAATGCTCTAGATGCCAGCTGATCTACATCAGTGAGACCAAGCTTTGGCTTGGCGATCGCTTCACCCAACACCCCCACTCGGTCTGCAATAACCAACCAGATCTCCTGATGGCTCAGCACTTCAACTCCCCCTCCCATTTCAAATTTGACCTTTCTGTCCTGGGCCTCCTCCACAGCCAGAGTGAGGACCACCAGAAATTGGAGGAGCAGCACCTCATATTTTGCTTGGGCAGTTTGTACCCCAGCGGTATGAACACTGGCTTCTCTAATTTCAGATAGTCCTTACTGTCTCCTCCCCTTCTCAGGTCTCCCTCAGTCCTCTGGCTCCTCCTCTTCCTTTCTTCTTCCTGCCCCTCCCACCTTCACATCAGTCTGAAGAAGGGTTTCGGCACGAAACGTTGCTTATTTCCTTCGCCCCATTGATGCTGCTTCACCCGCTGAGTTTCTCTAGCATTTCTGTCTACCTTTGTTTTTCCAGCATCTGCAGTTCCTTCTCAAACATGATTAGATGAAGTTTCGGGACTTGTCTTCGGACTGAAAAAGATAGAAAAGGTATGGAGGGCTATGCACTAAACGTGGGCAAAGGGACTATCTTAGATGGGTCACCTAGGTCGGCATGGACAAGTTGGGTCGGAGGGCTCGTTTCTGCGCTTCATGACTATGACTCTACAACTGAATCAATGGCATCTCCCAGCACAGCAAATATATTAGTCCCATTTCCCTGTTCTTTTCCTACAGCCCCAGAAATATTTTCTCAAATACCTTTTCCACTGACCTTTGAAGACACTGATTGATTCTGTTCCCACCACCAATACACAGTGAATTCCAGATCCTGACAACTTGTAGTAATAAAGCTGTTCCTCACATTGATTATTTTGCAATCTTTTGTGCAAACTTAAAAATCTCATGTTACCTTATTGCGAACAGTTACAATTATGTACATCTCTCTCAAACCTTCTCAACCTTCCTTGCTCCAAGAAGAACAGCTTTGTCTTCTCAAATCTAATTTAGAACTGAAATTTCTCAAATCAAAAACCATTCCAATAAATCTTTTCTGCACTTTCTTTAAATATGTCTGAAACGCGCTGGCTAGAATTGGACGCAATTTTGGACTACCCTTGCGTATTGTAGAGTTTCATCATAACCTTCTAGCTTTCGCTTTCTCTGCCTCCATTTTTGAATCCCACCATATCATTTGTTTTACTAACCATTCTCTCCCCCCCCCCCTCCCCCATATCTCCAGTTTTCAATTGCATATATCCTGTGTATAAACACCCCATGTCATTTGATCAACATCATCTCGGTTTACTTTTTCCATCAAAGTTAATTCCTACTTACTGGCCTACTGGCCTAGTCATTTAAAGGCGGAAATTGGCAGATACTTGATTGGTAAGTGTGTCAAGGGTTATGGAGAGAAAGTAGGAGAATGGGGTTAAGAGTGAAAGATAGATCAGTCATGATTGAATGCCGGAGTAGATTCAATGGGCCGAATGGCCTACTTCTGCTCCTTTGACTTGTGAACTTATGAACTGTATTGATCAAGTTTTATCAATAACCTACATCCCTTATAGGTTTTAAATCTTGCAGTTTTAAGGCTATACCACAACATCATACAATGAATCTTGTAGGATTGACAGAAACAGGCCGCCCCATACCCCCTCCAAAATATGGTGGTGGTTGAAATATATAACACAAAGGGCTAGAATAACTCATAGGCTTAGAGGACATTGTGAAGAGAATGGATAGGTGACGTTTCGGGTCTGAGGAAGGGTCCCGACCTGAAACACCATCTATTAATTCCCTCCACAGATGCTGCCTGACTCACTGAGTTAGCCAACCACTATTATGTCTTTTTTTTTAACGCCTCACAGTTTTGAACATTTTAATCTGAAAATCCTTTCTAAAATTCTTGCGGGAAATCTATTACAGATTAGCCCACAGGGCTAATCCAGCATTTTGTGCTTTCCTCATAATTCCATCATCCAGTGTTTCTTGTGTCTCCATTTTACTGCTTCAAATATGTTTTTTCCACGACATCGCTGAATTTCTTGCGTGTTAGACGGCAGTCTTAATAGTTTGAAAGCACTTACATACAACTTAGGCTCCAAAATGGTTTAGCACCAAAGTCTGCATGTTTTTATATTAAATGTCATCTGCTATTACTCTGTCCATATAGCCAGCCTTTTAGAGATTACACTTTACTTCAGACTTTAGAGTTACAGTGTGGAAACAGGCCCTTCGGCCCACTGAGACCTCGCCAACCAGCATACACCAACACAATCCTACACACTAGGGACAATATTTTACAACTTACCGAAGCCAATTAACCTACAAACCTGTACGTCTTTGCAATGTGGGAGGAAACCGGAGCACCCAGAGAAACCCACGTGGTCCCGGGGAGAACGTACAAACTCCATACGACAGCATCTTCTTGTGAATCTCAACAGACAATAACGAGAGGAGTTCCATGCATGTTCATTACCTGTACGTTACATTTCAACACTGAACTTAGTGCAGGGAAATCAGTAGGGGAACAGCAACTTATGTGGATAACTGTGCCAGTTTTAGCAAGTCTAACGTGGGCCTCCATTAACTTCAAAAGGAAGACCAGCAAGAAGCAATGCCTGGCAAATGATGTGTAGTAAGGAACTACAGATGCTGGTTTATACCGACGGTAGACACAAAATGCTGGACTTTTCAGGTCGGAACGCTACTTTCAGTCTGAAGATAGGTTCCGACCCGAAATGTCACCTATTCTTTTTCTCCAGAGATTATTGCAATGGCAATGATTATCAATGTTCAGTGTCTTTAATCTGTGAAAACGACAATAACACAAAGTGCAGGAGGAACTCAGCAGGTCAGGCAGCATCTGTGGAGGGAATGGATAGTCAACATTTTGGGTCAGGACCCTTCTTCAACCTGAGAAAGGATCCGATCCAAAATGTCACTATCCATTATCTCCAGAGATGCTACCTGACCCGTTTAGTTACTCAAGTACTTTGTGTCTTTCTTTGTAAACCAGCATCCGCAGTTCCTTGCATCTCCCTCCTGACCTGCTGAGTTACTCCATTTTGTGTGTATTCTGACAAGTGATGCGTGGATACGGATGAGGGTTTTTCTTTGATAGGTCGATGGTTGGACAAAGGCCAGAGAAGAAAAGACCAAAAGTATGAGATTAGGGTGGAAGAGGAGAGAATTGTGAAGCCAGACAAAGGAATGTAGCTGGAAGGGAGGGGGAAAAGGAGAAGTGGATATGACTCCAAGTGGTACAGGGAAGAGAGAGGGGGAGAAAAACATCTTAGTTTAGTTTAGTTTAGTTTATTATTGTCATGTGTATCGAGTTCCAGTAAAAAGCTTTTTGTTACTTGCTATCCAGTCAGCAAAAACTGGATGAAAACTTGATTACAATCAAGCTGTCTACCGTGTACAGATACATGATAAAAGGAATAATGTTTAGTGCAAGGTAAAGTCTAGTAGTGTCCTATTAAAGACAGGCTGAAGGTCTCGAATGAGGTAGATGGTAGGTCGGGACCATTCTCTACATAAAGTCCAGTAAAGTTTGAGAGAGCAGTATTAGCAAACTCTTTAAAGTTATTGAATTTTAATTCTTACAATATGGTCACTTATTACTCAAAGTAGGTTAATATTGACTAGCAAAGAGAAAGGAAATTATTAAAGATTTCTACCTCACCAAGTAAATAGTAATGCCTTGGGATCTGGGAGTCAGGATAGATATTTTCCAAGTACCAGGAGAAGGAGTTACACTTCAGTCTCTCTCTCAGGCGCCTTCTTGCCGACACATCTCCGTAATCCACTTTAACAACTCCTGAAATTGCAAAGATACACACTCCATCAATCTACTCGAACTGGTTTAATCCTGTTACTGTTCGTATGTGCGTCCTACAACTTCATTGTGCCATCAACAAAACAAGGTCGAAGTTTAGATGGAGACTGGTGAATTCACAGAGAAAACATCGTACAGAGTATCAAAACATTAAAAGCCGGAGATGTAACACTTGACTTGGTTTCTCTTCCTTTTCCACCAGCCACGTACACGCAGAGAGTCCTTCCAGAAGCAACAGTGATTCACGTGCATGTCATTCAATCTAATGTGCTGCATTTGTTGTTCAAATAATGGTCTCCTTTACTCTGGGGAAACCATAGGGTGGCATGGTGGTCCAGCGGTAGAATTGCTTGCTTCCTTAAAGTGCCAGAGACCCACGTTCGATCCTGACTACAGGTGCTGTCTGAACGGAGTTGGTACATTCTCCTTGTGACAGCATGGGTTTTCTCCAGGTGCCCTGATTTCCTCCCACATTCCAAAGATGCACAGGTTTGTTGGTTAATTGGCTTCTGTAAATTGTAAATCATCCCTATTATGTGTAGGATAGTGCGAGTGTACGGGGTGATCACTGGTCAGCGTGGACTCGGTGGTCTGAAGGGCTTGTTTCCACGCTGTATCTCTAAACTAAACTACTAAAGTACAGGTGCTGAGAATGCCGTGAGGTTTTGCACTGCTTTTTGTTTTGTATAAGATTTGTATATATTTTTTATTCTGAATAAAGTTTATTTTTGAAAAAAAAAATCCATGAACCAGAAACAAAATTACATAAAACCATGAGGGATAAATCCAGTGACCAAGTACAGCTCACTCTACTCCTCACACAGGCAGTCATGTGGGAAATTAAAATCTGCAAACTTCTATAAAGCCCAAGCACTGGAGGGGAAAAGGCACCAAATCTTTATCACGGCTACTCTCTCTCGATTTTTACCACAGCGTAAATTTAATTTCTCGAGCGGCACTCGACTTTCCATCCTGTTGACTTACAAATTCAAAACTGATAGCTGCAGGGAAGGCAAAATCATAAGAAATTTATGTCACAACAGATCTGCCTCTGAGAAAATTTGCATTAACGCCAATATCATCCAATGTAGTTCAAATTCGGTGTGCGTCAATATATTTTTTGCCTGCATTACCACCTGATTTCACTAGATGGAAATAGAGAGCTTCCATGAGGCTTGCTCACCGCACTTTAATAGTCAGATTAAATGAGAACTTACCAGTTTGAAGTTTGATCTTTATTTTATGAGAAGTTACGATGAGGGATTACGTGAAGAAGCCCCGCCAGAGCGCCTGCGCATCAATCTTCAAAGCAGCGGCATGGACTCACAGTAACTACAGTCGAAGTGATATAGTAAGACTCAGAAGACTAGAACTACCAGATGATCTTTGCGATTATGTGGGCCGGGAGGGCACGTAATCCCCCATCGTAACTCCTCATAAAATAAAGATCAAACTTCAAACAGTTCTCGTTTAATCTTACTATTTTACTTCGGAGTCACGTGAGTGATTCCATGAAGATTTCAAATCTCTGTGATTTCATGCCGTAGATGCAGTTCCATACAACACACTGCTTTGGTTGACACAGGATAAACAACTCCAGTAATTTACCAATAACACTGGTTACTCATCGGATGGAGGATTGTTGTTCATCAACCAGATTCCTACAGGCCTTCATAATTTACAGTTTTGGCCGTAGGCAAAGTAACTGACATGTTAGTTAAATCAATGATGAGCCCCAAATAGCCAATCATTCTAGATGGTACTAATTTGGATTTAATTAGATGGGTGAGGAACCTAATCTCTCAAACAGGTGTTTGGTAACTGAACACAATTCCTCAGCTACTTCCTGAGTTTTACCTATGATCAGAAACATCATCCAAGTATGCCATTATAATGAGACTCTGAGCGCGGAGTAGCCCTGATACTGGTTTCAACAATTGTGTAAATAACCTAGGGCTGAGAACAATTGCAACCTACCCCCGGCCGGTGACTGACCTCTAGAGGATATATCCTGGACTAGTCCAGTACTTGTACCTCCATGGTTGCTGGATTCCTCGGTCTCCTGGCCCTGTTTGGGGTGTGCATTTAGAGCGTGCCAATGTTTTGGTCCCTAAGTAAGGGATGTATCAGATATTAAACTGATAAGCACAGATGCTACACTTGATCTTAGCCAAAACCCCGAAGAGCGATACGTGTAGCTGGGGTCGCCCGGCTTGGTACTTGACCTGCACCATCGTCTCTAGTTCAATTACACCTTCCTGTTCAGAAAGGGTATGGTTTTTGAGGCGGCATCCTGGTCTCAGGATGAGTTTTGATGAGGCCGATTGTTTTTGCCTCATCGTCCAGTTCTTTTCCTGGATATTAGAGGATCTGCGCAAGGCTGTGAACCATGGGTTGAGCGGAGGCTTGATGGCTATTTTGTGAATAATTAATGTTCAAAATGGGCATTACACAGCAGGGTCCATATCCTGCTGTGTTTTGATAGTGGTGCCCTTGTACCATTTGCCCAAACACCATTATTCCTGCTCCAACCAGTTTTTTGGACTTTCTGCAGCCTTAACTCATGTGCCCTCATGATTCGCCCCTTTAGAGCGATGCACAGTTAACAGGTGTCTGATATCTCTTGTTTCAAAGTTTCCTCCATTATGGAGTCCTGAAGCTGGTGAGAGGCCATATAATTAAATTGCTGGCCAGATTGCAGTCCATGACTTCACCAGCTCCCAGTATGGCAAATTTGCTGGCCACATCCGGCACACCTGGAGCATAGCTCATGTGCTTTGGTGTATGCACATACGCAGTGACACCAAACTTCAGGGTCAGATTCATACTGCCCCGGCTCTCCTGGCTCATGCTCACGGGAGGTATCATGCAGCCCTTAAAAAGGCGCTGCTGTTATGGGTCCCCATGCAGACTCGTAGGCATATTATCCTTCATACGTGTACAGCTCTTTTGCTATATGGACCTCTGCTAGAGTTTGCTGAAAGCTGCTGGGGACCCTGGGATATAAAACCCAGGCCGGAACACCTCCTGGTTGATCATTTTATCTATGAGGTGTTCCACGTTGTCCATACGTCCCCAACCTTTATTTTTGGAAGGGGGAAAGTCTTTCTGGCTTCGCTCATCAGACTTGACAGGCCTGAACAATTTACTCTTGGCCTGCCTCCCGACAGGAATGACCACAGTGCTCTAAAGCACCGGAGTTGCTCCCGCTGGCAGAACTGCCGGCGTCTCTGAAGCCGGCGTACACTCGCTGACCGCAGCCCTGTGGGTAAGTTTTACTTTATTGGCGACACACTCGCCTCATTTTCACTGTTTAATATTTTTTCTTCCTTTGGAAGTGTCCCTGCTGGCTCCTGTAACCAGCCTTACGGGACCTAGTAAACAGCCGCAAGTTTAAAACACTTACCTGCGGGTGTTTTACTTACCGCTGGTGGAGCTGCGCTCTCCAGCCTGTCGGTGCGCCAAACGCGTCTGACGTAATAACGCGCAGGCGCTCTGGCGGGGCTTCTTCACGGAATCACTCGCGTGACTCCAAAGTAAAATCTAGTGTTTAAAAATATTGTAAAGAGATTCACATTTTCACCAGATCCAAAACCAGTTTATGTTTTAGAAATAAAATTGTATTTACCCAGATATTTTCTCCTAAAATTACCCTAGCACCAATTATTATGTAGACAGAAAGAACTGCAGATGCTGGTTAATATATAAAATGGCACAAAGTGCTGGAGTAACTGAGCAGGTCAGGCAGCATCTCTGGAGAACATGGATAGGTGACATTTCGGGTCAAGACCCTTCTCCAGGGATGGTGCCTGATCTGTTAAGTTACTCCAACACTTGTCCTTTTGGCACCAATTATTGCAGAGCTCCATTCTTAACTATCTCTATACTTATAAAACTCTCATCTTGTATGTGGATTTGTGTGTGTATAATCACATCTTCTCAAATAAACAACTCGGTAATGGTAAAATCTTTACATATTCCGTTAGACATTTTTCACGTGGAGTCCGAAATCGCCTTATCAAAAAATTGCCTGCTTTATTTCTCGAGTTATTAATGAAAATGTTCAAAAATCTGACAAAAATATTGAGTGTAAAAACGACTGTCTTTCTCTGATGACGCCACAATGGGTCTGCGGGCCTTCTTCCTCCCTCTGCAAGTGACATCACCCTTCCCCCCCCCCCCCCCACCCCTCCCTTCTCCCCCCCCACCCCTCCCTCCTTCCACCGTTATTCAAAAGTTGCTGCCAGAGATGAAGTCGGCTCATCGACTGAAGACCAAAGATCATAGCTGAAGACTGCGGTGGCCAAACTCGCGGTCCTTTGGTCGAAGCTCGCTCGCCCGCTCGCAACCTCGCTCGGGGTCCTTGTGTCGGCGCATGGTGGGGAGGTTGCTGCTGCTCTCTGCCTCCGTCGCTGCCCTCTCTCTGCCTCTGCCTGTCCTCTGCCCTGCCCTTCTTTCTCTGCCTCTGCCCCCTTCCCCTTCCCTCTGCCCTTGCCCTCTGCCCTTGCCCTCTCTATCCCCTCCCTCTCCCTCTCTAGCCGCGCCTGTGAGCTGCATCTCTAAATTAAACTCTCCCAGATTCTGTCACTCATCAATTCAATTTGAGTAGAGACAGGTATTGTGCTTCACGTGAAGAAAACGTCACTGATTTATGACTGTGTTATTATTCTTTAATTTTGACAGCTTTCACAAGTATCACATAGTTGATTCAGAACTGCTGTTTCATTATGAACCTCTCAGTGAATCTCATTCATTGTTATTTCTTCCACAGCGTGAACAAATTTGTTCATTTCATTTCGTATGTTATGTCAACAATACACGAGAGACCACAGTGTGCGTGTCTGTCCTTCAATTATGCTTCTGGAAGGAGATGAATTATTACCATCGGCAAGGATTGTGCGGCCAGGCTCACTAACAGACAAGCACACTTCCTGTTCAGAAGATTTATTACTTTCCATTTCTTCACAAGACCTAACTACTCCATATCAAATCTAAATTGCTCTAGTAACCATATTGGAACTGCTATCTTGTTCAGATAGGAAAAAAAGGGATCTCGCAGGATATTAACAGCTGGAGATTTGGATGGAGATCTGCCAGAGAATCAACCCAGAGAATTATGGAGGGATACATTTTGGAAGTTAAGAGGAAAGAATAGAGTAAAATTAGAGTAAAGTAAGTTTAGAGTAAAGGCATGGTGGCGCAGCAGTAGAAATCTATTCAGAATAGACTATTTTATTCACAAGATCCATGCAAGAGGCAAACTCAATGTATGCAACGTGTCCCTTTGAGTAAATGGTCCCTTTGGTCAACATCATTGTTCAAAATATGGTCTCCTTTAGAATCATAGAAAATAGGTGCAGGTGTAGGTCATTCGGCCCTTCAAGCCTGCACCGCCATTCAATGTGATCATGGCTGATCATCCAAATCAGTATCCTGTACCTGTCTTCTCTCCATACCACCTGATCCCTTTAGGCACAAGGGCCACATCTAACTCCCTCTTAAATATAACCAATTAACTGGCCTCAACTACCTTCTGTGGCAGAGAATTCCACAGACTCACCACTCTCTGCGTGAAAAATGATCTTCTCATCTCGGTCCTAAAAGACTTCCCCCTTATCCTTGAACTGTGACCCCTTGTTCTGGAGTTCCCCAACATCGGGAACAATCTTCCTGCATCTAGCCTGTTCAACCCCTTAAGAATTTTGTAAGTCTCTATAAGATCCCCCCTCAATCTCCTAAATTCCAGCGAGTACAAGCCGAGTCTATCCAGTCTTTCTTCATATGGAAGTCCTGCCATCCCAGGAATCAGTCTGGTGAACCTTCTCTGTACTCCCTCTATGGCAAGAATGTATTTCCTCAGATTAGGAGACCAAAACTATATGCAATACTCCAGGTGTGGCCTCACCAAGACCCTGTACAACTGCAGTAGAACCTCCCTGCTCTTGTACTCAAATCCTTTTGCTATGAATGCCAACATACCATTCGCTTTCTTCACAGCCTGCTGCACCTGCATGACTACTTTCAATGACTGGTGTACCATGACACCCAGGTCTCGTTGAATCTCCCCTTTTCCTAATCGGCCACCGTTCAGATAATAGTCTACCCTCCTGTTTTTGCCGCCAAAGTGGATAACCTCACATTTATCCACATTATACTGCATCTGCCATGCAGTTGCCTACTCACCCAACCTATCCAAGTCACCTTGCAGCCTCCTAGCATCCTCCTCACAGCTAACACTGCCCCCCAGCATCGTGTCATTCGCAAACTTGGAGATGTTGCATTCAATTCCCTCATCCAGATCATTAATATATATTGTAAATAGCTGGCTAATTTTTCTGGCTAATTTGTATGCTTCATCTTTAGTTTTGATACTATCCCTGATTTCCCTTGTTATCCACGGATGCACTACCTTCCCTGATTTATTATTTTGCCAAACTGGGATGAACAATTGTTGTAGTTCATGCATGCAGTCTTTAAATGCCTTTCATTGCATATCCACCGTCAACCCTTTAAGAATCACTTGCCAGTCTATCTTGGCCAATTCACGTCTCATACCCTCAAAGTTACCTTTCTTTAAGTTCAGAACCCTTGATTCTGAATTAACAATGTCACTCTCCATCCTAATGAAGAACTCAACCATATTATGGTCACTCTTGCCCAAGGGGCCACGCACAACAAGACTGCTAACTAAACCTTCCTCATTACTCAGTACCCAGTTTAAAATAGCCTGCTCTCTCGTTGGTTCCTCTACATGTTGGTTTAGAAAACGTTCCCACATATATTCCAAGAAATCCTCTTCCTCAGCACAACTGCCAATTTGATTCACCCAATCTATATGTAGATTGAAGTCACCCATTATAACTGTTTTATCTTTGTTGCACGCATTTCTAATTTCATGTTTGATGCCATCCCCAACTCCACTACTACTGTTAGGTGGCCTGTACACAACTCCCACTAGCGTTTTCTGCCCCTTAGTGTTTTGCAGCTCTTCCCATATCGATTCCACATCCTCCAAGTTAATGTCTTCCCTTTCTATTGTGTTAATCTCCTCTCTAACCAGCAACGCTACCCCACCTCCTTTTCCTTTCTGTCTATCCCTCCTGAATATTGAATATCCCTGGATGTTCAGCTCCCAGCCTTGGTCACCCTGGAGCGATGTCTCCGTGATCCCACCTATATCATATTCATTAATAACTATCTGCACATTCAACTCATCCACCTTATTACGAATGTTCCTTGCATTGAGACATAAAGCCTTCAGGCTTGTTTTTACAACACTCTTACCCCTTATACAATTATGATGAAAAGTGGCCCTTTTTGATTTTTGCCCTGGATTTTTCTGCCTGCCACTTTTACTTTTCACCTTGCTACCTATTGCTTCTACCCTCATTTTACATCCCTCTGTCTCTTTACACTGGAGAAACCTCAGGGTGGCACGGTGGAGCAGCAGAGAGTTGCTGCCTTACAGGGCCAGAGACCCGGGTTCCATCCTGACTATGGGTACTGTCTGTACGTTTATTCAGAATTTTATTCAGAATAGACAATTTTATCCAATGGACCTTGAAGATTTTAAGAGTCAAACTCAACTTATCAAACATGTCGCTTTGAATAATATTTATGGTTCCTTTGGTTAATATTATATTTTAAATTAACGCCCAACACATGTTTGCCTCCAACTGCATGTTTTCTTTAGCTGCTACAATTGGCAGCACAGTGGTGCAGCGGTAGAGTTGCTGGCTTATCGCACCAGAGACCTAGGTTTGATGCTGACTACTGGTACTGTCTGTACGGAGTTTGTACATTCTCCCGTGGTCGTGTGGCTTTTGTGGCCGGGTGCTCCATAGACATGCGCGTTTGTAGGTTAATTGGCTTCAGTAAAATTGCACATTGTCCCTAGTGTGTGTAGCATAGAGTTAATGTGCAGGGATCACTGGTCAGCATGGACTCGGTGGGCCAAAAGGCCTATTTTCAAGCCGTATCTCTAAACTAAACTAATGGCAGAATCCTTAGGAGCATTGATGCACAGAGGGATTTTGGGATGTATGCCCATAGCGCCCTGAAACGCAAATGGATAGGCAGTTAAAGAAGGCGTATGGCAAGCCTATTCATCAGTCAAGGAATGATGTATTATGGAGTATTATGGAGTATTCTGAGCGGTTCTGTATGTCTTACAGCAGGAAGTATGTAGAGGCTTTGGAGAGGGTGCAGAAGAGGTTCACTAGGATGTTGCCAGATTGGAGTCTATTAGCAATAAGGAGAGGTGGAAGAGTCTCGACCCAAAACATCACCTACTCCTTTTCTTCTGAGATGCTGCCTGACCCGCTGAGTTACTCCAGCATTTTGAGTCTATCTTGAATTCAGACAAATTTGCATGTTTTCTTTCAAGCATTGGAGAATGAGGGGAGACCTGATAAAAGTTAGCAAAATTATGAGAGAAATAGATTTGGTAAACAGTAGAACTTTCTTTCCCTAAGGTGGAAATATCAAACACCAGAGGGGATATCTATAAGGTGAGAGGGGCAAAGTTTATAGGAGATGTACATGTGTTTTATTTTACACAGAGGGTGGTGGGTGCCTGGAACAAACAGCCCAGGGATGGCAGTGGAGGGAGATATGATAGAGGCATTTAAGAAGCTTTTACAATGCCCTCCATAATGTTTGGGACAAAGACCCATCAATTATGTATTTGCTTCTCTACTCCACAATTTGAGATTTGTAATTTTTTTAAAAATCACATGTGGTTAAAGTGTACATTGTCAGATTTTATTAAAGGGTATTTTTATACATTTTGGTTTCACCATGTAGAAATTACAGCAGTGTTTATACATAGTCCCCCCATTTCAGGGCACCATAATATTCGGGACAAATGGCTTCGCAGGCGTTTGTAATTGCTCAGTTGTGTTTAATTGCCTCCTTAATATATATATAAGAGAGCTCTCAGCACCTACTCTTTCCTCCAGTCTTTCCATCACCTTTGGAAGCTTTTATTGTTGTTTATCAACATGCTGACCTAGGTTGTGCCAATGAAAGTCAAATAAGCCATTATGAGACTGAGAAACAAGAATAGAACAGTTAGAGACTTCAGCCAAACCTCAAGCTTACCAAAATCAACTGTTTGGAATATCATTAAGAAGAAAGAGAGCACTGGTGAGCTTACTAATCGCAAATGGACTGGCAGGCCAAGGATGACTTCCACAGCTGATAACAGAAGAATAATAAAGAAAAATCCCCAAACATAGAAACATAGAAATTAGGTGCAGGAGTAGGCCATTCAGCCCTTCGAGCCTGCACCGCCATTCAATATGATCATGGTTGATCATCCAACTCAGTATCCCGTACCTGCCTTCTCTCCATACCCTCTGATCCCCTTAGCCACAAGGGCCACATCTAACTCCCTCTTAAATATAGCCAATGAACTGGCCTCAACGACCCTCTGTGGCAGAGAGTTCCAGAGACCCACCACTCTCTGTGAAAAAAGTCCTTCTCATCTCGGTCCTAAAGGATTTCCCCCTTATCCTTAAGCTGTGACCCCTTGTCCTGGACCTCCCCAACATCGGGAACAATCTTCCTGCATCTAGCCTGTCCAACCCCTTAAGAATTTTGTAAGTTTCTATAAGATCGCCTCTCAATCTCCTAAATTCTAGAGAGTATAAACAGAGTCTATGCAGTCTTTGTTCATAAGACAGTCCTGACATCCCAGGAATCAGTCTGGTGAACCTTCTCTGCACTCCCTCTATGACAATAATGTCCTTCCTCAGATTTGGAGACCAGAACTGTACGCAATACTCCAGGTGTGGTCTCACCAAGACCCTATACAACTGAAGTAGAACCTCCCTGCTCCTATACTCAAATCCTTTTGCTATGAAAGCTAACATACCATTCGCTTTCTTCACTGCCTGCTGCACCTGCATGCCTACTTTCAATGACTGGTGTACCATGACACCCAGGTCACGCTGCATCTCCCCTTTTCCTAATCGGCCTCCATTTAGATAATAGTCTGTTTTCCTATTTTTGCCACCAAAGTGGATAACCTCACATTTATCCACATTATACTGCATCTGCCAAACATTTGCCCACTCACCCAGCCTATCCAAGTCACCTTGCAGTCTCCTAGCATCCTCCTCACAACTAACACTGCCCCCCAGCTTAGTGTCATCCGCAAACTTGGAGATCTGTCCGACAGATCAGAAACACTCTTCGGGGGTCAGGTGTGTATTTGTCAATGACCACTGTCTGCAGAAGATTTCATGAACAGAAATACCAAGGCTATACTGCAAGATGCAAACCACTGGTTAGCCACAAAAATAGGATGGCTGGGTTACAGTTTGTGCACAGATGAGACGAAGATTAACTTATATCAGATGACGGCAAGAGCAGAGTATGGAAGAGAGAAGAAATTGCCCAAGATCCAAAGCATGCCACCTCATCTGTGAAGCACGGCGGTGGGGGCGTTATGGCCTGGGCATGTTTGGCTGCTGAAGGTACTGGCTCACTTATCTTCATTGATGACACAACTGCTGATGGTAGCTGCATAATGAATTCTGAAATGTATAGACAAATCCTATCTGCTCAAGTTCAAACAAATGCCTCAAAACTTATTGGCCGGTACATCTGGAAGATATGAGACTCCGCCTGGCAGGAAAATCAGATCGTTTCTATCAGACATGGTCTGCATTTATAGAATTGCTACAAAGATAGGGTGCAAGAGTACCTCGGGCCTTAGTAAAGAGGGATGAAAAACTATCGAGTTGGTAAATTCCTTTTGCGTGATATATATTATATAGTAACCGGCTTTTATTTTTCTCTCTCTTTTTTCTTTTTCTTTTCTAGGGTCTCTCTCTTAATCCCCTTTCTCTAACTCTTTGACCAAGGGTTTTTTTTCCCTCCCCTTTGGCACGCTCTTTCACTTTCACAGTTCTTTGCACCTACTTCACTCTTTTTGTTTCTATTCTTTTTCTTTAAAAGCCATAAAATTATGGGGTACAATGATTGTAACAATATATATGTGATGTGATGTATTTACCTCTATTAAATAAAAACATTAAAAAAAAATTTAAACCAAATTGGCCAGTGGTTCATTCAACATCAAGACAATGATCCCAAACAGACTGCTAAAGCAACAAAGGAGTTTTTCAAAGCTAAAAAATGGTCAATTCTTGAGTGTCCAAGTCAATCACCCGATCTGAACCCAATTGAGCATGCCTTTTATATGCTGAAGAGAAAATGAAAGGGACTAGCCCCCAAAACAAGCATAAGCTGAAGATGGCTGCAATATAGGCCTGGCAGAGCATCACCAGAGAAGACACCCAGCAACTGGTGATGTCCATGAATCGGAGACTGCAAGCAATCAATAGACATTAGACAATAGACATTAGGTGCAGGAGTAGTCCATTCAAGCCAGTACCGCTTTCAATGTGATCATGGCTGATCATCCCCAATCAGTACCCCATTCCTGCCTTCTCCCCATATCCCCTGACTCTGCTATCTTTAAGAGCCCTATCTCGCTCTCCCTTGAAAGTATCCAGAGAACTGGCCTCCACCGCCCTCTGAGGCAGAGAATTCCACAGACTCACAACTCTCTGTGTGAAAAAGTGTTTCCTCATCTCTGTTCTAAATGGCTAAATGGCTAAATTGCATGCAAAGGATATGCAACAAAATACAAAACATGACATTGCTGTGTCCCAAACATTATGGTGCCCTGAAATAGGGGGGGGACCATGTATAAACACTGCCGTAATTTCTACATGGTCAAACCAAAATGTATAAAAATGGCATTTATTAAATCTGACAATGTGGATTTTAACCACACGTGATTTTTTTTTCTATTACAAACCTCAAATTGTGGAGTACAGAGGGAAATAAAGAAATGATGGGTCTTTGTCCCAAACATTATGGAGGGCATTATGGAAGGCACTGTAGATCGGCACGTGCATATGCAGGGAATGGAGGGATATGGATCACGTGCAGGCTGAAGGGTTTAAATTGGCATCATGGACACAGTGGGCTACAAGGTCAATTCCTCTTCTTTCTTATTTTATGTTCTATTATTGCACAGTGCATGGCCTATATGGTCAGAGTCCTCGTTTTAGTGTCCGCTATTATGCCATTATAGAGCCATTTCCATTATCTAAACCCACGAACACACCGAGGGATTCAAATTACATTTGGTGTGATCAAATGAATCTACAATGTTGGCACATTATAGTTCAGAAATAGTTTTTAACTCGCAGGAGCTCTGCACTTCCAATCGTTATCAGTAAATCCAACATTGATTCTGCAAACAAGTAATCATGATTGCACGGGAAACTTGAAAACCTGTGTACACAAAATGACCAGAAAGAAATTAGTTTGCAGAAACAGATTATGTAAAATAATTCTAAAATCTAAATCAAGGTCATGTCAAATCAAAATGCTGCTCTGGATAGAGGGAGTTCATAGGTTCACGTTAAATGAGTAAAATTAGGCCATTCGGCCCATCAAGTCTACTCCACCATTCAATCATGGCTGAACTATCTTTCCCTTTCAACCCCATTCTCCTGCCTTGTCCACATAACTCCTGACACCCTTACTGATCGAGAATCTCTCAACCTCTGCCTTAAAAATACCCAATAACCTGGCCTCCACAGCCGTCTGTGACAATGAATTCCACAGATTCACCACCCTCTAACGAAATAAATTCCTCTTCATCTCCTTTCTAATGGTAATATTTTTATTCTGAGGCTATGGCCTCTGGTCCTGGACTCTCCCACTAGTGGAAACATCCTCTCCACATCCACTCTATCCAGACTGCAGGAGGCTGCGGGTGATCTTATAGAGATGTATAAAATCATTTGGAGAATTGATATGGTGAATGCACTGAGTCTTTTACCCAGAATAGGGGAATCAAGAACCAGGAGCAATAGGTTTCTGTGGCGTAGGACTCCATGATGCCATCAGTATCCTTCCCCACAAACTGGCGGACAAACTGGGGGACTTGGGACTTCCACAATCCACCTGCATGTGGATAAATAGCTTCCTGTCGGGCCACAGCCAGAGAGTCAGAATGGGCCATCACACATCCACGGCCCTCAGCCTCAGTACCGGCTCTCCACAGGGCTGCGTGCTGAGCCCCCTGCTCTATACCATCTACACACATGATTGCACCTCCGCCCATCACAGCAACACCATTGTCAAATTTGCAGATGACACTACGGTGGTGGGGCTCATCTCCGGAGGGGACGAGTACGCCTATCGGGGATGAGGTGAAGCAGCTAGTGTGCTGTGGAGAAAATAACCTGCTCCTGAACACCTTAAAGACCAAGGAGATAATAATAGACTTCAGGAAGAACAAAACAGAACTCGTACCACTAATCATCAGAGGGGACTGTGTGGAGAGGGTGGCGGATTTCCGCTTCCTGGGAATCCATATTGAGGAGGACCTGACGTGGAGCGTGAACACCTCTGCGCTGCTGAAAAAGGTCCAGCAGAGACTGCACTTCCTGAGGGTGCTCAGGAAGAATAACATCACACAGAGACTGCTGCTGTCCTTTTATCGGTGCTCCATTGAGAGCATCCTAACATACTGTGTATGCGTGTGGTACACCAGCTGCACAGCAGCTCAGAGGAAAGCGCTCCAGAGGGCCATTGACAACACCCAGAGGATTGTCGGCTGCCCTCTCCTTACCTTGGAAGACTTACACAGTTCCCGCTGCATCAAAAAATCCCAGAATATTATAAAGGACATTTCCCACCCCGGACACTCCCTGTTTGAACTGTTGCCGTCAGGCAGACGGTACAGATCTACAAGGACAAGGACAAACAGACTTAAAAACAGTTTTTACCCCACTGCTATAAAGGCACTAAATGTAGCCGCCAAGGAACGCGGGGACTAAGGGACTGTGGTTGGTACACTGTGAAATCGACAGAAGGATGTAGGGTTGGGTGTTTATGCGTGCTTTTTTCATATTTCATATTTATTTTAGTTGTTTATCTTTTTTAATATTTTACCTTGTATGTATTGTTAGCTTTTATGGTTTGAATGTTGCACTGACTGGTTGACATTTTTAAATTTCGTTGTACATGGTTCATGTTACAATGACAATAAAGAAACTATTCTATTCTATTCTACTATTCTAGTATATGGGGCTTCATGGAGCTTCAAAGCTATGTTCCTGCTCATCTACTCCACCGAGCATACTGCCTACCTCAATCCCTGCCTCAGTGTGGGACTAGTGTAGATGGGGCATCTCAGTTGGCATGGACGAGTTGGGCAGAAGGGCCATTTTTGCCCTGTCAGTCTTTCTGACTCTAGTACCTGGTGATATAATGTAGAAGAAATCTTTGAAGTCATCCATCCAGACCTCTGCTAGGCGTCGATTGTTCTTGTTGATGATATGCCCGGTGCCACCAGGGAATGTGTATGGGGTGGCTTTACGGAATACATGGCCAACGTGAGAACAGGTAATGATCTCCAAAGAGCCACCGCACTGCCATATCTGGGAACAGACAAAGATTCATTGTTTTATTTCATCATTATCCATTCACCATAATCACCTGTGAGAATATAGATCAAATCACCAGGGGTATCCATTTGGCCCATTACAGTAAGGAATTGGAGGTTTTGGAGAGGATGCAGAGGAGGTTTAGCAGAACGCTGCCTGGACATAGTGGGCATTAGCCATAAGGAGAGATTGGACAAATCCGGGTGCTCTGGTTTCCTCCCACATCACAAAGACGTGCAGGTGGGTTTGTCGGTTAATTGGCCCTCTGTAAGATTGCTCCTAATGTGTAAGGAGTGGGATAGCAAAGAACGAGTGTTGACAGGTTATCGAAGGTTGGTGTTGGGCTGAAGGGCCTGTTTCCATGATGTATTTCTAAAAATTAAGGCAAAGCTACAAATCTGGGGAAGGACATGAAGAGACAACACTTTGGGTTGGGACCCTTAATTCAGACTAGTTCTGATCTAGTAATTTTGTAATATACGCTAGTAATCTGGATCTGATTTCCTCTAACATCCCTAATTATTACCAGAGAACTCTTACCAATTTCTACAGAAGCAAAATTGAAGGCATCCTGTCGGGATGCATCACCGTTTGGCTTGGAAACAGCTTTGCCCAAGACCATGAAAAATTGCAAAGAGTTATGGATGTAACCTAGTCGATCTCAGACCCCAGCCTTTGCCAGTTAGGAGTTTGAATGTGAAGGGAAAATAACGTTATGGCCCCTTAACCGCCTGACTGAATAAGTGCCTTGACCCAAAACGTCACCTCTCCACATTCTCCAGAGAAGCTGCCTTACCCGCTGACTTACTCCAGCACTTTGCGTCCTTTTGTGTATTAACTGAGTATCTGCAGTTTTGTGTGTCCACCCTTCACAGCTTTGATGTACAAAAGCATCTCGGAGTCCACAGCATAAGTAGATGAAGTGGTAAAGTAGGTGTATGAAATGCTTGCCTTCATCAATCGAGTCATAAAATTCAGGAAGTCATGTTGCAGCTTTATTGAACATTGGATCGGCCGCATTTGGAATATTATGTGATAGACTGATCAACTCTACTCTAGTCCACTCCCATCTTGATTGGCATGGATTCATGGGCCAAAGGATTCTCCGTGCTGCATGACTCTGTGACGTTATCAGTGTATGGGGCTTCATGTAGTTCTCTACTCCACCAATCTACTCCAGTCCTACCCGCCCACATTTGGCCTCTATCACTATATCACTGTCATACTTTTGTATGCATGAACCTATCCAAAAATATTTTTAGATGCTGTTATAGTACCTTCTGGCAGCTCATTACATATGCCTACCGCCCTCGAGTGAAAAAAATTGCTACTCAGGTTCCAAATAAATCGTTCCCCTCTCACCTTAAACCTATGCCCTCTGGTTCTTGATTCCCCTATTCTGGGTAAAAGACTTTGTGCGTTCACGCTATCTATTCTGTTCATAATCTAATAGACCTCTATAAGATCATAAGATTGTCGTAAATCTTCTCTGTACTCTCTGCTGCGTAACGACATCCTTGCTATAGCAGGGTGACCAAAACTCAGTATCATGTTCACCATAAGTGCAGCCTCAACAATGTCTTGTGCAATTGTAACATTACATTCTATACTCAAAACCCTGACTGATGAACACCAATGTACCAAAAGCCTTCTGGACCACCCTATCCCACTGTGACACCAACCCTGCGACATATCCCTTTTAACTTTTCCTATTCATGTACCTGTCCAGGTCCTAAAATATTACATAGCACATATTAACTCCTCACACACCAGATAGAGATTTGAGCTTTAAAAGATACATCTCTATAACCTTACATACATTAAACTTGCTGGAGTTTAGAAGGCTGAAGGGGGACCTCATTGAAACTTACCAAATAGTGAAAGACTTGGACAGAGTGGATGTGGAGAGGATGTTTCCACTGATGGGACAGTCTAGGACCAGAGGGCACAACCTCAGAATAAAAGGAGGTACCTATAGAAAGGAGATGAGGATGAATTTCTTTAGTCAGAGGATGGTCAATCTGTGGAATTCATTACCATTGATGGCTGTGGAGGCCAATTCATTTGGGTATTTTTAAGGTGGAGATTGACAGATTCCTGATTAGTACAGGTGTCCGGGGTTATGGGGTGAAGGCAGGAGAATGTGGCTGAGAGGGAAAGATAGATCAGCCATGATTGAATACAGAGTAGACTTGATGGGCCAAATAGCCTAATTCTGCTCCTATAACTTATGAACATGAAATGCCAAATACCCTTTGCTTTTTTTGTAATAGTTATCATAAACTACAGTTTCCATGGCAATGGAAATTGCTGCTGACTTGCCTTGGGTGTTATGATAATGTCATACATGGCTCTTTCTTACTTCGTGAACATCACTGTCCTTATTCAACCAGAACTCAGCAGGTAACATTCCCATACAATTGAAGAAGCTATCCGCAAAATAATCCTACTTAGAAGAAACCATTCATGGAGATGACAGCTAACTCCAAAGTCTGCTCAGTATGACAGAATGGATTCGGCATTATCCTTCAAGATGCCTTTCTAGAAGACAAGCTACTGATTAAAATCACATTTCCTGTCAAAGATTATAGTTCAGCCTAAATGACCTTAACAGTAATTAACAGGTTACACAAGCCTCCATTTCTCTGCCTCTTTAACAAACTATATTTTTATTGATTTTATGCAGCAATAATTCAACAGGAGGACACATTAAAAGTTCATTTTTTTGATCTGGTATTTCGATTAAATGTCAAAGACTAGAGGGCACAGCTTTAAAGTGAAAGCAACGCAATTTAACAGAGATGTGTAGGGCAAGTATTTTTAACACGGAGAGTGGTGGGTGCTTGGAACGCACTGGCAGGGGTGGTGGTGGAGGCAGGTATTCAGAAGACCTTTGGCTAGGCACCTGGATATGCAGGGAATGAAGGGATATGGATCACATGTACATTATTCCCTTTATCCTGTGTCTGTACACTATGGACGGCTAGATTGTAATCATGCATAGTCTTTTCGCTGGCTGGATAGCACGCAACAAAAAGATTTTCACTGCAGCTCGGTACACGTGACAATAAACTAAACTAACTACATGTACGCCACAGACACAGTGGGCCAAAGGGCCTGATCCTGTTCAATATTGTTTGATGTTCTATGCATTCCAGCAAGTTTAATGTCACTACAAATAAAATTGTGCACAAGTTTGTTATTTTCTTTTATAAAAGCTCAGTGGATCAGGAAAAAAGTGTAATACAATTGTTTGGAAATATCAAAGGTAGCGATTTGCAAAAAACGCAAGCATAGTTCCTGACAGATGGAGCCTCAGTGGCATTAAATGGTGTCTCTGGTTTGCAGTTCAATTATGTATTTCTTTTCCAATTTAATCAAAGTACGAAAGGTCAGATATTCTTTGTGTTAAGTTAGGAAAGCCATAGTCCATATCTAAAGTGTAACAAATTCTACTGATAATTACAAATAAATAATTATAATTTTATATGTTCATTATGTAACTATGATACATCCACTGATGTATCGGGTGGCAGGGTGGCACATTAGTAGAGCTGCTGCCACACAGCGCAAGAAACCCCGATTTGATTCTGACCACGGGTGCTGTCTATACGGAGTTTGTACGTTCTCCCTGTGACTGTGTGGGTTTTCTCCAGGCTGCTCGGTTTTCCTCCCACATTCAAAAACGTATGGGTTTGTAGATAAATTGGCTTCAATGAAATTGTAAATTTCCCTCGTGTGTAGGATAGTGCGCGTGTGCGGGGTGATTGCTGGTCAGCGGGGACTCAGTTAGCTGAATGGCCTGCTTCCGCGCTGTATCTCTAAAGTAAAGAGTTGACAGACATGTCTCTGGAATTGATATGCTGCATGCTGAAAACTATATTCTACACGCCATATCTTTTCCTTTACTTCATCTATTGTACTTGAGTTCGAACATATTGTATTTACCTATGGTTTATCTGATCAGCTTGGATAGCAAGCAAAATAAAGCTTTTCACTGTACATCTGCACGTCACAATAATAAACCAAAACCTACACATCATAGACTTAGAGAGATGGAGTCTTTAGGGAGATACAACATGAAAACAGCCTCTTCATAATTCTGAGTCTGCGCCGACATTCGATCACCCTGTACACTAGCACTATCCTACTACTTATCCAGGCATCATTCTGGTAAACCTCCTCTGCACCCTCTCCAAAGCTTCCGCATCCTACCTGTAACATGGCAACCAGAACTCAAGAGTATGGCAACCGCACACCAAATACAGCCTAACCAATGTCTTCATTCTGTGATACACCTACACACACCCGGGGGGCAACTATGCTACAAAGGCCACCCACTGAGTATGATGTCCTTAATTCCATGAAAAATAATAGTTATAGTTTTGTGCAGCACACAAACAGGCCATTTGGCCCAACTTTCCCAAGCCGACCAACATGTCCTATCTATACCAGTCCCATTGCCTGCATTTGGCCCATATCATTCTAAACCTATCCTATCCATGTACCTGTCTAAATGTTTCTTAAACAGCGTGATAGTATCTGCCTCAACTACATCCTCTGGCAGCTCGTTCCATACACCAACCACCCTTTGTGTAAAAAAAAAAATTGCCCTTCAGGTTTCTATTAAATCATTCTGCCATGTTACCTTAGCTTGTGTCCTCGGGTTCTTGATTCCCTTATTCTGGGTAAAAATCCCCTCCACACACTCACCAATGTTCAATGTCCAATGTAATCTCTTCAATCTTCATATTTAAAATTATGTATCATATCAATATAAACATTTGAAATAAAATTAAAGGTTTACTCACTCTAAAAGACATCTCCAGGTTCTCTCCTCCCCAAATATCCATTCCTGCATCGTAAGTTCCAATCTCTTCAAAATAATCCCTGTCTATGGCAAACAAACCGCCTGCCATAGTTGGTGTCCTAATGGAAAGATGAGACGTCACTTTTAATTGCAGTACATTAAACACCAATTCTGGGAGTGCACATCAGATTTATGATCACAGCATTTGTACATCACCCAAAGAAATTCCTTGAGGAGATGATTTTACAGAAGTTCATGAATTCTAGAAGCAGAATTAGGCCATTCGCCCCATCAAGTCTACTCCACAATTCAATCATGGCTGATCTATCTTTCCCTCAACCCCCATCTCCTACCTTCTCCCCATAAACCCTGATACCCGTACTGAGGTATGTGGGCTCTGGCCCTAGACTCTCCCACTCATGGAAACATCCAATCCATATCAACTCTATCCAGGCTTTTCATCTTACATCTGTAAGGTTTACTGATGCTTAGAAATCTATCTTTGCAGCCAGGATTTTCTTCTGCCTGAATTGGAAATGTTGGTTGGATGAGAGTGTGCGATTCTCGGATTACAGCGTAAATAGATAACTCTCACTCCTACTTGACTGGCACAAAAATGTGTCTTTAATTCTTACCTATTTGTTACCCGTCTTATAAATAAATACTGCAGTACTTGCCAGGAATAAAATATTTGTTTAGTTTATGTCAGAACAAACAAAGTGCTGCGGATGTTGTACTGGAAACATTGCATTGATACTGATTAGAGCAGAATATTTTCCAGGAAAGAACAAGAAGAATATTATAAACATTAAAAAGAAACAAGCCTTTAAATAATGTACAGGCACCTTGCGTTTTATGCGCGTTTTAATTATATGTTTTTGGGAATAACGAGCCGGTTTAATTAAAGTCTAATTTTACATGTTGGTATTTTTGAAACAACGTGCTCAAATTTACACAGTGAAGTTGTGTATATGTTTCATTTACACATTTTTGAATTACGCGCTGCTTTCTCAAGAACGTAACTCGCGTGAAAACGCGAGGTGCACCTGTTTGAAGCAGCTTACCTTTTACTTGGATATCCTTCGGAACATTCAGAATCATACAGCATGGAAACAGGCCCTTCAGCCCAACCTTTCCATGCCGACCAAGATGCCCCAAATCCCACCTGCCCGTGTTTAGCCCATATCCCTCGAAACATTTCCTATCCATGTACCTGTACAAATGCCTTGTAAATGTTTTTATAGTAACTGCCTCAACTACATCCTCTGACAGATTGTTCCATATACTCACCACCCTCTGCATGAAAAAGTTGTTCCTCAGGTTCCTATTAAATCTGTCCAATTTCACAAACTTATGGCTTTTGATTCTTGATACGCCTGCCCTGGGGAAAAGACTGTGCATTCACTCTATCAATTTGCCTCACACCTTTACTTTCAGTTTACAGTGAGAAAACAGGCCCTTCGGCCCACTGAGACCACGCTGACCATCCAGTACACTAGGGACACACGAGGGACAATTTACAATTGCAAATTGGACCACCCTGGAACAGTGTCTGGAACTAGAGGATTGTAAATGGATTTATTTAGATGAAAAGCATAGCAGTGAGCTCCCAATATCATTTGATGGAGCAGAGGATTTAGGAATAGACTTGGTGGTAGAGAAATTCAATTTGCACATTCGAGCATGCTCTTGGAAATACAGTAATTGTCTCAAATTTATTTTCTTGGCTGAAATATGTCTATGTTTCTACACATCAAACAATGTTTTTTTTTAATATAGATCAACACATCAGCAGACAGGTTGTACATGTTAAATTCTTTGATAAAACGAAAATCCAGGAAAATCTTTGATAAAATTCGCACATACATTTCCACTGTACCAGTTACATGTGGAATGAACATAGAATATAGAGCAGTGTACTACAGCACAGGAACAGGCCCTTCGGTCTACAAGGTATGTGCCAAACGTGATGCCAATATCATCTCTCCATATCCCTCCATTCCCTGCATATTCCCGTTCCAATCAAAAGACTCTTAAATGCCGCTACCGTATCGACCGCAACTACCTATCATGTTAGTGATTTCCAGGCATTTATCAACACTCAGTGCAACACTCCCGCACATCTCTATAATACTAAAACTGTTTGTCTTGTTTGTGGCTGTGTGCGTCAATATCTCGTTAATTCCTATTTTGTTCCAAATGCTAGGCCACAGCCTTCCCATTTTCACACATTCTACTCACATTTTTCCCATTGAGGCGATAAACATCTTCCGGTCGCATTCCCACCTATATTTCTGAAGTTTTTAATGGTTGAAAGTTTTAAAAACAGCCCAAAAACTCACCCTTTTCGGAAAAAAAACCCGAGTGACGTCACAATGCACTCGCAAGGCAGGACGGGACACCACGGGAGGAATGGGCACTCCAGCACTCGCGGTGAACGAGGAGTCGCAGCGGCACCCGACACGTGGTGGCGTGGGTGGTGCCGTGGGCCCTGGCTTGAGCCAAGCCCGGGGCTTGGGATGGGGCCGTGACCAGGGCCAAGAAAGAAGCCGCCGCAGGAACCAAGGTCCAGCCTGGGTCCGGTGTCAGGGACGAGCCCGGAGATGAAGTCGGGGCCTGCACTGGAGCCCAGGCAGCGGCCAAGTTGACGGCTGGAGTCTACAGCCAGGGCCGGCTGACTACGAGAACCAGGCCGAGGGCCGAGTTCCAGGCACTGCTCTACCACCTGAGTAGTTCCTGGGGTAGCGAATGGGAGTGAGGGGAGGAGGATGAGGGACATGAGGTGGAGGGAGACGGGGTGGTAGAGGGAGGTGTGGTGGGGGTGTTGTGTTGGCAGATGGGGGAGTGTGGAGGAGGGAGATGGGGAGGGGTGGAGGAGGGAGATGCCGCCTCCGTATCTACCCTCACTTCCACTCTACCAACCTCCCTCACCATCTCCCTCTCTACCCTCCCTCCCCCCCACCCCCCTCTCTCTCCCTCTACCCCCCTCCCTCTCTCTCTCTACCCCTCTTCCTCTCTATCCCCCTCCTCCCTTGACCCTCCCTCTTTACCCCCTCCCCCTCCACCACCCCTTCCCCTCTGCCCCCCTCTCTCTCTACCTCCCCTCCCTCTCTACCCCCTCTCCCTCTCTTGGAATTGAAGAGGGAGGGTGAAGAAGAGGAGGAGGGAGCGCTGGGGGATGAGGAGAAATGGGCCGCGCCTGCGCTGTTGGGGGCTATGCGTGAGTGATGCAATATTGCGTTGGGGGAATGGGTGAGTGATGGAATCTTGCGTTGGTCTAGTATCTATATTACTAAAAGTCTGATCTTGACCTCTTCCTGGTGTTCTGTATATTGATTTTAGAAAAAACGCTGCCACTTACGGCTGTGATTTTTGGCATCTACTCAGGGTCCCCCTCCGCTGCGCAGGACACGAGGACTCTTGTATTAAAAATAAAAGAGTTATTAGAGTTTAAAAAATGTTGAGATTCTCTCTCCTGAAGGCCACGCCCCTTCCGGGGGGGACTGTAAAACCCAGAAGTGTTGAGTGCCTCAGCCAGTCTCTGCAAGATGGGGGAGCGAAAGGGTCACGTCTCTCAGTTTGAGCTGCTAATAACACTGAACACATGTTTACTAAACTGAGTGGTTTTACTGGCCTGCCAGTGCCCTTAATGTGGTTTGGAAATATAGTTTGTAAATGCTAAAGCTGTGTTGCCTTTGGTTTGGAAATGCTAAACCAAAGCTGTGTTGCCTTTGGTTTGGAAATGCTAAAGCTGTGTTGCCTAATTAAAGTTGCCTTGCCTAATTAAAGTTGCCTTGCCTAATTAAAGTTGCCTTGCCTTCTATATAGTTAAAAGTCTAATCTTGATCACTCAGCGAGACAGGCAACATCTCTGGAGAGAAGGAATGGATGATGTTTCGGGTTGAGACCCTTCTTCAGACTGACGTTTCGGGTCGAGACCTTCAGACAGACATTTCGGGTCGGGACCCTTCTTCAGACGCCTTCTTTACAGCTCTATCTGCTTGCATTGCTACTTTCATGGAGCTATGGACGTGAAATTCTTCTACTGTGGATTCCAGTTCAGAACCTGTTTGGAGGTTCAGACGCCATTGAGATTGGATGCCATCTGTTCTTCAAAGCAGATAAAGTTTAATTTATTTTCTAGAAATATGCCTTTGTTTTGACTTGAGAGAATGGCCCAAAAAAAAACAATTACCAATTTAATGTGGTCAACAAGTACTTCTGTACACTGAGGGCAGTAGAAATTTACAGCTTGAATCTCCAAACAGAAATGGTTGTTTGTAATTGATTAATGTTATAGTTTAGATTAATAGAATATTATAAACAAAAGAAGATTAAATGAAAACATGTAAGTTTTGTGGAGTGCATGACATATTTGCCATGAGCTATGTTTAATTCCCAACCTCATAGTCCATAAGTTCTTATATCATTGGAGCAGTATTAGGCCATTAGGCCCATTGTGTCTACTCCACCATTCAATCATGGCTGATCTATCTTTCCCTCTCAACCCCATTCTCCTGCCTTCTCTCCATAGCCTTTGACATCCTTACAAATCAAGAATCTGTCAATCTACACTTAAAAAATACACAATGACTTGGACTCCACAGTCATATGTTGCAATGAATTCCACAAATTCACAATGCTCTGGCTAAAGATGGTGAACTGAAGGATATCCACACACTTGTTACTGACCTAAAGAAGAGTCATACTCTAACGTGTATGAGACGCTCGCGCTCCTGAATACTTGTGCAGGAAATTGCTGGCAGTTTTCAGGAAATGCATGTTATTCACTTTTTTTCTCTCACTGCAGATCAACTCAACAGATGGCAAATCATTGTACAGCAACAGTTTTATCTTACAAGAGTAAAACCTGTTAAACACAACTGTTAAATAATTTCTTAATTTTATCTACTAGAAAAAGGAGAAACCAAGAAAAAGATTCGGAATAGGATTCAGAAATCGGAGGTGCAAAGGGGCTTGGGAGTGCTGGTGCAGGATTCCCAAAAAGTTAATTTGCAAGTTGAATCAGTACTCACCCAACGGAGGTAGACACAAAATGCTGAAGAAACTCAGCGGGTGAGGCAGCATCTATGGAGAGAAGTAATTGGTGATGTTTTGGGTCGAGACCCTTCTTCAGATTATGAAACTTCTTCTCGATCTGAAACATCGCCAATTCCCTCGCTCCATAGATGCTACCTAACCTGCTGAGTTTCTCCAGCATTTTGTGTCAACCTTCGATTTTACCAGCATCTGCAGTTCATTCTTAAACAACTCACCTAACGGAAATTGTTCTGTCCCCTTTTCGACGGTCCATCTCTCTCTGGGGCACAGGATACCAGCGGAAGTTTAATTTCCAGTTAAAGCCACCGTACGTCATGTCAGAGCCCGCCATGTATTCAAATGTATCGTCACTGATCACATCTATAATTGG
Organism: Raja brachyura; assembly: GCA_963514005.1. The sequence goes on from OY740787.1 coordinate 62,499,683, forward strand.
GCAGACCACCGTTTTTCTGTGTAGGAAAAGAAGCTGTAATTAAAGGCAAAGATTTTGAAAATCGTCACTTTATTCAATACCATTTACAGCCCATTCCACGTAATCTGCCATTCGTGCCTCAGCATGTAAAACCATTGCCATTAGGTGCGGATGCAACATCATAAATATCAATCTTCAGATGAACTAATGATTTAATCTAATGTTAAATCTAATCTATATGTAAAAAATGTATTTCACTGCTCCTTTGGTACACGTAACAATATAAAGAACCATTGATCTGTCTGATATATGTGGACCCTTCTTCAGGCTGGAAAGCCCCACAATCAGCCTGAAGAGGGGTCCCGACCTGAATCGTCACCTATACATGTAACAACGGCGTAACTGGGAGGGAGCTGGAGATGGAGATGTTGGGAGCGAGTAATGAGCCAGTCGGAGGGTGAACCGGGGTACTGCTTCCAGCGCAGACCTACAAGGTCGGCTACAGAAGGCACCCCTGGTACACAAAGATGGCCGGGTGAGGAGAGGAACATCGGTTCACAGGAACTGCTCCCGTACATCGAGTGTGCGGGCTGACTGGAATGGACTTTGAATAATGGAGCCAAAACATGGCACGAGTGTCAACAGTCAAGAGTGTTTTATTGTCATGTCCCAGATAGAACAATGACATTCTGACTTGCTGCAGCACCACAGAATATGTAAACATAGTACATTGTAAATAATATGATAAACAAAAGAGAGAGAACGTTCAGTGAGTATATATACTGAATACACACATATTTTTTTTCTGCTGTTTCTTTTATGCAGGTAAGCTGAGAACTACTATATTTGATGATTTTCCGTAGTGCTGCTAGGAACATGTCACCTCAGACAGCAGGTTTTGTCAGGTTCTGTCAGAGCATTTCAAAGTCAAAGTCAAAAGAGTTTATTGTCATGTGTCCCTGACAGGACAATGAAAATCTTTCTTTGCATAGCACAACAGAACATAGAAGGCATTGACTACAATTCTATACATAAATGCAGCCATGAATTAATAAATTAATAAAGTGCAAATAACAGATGGAGGGATATTAATGTTCAGAGTTCCGAGCCAGGTTTAATAGCCTGATGGCTGTGGGGAAGTAGCTATTCCTAAACCGGGTTGTTGCAGTCTTCAGGCTCCTGTACCTTCTACCCGAAGGTAGCAGGGAGATGAGTGTGTGGCCAGGATGGTGTGAGTCCTTGATGATGCTGCCAGCCTTTTTGAGGCATCGACTGTGATAAATCCCCTTGGTGGAAGGAAGGTCAGAGCCGATGATGGACTGGGCAGTGTTTACTACTTTTTGTAGTCTTTTCAGTATTCCAGTACCTGAAAATCAATATTTTGCTGAGGAATCTCAGAAATTGGAATTCAGTTGCAGGTACAGCTGAAGGGATTTAGCGCTCGGTACAACTATCTCATTAAAAGATCATCTGAGCGTCCTGAAAACATATCTCATGAGCATGAGTAGTGAAAGTAGTGAGAGAAATCTTTCACAAGTAGTGAAACATAGCCGGGCGACGCTATGAACTTATATGAATTTTTAAAATCAGATACGTTTAAATCACTCAAAAGCTACAACCACAACGTGATAAATAACACTAAATAAAACTGAAGCAAATAAAGGCAAACAGAAGAACTAATGTTGAAGGAGAGAGAGAAACAATACACATAAACTTAATTTGTTTTCAATTCATATAACATCCCTAAATGACTGATACAAATTACTAAATAACGTGGGTGAGACAAAAATGCTGGAGAAACTCAGCAGGTGAGACAAAAATGCTGAAGAAATCTCACGGCACCATCTCACCTACTGAGTTTTGCCAGCATCTTAGTCTCACCCGCTGAGTTTCTCTAGCATTTCTGTCGATGCTGCCTCACCCGCTGAGTTTCTCCAGCATTTTTGTCTACCTTCGATTGTTGCAGCATCTGCAGTTTCTTCTTAAAAATAACGTGGGTGAATGGCTGTACCTGCACACAAGGAAGAAGCCCGTGCTCACTGTCCGGAGCCCTTAATGACAGTGAGTTTTAAGAACTTCACCCGTGAATTTTATTCAAAGGAACGCGGTGTCATTAATACTTGGCCAAAACACAATTATATTTACTGAGGAATGTAGATCGTTATATTAGTGACACATTGTCAACAAAATAGAGAGAGTACAGAGGAGATTTACCAGAATGTTGCCTGGGTTCCAGCAACTAAGTTACAGAGAAAGGTTGAACAAGTTTGGTCTTTATTCTTTGGAGCGCAGAAGGTTAAGGGGGGACTTGATTGAGGTCTTTAAAATGATGAAAGGGATAGACAGAGTAGACGTGGATAAGCTTTTCCCATTGAGGGCAGGGAAGATTCAAACAAGAGGGCATGACATGGGAATGAAGGGACAGAAGTTTAGGGGTAACATGAGGGGGAACTTTACTCAGAGAGTGGTGGCTGTGTGGAATGGTCTTCCAGCAGAAGTGATTGAGGCAGGATCGATTTTAACATTTAAAAGTAAAGTGGATAGGTATATGGACGGGAAGGGAATGGAGGGGTATGGTCTGACTGCAGGTAGATGGGACTAGGGGAAAATAAATGGTCGGCACAGACTGGAAGGGCCGAGTAGGCCTGTTTCCGTGCTGTAATTGTTATATGGTAATATGGTATAACTACGTGTTACAAAATACAGGAAATACGTACTATTTGGCAGCTAGGCATGTGTAATATATGCAAAAGGAATTTCACCGTGCAGTTGCACGTGATAAATAAAGCTCCATTGAACTATTGTCCAGAGATGCTACCTTACCCATTTAGTTACTCCAGCACTTTGTGTCCTTTTTGTAAACCAGCATCTGCACTTCCTTGCATACAGATATATGTGAAGGTTCTGTGGTAATATTTCAACGTGGGAGAAATGTTTCTTGGTATCCCAATTGATGTTTATCCTTCAGGCAATGTTACTTATATGTTTCCTGCAAGGGGTATTCATGGGGTGTTTATATTCCTGTTAATGCCGCAGTGGAAATATGAAGTCTAAATCAATTTACTCATTTCCTTCCTTACAAATATGTTTCTACTTCAAAGTATTTTCCTGACTGCAGGGTCAGTGGGAATGTCCTAACATTATTAATTGATTGAATTGCATGGAAACGGAGACTTCCGGTGGCGCTATGGAGTGCGAAGAGGCGTGCCATTTAGCTCCGCTCCAAAAAACGCATAAAAACACCCGAAAATAAAAAAACGACTGACGAAATACACTTACTGGCAGAAACCCGTTGTCGCATAAGTAACGTCATCAGAAATCGACCCGATACCGGTATTTTAAATGAAAAAACCGGGTCCACAAAAGGGACCTTCCCACACCACCTCCATGAAGAGCTAGAACTAGTGGACAAACTCTACAAGAGGAAGGTGAGAAAACGTCACAATAATCTGAGGAAGAAAGACTTACCTTTATTATGGAACAAGAGCAAGTGCAAGCTCTAAGACAGACTATGGTAAAATAAATTAAAGACTTGCTGGCTGAAAAGCTCGGAAAATTAGACACAAAACTTGATGAGCAACTCAATGCTGTGAAAACAGAAATATGTGAAAAAATTGAAAAAACTGTTCGAATCGAGGAGGTGAATTCCTCCTTGAAAGGAGAAATTAAAAGGGTTCAAGCAGACATCAGCAATAAGCTAGAACCCATCATTCTCACTTCAAGAAAATAAAGTGATGCCATCAGAGAACTGGAAGCAGCAACTACTGACATCTCTCAGACAACTCAAAGACTGAAGAAGGAACTCGACCGAGTCTCTGGGCAATAGGCCAAAATGACCCAAAAATGCCTAGATCTCTAAGGCCGTTCTAAACGCCAAAATCTAAGGATTGTTGGTTTGAAGGAGCGAAAGGAAGATGGAAAAGATACTCGTGACTTTGCTGCCAACTTACTTCAACAGGTATTTAATCTGGATGAGAGACCCAACTCGACCAGGCACATCGAGCCCAGAGAGTCCGACCAGGACCTGGAGCTCCACCAAGACAATTTATTTTGGAGCTACACCACGCATCAGTTCTTGAAGACATCATGAAGAAAGTTGCAAACACAAGAAATCTGATTTTTGAAGGAGACAGCATAATAATTTTTAGAGATTATCCAGCAGAAGTCTTTAAGAAAAGAGCACTCTTCACCAAGTCGAGAGTTATCCTCAAAGACATACCAAATCTAAGATATGGAGTAATGTATCCAGCCAAACTGAGGGACACAAACAGAGAGTCCAAACGTTTCTTCATCGACCCAGAAGAAGCACTTAAGTAGGCGCAAGACATTGCAAAGCACAATAGGATAAGTAACATTTTGCACACCTCTGGTATGAAAATACATTGAGCCGACTTTAGCCGATTACTAGCAGGGCTATGTTTTATTTACCCTGAAGTCATACTGCTTGTTATATTGTGTGTTTAAATCACTCCTTCTCTATGCATTTATAACGGGGATATAAAAGCTGTATGGGTTTTTTTAAAGGGCCTATAAGTTTATAATGGGTTTTAAAAATGTTAAAAAATGTTCGTATAAGATGGCCGACAGGTTGTTGAGTCTAGGCTAAGATCTGAGATAGAAATGGAATGTATGTGAAAATAGGAGGAGAGGGAGGGCACGGGGGAGTAACGCAGAGGGAGAGATTAATCTTTCCCTGAACAATCCAGCTGCGAAAACAACTCATAACAATTTATCTAACATACTAACACATTAATAGAAAACATCAGACGTATTAAGCCGTCTATTTTAATTTAACAATTATAATATCTAAATACGAGATTTACTAAATCTAGGTTACGGTTAAATAGTCTGTTCATATCCAGAAGGTGGTTAAAAACTATCCGATAAAAAGGTTTAGATTTCCTGACAGTCGGCAGGACAGAGTGAGAGGGAATATGATAGAGAAGGTGGGGAGTAGGGTTAAGGTAATAAAGAACTAGGGGGTAGAGGATGGAAGAGGGAGATGGGGAGAATTACAGAGTGTTATCGGAAGGGGGATTTAGTGAGAATTAGTCAGGAAACCAGGGAAAGCTCGGGCAGTCAAGTAGAGAAGAGAGAAAGTGGGATGCCCAGGAAGAGGGCAGAGGTCAATAGAGAAACAGGGGTCAAGCAAGGGTAGACAGGCATTGAGTTAGTTGTAGCAAGATGCACGGAAGGTTAGAGACGGTATTAGAATGATTGGAGAAGTTGCTGGGGTGTTGATGGGTGTTTAAGAAGGGAGAGGAGAGAGATCTCGCTCTGTCTGCTGGAGGTACTAATAAACTCCTTTAAGTCTACCATTAAAGGGCCTGTCCCATCAGCATGCAACTCGATGCGATTAGCGCGACCTAACGTGGTCGCTTGAGCCATCCGGCGTCGCGGGGCCGGTCCCACTTCGATCGCGGGAGCCGTGCGGAATTGTGCGGAGTTCGTCCCGAGTTCGTCCCGACGCCGCGCGAGGCTCCGAAAAACCGGCAATGTCCAAAAATCCCGCGCGGCAACGGTTTGTCGGCTCGCAGTCGCCGCGACATTTACATACCGCCCGGACATCGTGCCTCCGTGAAACTATTCGTAAGTGCCTCCGTGACCCTCTATGTGTGTGGCTCCGTGGCCCTGTATGTGTGTGTGTCTCGGTGCCCCTCTCTGTGTGCCCCTCTAAGTCCTGGCGAACTTACCTTGGACTTGCTTCAAGTTCGCCTCGCTTTGCGCCGCGTTGCGCCACTCACCCAACCTCCGCGCGGCTCCTACTGCCGGTTTAGTTGCGCTTGCCGCATGCAGGCGCATGCTGGTGGGACAGGCCCTTAAGGCTATGTATTTAACATATCAATCTCACTAAGCAAGTTAATAAGTTTTATATACCAATCTAACCATCAAATAATCGCTTAATATGTATTGTATAAAAAGGTATCTAATTCTCCCAGAGGAAATTATTTACTGATCATCCTGTTTTTTCTTTGCTATACAATATGTCGCTCAGTCACTTTATGTATTACTCTGCAAGGGGCGGAGCTAACTGAAAATAACATCTACGGAGATTTACAAGAAATATCCCACCAGGGGGTGGGTCACACACACAGTATCCCTATATGCTGTGATCTCTGATGGTTCTTTTTTATTATTTAGCCTATCTGTCACACTCTTTATCTATTCTTTTTCAAGGCGCTTTTTCTGGGGAAATACCTGCAGGGCTTTAGAATTGGGATCACCCACCCAGCAAGCAAAAGTTTTATTTTAAATATTGTGTTACTCCATCTGAAACAAGGGAAACCATGTAAGCTTCAGTACAAGACGATCCTTTGAGGAAAACTGGAGGAATTACCTTTTGTGGTTGGAACATTAGGGGCGTTAATGAGCCAATTAAAAGGTCTAAGGTCTTAGCCCATCTAAAATCTATTAATGTTGATATAATATTTTTACAGGAGACACATCTCAAGGATGGAGCTCATAACAGGTTGAAGGCTAACTGGATTAGCCAACTATATCATTCGACTTTTCAGTCTAAAGTTAGAGGTACTGCAATCGTAATTCGTAAAGACACACCATTCAAACACAAAGCCACTATAGCCGATAAGGAGGGTAGGTACATTATAGTATAGTAATGTGGGGAGTTATATTCAACACCACTTACTCTGGTGAATATCTTGGCCCCCAACTTTGACAACCCACATTTTTTTAATAAAATAATTAATACAATCTCAGATTTCACCCAGCAAAATAATCTGGAGGAGACTTCAATTGTGTTCTGGACCAATATCTGGATAAATCCTCACAACAAAGGAGACATAATACAAAATCAAAATCAAGCAAACTCCTAAATACGTATATAAAAAATATAAACATAACCAATGTATGGAGGATTGCAAATCCATCCGGAAGAGAATATAATTTTTATTCAGCCGTGCACAAAACGTATACATGTATTGATTACTTTCTGGTGGACACAAACCAAATCCCTTTTACAACAAATCCCAAATATCATAATAATATTATTTCTGATCACTGCCCCTTAACATTCTTCTTAAAATTAGAAGGAATGCACAATAAAAAAATGTTCTGGAGATTTAATCCTCAAATATTAACAGACCCAGCTTGCTGTGAATATTTGAAACAACAAATGGAATTATTTTATGAGACAAATGATACACCAGGTATTTCGGCCTCGTTATTATGGGAATCTTTTAAGGCCTTTATTAGAGGTTCTATTATATCATATCAAGCGTATCAAAATAAAAAGAACAGGACGGAACAATTGGAATTAGACGAACAGATTAGACAGCTTGATTCAGAAACTGCTACCGATCCTTCTATTGATAAACACAATAAGATACAATAAGATAAACACAATAATGTTGATTTTGGTGAAAAAACCGCACAAACTTCATAAACGTCAGTTGAGAAAAATGGAAAAAGATCATACCATTTAAAAAATTAGATCAGAAAAATGAAAGATTTTTACAAATCTATCAAAGTTTGCACATATCTAAAACTTCAGTAGAAATGATAAAGATTAAAAACTTCCTTGACAATTGCAAAAGTGCAGATTACAATAAAAGACATTGAAGAGACTATTAAATCACTGAATAATGGTAAAAGCCAGGCCCAGATGGGTTTAGTAATGAATTTTATAAAGATTTTCATGAATTAATCTCTCCTCGTTTACAAGCCCATTATATACACGCATTTAAAGAACAGAAACTACCACAAACTTCAGCCGAATCAACTATTACACTGATACCCAAAAAAGATAAAGGTGTCGATGAGCCAGAATCATATGGAGCAATAGCTCTTCTAAATACAGACCAGAAAATATTAGCTAAAACCCTGGCAAGAAGACAAAGTAAATACATTAGTAAATTAATACACCCTGATCAAACTGGGTTTATACCCAAGAGACACTTGTTGAATAACTTGAGACGCCTGTTTAATATAATGTACTCGCATAGAATGATAAAAGACTTATCAATCATTTCATTAGACGCGGAAAAAGCATTCGACCAAGTAGAATGGGAATATCTCTTCACAGTATTGCAAAATTTTCAACTAGGAGAAAACTTTATTTCATGTTTAAATTCCACTTGGAATATTTTGTGGGCCAAGAAACCAAGAACCGAGAATCATGGATAAAGTTGTGATATAACAAGCCGACTGCCAGAATACTGACTAATCACTCTCACCTAAATTTCAATTATCCAGGGGCAATAGACAAGGGTGTGCATTATCACCACTGTTATTTGCCCTTGCGATTGAACCCTTAGCTGAAAGTACATGAGTACATCCGAACATTCATGGCTGTAATACTAAATAGTCTAATAATAAGATATTGTTGTATGCAGACAATGTACTATTACATATTACCAACTCCCAACTTAGTATTCCAAACACACTAAATCTTATAGAAGAATTCAGCTCCTTTTCAGGGTATAGAATAAAGTGGAACAAAAGTGAAATTATGTCAATAAAACCTCAAGACCCGACACACCTTCCAAAATTTCCCTTTATAATTGCTACGGAAAAATTAAAATATCTTGGAGTTTACGTGACTAGAAAATACTCCTCTTTATTTCAAGCAAATTTTCCACCATTAATCACCAAATTAAATGCCCTTATACAATTTTGGAAAACACTTCCAATATCCCATAAAGGTAGAATAAATGCCATAAAGATGATTTTCCTTCCACAAATCCTGTACCTATTTCAATCAATACCGATTTTTCTCCCTAAAAACTTTAAAAAAAAACTCCATTCTGCAATTACAAACTTTAGCTGGGATTACAAAACTCACTGAATTAATAAACGACATTTATGCAAACCTAAAGAAATCGGCAGACTGACTTTCCCTATTTTTTATACTGTTACTGGGCAACGAACATTAAAAATTTAATTTATTGGATGGACGTTACAAGCCAACAAGTAAACTGGCTAACAATGGAGAGGAAAGATTGTTTGCCTTCAAGATAGACGCGATTCATCTCTCTCCAATAAATCTGAAGAAATCAACGTATGAGAAAAATCCGATAATCCATAGCACCTTACGAATCTGGAAATCAACCCTTAAATTGAGAAATTTATCTCTCCTCTTACCAATTGCTAATAATCCCTCGTTTAAACCGTCTACCTTAGACAAGGCATTTATACAATGAGAAAGCTTAGGAATTAAAAAGCTGGGAGATCTTTATGAGATGGGGACTCTCCTCTCATTTCAAGAATTACAGTCGAAATATCATCTGAAAGGTAGCCAATACTTTAGATATCTTCAAACACGAGACTATGTGAAGTCACACACCTAAGACTGTCAATATATGGTTCCAGATATACTAGATGAATGCATGAATAGAAAGTCGGATTCAAATGTTAATATCGTACCTTCTTTATAATACCCTTTTCAATTTACAAACTAATTCATCGGAAATAATTAGGCGAGCTTGGGAAGATGAACTGGGTCTAACAATTTTAAAAGATAGTTGGGAGTAAAGCCTTCTATATATACACACAACTGTTCTCTTAATGTTAGGCACTCACTAATATAATTAAAAATACTGCATAGACTTTATTACTGAAAGTCTAAATTGAATAAGATCTTCCCAAATGTCTCCCCTATTTGTGATAGTCTCCTCCAAGAAGCAACCATAACCCATTCATTTGCTTCCTGTACAAAATTATACAACTTCTGGAGGGGAATTTTTGATATATTTTCTAAAATACTTAAAATAGAATTGGACCCCGACATAAAATTGATTATACTAGGTATGTCAGAAGCCTGTTCTGAGCGAACACTATTTCAAAGACGTTTCATTTAACTATGGCCTGATAACGGTGAAAAAACTAATACTTAAATTTTAGAAACAGACAACAGTCCCTACAGTGAAGATGTGGATTACAAACATGTCCGAGACACTACATTTGGAAAACAATAGGCTTGTCTTGGCAGAAAAACCAGATCAATTTCTCAAGACATGGACACCCTTCACCGAATTCTTACAAGAATAGTAAAAAATAGTATTTTTTAATCTTTTTTTTTTCGGCAACATACTTTGGTAGTTTAGGGATCTTTTCTTTGTGCATTTTCGAGCTATCTTTTCACTTCTCACTTTTTCCCTCACTTGTAAAATATGTATTAAACATTTTTTTTAAATAAATAAATAAAAATAAAGAGTTGCATGGAAACAGGCCCTTCAGTCCACTAAGTCTATGTCGGCCATCAATCACCCGTTCACACTAATTCTACGTTATCCCTTTTTCTCACCCACTCCCTCCATACCAATTTACAAAAGACCATTAACCTAGAAATCAGTATGTCTTTCTGATGTGGGAGGAAACCGGAGAACCGGAGGAACCCACGCAGTCACAGGGAGAACATGTAAACCCACACACAGACAGCACCCAAGGTCAAGTTCGAACCAGGGTCTCTGGGGCTGTGAGGCAGCAGCTCTACCAGCTGTGTCACTGTGCCACCTTAAACATTGCTTTACACATATAATCAATTTACTTCTAATATTTTAATGTGCCTGTTAAGCTGCAGAAAGTAAGGATATCATTGTTCCATTTCCACTTCATGTGACAATTAAATACTCTTGAGTCTTGAATGGTTTAATTCCTGAAACAGAAGACAGATGGTGCTTCAAGCTGACTGATATGTTCTGACAAAAAGAGAAAGGTGCAGTGTTATCTGTCACTGTAACACCTTGTTTTAATGCACACGGTGCTTTGCACATTGTACATACTAGAATGTCTCTTTTCCACGGACATGAAACAAAACTGGTGCTAGTCCCACACAGCTTTATAAAAGCATTGTCTCCATCCAGTGAAAATCCTGTTGTGGGGTGGTACAGACCCTTCGGCCCACCAAGTCCATGTTGACCAGCAATCGCCCCATACAGGGTGGTCACAGGGAGAACGCACAAACTCCGTATATACAGCACTCATAGTGAGGCGCTGTAAGACAGCAACTCTACCACTGTGTCACTGCATTGAATATTGGATACATTGATCCTTAACTAATTTTGTTGTTGTTTCAAATGATATGTATATTTTTATTTGGAATGTGAGAGGTTGAGGGGAGACCTGATAAAAGTATATAAAATTATGAGAAGCATAGATAAGGTAGACAGTCAGAACTTTTATCCCAGGATTGAAATATCAAATACTAGAGGACAAAGCTTTAAAGTGAGAGGGGAGCAAGAGCCCGGAATGTACTGCTGGGACAGGTGAAGGAAGCAGATATGATTTGGGCTTTTAAGAGACTATTGGATAGGCACGTGGATCTGCAGGGAATAGAAGCATATGGATTATGTGCAGGCAGATGAGAGCTGCGCTTGGTATCATGCTTGTAACATACATAATGGGCCAAAGCGCCTGTTCCTGAGCTATACTATGTAACGTACTCTGTAATCGTGATGTACTAGTGGATTGGAGATGTTTATTCCCTCCACTTTTTGGATATTACCAGGCAACTGAATCATCCTACCACAACCAGAGAGCAATGGTGAATTACTATCCACCTCTTTGATGTTCCTCGGACTATACTTGATCAGACTTTGCTGGCTTTATCTTGCACTAGACGTTGTTCACTTACCATGCATCTATACACTATGTAAATGGATTGATTGTAGTCATGCATTGTCTTTCTGCTGACTGGTTAGCACACAACAAAACGCTTTTCCCTGTACCTCAGTACATGTGACAATAAACAAAACTGAACAATAAACTAAACTGAACTATTTTAAAAGAGAAGGTGGTGGTAGTACAGTGTTGGATAAATGGGAGCATCCCAAATGTCAGTTCCTTAGTAAAAGCAGTGGAAAGGCATCCAATTCAAAATGCACATGGAAAATTGGTGTAATCAGTGAAACCAAATTCACAGAAATCAATTCTATGACAATATTCTGTCCTCTGCCACACTTAAAAAGACTGGGATATTTTAAATCAAGTTAAAAACAAAAGAGAAAAATATCTTAAAATTCAATCAAAATATGGCTTTTTTAAACTAAGCTTTAAATCAGCACAAAATGTGGCTATAAAGTCACACAGCACAGAATCAGACCCTTCGGCCCAACTCATCCATGCTGACCAGGAAATAGGAAATATATTTATAGTGTTAGTAGGAATTTAGTACAAAAGATGTTGTTAAGCTGGAGAAGGTGCAGAGAAGATTGACAAGGATGTTGCCAGGTGTCAAAGGCCTGAGCTATAGGGAGAGGTTGAGCAGGCTGAGACTATTCCTTGCAATGCAGGAGGATAAGGCGAGATCTTATAGAAGTATACAAAATCAGGTAAACACACAGTCTCTTGCGCAGAGTAGTGGAATCGATAACCAGAGGACATAGTTTTCATGTGAGGGGGAAAGATTTAATAGGAACTTGAGGGGTAACCTTTTTTTATACAAAAGGCAGTGGGTTTATGGAATGAGCTGCCAGAGGAAGTATTCAAAACAGTTCCTGTCATAACGTTTAAGAAACATTTAGACTGGTACAGTACATGGATAGGATAGGTTTATTGGGATATGGGCCAAATACATACAGGTGGGACTAGTGTGGATGGGACATGTTGGTCAGTGTGGGCAAGCTGGGCCTGTTTCCACGCTGTATGACTATGACCAAGCTGCTCCATCTAAGCTTGTCCCGTTTGCCCATGTTTGGCCCACATTCCTCTCGACCTTTACGATCCATCTTTGAAGTATCAAAAAAGTCTTAATCTGGTACAGCAGCTTTTAAAACAAAATCAGAGTTTTGCGGACATTTTCCTATTACTGAAAAAAAGTAATCAGTTTTCTTCATTGGTAGTTGGCAAACATGTATTTATTGTCTAGAGTGCATAAAATGAAAACGTAATTGTTCTCTATGATAATCGTGCAAGAAAAGCATCTCAATAGCAATTTGATTCACATCATTTATCCTGAGAGCCTTACATTTCAAAATCAAACATTCAATATACTTTAGTTTTGCTTGATTAAAGTATTAACTATTTACAGTGGGTACTTAGAACCCACTTACGGTGGGTACTAAGATAAACTTCCATTTAATGAAGTGATGGCAAAATACTTCAGATATGTACCATGGCGCAATTTCAAATGATCATAGCCTTAGGAAAATAATTCAGGCTGAATAAAACAACTTATGAAGTCTGAAGAAGTGTCCCAACCTGAAACGTCACCTATCCATGTTCTCCAGAGATGCTGCCTGACTCACTGAGTTACCCCAGCACTTTGTGTCTATCTTTAAAACAACTTGTTCTTCGTTTAAGCATGATGCTTCGGCAGCCCTTACATTTGATCTCATTGTAAGCACACACAACACTGATATGACTTTGTAGAAATTAGTTTGGTTTAGTTTCATTTAGTTTACTTTAGTTTAATGATACAGTGCGGAAACAGCCCCTTCGGCCCACCAAGTCTACACCGACCAGTGATCACCCCATTACATTAGCACAATCCTACACATCAGGACAATTTACAATTTTTACCGAAGCCAATTAGCCTGCAGACCTGTACGCCTTTGGAGTGTGGGAGGAAACCGGAGCACCCAGGGAAAACCCACGCAGTCACAGGGAGAACATACAAAGCCCATGCAGACAGCACCCGTAGTCACGATTAAACCCAAGTCTCTGGCGCTGTGAGGCAGCAACTCTACCGCTGCACCACCCCAATATAATAGAATAGAATAAAATCTATTTTCCTGTTCCATGGGGCAAAAACCTAAGATCAGACCCACTCTATTAACTGTTGTAAAATCAAGTAATGGTTAGGAATTAAAAATGTTTCAAAGAAATCATGCAATGCATACAGTGGATTGCAAACTTTTTCATACCCCTTGAACATTTCCACATTTTGTCACAACCACAAACGTAAATGTATTTTATTGGGATTTTATGTGATAGACCAACACAAAGTGGCGCATAATTGTGAAGTGGAAGGAAAATGATACATGGTTTTCAAATTGTTTTACAAATAAAAACCTGGAAATTGTGGCGTGCAAAAGTATTCAGCCCCCTTTACTCTGATACCCCTAAATAAAATCCAGTGCAACCGATTGCCTTCAGAAGTCACCTAATTAGTAACTAGAGTCCACTTGTGTGTAATCTAATCTCAGTATAAATACAGCTGTTCTGTGAAGGCCTCAGAGGTTTGTTAGAGAACATTAGTGAACAAACAGCATCATGAAGCCCAAGGAACACACCAGACAGGACAGGGATAAAGTTGTGGGGAAGTTTAAAGCCGGGTTAGGTTATAAAAAAAATCCCAAGCTTTGAACATCTCACAGAGCACTGTTCAATCCATCATCCGAAAATGGAAAGAGCATGGCACAACTGCAAACTTCAAACCAACCAAGACATGGCCGTCCACCTAAACTGACAGGCCGGGCAAGGAGAACATTGATCAGAGAAGCAGCCAAGAGGCCCATGGTAACTCTGGAGGAGCTGCAGAGATCCACAGCTCAGGTGGGAGAATCTGTCCACAGGACAACTATTAATCGTGCACTCCACAAATCAGGCCTTTATGGAAGAGTGGCAAGAAGAAAGCCATTGTTGAAACAAAGCCATGAGAAGTCCCATTTGCAGTTTGCCACAAGCCATGTGGGGGACACAGCAAACATGTGGAGGAAGGTGCTCTGGTCTGATGAGACCAAAATTGAAGTTTTTGGCCTAAATGCAAAACGCTATGTGTGGCGGAAAACTAACACTGCACACCACCCTGAACACACCATCCCCACTGTGAAACATGGTGGTGGCAGCATCATGCTGTGGGGATGCTTTTATTCAGCAGGGACAGGGAGGCTAGTCAGAGTTGATGGGAAGATGAATGGAGCCAAATACAGGGCAATCTTGGAAGAAAACCTGTTAGAGTCTGCAAAAGACTTGAGACTGGGGCGGAGGTTCACCTTCCAGCAGGACAACGACCCTAAACATACAGCCAGAGCTACAGTGGAATGGTTTAGATCAAAGCATATTCATGTGTTAGAATGGCCCAGTCAAAGTCCAGACCTAAATCCAATTGAGAATCTCTGGCAAGACTTGAAAATTGCTGTTCACAGACGCTCTCCATCCAATCTGACGGAGCTTGAGCTATTTTGCAAAGAAGAATGGGCAAAAATTTCAGTCTCTAGGTGTGCAAAGCTGGTAGAGACATACCCCAAAAGACTTGCAGCTGTAATTGCAGTGAAAGGTGGTTCTACAAAGTATTGACTCAGGGGGGCTGAATACTTTTGCACGCCACACTTTTCAGTTTTTTATTTGTAATAAAATTTGGAAACCATGTATCATTTTCCTTCCACTTCACAATTATGCACTACTTTGTGTTGGTCTATCACATAAAATCCCAATAAAATACATTTACGTTTGTGGTTGTAACGTGACAAAATGTGGAAAAGTTCAAGGGGTATGAAAACTTTTGCAAGCCACTCTATGTATTATTCGCTTCCGATAGAGATATCAATGCAGCATACCTGTTTTCTTTTATTCTTGCCAGCAGGGGTTCAAGCCAGCCGATAGTGCATTCACAGTGCGCATCCAGAAAAGTAATGACCTGGCCCTTTGAAGCAGCTGCCCCTCGAAGCCTGGCACGGATCAATCCCGAACGTTGCTCCATCCTAATTATCTTCACTGGAACTTGCAAATTCTTAACATAATTCTCCAAAGGTTTCTTCAAAAAATCTGCGGAGAAGGGATTCCAAACTAAGATTGACACAAAATGCTACAAGGAACTGCAGTCGCTGGTTTATTAGTAAATTAATTTACTCAACGACAAAAAAAACGTGAAGAGAACATCTGCGGCACGGTGATACAGCAGTAGATTTGCGGCCTCAGAGATCCAGAGACCAGTGTTGGATCCTGACTATGGGTGCTGTCTATACGGAATTTGCACGTTCACCCTGTGACCTGCATGGATTTTCGCCTGGAGGTGCGGTTTCCTCCCACACTCCAAAGGCGTACAGCTGTGTAAACTAATTGGTTTGGTAAAATTGTAAATAGTCCCTAGTGTGCGAGATAGTGTTATCGCTGGTCGGTCTGGACTCGGTGGGCCATGGGACATGTTTCAGTGCCGTATCTCGAAACTATCTCTAAAGTAAACTAAACTAGTTTGATTATCTCTAGATTATTTTACCCTGTTACTATTACTCACAGAGAAATGGTCTCCTCAAGGAAGAAACCAATGCCAGAATAATAGCTTTGATCAGTTGCACGTCCGTAAGGTTAAAAATTATCTTTGGGCGAGTTTTTGGATTACAAGAAGTATAACAGTACAGATAACAGCCATGAAATCCTAATATAAAAATGAAGGCAATTCTTTATTTTTGTATCTGCCCTCTGCATCTATCTGTGTTAGCAAGAAAACAATTCCTCCCCTATCTGAAAAGGATAAGGGATTTAATACTGTATGTGAAGCTGTTTTTATTGCATCTATACATCATCTTGAACAGGAGGCAAAGCCTGCTTCCAAGTCCAGAGCAGCATCCTTTGATGTAACAGTACTGATGTGGAAATTGCTGTGGTATTGGCCTGTACTGCAGTACTGATCAGAGAATTTATCTATGTCTGGAAGCAATTTCAGGTCCGCTTTCTTTTGTGAAGAAAATAAAACCAAAGTATGTGCTTTTGAATAGAAGCATGTGTTTTTTCAAAACCAGAGAGTGTTAAGACGGCTGCACATTGATGCGGCTAGTAGAGCTGCTGCCTCACAGCACCAGAGAGCCGGGATCCATCCGGACCTCAAATGCTGCCTGTTTGGAGTTTGCATGTTCTCCCTGTGATTGCATGGGTTTCCTCCCAGATGCTCCAGTTTCCTCACACGTTCCATAAAAGACATGTTGGTTTGTAGGTGAAATGGCCCCGAATGCATAGGGAATAGATGAGAAGGTGGGATAAGATAGAACATGGGTGTGAACGAGTGATCATTCCAACCTGAATGACTCTAACTTGGCTAACCTCATTCATCTTCGGCATCCTAAACCAAAAGTAACAAAAATAATAGGGTACTGTCCAATTCACCTCTACCCCATTGCTGACATTAGACTTTGTCTATGGAACTGGTGCACACCAATCTTGAGAACTATATTCTGCACTCTGTATATTCCCCTTTGCTCTATCTGTTTGAATTGAAATATATTTATTGTATTAAAAAAACAAACTCTGGAGTAACTCAGTGAAAGGTGAAGCCAGAGGAATGGATATAGGTAGAAGGGGATGGGGGGGGGGGGGGGGGAGAGAGCGGAAAGGGGGCAGGATAGTGGAAGAAATGGGTGGGCACCCCTGTGAGGGTACGATCCTGACTATGGGTGCTGTCTGTACAGAGTTTGCACGTTCTCCCTGCGACTGCATGTGTTTTCCCCGGGTGCCCGGTTTCCTCCCATACACCAAAGACGTACAAGTTTGTAGACTAATTGGCTTCGGTAAAAATTGTAAATTGTTCCTAGTGTGTAGGATAGCGAGTGTATGGGGATCGCTGGTGGCCGTGGACGAGTTGGGCCAAAGGACCCGTTTCCACGTTGGATTTCAAAACTAAGCCAAACTAATACCATCCTTGATTTTTTTGGAAATATTTGTCCACTTATCCGTAAAGATGCTATTAGTTTTTGGCAAACCCTCTATGGCAATATGACACATCACTATGGCCATGTTTAGGCTCATTATTGTCATGTGTACAGAGGTACAGTTTTGCATTTTATCCATTCAGATCAGCCAATACTATACATATATACAATCATGTCAAACTCAAGTACAATACTGAAGATACAGTGCAGAATATCTCAGCATTAGAGTGCATCAGTTCCATAGACATGTAATCAACTAAAGAAAATTAATAGACCGTTGATCCCTAGATGGTTGGGCACCTTGCATAGTTATACGGTCCAGTGTGGAAACAGGCCCCTTGGCCCATTGACTCTGTGCGAACCAGCGATCACCCTGCACACTAGCACTATCCAATACACTGGGGCTAATTTATAAAAGCCAATTAAACTACAAACCTGTTCATCTTTGGAGGGTGAGGGAAACCAGAGCTCCTAGATAAAACTCATGCAAGTCACAGGGAGAACATACAAACTCCGTACAGACAGCAACCATAGTCAGGATCGAACACGGGTCTCCGGCACTGTAAGGCAGCAACTCCACCGCTGTGCCACCCCTACCAGTTTTGAGCCAAGCCTCTTTAGATTTAAGGATGGGGAAAATAAAATGCACTACACATACAGCAAATAAAGGCACCACGCATTTTACATGGAGGTTACGTGGCTGAAAAGCAAAGCGGAATTCAAAAATGCTTAAAAAATACGCTGTCAGCAGTACATTTGAGTACGTTGTTCCAAAAATCTAGCTTTGAAGGAACAAAAGCTTGTTATTACAAAAACACATAAATTCACACACGTAAAATGCAAGGTGCCTATACCACAATTTTACACAGAGGTTGGTGGGTGCCTGGTACGTGCTGCTGGGGGTAGCGGTGGAGGCAAATACCATAGTAGTGTTGAAGAGGCTTTTGTATAGGCACATGGAAGGGCAGGGAGGAGAGGTATATTGATCGTGCTATAGGTAGATGAGATCAGTTTAACTTGGCATCATGTTCAGCACAAACATTGTGGGCTGAGGGGCCCATTCCTGTGCTGTACTATTCTATGTTCCATTTACTCCTTAATGATCAGATGGACACAAAAAACAAGACTAAAATTTCTTCCCAACTGTTATTAGGCAACTGAATCATCCTACCAACAACTAGAGAGCAGCCCTGAGCTACTATCTACCTCATTGGAGATGCTTGGACTATCTTTGAACGGAATTTATTGGACTTTATCTTGCACTAGATGTTATTCACGTTATTCACTTTATCCTGTATCTCTACACTGTGGATGGCTCAAGTGTAATCATGTATTGTCATTTATATTGTCTTTATTATATCATGTCTTATCATAAATCGTCTTTCCGCTGACTGGTTAGCAAGCAACAAATGCTATTCACTGTACCTCAGTATATGTGACAATAAACTAAACTCAACTCAAATGTCAAAACGTTCCAAATTCTATTAGAATTGCTTACTGATAAGTAAAGGGAACTGTGTTTACCTCTTTCACTCTCATCATCAACAAGGATAATCTCTGCGAGAACATTCTTGGGCGATCGAATAAGTACACTATGAACTGTACGGAGCAGAGTACTCCAGGCCTCATTGTGAAAAACAATTACCACACTTGTGTCTGGAAGATCATCCTGGTAAACCTTTGTCTTGCATCTGAATGGAAAATACAAAATGAGATGATTAGAAACTTCAGGTCATATCAGTTTTTCGTCATGTGCACAAGAACGGTGATGTGCAGGTGGAGTGAAAATCTTGCTTCCATCAGCATTACAGACACATAGACATACGCACAAAGTACACCCAAAGTGCACACAAAGCACGCACAAAGTGCACACAAAGTACACTCAAAGTACACGCAAGTCGCCCACAAATCGTCCACAAAGCGCCCAGCAAGTGCCAATAAATCACACAAAGTGCCTGCAGGTTTTGCATTATGAAGAAAAGAAAAAGACCATGCAAAAAACATTAGTGTAAAACACAATAAGATCACAAGTCCATGGTCATGCAAGAGGTGCTCCATAGTGTCCTGTTGCTGAGGTAGGATTAGGGTTATGTGGGACACTTCAAGAACCTGATGTAGGGAAGTAGTTGTTTGTGAACCTGTATCTCTTGCTTGACGGTAGCAATGAGGACAGGGCACAGCCCGGATGGGGGAATCCTTGATGATAGAAGCTGTCTTCTTGAGGCAACTTCTCGTGTAGATGCTTTTAAACCCGAAGTAAATTTTGGCCGCAGCTATCTATCTGCTAGCTCTTTGCTGAGGCTGGACTTATGTATAATTAATCGAGTTGAGCAGCCAACATTACTTTGCCCTCTGGTCTTCGGTCACTGGTGGCATTGTGCCTCACATAAACTTAAAATAACTTAGTTTTCCTTGGTGAACACCTAAATAAACAACTCAAACTCTTATATCTATGCAGTAAAAGAGTATGGGCCTTTTTTGCAGGTCGCCGAAAATTTTCAACATGTTGAAAATCCAGCAGCGACCTGAACAAGGTACGACTCTTTGGGTGACTACTCACGACCATACAGGCTTCACCCCGTGACATGTCGCAGGGGTGTCGCCTGTATGGTCGTGAGTAGTCCCCTCAGTCGCCCAAAGAATCGTAGCGATTTTCTGGTCGCCGCTGGATTTTCAACATGTTGAAAAATTTTCGGCGACCTGCAACGACCTATGACGGGTGCCGACAGGTGCCATAAAAGTCGCGTAAGTGGGACTGGCCCATTACTCTTGAAATTATGTATCCACAATTCATATTAACTTATCTCTTTATCTTATACCTCTGATTAGATAATAAGAATGTGTCTCTGATGCTAATGCATTCTGAAATCAATTAAGTAATGGCACAGTTAATGAACAAAGCCAACCTGGTAAATATTTTACTGGAAATAATTACTGAAGTAATCTGATGGAATAAATTGTCCAATTCATTTTTATTGTATTTAATTTTAAAAGAACTTAATTACAATAAAGCATTTAACAGTCCACCTGTCATTTAATCAATTCATTGGTTTGGAAGTCTCCATAATGAGATTGGTTATTGCAGATAATTTCAAAGGTTAAGATTGTCAAAGTACTAAACTACAGGTAGTTAATAAAATATTTAGACCACTGAACACAAAAATTACACGGCGAAAAAATTCTTTACGACATTAAAAAAAAAGAAATATCCAAGATTTGAAAACATTCCGATGATGCATAAACAATTACTGTCCAATTCAATTAAATCACTTAATATTTGAATTATAATTACACTATCAGTATTCTTAGCAGTAATGAAGCCAGGCAGCTCAGAAATACTCTTAACACAAGGACTGCAGCAAGGCTGCAGAGCGGAATACTGCATCTGCTGTCTGGCAATATTGGGAGTGCTATTCATTCATTGTGAATTAGCGTCCTCTTTGAAAGTCAGGGGAATGATAGAATGAGGCCAATAAGGAAAATACAAGTTTTGCCAAACGTACTTTTCTATCTTTAAAGGTTTTCCCAGCACCTTTCTGAAATACATTTGTCCAAGAATACTGCATTAGGAATATAAATTTATTATTTTCTTATGGTGCTCAGGTACAATATTATAATTTTTTAGTTCAATGATTCTTCACTAGGATATAACTATTTGATGAACAAGTTTGTAGGTTAATTAGCTTCTGTAAATTGCCCCCAGTGTGCAGAATGCAAAATTGGGATAACAAATCTGAGGAAGGACATTATTGCCATAGAGGGAGTGCAGAGAAGGTTCACCAGACTGATTCCTGGGATGTCAGGACTGTCTTATGAAGAAAGACTGGATAGACTCGGTTTATACTCTCTAGAATTTAGGAGATTGAGAGGGGATCTTATAGAAACTTACAAAATTCTTAAGGGATTGGACAGGCTAGATGCAGGAAGATTGTTCCCGATGTTGGGGAGATCCAGGACAAGGGGTCACAGCTTAAGGATAAGGGGGAAATACTTTAGGACCGAGATGAGAAGGACTTTTTCCACACAGAGAGTGGTGCGTCTCTGGAACTCTCTGACACAGAGGGTAGTTGAGGCCAGTTCATTGGCTATATTTAAGAGGGAGTTAGATGTGGCCCTTGTGGCTAAGGGGATCAGGGGGTATGGAGAGAAGGCAGGTACGGGATACTGAGTTGGATCATCAGCCATGAAGGGCCAAATGGCCTACTCCTGCACCTAATTTCTATGTTTCTATAGAACTAGTGTGAGTGGGTGATCAATGGTCACCGTGGACATGGTGGGCCGAAGGGCCTATTTTCATGCTGTATCTCTAAACTAAACAGGTAAATCTCCCTTGTCAAGGCACGTCGTTTCGATAAACATTTGGTTCCACCTTTAGGCTTTAGACTTTAGAGATACGGTGCGGAAACAGGCCCTCCGGCCCAATGAGTCTGTGCCAACCAGCAATCACTCCACACACCAACACTATCCTACACACTTGAGACAATTTACAATTTTACCGAAGCCAATTAATCAACACACCTGTATGCCTTTGGAGCGTGGGAGGAAACCAGAGCACCCGGAGAAAATCCAGGTGGTCTCAGGGAGAACGTACAAACTCCTTACAGACAGCACTGGTAGTCAGGATGAAACCCAGGCCTCTAGTGCTGTAAGGCAGCAACTCTACCGCTGCACTCCCTTGCTGTGTATGATCGTACTAGTGTATGGAGTCATCGCTGGTCGGCACGGTCTCTGTGGTCTGAAGGGCCAGTTTCCACGCTATATCTCTCAATTAAGCTAAATTAAACTATAAAGCAACTTTCTCAAATCAAAGCTCTCAACTATCACTGCACCATTCCTGAATTAACAGGAAAATACCAGGGAAAGGAACATAAATAACACGATAAATGTCATGTTTTCTAGATTTGTTTATTGTCACGTGTACCGAGGTACACTGAAAAGCTTTTGTTGCGTGCCAACCAGTCATCAGAAGGATTATACATGGACTCGATAGAGTGGATGTGGAGAGGATGTTTCCAATCATGGGGGAGTCCAGGACCCGAGGCCACAGCAACAGATTAAAAGAATATAACTTAAGAAAGGAGATGAGGAGCAAATTCTTTAGTCAGAGGGTGGTGAATCAGTGGAATTTGGCACCAAAGAAGGCTGTGGAGACCAAGTCAATGGATATTTTTAAGGCAGAGAAGGACAGATTTGTGATTAGTAAGGGTGCCAGGGGTAATGAAGAGAAGGCAGGAGAATGGGGTTGAGAGGGATAGATTGATCAGCCATGATTGAATGGCGGCGCAGACTTGATGGGCTGAATGGCCTAATTCTACTCCTATCACTTATGAATTTATGACTGAGTGTGTTAAAATGTCTGTGGCAATCCCACTGAAGACGGCAAACTACATCACAACTGCTCAAATAGAAGCAACTCGCCTTATACTCGTTGCACTTGCATAAAAGGAAGAAATCAACCAAGCAATGTGCCCAGCAAAGGACATGACCTAGACATGACAAAGATTAATTCAAAACTAATCAGTGGAAATAATATTAAATTGAGGGAGCCATCAACCTGTGGACCAAGATCCCCAGAGTTTAATGGAAGCAATTAGTATTGATTTAGTGAAATGTAAATTAAATAGATTTTCCGAAGATAACGTTCAGTGACAATGGCCGAGATGTTCCTGTGCGGCCCCACTATCCACATTCCCCAAAGTCATTGTCCCTGAATCCATCAGAATATTATTGCAGGCCCAGATGGTTCTGTGGCTGAGCGGTGAGGCATAGGCCAGGGAATTAGAGTCATACAGTGTGGAAATAGGCCCTTCAGCCCCACATGTCCCATCTACACCAGTCTCTGGGTCCAAGTTGTTCTTTGCAGTCCTTCTGAAATAGAGCAGCAACATTAGTCACCCCACCAGTCTTCTGGGAGTACATTCGTGGTTAATGATGATGCAAAAATATCATACATAGCGACTGCAATTTCTTCTCTACTTTCACACTTGATGCACCTGTTCTTAGATACACCTGATCAGGCCAGGGAAATTTATCTGCCTTCATATGTTTCAAAACATTCAGCACCTCCCCTACAGTAATGTGGACTATCCTCAAGACATCTCCATTAACCTTCCCGTGTTTCCAAATCGTCATGTCTTTCTTCACAGCAAAATATTCAGTGATGTCACGGAGTCATAAAGCTTGGAAACAGTGTACCTCGGTACACGTGACAATAAACAAATCTAGAAAACATGACATTTATCGTGTTATTTATGTTCCTTTCCCTGGTATTTTCCTGTTAATTCAGTAATGGTGCAGTGATACTTGGAAACAGCCCCTTCAGCCCAACTTGCCCACTACCGACCATCTACACCAGTCCCACTTGCCAGCATTTGCCCATATCCCTCTAAACCTATCCTATCCATGTCCCTGTCTAAATGTTTCTTAAACGTTGCGAGAGTACCCGCTTCAACTACCTCCACCAGCAGCCCGTTCCAGGCACCCACCTCCATTGGTGTAAAAAAAGTTACCCCTTCAGGTTCCTATGAAATCTATCCCCCCTCACCTTAAACCTGTGCCCTCTAGTTCTTGAATCCCCAAGTCGAGCAGAAGACTGTGCATTTACTCAATCTATTCTTCTCATGATTCTGTACACCTCTATAAGATCACCCCTCATCTTCCAGCGCTCCAAGGAATAAAGTGCTAGCCTGCCCAACTTCTCCCTATATCTCAGCCAACATAATGCAACTTATCTTTCTATTCCCTATCTCCTTCGCTGTTTTGTATTCCCCATGGTCATTGGTAGCGCAGTGGTGCAACGGTAGAGTTGCTGCCGTACAGCGCCAGACACCCAGGTTCAATCCTGACCATGGGTGCTGTCTCTACGGAGTTTGTACGTTCTCCCTGTGTGTGACTGTGTGGGTTTACTCCGGGTGCTCCGGTTTCTTACCACGCCCCAAAGATGTGCGGGTTTGTAGGCTTATTGGCTTCTGTAAATGGCCCCTAGTGTGTAGGATAGTGTACGGGGTTATCGCTGGTCTTGCCCGAAGGCCTGTTTCCACGCTGTATCTTTAAACTAAACCAAAGTAAACATAAATAGGTTCACGGGAACAGCACAAGATCTGATCTGACAGGTTTGCTAACATTTTTACTGGGAAATCTCCCTAAAGTGTTAACCAGAGCATTACTAGAAAAATCAGCCTGCATCATTTTTGAGACCTCTGCACCGTGCAGAGATGTCAACCTCTATGTGGAGAAATGCCTGCAAAATGCAAGGCTAAATAATTTGAGACATCAACCGTGTGCTGAGGAAGGAAAGATTATTGGGTTTCAGAAAGAGTTGCAGCTTTGGGATTTCCTCATGTCATACCTAAAAGTACAGGCTCTCCCCGAGTTATGTAAGAGTTACATTCTGTGAACCCTTACGAAAGTCAGATTTTACATAAGTCAGTACCCCCTAACCCGTTGCCCAAAATAACTCACTGAGAATATTAACTGTCTCAGTGGTGTCCTGCTGTGTCCGGGTAATCACTGTCACCATTGCCAGCTTGTTTCCGATGTAAACTTGAGCGGCAGGGTGGTGCAGTGGTAGTGCTGCTGCCACGCAGCGCCAGAGACCTGGTTAGATCCTGACCATGGGTGCTGTTTGTATGGAAATTGCACATTCTCCGTGTAACCACGTGGGTTTTCTCTGGGTGCTCCAGTTTCCTCCCACATCCCAAAGATGTAACAGGTTTGTAGGAGAATTGGCTTTGGTAAAAATTGTAAATTGTCCCTATTGTGTAGGATAGTGCTAGTGTATGGGGTAATCACTGGTCGGCACGGACACCAACTGTATCTCTGAAGTCTAAAGTCTCAACATGGAATCCCTATAATATCACTGACAGAGGAAAGGATAAGAAGCAGTGCCTTGTAACATTAAATACTTCTGACCATCATTGAAAAGTAAAGTACAGGAACAGACCCTTCGGCCCACAATATTTGTGTTTTCCTACATTGGTTACAGAAATTAGTTTGCGATGACAAATTTCCCTTTCTGTGAAGTAGTTCTGGCTTATGACTATCTATAATATAAAACAGTAACTACTGGAAATACTCAGCCAATTAAGCAGCATCTATTGATTGATACTTCATTATCGCATGAGATATGTCACAGTGAAACTCTTTGCTCTGCAAACCATACACAAGGTATACAAAGAATCGCCACATGTAGGCCGTGGACAAAGTAACAAAGTATTCATTATAGTCCCCAAAGTTTCCCTCCTTGTTCCTATGGGGAGGAGAATAAACTTGCATAAGATTTGTGCTTGATCATAAAGAGGCTGTTTTATTTTTCGTGAAGTTGCAAATTTAAGCAGCACAAAGTTGTCTCAAAAAGAACCCCACAAGGTGGCACTCTATGGCTGGCTACCTGCATCTGTCAGTGTGTTGGCGGGGCCAGTTTAAATTACTATTGCTTCCCCTGAGGAAAGTGGAAATCCCCCGGCAGAATGTCGTCAACGCGTTCACGTGCATTCATAGTCGATGATATCACTCAAGGCGCAGCCCCACTGCTTCAGGCATGGTCAAACATAGAAACATAGAAATTAGGTGCAGGAGTAGGCCATTCGGCCCTTCGAGCCTGCACCGCCATTCAATATAATCATGGCTGATCATCCAACTCAGTATCCCGTACCTGCCTTCTCTCCATACCCTCTGATCCCCTTACCACAAGGGCCACATCTAACTCCCTCTTAAATATAGCCAATGAACTGGCCTCAACTACCCTCTGTGGCAGAGAGTTCCAGAGACCCACCACTCTCTGTGTGAAAAAATTCCTTCTCATCTCGGTCCTAAAGGATTTCCCCCTTATCCTTAAGCTGTGACCCCTTGTCCTGCACCTCCCCAACATCGGGAAAAATCTTCCTGCATCTAGCCTGTCCAACCCCTTAAGAATCTTGTAAGTTTCTATAAGATCCCCTCTCAATCTCCTAAATTCTAGAGAGTATAAACCGCGTCTATGCAGTGTTTGTTCATAAGACAGTCCTGACATCCCAGGAATCAGTCTGGTGAACCTTCGCTGCACTCCCTCTATGGCAATAATGTCCTTCCTCAGATTTGGAGACCAGAACTGTACGCAATACTCCAGGTGTGGCCTCACCAAGACCCTATACAACTGAAGTAGAACCTCCCTGCTCCTATACTCAAATCCTTTTGCTATGAAAGCTAACATACCATTGGCTTTCTTCACTGCCTGCTGTACCTGCATGCCTACTTTCAATGACTGGTGTACCATGACACCCAGGTCGCGCTGCATCTCCCCTTTTCCTAATCGGCCACCATTTAGATAGTAGTCGGTTTTCCTATTTTTGCCACCAAAGTGGATAATCTCACATTTATCCACATTATACTGCATCTGCCAAACATTTGCCCACTCACCCAGCCTATCCAAGTCACCTTGCATTCTCCTAGCATCCTCCTCACAGCTAACACTGCCCCCCAGCTTAGTGTCATCCGCAAACTTGGAGATATTGCCTTCAATTCCCTCATCCAGATCATTTATGTATATTGTAAATAGCTGGGGTCCCAGCACTGAGCCTTGCGGTACCCCACTAGTCACTGCCTGCCATTGTGAAAACGACCCGTTTACTCCTACTCTTCGCTTCCTGTTTGCCAGCCAGTTCTCTATCCACATCAATACTGAACCCCCAATGCCATATGCTTTAAGTTTATATACTAATCGCTTATGTGGGACCTTGTCGAAAGCCTTCTGGATGTCCAGATACACCACATCCACCGGTTCTCCCCCATCCACGCTGCTAGTTACATCCTCGAAAAATTCCACAAGATTCGTCAGACATGATTTACCTTTCGTAAATCCATGCTGACTTTGTCCAATAATTTCACCACTTTCCAAATGTGCTGCTATCCCATCTTTAATAACTGACTCTAGCAGTTTTCCCACTACCGATGTTAGACTAACTGGTCTGTAATTCCCCGTTTTCTCTCTCCCCCCCTTCTTAAAAAGTGGGGTTACGTTTGCTACCCGCCAATCCTCAGGAACTACTCCAGAATCTAAAGAGTTTTGAAAGATTATCACTAATGCATCCACTATTTCCGGAGCTACTTCCTTAAGTACTCTGGGATGCAGCCTATCTGGCCCTGGGGATTTATCGGCCTTTAATCCATTCAATTTACCCAACACCACTTCCCGACTAACCTGGATTTCACTCAAGTACTCCTTCGACCTGCGGTCCCCTGCTATTTCCGGCATTCTGCTATTCTGGTCAGGCTACGAATGATAGACACAAAGTGCTGGTAACTCAGCGGACCAGGCAACAACACCAGAGAAAATGGAGACGATTCGGGTTGGGACCCTTCTTCATTCTGACCCTTTCATTCTGACAACTTTCCCACACCAGCCAACATGTCCCATCTACACTAGTCCTACCTACCTGGCAAGTCCTATTTGCCCATATCCCTCTAAACCTGTCATATCCATGTACCTGTCTAAATGTTTCTTAAATATTGCAATAGCACTACTTCCTCCGGCAGCTTGTTCCATACACCCATCACTCTTTGTGTGAAAAAGTTACCCCTCGGGTTCCCATCAAATCTTTCCCCCCTCACCATAAACCTATGTCCTCTGAACAAGAGATTCTGTGTATCTACGCAATTTATTCCTCTCATGATTTTGTACACCTCATTACTCCAGCACTTTGTATCTATCTTTGGTATAAACCAGCATCTGCAGTTCCTTTTTGTTACAGTCTGCGTGCCATGTTTACATGGAGTGTGAGAGATTGCAGCCCATGCTCGAGTATACTCCTCAAGTTGTAGTTGCATTTTAGCCTCATGGTCTTGAGCGGACTCCTGAGCCACACAATGTGAGATTTAAGTTAGTGAGGCACTAAGTACAGGGGCGAGCTGGGAGAACTAGCCTTTCACGAGCTGCTCCTTCCATTTATTGGAGGCGGGCTGCATTAATCACCATCCAATCTGACGTTTAAATTAGAGAGGCTGTAAGGATAGGAGTGAAAATGAGAATTGTTCCCAAGGGCTCTTCAATAAAATAGAACTAAGATGAGAACAGTTCTTACCTTCGAAGTAAAACTGACTTTTACAAAGATAATTTAAATTCTGATATGCACCACTCTCCCTTGATGGATTCTATCTAGACGTCAAAATAGAAAGTGTCACCACTACAATTGCTGGAAGTCTATACTCGGCAACAGGGCCATCAGAGAAATCACATCCAGCCGGATAGCGCATCCCCTCATGCTACTTTTCAGGATTTACCTGACAATCTTTGGGAATGACAAAGACAACTCATGCTAAAAAGAAACAAAGTGCTGGAGTAGTTCAGCCAGTCAGGCATCATCTCTGGAGGACATGGAGAGGTGACCTGAAAAGGATCCTGACCCAAAACATCAGCTATCCATGTTCTCCATGGTTGCTGCCGAACACTATATGTTGAGTAACTCTTGCACTCAGCAAGCACCCATTCACACTAATCCCATTTATATTCTCCTCTCAGTCCTCTCAACTGTAAAAAAATCCAGATCTCTTATGGGCCTGTCCCACTTAGGCGACTTTTTAGGCAACTGCAGGAGATTATGCAGCCTCCACATGTTGCCGGGGAGTCGCCTTCATGGTCGTGAGGAGTTCCTGCATTCTGGGAACTAGTCGCGCCCTCATTATGGTCGCTGTGAATTTTTCAACATGTTGAAAAATTAGCAGTGACTAGAATTAAGCCGCCATGGAGAGTAGCGAAAATTCTCAAGCCCTAGGTGGGTCGCCAGGAGGTCCTAGTGGGTTGCCAGGAGGTTGAAGGTTCTCGGAGGTTCTCATAGGTTGTAGGCGATGCTGACCGGTGAATTTCATTGGGTCATTGGGAAAAAAAAGGTAAGCAACAGTTTTCAGAACCAAGGATAACCGACCGGTAATGTTAAATGTCCGCCGAGCTTCACAGCCGTGTTTCTCTGGTTTCTTAAACATTGTCCCCACACCTTCTCCCCCCTCTTTTAAAGGACTGACCGTACACTGTGCTTTAGCTGTCTTTTTACAGCGCCAACCTTCCTGTTTCACCTTGGCTTTGCAACGTGTGAATTTTTTAGGCAGCGCGTCCCCCGCTTGCCCTGTCCCCCTCCTGCATAACGGGCTGGTGAAGGAAGAGGTGTAGGTGTAGGGGTGTAAGGGGGGGGGGGGGGGGTGGGGTGTGTGTGTGTGTGTGTGTGTGTGTGTGTGTGTGTGTGTGTGTGTGTGTGTGTGTGTGTGTGTGTGTGTGTGTGTGTGTGTGTGTGTGTGTGTGTGTTCCACTCTGACAGTCGCCGTTGCAGTTGCCAGTTTTTCAGGCGACTGCTGAAAAATCAGGCCCATTAGGGTCAAACAGTAGATAAAAGTTCAACAATATGTAGTCATATTTAATCTGCACTCTTCCCCTTTGCAATACCTAGTGTACCCGAGTTTCACTTAGACACATACAGCATGAAACCAGGACATTCGGCCCAACTCGTCCATGCCGATCAGGATGTCCCATCTAAGACAGTCATATTTGCCCATGTTTGGCCCATGTCACTCTAAACCTTTCCTATCCATGTACCTGACCAAGTCTCTTTTAAATGCTGCTATAATATCTGCTTTAACTACCTCCTCTGACAGCTCATTCCGTACATCCACCACCTTCTGATTAAAATAATTGCCCCTCAGGTTCCTATTTAATCTTGCTCCTCACACCCTAAACATATATCCTCTTGTTTTTGATTCCTCTACCCTGGGTAAAATACTCTGTGCATGCTCCTTTCCTATACCCCTCATGAGTTTGTGCACCTTTATAAGATCAGCCGTCAGCATCCAGCACTCCCAGGAATAAAGTCCTAGCCTGCCCAACCTCTCCCTGTAGCTCAAACCCTCGCTTCCTGGCAACATCCTTCTTAACCGTGTTTATGTATAGTATTAAATTTTGTGACGGGGATAGCATGCAAAACAAAGCTTTTCACTGTACCTCGGTACGCATGACAATATTAAGCCTCAACCTAATTTAATAATTTCAAAATTATGAGAAAGCTATTAGAATGATTTTTACCTTTCCTTGTTGAAATATAAATCATGTCACTAATTCAAGTTTCAAATGTTAGTGCATCCATAAAACATATTCATTGTGCTACTGAATTTTGAATACTAAACATCTTTTGACAGGCAGATATGATTTGATCAATATTTGACCCAGCACAATCTGTCAAAACTCTGCCAGGATGAAAGATTGCCCAACGGGTTTATATTGTCACATGATGGAATGTGAACATCATATCCCTCAAGGAGCCCAGATAATGCAAAAGCTCTCTGCTATTGTTCCAGCTACCTCAGCACTTTTCCCCACAAAATTGTACAGCAGTAAAGAATATTAAGTCCTGCATTATTATTTAATGCTATGAATTTAATGGTTCAATAATTCATTGTCACATTGTCAGGTACAGTGACATTCTTTTTTTGCATACAGTTCAGTAAAGTATTACTATACATTATATTACTATATTACTATGTATTACTATCCATACTTAATCTTAGATTAAGTATGGATAGTAATACATCTTAGATTATGTACAAAGTGTATAGAAAAAGGGCCACTGAGTCCACATATTAGAGTTGCCAGGATTTGCCGCTATTTTCAAGGTTCTAGTTGCTCTAAGTGCAGCTGGCCATGAAGCTCCGTTGTCATGGCAGCGTTGCAGGGTCAGCCTGGCCAAGTGAAGTTGTAGGTGTCCTCCAGTGTTAAGTGTCTCCACGTGCCGCATTCGGTCCGTCGCCCAATCCAGTCGAGCCCCAGGCTGTTGCAGGGCCTCCAACCCCCGCTTCATTCTGGATCTGCATTTCAGGCAGAGAACCGATGTCCCTCTTCTTAACTGGCCACCGTTCAGCCTTTGTGGCCCAGGGGCGCCTCCCACAACCGACCCTGAAGGCATGGAATTTAGGCCACTCTCACTGATTTTTCACGGAGTAACAACTATGCAGTAATCCAAGAATACATTCAGAGATCCTCATGTGGCATCATTTCCACGCCAAGATTGCATTAAAACTAAACAAAAGCAAAAAGTGACGATAGGAGGAAGAAATGTGTCCATGGGATGAATATTTATTACACAAAGCCAGTACCTGTTAAATTTTTAATATCATTTCAATGTCGTCAAGGAGCAGCGAGCATTAAAAAGGTTGAGACATAGATTTATTATTATCTCATGTACTGATGTACAATGGAAACCAGTTTACAATTGTAAACCAGCATCTGCAGTTCCTTGTAACTATAGTTGTTTCGCAGGCTATAATTTCCCCTGAAATGGGAAACATTGCTGTAATTTCTACATGGTGAAACCAAAATGTATAAAAATGGCCTTTAATAAAATCTAGCAATGTGCACTTTAACGACATGTGATTTGTTCTATTACAAATCTCAAATTGTGGAGTACAGAGGCAAATAAATAAATGATGGGCCTTTGTCCCAAACATTATGTAGGGCACTGTAGGTGTAGGGTAAGAGCGAAAATATTTAATAGGAACCTGAGGGATAACTTTTTTTACACAGAGGGTCGTGGGCATATGGAACAAGCTGGGACATCATGGCCGTTGTGGGCAAGTTAGGCCGAAGGGCCTGTTTCCACATTGTATGACCATTCAGAAGCCAGACAACAGGGAAAGAAGGTGTTCCTGCGTTAGATGGTGCGCTATTTCAAGAATTTGTACCTTCTGCCAGACGTGACCAGGGACAAGAAGAAATATTGTACTTCAGCGGTCTTCGGGAAAATAATTAGCCAATTCCTGTTAGGAATTGAGAACCAGAGGACATTAGTTTAAGGTGAGGGGGGAAAGATTTAATAGGAACCCGAGGGGCAACATTTTTATACAAAGGCTGGTAGGTGTCTGGAAATAGTTGCCAGAAGAGGTAGTTGAGGCAGATACTATAACAACGTTTAAGAAATATTTTGACAGATACATGGAAGATAGACACAAAATGGTAGAGTAACTCAGCGGGTTAGGTAACATCTCTGAAGAAAAGGAATAGGTGACGTTTTAGGTCGAGACCTTTCTTCAGACAGGTACGTGGATAGGACAGGTTTAGAAGGATATGGGTCAAACGCAGGCAGGTAGGACTAGTGTAGATGGGGCAGAAAGGTCAGTGGGCGTGTTGGGCCGAAGGGGCTGTTTCCACACTGAATTAATCTATTTCTGCTGAGTCCAACATAAAAACCAGCTTCTCCCCATCGATTCCATCTGCAATTCACGCTGCCTCGTAAATGCCAACATAATCAAAGACCACTCATTACCCGGTCAATCCCTCTTTCCCTTCTCCTGACGGGAACAAGACACAAAAGTTTGAAAGCAAGTTCCACCAAGCTTTTGAAGCTAGGTGCTTAAGATTCTGCAAATAAGGTTCCATATCATTTTAAAGTATAGACAGTAGCATGATTGAAATATTAAAGTGCCTTGGATGATGATGAATACATCAGCCAGTTTTGATTGTTGTTTTAATAACACATCCAGTCTTTCAGTTACTTATTTATTTGGACTACAACTCTCCGTGTTCAACAAGTCCCTCATTCAAATTTCCACATTTGATTCCTGCACCAAATAATAACATATCGCACATTTTCATATTACGCTAAATCTGCCACCATTCTGCAATCTTTTCATCTATCAATATCCAATTGCACAAAACGCTGGAGTAACTCAGTGGGACAGGCAGCATCTCTGGAGAGATGAGAATGATCTCGACCTGAAACGTCACCCATTCCTTCTCTCCAGAGATGCTGCCTGTCACACTGAGTTACATCTTTTTTTAATCTATCTTCGGTTTAAACCAGCATCTGCAGTTCCTTCTTACATAATATCCATTTGCAAGCATTTGCCTACATTTGGCCCATATCTCTCTAATCCTATCTGTCTAAATGGTGTGATAGCACCTGCCTCAACCACATCCTCCGACCTCGTTCCATAAATGTACCACCCTTTGTGTATAACGTTGCATCTCAGGATCCTATTAAACCTTTCCCCCCTTCATGTACACCTCTATAATATCTCTAGCCTGTTAAAATCTCTCCCTGTAGCTCAGGCCTTCGAGACTTGGTAACGTCCTTGTAAATCTTCTCCGAACCTTTCCAGCTTAACAACATCTATCCTTCAACAGGGTGACCAAAAGTGAACACAATACTCAATTGTGTTCAGTTGGCCTCACCAATGTCTTTAAACACTTGCTCCATATAAAATGGTGTAGTCATCATTATATTGCTTCAAAGCATGTACTTATTGACTCTCCAGTCTAGTAAAATGACACAGATTGGCACATAATATAACAGGTTTCCTTAAAACTGAGGGGCCTTTAAAATCCTGGTGAAAGAAGTTAATTGTTGAAAAATTATTAAAATAAAATTCCACTTGTTCAGGTTTTCTTTGTTAAATGAATAATATGCCTATAATCCCACTCTGTCTCTACTAAATCTCACTTTCCACCTTAATTAATTCTACAGGCTCTTCAAACTCATTTAAAATTTTACCCCAAGTGCAAATTATTTCAAGAAATACGTGTAGCTTAACTTGAGCTTTTTCTTTCAATTCCTAAAGCAAAATCAATGATTGCAGAACAAGCCAACACAAACTTCCATGGAACATGGTTTGTCATGCCTCTAACAACGCAAGACACTTATTTTGAGCACTAAATCTGAAATCAGTGCATCTGGTTTAATTTAGTACTGAATATTGATGCCCTGCATCAATAATGCAGATAGTAAACTAAATAATTTCATCATTGCATAAGTTATGGGAGCAGAATAAGGCCATTCGGCCCATCAAGTCTACTCCGGTGTTCAATCATGGCTGATCTATCTCTCCCACCTAACCCCATTCTCCTGCCTCCCCGCAACCCCTGACACCCTTACTAACCAAGAAGTTTACAATCTCCGCCTTAAAAATATCCATTGACTTGGCCTCCACAGCCATCTGTGGCAATGAATTCCACAGATTCACCACCTTCTGAGTAAAGAAATTGCTCTTCATTTCCTTTCTAAAGGTACTGTTATTCTGAGGCTATGGCCTCTGGTCCTAGACTCCCCCACTATTTGAAGTGTAAGTAACAATTTACAAAAAACAATTAGCCTACAAACCTGTACTTCTTTGGAGTGTTGGAGGAAACTGGAGCCCCTAGAGAAAACCCACGTGGTCACAGGGAGCACATACAAACTCCGTACAGGCAGCACCTGTAGCCAGGTTCTGGGGCTGTAAGGCAGCAGCTCTACTGCTGTGCCACTGTGCGGTCCACAGTGGTCTGAAAGTGCACAAAACAGATGATGAAAGGAAAGCAAGTACAATCCATCAGTTAAAAAGTTAAACAGAAATAGAACATGGAATATTACAGTACAGCACAAGAGCAGGCCCTTCAGCCCACAATGTCCATGCCGAACATGATGCCAAGACCATCACTTATCTACCTGCATATGATCCATATCCCTCCATTACTTGCATATCCACGTGCCTATGCAAAAGTCTCTTAAATGCCACTATCGCATCTAATTTATTTTACAAAACAGAAAGAATTTGTACATACATAGCGGCTGACAACAGTATGAGAAAAGCCTGATGATTTTAGGTGCAATTAATTTATACTGTTGAGTTACATGTGTTTTTGAATGAACACTTCGACCAATATGCGCAGCAAGATGTCAGTCCATTGAGATTAATGACTGTTTACAAACAAAAATGTTGAAGAGTATCACAGATGGGACAATAATTTGTCTTCATCGCAGCTAAGTAAATGAAATATCAGTTTCTTCCCACCACACTTGGTCAATTAAACTCAGCATCATAAGAAAAGATGCATTCTTCCCCTTTCCCCCTCGCCCCCACACCAGTCCTCCTACTAGCTCCACTGTTCGCATCCTTGTATCCTTTCACTATCACCTCTTCCCCAGCCAACAATGGGCTCCACCTTTCCCAAAGTCATCTGTTGCCAGCCATGCTTTGTTCTGGTCTTTTCTTACCTCCAGTTCCCTCCCCTCTACTTTCAGTCTGAAGAAGGATCCCGACCTGAGACATCGCCCATCCTTTTGTTTCCAGAGATGCTGCCTGGTCCACTGGTCCTGGTCCACAAAATTCAATCCAGAAAAGCCCACTTGGTCTGCACAGCCTTAACAATCTTTTTAAGCATGGTTCAACTTTCTGCCACCACAGATGCACGATTACCTACAGCGACTGTTCCTAGCTTCCCTCCTGTTTCATATAGCAGAGCAACAGAGACCCAACGGTCCACAACTCACATATAATGTTCAGTTGTGACTCGCTCACCATTATTCCATTAGAACATGAAACCAGCCAAAATCACTGGAGATTTGCCCACAAATCGCTGGTGTCATCTCCAATATTTCTTAAGAATTATATCTTTGCATTAACTTATATGGTCAGTTTGTTACTGACGAGTTGTAGAAGCATGGAACTGCAGATGGAAAAAGACACAAGGTGCTGGAGTAACTCAGCCACTCAGGCAGCATCTCTGAAGAACATGGACAGGTGACATTTTGGATCGAAACACTTCTTCTATAGCTTACTGAAGTGTTATTTACCAAATCAATA
Organism: Raja brachyura; assembly: GCA_963514005.1. Next base: position 62,535,772 of record OY740787.1, read on the forward strand.
TTTAATCTTGAAAGGAAATATCAGTGAACCAATTGTCAGCAGATATAGATACCAAAAAAGGAGGAAATTAAGAGCATCTAACAGGTACAAATCTATGAAGACTCAGCAAAAATGTTGCTGAACATTTGCTCTCAACTCGCCTAGGCCGACAGTATCTCCCAGTTGCCCACCATTTCAACTCCCCTTCCCATTCCCACATCTGACCATTTTTGTCCTGGGCCTCCTTCATTGCCAGAGTGAGGCCACACACACAAACTGGAGGAACAGCACCTCATATTTTGTTTGGGTAACTTAAATCCAGCAAAATGAAGTTTGAATTCGCTAATTTCAAGTAACTTGTACTTACACTCCCCGCCTCTCCTCTCTTGCCCCCTTCCTCCACCCAAGTCATTTTACCAGGACACAGATCTCCACATTGTTTACCTCTTGAGATCATAGCTTCCCAGGCCAACAATGGACCTGCCAGGCACTGCCCTGCCTGAGGTTATTAGTGGCGGCCCTGATTGGACCTGGTCTTTTCTCGCCTCCAGCTCTTCACCCCACCCCCTACTTTCAGTCTGAAGAAGATTCCAACCCGAAACGTCACCAATCTTTTTTCTCCAGAAATGCTGCCTGACCCGCTGAGTTGCTCCAGCACTTTGTGTCTATCAAATCATAAAAACCATACATAGATACAATCTGTTCAAACTCAAGTACAATAGGTAGAACAAAGGAGAAGATACAGAGTGCAGAATATAGTTCTCAACATTGTAGCGCATGAGGTCCAGAGACAAAGTCCAATGTCCACATTAGGGTAGAGGTTTTGTAGGACCGTTCGGAAGACTGATAACAGCGGGGAAGAAGCTGTTCCTGAATCTGGTGGTGCGCTCTTTCAAGCTTCTGCCTGACGGGAACCTTCTGCCAGACGGGAACAGAGAGAAGGAGGAATGACTGGGGTGGGAAAAGTCTGGATTATGTTGGCTGCTATTCCAAGGCAGCGCAGTGTACATGGAGTCGATGGTGGGAAGTCTGGGCTGTGTGATGGATTGGGCTACAACTCTCTACAATGTCTTGCAGTCTTGGGAAGTGCTGTTCCCAAACCAAGCTGTGATGCAACCTGGCAGTATGCATCAGAACAGTCCCGTAAACTACTACTATCCTCTCTTGAAATATCTAAAATATTTCTAATTTGTGCCCCATGATCACAATTCCTTCATGCAGCTTCAATGATTTTATTTAGATTTAAACACGATTGCTGTGGAGAATACTTAAGTTATCGCAGAATATGATATGGTAACCTAAAACATTTAATTATTACTCAAAGGATGATGGGTATATGGAACGAGCTGCCAGAGGAGGTAGTTGAGACACATACTATAACAAATATTTAAAGATACTTGGACAGTTAGATAATAGGAAAGGTTTCGAGGGATAAGGGCCAAACACAGGCTGGTGGGAGTAGAGTAGATGGGGCATCTTGGTCTGCATGGGCAAGTTGGACTGAGGGGCCTGGCTCCGTGCTGTATGACTCTATTATGACACTATGTCATTTGCTGGTTTTCTTCATCAGACTGCTTTTATCTCACCACTCATTCTAGACACAGACACACACACACACACACATAAACCACTCAGATAACTTTATATGCACTGATTGCTGGCAAAAGTGACAAACTTTGACCCTTGAATTCATTCACATTTCCGCAATTTCTTAATTTATGTCATCTTGCATCACCTGTGAAGTTTACGCTTAAAAATGAAACTTGTTATATTCTTTGATTTTCTAGAGACTATGGTAACATTATCACAGTACTTGCAGATAAAATGATGTCCCACTGAAAAGAGCCTGAGAACAACACTCATTACATTAGACTGGGATGCAAAGTCAAGAACCATGTGGAGAAAATAGTAAGATTAAATGAAAACTTACCTGTTCAAAGTTTGATCTTTATTTTATGAGGAGTTACGATGAGGGATTACGTGAAGAAGCCACGCCAGGCGCATGCTCGGCATACTTCAAAGCAGCGGCGTGAAAAACACAGAACCAATAGCCGGAGTAAGATAGTAAGGCTCACAAATACTAGAACTACAAGATGATCATTTAGATTATGAGGGTCGGAAGCGGAGGGCACATAATCCCTCATCGTAACTCCTCATAAAATAAAGATCAAACTACGAACAGGTAAATTCTCGTTTAATCTTACTATTTTACTTCGGAGTCACGTGAGTGACTACGTGAAGATTTCAAAGCTGTGATTTTCATGCCATAGATCATTCCATACAACACACTGCTTCAGTTTACACAGTAGTGAGTAAATAATATATATTGCTTGAAATTATGCAATAAATATTTTAATAATAATAAAAAGAAAAGTAATAACCCCTCTATCCCAGGGGAAATAACAACAAATGATATGCAACAAAGCAAACAATTTGAACAGAACCCAGCACAGCATGTGCAACCCTGGCACTGTAACAACAGGTTTATCATAAAATCTAGAAAAGTTTCCTCTTTAGACCATCCTGCGGTTTCCAGAATTTGGTCGATCAGCACGTCCTGCACCTTCGCCGCGGACATTGATACCGCCCTTGTGGAGTGAGGTTTAAACACATCAGTGTCTACTCCAGTTAATCCAGAACCTGTTTATCCATCTAGAAATAGTTTGTACTGTCACTTTTTTATATGTTTCTTGTGGGTAATGAACATTGGTGTCTCACAATCTCGGAGACTCTCAATTCAATATATATTAAGTCAGATGCTTAACCACACACAATGTTTAGTTGACAGAGTATGTCTTAAAGATTACATTGGTTCCAGCCCTTCTTGGCTTGCTTTGCTTGCTTAGATCATTGACATAAAACGTTATTTTATCTACAGACAACTGCATACAATCTAACCGCAACATTTGTAATGTTTGTACTCATTGTGCTGATATTAATGGTATAAGCATAACCACTTTCAATATTAACTTCTGAAAAGACAGTGACGTAATTGGAGTCTATTGCCGAAGGAATGTGAGAACTATACTGACATCCCAGATTTCTGTATATCTGGGTTTGGTAGGATTATATTAAAATTCCTCTCATAAATCGGGATATTAACGGATGAGACCCAATAAATTGCCATTCTGAAAATTGTCCTAAATAGGAGGACAAAGCACTCCGAGCTCCATTAATGGTACTATAACTCAGGGGCAACATAGCAAGGAACTCCAATACATCCGATATGTTTGCAGTATGAAAAATATATCTGACCGTATACCAAAGATTTCCCATTCCTTATATGAAACATATATTGTTTCTTAGTGCTATCTCTCCAAGCTGCAGTTATGACATCCATGGTCCTATCCGACACTCCATCAGAACCTGCAGATTAACAATTAATATGGTCATGTAATGGATGACCTAGAAACATAGAAACATAGAAATTGGGTGCAGGAGTAGGCCATTTGGCCCTTCGAGCCTGCACCATCATTCAATATGATCATGGCTGATCATCCAACTCAGTATCCCGTACCTGCCTTCTCTCCATACCCTCTGATCCCCTTAGCCACAAGGGCCACATCTAACTCCCTCCTAAATATAGCCAATGAACTGGCCTCAACTACCCTCTGTGTCAGAGAGTTCCAGAGACCCACCACTCTCTGTGTGAAAAATGTCCTTCTCATCTCGGTCCTAAAGGATTTTCCCCTTATCCATAAGCTGTGACCCCTTGTCCTGGACCTCCCCAACATCGGGAACAATCTTCCTGCATCTAGCCTGTCCAACCCCTTAAGAATTTTGTAAGTTTCTATAAGATCCCCTCTCAATCTCCTAAATTCTAGAGAGCATAAACCGAGTCTATCCAGTCTTTCTTCATAAGACAGTCCTGACATCCCAGGAATCAATCTGGTGAACCTTCTCTGCACTCCCTCTATGGCAATAATATCCTTCCTCAGATTTGGAAACCAGAACTGTACGCAATACTCCAGGTGCGGCCTCACCAAGACCCTATACAACTGAAGTAGAACCTCCCTGCTCGTATACTCAAATCCTTTTGCTATGAAAGCTAACATACCATTCGCTTTCTTCACTGCCTGCTGCACCTACATGCCTACTTTCAATGACTGGTGTACCATGACACCCAGGTCGCGCTGCATCTCCCCTTTTCCTAATCGGCCACCATTTAGATAATAGTCTGCTTTCCTATTTGTGTCACCAAAGTGGATAACCTCACATTTATCCACATTATACTGCATCTGCCAAACATTTGCCCACTCACCCAGCCTATCCAAGTCACCTTGCAGCCTCCTAGCATCCTCCTCACAGCTAACACTGCCCCCCAGCTTAGTGTCATCCGCAAACTTGGAGATATTGCCTTCAATTCCCTCATCCAGATCATTAATGTATATTGTAAATAGCTGGGGTCCCAGCACTGAGCCCTGCCGTACCCCACTAGTCACTGCCTGCCATTGTGAAAAGGACCCATTTACTCCTACTCTTTGCTTCCTGTGTGCCAGCCAGTTCTCTATCCACATCAATACTGAACCCCCAATGCCGTATGCTTTACTTCTGCTGTTACTGGATGTACCAACAATTACTGCACCTGGGATTTGTCATGTATGTCTGAATCATCATTCTGAGCACCAATGGGAACAATGGCTGTGTAGTAATGGTCCCTAGATAGGGGACGTAGCAGATATTAACTGATAAGAACAGATACACTTGATCTCCGCCACAAAGCCGAGAAGCAATACCAGTTTAGAACCACCAAATGCCTTCGGTGAGACTTGCTCTATATTGGTGACACATTGCCTAATCAGGCAAAATGGGGAAAACATAAAAGACTATACTTCCCCAATGTAGTGAGAATGCATCCACCGCCAATGCTCCTGGGTCTGGCTCCCATGAGACACATTTAGACCATTGGAGATTTAATCCAGACACAACAGATCAACATTTGGTACTCATACTGTCTGACAATCTTTTTGAAACTTTTTGAATTTTAACATTCATTCTGTATTGTCATTGAACTTTCGTGATCTCTTGTCTTACTACAATATTGTCTTCTCCCACAGCTGTGGTATTGTCTACTCGTAATTGAACATGTAAGTTCTCTATTGTAGAACAAACAGCTATCAATGCATAAAATGCCCCCAATAACTCCAAATAATTCATACCATGTGTTTGGAGAATTAAATCGTCTTGGACAGTCCATCGACCACCACAACTGGTGTCGCTGTCCTTGGCTCCCCATCCGAGAGCACTCCCATCAGTCTGTAATACCACTGAAGACTGCTGAACAAGCACATTTTTACTTCTAGTAACTTGTGCAACATTGAGAATCCATCATTGCAATTCAGCTCAACCTTTTTAGTTGGTAACTGCATGGACCTAACCAATGACCTGCACACTTTTACGCTTATTCTCTGGTCTTTGCAGACTTTTATCATGCAGAGGTCCCAATTTGACAGCAGGAATGCTGCTATCACTTTACCAGTAACCGTAGCTACTTCTTGGATGGTGGGATAATGTCTTTTACCAAGACAAGTACAGGCATTTGTAACATCCCCAACCTTAGTTGTTGGTAAAGTTACTGACATCTCAACTGTATTAATGACAAACCCCAAATAATCAATTGTTTGGGATGCCTGTAACTTACATGTTGTTTGGATGTACAGAACTTTAGCCTTTCAATAGGCTTATGGTTGCTGAACCCAGTTTTTCAGCTGTCTCCCATTTACAATTAACATATCCTCAAGGTAAGTCATTACAATGTGATTCTGAGCCCTCATTAACACCAGTGCTGGTTTCAATAATTCTGTGAGCAATCTGAGGGCTGAATTTAACCCATTAGGTAATTCCTTCCCATCCAATTAATTTAAGTACCTGAATAATAAGGCATCTTTTTTAGGTCTAATAATAGCCATATAGCAGCCTTGTGATAACAACTTTGTTACAGTGTTGAAGTGTACTTTTTTAAATGCCTATACTGAACTATAGATTTAAGTTTGTGAGTCCCAAAATGACTCTGCAACCCCCATACTTGTGTCTGGGATATATTATCTCTACCTGACGAGTTCCTGGTACATTCAAACACCAAGCCGGTCAGATTTAATGCAGAATTACAAAACAATTGTAATCTTACAACCAGCCAGAGGTTGTTTCCCAGAAATTCCATGTGTGATGGAATGACGTTTCTGTACTTCCGTAAATGAACCAGAAGATCCCTTCTCTTAATATAGGGGTTCGTATTCAACCCGTTTGTTTTCTCAAAGCAGGGATGAGAAGTTTTATAAGAAAAATATCCTTAATTGTTTGGGCAGTTTTTCATCAATCATAAATCTGGTTATAGCTTGCCCACATAGTCCTGCATTTTTTGGGTATAATGTTAGCCAAATAGCAATTTTCATCATACAATTGGGTTTGAATATGCATTGCAGAGTAACGCAAGCATGTCTTAAAAGTATTGGACATTATCGACCCATGTATGTCTTCCCCAAATGCAGTGATGCCAACTGAATATCAGCTAGAGGACATGCTGGAACACATTTCCTGTCCTCGCATCGTTACACTTATGGGTGCCCAATTACTGAGTTACTGTTGGCACCCTGAGCGAGGCACAATAGACGGGTGTTTTATATATTTTTATATATTTTTTACTGTTTCAGTCATAACAATTTCTTGGAGTAGGTGAGAAACCAAATAATGTTGGCCGCCAGGTTCATCCATAGCCTCACCAGTCCATACCGATATAGCAAAACTTGGTGCTACATCGGGAACACCCGGACCATTTCTATTGTGCTCTGGTGTATTCACATAAGTAGGGACACCAGCTTCAGGGTCAGTTTCATCCTGACCTGGTACTCCCGAGTCTTGCTCTAGGGAGACTTCATCCAGACCTATGAAAAGTACTGGTGAATGAGATTCTCATTCTTCATAGGCACCATACTCAGTGTATGGAAACTCCTTCGGAGCCTGCCTTAGAATCTCATGGGTCTTTAGAACCCTTGACTGATTAGAGTTTGAAGCATTTTATCTTGCTCTAGGGACCTCATCCAGACCTAACCAAGGTACTGGAGAATCAGAATCCCATTTTCATAGGCACCATACTCAGCATATGGAAACTCCTTCGGAGCCTGCCTTACAGGAAGACATACATGGGTCTTAGAACCCTTGACTAAGTCAAGTGTGGTGCAATTTCCCCCACATTCTTGTCCTCCCTTGGAGGAGAGTTACTTCTTTACTGTTTTGTATTTGTGCATAAACCATATATGTTTAAAATTGTAATTCTGACAGGCACATTCTGCTTGCAGAATATTTGTATTAACCTCAGTATCACACAGGGTTATATACATTTCCATAAAGAAAATTGCATCTGGTAACATATACTCAGAGCAGACTTTATTTTACAATTAGTGGGTATTTGGAGCCGGCATTTAGCGCAGCCGTTATCTCCAAACCCGATCTAAATAGCGGGAGCCGGCTTTTAAAGCAGCCCTTATCTCCCGATCCGATCTAAATCAGAAACTGCGGTTCTAGTGCGTTCTATTCAATTACCGCAGTTTAAAATACTTTCACTCTAGCTGGCTCCGTATTTTGAGCCAGAGTTAGAGTTTTTAATTTTTTTCAAAATACATCAGTACTCTAGCTGGCTCTGCAGACTTACAGAGTTTAAAAACACTAGCAAGAAAGTTCAACATTGACTTACCTGCGGGTTAAACTTACCGCTGGTGGGAGCTGCGCTCTCCACCCTGTCGGTGCCACATGCGTCGACGTAATGCCGAGCATGCACCTGGCGGGGCTTCTTTACGTAGTCACTCATATGACTCCGAAGTAAAATAGGGAGATGCATGTGTATTTCACATTGTGGAATTTTACATATAAAATATATCATGTCTTAAATAAATGAAAAAGCACATGTGCCATGCCTTTCACAACTTCTAATGAGCCACACTTTACATACATTGAATTATTTTTAATTACAACCACTGATATAATATAGACCATTGATCACCAACACCTCAGGGGTCAAGAAAAGAGCGTTCACGTCGCGGCCCTGTTTCCACCAATCTTTCCACCACCACGTACAAGAAGCGCAAGGCAGACACCATTATATGCAGATGCCGAGAAGTGTGTTCCGCTCTGGATGAACAACTTCTAATCTTGTATGTGGACTCGATAAGAAGAAGAAGAGCTCTAAAAGATAAGAAGAAGAGCTCTAAAGGAATCCTATTCTTCCTTTATCAATGATGATCAATATAGCCAGAGGAGTCAACACATTCATTGAGAACTACCCCGCCTTAATTGACACTACATCTGCTTAACCAAACTTATTATTGTAGCTGAGATATAAATGGGCAGCATGGTGGTGCAGCCGTAGAACTGCTGTTGCACAGGGTCAGAGACCTAAGTTAGTTCCTGACCTCAAGTGCTGTCTGTGTGGACATTGGATGTTCAACTGGTGACCACGGAGGTTTCCTCTGGGTGCTCCTGTTTCCTCCCACATCCCAAAGACATGTGGCTTTGTAAGTTATTTCGCCCTCTGTAAAGTTTCCCCTTGTGTGCAGGGAGTGGATGTGAAAGTGGGATAACATAAATCGAGTGTGAACGGATGATCGATGGTCGGCGTTGACCCAGTGTTTCCAAGCGGTATCTTTTAATTATTCAATAAATGAACTACAACTAAAAAACAATGGAACAGAAAATTTGTTCATGACTGTTGAATCATTTAAGGAAACATGTGCTGGAAAAGAGCATTCCACAGAATTTAAATGATCTAATATTCTAGCTTTGTATGCATGATTTAAATGTAATTTGATCAACCACACAATATTTTTATGTTCACACAAAACTTATGTATCACCATTCTATGCCTTATAAGGACCATTTATTTATTAATCCTATTTAATTGAAACAAATGGCTCAAATTGTAAACTTTCCTGTACAGTGTACTTGTATGCAGATTATTCATTAGCCTGACACCTATATGCTCCTTCAAAACTCCTACTTTCTCTCTAAACTCTGCATTTCACTGATTTCTGCTTCTTATTTTTGACCTCTTTCTTTTTTTTCACCATTCCTGGTCACGTATGCAGCCTCCAACTTCTAAAATTTCCTCTTTGTTAATTTCATTTCCCTTCTTAAAACTCACAGCTTAACAACCCACTAGTCAACTCTTTTACTTTCTCCACCATTCAGTGTCCTTAATCCCGTCCCACTTTCACAAACTAATTGGCGACTCTACTGAGTTTGCCCTTGACTCATACTCGCAGCATGGTCGCCACAAGGTCGTAGGAACATAGAAACATAGAAAATAGGTGCAGGAGGAGGCCATTCGGCCCTTCGAGCCAGCACCACCATTCATTGTGATCATGGCTGATCGTCCCCTATCAATAACCCGTGCCTGCCTTCTCCACATATCCCCTGACTTCACTAGCCCCCGAGCTCTATCTAACTCTCGCTTAAATTCATCCAGTGACTTGGCCTCCACTGCCCTCTGTGGCAGGGAATTCCATAAATTCACAACTCTCTGGGTGAAAAAGTTTTTTCTCACCTCAGTCTTAAATGACCTCCCCTTTATTCTAAGACTGTGGCACCTGGTTCTGGACTCGCCCAACATTGGGAACATTTTTCCTGCATCTAGCTTGTCCAGTCCTTTTATAATGTTATATGTTTCTATAAGATCCCCCCTCATCCTTCTAAACTCCAGTGAATACAAGCCTAGTCTTTTCTATCTTACCTCATATGACGGTCACGTCATCCCAGAGATCAATCTTGTGAACCCACGCTGCACTGCCTCAATCACAAGGATGTCCTTCCTCAAATTAGGAGACCAAAACTGTACACAGTACTCCAGATGTGGTCTCACCAGAGCCCTATACAACTGCAGAAGAACTTCTTTACTCCTGTTCTGAAATCCTCTTGTTATGAAGGCCAACATTCCATTAGCTTTCTTCACTGCCTGTTGCACTTTCAGTGACCGGTGCACAAGGACACCCAGGTCTCGCTGCAACCCCCCCTTACCTAACCTTACCCCATTGAGATAATAATCTGCCCCCTTGCTTTTGCCGCCAAAGTGGATAACCTCATATTTATTTACATTATACTGCATCTGCCCACTCACTCAACCTGTCCAGGTCACCCTACAACCTCCTAACATCCTCTTCACAGTTCACACTGCCACCTTGTTTTGTGTCATCCACAAACTTGCTAGTGTTGCTCATAATTCCCTCTTCCAAATCATTTATATATATGGTAAACAGTTGCGGCCCCAACACCGAGCCTTGCGGCACTCCACTCGCCACTGCCTGCCATTCTGAAAAGGACCCGTTCACTCCTACTCTTTGCTTCCTGTCTGCCAACCAATTTTCTATCCATGTCAACACCCTATCCCCAATACCATGTGCTCTAATTTTAGTCACCAGTCTCCCATGCGGGACCTTATCAAAGGCTTTCTGAAAGTCTAGATACACGACATCCACTGGCACCCCTTCATCCATTTTACTTGTCACATCCTCAAAAAATTCCAGAAGATTAGTCAAGCATGATTTCCCTTTCATAAATCCATGTTGACTTGGACTAATCCTTTTACTGCTATCCAAATGCCCCATTATTACCCCTTTAATAATTGACTCCAGCATCTTTCCCACCACCGAAGTCAGGCTAACAGGTCTGTAATTCCCCGTTTTCTCTCTCGCTCCTTTCTTGAAAAGTGGGATTACATTAGCTATCCTCCAATCCGCAGGAACTGATCCTGAATCTATTGAACATTGGAAAATGATAACCAATGCGTCCACTATTTCTAGAGCCACCTCCTTGAGGACCCTGGGATGCAGACCATCAGGCCCAGGGGATTTATCATCCTTCAGTCCCATTAGCCTACCCAATACTATTTCTCGCCTAATGAAAATTTATTTCAGTTCCTCTAGCCCCTTAGATCCTCTGTCCTCCAGTACATCTGGGAGATTGTTTGTGTCTTCCTTTGTGAAGACAGATCCGAAGTACCTATTCAACTCTTCTGCCATTCCTTGTTCCCCATAATAATTTCACCCATGTCTGCCTTCAAGGGATCCACATTTGACTTTGCTACTCTTTTACCCTTAACATATCTAAAGAAGCTTTTACTGTCCTTTTTCACATTCCTGGCCAGCTTCCCTTCGTACTTCATCTTTTCAGGCCGTATTGCCCGTTTTGTTTCCTTCTGGTGTCCTATGAAAGTTTCCCAATCCTCTGGCTTCTGGCTACTCTTTGCTGTGTCATACATCTTTTCTTTTAGTTTTATTCTATCCCTAACTTCTCTTGTCAGCTACGGTTGCCTCCTACTCCCCTTAGAATCTTTCTTCCTTTTTGTAATGAAATGACCCTGCGTCTTCCGGATTATGCCCAGAAATTCCTGCCATTGCTGTTCCACCGTCATTCCTGCTAGGATCCCTTTCCAGTCTACCTTGGCCAACTCCCCTCTCATGCCTTCATAGTTCTCTTTGTTCAACTGCATCACTGCCACTTCCGATTTAACCTTCTCCTTCTCAAATTGCCGATTAAAACTAATCATATTATGATCACTACCTCCAAGCGGTTCCTTTACCTCGAGTTCTGTTATCATATCTGGTTCATAGGACAACACTAAATCCAGAATTGGCTTTCCTCTGGTTGGCTCCATTACAAGCTGCTCTAAGAATCCATCTCGGAGGCACTCTACAAACTCTCTTTGTTTGGTTGTAGGTTGTAGGTCACTCTTCCTCATGCTCATGAGTGGTCTCCACCTATTTGTGGCGTAGACATAGTCGCAGGAGGTCGTAGGAGGCCTTTTACTTTGGCGAGTCAACACGACCTTGACATTTTTTCAACTCGTCTAGGGTCTTCTAAACTCGTGAATTAGGTTGTCCAAGTGGGACAGCCTCTTTAGTCCACATGGTTATTTATTTCTTTGAAGATGCTGCAGCATTCAAACTCATTTAGATTTCCTGGAGGACATGGATAGCAACGTTCCGAGTCGGGCACTTTCTTCAATCTGAAGAAAGGTCCAGACCTGAAACGTCACCTGTCCATGTGCTCCAGCGATGCTGCCTGACCCACCAGGTTAGTCCAATACTTTGTGTTCAACACAAGATTGCATCATCAACAATTCCCTGTGTATCCACCTGTCAATCGCCAGGCTTTGTCCTACCCCACCTCTCTGTTCCTGCTTTCTCCTCCCTACTCCATCAGTCTGAAGATGGGTTCCAAGCTGCAAAGTCGCCTATCCGTGTCTTCCAGAGCTGCTGCCTGACCTGCTGAGTTACTCCAGCTTTGTGTTTTTTTTGTAAACTAGCATCTGTAGTTGCTTGTATCGCTTTGTTTAGTTTTCCATCCTCTAAGAATCCCTGTTTCAATATATTGCCTGCAAATAAATTAGTGCGCCTTGATCTCCTCACTTTGGTTCTTGCAAAAAAGAAAACCCTGACAATCTCAAGCCACTGTTTATTGGTCATTTTATGCAGCCAGCACCTACTAGCAGTTCACTCATGGCTGGATTTATATTGAACACACAATGCATCTGTATCCTCAATCTGTGCAGCACAACATCAATGCTCAGAGTGCTGAGCAACCAAGGCACCAGGGTTATAAAGATACCTCTGGAGTACGAGGGATTGTGGGTGCCAGGAGCCGCCATTAAATCTAGCAATGTTTAGCTAATTTTGCTTTTAGTTTAGTTTTAGAGACACAATGTGGAAATAGGTGTTTTGGCCCGACAATTCCACGACGACCACCAATCACCCCGTACACTTGCTCAATCCAATGCACCAGGGACAATTTACCGAAGACAATTAACCTATAGAACTGTACATCTTTGGAAAGACTGGCTTTAGACTTTATAATTAACATAGAAACATAGAAAAATAGGTGCAGGAGTAGGCCATTTGGCCCTTCGAGCCATTCAATATGATCATGGCTGATCATCTAAAATCAGTACTTCTTTCCTGCTTTTTCCCCATATCCTTTGATTCCTTTAGCCCTGAAGAGCTACATCTAATTCTGTCTTGAAAACATCCAGTGAATTGGCCTCCATTGCCTTCTGTGGCAGAGAATTCAACAGATTCACAACTCTCTGGGTGAAGAAGTGTTTCCTCATCTCAGTCCTAAATGGCCTACCCTTTATTCTTAAACTATGACCCCTGGTTCTGGATTCCCGTAACATCGGGAACATACTTTAGAGATGTGTCGAAACTGGCCCTTCAGCCCACCGAGTCCGTGCCGACCAGCGATCACCCCGTACACTAGCTCTATCCTACACACTAGAGACAATTTACAATTTTTACCAAAGCCAATTAAACTACAAACCTGTACGCCTTTGAAATGTCGGAGGAATCCGGAGCACCCGGAGAAATTCCATGCAGTCAGAGGGCGAATGTACAAACTCCGTACATGACAGCACCCATAGTCAGGATTGGACCCGGGTCTCTGGTGCTGTAAGGCAGTAACTATACTGCTGCGCCACCGTGCTGCCTTCAAATTCACTCAGCTGCAAACGTGCTTCCTTACAATATACAAAGCATTCAAATAAATGTCCCCTTGTAATTTATCTCGTTGTTACAGATTGCTTTGCGTTGTTACTCGTTGCTTTGTTACAGATTGTTTCAATGTGTCAAATTATTGTGATACACATTTACAACTAAATGTATTCTGAATTCATTATGTTGTAAACAGATTTCCTTACAATATGCAAAATGTTTAAATAACATTTTCCTCCGATTTCTCTCAATGTAACTTGCTTTATTCCCTTTAGCCTGTATCTGCAAACTGTGGACAGCTCGATTGTAATCATCAGCAACGCATCTACTTGCTTACAAGGCTTAAGAGGTTTGGCATGTCCGCAACGACTCTCATCAACTTTTACAAATGCGCCATAGAAAGCATTTTATCAGGATGCATCACACGATGGTTTGGGAACAGCTCCATCCAAGACTGTAAGAAATTGCAGATAATAGTGGACACAGCCCAGACCAACACAAAACCAACCTCCCTTCCATTGAGTCCATTTATACTTTACGCTGCCTCGGCAAAGCCACCTGTATAATCAAGGATGTGTCACACCCTAGCCACTCCCTCTTCTTCCCTCTGCCATTGGGCAAAACGTGTGAGAACGCACACCTCCAGATTCAAGGACAGTTTTATCCCAGCTGTTATCAATTTTATTCCAGCTGTTAACCATCCTTCCTACAACCAGAGAGCAGCCGTGAACTACTATCTACCTCATTGGAGACCCTCGGACTATCTTTAAGAAAGAACTGCAGATGCTGGAAAAAAATAAGCAAAGGTATTGGTGACGTTAAGGGTCGAGACCCTTCTTCACCTAGTGCTTCGCTCCATTGATGCTGCCTTATCCGTTGAGTTTCTCCAGCATTTTTGTCTACCTCGGACTACTATCTTTAATCGGACTTTATTGGATATTTATTCCACTAAATGTTATTCACGTCATTCCCTTGATCATGTATCTGTACACTGTGGACGGCTTGATTGTAATCACATATAGTTTTTCCTCTGACTCGTTAGCACACAAAAGCTTTTCACTGTACCTTGGTACATGTGACAATAAACTAAACTAATAGGAAACAAATCTACAATTTGAAAGTAGAATTTAACTGAAATGCCTATTTTAACAAGTTTCTAAAATGTATATGTACAAATTTGGATGGCTTGCTGGCAGAACTAACATTTAATTAGACTGAAAACTGCAAAGCAGCAAACAAATGTGACTAAGTTGCTTGAATCAAATACTAATTATCACAAGTGTAGGATGGAACTGCAGATGCTGGTAGGCATAAAATGCTGGAGTAACTCAGCGGGACAGGCAGCATCTCTGGAGAGAAGGAATGGGTGACATTTCGGGTCGAGACCCCTCCAGAATTACTCCAGCAATTACTCCAGCATTTACTCCAGCATGTTGTGACTAATTATCAGAACAACAGTTAAATTGCAACTGTGGAGATAATAGTAACTACGCCTGAACTGTATTAAACAACTCATGGTATTGCAAGTCTGATTGTATTAAAATTACTACAACTACAATTATAATGTTACTGCGACAATTTTAATGTAACATTGTTGCATTTATTCAAAATTAACTGTTCTTCTTTTGCCTGTGAATCCATAAAAATTTTGAACTGCAGATTTTTATTATGTTTCTCCTTTAATCAAAGTAATGGGTTTATAAATCCAATGACAAAATGAGCAGTATGACTGCTGCATTATTTCATCATGCACATCCACTCCAATGAAAATAAACCAGAATTTAAACGCAATTTATTCGAATTAAATTCATTTTCATTCAGTATGTAGAAACAAGGAACTGCAGATGCTGGTTTATACCAATCATAGGCACAAAGTGCTGAAGTAACTCAGCAGGTCAGGCAGCATCTCTGGATGTTTCGGGTTGGGTCTTCGTCTGAAGAAGGGTCTGGACCCGAAACATCACCCATCAGTTTTCTCCAGAGATGCTGCCTGTCCCGTTGACTCCAGCACTTTGTGTCTATCATTTTCATTCAGTTGGTTGTTCATTAGTATTTATTTAATTCTTTATTTCGAACAGAATAAAACAATAAAAAGCAAGTGTGAAACACCATACAAAAAACAAAATAAGAATATTTATAAAGTGTCATAAACAGTATCTATAAATAAATGAAATCGTATGTGTTGGAAAAGGAGCAGGAAGAAGCTAAAGCTTATTAATTCCCACCCCTTATTCAACTGCTTATAATTATCTTATACAAATTTAGTAGCTATATGTACACCAGCAGCTATATGTTCACCAAATTATTTACATTTATACACTAATCAAATATTTACAAAGCCATACAAAAAAAGAGAGAAAAAAAGAAAAAAGAAAGAAAAAAGAAAAGAAAAAACCCTCGTATACTATACAGTATCTCTCAGTCATATATACAATCCATCACCCTGTAATCACCGTTCCCACTACAATCAGTATAACAAATATCCCACTCACAATCGCCCATCCTCATCCCAATATCCTTTAAAAAAAAGTGTTTTTATACATCTTTTTAAACTGAATTATGTTTGTGCTAGTATTTGCAGAAATATTAAATGTTATTGTATATAGGCATTTTTCAGAATATAAGTAAATCTGACACCATCAATAAGCAGAAAAGATACATCCAAATTTAATTTAATAGCCCTTGAATGCAAAATTAATTAGATTAAATGTTTTAATATATTAATAAAGTGGATCTTTTATTGAATACTTAATTCATTATATTAATACCCTCAGAGAAGTACAAGAATTTTCAAGCATACAGAATAACTAAAACATTGGTCTTATGAATAACATTGGGAATAAAGTACTAAAAGAGATAGAGAGATGTAGACACATGGAACTTCAGCTGCTGGTTTATTTTACAAAAGTGCTGCAGAAACTCAGCAGGTCAGGCAGCATCTCTGGAGAAGATGGATAGGAGACGTATTGGTTCGGGACCCATCTACAGTCTGAAGAAAGGTCCCCACCCGAAACTTCGCTATCCATTTTCTCCAGAGATGCTGGCTGGCCCACTGATTAACTCCAATACTTTGTGTTTTTATGTAAAAAGTGGAGTTCCCTAGGTCTACCTGTCACCATTTCCATCCCCTTCCACTTTCAGTGTTCTGAACAAATGCCTCCTTTTGGTATCATGGAGTCACACAGCACAGAATCAAGCCCTTCGGCCCAAGCTGACCAGGACACCCCATCTGGATTTAAGAGAGAGTTGGATAGAGCTCTAGGGGCTAATGGAGTCAAGGGATATGGGGAGAAGGCAGGCACGCGTTATTGATAGCGGACGATCAGCCATGATCACAATAAATGGCGGTGCTGGCTCGCTGGGCCGAATGGCCTCCTCCTGCACCTATTTTCTATGTTTCTATGTCCTATTTGCCCGTGTTTGCCCTATATCCCTCTAAACCTCAGCCTATCGATGAAGCTGTCAAGTATCTTTTAAATGTTGTTATTCTACCTGCCTCAACTACCTCCTCTGGCAACTCGTTTCATACACCCACCGCCCTCTGAGGGTAGACGTTGCTCCTCAGATCCTATTAAATCTTGCCCCTCTCACCTTAAACCTATTGATTTTGATTCCACTACACTGAATAAAAGGCTGCTCCTGTTTCCTTCCACACTCCAAAGACGTACAGGCCTGTAGGTTAATAGTCTTTGGTAAAAATTGTAAAGTGTCCCCTAATGTATAGGATAGACCCAGTATACAGGGTGATCATGGTCGGCGTGGACTCTGTGGGCCGAAGGGTGTGTTTCCGCGTTGTATCTCTAAAATCTAGTGTCTAAAGACAGTCTATTGTGTCAATGACTGAAACAAAACCTTGCCTTCCCCTGTTGCTTAGCTAGATAAGTAACTGAGATGCGAGGGCTGGATCTACCTGGCATAATCCTTGAATTGTGCTGACTTGGCTGACTTCAGCAGAGCAGCAGGAGGAATATTTGAGCAAGGATATATCAATCCAAGCTTCCCGCTGGTGTTCACAGTCAGAGGTGCCCTGCTGATGGCTTTCGGGTGTTTTAATTGCTGGCTTGAGAGCATCAGGTATACCTGCTGTGCCTTCCGAGGCTGAAGATTCCGTCAGTACTTACTATGCAGCCTGCCATGGAATACAATGAAAGACCTGCCGAGCATTCCAGGAATCCTACACCAGAGAAAGAAATGCTGATGGGGGAAGAAAAGATACAGAATCCATTTTCACAAGTCATGGAGTCATACAGCGTGGAACCAGGCCCTTCGGCCCAACCAATCAGCCCCATCTACACTAGTCCCACCTGCCTGCGTTTGGCCCATATCCCTCTAAATATATCCTATCCATGGACCTGTCCAAATGTTACTTGAACATTGCAAGCGTACCTGCCTCAACAACCTCCTCCGTTCCAGCAACTCGTCCATACACCCGCCACCCTTTGCGTGAAAATGTTACGCCTCAGAAGTTATCACTTTGGAAACCAGATGAGGAGGAATTTCTTTAGTCAGAGGGTGGTGAATGTGTGGAATTCATTGGCACAGAAAGCTGTGGAGGCCAATTCAATGGACATTTTTAAGGCAGAGATTCATAGATTAACACAGATGTCAGAGATTATGGGGAGAGAGGGAAAGTTAGATCATACATGGTTGAATGGCAGAGGACTTGATGGGCTGAATGGCCTAATTCTAAACTTATCAACTCAAGTTCCTATTAAATCTTTTCCCTCGCACCTTCTCAAGGTGAGAGGGAAAAGCCCTCTGCCCTCTGGTTCTCAATTCCTCTACTCTGGGCAAGAGACTCTGCATGTCTACCCAATCTATTCCTATCTCATGGTTTTGTACACCTCTACAAGATCACCCCTCATTCTTCTTGTGCTCCAAGGAATAGAGTCTTACCCTGCTCAACCTTTCCCTAAAGCTCAGGCTCTCGAGTCCGGGGAACATCCTCCTAAATCTTCTCTGCACCCTTTCCAGCTCGAATGTATTTATTTATTTATTAGATTTATTAGAGATACAGCACGGAAACAGGCCCTTTTGCCCATCATGTCCTTCAACTTGGAGGTGTTGGCTTGATCTTCTCAGCTCAAAGATAGACACAAAATGCTGGAACTCAGCGGGTCTGGCAGCATTTCCGGAGAAAATGGATAGGTAATGTTTCTGGTTGGGATCATTCTTCAGACAGTTTGTATTCTAGTCCCAACCCAAAAGTTACCTATCCATGTCCTCCAGAGATGCTGCCTGATTCACTGGGTTACTCCAGCAGTGTATGTGTGAGAGTGTGCGAGTACGATAGTGCGTGTGTGTGTATGTGTGCGTGCTTTCTATTGCTCAGTTTACCACTCCCTTCGAGCTCTGGAAGCCTCTTCACAAATAGATCTACCTATTAAAAAAAATCACCTATCCATTTTCTCCAGAGATGCTGCCTAAAATGCTGAGTTACTCCAGCATTTTGTGTCTGTCTTTGGTATAAACCAGCATCTGTAGTTCCTTTTTATTACGTCTTCTCTGTTCAATCTGCTCAGTTTAGTTTTAGTTCAGGGATACAGCATGGAAACATGTCTTTTGACCCACTGAGTGCACGCTGATCATTGATCACCCGTTCACACTAGTTCTATGTTATCCAACTTTCCAATCTACTCCCTACACATCAGGGGTAATGTACAGAGAGCCAATTAAGAGCGGATTTGAAAGTTAATTATCTTATGTAAATTGCAGCTAGTGTGTAGGGAGTGGATGGGAAAGTGGGATAACATAGAACTGGTGTGCACAGGTGATCGAAGGTACTGCCAGGGGTGGTGGTGGAGGCCGATATGATGTTTAAGAAGTTTTATGATAGGCCCATGGATATGCAGAATATAGAGGGATATGTATCATGTGCCGGCCGAGGAGATTCATTTGTCTTAGCATCATGTTTACCACAGACATGTGGGCTGAAGGGCCTGTTGCTGTGCTGTACCTTTCTAAGTTCTGCGTTGCAAGTATTAAAGTAAACTTTCCCCTACCCTACCTACAGATGCATGTTCTATCTGTCGTGGTGGCGCAGCGGTAGAGTTACTGCCCCAAGGCTCCAGAGACCCGGGTCCACTCCTGACTACACGTGTTGCCTGTACGGAGTTTGCACTTACTGCCCATGACCTGCGTGGGTTTTCTCCGGGTATTCTGGTTTCCACCCATACTCCAAGGACGAACAGGTTTGCAAGTTAATTGGCGTCAGTAAAATTGTAATTTGTCCCTATTGGGTGGGATAGTGTTAGCGTACGAGGATTGGTGGTTGACACGGAAGCAGTGGGCCGAAGGGCCTGTTTCCACGCTGTATCTCAAAACTAAACTAAACTGACTTTCCTTTACGAGATCAATCTTGTTTTGCAGAATCAGAATGTGTTTCAGTTTCATGATTTCAATAGCAGCCAGATGTTCTGAGGTCTGAGGCTGAGGCCAAGATTCATTGCCGGCTATTAAACTGAAATATATCTACTTGTTAACTGGAATATGAAGAAGGGTCCCGAACCAAAATATCGTCAGTCCATTCCCTCCACCGATGCTGCCTGGCCCACTGAACTCCTCCAACACATTGCCTTTTGCTCAAGATTCCAGTGTTTGCAGCCTCTTGTGTCTCCTGTTGACTGGGATCACAGGACTAATGATTAATTAATGCTATTCTGTCATAATGCTGGCCGCACCACAAATTGCTTGTGGCTCAAATCGTGCGAAAGGACTGGAACCATTCAATCTGCATTGATTTTAAGCCTCCTGTAACTGATTATGTGGCTGATCTTAAATTGGCTTAATTGAGCGTTGTGGAGCAGTGGTCTGCCCATGTTGAACCTCTCTAATAAGCAATTGGAATTGCAAAGAAATCAACCGGGATATTAGATTCCAATAATCAGAAAAACGGGAGTCCAGGATTTGAAAACCAGCACAAGGGCAGCGTAACCTTGAACTGTAAACAAACTATATAAGCAAAGTATTCCGACAGGGCAACCAGTGAATTAAATAAATACCATGACATAGGAGCAGAATTAGGCCATTCGGCTCATCGAGTCTGTTCCGCCATTCGATCATGACTGGTCCATTTTTCCCTCTTAACCCCATTCTTTTACCTTCTCTCCATAACCTTTGATCTCTTTAAGAATAACCAATGACTTGGCCTCCACCACCATCTGTGGCAATAAATTCCACAGATTCACCACACACTGGATAATGAAATTCCACTTTGTCTCCATTATGTTCTTTAATTCTGAGGCTGCACCCTCTGGTCCAAGACTCTTCCACTACTGGAAACATCTTGTCCACTCTATCAAGGCCTTTCATTATTTAGTAGGTTTCAATGAGATCCGCCCCTCTCCATCATCCTTCCAAACACCCGTGAATACAGGCCCAGAGCCTTCAAACGCTCCTCAAATATTAACCCAATCATCCCCAGTATCATTCTTGTAAACCTCCTCTGGACACTCTCCAATGCCAGCACATCCTCAGATAAGTGGCACAAAATTATTCACAAAAAAAACCTGCCCCACATAATGTTTGGGACCCATAATTTATTTATTTGCCTCTGTATTCCACAATTTGAGATTTGCAATAGAAAAAAATCATATGTGGTTAAAGTACACATTGTCAGATTTTAATAAAGGCCATTTTTATACATTTTGGTTTCACCATGTAGAAATGACAGCGGTGTTTATACACAGTCCCTTTGCTTATCCATGCCCCACATGTTTAATTTAGTTTAGAGATGCAGCACTGAAACAGTCCCTTCAGCCCATCGACCCCACACAGACCACTGATCACACATACACACTAGTTCGATATTATCGCATCCACGCCCTACACACTAGGGGAAAATTTACAGAGGGCCAATTAACCGACAAACCCACACGTTATTGGGGTGTGGCAGGAACTGGAGTACCCAGAGGAAACCCACGCGGTCACAGGGAGAATCTGCAAATTACACACAGACAGCTCCCAGGTCGGGATCGAACCCATGTCTCGACCTGTTGCGCCACTGTGCCTCCATGATCTTGTACACCTCAGCTTCCCATGCTCCAAAGTAAATAGCCCAAGTTTATGCAACCTCTCCGTCCTTTGAAGAAACTGCAAATTTTCTGCACTTCATTACTCAAAAACTTAAAATAAACTGCTCATGCCTACCATTGTACAGTTAATTAGTTTAAATTTTAATGCACAGAAAAAGAGCAACCATGTATTCCCTCTAACTCAATTACCTTGAAATCTTGCCATGGATGACCACACACAAAAAAAAATTAATGCTAGCTAAATTGAACACAGAATTTCATCGCTGCACATTGCTTCCCATAAAGGCACAAGATATAGAAATCCTAATTGTAGTATAGGCCTTAAAGGTGCAGTAC
Source organism: Raja brachyura (assembly GCA_963514005.1). The sequence goes on from OY740787.1 coordinate 62,557,592, forward strand.
TGTTTCAAGCAAATCATTTTCACAATCACTTGCTGTAAAAGGTTTAATTATGAGGCAACACCACATTCCCATGTTAACTATGAATATCACTTCTGGCAAACCATTTTCATTATTTTTCTTGGTTCAAGATTAAATTGTTGAATGATTAAAACAAGCTGCCTATCTAAGGATCTGGAGCTTTTATTGATAACCAAGGCAAGCACATCGCTCCTTGGAAACCCGATGACCCAATAGTCATAGAGTCATACAGCGTGGAAACAGGCCCTTTGGCCCAACTTGCCCACACCGACCAACATATCCCATCTACACTAGTCCCACCTGCCTGCATTTGACCCATATCCCTCTAACCCCATAACACCACTGAAGATCATCATTAAACTCCAGAAAATAACTTGGCTCAGTGTTGTTGCTCAAAATGATCTAGATGTGCTTGTACAGAAATCACGTGAGGTCAACGCTGAAGCAAATGATGTGTTTACTTACATTAAGACGGTGCAGACTGAAATCTCATCTGCTCACCACATTCTGACATGCAAGCATCACCACTCCAACACCTAAATATCTCAACTAAGCACCCTGAGCTCCAAGATCTCCTTAGTCTACAACCTCACAATATCATCCCATTTAGTCTGAGTTCCCTTCTCTGCTTGCATTTCCCCAAATGTGCAACTTCACATTTCTCATACAATCATACTGCTGGAACAGACCCTTCGGCCCAAGTTGTCCATGTTAACCAAGATGCCCAGGAATTAGTTGGTTAACCTATGATGAGCGTTTGTCGGCACTGGGGATGCACTCGCTGGAGTTTAGAATACCACTCTTTAGAAGGATGAGGGGGGACCGCATTCAAACATATAGAATAGTGAAAAGCCTGGATAGAGTGGATGTGAATGTTTCCACTAGTAGGAGAGTCTAGGACTAGTCATAGCCTCAAAGGACGTTCTTTTAGGAAGGAGATGACGAGAAATGTATTTAGTCAGAGGGTGGTGAATCTGCAATTCTTTGCCACAGAAGGCTGTGGAGGTCGTCAGTGGATATTTTTAAGGCAGGGCTAGGTAGATTCTTGATTAGTACAGGTGTCAGAGCTTATGGGGAGAAGGCAGGGGAATGGGGTTAGTAAGGAGGGATAGATCTGCCATGATTGAATGGCAGAGTAGATTTGATAGGTTGAATGGCTTAATTCTGCTCCTATCACTTATGACCTTATGATCTAAGCTAGTCCCACCTTCCCACATTTAGGCCACACCCCTCTAAACCATGTACCTGTCCAAATGTCTTTTAAATACTGTTATAGTACCTGCCTCATCTACCTCTTCTAACAGCTCGTTCCATATACCTACCACCCTCAGTTTAAGATGTCCCTCTCATCTTAAACCTATGTCCATGTTCTGGTTCCCGATTCCCTTCTCCATGTAAAATACTCAGTGTTTTCACTCTATATATTCCCCTCGTGATTCTGTGCACCTCCATAAGATCACCCTCATCCTCCTGCATTGATCGATGAGTGGTGTGAATTTATTTTAAATAAGCTTAATTTCCCATCTTTTTGCCTAACTGACTCAAGCAGTGATCCAAGGCTCTCTTCCTTAAATCCTATTTTTGTATCATCTGTACTTTAAAAAAAAAAGATGTCCCTTACGTTTAAGGACACAAGGTGTTGCAGTGACTCAGTGAGTCAGGCAGCAGCTCTGGAGATTGCGGATAGGTAATGTTTCGTGTCAGGTCCCTCCTTCAGACTGAAGAAGGCCCCCGACCTGAAATGTCACCTATCCATGTTATGTGTTTGAGTCTGTCTTTAATAACAAGGCAAGGGGCTGAGCACAGAGCCCTGTGATACTTCATGGCAATAGCTTTCCGCACACACATCTACCCTTTGCTTCTCTTGCTTATTGAGCCAGAGTTAGATTAAATTTACTGCTTTTCCTTGAACTCCGTGGGATATTACCCTTTCAAAACCAGTCTACCAAGTGAAACTGTCAGACTGGCAAAATTTCATAAGGATTACATTAAATTTGCTGCTTACATTGATCCTCCTTGTTGCATCCTTAAAAAATCCAATCAAGTTATTCAGGCACAACCTGTTCTTTAACAATCCTTCCTCACCCTCCCCGATTTATCCGTGTCTTTCTAAACAAAGGTTTATACTGCATTCCTTCAATTTGTCCTCAACTGCATTTGAACTAATTGACTTGTAATTATTTGCTTTATTCATTTATCACATTTTAAAAGAAAATGACCTGCCTCCAATTCTTGGGTGGCATCTCCTGAAGTTCAAGAGAATTCAAAACCATAGGCAGATCTTCAAACTTTCTCCATTGATAGACCCAAAATGCTCGAGTAACTCAACGTGCCAGGCAGCATCTCTGGAGAAAAATAATAAGTAATGTTTCGAATCATCACCCTTCTTCAGAGTCTTCACAAAGAGAGAATTTTCTCCCTTGCCTCCTTTAACAGCCTGAGATATGTTTCTCCAAATCTGCTTCATACTTTGACACCGTGGAGCTGTGGTCTGCGGAGCTTCCAGCCGCGGGCGGCGCTGACTTTGACATCATGGAGCCTGGGATCCTTGCCGGGGTCGTCAGCATTGAATCTCGTCCCAGCTCAGCCTGTGGACTTCAGGAGCCGCGGTCTCCGGTAGGAAGCGGCCGATTCGGAGACTCCGGGCCGCTGAGAGTGTTCTTCCGTTCGAGGGCCTGAAACATCGGGCCGCCGTTGCGGCAACTGCAGAGACCTCAATAGGCCCCGTGAACAGAGGAAGAGGGCTGAACTTTGGTGCCTTCCCTCACAGTGGGAAACATTGATTCCTCTGTGGAGGGATGTTTTTTATGTTTTATATTAAATTCTAAAGTGTTGTGTTTATCTTATTTGTGTGCTGCATGGTAACTCAAATTTCACTGCACCAATTGGTGTATGTGACAATAAATGTCCTTTGTCCTTTTACTTAGACAATAGACAATAGGTAGCAATGTTACAAAATTTTGAGATTTTAAAAATCAAGTCTGCAATTTATCCCATCAGATAAAGCATAAAAAGAAGTTTAATTTGACACCTAATTTACTTTCATATCTTCAGTATTAAGAAAGTTATGGCCATTTTCATACTAGGAAATGAGCATCTTGCTTCCCATTGCCTTTCAATTGACTTAACTCAAAAGCTGTGATCTGGAAAAGTTAAAAGTCCATAACATTCTTAAAAATTAAGAGAACTCAATGAAATTTTCAGTTATTATAGATTGAAGCATTCTGAAACAAATATTAAACAATCTTACTTGGATTACCTGAAATTAAAGCATATAATTAGTTAGTTATCTAATTGTAGCTAATTACAAAATTCAATGAGTAGATCTAAACATCTATCAATTTCTTAAGAAAATGTAAACTTTTTTAAAATTGCCTAAGTGTCCAAATAACATTCACACAATAATCCACAATATAACATAATTTTTAAATCTAATTTTCATGAATTTCTGGGCCAAATGGAAGGAATTTAGTGTTTGATTCCTGTAAATTAACGGCCATTTAAATCAACTAGCGAGTGGGTTTTAGTGGAATGCGGTGGATTAGAACGTTGCAGTTAGCGGTGAAGTCGGGGGGAAAAATACTGGGGGTTCATACATTTTTTGGGGACCCCATTTCGCAACATAAAAATATTATTAATGCCTCCCGAAAAACCAACTTTTAATATAAAAATAAAGTATTTACCTTTTTTTCTCCCCTACGGAAAATGCTTCCGGTTGTCTGCGCTCACGGCTTTTGAAGGTGATTTTTAAATTACTCTAGTTAATAAATAATGTAGAGTAATTTAAAAATACCACCATTCATGAAATGTCAGAGCGATTTTTCTTCAGCAACCAAATCGCCCGACATTGATCGATTTGTCCTGCCTGTTGAAAAACGGCACTTTAAGCCCGCCCCCCTCTGAAAGGCGCGAAAGTCACGCACACGGGGAGCGGCAGAAGTGCAGCGCCGGTAAAGGTACGTTTTGTAACATACCTACAATAGGTGCAGGAGTAGACCATTCGGCCCTTCGATACTTCCTCCATTAGTACATTTATCTTATCCAATATTTCACACTAATTTAACAAACTACATCAATATCATTCCACTCATTTCTGAAGACACAAGACAATAACTGCAATGCTTAGCTCTAATATTAAAATCTGCACTCTGGTTATTTTCTTTATTGATGTATTCATGTCTAGCTGCATTTTCCCAGATAACACTCGAAACAATGCTTTTTCACTGTACCTCAATACACAGGATAATAATGAAGAAATGTGTAAAGGAATTCTCATTCACTTTGGGTAGGATGCATAGGAAGTTTACCAGAATGATGCCTGGATTAGGCAGCATCACCTACAGGGTGAGGCTGGATAAACATGGATTGTTTACTCAGGGATACCAGAGGTTGCAGAGAGAAGCCTGATAGAAGTATATACAATTATGAGAAACACAGATAGGGTAGACAGTCAGAAGCTTTTTCAGAAAATCTTTCCTGATCTTGTGCTACATGCAATGAGTTTAGTTTAGAAATGGGGTCAAGGAAAGAGCGTTCACGTCGCGGCCCTGTTTGCACCACCACGTACAAGAAGTACAAGAAGCAACAAGGCCGGCACCATTTTATGCAGATGCCGAGAAGTGTGTTCAGCTGAACAACTTCTAATCTTGTTGAACAACTTCTATTCTTGTGTGTGAACTCGATAAGAAGAAGAAATTTAGAGATACAGCATAGAAACAAGCCCTTCAGTCCACTGAGTCCATACCAACCAACAATCATCCTTACACTTGTTCTACCTACACACTCGCAACAACTTTTACAGAAGCCAATCAATCTACAAACCCACACATCTTTGGGATGTGGGAGGAAACCAGAGCACCCAGAGAAAACCCACGTGGTCGCAGGGAGAACAATGCAGACTCCACATAGGCAGCACCTGTAAGGAGTAAACCCAGGTCTCTAGCACTGTGAGTGGTTTGCTTTTACATGCTCTCTGAAATGGCATTTCAATGCAGGGCACTAAAGTTCAAGGGTTATTGGGAATGGACAATAAATGTCAGCCTCTCTATCTTGAAGGTAAGATGATGAAAAATAAAACCAAGAAGTATCCTTGGGTTCTCATGGCATGCATCAGGCTTGAGGCATCTGGCAATGCCTCTATTAGATTAATTAGACAACAGAACTGCACCTCTTCCCCTCAATGCACCAAAATCACGATTGTTGCACTGTCTGGAAGAATGGACTCCATAACATACTGCGTGCATGTGCCAAACCCTTCCATATTTGTTTATAACTGAACTCCAAAGACTCAAGTCCGTCCCTGCAAACTGGAATTCCCCCATAACCATTGATTAGTAAGGGTGTCAGGGATAATGGGGAGAAGACAGGATAATGGGGTTGAGAGGGTAAGAGCGATCAGCCATGATTAAATGGCGTAGTAGATTTGATGTGCCGAATGGCCTAATTCTGTTCCTAGAGTTTATGAATTGATGAACCAGTTCCAGTTAAATAATTAAATAGATCTGCAAGCATGCAACATTATCACCGAGTAACAAAGCAAAAGATACCATGTTAATTGCTGAATGTTAATTACAAACTGAACCAAATTATAATGAAATAAATCAATTCTAAGTCCCCTAAAGTTTGACAACTTACCAAGTCCCATTTCAAATTCATTAAAAACAGCACTCTATGGAAATTGGCTCTGTGCAACATTTTCTGCTCTAATGTTTGTAACCCTGCTAAATATACTCTAGTTGAAAATCTTTAGGAATTACGCATTAAAAAATTAGGATCTGTTGCTTACAGACATACACTTCCATATACAAGAACTCTAGCGTATTAATGGTTCTCTAATTTAATCTGTGTCTTGTTGGCAGTAGCCCTCAGTAATCCTGGGGGAATAAGAATTGAGATGTTGATGGCTGAGAGAAATGATGATGGATAATCACCAGCCAGAAAGAGCCTCTGAACCTTTCTTATCCATGTACCTGTCCAAGTGTTTAGTTTACTTTAGTGATACAACATGGAAACAGGGCCTTTGGCCCATTGAGTCCGTGCCAACCACCGATCACCTGTACACTAGTTCCAACCTACACACAAGGGACAATTTGCTGAAGCCGATTAACCTACGAACCTGCACTTCTTTGGTATGTGGGAGGAAACCAGAGCACCCGGAAATAAAGTCATAGGGAGAACATGCAAACTCCATACAGGCAGCACCCATAGTCAGGTTCAAGATGCCCAATGCCGAGGGATGCAGGCCACACCCATTTTGTGTTCATTCATTCTCAGGATATGGGGACAATGACAAGACCAGGATTTATTACACACACATCGGTTGCCCTCAAAGTTCAATGGTTCAATTATTATTTATATCATCACGTGTATCAAAGTACAGCAAAAGCCTTCTTTTGCATATAGAACAGTAAGATTAATAGACCCCTGATTAAATACAGAATTTACATAAACAGCCCGCTGAGTGCATGTGCAAGAGTGGCTAGGTTTTGGCGCCATTTTTAAACTTGCAGCTGCAGATGCCATAAAGGCCAGTCGCAGCCATTGCATCCTTCTGGATCGTCGAGCAAACAGTCTTCCAAAAGTCAAAAAAGTCAATAGTCAAAAAGAGTTTATTGTCATGTGTCCCTGACAGGACAATGAAAATCTTTCTTTGCATAGCACGACAGAACATAGAAGGCATTGAGAAGGCATCAGGTTTAATAGCCTGATGGCTGTGGGGAAGTAGTTATTCTTAAACCGGGTTGTTGCAGTCTTCAGGCTCCTGTACCTTCTACCCGAAGGTAGCAGGGAGATGAGTGTGTGGCCAGGGTGGTGTGGGTCCTTGATGATGCTGCCAGCCTTTTTGAGGCAGCGACTGTGATAAATCCCCTCGATGGAAGGAAGGTCAGAGCCGATGATGGACTGGGCAGTGTTTACTACTTTTTGGAGTCTTTTCCTCTCCAGGGCGCACAAGTTGCCGAACCAAGCCACGATGCAACTAGTCAGCAAGCACTCTACTGTACACCTGTAGAAGTTAGAGAGAGACCTCCTTGACAGACCAACTCTCCGTAATCTTCTCAGGGAGTAGAGGCGCTGATGAGCTTTCTTAATAATTGCATCTGTGTTCTCGGACCAGGAAAGATCTTCACAGATGTGCACGCCCAGGAATTTGACGCTCTTGACCCTTTCAACCATCGACCCGTTGATATAAACAGGACTGTGGGTCCCCATCCTACTCCTTGCAAAGTCCACAATCAGTTCCTTGGTTTTGCTGGTGTTGAGGGCCAGGTTGTTGTGCTGGCACCATATGGACAGTCGCTCGATCTCTCTTCTATACTCCGACTCATCCCCATCAGTGATACGTCCCACAACAGTGGTGTCGTCAGCGAACTTGATGATGGAGTTCGCGCTATGACTGGCTACGCAGTCATGAGTATAGAGTGAGTACAGCAGGGGGCTGAGCACACAATCCTGAGGTGCTCCCGTGCTGATTGTTATCGAGTCTGACACATTTCCACCAATACGAACAGACTGTGGTCTGTGGATGAGGAAGTCGAGGATCCAATTGCCTCTCCTCCCACGGCCACCTTCACCCTCAGGGGGTGCGGCTTGCTGCTGTCCTTGAGGACGTGGAAGGTAAAACCGCCACCGGTTTCCCATACCAGCGGTTTATCCAGTGTCCGTTGCCAACTCCCTGCACCTTCTGGTTCCGGTCCGGGGGCGAGCAGGAGATGAACCTCAAACGAGCTTCGAATGAGGTTCCCACTCCAGCTCGGGTGGGTTTCACGGCGGGTGAGGACTTTCCACCAGTCCGCCAGGACTTGCTGTGTGCCGCCCTGCCGGGCGTGATGGTAATAGTGATTTTTCGTGTTGAACTGCTGTCATCTATAAGGTAAAAATACCTCGTGCAGCTGAGATACAAGACTTTCACAGTGATAATCAATGAAAAGCAAACTCTCTGGTATTTATCCATCCCCATCTAATAGAAATTTGTTGCCTAAAGGTCAAAATGACCTTCTGTTATCCAGGGATAGAAGTATTGAAAAATATGTAAGCCTGATTGCAAAGGAACTTGATGATTTGGCTTAATTGAGAAATACAGCAAGGAAACAGCCCCATGGCCCACCGTGTCCATGCCAACCTTTGAAAACTCGGACATACTAATTCAATGTTATTCACTTTCTCATCTTCTCCCTGCACACTGGCAACAATTTAATCAACAAACCCACACATATTTGGGATGTGGGAGGAATGTTTTAAGAGTTTTAGACATACAGTGTGGAAACAGGCTCTTCGGCCCACCGAATCCGTGCGGACCAGCAATCACCTACACACTAGTTCTATCCTACACACGAGGCACAATTTACAGAACTTATAAACCTGTACATCGTCAGGGTGCGGGAGGAAACCGGAGTATCCGGAGCAAACCCACATGGTCACAGGGAGAACGTACAAACTTCATAACAGACAGGATGGGTCTGTAAGTGCAGTAGCTCTACCTGCTGCACCACTGTGCCACCCTCTTACTTTTAATTCACGGAATACTCTTCTGTGGAAAATTTTAACAGTTTTAACTTCAGTGTGAATGTATAATTCATAGTAATTTCAATTGGTAGATTAAACCCAATTACATGGCCGGATTACATGATGATTATTTACCAATCAAAGAGGACATGAACACAAAATAATCTACCCATGTGAAACATCAGATGTTAATGTCTTAGTTAAAAGGGATTATTTATTAATCTGATGCTCACAAATTAATTGACTGCACATAACTTTAAAATGAAAGAGCACTTCTGCCATGGAGGCTGATTTTGTTACAAGTATTAAAAGATTCCATTAAAAGATGTACAAGCTGTAAGATAAATTACAGCGAAATGTTGTCATTGTCTGTAGATCAGTTTATAATAGGAAGCCAATGCAATGGAAAGCAAATTCTACTTACCCCTCCAATCTCACATCTGGAAGAGTTCTATTCAGGGCAATTAAGTCACTGGCCAAGAGGTTAAACTGGTTGATTTTGAACAATTCCCTCATTTTCTCCTGATCTTCTTTGGGAATAAGGACAGCTTTTCCCATCTCCCCAGGACCTTCGTGTGTTCTGGATATGACAGCTGGAAGACAATGAATGAAATAAAGAAAAGATAATATAATTACAACATATATGGTATATATAATAGAATACGCCCACACACCCGCACATACCTATTTTACCAAATCCACAAATATACCGTAACCAAATCCTTTCATACATTATTCCATATTTTTCACATCAAACAATATATATTTCATGTCAATTGCAATGCGTAATTTATGAATACAAACTCGGTGTTCAGATGTCAGAGTCACAGATCTTCAGAGAAGCAGAGTCATAAATTCGTAGGTTACAGGAGCAGAATCATCGGGTGGTGCCACGTGCGGCAGCCTCGCCAGCAGTTTGTCTGTCATTTCACCCTTTTTGTATTTTTAGTGTGTCAAAAGTATGATCTTGGAGGGTTTTTTTACGTGGGGGGGGGTGGGCTGGGCGAGGGAAGGGGGAAACCGTTTTCTCAGTCGCTTCCTGGTCGAGGATGCATCTTTTCTCCGAGTCGCATCTTCCCCCCCCCTTGCAGCCTACCATCTGGATTGGCGCGGCCTTTCCTGCCGGAGGCCGGCCAAAGCTTCGGCAGCGGCAGCGCAACACTGAATTACATCATGGAGTGCGGCGATGCCTTACCGGAGATCGCCTGTGTTGGAGATCCGGAGTGTTGGGCTTGCTGCTTTAACATCGTGGAGCTGTGGTTTGCAGAGCTTCCAGCCACGGGCTGTGCTGATTTTAACATCGCGGAGTCCAGGGATCATTTGCCGAGGGTCGCCAGCATTGAATCTCTGTCTTGGTTGGTTGGTTTCCTGGTCCTCCAAAATATTCCAAATGGAATTTAAACTCGGCCTGCGGACTTCAGGAACTGCGGTCTCCGGTAGGAGCGGCCGATTCGGAAACTCCAAACCGCTGAGTGTGTTCTTCCGTTCCGACGTCGGAGTTCCAATCATCCTGGCGAGATGGCCTGAACATCAGGCCATCCGTAGCGGTGACTGCGGACATCTCAAAGGCCCCGACCACGGGTGAACAAAGAGGAAGATGATTGAACGTTATTGCCTTCCCTCACAGTGGGAACCGTTGATTCCGCTGTGTGGGGATGTTCATGTTAAATTCTTTCGTGCATTTTGTTCTTTTTATTCATATGGCTGTATGGTAATTCAAATCTCACTGCACCAATTAGTGCATGTGATAATAAATGTAACTTGAACTTAAACTTGAGAATTAAGCCATTCAGCCCATCAAGTCTACTCCACCATTCAATCATGGCTGATCTATCTTTCCCTCTCAACCCCATTCTCCTGCCTTCTCACCTTCCCCCCCCGACACCCTGACTAATTAAGAATCTGTCAATCTCTGCCTTAATGACTATTAATAGCTATTAATGACTATGCTACAGTTGGGATGACGGAGACATGGCTCCAGGGGGACTAAGGCTGGAGTTGAACATCCAGGGATATTCAATATTCAGGAGGGATAGACGGAAAGGAAAAGGAGGTGGGGTAGCGTTGCTGGTGAGAGAGGAGATTAATGCAATAGAAAGGAAGGACATTAGCTTGGAGGATGTGGAATCGATATGGGTAGAGCTGAGAAACTCTAAGGGGCAGAAACACTAGTGGGAGTTGTGTACAGGCCACCTAACAGTAGTTGTGGAGTTGGGGATGGCATCAAACAGGAAATTAGAAATGCGTGCAACAAAGGTAAAACAGTTTTTTTTTTAAATATATATTTTTATTAGCGTAGGTAAGCAGTGAATTAGCAAACACATAGTATGATAGCAATATTGCGTGTACAGCAATCATATATTATTAATATTATCAAATTAATCATATTGTCTCGAATAATTTTATTTTTTTATAAAGAGAGAAAAAAACAAAGAAAAATAAAGTAAAAATCAAAAAGAAATCATAAAGAATGGAATAATTTACCATTAATACATCATTGGAGATAAGATCAAGGAATATAGAGTATAACTTTTCATCTAATCCTGAGTCCAAGTTTCAGTTAGGGTTCCCTGCTGAACCGATCTACCCCTTTAAATAATCAATGAAAGAAGACCATATTCTAACGAAAACTTATTGTTTGTCCATTAGGGCAAATCTAATTCTTTCCAGATGTAGGGTCTCTGACATTTCCGTAATCCACATTTTAATTGTGGGGGATATAGGGCCTTTCCAAAATTTTAATATTAATTTCTTCCCAATTATTATACTATAATCTAGGAAATTTATTTGACTTGTTGTAAGTGTTAAACTTTGTTCTGATATTCCAAGTATTATTAATTTTGTGATGGGACCAATTTGGTATTAATAACTTCAGAAGTTATTCTAAAAATCTCAATCCAGAAATTCTTAATTTTTACACAATTTGCAAAAGTATGTGTTAAATTAGCCTCTGGATGCTGGCATTTATCACAGATAGAGGAGACTTGTGGGAAGATTCTATTCAATTTAACTTCTGAGTAATGTAATCAATGTAATATTTTAAATTGTATTAAAGCATGTCTGGTATTTAACGAGCATTGGTGTATATATTGTAAACTTTTGTCCCATATATCTTTTGTTATGGGTTGGTTTATTTCATTTTCCCAAGTATGTCTAAATGATTCCGTTGTTGGTATCTCGCTATCTAAAAGGATATTATAAATATAAGTTGTTAGTTTTTCTGTATTAGGATGCTTATTCAAACATTCATCAAGGATTTCTGGTTCCTTATTCCTATAATCTTGTGTATTTGATTTAACGTAATCTCTGAGTTGTAGATATCGAAAAAAATTATTTGAGTGTAATTCATAAATCTGCTGTAATTCCTGAAATAAAAGAAAAGTGCCTTTCTTATAAAGGTGTTCCATCTTTTTGATTCCATAGTTTTTCCATTGTGTAAAACCTTTATCCAGCATGGAAGGTTTGAATAAGGGATTGTTTACAATAGGGAGACTGGGCAGTGAAGAAATGGATCAACAACCAGACTGGTTAAGGATGGAAAAGGAGGACTGTTTACCTTTTGAAGAGTGGTATATTATCCAATTTTAAAGCCTTTTTTAGTTGTTTCCAGATTCGTGTACCACTGTATATTATAGGGTTTTCCCTATAGGTTTTTTTGTGCAATTTTGTCGGTGCAAATATAATCGAACCGACTTCAAAAGGAATACAGTCCTCCTTTTCCATCCTTAACCAGTCTGGTTGGTGATCCATTTCTTCCAGCCAAAAATTCATGTTTTTAATATGGACTGCCCAAAAATAAAACAGGAAATTTGGTAGAGCCAAACCTCCATTAATCTTTGATTTACATAAATGTTTTTTATTTATTCTATGATTCTTGTAGTCCCAAATAAAACTTGTAACAGTAGAGTCTACTTTTTTTTTTAAAGATTTTGGAATATATATCGGGATTGACTGAAATAAGTACAATAATTGTGGCAAAAAGATCATTTTTATAGCATTAATTCTACCGAACATTGAAATAGGGAGTGTTTTCCAGTATTGAATATTCTTATTTAGTTTATTTAGTAAAGGTGGGAAATTTGATTTAAATAAAGAAGTATATGCCTTAGTTCATAAATACCTAGATATTTAAAATTTTCCTCAACTATTTTAAAAGGTGATTGTTGTAGTAGAGAATCAAATACACAGGACAACGTGTTAAGAAGTCCCTTGTGCCAGTAGGTGGGGAGCATTTCACGACATTCGTTGATTGTTGAAAGTGGTGGACGCTCAACATCGGGGGGGAAGGGGGGGGGATACGTATACGTATATCTTGGCCTGGGTAACCTTCAGGACAGTTGGGCACAGGACACATCATCAGTAGTGTACCCTTGCATCACTGGGTGTTTCGACCTTTTAACACTGTACACCCTCCACAAGGGCGGCCCGCTGCAGGATGATCAGCCCTCAGCGCGTGTCCCGTGTCAAACTGTCCCAAAGATTCACCATGATGTACTTGTTGTAGTATATGTAAATTGAGTTCCATTATTGGCATAATTTCGCTTTTATTCCAATTAATTCTATATCCTGAGAACTGACTGTATTGAGTTATTAGATTTAGTAAATTTGGAATACTAATTTTTGGCTTTGTAATATATATTAATACGTCTCCTGCATATAGAGAAATTTTATTAATTGTATCTTTAGTATTATACCCATGTATTTCTGGATTAGATCTGACATTTTCTGCGAGTGGTTCAATTGCTAAAGCGAATAATAATGGAGATAACGGGCATCCTTGTTTACACCCTCTAGAAAGATTAAATTTAGTTGATAACATTTGGTTTGTTAGTATTTTGGCTGTTGGATTAGAGTATAAAAGTTTAACCCATGTACAGTACTTCTCTCCCATTTGAAATTTTTCCATCACTGAAAATAAATATGACCATTCTACTTCATCGAAGGCTTTTTCAGCATCTAGCGAAATAATTGCTAGATCTGCATTAGCAAATCTATTTGAGTATATAATATTAAATAATCGTCTCAGATTATAAAATGAGTGACGTTTTGGGATAAAACATGTTTGGTCGGGGTGTATTAATTTATTAATCACTAAGCTCAATCTATAACACAGGATTTTAGTTAATATTTTCTGATCAGTATTTAATAGAGCTATTGCTCTAGTCTTCCAGATCCTTATCAGTTTTAGGTATAAGTATTATTGTAGATTCGTTTAAAGTTTCTGGGAGTTGCTGTTGAGTATAAACGTATTTATACAGTGTTTGTAAGCGTGGAGAAATCAGATCATAAATTTTTTTGTAAAATTCAGAGCTTGGGCCATTAGGACCTGCAGCCTTTCCATTTTTTAAAGATCTAATTGACTCTTCGATATCTTTTGTCGTTATTTCAGCTCCTGTAAAACAGTTATAATGGGTGACTTCAATCTACATGTAGATTGGGTGTATCAAATGGGCAGGGGTGCTGAGGAAGAGGATTTCTTGGAATGTATGCGGGATAGTTTTCTAAATCAACATGTAGAGGAACCAACGAGAGATCAGGCTATTCTAGACTGGGTATTGAGTAATTAGGAAGGGTTAGTTGCCAGTCTTGTTGTGCATGGCCCCTTGGGCAAGAGTGACCATAATATGGTTGAGTTCTTCATTAGGATGGAGAGTGAGATAATTAAGTCAGAAACAAGGGTTCTGAACTTAAACAAAGGTAACTTTGAAGGTATGAGACGTGAATTGACCAAGATAGACTGGCAAGTGATTCTTAAAGGGAAATCAGGGACGGCATAAAAACAAAAAATGAAGCATACAAATTAGCCAGAAAAAGCAGCCTACCAGAGGACTGGGAGAAATTCAGAGTCCAGCAGAGGAGGACAAAGGGCTTAATTTGGAACGGGAAAATAGATTATGAAAGAAAACTGGCAGGGAACATAAAAACTGACTGCCAAAGTCTTTGTAGATATGTGAAGAGAAAGAGATTAGTTAAAACAAATGTAGGTCCCTTGCAGTCAGAAACAGGTGAATTGATCATGGGGAACAAGGACATGGCAGGCCAATTGAATAACTACTTTGTTTCAGTCTTCACTAGGAAAACATAAATAATCTGCCGGAAATAGCAGGGGACCGGGGGTCAAATAAGATGGAGGAACTGAGTGAAATCCAGGTTAGCCGGGAAGTGGTGTTGGGTAAATTGAATGGATTAAAGGGCGATAAATCCCCAGGGCCAGTAGTCTGCATCCCAGAGTACTCAAGGAAGTGGCCACAGAAATAGTGGATGCATTAGTGATAATTTTTCAAAACTCCTTAGATTCTGGAGAAGTTCCTGAGGATTGGAGGGTAGCTAATATAACCCCACTTTTAAAAAAAGGAGGGAGAGAGAAAACGGGGAATTACAGACCAGTTAGTCTAACATCGGTAGTGGGGAAACAGTTAGTCAGTTCTTAAAGATGGGATAGTAGCACATTTGGAAAGTGGTGAAATCATTGGACAAAGTCAGCATGGATTTACGAAAGGTAAATCATGTATGACGAATTTTATAGAATTTTTCGAGGATGTAACTAGTAGAGTGGATAAGGGAGAACCTGTGGATATGTTATATCTAGACTTTCAGAAGGCTTTCGACAAGATCCCACATAAGAGATTAGTATACAAACTTAAAGCACACGGTATTGGTGGTTCAGTATTGATGTGGATAGAGAACTGGCTGGCAGACAGGAAGCAACGGGTAGGAGTAAACGGGTCCTTTTCAGAATGGCAGGCAGTGACTAGTGGGGCACCACAAGGCTCAGTGCTGAGACCCCAGCTATTTACAATATATATTAATGATTTGGACGAGGGAATTGAATGCAACACCTCCAAGTTTGCTGATGACACTAAGCTGGGGGGTAGTCTTAGGTGTGAGGAGGATGCTAGGAGGCTGCAAGGTGACTTGGATAGGTTGGGTGAGTGGGCAAATGCATGGCAGATGCAGTATAATGTGGATAAATGTGAGGTTATCCACTTTGGTGGCAAAAACAGCAGGGTAGACTATTATCTGAATGGTGGCAGATTAGGAAAAGGGAACATGAGACCTGGGCGTCATGGTACACCAGTCATTGAAAGTAGGCATGCAGGTGCAGCAGGCAGTGAAGAAAGCAAATGGTATGTTAGCATTCATAGCGAAAAGATTTGAGTATAGGAGCAGGGAGGTTCTACTGCAGTTGTACAGGGTTTTGGTGAGACTACACCTGGAGTCAAGTACAATTTTGGTCTCCAAATCTGAGGAAAGACATCTTGCCATAGAGGGGGTATAGAGAAGGTTCACCAGACTGATTCCTGGGATGTCAGGACTTTCATATGAGGAAAGACTGGATAGACTCGACTTGTACTCTCTGGAATTTAGAAGATTGAGGGGGGATCTTATAGAAACTTACAACATTCTTAAGGGGTTGGACAGGCTAGATGCAGGAAGATTGTTCCCGATGTTGGGGAGGTCCAGAACAAGGGGTCACAGTCTAAGGATAAGGGGGAATTCCTTTTGGACCGAGATGAGGAAAACATTCTTTACACACAGAGTGGTGAGTCTCTGGAATTCTCTGCCACAGAAGGTAGTTGAGGCCAGTTCATTGGCTATATTTAAGAGGGAGTTAGATGTGGCCCTTGTGGTAAAGGGATCAGGGGGTATGGAGAGAAGGCAGGTACAGGATGCTGAGTTGGATAGTCAGCCATGATCATATTGAATGGCGGTGCAGGCTCGAAGGGCCGAATGGCCTACTCCTGCATCTAGATTCTATGTTTCTATGTTAAAATTATCTATTCACTATTGACCACAGCCATCTGTGGCAATGAATTACACATATTCACCACCCTCTGACTAAAGACATTCCTCCTCATCAGCTTTCTAAAGGTATGTGCTTATATTCTGTGGCTATGGTCTCTGGTCCTAGACTCTCCCACTAGTGGAAACATTCTCTCCATATCCACTCTATACAGGCCTTTCACTGTTCGGTAAGTATCAATGAGGTTCCCCTTCATCCTTCTAAGTCAATCATTGTCATAGTCACAGAACTTTCGGCCCAACTTATCCATGGCAACCAAGAAGCCCCATCTACATCAGACCCAACTGCCCACATGTGCCTCACATCCCTCTAAACCTTTCCTATCCATGTACCTGGCCAAATGGCTTTAAATGCTGTTACAGAACTATCTACTCTGGCAACTCATTCCATATGCCCACCGCCCTCTGTGCGCAATGTTGATAAAATGCTGCACTCCAGCCATACTGCTTGTTGATTTGCACGACCAATGCACGAGGACACCCTTAATTAGACACTCTTTGGAAAGAGATGCCCTGGCAGTTAAGTGCCAGAGGGAAGAATGGAGTAGAGAAAAACAAAATTAACTACAGCCCCCAAAAATCTGAAATAAAAACTGAACGTTTTGAGGGAAAATTCAACAAGTTACGCAGCATCTGTGCAAAGGAAAACAATTGACATTGCAGAACTAGGATCCTTGATCAGTCGAAAATACATTGAAAAGTAGATAATGTCCACTGATGAAGTGTCCCAAGAGCTAAAACGTCAAATGTTTCTCTTTCCACTGAAACGGTTTGACCTGCTGAGGTTTTCTGGCAAATATTAAGTAAGAAATTGCTGATGCAACTCTTCAAATGTATTAGGGAGTAGTCAGTATACATGATCCCTGCATATATTCTTTGATAATTCAGGAGAGAAAAAATAGGACTAGCTTAGATGCATGCTTGATTAGTCCGGATGTCAGAGGTTATGGGGAGCAGGCAGGAGAATGGAGTTAGGAAGAAGAGATAGATCAGCCATGATTGAATGGTGGAGTAGACTTGATGAGCCAAATGGCCTAATCCTACTCCTATCACTTATGACCCGAGGTCGAGATCTAGTCCGGGTCTCTGGGACTGAGGCAACAGTTTTACCAGCTGTTGATTCCTTTAAATGCATCGATCCTATAAAACATCCTTCAAAGGGTCTTATCCATTGAGCACTGCAGACAAAATGTTCACTTTACCTAAATCAAATACAAGTGCAGTCAGATAGCATTTAACAAGCAAACTGATGCAATGCAGCCTAAAATGCATTACCCTGCCCCAGGTCATCGAACAGAACCAGAAATTCAATGAATATCTATACGAGCTTTTAATTAAAGTAAATCCTTTCACTTTTCATTCCCTGCAACAGGAGAGGCATCAGCAGGAATAGAAAGTAGTTTCCATTCCAACCACAGGTCCACCACTGATTTTCCGTCAACTGGTGGTCCGGCACCTCCTTTAATCTGGACAAAATCACGAGAGTGCACTTCAATTCCCTCTGGAGGTCCTCTGAAAATTTGGCACCTAAACTGGGCGAGGCAGCCGATCTTGACCTCATCGGGACTAGGTTAGTGTTGTATAGTGTTCAAGAGCCTGATAGTTGTTGGGAAGAAGCTATTCTTGAAGCTGGCGGTCACAGTTTTTAAGCTCCTGTACCTTCTTTCCAATGGTAGTCGTAAAATAAGGCTTGGACAATGTGCGTCTGATGATATTGGTCACCATTTTGAGGCAGTGCCTCCCACAGATCTCTTTGATAGTGGGGAGGTCTGTACCTGCCATGGGCAGGCTGTGTCTACCACTCTGCCAAAGATAACCATGCCTTCAACCATTAGCGCCGTAATCTTGTGTTCGCCTTTCTTCAGCCTCTCTATACTCCCTTCCTCAGCTCTTTAGAACCTAATGATCAAGCTTCTGATCATCAGTCCCAATATAGACACAAAGTGCTGGATTAACTCAGCGGGTCAGGCAGCATCTCTGGAGAGAAAGGATGAGTGACGTTTCGGGTCGGCACCAGAAATATTCAGTCTGAAGACGCGTCCTGACCCGAAACGTCACCCATCCTTTTTCTCCAGAGAAGCTGCCTGACCCGCAAAGTTACTCCAGCACTTTGTGTCCACCTTCGGTTTAAACTAGCATCTGCAGTTCTCTGTTTCTACCAAGATAACCACAATAACATTTTAAGCAAATTATGCTGCTATAATATAAACGGATTGTACCAAAAAATTGTAACAATCTCCCAGCACAAAGCATTACCATAGTGATACAATCTACAAATATTTGTTGTTCATATCTTACCCAATTTGTCTCATTTGATTTGGAGATTAACCAATTATTTCACTAGGCGATTCAGAATTACATTGTACTCTCCATATTAAGTTATTAAGCTCTTCAAAAAAAAGTTGATATTCTTGAGTATACAAATTATAATTAAAATGAATTAAACGGATTAAAATGATTTAAATGCAAGAAAAGGTAACAGGTTATGATTTTATTTTACTAATGCATTTTACTATTGTACCAACAGAGGGCAGCACAGTGGTGCAGCGATAGAGTTGTGGCCTTACAGTGCCAGAGACCCGGGTTCGATCCTGACTACGGGTGCTGTCAGGGGGAGATTGCACGTTCTTCCTGTGGCCTACGTGGGTTTTCTCCGGCTGTTCTGGTTTCCTCCAACACTCCAAAGACGTACAGGTTTGTAGGTTAATTGGCTTGGTAAAATTGTAAATTATCTCTAGTGTGCAGGACAGTGTTCGTGCACAGGGATCACTGGTCGACGCAGGTGCAGTGAGCCAAAGGGTCTGTTTCTGCGCTCCATCTCTGACCTAAACTAAAATTATTCCTGTGCATTCAGCGTACATTATATAAAGTTGCCCTGGGTGACAAGGGCTACATAGTGACATGTTAAGAGCAAATGAAGCAACCAAGGTGTATTGCGCTTGTGTTACCCCATCAGCCGCACAGTGTCGTCAAGTAAGAAATAGCTTGTGCACAACAGCACCCGGGATCTCTGGTGCTGTCTGTGCAGAGTTTGTACGTTCTTCCTGTGACCCTGTGGGTTTTGTCCGGGTGCTCTGGTGTCCTCCCACATTCCAAAGACGTGCAAGTTTGTAGGTTAATTGGTTTCTTTAAATTGCCCCTAGTGCACAGGATGAGAAAGTGGGATAGCATAGAACAAGTGTATGGGTGATTGATGGTCAGCGTGGGCTGACGGGCTTGTTTTCACTCTGAGCATTGGTGCACAAATTATATAGAGACTTTCATTGTCTCAAGGGGTCTTAAATCACTAGGAGTTATACAGCAAGGAAACAGGCCTTTTGGCCCAACTTGCACCTTGTGGCCCATATCCTTTTAAACCTATCCAATCCAATGTACCTATCCAAACGTCTTTTAAATGTATGCTGATAGTACTTGCCTCAATACCTATCCTTGCAGCTAGCTCCATAGACCCACCACACTTTGAGTAAAAATATTTTCCCTCAGGTTCCTATTAAATCTTTCCTCCCTCACCTTAAACATATGTCCTCTGGTTCTTGATTCCCCTACTATGCGTAAAAGACTCTGTGCATTTACCCGATATATTTTCTTCATTATTATATACACCTCTGTAGAATCACCCCTCATCCTCCTGCACCCCAAGGAATACAGTCCTATCCTGCCCAATTTCTCCCTTGAGTCCTGGCAGCATCCTTGTAAATCTCGGCACCCCTTCCAGCTTCCATTGAAGTAGATTATTTTTTGACCTGATGTTAAGACCCTGTCAAATACCTATACACTCCCCAAGTGTAATTTCAGAAAAATTCCGTAAATGTTGGATATCTATATAAATAAGTCTCATCTTGACCACTTCCTAGTTTTAGAAAAAAACGCTATCATATATCACTATGATTTTTGGCCATCTTACTCATAGTCCTCCTCTGAGGCAGCCCCGAGGATTTTTCCCATCGATGAAAAATAAAAAAGTTATGAGTCTTTAAAAAATCTTGAGATCAGCTGATTAGTCCTCTCATCTGTCAATCACCACGATGAAGCTAACGCCCCTTCCGGGGGTCCAGGCGGGGAGGGAAGGACTATGAAACCCCGGATGCCTGGACGCAAGTCAGTCACTCTGGAAGATCGCGAGGGAGAGTCCACAAGCTGTGATTCTAAACTGAACTGTGAGTCTGCAATGTACTTGCAATAAATGATTTGTTAGTCCTTAATGACAATGCAATGAGCTGTTTGGCAATTTGGTGGCCTGCACTCTGCTTGAAATGCTATGAAATTGAATTTGGTGGCCTGTACTCTGCTTGAAATGCTATGAAATTTAATTTGGTGGCCTGCACTCTGCTTGAAATGCTATGAAACTGAATTTGGTGGCCTGCACTCTGCTTCAAATGCTATGAAATTGAATTTGGTGGCCAGCACTCTGCTTGAAATCGAATTTCACGGAATAGTCGTGCGTGAACTGCCAGCCCACCAGCCCTGAGTGACTGATCTTCCAGCCCACTAGCCCTGAGTGACGGAGCTGCCAGCCCAGCAGGCCTGAGTGACTGAGCTGCCAGCCCACCAGACCTGAGTGACTGAGCTGCCAGCCCACCAGGCCTGAGTGACTGAGCTGCCAGCTCACCAGGCCTGAGTAACTGAGCTGCCAGCCCACCAGGCCTGAGTGACTGAGCTGCCAGCCCACTAGGCCTGAGTGACTGAGCTGTCAGCCCAAGAATCCATTCAGCCCACAATGTCCATATTAGCCCTCTGGAAACCAGTCTTTTTGGCCCACAACACCCATACTAACGCTCCAGAAAGCCCCCCCCCCCCCCCACCCCCCACTGGCCTCCAATATTGGAATATTGCATTGGGGACCAGCCCTCCCGTGTGAACATGGGACCCAACGGGTCCCACTTAGTCTAGTTTGAAATAAAAACAAGGTGCTCATATAAGGCAATGTCTGTGAAAAGGGAATTAGAGTTAGTTTCAGGTCAAGGTTGGTGTTGCAGAGATTTTATTCCCTCATAGAGTCACACAGCATGAAAATAGACCCTTCGGCCCAACTTACCAACACCGACCAACATCTACATTAGTCCCACTTGCCCACGTTTTGCCCATGTCTTGCCCATACCAGACACACCAGTTCTATTAGTCTCACCACTACCTGTGCCATAGACAAGTACAGCACAGAAACAGGCCCTTCAGCCTACCTCATCCATGCTGGCCTCATCTAAACTAGTCCCATTTGTCCACAATTGGCTCATATCCCTCTAAACTGCCACCTTTCTCTGCAATTTGAGATTTGGTTCAGTTTTAAACCTTTTCTATGGATCTGAAACGTTTAACTCCTTTGCTTGGGCAAGTATTTTGGTTTAATTTTTTTTAATTATTTTGCTCATCAACCCTTTATTCAAATGTGTGTTCAGGTGAGCTCCAACTGGACTCTCAAGTATTGACTCAGATGAAACATATTTACATATCACCCACAGACCAATAGACTCTTGCAACGTAAAAACATATTACACCAGCTATTTTACAATCACACAGGATAACAATATAAATTATACATCTGCCAGCTTTGGCTTTCCAGCTACCAAAATAGCACTGAAGGACAAAAGAACAGCTTAACCATCCAAAGTTTACAAAATGTAACTGCGCTATTTCCTCACAAAATGAATTAATTTTTAATAAGGCATCACTTTGGAATTTTAAACACGATGTATTTAATATATCCGAATCGATTAATGTCCCAAACATCTTATAGTTCCTGTTAAGGCAGCACACAGGCGCTGCTGGTAGAGCTGCTAGCTCACAGCGTCAAAGACCAGGGTTCAATCCTGACATCGGGTGCTGTGTGTGGAATTTGCACATTCTCCCCTTGACCATGTGGGTTTGCTCCGGGTGCTCCGGTGTCCTCTCATATCGCAAAGATGTGCTGGCTTGTAGCTTAATTAGCCCTCTGTAAATTGTCCCTGGTGTGTAGGGTGTTGGTGAAAATGCTTGATAACATAGAACTAATGTGATGGGGTGATAGATGGCCAACATGGACTCAGTGGGCCTGTTTACATGTTGTATTTCTAAATTCGCCAACAGATTGTGGATGCTGGTAACATGAGCAAAAAACACATTGCGGGAGGAACTCAGCAGGTCAAGTTGCTGTCATCTGACCGGCATGGATGATCTCAAGTTACTGACAATCTTAGTCACCGACTGTGGATTGAGCCCTCTGCTTTGAATGCATTGACGTTATTACCCGAATCCCTAACTTACAATTTAAACAGTAGATTGGTACGGTCCTCTGCAAGAAAAGTTTGATTATAGACACAAAGTGCTGGAGTAACTCGGCGGGTCAGGCAGTATCTCTGGAGAACATGGAGAGGTGATGTTTCGGGTCGGGACCCTTCATCAGAATGAAAGTAGAGGTGGAGGGGGACAGGGTGAAATTAAACAGGAGGCTAGAAAAAGCCAAAACAAATAAGGGTTGGCAACAGATGACTTCAGGAAGGCTGGAGTCCATAAGGGCCCATTGTTGGCTGGGGAAGGTGTGACAACAAGAGGGATATATGGATGCCACCAGTAGAACTGGTAGTACGACTAGGGTGGGGGAGCAAGGGGGGAGAGAGGGGATGGGAGGGAATGCAGGAGTTACTTGAAATTAGAGAAATCAACGCACATACCGCTGGGTTGTAAGCAACCCAAGCAAAATATGAGGTGCTGTTCCTCCAATTTATGTGTGGCATCACTCTGATAGTGGAGGAAGCCCAGGACAGAAAGGTTTGCATAGGAATGGGAAGGGGAGTTAAAATGTTTGGCTGTGTTCAACTAGTTTGACTATGTTGGCCAAGCCTTCACAACTACTGAGGTACATGACTGGAGTATAAAAGATGCAACTTTTTGTTCAGATTTCTTTGGTAAAGAACAAAAATAATTTACAACACAGCCTTGAGTCCATTACTGTTGTCCACTGGGTTCTATTCAATGCTGCATCAAGGGCAACGGGACATCAGTTCAATGGTTACACTGGCAGGCAAATAATCCAAAAGGCATTGACTAAAAAATATAAAAGAACAAATTGAAACCCCACCATGGTGGCTGAAGAATTTACTTTCAGTCAAAGGAATATTTTTAAATTACAGTTTCTGCAATGAAAGGATTAGATTGTTGTCACAAGATGATCTGGTAGATTCAATCACCGCAAGAAGATTCAAGGATTTATCCCAGCCATGGACTCCTTTCTAAAGGTTTGAAGCATCAGTATGAGCCAATGACTGCACAAAGTTAAATTCCAATTGCACAAAGTACTGGAGGGACTCCGTAGGTCAGGAGTCAGGAATGTGTCTTTTTTTGGTTAACCAGTATGAGGTCATAGGTTATAGCAGAAGAATTAGGCCACCTGGCTCATCAAGTCTATTCTGCCATTCTCTTGCCTCCTCCTCATAACCCCTGACGCCCTTACTAATGAAGAATCTGTCAATTTCTACCTTAAAATATCCATTGACTTGGCCTCCACAGCCGTCTGTGGCAATGAATTCCGCAGATTCACTACCCTCTGACAAGAAATTTGTCGTCATCTCTCTTCTCAGGCTACGTCCTTTTCTTCTGAGGCTGTGCTCTCTGGTCCTACTCTCCCACTGTCAGGCAGAATCACTGCAGAACATGGGCATATGGTGACTTTTGGGTTGGGGATCTTTCTTCAGACGATCCATGTCCTCCAGGGATATCAATCTTAAGAAGGGTCCCGACCTGAAACACAGCCTGTCCTTTCCCTCCACACATGCCGCTTGACCCATTGAGATACTCCAGCACTTTGAGTCTTTTTTTGTTAACCAGCATCTGCAATTCCGTGTTTCTCCCTTAGGTTTCGATGCATCCATTTCAGTGTTAATAAATGCAGAGCTTATATTAAATGCCTGGATCAACACGCATTCTGGACCGGTTCTCAAAGGATTGAAATATTGTATGAATTTTAGAACTTGAAGCAAGAAAGTTACTCGCTAATGAATTATGCATTTATTCCACCCACTAACCAAACCACTTTCATAATCAGGTGTAAATTTTTAACGGCTTTCTGCTAATTCACGCATGAAATCACGACAGACAATCCTAAGTGCATTTTCATGCTGTTACATAATGTATAGTTGTCAGTTTGGTCGTGGTTTTGCCGTACATTTACGTTGAAAATAATCATCCATGCAATTAATATCATTTTGTCTGATTATGGAAAATTACTCAGCTATGAAGTGAACAGCAAATGTCACTTACATGGATGATTTGAATTTGGATTTAATTTAACCATCTTTGTTCAGTGAGAGTTGCAAATTAATTCAATTCAGAGTTTACTCAAAGACGAAAAACATTTAAAATTACAGCAATACCAAGTAAACTCCAAAGATTAACTCCACTAGGGGCACCGCATTGACGGCGCCTCTGCCTACAGTCTGTCCATTTTTTCCCATTTTTGTAATATTTTAGTTTGACTAACCAGTTTGTTTTGGGGATACTTTCATTTTTCTATGTGGGGGAGGGGGGGAGGTTAAGGGGGAAACCGCTTCCCAGTCACTTCCCGGCGGGGATGTGACTGTTTCTCCAAGTCGCGACCGCGACCTCAACCCCCCTCCTCGTGGCCTACCGCTGGATCAGAGCGGCCTTTCCTACCAGAGACTGAGGACTGGACCAGAGCTTCGGCAGTGGCGGCGCGGCGCTGGATTCACCACAGAGCGGGTGATACCTACCCGGGTCGCCGTTTGGAGCTCCGGAGCTTTGGGCATGCTGCTCCAACATCGTGGAGCTGTGGTTCACGGGGCTCCCAGCGCGGGCGTCGCTGGCCAACATCGCGGAGTCCCTGGGGCCCTTTGCCGAAGGCCGTCAGTATGAATCACCGCCCGGAAAGGCCTGGAGCCATCAGGAGCCATGTACTCTGGTGGGAGTCGGCCGATTTGGAGGTCTAAGCCGCTGAGGTTGGCCTCCCGTTCCGACGTCATAGTTCCAACATCACGGCGAGCGGGCCTGAGCGGCGGGCCATCTGTAGCGGCGGCTGCGGAGGGTCCCGTCCACGGGTGAACATCAGGAACAGCGAGGAAGTTGACTGACTTTGGTGCCTTTCCTCATAGGGGGAAATTTTGATTCTGCTGTGTAGGGATGTTTTATGTTGAATTCTATCGTGTGTTGTGTTCTTTATTTTATTGTATGGCTGTATGGTGATCACATTTCACTGTGCCAACTGGCACGTGACAAATAAATGTATCTTGTAGATGGACACAAAATGCTAGATGCACAAAAGCTCTAGTTTGTACCTTTGTAATTTAACCTTTGGAGTTTAATTGGCTTCTGTAAAATGTTCCTGGTGTGTAGGGTCGAACTAGTATATGGGTGGCCACTGGTCGGCATGAACTTGGTGGGCAGAAGGACCTGTTTCCACGCTGTATTTCTAAACCAGCACTTTCTGTCCTTCTGAGATGTATTCAGTCTGAAGACGGGTTTCGACCCAATACTTTACCTATGCATTTTTTCCAGAGATGCTGCCTGACCCGCTGAATTACTCCGGCAATTTTGTGTCTATCTTCGGCATAAACCAGTATCCGCAGTTCCTTCCTGCACAAGTAATAGGTGGATACCGGTGAGAAGGATGGACAAAGGCTAGAGATGGGAAGAAGGCTGTCTGAGCGATAGGGAGAGGTTGAGCAGGCTAGGATTCTACTCCCTGGATGAGGGGTGATTTTATACAGGTGTATAAAATCATGGGAGGAATAGGTTGGGGTAGGCGCACAGAGTCTCGCCCAGAGTAGGGGAATCAATGGCCATAGGTTTGAGCAGAAGGGGAAAGATTTTATAGGAATCTGAGCGGTAACCTTTTCGCACAAAGGGAGGTGGGTATATGGAACGAGCTGACGCGGGAGTTAGTTGAGGCAGGGATTATCGCAACATTTAAGAAGCCATTAGACAGATACATGGTTAGGACAGGTTTAGAGGGATATGGGCTAAATGCATGCAAGTGAGACTAGTGTAGATGGGACATGTTAGTTGAGCCTGTTTCCATGCTGATTGAATCTATGGCTCTAATACAAAAGGCTGAGATAAGGAGTGATGAGAAGTGAAATGTAAAGTTGGAGGATTGCACACTTATGACACAACTTTTGCAGCACAATTGTGAATATATGCGACCAACCTTAGCTCTAACCTTTGATCAATTCATCTCCCATATAAATCCGTGTATATATCTATCCCAATCACGATTTTGTACACCTCTATAAGATCTCCCCTCTTCCTCCTACACTCCAAGGAATAGTCCTAGTCTGCTAAACCTTTCCCTATAGCTCAGGCCCTCGAGTCCTAGCAACATCCTCGTAAATCTTCACTGCACCCTTTCCAGCTTAACAACCCTTCCTATAAACAGGGTGACCAAAACTGAACACAATTCACCACGTTGCAGTGCTCATTACAATTTCCACACCAAATTAATCCAGAAATAAATTTGTAATGGAAACACTTGACCATATCGGCAAAGGACACCATCGTGATCCAGAGAATGGGGATTAAAATCCACCCACATTAGTTTGACCAGCTGAATTCTGTTGTTTCAAAAATACAGCTGAAAATAACATCTTGAGCAAGTAAATAAGCTGTCAGATTGTCTTAAAAATGCTTCAATCCATCAAGCGGTTGATTGAAATGACAGCAGGAAATGTACTGTTCATATCATATTACTGACAACTTTTTCACTGATACGATAAAAGACTTTGACTTGGAAATGGTAGTTAACAGTCTTATAATCACCGTCACCATTGGAAGATGATTAGAAGTTAGGCAACTGAACCATCCCATCAACAACTAGAGAGTGGTCCTGAGCTGCCATCTACCTCATTGGAGACCCTCAGGCTATCTTTAATTGGACTTTAGTGGATTTTATCTTGCATTAAACGTTATTTCCTTTATTATGTATCTGTTTAATCGTCTTCATCTATCACTGCCTAATTTAGTCTGCTCCAGTTAAAGGGTCTCATTTTTTTTGATATTTTTAAACCAAGTGTCTTCAAAGTATTTACTTCCATTATTATTTTTCCCTTCAATGCATTACTACTAGAACATCAATCAGATAGAGAACATTGCTTACATCAGGAATATCTAAAATTAATCCAAGGTAGGCTACCAGAACCTTTTTTCCCCCAGGATAGAAACATCAAATACTCAAGGGCATAGCTCTAAGGTGAGAGGGGCAAAGTTTAAAGGAGATGTGTGGGGCAGGTTTTTTTTTTTTTTACACACACACACAGGGTGGTGAGTGCTTGGAACGTGCTGCATGGGCTGGTGGTGGAGGCAGATATGACAATGGTATTTAAGAGACCTTTGATAGGCAGCGCCCACCTATCATCGTGGGGATGTCAGTACCCGTGATGGACTGGGCAGGGTCCACAATCTTTGGTAATCTCCTTCGTTCCTGGGTGTTCAAGTTGCCAAACCAGGTTGTGATGCAATCAGTCAATATGTTCTTTACAGTACATTTGCAGAGGTTCAAGAAAGTATTTATCGACATTGCAAATCTCCTCAATCTTCCAAGGAAGTAATGGCATTAAAGTCATTTAACTTTTCTAACAGCGGTGTCGGGAAACCTGTTAAATTTTCAAACCACCTATCCTAGGTAGAGCAAAAGGCCTGGATAGAGTGAATGTGCAGAGGATATTTCCACGAGTGGGAGAGTCTAGGACCAGAAGCCACATCCTCAGAATAAAAACATGTATCTTTAGAAAGGGGATGTGGAGGAATTTATTTTTGTTAGAGGGTGGTGAATCTGTGGAATTCATTTGCACAAATGGCGGTGGAGACATTGACAGATGGAGATTGACAGATTCTTGATTAGTAAGAGAGTCAGGGGTTAATGGGAGAAGGCTGGAGAATGGGGTTGAGCAGAAAAGATAGATTTGCCATGATTGAAGGGTGGAGTAAACTTGATGGGCCGAATGGCCTAATTCTGCTCTCAAAACGTATCACCTTATTATCTCTTCTTACTGCCATTTCAATTTAGCCCTTGTGTGACTTTCTGGGGCACCAATCATGCAATCTTTTCAGGTCTCCACCCCCCTATAGATATTGGAGTCTACATCAATGATGCAGAAAATACAAGGAACTGCAGATGCTGGTATCTTGAAAAAACACAAAGTGCTGGAGTAAGCCAGCGGGTCAGACAACTTCTGGGAAGAGTATCAATAAATGACATTTGGAGTCGGAACCCTTCTTTATATCCGAAACATCAACTGTCCATTCCCTCCACAGATGCTGCCTGACCCGCTGAGTTCCTCCAGTGCATGGACTACGTTCATGCTCACTCACTGTCGTAATAACTGACAGAGGAAGTATGTTAACGTATTTCAGACTTGAAACAAAGCTGAAAAACAATAATATATTTATTAATACAAAACAAAAACCCCTGAATTTGGGGAATGTTTAGGGAACAGTACTTAAAACAGTATCCGCAAACTTTGCGGGTAGCAGCCACAGGTTTATTATACAAACGTTGAAATGTTCCTTCATTGGCCCAGCCCGCTGTTGCAAGGACATGATCCATGGGTACCTCCATGATCCTCGCCGCTGATGTGGATGCAGCCCTGGTAGAATGAGAGTAGGGACAACACAACCCCAATATCCCATGTCATAGCGTGGTCTAGGAGGGTTAGAATTAAAAATACCCCTCATGAGTTTCGATACCAGCTGGTGGGATCCTACTCTGATATGGAGGTAGGACGACAATGCGTTTCTGGCACTGTTGATGGCACTCTAGCTGAGGCCCTCATCATAGTGAAGGCCTGCGAGGAATTCCAGCACATTTGTGATGGTGGCAGAGTTGTATGGGGTATTAGTCCTGGAACAGAAGGCTTCCAATTTCCTTATGTGGGTAATGTACTGCTTCCTCGTGGACTCTCTGCACGATGCCGTGATGATATCCACGGTCCTGTTCGACAGCCCGAATTCCAGTAAAGGTCTCTTCAGAACCTGCAAGCCAACAGGTTCAGATGACCATGGCACAGATGACTCTCCCCTGATATGGGATGTGTCAGTAGGTTCTGGCATTTAGGAACCTGCACCCATGGTTCCTTCACCATGTCGAGGACTACCGGGTACCATGGCTATGTGGGCCAGTCAGGTATTATCAGAATCCCTGATGCAGAATCTAGCTGGATTTTCTGCAATACCCGACTGATGAGGCAGAAAGGGGGAAATGCATGGAAGAACAATTTCCCCCAATGTAGCGAGAATGTGTCCATCGCTGCTGCCCCAGGATCTGGTTCCCAAGAGACACATGTTGGTATCTGATGGTTCAACCTGGACGCAAAGAGGTCGCTATCTGGTGTTCCATATTTAGCTATAATGTTAGCAAATATTTGGGGGTTCAACATCCACTCGATGTTGTCATTGAATACTCGTGACCTGGTGTCCACCACTGTATTAAGCTTACCCGGAAGGTATGTAGCTGAGATCCAAATATTTCTTCCAATGCACCAGTGCCAAATTATGTTTGCCAATTCATCGCAAGATATTGACTTGATACCACCCATATGGTTTAAATATGCCACCACTGTGGTATTGTCTATCTGTAGACAGACATGTGTATGATGCATATTTGTGCAGTAAGCCCGCAGTCTGTGAAATGCTTCCAGCATTTCCAAATAGTTTATACCTCGTGATTGGAGTAATGTAGATTCATGCAAATCCCATCTGCCGCCACAACTAGAAGTGGTGTCGGTAGCTCCCCCGCCCTGGACGCTTGCGTCGGTTTGTAACACGACTGACGGGTTTGTAACTATGATGGGATTGAAGCAATCTCGAATGTTGCTAATCCACCATCGTAGCTCATCTTTTGCTTTGTTTGGTAGCTGCATAGGTCTGTCAAAATGCCCAGCATTGGTTTTGAGTGCTGATATTTTTGCTCTTTGCAGATTTTGATAATGTAATGGTCCAAATCGTGCAGCTGGAAATGTAGCTACAAGTTTTCCATTCACCTTGGCAGCATGTCAAATAGTCAGTTTCCTGGCGCAAGCAAGGCTCTTACACGCCTCTATTATTTGTTCTCTGGGAAAGTGACAAACATTCGATTGGTGTTAACCGTGAACCTCAGATAGTCCATAATGACAGAAGGGTTAAACTTTGATTTGTCTGGATAGATGACGAACCCCAGCTTTTCGAATTGTGACTTGGTGGCTGTCACAGCTAATTTAGGTAATTCCAATGTTTTCCCCACAATCAGAATGTCATCAAGGTAGGCCATGACTATGTGGTTTTGTCTTCGTAGAGACGCCAATACTGGTTTTAATATTTTGGTAAATAACCTGGGGGCTGTTGTAAGTCCATTAGGCAATGCTTTATACTGCCATAGCTGCCCCATCCAGACAAATTTTAAGTGTTTACGGTGATGTTTACATATAGGTACCGAATAGTATGCATCTTTTAGGTCGATGCAGGCCATGAAGTACCCTCTGGAAAGCTGTTGTTTGGCAGTTTCAAATGTTTCCATTTTGAAATGGGTATATTGTACAAAAGTATTCAATTGAGTTAAATCAATTATGATACGACATCTACCATCTTTTTTAGTTTTGGTAAAGATGATAGATACAAACTCAAGAGTTTCATGTATCGTTTTTTCTATGACCCCCTTGGTATACAACCTTAATAGTTCTGCATGTCCTTCCAGTTTCTCTTTGTGAGAAAGTACAAATTTCCGGCTAGGTACATGTTGAGCTGCGGGAAGTTGTTTGTTTACGATTCAATTTTGTAACCTTGAATACTTTGCAATATAAAAGTGTCATAAGTTATAGAACTCCATGCACCCCAAACAGACGCAATCTACCTCCCACTAGTGAGGTTGTGCATGCAGTATTCCCAAGGGAACCAGACCCCCCTACCTCCATGGTTACCGGTGGGGCTTGTTCTTCTGTCCGTTGTTCTTGGGTTGCTGTGATGCTGGGGTGGGGGGTTGACGCATTTTCCAGGCTGGTCGCTGTGGGCCTTGGGCTAAAAAAGGCCTCTGATGATAAGGCGCGACCTTAGGGTGTGCTCCCGTCACTTTGTCGGGTTGAACCCAGGCCCTGTTCCCTGTTGCGTACAGATGCTGCAGTCAGTACGCCGGTGGTTTGCCAGAAGAAGGCGGTTTTATCAACCCAACCACTTTGGCTTCCACGTCCAGGTCTTTCACCTGTTTGGGCAGGTCATCACCAAACAACAGTCTTGGTGGTGGCATAGCGTTGGCCTTACACAAACCTGCAAATTTGGGGTTAATTGTAGGATGGATGGAGCTTTTCCGAAAACAATTGATTTCATATTGGGTGTTGCATAGCAGAGCTAATGCATCCTGTTGCTTTTCCATCATGTCCGTACCGTCGACTGACCTGGCAAATGCCGTGATGCCTGAGGTCAGTAGTTTCAGGATTCTTTGGATTTATAATTCCTGTGCCCTTATCCCAGGGCTGATGTTTCCCCATATGGGGGTGTTTATGGTAGGGACATTCAGCAACACACAATTTTCCGGAGCCATGTATTTACTTGTTGTCTCCGAAATTACCTGCTCCTGTAGCAGGTGAGTGGTCAGGTAATTTGTGCTAGCCGCTAGCCTCGGCTGAACAGGTTGCCCTTTCTGGGATGGTTGAGCGAACTTGGATACCATCCACAGAAGTTCCTCTTCTTGCATCTCTTGCAACTGTGGGTCTTCAACCAACCCCTCTTCGAAGTCAGCTAATCCCTGACTTCTTGCGCTCCGTACTGAGGAGGGAGAGATGTTGGGCAGTCCTGGTAAAGGGCCTGTCATGGATCTGCGTGATCCTTGGGACGTCTGCTCCTGCTGGAGTAGGTCCCTCTGGAGCAGCTGCTCCATCATTCGCTCCATACGAGCTATGGGACTGCCACCGCTGTCTGCGGACGGCAAGTCGTCTTCCCCAGATTCTGATGAACCTATGGGGCCTCTACTACCAGTTCGCACCTCGTCGAGGTGATGTCTATGGGACTGAAGTAGGTAGTCGGTGCCAGCCGCTCATGTGGGGCTACACGACTCCCGCGCGGATCTGCCGCTTGTCTGCGGTCTTCCGGACTGAAGCGGTGGACAGTCGGTGCCAGCCGCTCCTGCGGGGCCACATGACTTCCTGGTAGATCTGCCGCCTGTCTGTTTCGACTGCGGGGGTGAGAGGTCAGTGCCAGCCGCTCCAGCGGGGCTACATGACATCCACGCGGGCTTGCCGCCAGTTCGGGGTCTCCGTGACTGATGCGACGCAAAGTCGGTGCCAGCTGCTCCTACGGGGCTACACGACTTATGTGTTGTTTTTCCACCGGTCCGCAATCTACCAGACTGAAGCGGTGGAGAGTCAGTGCCAGACGTTCAAACGGGGCTACGCGACTTTAGCGTGGTTTTCCCACCGGTCCGCCCTCTTGAAGAGTGATGCGGTGGAGAGTCGGGGTGTGCCGTTAAACTGGGCCCTGTCTTCCGCACCTTTTTACCGCTGGTCTGTTCCCGTACAGACTGTGGCGGTAGGGAGTCGGGGTCTTGGCTATCCTGGTCCCGCGCGGTCCTACAGCCAGTATGCAGCTCCTTGGACTGCTGCGGTGGAGAGTCGGGTCCTGCCGACTGAGCGGGGCTCGCCAACATCCGCGCTGTTTTCCCGGCCCGTGGTACGGGTGCTGCCGGTTCTATGGTCAGCTCCGGGAATGTTGGCCGCTGACTTCGCTCTGAAGTCCCGCGGTTCTGAAAGGCATGCTTCAGCGCAGCCTTCTTTTTAGATCTCTCCATAGTTTTCCTGTAGGAATGATCAAGTACAGAAAAACTAACCAGCTCATGGTTAGTGAAAACTCACCTGAGGGCCTTTTTGAAGCTGCCGGCAGAGGAGCGCACTCCCCCCCCAGCTTGTCGACTCCAAATGCGAGCGACGATATGTCACGCATGTGTGCTGGCGAGGTCTTCACGAAGTAAAACACTGTATGCCCGCTATAGTACATTTCAGTACATTTTGATGAATGGTGGCACGGCAGTGCAGCAGTAGAATTGCTGCCTTATAGCACCAGAGACCTGGGTCTAATTCTGAGAAGGGGTGCTGTCTGTATGGAATTTGTACATTTTCCGTGTGACAACGGGGTTTTCTCCGGGAGCTCCGGATTCCTCCCACACTCCAAAGATGTACAGGTCAATTACTTTGGTAAATTGGCCCTTGCGTGTAGGATAATACTAGTGTATGGGTATGGCTGGTCAGCACGGACCCGGTGGGCCGATGGGCCTGTTCCACACTGTATCTCTGTACGAGCAAATAATATTATGGATTGGATTTTGAAACTTCCTATTTACATTTATCATGCAACCAAAATATCCTACTGATAACTAGAGAGCAGTCCTGAGCTACTAATTACCTCCTTCGAGACCCTTGGACAATCTTTGATCAGACTTTACTGGACCTTATCTTGCACTAAATGTTATACCCTTTAATCTGTATCTGTAAACTGTGGATAGCTTGATTGCTATCATGTATTGAATGTCCACTGAGTGGTTTGCACGCAACAAAAGCTTTTCACTGTACCTTGGTACAGGTGACGAGAAACTAAATTCAAAATCTAACAAATGCTGCAGCACTGCAAAAAAAATTAATGCTTTCAATGGGCTGGGATGGGAGTTATTTTTAAAACTAGAACATTTATCATGTTTAACGAACGGCGAGAAGCGAGTGATAGATTCTCTTTATGCTTCGGAGTACATTTTGTATTGCTTTTTATTTCCCTCTGGGCTGACATTTATAACATAACTGGTGAGAAGAAAAATTCTCCTTAGAATTTAAAAGTGGACATGGCTAAGTGTCCTAAGCTCCAAAAGCAATTATCCGAAGAGCGTTATTTAAATTAATCCAATTAATGGCAGTGCAGCCATGAATATACAATTTTGATTTAAATATTTCTTAAATTTTAGAAAATTACCATAGATAATCATATACTTATTAAAACTCTGATCTTGTACATGTGCATATGTGTGTGTCTTTACATCTTCGCAAAAACACTAAGCGGTGACAATAACATTTTTACATATTCCGGTTGACATTTTTCCCATCGAGGCCGCGATCACCTTATCTGAACATATCATGCTTTATTTCTCGACATTACTGAAAATGTTTAAAAATATCAAATTTGAATTTAAATGACGAGCTTTCGCTGATCACAATGGGTCTGCTCAGTGCCGTCTCACACACAGAATCTTCCACACGCTTCGAGTGACGTCACCCCCCACCCCCCACCCCTCTCCTCCCCCATTCAAAAGACGGCGCATGTGGAAGAAAGGATGAGCCCGGAGATGAAGTCGGGCTCTGGACTGGAGACTGCAGTGGCCGAACTGGCGCTCCACGGGTCAATGCCCACCGCCTCGCTCGGGGTCCTCGGGTCCATGTCCACCCGCAGCCTCGCTCGGGTCCAACGCCCGGCACCTGGTGGGGAGGCTGCTGTTCTACAACCTGGGTTGGTGCTGCCTCTACCCCCTCCCCTCCCTTTCTATGCCCTCCCCTCTCTCTCTACCCCCTCCCCTTCCACCCCATGCTCCTTCTCTGCCCTCTACTCCCTCTCTACCCCCTCCCTCTATACCCCCCTCTCTGCCCTCTCTCCCTCTCTCTTTGCCCCCCTTCCCTCCCTGCTCCCCTCCTCTCTCTACCCTCCTCCATCGCAGCCCCCCTCCCTCTCTGCCCCCCTCCCTCCCTCTCTAGGGAGTGGTGAGTAGTGGGACCTATGGGTGAGCATTGCGTTCGGGAACCAGCCCTCCCCTGTGATGTCACGCGCACCCCCACCCCCTTCAATTTCTACCCCTCTCCCTCTCTAACTCCCCCCTCCCTCTCTAACTCCCCCCTCCCTCTCTTGCCGCGCCTGCGAGTTAGGGGCTATGCGTGTGGATAGGGCGGGTATGGGGTAAAAGGAGCTAATTAATAATATTCATATAATATCATGGGAGGCTATTGTGTGTGTGTGGAGGGGGGGGTGGTGTGCGTGTGCGTGTGCGGCCGCTAGCCACCCCCCACCAACTGCACATTGAGGGGACAGGATCCAACGGGTCCCACTTGGTCTAGTCAATATTAAAATTTGAAAATGAGGCTACCTGTAGGCATTTTAAACTAAATTTGAGGGGCAGGTGTTTGTTGGTTAGTTATCCAAGTTTGGAGAATTCAATGTTCATACCATTGGACCGTAAGCTACCCAAGCGAAATATAAGGTGTTGTTCCTCCAGTTTATGTGATCTCACTCTGGCAATGGAGGAAGCCTGGGACAGAAAGGTCAGTATGGGAACGGGAAGGGAAGTTAAAATGGTTGGCAACTGGGAGATCCAGCAGGCCTTGGCGGACTGAGCACGTGTTCGGCAAAACGATCACCGAGTCTACACTTGGTCTTGCTGACGTATAGAGAGCCACATCAAGAGCACCAAATGCAGTAGATGAGGATTGCAGGGTATTGCAGGGGACCCTGGATGGATGCAAGGGAGGAGGTATAAGGGCAGATGTTACATCTCCTGCAGTTGTAGGGGACTGTACCTGGGATGGGAAGGTTTGGGTGAGATAAGACGAGTGAATCAAGGGGTTGCGGAGAGAGCAGTTTCTGGGGAAAGTGGGAAGACCTAACGACCCAAAACCTCACCTATCCATATTCTCCAAACATGTTGCCTCAACCTCTGAGTTACTCCAGCACTTTTTTGGGTCTTTTTTTGTAAAGAATTCCACTTGCCATTCTACGTGCCGACATGTTATATCAGTTTCTTCTGCAGCATTTTAGAAATATTATAAATCAAGTGGCGTCAGCATATATGTTCTATTTTATGGAAAAAGATTCATGTAATGCAAAGTTTATTTTAAGTTGATTGAAAGACACTCGGACAGATACATGAATAGGAAAGATTGAGAGAGATATGGGGCAAATGAGGGTAACTTTTTACACAGAGGGTGGTGGGTGTATGGAATGAGCTGCCAGAGGAGGTCGGTGAGGCTGGTACTATCGCCAATATTTAAGAAACATTTAGACAGGTACAAGGATAGTATAGATTTAGAGGGATATGGGCTAAACGCAGGGTGGTGGTGCTTGTGTAGATGGAACTTATTGGTCGGTGTGTGCAAGTTGGGCCAATGGGCTTATTTTAACGCTGTATGATGCTATGACTTTCTAAATGGGTCCAGCTTAGATGGGGTGACTTGGTTAGCATGGATGAGTTGGGATAAATAGCCTGTTTTGATGCTATGCCGCTCTATGATTCCATGACTCTAAGTGTGGATAGATGCCTAAAGTTATATCACTATCTCTTTTAACCTCCATGACCTCACTAGTGCAGACCCGAGCATCAACAGCACATCTCACCACATTTAAGGTCCCACAGGTCCCGGCGAGCCACAGCCAAACCCTGACAACAAGCGTGGCTCACCCACCGTGGTACAGGGATCCCGCCCAGAGCGGGAAGCCACCAAGCTGGACAGAGATTTTTGCAGAGCACTAGACAGAAGGGAGGCAGCGACAGCGGAGGACGCTGGCCGCCGTGAAGGTCGGCTGCGGGAAGCACCCCTGAGAAATGAAACTTGGCAGATGGCCGGGCGAAGAGAGAGACGACGGTTCTGGATGGAGGAACCGGCTGCAACGGGCCTTCTGCAGCTGGGACTTTGCAAATGCCACCAAAACCCAGCCACTCTTGCATATGGACTCAGTGGGCTGTTTCTATGTATTGTGTACTTAATCAGGGATGGTACTTATGTATGGCAATTATCTTATTGAGCAGTATGCAAAGGTAGAATTTCATGGTACCTTGGTACACGTGATAACAAAGAACCATTGAACCATTAACAAAAAACAAGGAAGGACATAGTAGCATTTCTCTATTCCACCTGCATACCTTCACCAATAGGTAAATAATGTTTTTAAAAAAGACGCGTAGGATTGAAAATCTCCAACACTCTTTGGCTGGCAGTCACGTTTATTCACCATTAGTTGGAGTATTTAAGCAATGAGAGGCCTAATGAGACTTGTGAAGAATGCATAAAAAACCCTGCCTGGCATCAGATTAACCTTTAAACAATTTTTCATTAACATAATTAAGTATTATACTTAAACGGTGCATTTCATTTTACTTCAGTGGAACATTCAATTTTATCAGGCAAAAAGCTGAGAGGGTTTCTAACAAATAGATGTAATCATATATTGAAAATATAATCAGCCTTTCACATAACAAGCTTCCCATTTAGATCTGAATTTTGACTTTTTATAATTGGGATAGATATTTCAATGCAACATTTAAAATGAATGCTACAATACATTGCGAAATTGAATGTATTAGTTGTACTGCAATAAATAAATTCAATTTTAATTTCATAAAAGTTCTGAGATGCTTTTAACGTACAGACATCCTAGTTTTGTGGACCAGTTGACATACTGAGATATTTAGTTTGGAGATACAGTCTGGAAACAAGCCCTTCGGCCCACTGAGTCCACTGCGACCATCGATCGCCCATTCACAGTAGTTCTATGTTATCCCATTTACGCACCCACTCCCCACACCCGAGATAGGCACAAAGTGTTGGAGTAACTCAGCGGGTCAGGCAGCATCTCTGGAGAAAAGGAGTAGGCGACGTTTTGGGTCGGAAGCCCTTCTTCAGGTAACACACGTTGCCCCACACCCTCGGGGCAATTTACAGAGGGCAATTAACCTTCAAACCCGCATGTCTTTGGGATGTGGGAGGAAACGGGAAGCACCCAAAGGAAACTCACTCCATACAGACACCATCCCGAGGTCAGGATCTGTGTCTCTGGCATTGTGGGACAATAACTCTACTAGCTCCCACTCTATGCTGCCTTGTATATTATTGATGGAGAGTCATTGGTTTCAAAGTGAAAATGATGCAGTGTCTAGTGACGTGAATAAAGGAAGCCGCAACTTGGATAAAGGTGGTGTAGGGATAAAGGGGTTTGGTCATATAGCACTTCAATGTCTGGGACCTTAGTAACAATTGCAGCAATGAAAAAAGACAACCGATTCTCATCTCATCAAGGAAATTCCTGTCATTGAAAAGTGAAGCCACTGGTTTAGAAAATGCAAAAAAGCCCAGATATAATCCTTGTGCTTCATCTCTCTTTTTCTTCATTCTTTTTATATTAAGCTTGTACACTCAGGGAAAGCGTAGTGCTCGAATACAACCTGTACGCACTTTCATGCTGAAAAGTAATTCAGACGCTTCCTTTGCAGTAATCTGAGAGGGAGCACGAGTGTGTAAGATGCCAAAATGGAATAAAGTGGAACTAGTGTGAATGGGTGATCTACGATCAGTGTGGGCTTGGTGGGCTGAAGGGCCTGTTTCCAAGCCGTAGCTATAAGTAAGTAAGTAAGTAAGTTTATTGGCCAAGTGTTCACATACAAGGAATTTGCCTTGGTGCTCCGCCCACAAGTAACAACATGGCATACAGTGACAGTTGCAAATGACTCAGAAATTAGACTATAAAGTCTAATTATGCATATTCCATACAGGTTAGGACAAGGCACTGTTATTGGGAACAGTTTGTAACTATACAAAGCCAGAATATTTTGCCTGTCCTTGGTTATCCTTGAGAAAGTGATGGTCAGTTGTCTTCTGAACCTTTGCAGTCCTTGTGGTGAAGCTACCTTTACAGGGAGATGCATAGAATGGTACAGCACAGGAACAGGCCCTGAGAGGGCCTAAGTAATCTGAGAGGAAGCTCTAGTGCATAGGATGTCAAAATGAGATAACATGGGATTTGTGTGAATGAGTGATCGATCGACTGTCAACGTGAGCTTGGTGGGCTAGCGGGTCTGTTTCCACGCTGTTATACTAAACTACAACTATATTTAATGAAGTTTACATTATTCACAGCAAAATACCCAATATTAAAGTGGACATGATTCAAGTGCATTACAGATCAATACTCTTCACAGTGGATTAGATCAAGGATAATTTGGAAGTTTGCACTTGTACTGCTCTGCTGTATTGATATTTAGCAGACAGGTGTGATCGATAAGAAAAATTATAAATTTCCACCAATCTGAACCCGACTAATTCTAAAGCAATGCATTATTTAATGATGTACAATTAGAATCATCGCTCTGGGAAACGTGCAACCGAGGACTGGATCTCTTCGGCTGCGCTACTTTGCCACTCCTTGACTTCACAGACTTGAGACTTGAATGTTGCAATATGGCATCAGCACTGGCAACTATATACGTGCTGTCGCAGAAGGGGGTCTACTATTATCCTTTGCGATCGCACCTTTCTTATATTATGATTGTACTCACAGCACAATTTGACAGGTTAGCACGCAAAACTAAGCTTTTTAGTGTATCTCAACAGAAATATATGACAATAAATTAACCTCTTACATTTGGGAACTTAGTTCACAATGTATTATTTTGCATCTTGCAGCGAAACATGATTTGAGAAACTATGCAACGTCCATAGTCGTGCTGTGTTAATATTTAAATACATTGCCAAGCAGCCAAATCTCTGACATGCCGGAGTTACAAAGTAACTGCCCCCTGTTCCCAGTAACAGGGCCCTGTCCAAACCTGTGAAGACCTGGATGGGATATGCATTGTTGGACTTTAGAGATACACTGTGGAAACAGGCCCTTCAGCCCACTGAGCCCATGCTGACCGCCAATCACCCATTCACATGTTATCCCATTTTAGCATCCCACACACTAGGGCTTCTTCTCAGATTACTTAAGGCTTCTCAGGGCCTGTTCCTGTGCTGTGCTGTTCTATGCATCTCCCTACCCAGCAAATCCGTGGAGGAAGCTTCACCACAAAGACTTCAAAGGTTCAGATGACTGACCATCACTTTCCCGAGGACAATCAAGGATGGGCTATAAATTCTGGCTTTGTATAGTTTAGACATGCAGCATGGAAACAGGCCCTTGGCCCAACGAGCCTATGCTGACCATCAACCAGCCATTCACACTAGTTCGATATTATCCCATTTTGGTTTGGGCTCCCTCTCAGATTACTGCAATGGAAGTTTCTGAATTACTTTTAAGCAAGAAAGTGTGTACAGCTTGTATTCAAGCTCAACGTTTTCTTTGAGTTTACGAGATTAATAACAAAAACAAATGAAGAACACAAAAATAACTACCCACACCATTTGCAACCTGAAAGGTTGAGCATTGGGGTAGGTTAATAGCCCTGTCACATGGTGCAAGTTCATTCCAAGAGCTCTCCTGAGTTTAAAAAAAATCAAACTCGTGGTAAGCACGGAGAATGAACGTAACGGGTACGTCGGAGCTCGGGGACGTCTCTTAGCGCTAACAGCAGGCACTCGGGAAGGCTCGCTAACGGCAGGTATGCACGGGAAGACTCGTGAAGATTTTTCAACATGATGAAAAATGTCCACGAGAGCCCCGAGTACCGACGAGTGGCCATTACCGTAAATCTCCGAGTTCGAATCAGGCCAAACTCGGGAGAACTCGTGGAATGAACTCGTACCGTGGGACAGGGGTTT
The DNA here is from genome assembly GCA_963514005.1 of Raja brachyura. The sequence continues at coordinate 62,598,352 of OY740787.1, forward strand.
TAGTTAGAGATACAACGTGGAAACAGGCACTGCTGCCCACTGAGTCCATGCCATCCAGTGATCACCCATACACTAATTCTATCCTACGTGCTAGGGACATTTTACAGAAGTAAATTAACTGATAAACCTGCAGGTCTTTGGAATGTCAGAGGAAACCAGAGCACCTGGAGAAATTGGACCATCCAATGAACAATTGTGGAGATTTTTTGACATACTAGGTAAAGCTTACACAAAAATTATTAAGCAGCCAGGATGGAAATAGTATTTTGTATATAAAGTGCCAGTCCATCACAGGTACAGACCTCCCCACTATCGAAGAGATCAACTTTGAATCAAGGAATTGCAGATGTTCATTTACCAAAAAAGGCTCAAGATGCTGGAGTATCTCAACAGGTCAGGCAGCATCTCTGGAGAACGGTTGGGTGAGTTTTTGGGTCAAAACCTGTTGTGTAATGAGACCCATACAGAGGAGTACAACTTTTTTCATGGGGTGGAAGATTGCAACCTTCACGTGGTCCGTCCTGTTTCGACTTATGCAATCAACACGACGTGCACAAACAGAAGATCAAATAGAACAAGTTGTCCTACAACTTTAGGCTGTGCACGCCACACGAAAGAAGAAGAAGGAGTAACAACTCATAGTCGTTATTGTAACACAAGCAGAGGAAACATTACATGCCTCCGTAGTCAGCATCAAGTCTGACTGTGAGATAGTGAAGTGCTGTTATCAATAGTCCGGGATAGGGATGAAGATCCGGACTGGACTACATATGGAATGTGCAGTATGCATAATATGTGTGGTGATAGGTATAGGAGAGGCAGGCTAATATGGTTAATCTACAAAACCCTTCTTTAATTTGCAATTCTTAATTCTTTCAGTTCACACCTGTTCTTGTAAAGCAGCAACTCTACTGCTGCGCCACTGTGCCGCCCAATCAATCATGGCTGATCTATCAAAAAGTCAGGACTTTCATATGAAGAAAGACTGGATAGACTCGGCTTCTACTCGCTAGAATTTACAAGATTGAGGGGGGATCTTATAGAAACTTACAAAATTCTTAAGGGGTTGGACAGGCTAGATGCAGGAAGATTGTTCCCGATGTTGGGTCACAGTTTAAGGATAAGGGGGAAATCTTTTAGGACCGAGATGAGAAAAACATTTTTCACAGAGAGTGGTGAATCTCTAGAATTCTCTGCCACAGAAGGTAGCTGAGGCCAGTTCATTGGCTATATTTAAGAGGGAGTTAGATGTGGCCCTTGTGGCTAAAGGGATCAGGGGTATGGAGAGAAGGCAGGTAAGGGATACTGAGTTAGATGATCAGCCATGATCATATTGAATGGCGGTGCAGGCTCCAAGGGCCGAATGGCCTACTCCTGCACCTATTTTCTATGTTTCTATGTTTCCCCTCTCAACTCCATTCTCCTGCCTTCTCTCATAACCTCTGACACCTTTACTAAACAATTTGCCTTTCAAATAACCACCTCTCCTGTATTTATATATTATTGGCCATGCTCTGTCTTGCCCTTTCTATTTCTTGCTTTCTTGTGCCTCCCTCCCCCTTCCCCCATCAGTCTGAAGAATGATCCCGATACGAAATGTCATCTAATCATGTTCTCCAGAGATGCTGCCTGGCCACTGAGTTACTCCAACACTGTGTGTCTTTTTTTTGTAACTCCATTACTTACCAAGTCAAGGAGCTGAAATCATTTGGCATGAGCCCTCTCAGCTTTATACCACCCATTTTGATTTAATTCATTCACATGTAGCTATGGATACTATGAGTTTCAAAGTAAAAGAAGTACTGACACTTTTGAAAAATATAAAAGTGGATAAGTCTCCAGGTCCTGACAGGATATTCCCTAGGACATTGAGGGAAGTTAGTGTAGAAATAGCCGGGGCTATGACAGAAATATTTCAAATGTCATTAGAAACGGGAATAGTCCCCGAGGATTGGCATACTGCGCATGTTGTTCCATTGTTTAAAAAGGGTTCTAAAAGGAAACCTAGCAATTATAGACCGGTTAGTTTGACTTCAGTGGTGGGCAAATTAATGGAAAAAATACTTAGAGATAATATATATAAGTATCTGGATAAAGAGGGTCTAATTAGGAACAGTCAACATGGATTTATGCCTGGAAGGTCATGTTTGACTAATCTTCTTGAATTTTTTGAAGAGGTTACTAGGGAAATTGACAAGGGTAAAGCAGTGGATGTTGTCAATATGGACTTCAGTAAGGCCTTTGGCAAGGTTCCTCTTGGAAGGTTGGTTAAGAAGGTTCAACTGTTGGGTATAAATGCAGGAATAGCAAGATGGATTCAACAGTGGCTGAATGGGAGAAGCCAGAGGGTAATGGTGGATGGCTGTTTGTCGGGTTGGAGGCAGGTGACTAGTGGGGTGCCTCAGGGATCTGTGTTGGGTCCTTTGTTGTTTGTCATGTACATCAATGATCTGGATGAAGGGGTGGTAAATTGGATTAGTAAGTATGCAGATGATACCAAGATAGGGGGTGTTGTGGATAATGAAGAGGATTTCCAAAGTCTACAGAGTGATTTAGGCCAGTTGGAAAAATGGGCTGAAAGATGGCAGATGGAGTTTAATGCTGATAAATGTGAGGTGCTACACCTTGGCAGGACAAATCAAAATAGGACGTACATGGTAAACGGTAGGGAATTGAAGAATACAGTTGAACAGAGGGATCTGGGAATAACCGTGCATAGTTCCTTGAAGGTGGAATCTCATATAGATAGGGTGGTAAAGAAAGTTTTTGGTATGCTAGCCTTCATAAATCAGAGCATTGAGTATAGAAGCTGGGATGTAATGTTAAAATTGTACAAGGCATTGGTGAGACCAAATCTGGAGTATGGTGTACAATTTTGGTCGCCCAATTATAGGAAGGATGTCAACAAAATAGAGAGGGTACAGAGGAGATTTACTAGAATGTTGCCTGGGTTTCAACAGCTAAGTTACAGAGATAGGTTGAATAAGTTAGGTCTTTATTCTCTGGAGCGCAGAAGGTTAAGGGGGGGACTTGATAGAGGTCTTTAAAATGATGAGAGGGATAGACAGAGTTGATGTGGACAAGCTTTTCCCTTTGAGAATAGGGAAGATTCAAACAAGAGGACATGACTTTAGAATTAAGGGACAGAAGGTTAGGGGTAACATGAGGGGGAACTTCTTAACTCAGAGAGTGGTAGCGGTGTGGAATGAGCTTCCAGTGGAAGTGGTGGCGGCAGGTTCGTTGGTATCATTTAAAAATAAATTGGATAGGCATATGGATGAGAAGGGTATGGAGGGTTAAGGTATGAGTGCAGGCAGGTGGGACCAAGGGAAAAAAGTTGTTCGGCACGGACTTGAAGGGCCGAGATGGCCTGTTTCCGTGCTGTAATTGTTATATGGTTATATGTCAGCGACCTCATTGACAAGGTTATGTTCACCCACGTTTTCTCATTCTTTAATACTGAATTTCCAATTAACAGCATTTTGATACATTTTAAATGTATTAAATGGAATTTTAATTTAATCTTTATTGTTTTTTAATCTCTCCAATTATTTGAGACATTTAGAAATAATTAAAGGCTTTGAATCAGCAAAGTTATCAGCCTTTTGGCACTTGGCCCATCAGGTGAGATAGGGAAAGTTTAAAGGGAAATGTGCGGCACATATGTTTAATACACAGAGGGTGTTGAGTGCCTGGAACGCGCTGCCAGGGGTGGCTGTGTGGGCAGATAAGATAGTGGCGTTTAAGTGACTTTTCGATAGCCACATGGGAATGCAGGGAATAGAGCGATATGGATTACAGATAAGACTTGGTCTTGGCATCTTGTTCGGCACAGATATTGTGAGTTATAGGTTGGCTTTAAAATGGGTAGTCGAGGTCTGTCTAGAGACCTTCCTGAGGTGCCATGGCCGCGGAATCGGCAAGCCGCCCATTTGACCCGAGGACCACAGAGCCGCGAAAGAGCCACTGGAGATGTCGGACGCAAGGAGAAAGTGCCGGTAGGAAGTTGAACAGGGTCGGAAGCAAGAAATACCCCCGAGCAAAAGATGGTCAGGCGGGGAGAGGAACGTCGGTTTGTGGGCCGATCTGGTCGAAGGTGACGGAGGAAGGCCCTGCAGGAGCCTGGGGCTATCCTGGATCGGGAATTGCTCCTGTTGACAGAGTGTGCGGGCGGACTGGACTTTGGACCTTGGAAACAGCGCCAAAGCATGGCAGCCCCTGCATGTGTAAATATGCAAAAGTAATTTCACTGTGCCTGGGGTGCACGAGGGACTTTGGACTTTTTGTTTTGTTTTTGCACTATATTGGGTTTTTTTATTTATTCAACATTTTTGCTTGTTTGTTGCATTATCGATTCAGTACTGTGGTTATATATGTGTTGTGCTACTGCTCTAAGTAAGAATTTCATTGTTCCGTTTCGAGACATATAGCAATAAAACACTCTAGTTTTGAGATCATTGATTAGGGGTTTTTGAGAGAAACATCTATTTAAGTACACTATATATCGTATTGTCTATGCACTTAAATCAAAAAATGGCCGATGCCATTACAAGAACTTTATTGATTTTGGACATCTTATCATCAATAGACACCATTCTTCTATCACCCAATTACCCGGTGGACAGTTTATATTTAGTTTGTTCAGGATTTAGTCAGAAGAAAAACAACAGATACCACAATCGGGTGTAAAATGTCCCCGAACATCCAAAATAACATTACACTACTGGTAATTTGATCTGTACTATACATAAAACAGAAATAGAAGCTAAATCCCTCAGCTGCTTAGTCGTTCTTTTAAGCCCTAGCAAGGTGAGGTAGTGGCTCCACTCGCTGCATCATAGAAGCACAGAGACACCGGTTTGATCCTGACCTCGGATGTTGTCCGTGCATGGAATTTGCACGTTCTCCCTGTGACCGCTTGGGTTTCCTACAGATGCTCCGGATTCCTCCCACATCCCATACGATGTGGAGGTTTGTAGGTTAATTGGCCCCCTTTAATTTCCCCCCCAGTATTTTGAGAATGGATGCGAAAGTGGAATAACATGGAACTAGAGTGAATGGGTGATCAATGGTCAGCATGCACTGAGTGAAAAAGTTGATTGTTCAGTTCGTATTAAATCTTGCCCCTCTCACCTTTTAACTTATGTTCTCTGGTTCTTGATTCCCCTATCCTGGGTAAAAGACTGTGCATTCACCTCCCCCTCCCCCCCCCTCCCCACCTTCTATTCTCATGATTTTATACACTTTTATAAGATTACCCCTCCTACAGCCTCCTACACTCCAGGGAATAAAGTCCTAGACTGCTCAACCTCTCCCTCTAGCTCCGGCCCTCAAGTCCTGCAAACATCCTCGTAAATCTCTTTCCAGCTTAACAACATCCATAGTCTTAAGTTTTTACACATGTAGAGGGACAGACACATCAGCATTTACGAGCCCAGCCATGGCTTGTGCACTTTCGCAGTCATCCTGTGAATCCCCAGCACAAGAGGGGAATCAAAGATACGGCAAAGTTGCCAATGTAGGCTGAAGGAGTTCTATGTGGCCTAGTTTGCACAAATGTGTGAAAATATGAATCCAGATTATCCAAAGCTCTTAAACATCTCACTCATGCTTTCATGAAGGCTGGACAATTCCTTAAATACTTAATCTTGAATTACAGGCTATTCCGTCGTAAACTTCATCCAAATTATTGGAAGGTGGTCAGAGGTTGAAACGCAGGGCTTGAGAGAGCGATTAAAGCAGAAATTCCCACAACATTTAAGCATCTAGATGAGCACTTGAAATGCTAAAGCATTGAAGTGCTGGCAATTGGAATTAGTATGTATAGGTTCTTGATGGTCAGCATGGACTGTGTGGGCCAAAGGGCCTGTTTCAGCTCTGTTTGACTACAAAATGGTGGTCACACAAAGGATCAATGCAGTATAAACTTTTACCCAGAGCAGGACAATCACAAACCAGAGGACATAGGTTTAAGGTGAGGAGGGAAAGATTTAATAGAAATCTTTTTAGAATAAGGAGTAAGCCATTTAGAACGGAGATGAGGAAACACTTATTCTCACAGAGAGTGGTGAGTCTGTGGAATTCTCTGCCTCAGAGGGCGGTGGAGGCCAGTTCTCTGGATGCTTTCAAGAGAAAGCTAGATAGGGCTCTTAAAAATAGCAAAGTCAGATGATATGGGGAGAAGGCAGGAACGGGTACTGATTGGGGATGATCAGCAATGATCACATTGAATGGCGGTGCTGACTCGAAGGGCCAAATGGCCTACTCCTGCACCTATTGTCTATTGTGTAAATCTGACGGACAATTTTTTTGTACACAAAGGCTGCTGGGTATATGGAATGAGCTACCAGAGGAGGTACCTGAGGTAGGTACTATCGCAACATTTAAAGAACATTTGGACAAATACATGGAAAGGATAGGTTTAGAGAGATAGGTTTAGGGCCAAATGCAGGCAGGTGGGACTAGTGCAAATGGGGCATGTTGGTTGGTGTACACAAATTGGCCGAAGGGCCTGTTTCCATGCTGTATGACTCTATGACTCTTTAACTGATATCATGAGTAAAATAAGGTCACAACTGGATGGCAAACAGGTTGTATTTTGTAACACAGCATTCTGGAGTTGGAGAACCACATCTGAAGTATTTACAACTTGAGCCTAATTAGCTTTGCTTTACAGTTGCTCTAAGCCACACTGCATCGAGAAGGGGTGAAGAGTTAGCAGCAGTCTTTGATCGAGGAGAAAGAATCACGTAAATCTCTACTCCACAAGCTTGAGGTGCATTTGTTGAGTACATTCAGTGAATAATGGAAAGCAATAAATTATTTGACCTGTAGTTTAGAAATATAAATATTGGAAACAGGCCCTATGGCTCACCAAGTCTATGCTAATCATTGATTATCCAATCACACTAGTTCTATGTCATCCAACATTCTCACCCACACTCTACACATTAGGAGCCATTTTACAGAGGTCAATTAAACTACGAACCTCAAGATGGACACAAAATGCTATAGACAGCATTTGTTGTAAACCAGCAACCGCAGCTCCTTCCTACAAACTATAAACCTGCACGTCTTTGTAGTGTGGAAGGAACCGGAGGAAACCCACGCGGTCACAGGGAGAATATACAAACTCCATACAGACAACACTCATAGACAGAGTAGAACCCGGGTCTCTGGTGCTGTAACACAGCAATTCTACCATCACCGACATCAACAAACTCTTGAGACCATTTCTTCCCACAGATTTCAATTTTAATAAACACTGATAGATTTATAGCAATAATCAAGTGAAATTTACAACCAATGCTCCTGAATGCAGTGGACAATATTAATCTTTTAAATTGGACTGGTTTCTTCCACTGTTGAATGCATGGGGAGTTTGCTGAAGCAATGTGTTCTCAAAAGTGAAACGTTATTATCATCAGATTTTTTTTTGGGCACATTAAGGCGTACCGGCACCTCATAAAGTAAAACAAATTATTTCATTTTCCAGCAATGTGGCAAGTATGTTTAATGGTTCAATGTTGCTTTATTGTAATGAGTGCATTGCACAGTGAAATTCTCTTTGTATAGATTACACTTATATGATAGGCTTCAGGAAATGAAGCTGTACACATACCCCAGCAGACATTGACAGCACCAAAGTAGAGATGGTTGAAAGCTTCAAGTTCAGAGTAAATATCACCAGCAACTTGTCCTGGACAAGCCGTTTTGAAGCAATGACCAAGAAAACACACCAATGCCTCTACTTCCTTAGAAGGCTTGGGAAGTTTGGCATGTACTCTTGTGAAATTCGACAGCATTTTATCGGGATGCATCACAGGATGGTTTGGGAACAGCTCCATCCAAGGCAGCAAGAAGTTGAAGAGAATTGTGGACGCAGCCCAGACCATCACACAAACCAACCTGCCTTCCATTGATCCAACATGCTGCCTCGGGCAAGGCCACCAGCATAATCAAAAGCAAGTCACACCCTGGTCACTCCCTCCCATCAGGCAAGAGGTACAGAAGTGTGAAAATGCACACCTACAGATTCAGAGAAAGTATTTTCCCAGCTGTTATCAGGCAAATGAACCATCCTACCAACAAGTAGAGAGCGATCCTGAGCTACTATCAACCTCATTGGTGACCCTTGAACTCTCTTTAATCGGACTTTACCTTGCACTAAATGTTATTCCCTTTATCCTGTATCTGCACACTGTGGACACCTCCATTGTAATCATGTACAGTCTTTCCGCTGACTGGATAGCATGCACCAAAATACTCAAAATACACGTGATAATAAACTAAGCTAAACATGCACGTCGCCATATTTATTATTTGCGTATACTGGCGGCCTTTTGAGCTCAAAAAACAAACACTGAATATCACCACATGCTGACTTAATATTACCATCTGCCTATTCTGCATTCTTTGAATGAGTATTCACCTCACTCCAGTTCACTACACAATTATATATCTAATATAGTTTTCGAAGTGCTCGTCATGACTTAGACAACAGAACGGTACAAAACACCCGTCAATGGTGCCTCGCTCAGGGTGCCCACAGTAAACTCAGCAATATGGGTACCCATGAGTGCAAAGATGTGAGGGCAGGAAATGCGTTTCCAGCGTGTCCGCAAGCTGGTATCAGCAGGCATCACTGCATTTGGGAAGATAATACAAGGGTCGACAATGTCTAAAACCCAACAGGACATGCTCGCATTAATCTGCAATGCTTACTTTGAGGTTAACTGTATGAGGAAGATCGCTTTGCGGCCAACGTTACACCCAAAATTTGCAGGACTGTGTAGAGCAAGTAACATCCAGGCACCAAATTATTTATTCGGCAAAAATCTTCCTAAACAAATTAAGGACATTGATGCGAAGTCGAAAACAATTGGCCTTATAAAACCTTTCATCCCTGCTCCAAGAAAACAAGCAGGTTGGATACGCAGGGGGTTTGATTCCGGGGCAGGGACCAGCAGAGGGAGGCCAATAGGGTGAAAATATTATTTCCCAGTACAACCCAACCCTTATATTGGGAGAGAAGGAGACCTTCCAGGCCGTTTGCTGAGGTACAGGAACTTCATTCCGTCACAGATAAAACTTCTGGGGCCAACCTCCGGTTGGGGGTAGATTACAATTGTTTTATGATGAATGGTGCTGCATAACATCTGATCGGTTTATACTAGATGCTGTGTCAGGCTCTACAATAGAGTTTATGGGAGGAGTTGATCCATCTGTACAACATATGCCTAATAGAGTCTTGGTGTTTGCTGCACCAGAAACGCAGCAGGTAGAAGAAGAAATAAAAAATGTATTCCAGAAAGGACGGTTAACTATCCTCAACAATTTGTGTCCAATATATTCCCCAGACCGAAAAAACATGGGGGTTAGAGAGTCATTTTGGACCTCACACACTTAAATTCCTACGTTCAGTATAGGCATTTTAAAATGGACACCTTCAACACAGCAAAGCAGTTGTTGTCACACGGCTGCTATTTGAAATTTAGTTGGATGGGTCAGCTGTGGCAATTTAAAGCATTACCTAATGGGTTAACTTCAGGTCCTAGGCTGTTCACAAAATTATTGAAACTGGTACTGGCGTTACTGAGGGCTCAAAATCACATTGTAATGGCTTATCTAGGTGATATTTTAAAATTGTAAGTGCCACTCAGGACAGGAGCGGAAAACACGGGGGAGCCAGAGGGGACACGTCCCCCCCATGTTTTGAGAGGTGAGGGACATCCCCCCCAAATTTTTGTAATCCGGATTTTAAAATCTCCGCTTTCCGCGAGACAGTGGAGGTGGGACTGCTGATCGAGGGCGTCGATTGGACGAGAGAGACGTCGGTCAGCAGGCAATGAGAGCGGGACATGATGATTCAGCGCAATGAATGGGGGAGGGAGGAGTGGGGGGGGTGGGACTGAGGATAGAGTGCGGCGATTGGAGGAGGGAGACGTGGCGCTGACGTGCGCCTCATCCACAGCCAGGATCGATCCCGGCCGGGTCTCCGGCGCTGTCCCATCCCCACCCGAGTGCACTCCCCCCCCCCCCCCCCCCCCCACAGAGAGGTCGGGAGTCAGATGCGAGCTGTACCCCCAGGCCCGCAGCCAGCGCAGAGAAGCAGCGCAAAACCCAGCTCACTCTGCCTGTCCCGCCAGGTCAATCTGCCTGGGCTTGCGGGAAATATGGCCAGTGTGGAGAAGCAGCGCTGGTGTCCCATCAGTCCAGGCAGGGCTGTAGGTTAACCCGGCGAGACAGGCAGAATTGAGCTGCATTTAGTGCTGGATTGTGCCTCCGAAGCCTCGAGCATGTGTGTGTGAGTGTGCGCATGGCCGCCAAAAATTGTGTCCCCCGTCCCCTCCATGTTTTGATAGCGAGTTCCGCTCTTGACTCAGGAGACAGCTGAAGAATCGGTTTCAGCAACCACAAGCCTATTTGAAAGGCGAGGGTTTCTGGTCCATCCAACAAAATCTAAGTTACAGCCATCCCAAACAATTGATTATTTGGGGTTTGTCATTAATTCAGTCGGTATGTCAGTAACTTTGCCAACAGCTAAGGCTGTGGATATTACAAATGCCTGTACTAGCCCGCAGAGAAACCATATCCCTCCATCCGAGAAGTAGCCAGGGTTATTGGTAAATTGGTAGCAGCGTTTCCTGCTGTAGAGTTTGGACCTCTGCACTATCAAAGTCTGCAACGAGCCAGAGAACAAGCACTAAAAAAGCTTGCAGGTCATTTTGATAGGTCCATGCAGTTACCAACTACAGCCTTAGCTGAATTGCAATGGTGGATTATCAATGTTGCACAAGCTACTAAAAATATTTTGGTTCAGCAACCCACAGTGGTTTTACAGACTGATGTGAGCACTCTCAGATGGGGAGCTACGGACAGCGAGTCTAGCTGTGGTAGTAGATGGAGTGTCTAAGAGTGTTTAATTCTCCAAAGGCATGCTATAAATTATTTTGAGTTATTGGGGGCATTTTATGGATTAAAAGCTTATTGTTCCACAATGAATAATTCACACGTTCAACTCCAGGTTGACAATACCACAGCTGTGGCATATATCAATCACATGGGAGGAGTAAGGTCAGTATCAAGTGATAATGTGGCTAACCTACCAGGGAGAGATAATGTGGTGGCAGACAACAGGTCACGAAAGTTCAATGACAATATAGAATGAATGTTAAATCCAGAAGTTTTTAAAAAGATTGTCAGCTGCTATGGGTTACCAGATATTGATTTGTTCACATCCAGATTAAATCACCAGTTGCCTAAATATGTTTCATGGGAGCCGGATCCAGGAGCAGTAGCGGTGGATGCATTCTCGCTACATTGGGGACGTACATTCTTCTATGCTTTTCCCCCATTCTGCCTGATTAGGCAATGTCTCACCAAAATAGAGCAGGACTCTGCCACAGGCATTTTAGTGGTTCCAGACGGGCCTACACAGCCATGGTTCCCATTGGGGCTCAGAATGATGACAGCCATTCATGACGATCCCCAACTGCAGTAATTTGTTGGTACATCCAGTAACAGGAGAAAGTCATCCGTTACATGACTGTATTAATTTGTTAATCTGCAGGTTCTGACCAGACCATTACAAGGACTTGGACTGTCGGATAGGACCATGGATGTCATAACTGCAGCTTGGAGAGATAGCACTAAGAAACAATATATGTCTCATATAAATAAATGGGAAATGTTTTGTGTACAGTCAGATATATCTTATCATACTGCAAGCATACCGGATGTATTGGAGTTCCTTGCTATGTTGCATTTTCATCAGCACCTGAGTTATAGTGCCATTAACAGTGCTCAGAATGCTTTGTCCTCCAACTTAGGACACTTTTCAGAACAACAACCTACCGGGTCTCATCTGTTAGTATCCCAATTCATGAGAGGAATTATTAATATAAATCCTCCCAAGCCTAGATATACAGAAATCTGGGATGTCAGCATAGTTCTCACACTGCTTCAGCAATGGGCTCCAATTACGTCACTGTCTTTTCAGAAGTTAACACTTAAAGTGGTTATGCTCATGGCGTTAGTATCAGCACAACGAGTGTCAGTACGAACTATTTCTAGATGGTTAAAACGGGTTCTGGATTATGCTGGAATGGACACTCATGTGTTTAAATCTCACTCCACCAGGTCGGCATCAACATCCGCGGCGAAGGCGCAGGACGTGCCGCTCGACCAAATCCTCGGGGCTGGAGGATGGTCTAAAGAATCGACTTTCTCTAAGTTCTCTGACAAACAGTGCCAGGGTTTGGGCATGTTGTGTTCCATTTAATTTGGGTTGCTTTGTTTTCATATCATTTCTTTGTAACTTCCCCCTGGGAAAGAGGGGTTATTACTTTCTTGTGTTATTATTATTATTAAAATAGCTATTGAATAATTTGAAGCAATGTTCAATATATTATTGATTCACTACTGTGTCAACTGAAGCAGTGTGTCGTATTGAGTGCATCTACGGCATGAAATCAGAGATTTGAAATCTTCACGTAGTCACTCACGTGACTCCGAAGTAAAATAGTAAGATTAAACAAGAATTTACCAGTTCGAAGTTTGATCCTTATTTTATGAGGAGTTACGATGAGGGATTACGTGCCCTCCGCTCTCGGCCCTCATAATCAAAAGGATCATCTGGTAGTTCTAGTCTTCTGAAAGCCTAACTATCTTACTTCGGTTATCGGTTTTCTGTGTTTTCACGTCGCTGCTTTGAAGTATGATGCGCCTGGCGGGGCTTCTTCACGTAATCCCTCATCGTAACTCCTCATAAAATAAGGATCAAACTTCTAACTGGTAAATTCTCGTTTAATCTTACTATTTTAGGTGAATCCTCTTAACCCCTCTCACGACCTCCCTCCTCTCTCTCCCACCCCCACCCTTTTTCTTTCCTTCTCCCCTGTGCCCCACCAAGACGCTCACCTATTTCTCCCTCCCACTCTCCCCTTCCTCCTGCTACATCCCTCCCTCTAGCTTCGCAATTCACAACTCTTCAATACTATTTCACATCGCCTGCTTTTATGTCTGGCGCTGTGAGGCAGCAGCTCTACCGCTGCACCACTGTACTGCCCTGCTCTGTCGAGTTTGGGCAACTGACTCAGGACCAGTCGACAGAGCCACAGCACAAGCAAACACAGACTGGTTTGGGTCGGTATATATTCGGATGAAACATTCAGGCTTGGGTCAGTTCACGTAGTACTATTCCAGCCTAGCTCTGTACTTTCGCCAGTTCACAATGATTTGCATTCATTCTGTTCTCCACAGTATCACTGTATACTGGTCCACCACCGATTTATCGGCACCCTTGGATCCAGAGTCTCTGGATTATCCATTTTGCCGGACCAACATAGGTCACGGCCTCCGAGAAGAGTCCGACGGTACTGAAACGGTCTGCCTAGGGTGTTTGGCAGCCAAGATACCGGCCCGCAAAGTTGGCCTTGCAAGTCGGCTATGGGAATGGAACTGCCGAATCCAGAGCCCCAGGTACAGAGGGCAAGTTCGACCCGCCGATCGGCCGCAAAAGTCCCGATACGGCCGAGATCAGCCACCTCACCCGGCCTAGCCTCCACATTTTCGAGAGGACATCCGGGGGGGGAATTCAAGTCCGCTCGTAATTTTGTCCAGATTAAAGGAAACCACCAGTTGCCGGAAAATCTGTGGTGGATCGGTACAGCAAAGCAAGTAATTTGTTCCAGCTTTCCTGCAAATTCCTCTTGGTTCTGACATGCAGTGATGTTTTACTGCACTGCAAAAACAACACATTCTATATTTTAATAATGTCGATTAGAATTGTTGCAATTATTTTTTAATAATGATAAACATCCAATTTTCTTAGTGTCTTAGGTTATCTTTAACAACAGGGTACTTATATTTTCCACATTTTAAAAAAGGATAATTCACACACCATAAAAAAGTAAAATCAGACACAGATTTTGTAATTAAGTAATTTGGCACTCTAATGTAATCTGAGATCACCAATCATTTATAATTATAAATGATGGAACTAATATTCATGGTAATGCAAATGTGAATAGCATCTAATTTAAATATCAGCACAGATTATGCGATAAGATTTTAAATTTAACAACATGCAAACTTAAAATGCTCATTTACAACCATTGGTACAATTTGGATTGTATCTATGACAGTATATCAAACCCCTGATTATTGAACAATAAAATTCAGATCAAAGCCTAAAATTGTTGCTGTGCTTTAAAAAAGGTTCAAACCTCTTAAAAAATATCAAGGTGTGATCAATAATGAGTGAAGGAATGTGAAACCAACAACTCATAATAACAGTGGCTCAAGATTAAAGGCACAACGTGCTGGAGTAACTCAGCAGGTCAGGAAGCATCTCCAGAGAACATGGCAGGTGATGTCTCTGGTTAGTACCCTTCTTCGAAGATAGACGCAAAATGCTGGAGTAACTCAGCGGGGACAGGCAGCATCTCTGGAGAAAAGGAATAGGTGATGTTTCAGGTCAAGACCTTTCTTCAGACTGAGGTTGATGAGCAGGCACGTGCTGTCAGGGTAGGCAAGGTAGGCACTGCCTAGCCTGACTAAAATTATAAAATGGTAATTATTAAATATAAATAGTAAAGGCACGGGCGAATTATGCCTACCCAAGAGATCGATCTCTTAGGTAGGCATAATTCTCCGTGCCTTTCATGCGCAGTACATATAATACTCGAAAGTCTGTGCAGCCCACGTGCCATCAACGCTGTTTCAAGCCTTCAATGACAAGGTGAGCTGAAGGCAGCTGAAATTCTGCCTTTGCACCATGGACTGTGTACTGCGCATGCGCAGCGCAAGTTTCTTAGCGGGTTTTTCAAACATGGATTGTCATTATCTTAAGAGTATCTTAAGAAACAAAGAGAGAAGAATGGAGTTTGTGTACAAATAATGTGTTAAGTAGATTTCTTTGAGCTATATGTTTTTAAATACCGTATTTCCCGGCAATGAAGACGCAATTTTTTACCCAAAAATAAGGCAAAAATAAATGTACATGCGTCTTGGAGGCTGAGGGTTAGGTTGTTAGCCAAGAAAGATAGACTTGGCTATCCTTCAGTACAGCATCTTCAAGAACGATGTTACGTAAAGCACGTAAAGGTTCCCTGTACCCTCTATAGGTGACAATAATAAACCTAAACCTTGAAACAAAGTCCAGTTACGTCATTGGACTTGCATTGAAAAGATGAAATTGAGTACAATAAATGTTCATATCATATGGAAATTCTCACGACATAATGCCATCAGAATCTGCAGCGTGTAGGTCTGTTGCTACGCAGAATCCAAATGATAATGGTTTCCCAAAAGATAAGCAACCGAATAGCCATCTGCACTGCTGATAAAAGTGTGCCAAAACCTAACGGTATTTTGTTCTGGAGAATCGACTTGCATATCCTATTATTATTGCAGAGCCACATAATGAATCCATTTGTATGAAAGCGCCAGAGACCAACACATTCACTGGCAACATATAACATCCCTGGATTTGTGCCCAAATCATTTTGCTATTTAATAATACAAACATAATCATTCCTTAGTTAAGTAACAGTCTCCAACCAATTTGGGCAGCAGGAATAAAGACTTCAGAAGAAAACAACGCGAATTGCTTAACTTGGCAACGTTTTGGGAAAAAAAGTTTAGACTAAAGAACTTTCAGATTTTATTGCCTGTCATTTGGCCGATGTCAGTGTCTATTTTCAGCATCAAATCCGAAATTCTCAGCAGAGAGAGCAGCATCTCTGCCAACTCTTGAAAGGAGACACTCAATTAGTCTTACTCCTCTTTCTTTATTCGGTGCTGCAATTTCTTCCTCCTCCCTCTCCTGCTGACAGCTACATTGAATTAATGCCACCCGCTCTTTCATGCAGTGGACTGTAGTTTATTGTGGCTTTTAATGTAAAAAAAAAAACTTTCTTCCTTTTTATCCTTTTGCCAATAAGTCTTTAGCCTACACTTACTGATCTTGCTCCCAATAGTAAAGGTTTTGTGTTATTTAAAAATAGAAAGCAAAAAAAAATTATTAGACCACATTTGAAATATAGCATACAGTTCTGATCACCCTATTACAGGAAAGATGTGGCTGCACAGTGATGCTGCGGTAGAGTTGTAGCATTGTAGCTCCAGAGACCCGAGTTCGATCATGACCATGGGTGCTGTCTCTACGGAGTTTGTACGTTCTCCCCGTGACCATGTGGGTTTTCTCTGGGTGCTCCAGTTTCCTCCCGCAACAAAAGATGTATGGGTTTGTAGGTTAATTGGCTTCTGTCAATTATGTATTGTCCTCAGCGTGTAGTGTACGGGGTGATCAATGGGCGACATTGACTCAGTGGGCCAAAGGGCCGGTATCTCCAAAGACTAATGTGGAGGCTTTGGAGAGGGTGCAAAGGTTTACTAGAAGGCTATCTAGATTAGAGAGTTTTCTCCAAAACAGTAAGATTATGGCTGAAGCCACTTACATTGGAAAAGTTCCAAATATTTATGATAGAAAATGCACTCATGCAGAGATTGAACTTGTTCCATTGAAGCAGGAGGGACTGAATAAATTTAATTAACTGTTTTTTTAGAAATACAATGCGTTTGATAGATTCAACTAAATGTTATCTTCTTGTAATTTAGGGGGGTGGGGGGGTAAAGTGATAAGGGATCCTACTTTAAGATGGTTGGAAGGAGTACATTAAGGAACTTTATGCAAAATGCCTTTGTAAAAAGAGGTAACCATATAAACCATATAACAATTACAGCACGGAAACAGGCCTTCTCGGCCCTTCCAGTCCGTGCCGACCACTTACTTTCCCCTAGTCCCATCTACCTGCACTCAGACCATACCCCTCCATTCTCTTCCTGTCCATATACCTATCCACTTTACTTTTAAATTTAAAATCGATCCTGCCTCCACCACTTCCTCTGGAAGATCATTCCACACAGCCACCACTCTCTGAGTAAAGAAGTTCCCCCTCATGTTACCCCTAAACTTCTGTCCCTTAATTCTCACGTCATGCCCTCTTGTTTGAATCTTCCCTACCCTCAATGGGAAAAGCTTATCCACGTCAACTCTGTCTATCCCTTTCATCATTTTAAAGACCTCAATCAAGTCCCCCCCTTAACCTTCTGCGCTCCAAAGAATAAAGACCTAGGTGATGGAACATTCAATGAACAAGGGTCCAGACCCAAAACATTGCCTGTGCATTCCTTCCACAGATGCTGCCCAATATGCTGACTTACTCCAGCACTTGGTATTTTATGCAAGATTCCAGTATCTGAGGATGTTTCCACTGGTAAGGGAGTCTAGGACCAGAAACCATAACCTCAGAATAAAAGGACGTACCTTTACGATGGGGATGAGGAGAAATTTCTTTAGCCAGAGGGTGAGGAATCTGTGGAATTCATTGCCACAGATGGCTGAGGAGGCCAAGTCATGGGGTATTTTTAAAGCGGATATTGACAGGTTCTTGATTCGTAAGAACGTTAAAGGTTGAGTGGAAAAGATAGATCTAATGTCAAAACAGACTTGGGCCGAATGGCCTAATTCTGCTCTTACATCTTATGATTTGCAGTTCCTTACTTCTCCAATGCTTTATCTTCTGCTTAACATGAAGATTTCCATAGGAACAATGGATAAATATTTGAAGCGAGAAAACATCGCAGAGATCTACAGGAGTCGCTGCCTCAAATAATTAATGATTATTATTTATAATGAGAAACTAAGTTCCTATCAGCAACACATTTGATTCTTTTTGAAACAAGGAACTACAGATGCTGGTTATTACTCCAACACTTTGTGTCCTTTGATGTAACTCAGCAGGTCAGGCAGCATCTCTGGAGAAAATGGATAGATGACATTTCAGGTCAAGACCCTTGACCCAAAACATCATCTACCCATGTTGTCCAGAGAAGCTGCCTGACCCGCTGAATTACTCCAGCGTCTTGTGACATTTTATTCTTGACGACTCTGGTCTTAGAGCACAGGTCTGACTTTTACGATTGTCTGATTTGGCCTGCTTCAATGGCCTTGGGCAGTACCCCAGCACCATTTGAAATATTTTGTCCCAGTGTGCTGCCAACTGGAACTTTCAAGCAGAGCTTCTACAAATTTGTCTCGCAGTTTGCTTGCACCAGAAAACTATAGGGAAAGAAAAGATTGAACTAGACTATGTTCATTTATGTTTCATGAACTTTCAATAAGTTTCCAAAGGGAAACTTTGCTCCATAAGCAAGAACATAGAACTTAAAACAGGAGAGGTGAGAACTTAACTCCTCAGACCTGCTCCCACATTAAATGGTTGATTCAATCTCAACCTCAACAACAACTGACTGCTCGCTCCCCATTGCCCGCAACTCCATTGTTGTTTAAATGTCTGCCCATCTCTACCTTGAATACATTTCATGATTTCACCTCTACTTTCTGTGGTAGAAAATCCCAAAGATTCGTAAGTCTCAAAATAATTCCTTCTCACCCATCTGAAATGGGTGACTCCCCAACCCCCATCCCATATGCCTTCTATTTTTAAAAGGGAAACATAGAAACATAGAAACATAGAAATTAGGTGCAGGAGTAGGCCATTCAGCCCTTCGAGCCTGCACCGCCATTCAATATGATCATGGCTGATCATCCAACTCAGTATCCCGTACCTGCCTTCTCTCCATACCCTCTGCTCCCCTTAGCCACAAGGGCCACATCTAACTCCTTCTTAAATATAGCCAATGAACTGGCCTCAACTACCCACTGTGGCAGAGAGTTCCAGAGACCCACCACTCTCTGTGTGAAAAAAGTCCATCTCATCTCAGTCCTAAAGGATTTCCCCCTTATCCTTAAGCTCTGACCCCTTATCCTGGACCTCCCCAACATTGGGAACAATCTTCCTGCATCTAGCCTGTCCAAACCCTTAAGAATTTTGTAAGTTTCTATAAGATCCCCTCTCAATCTCCTAAATTCTAGAGAGTATAAACCGAGTCTATGCAGTCTTTGTTCATAAGACAGACCAGACAGAAAGACTTTCCAATTTATATCATGTTGATCCTCAATCTTATTTTTCAATAAATTCCCCTCGTATTCCTTTATATTCCAACAACAGACCATTCTGCTTGAGCATTCTCCAAATGTCAAGCCTTTCACCTCAAAAACCAACCCAGTGATCCTTCCCGGCATTTGCTCTAATGCAAATATATTATAAAATATAATGCAAAAAAACAGGTTCCCATTTAATCTTTCCCATGTCACCTTAAACCTACATTCGCTGGCTCTTGATTCCCCTACTATGCGTAAAATACTCCGTATCGATACCCTATCAATTCCCCTCATGATTTTATGCAGCTCAATGAGATCATCCCTCTGCCTCCTGCGCTCCATGGAGGAAAGTCCCAGCCTGCCCAGCCTCTCCCTGTAGCTCAGGCCCTCAAGCCTTGGCAATATCTTCGTAAATCTTCTCTGCATTTTTGACTCCTGCCTGGTTGTGAGGAAGGGCCAGTTCCTGTGCTGCATACTACCACGTTCTATGAGGTTATGGCGTAACTTTACAAAACACTGTTGCAGAAGGAAAGCTTAATCAGAGTTGCACATTTCAGAAATGGTCAATTTGTAGCCTCGGACATTCTAAGAAATAGAATCACAACCAGCAAAGCAGATTCCAAAATTCTTGCTTGCATCTTCTTTCTAAGATTAATACCTCAAGCACCAAGATGTGATAATGTATTGATATTTTCTTTAAAATGCATTTTCTTTATTTGCCTGGTATCTCATGTGGAACTAATGGTTCTGATGATATTCACAAAACATGACATTCAGCTTTGCAAAAATCTAATTTGATTAACACCTCTTATCTGCTGCTTCACAGAGCCAGAGACGTAGGTTTGATCCTGACTATGGGTGCTGTCTATACAGAGTTTGTACGTTCTTCCTGTGACCACATGGGTTTCCTCTGGGTGCTCCAGTTTCTTCCCACATCCCAAAGACATACAGGTTTGGAAATTAATTGGCTTCGACAAAAATTCAAAATTATCCCTAGTGTGTAGGAAAATGCGAGTGTATGGGGTGATCGCTGGTCAGTGCAGACTCTGCGGGCTGAAGGGCCTGTTTCCATGCTGTATCTCTAAAGTCTAAAGACTGTACAATTGCTGTGTGCAGGGAGTGGATGCCAAAGTGGGATAACATAGAACTAGTGTGAATGGGTGATCCATGGTTTGAATGGACCCAGTGGGCCAAAGGGCCTTTTCCATGTTGCATCTCTACAAACTAAAAAAAAGTTGAATGACATTAACATTGAGGCAAAATACTTATTCGATTTAACCTGTTATCTTGACACCCTCTGATGTACTAAAATTAACAAAAGTAAGGTTAACAAAATATTCCCATGAAAATATAAATTATACACAATTTCTGAAATCTGATACAACACTACCGCTTACAGCAATTCCAAACAGTTTTAATCAATTTCATTTATATTCAATGAGCGTAAAAGATTACATTCAATATTGTTGACCTGGAAATCAGGCAATGAGCCACCACGTTTTAATTAGTTTTTATGTAAAAGATAATGCCACATAACCCTCAAATTTATCTCTCATAGTTCACCATCATAGTTGCTTCTTAAAAGGAAAATTGTATCCATTTTACAAATTTAACTGTGTAATTACTTTTAGCAGACGTTCAGTAAAATGGACATAACTGATGTTTGAAAATTAAAATAATTCTAACAAAATGTAGCTGTAAACGATTTGTATTATTTGTCAGGAATTCTCACACCACTGGCTGCACCAATAAAAACCGAAATAGCCGGAAACGTTCAGCAGATCAGCATCAGTGAAAAATGAATTAGAGTGCAGCATGATGGCGCAACGGTAGAGTTGCTGCCTCCCACCCCCAGGGACCTGGGTTCGATCCTGACGAAAGTTGCTGTCGGTACATAGTTTGTATGTTCTCCCTATGACTACATGGGTTTTCTCCAGGTGCACCAGTTTCTTCCCGCGCTCCAAAAACTTACAGGATTGTACGTTAATTGATTTTGGTAAAATTGTAAATCATCCCTAGTGTGTAGGATAATGGTAGTGTAAATAATGCTAGGGCAAATAAATACATGATGGGTCTTTGGCCCAAACATTATGGAAGGCACTATATACTCAATACTCTGAATGGTGAAGACCAATGTACCAAAAGCCTTTTAGATTACCCTATCTACCTGTGACACCACCTTTAAGAAACAATGAATCCTAGATCCCTCTGTTCACAACACTCCCCAGAGTCCTTCCATTCATTCTGTAGGTCCTGCCTATGTTAAACATTCCAAAATGCAAAACCTCACATTTCTCTGCATAAGTTCCATCAACCATTCCTCAACCCACCTGGCCAATTGATCAAGATCCTGCTGCAATCCTTTAACATTCATCTTCCCCATCGTTTGGCGTTTGACATTCTTCGTCACTATCTGCAATACCACCCACTTTTGCCTGCAAATATCATCTGCAAACTTGCAAATCTTACCATGTTTTTCTCATCCAATATACTGTAGATGACAAACAGCAATGGGACTCACACCAAGCCCTGAGGCACACCACTAGTCACAGGCCTCCAGTCCAAGAATCAAACTTTCACCATCACCCTTTGCTTCCTTCCATAAAGCCAATTTTCTATTCATTCAGCTATCTCTCCTTGGAACCTATGCAATCTAAGCTTTCAGAGCAGCCTACCATGTGGAACCTTGTCAAATGCATCAGATTAGCATAATGTCAGATACAGTAGAAGTGAATAGCAGTGGTGCACTGAGACAGCATACACAGTCGCCAGTTTTCGGCACCATTTTCAAGATCATGTGCAGCAAGAGGACATAGGTTTATCTTGGCATAGACATTGCGGGCCGAAGGGCCCGTTCCTGTGCTGCACTGCACTGTTCAATGTTCAGTCCTGATACAAAGCGTATGATATGCAGGCAGCCACTTCTGATCCTGATGCAACCTACCACAGGCAAACCGGGAGCATCAAACGTCAAAATCTAACATTTAAAGAAAAATACTGCCGAGCTGTGGGAAGATAGATTAAGTGGTTCTTTTTTAAAGCTGGTTCAAGCATTATGGGCTGAATAACCTCCCACTGCATTTCATAATTATAATGATTAAGTGCGAGGAAATAGCCTTGAATATCATAGCCATCTTAAAGTGTTGCTAAACAGAATCCAGGTAATTGCAAGATATAAGACTGGTGCAATTCCAATCATCTGCAGCCAAGAAGGAATTCTACTCTGCTCCCTCCAGAAGTCCATTACATTATCAATGCCAGCTCAATCCCCTGCACCTGACATTAAAGTAATACTTCAGAGAACAGCACAGTGATGGTTATAGACCTTGACAACATCCTACCTACAGTTTTGATAAGCTGAATCAGCCATCCTCTGATCTCAACTTACACCAGAATACTAACTCCGACCTAGTACATTCCACCCACAGGAAACAAAAGCAATCAATTTATCCGAGTCTTCACCCAGTTTACAATAACCAAAGACCAATAAAAGTTCTGGGCAACATGGGACTGCATGAAAAGTATCACCACAGTTGTGCAAAGCAAGTTTGCAAGCACAATCGTTTTCCTTTGAGAAAGTGGCTGAAAACTCACTTCAAATATTAAAATCTATTATCCCAACCAACGTCACCTGGCGACAACCTGCGTCATCCTGGCACCAACCTACGACAGGAAAAGACAAGCTACATCAAGCCCACAGTCGGTAAAAAGTTTTGAACATTTCAAAATGTAGCAACAACCAGAAAAACGTTACGACTGTTTAGGCGACTTGAGTGGACTACTCAAACCATACAGACGTCACACAGCGACCATGTGCAAACAGCCTAGTCGCCTGTAGTCACGGAAAAAATCGCCTAAGTGGGACAGGGGCTTTACATGTTGCACATCACCATTTGTAGCCATTTACCGATGAGAAGGCGGTTCTTTAGCCAGAGGGTAGTTTAGTTTGGTTTGGTTTGGAGATACGGTGCGGAGACAGGCTCTTCGGCCCACCCGAGTCCTCACCGCCCACAACACCTCATTCCATAGCAATATCCTACACACTAGAGACAATTTACAGGTCAATTAACCTACAAACCTGCAAGGCTTTGGAATGTGAGAGGAAATGAGACCACCCGGAGAAAACACAGGCAGTCACAGGGAGAACGTGGGAACTCCATACAGACAGCACCCGAGGTCAGGACGATGGGCTCCGTGAGGCAGCGACTCTACCGCTACACCACTGTGCCGCAGACGGCTATGGAAGTCAAGTCATTGGGTGTTTTTAAAGCAGAGATTGATAAGTTCTTGATTAGTAAGGGTGTCAATGGTTAGGGGAAGAAGGCAAGAGAATGGGGTTGAGAGGGAAGAATGGATCATTACAGCATGACTGAATGGTGGAGCAGACTTGATGGGCCAAATGGTCTAATGCTGCTCCTATGCCTTATGGTCTTATGACCCTCTGCAGGGCAGGATTTTAGCTCTGCCTTGTCCAGATAGTTCAGCACATTCCAGCTGACCTACTCCCAGTTGTAATTCTCACAAATCCCCCCCCCCCATTCATTCCTATTCGTACGATCTTTTAATTAAGCAATACCCCAGTTTTAAAATCCAATCAATGTAGTCACCGTGGAAACAAAGCTTGGGAATGATAGTTGAAAATATGAAAGTTGTATAATGTAGATAACTCATTAAAGTTGACAGTTATAGCAAATGCCTGCTGTTTGTTACATGAAAAAGCACTGATGGAAAAAAAAATCTGCCAAGTCTTGTATTTATATAACAATTAGAACATAGAATAATACAGGTCCTTCAGCCCACAATGTCTCTTCCGAACATGATGCCATGATAAACTAGCCTCATCTGCCTTAATGTGATCCATACGCCTACATTCCCTGCATATCCATGTGCCTGTCTAAAAGTATCTTAAACAGCCTCCACTGCCACCCCTTGCTGCCTGTTCCAGGAACCCACCACCCTCTGTGTAAAAAACAACTTGCCCCTCCTTTAAGCTTTGCACCTTTCACCTAAAATCTATGCCCTCTAGTATCTGATTGGTTATGACCGTTTGTCCTATCTGTTCCTCTCATAATTTAATATGGTTCTGTCAGGTCTCCCCTCAACCTCCCACATGATAGACACAACAATCCATGACGCTTAGTCAATCACTCCTTCTACCTTCAAATCCAGGCAGTATTCTGGTAAACCTCCTCTGCACCTTCTCCAAAGCCACCACAACCTTCCTTTACTCTATCTGCTTGTGTTGCCACTTTCAGTGACCTATGGACTAGAATCCCAAGATCCCCCTGCACATTAATGCTGTTAAGGGCCTTGCCAACAACTTGATGCTTATCCCTTACATTTTAAAATAACATAATTTATAAATAATAAAATATCCCAAGTTGTTCCACACCAGTATACAATGATCCAGCTATCTCCACAATCCTACTCGACAGGAATACTCTACTTGGTCTTCTCCTGGATATATCAAACTCACACTAGTTCTATGTTATCCCACTTTCCCATCCACTTATTACATGTTAGGGGAGCAATTTTACAGAGGGCAATCAACCTACAAATCCACATGTGTTTGGGATGTGGGCGGTAACCAGTGCACCTGGACAAAACCCACGCAGTCACAGGGAGAACGTGCAAACTCCACATAGACACCACCCGAGGATCATATCAGCAAACACTAGGAAATATACTAGAAATATCAAGAAACTTTAAATATTGCAAATTAACTTCAATGTTTCATAACTATGTATCTGAAATGCAGATCTTGAACGTCACAGCACTGAAGAAAAAAAAATACAGTACAAGGCCCAGGTATTCTCGGGAAATTTGAAAATCCCTCAATAGTTTACACTGGGATTATAGCCCTCAGAAGTAATCTTACACCACAGCTTCCCGACGGCTCAAAAACTAAAAATTAAATAGGGGAAGTAAGCATGTATATAGATGCACAATATATTAACCTGTTCAGTGCCATCCCAGGGTATATTTGGGTCATGGCCAATAGTGAGAAAAAAAAACTTGGTATTGAACAGGTTAAGATCCAATAGTCTATACAGGTCCACCACTGATTTTCCTGAAACCGGTGGACTGGCACCTCCTTTAATCCGGACAAAATTATGACAGAGCACTTGAAATCTCCCCCAGATATCGCCCCAAAAATGCGATGCCGAGGTCGGGCGAAGCGGTCGATCTCAACTTCATCGGGACTTCCATGGCCGATCGGCGAGTCAAATTTGCCCCCTGCGGCGGGGGCTCCGGGAACTCCAGTCCAGCCGTAGTCGGCAGATCCATTCCCATAGCCGACTTCCGAGGCCAACTTTGCAGGCCGGTATCTCGGCCCCTCAGCGGGCGAGGTGGACCGTTCTGGTACTGTTGAACTCTGTTCATCCTGCTAAATGGATAATCCAGAAAGGCTCAGAGGGTGCCTTTCTACACAGAGGGTGGTGTTTATGGAAGGAGCTGCCAGAGAAAATAGTTGAGGGAGATACAATAACAACATTTGAAAGACATTTGGACAGGTTCATGGAAAGGAAAGATTTAGGGAGATATTGACAAAAAGCAGATAGGTGGGACTAGATTAGATGGGGCATCTTGGTCAGTGTGGGCAAGTTGGGTTGAAGGACCAATTTCCTTGATGTATGACCCTATAATTATATTCCAACCCCGACCTCGGGAGAATAAAGAGGAAGGATATTGGACTTTTTTGCCTTCCATCACAGTGATGAACGTGGAGAATCCGTCGTGGTGGATGTTTATTTTAACTTTTATGCAGTTGTGTGTCTTGTTGCTTTTTTTTTTAAAGTATGGCTGTATGGTAATTCAAATTCCACTGTACCTTAATTGGTACATGTGACAATAAACTGACCTTGAAACCCTGAATTCCATTTACAGGC
Organism: Raja brachyura; assembly: GCA_963514005.1. The sequence goes on from OY740787.1 coordinate 62,624,254, forward strand.
TTATCCACAGATGCTATATCTTATTAACTTCTGTGCTGGATATTTATCACCAGAACCAATGCATGATTGAATTAGTATGCAGGGCACTTCTAATTTCAACAGTCTGAAGATGACCTGGAACAAACAAAATTGAGTGCTATGAAATGTAATGCGTGTAATACAGTATATTAATTGGCAGTACATTTAAGGACATCTTCCTATGGAAATAAACTTAAAATTCCAATTGGAGGTAAAGATGGGTTTTAATGTTAAATTATTTGGATAATATGGTTGAACCAAAAATATGTTTTCATATTATTGGTCTAGGGATCAATATTGTCATCAAGGAGGCATCAGTTTCAAATCCATCTTATTATGCAATGACTGCTAATATCTAAAGAAGCATATTGATTTTTCTATTATTCATAGTCACCAATAGTCTTGTGTCTTATCGGAATTTTTTGACACCCTTCATCATTTAGACGTGTTATTCATCCCTGAAGACACAGCCAGGACTCAGACCAAGTATTCATACAATCCTGTCTGTACACTGACAGAGAATTACTTTGACATGACGACATTTCCAGTTTAAAAAAAGACAGTTATGAATGCCAGATGTAAAAAAAAAGAGCTTGACTTTCATTTGAATGGTTTGTAGTATTATCCAAATGCAGTAGACCCTCGTAATAACAGACCGCTATATAGTGGATTTTGGTTATACGAGACAGAGACTTCTGTTGCAAGCCCCCCTCCCCGTCCTTCTTAAACGTTGCGATAGTTCCAGACTCAACTACCTTCTCTGGCAAATTGTTCCATACACCCATCACCCTTTGTGTGAAAATCAGGTTCCTATTGAATCTTTCCCCCCTCACCTGAAACCTGTCCTCTGGTTACCGATTCCCCTCCTCTGGGCAATATATTCTGCTTTTACCCGATCTATTCCTCTCACGATTGTGTACATGAAGGCGTCATGAGTACCAGTCCAGTCCTGTATGCACCACGTGTATGGCTGGGGTTCTGCGGCTCCCCACCCGGTGAATTTCCGCTGGCTTATCTCCTCCCCACCAATCCCCACCTCCAACACTGCGTTTCTTCCCTCCCAGCCGTGGGTTAAGCTTTACCTCCCTAGTTAATTTAATGTGAACAATCGGCAATAACAGACAACATCCCCCCACCCCCCCCATATGGTCCATTATTGCGAGGGTTTACTGTACTTCAACTTGGTCACTGTTGTCGACTTCATTGCCAGCTGTGCCAAACCCTAGTCTCTGCATTAATATTCAAAAACACAGCAAGGCAAGCCAAACATTACCATTGCAAAGTTTAATTTAAAAAAGAAAACGAGAGAAATTGAACGGCCCCCAAAATCAGACACAGGGATTACAATGAATAATGAACACGACCCAATTGATTGCAATGTGATCAATGAGGCAAACCTTTTGCTGTCTGATCATTTGAAGAAGGTAAAAGTTATTTGCCTTCCATCACAGTGGGGAATGTGAGGTTGCCGAAAAACAAGATGGGCGTGCTGTCTGTTCTGGTAAGGACTCGGAGGGAGTGCCTAGAATGCAGTGATCTCGGTGTTTGCGGGAACATGGTGCCATGAGAACATCCTGGAGTCTGGTGCGAGTGTGAACAGCATTGTGACTGTTCGGGTGGACAGGGACTGCAGAGAGAGTGACAGCGGTCGGTGGAAGAGAATGTGTGTGGCCCGGACATTGAACTGATGGCTGTGGGCCTCCGCTTATGCTGCGTGCCCTGGGGATTCACACACGCCGCTGTGGTGGCTGTTTATGTTTAATCTTTATGTAGTTTTGTATCTTGTTGCTCTTTTAGTATGACAATGGTAAATCAAATTTCACTGTACCTCGGTACAGGTGACTATAAAGGACCTTTGAACCATTGAATTAAATTAAAACAATGGGTCAATGGTTTCTTTATTATAATGTGCACCAAGGTGCAGTGAAATACTTTTTTTGCATACTGATCAGCAAGACCAGGGCAGTAAACTAGCGCAGTAGAGTCGATGCCTTGCAATGCCCGAGACCCGGGTTTGATCTTGACCTTGGGTGCTGTCTGTATGGAGTTTGCATGTTCTCCCTGTGACCATGTGAGTTTTCTCCGGGTACTCTGGCTTCCTTCTACATTCGTAAGATGTGCGGGTTTGATGGCCCCCTACAAATTGCCCATTTTCTGGAGGATGTGGATGTGTAAATGAGTGGAATTATTGTGAATGGGTGATCGATGGTCAGCATGGACCCAGTGGGTTGAAGGGCCTTTTTCCATGCTGTTTCTCCAAACTAAATTACACTGAACAGTTTCAGCATCCACTCAATTGACCATATCAACAACATTGGTTGACTATCAAGCAGAACTAAACTCAAGCGTTCATGAAATCTTGTGCGGACATGCACACAATCTTGTGCACACTTGAACACTTTGCACAGCAGCAAGCTTCGCACTGACTGCTTGCACATTAACCCAGCAATTCAACCATATCCATACAGCTTGAACCCCTCAAACTTGTAGCGCATGAAGCACAAACAGAAGCTGTGGGGGAAACCTGCAGGAGGAAGGGAGGAAGGGAGGGAGGGGAGGGGTGGGGAAAATGCCTTAAGTCATAGAGCGCAGAACAATCTCAAACTATTGTAGTCAGTGGAAATATCAACAATATTAATGATGACGATACTTACAAATCACATTTATATGTAACCACCAACCCCCCCCCCCCCCCCCCCCTTGCATTTTCCACTTTAGTAATTGGTGTAATTATTATGTAATAAAATTAATTAATGTAATAATGTTGCTGGTGGGCAACATAGCTAACACAAGAAGGACAGCAACAAGTCAACAATGAGGAAATCACACCATCACTTGATTCTCAATCGCAGTAATAACACTAAGGTAGGATCTGCAAGCAATGAGACATATTACATGAGGCTTGCAAACAAGATGAAGGCAGGGATAGTATGACAGCTGGCTTCAGAAAGCAATGCTGCACTTGATGCAAAGGCTATTACAAGACAGCCTTAGCCTTGAGAGATGCTGTGGGGAAACAGGTCCCTCAGTCCACTGACTCCTCGATCACCTACTCTAGCACTATTCTACACACTGGGAGCAGTTTACACTGCACAAGCCTTCATAGACTTTAGAGATACAGTGCAGAAACAGGCTCTGCAAGTTATGGGGCAATTTGCACAGAGCCAATTGATTTACAAACCTGTACATCTTTGGGATGTGGGAGGAAACCAGATCACCGGGAGGAAACCCACGCAGTTACAGGTAGAACGTGCAAACTCCACACAGACAACACCCGAGGTCAGAATCGAACATGGGTCTCTGGTGCTGTAAGGCAGCAGCACCAGGGAGGCACGGTGGCACAGCGGTAGAGTTGCTGCCTTGCAGCACCAGAGACCTGGGTTTGATCCGGACTACAGGTGCTGTCTGTTCAGAGTTTGTTTGAGAGGCATACATAGGAAAGACAGTCAGAACCTTTCACCCCAGGGTGGAAATATCCAATACCAGAGGTCATAGCTATAAGGTGAGAGGGAAAAGGCTTAATGGATGGGTGTGGGGCAAGTTTGTTTTCACACACACAGTGAGTGGTGGGGTCCTGGAATGTATTGCCTGGGATGGTGGTGATTGAGGCAGATATAATAGTGACATTTAAGAAGCATTTAGATAGGCACATGGAAGTGCAAGAAAGAGGGATATGGATCATGTACAGTAATTCTGTCTAATGATATTTCAACCTAGTTAACAAACTATTGGACATTCAGACAAGTGGTATAGAAGTGTGAAAATGTATACCTCCAGATTCAGGGACAGTTTCTTCCTGGCTGTTATCAGGCAACTGGATCATCCTATCAACAACTAGAGAGTGGTCCTGAGCTACTATCTACCTCATTGCAGACCCTCGGACTATCTTTAATCTGATGTTACTGGACTTTATCTTGCACCTTTATCATGTACACTGTGGATTGCTCGATTGTAACATGTATTGTCTTTCCTCCAACTGGTTAAACAAAAGCTTTGTACTCGTGACAATAAGCTAAACTATAGCAGGATGTAACATGCAGCATTGTAAATATCGATCATTTACCATTAGGAATTGTGTTACTGAGCATTATTGTAACAAACAAAAACGAGCTGCAAAATTGTTCTCCATTTTCCAGTGGGGAAAACACTGAAACAAAAGACATTTGTTGTCATGGCAAAATGATTTCTTCCTGCATCAAATGAATCTCAAGCCCTTCTGTGGCAAAAGGAGCCAACGTTTTTAACGCCCAGAGATATTTGTCAGCTTACAATGGATGATATAATTTACTCAGTTGAATGGATTATAGGCCATAAAACTCAGAGGGTTCAATCTTTCCAACTTGCATCCAGTTCCCAACGCTTTCATTTTGTAGAAACAAAGAACTGCAGATGCTGGTTTATACGAAAGATAGGCACAAGATGCTGGAGTAAATCAGCGGGTCAGCCAGCATCCCCTCATGAAAAGGATGCATGACACCTCAGGTCGGGACCCTTCTTTACAATGAAAGTAGGAGGTGGGGAGTGGAGGTGAGAAAGGACCAGGACCACCCAAGGCCAGCCACAAACTATCTCAGGCATGTCTTATAGTCTTAGAAAATAAACTAGTTTGGTTTAGGACTTTCTTTTAAAACTCTGCACTCTATTTTAATATATTGTACACAGCAACTAAAGCAGCACAGTGGCGCAATGTTAGAGTTGGTGCCTTACAGCACCAGAGACCCAGGTTTGATCCCGACTACAGGTGCTGTCTGCACAGATTTTGTACGTTCTCTCTGTGACCGCGTGGGTTTTCTCCAGGTGCTCCAATTTCCTCCCACACTCCAAAGATGTTGAGGTTTGAAGGTTAATTGTCTTCGGTAAGTTGTAAAGTTATCACTAGTATGTAGGATCGCGTTAGCATATGGGGTGATTGCTGGTCAGCTCAGGCGCGGTGGGCCTAAAGGCCTGTTTCCATGCCTCTAAAGTCCTATCCAATTGAGGCAGCCTGGTTATTATTAATTTGTGATAACTCTTAATCAATGCAAAATTATCTTCATCCAAAGAACGTCAAGGATAGTAATGAATTTTGGTGTTAGTGATGAACAGCATGTGTCAGCGAAAGCAACCCCCAATATTCAGTGCCTTCTGGGGAAGATTTTCTCTTGTCAAATGCAATCTTATTTGGCACTCCCCGTTGAGGCCTTTAGCAACAGCAATGGCAAAGTTCAATGGTTCTTTATTATCACATGTACACAAGGTACAATTAAATTATTTTTTGCATACAGTTCAGTAAATTATTACTGTGCAGTTTCTTCCCACCTGTCATCAGGCAACGGAACCAGCCTATCAACAACTACAGAATGTTTCTAAGGTACCATGCACCTCATTGGAGGCCCTCAGACTATCTTTAATCAGACTTTACCTTGCACTAAACACTATTCAACTTTATCACATGCAGTATACAGGCACTGTGGACGGTTTAATTGTAATCATGTATTGTCTTTCCGCTGACTGGATAGCACACACACAAAAGCTTTTCATGGTACCTCAGTACACGTGACAATGAACCAAATTAAACTAATACATAGCATTATCCCAGATTAAATACAAAGTGTGTATGAATAGCCCACTGGGGCCCTCCGTATACAAGCGTTTACCAGGTTTTGGCGGCATTTTCAAAGTCCAAGTTGCAGCTGTCCATAAAGGCCCATTGTCCTGGCTACAGGGCCTCCCGCCATCATCGCAATGTGGATCATCTAGCGAACCATCATTCCTCTCCTCGCCCGGACACCTTCAGCCTTTGTGCCCTGCAGCGCCTCCTGAGGCCGGGTTTGAGGCCGTGGAAGGCAAGACCACAGATCCATTTACAGGCCCTGTTCTTGCGTCCACCGTCATTGACTCCCTTCTCTCTCCAGTCCTCGGGGATGAGGAGAGGCCGGGCTCGGCGGCTTCCCTCTTCAGGTTCTGTGGTGGGTAAGCCAGGCCTGTGACCGGGGGATAGAATGGCCTGGTGGTCATTCTGCCGCTCAGCTCATCAATCGTCAAAGCAAATGAATCACCAATCAAACAGATGATTAGGCCACAATTTGGATATGAAAAACTTTGGTGTACTTTTGATTAAAGCACAGAAAAAATGAAGACTGGAGGATACACACGGTGAGCTGTGGAGTCAGAGTTTTGCAACATGGGAATGGGCCTTTTGGACAACGGAGTCTGTACCAACCATTTAACTAATCCTGACTTATTCTCCCCACATTCCCATTAACATCTCACTCCACCGACATATTCAGGTCAATTTACCGTGGCCATATGGTTTACCAAATCACACTTTCGGAAATGGGAAACCCAGGTACCCTGGCTTTTGATTGAACGATATAGCTTGGAAACAGGCCCTTCAGCCCTCTGAGTTCATGCCGACCATCAATCGCCATTCATATTAATTTATTAAATGATTGATTGAAAGAGACAGCATGGAAACAGGCCCTTCGGCCCATCGAATCCATACTGACTGTCAATTGCCTGTTCAGACTAACTCTATGCTATCCCACTTTCACATCCACTCCATGACCAGCTGAGTTATGCCAGCAGTTTGTGTCTATCCTTTTTGTTAAAAATCTAATGTTGTTTTTGAAAAATGTGAATAGAACTACCAAATTTACAATTACTATTGTACCGCACAACGAGAACCCTAAAGAGGCTGTCGCACTGCTGCAACCTAATTGGCGAGTTTAGAAGAATTTAGGAGAGTTTGAAAGAGTGTCATGTTGAAGACCTCTTTCGACTATGCAGAAGACCTCCTTCAACTATGCTGAAGACTAGCTTCGACTAGTTTCAACTAGTTTCGGAAAAATTGGACAGTGGAGAGTGAAGACGACCTCCTTCCATTTCCTTTGACCTCCCTTCGACTATGTTGAAGACTATCTATGACTACCTTCGACTACCCTGCGAATAACATGCCGACCTACTACAGCCTATTTCCTCTAAACCTACGAGTAAAATAATTTTTTTCCATTCCGACCTTTTGTTTACTTGCCGTCATTTTTCAGCATGTTCAGCATGGTGAACTATCCGAGTTCCGTTTTTAATGCAATTGCATTCAACAAGATTCAAACCCCTATTCCCAATTACAAATTTATGCCATCTAAAAGCTACCCTAACATACAAACAGTCAGCATAAAACATCTTTCATACTACAAGGCTCTTAACATAGTCTTAACAAGCAAAATGGTTCCCCTTGGTCTGCATCTTATAAATTTTAAATGTTGCTGAATTGTGGCATATACATTTGAAATGCAATTTTCATCTTCATCCCTTCAGCTGCATATTTGATAATGAAGTGACAGTATCTAATACGAAACAACCATAATTAATCAAGGAAATTCTTGATCACTGTGGCGAGGATGGAAGACCAGATGGTAAATTAGTAAATTGACTATTTTTATTCATTCTAATCTTTTTTTGATCTTAATCATCTTAGATCTAACCTCACCTAACAAAGCAACTTAAAGCTAACTTAAACTAAGCAGGTTACTGTATTCCCATCAAATGCAACATCACGAAGGCTTAAGAAACACCACTATGCAAAAAAAAAAAGCAAAAAAAATGCTTCTGAATTTTGTAGTTATAATTATCTTTGCCCAGTGTTCCAAACTATTATGTCTTCACTCAAGTTAAACCAGGAAATCACTCACGTGTGGAAAAACTGCAATTTGTAACAAACTCTTACTATTTGACACAATTCAAATACACTTTGGATCCTTAGCTTTCATAACCTTGAAATATGATTATCTTGGACACAGTTCCTTACCGTATGTTGAGTATCTGGAAATAAAATATTTAAGAGCGCCTACCAGGAATTTTAACAATTCAGTTGTCGTGCTTGCATCCAAATAAATCTGGAAGGATTATTTAAATACACTTCAGGAACTCGATTTTTTTTAAAAATGTTGAACCCATACATCATAAAGCAAAACCACTCGTTCACATTTAAGATGCCATTCTCAGCTCAGAACGACGGAATCTATGGGAAAGTTAAACCACTTTGAATTCCTGTTGACTCTGCAAATAATATAACCATCTGTTTAAAGTGTATGGGAAGAAGTCGCAGGTGGTGGTTTACACTGAAGATGGACGCAAAATGCTGGTGTAACTGAGTGCGTCAGGCAGCATTTCTGGATAAAAGGAATATGTGACCCTTCAGAAGAAGCGTCTCAAACCGAAACGTCACCAATTCCTTTTCTCTAAAGATGCTGACTGACCCGCTGAGTTATTCCAGCATTTTGTGTTTAAAGCGTCTATGTTATGCTGTACATAATCACGGCTCAAGTGACAATTTATGTAGAGCATTCTCGGTAGATAATAAAGGGATTACTTTATAACATTAGCACAAATCAGGAGAGTCCAGAAGACTTCAAACCCAACACAAAGTATTTTAATATCATACTCAAAAGTAAAAGCACAGATTTAGATTTTTAATGCATATACCTTGGACACATACAGACAGAGACATCAAATTTTAATTCCACATTAAATCTGGAATGTAAAAACACATGACCATGGTTATCATAAAAATCTGTCTGCGTCAATGCCCTTCAAGGAAGGAAATCTACTGTCCTAGCCTGGTCTGACCAATGTGCTCATTCGAGATCTACCAACTGCAAACTGCCTCCTTAATCCAGCAAGTGCTGGGCTGGATGCTAAATGCTAGTCCCTCCACATTCCAACACTCCACAAGAAACCATGCATTTAAATAAAAGCATAATTGTAAGGAAGAATCAGAATCATTAAAGCGCAGAGCGGTCACGGTGGCACAGCAGTAGAGTTGCTGCCATGCAGCAAATGCAGCACCGGACACCCGGGTTCGATCCCGACTACAGGTGCTGTCTGTACAGAGTTTGTACGTTCTCCCTGCAGCCTGCATGGATTTTCTCCAGTTCGGTTTCCTCCCACACTCCAAAGACATTCAGGTTTGTAGGTTAATTGGCCTGGTAAATGTAAAAAATTGTCCCTAGTGGGTATAAGATAATGGCAATCTGCTCCCAGACTTTCTTTCCTGAAATCCAATTAAATTCCCCAGATTTAAATTTATAGATCAATGTTTACCAAAAACAATGTTTAAGTGGACAGCAGGATGAGTTCACAAGAAAGGCCATGTCTACTGGGATGCATACACTTGAAAAGAGCGCAATCAGTTACACAGGCAACAGTTAAAGGCAGAAACAATTCAGTCAGATAATTTCAGTTTATAGCCTTGGTAGAATATTTTATAGATTATTAAACATTGCTCCATAGCAGTCACGCAAAGTAAACAATCTCACTTTGGCATTCAATGGGAAAAACTTCCCAAATCACAACCCAATATCAAATGTCTATTTTTGACATTTGTTTTAAGTGCAAGAAATAAATGTGCATACATTATATCAAACACCAACACAAGATTGTTAAGGGCTTGGACACACTAGAGGCAGGAAACATGTTCCCGATGTTGGGGGAGTCCAGAGCCAGGGGTCACAGTTTAAGAATAAGGAGTAAGCCATTTAGAACGGAGACGAGGAAACACTTTTTCTCACAGAGAGTGGTGAGTGTGGAATTCTCTGCCTCATAGGGCGGTGGAGGCAGGTTCTTTGGATGCTTTGGAGAGAGCTAGATAGGGCTCTTAACAATAGCGGAGTCAGGAACGGGGTACTGATTGGGGATGATCAGCCATGATCACATTGAATGGCGGTGCTGGCTCGAAGGGCCAAATTGCCTACTCTGCAACTATTGTCTATTGTCGAAGAGGGAAACAAACCATGTCAATTTGGCTAAAGTAGCTGTGATCAACATTTGAAGCTTAATATCACAATATCTGCTGTATAAGGTATTACCTACAGGAATAGGTTGGAGAGAATTGGATTATTTTCTCTGGAACGCCAGAGATTGAAGGAAGGCCAGATAGAAATATAAAAAGTTATGAGGCATAGATAGGGTAGACAGTCAGAACCTATCTCACAGGGTGGAAAAAATCAAACACTCAAGGGCATAGCTTTAAGGTGAGAGGTGAAAAGTTTAAAGGAGTTGGCTGGGGCAAGTTTTTTATTTTTATTTTTTTAAAACACACGGAGTGGTGGGTGCCTTGAATACGCTGCCGGGGTTGGTGGTTGAAGCAGATATGATAGTGGAATTTAAGAGGCTTTTTGAAAAGGCATATAGATTAGCAGCGAATGGAGGGATATTGATTCTGCGCAGGCATCATGTCTTGGCATCATGTTCAGCACAAGGGCCTGTTCTTGTACAGTGCTGTGCCCTTTGCCCATTTGAGTGGGCAACTTTATTAACAAATTCTTTCTTGCAAGATATTTTAACATTGATGGCAGAAGCAGCAAGATTTCTTACCTCTCAGAGCAGGCAAGAGAGAGCGGTCCTTCTTGTCATCACACTTATTGCATTCACTGAAGTACAGCAGCAAGACAACGTCCAGTAGCACCCAGATCAAGGACGTGGCCAGCACCACCTTGCAGCAAACCAGTCTTCTCATAATTAGTTGCTTCTTCTCCGTGAACCACGGCAGCAATCATGAAAGGTGCAGCTTTGCGTCCTCAGCTGGCGAGATCACAGTGTGGAAGGGAAGGAGCATGTACGGCCGATCCAGTTAGTGGAATAAACGTGCTGACGAATGCTGAAACAAGATAACAATTTAACAGTGCCATAATATTACTATGAGAAGACGTTTTCAGTCTAATTATGCAGTTCCTCTCAGCAGAATTGTGATGTTGTTACAAACACACTATTCACAAAATATTTAAGTTTAGTTTAGAGATACAACATGGAAACAGGCCCATTGGTCCACACCAACCAATGATCACTAGTATTCTGGTTCCAGGTCCTACACACTAGGGTCAATTTATCAAAGCCATTAACCTACAAGTCTTTGAATGTGGGAGGAAACCGGAGCACCCGGATGAAACCCACGTGGTCAGAGGGAGAACGTGCAAACTCCGTACGGAGAGCACCCATAGTTAGGTTCCGACCCGAGACTCTGGTGCTGTGAGGTAGCAGCTCTACCGCTGTGCCACCTTTTACAATATTTGAATTGACATGTGACATTTAAAAAATGAGCGACCCGGCGTTGGGGGGGGGGGGGGGGGGGGGGGCCGAGAACAAAGGGTGGATTATTAGTTAGGAATTAAATGGAATACCTTTGGGAATAAAATGGCATACTCTGTAACTTTGTCAGTCCGCTATACGTGGCGACTCTTGGCATACTTTGCATACTCGTGTATGCCAATCAACAAACAGTGACATGTCACGTTTGGTAATAATTCGTTCATTCATTAATGCTGATGGGTTCAGACTACATCGCCTTATGCAATTTAATCTGACTATAGTATGCGAGATGCCTAGAGACAATCTTTTCCTCAGTTGAAGGACATTTAATAAATTTAATTATTTTTCTGGTGAACCCTTTTGGGTAAAACAATAACACCTGGTGGCATGCAATGGCACCACAGGTCATTGATTAATTCCAATACACCTCACTCTGTAATAAATTACTAACAACAGCATAGAAAATGGAACTGTACAGCTCTGGACCAGCGCTCTGGCCCACGGCACTTGTGCCGATCATGATGCCGAGTAAATTAATAGATTTAAATCAAAATTTGGTAAACAAATGGTTCAATCAATTTTGGATGATGTTAACTAGAATTTAAAAGTAATTTAGAAAATACAATCACACAAACCAACCTTCTGTCCATTGACTTCATGTACACTTCACACTGTCTCAGCAAGGCCACCAGCATAATCAAGGACCCGTCTCAGCCCGGTCACTCCCTCTTCTCTCCTCCCCCTCGAGGCAAGAGGTACAGAAGTGTAAAAATGCACACCGCCAGATTCACGGACAGTTTCTTCTCACTGTTATCGGGCAACAGAACCATCCTATCACCAACTAGAGAGCGGTCCTGAACTATGATCTGCCAATAGACCCTTGGACTATCTTTAATTGTACTTGACTAGACTTTATCTTGCATTAAACTTTATTCCCTTTATCCTGTATCAGTACACTGTGGACGGTTCAATTCTAATCATGTATAGTCTTTCCACTGACTGGATAGAACGCAACAAAAAAACTTTTCACTGTACCTCAGTGCATGTGACAATAAGAAACTAAACTGTTTCTGCTCTGCAGTTGTACACATGATAACACAGCAAACTATGCCCGTCTGGGTTAACCGCAAAAGTATGTGTTATTAAAAGTTTTCCATGACACAGTTAAACATATTGCTGCACAGTAGTGCAGCTGGTGGAGCTGCAGCCTCACAGTGCCCAGTTTGATCCTGACCTCGAGTGCTGCCTGTGTATGGAGTTTGTCCGTTTTCACTTGACCACCTGGGTTTCCTCCAGATGCTCCAGTTTCCTCCCACACGTGTGGGTTTGTATATTAATTGACCTCTGTAAATTGCCCCTTGTGTGTAGGGAGTGGATGAGAAAGTTGGATATCATAGAACTAGTGGGAACGGGTGATCGATGGTCAGCGTGGACGTGGTATGTTGAACAGCCCGTTTGCTGTATCTCTAAACCAAATTAAAACCTTGATCAGAAACATATCTGAGAGTAATATCAACAGTAATAGATTCAAAACAGGTGAAGAAGGGTCCTGATACAAAACATCACCTATCCACTTTCTCCAGAGATGTTTCTTGACCTGCTGAGTAACTCCAGCAATTTGTGCTCTACTGAAGATTCCAGCATTGACAATTCTCTCTCTCTCTCTCGTTCCCTCCAGACAGACATGTACAGAAACACAGTGGTGCAGCAATTAGTACTGCTGCAGCACAGCTCCAACAACAGATGCTGAACCTCACCTTGGATGCTGTTTGTGTGAAGCTACACGTTTGCTGCAACTCCCTCATTTGCTTGGGTTTCCTCCCACATATCAAACCGCTACTGCCATGTTTTAAAATGACCTAGAGTAGATCAGTGGGGGCAGACTCAGAGGCCACTTGTTCTACATGTAAGAGAGAGAATAGCCAACAGGGAAGTCAAGGAGAGAGCATTGACTCGGTGGGCCAACTGGCCTCCTTTGACATGTGGAATTATGAACAATATGGAAAAAATTGAAAGCTATCAGCGACTAGGTATTGAGAGAATTATTTCACAATACCTACAGACCTGCTGTAATGTAGCATCCTTTTCCATTCAGTTAATATTGAAATGTATTAGTTGCAGAGCCATACAGCATGGAAACAGGTCCTTTCGCCTAACTTATCCTTGCCAACTAGGTTGCACCATCTACGCTGGTCCCATCTGCCTGCGTTTGACCCATATCCATCTAAACCTTTCCTATCCATGTCCCTGTCCCATTTAAAATGTCAGGCTCTTTCAAGTCTTTCCCATCTGGAAGTTTAAAGGGAAAAGATGAGATTGGATTCAGTGATTCATTCTTCATCTTTTTTTATCCTTGCCAGTCATTTCTAAGCTGCTTCGACAAGGTCCCACATAAGAGATTAGTATATAAACTTAAAGCATACGGCATTGGGGATTCCGTATTGATGTGGATAGAGAACTGGCTGGCAAACAGAAAGCAAAGAGTAGGAGTAAACGGGTCGTTTTCACAATGGCAGGCAGTGACTAGTGGGGTACCGCAAGGCTCAGTGCTGGGACCCCAGCTATTTGCAATATACATTAATGATCTGGATGAGGGAATTGAAGGCAATATCTCCAAGTTTGCGGATGACACTAAGCTGGGGGGCAGTGTTAGCTGTGAGGAGGATGCTAGGAGACTGCAAGGTGACTTGGATAGGCTGGGTGAGAGGGCAAAGGTTTGGCAGATGCAGTATAATGTGGATAAATGTGAGGTTATCCACTTTGGTGGCAAAAATAGGAAAGCAGACTATTATCTAAATGGTGGCTGATTAGGAAAAGGGAAGATGCAGCGTGACCTGGGTGTCATGGTACACCAGTCATTGAAAGTAGGCATGCAGGTGCAGCAGGCAGTGAAGAAAGCGAATGGTATGTTAGCTTTCATAGGAAAAGGATTTGAGTATAGGAGCAGGGAGGTTCTACTTCAGTTGTATAGGGTCTTGGTGAGACCACACCTGGAGTATTGCGTGCAGTTCTGGTCTCCAAATCTGAGGAAGGACATTATTGCCATAGAGAGAGTGCAGAGAAGGTTCACCAGACTGATTCCTGGGATGTCAGGACTGTCTTATGAACAAACACTGCATAGACTCGGTTTATAGTCTCTAGAATTTAGGAGATTGAGAGGGGATCTTATAAAACTTACAAAATTCTTAAGGGGTTGGACAGGCTAGATGCAGGAAGATTGTTCCCGATGTTGGGGAGGTCCAGGACAAGGAGTCACAGCTTAAGGATAAGGGGGAAATCCTTTAGGACCGAGATGAGAAGGACTTTTTTCACACAGAGACTGGTGAGTCTCTGGAACTCTCTGCCACAGAGGGTAGTTGAGGCCAGTTCATTGGCTATATTTAAGAGGGAGTTAGATGTGGCCCGTGTGGCTAAGGGGATCAGAGGGTATGGAGAGAAGGCAGGTACAGGATACTGAGTTGGATGATCAGCCATGATCATATTGAATGGCAGTGCAGGCTCGAAGGGCCGAATGGCCTACTCCTGCACCTAATTTCTATGTTTCTATGTTTCCCATACCCAAGATCCTCAGACACACATTATCCAAACTTACTAGCCAGCCAAACAAATAAAGAAATCTAATTAGTGGGATTCTTTTAAAAGATTATATCACACTCCAAATCCCTCAGCCCTCACCATGTTCTCAAGAGAGCAGGCAGTGGGAGAGGACGAGCTACGGATTTGATTTATCGTACAAACATGCAAAAACCATTTGTCTTTTGTTTTTAAGACACACAGTCACATATATTGCAAACCTCAAGGTGGTTTCCAGCTTTCTTCTCACCTCCCCCGCCCCCCACCTGCCCACTATAATCAGTTTGAAGAAGGGTCCCAACATGAAACGTCGCCTATCTTTGTTCCCCCGGGATGCTGCCTGACCCACTGAGTTACTCCAGCACTCTGTGAAACATCACCTATCCATGTTCCCCAGGGATGCTGCCTGACCCGCTTACTCCAGCACTCCGTGTCCTTTTGCAAACCTCAAGGTTTTAAATTAAAATATTCCATCTGCATACCATTTCATCGTGTTGTACAATATTTGATCTGTGTGAGAATCCTCACGAACTTGTATTATGTAGTCAATCTTAAATACTGGAAAAAAATCTGAATTAAATTGCAGATAGACATAAAATGCTGGAGTAACTCAACGGGTCAGGCAACATCCCTGGAGAAAAGAAATAGGTGACGTTGTGGGTTGAGACCCTCCTTTAGACTGAGAGTCAGGCAAGAGGGAACTAGAGATATGAAAAGAAACAAAGAACAAATTAATGGAAAGTACACAAATGGACAAATCAAAACCAGCAACGATGATCAAGCAAAGGTGGAGCCCACAATGGTACATTGTTGGCTGCGGAGAAGGTGATAAAGAATGGACACAAACAGTAAAGCTAAGCTGGACAACAGTGAAACTAGTTCGACAACAACGGTGGGGGAGGGACGGAAAGAGGAGGAGGAATACAAGGGTTACTTGAAATTAGAGAAATTAACGCTCATGTCACTGGGTTGCAAGCTGCCCAAGCAAAATAAGAGATGGACACAAAATGCTGGAGTAACTCAGTGGGACAGGCAGCATCTCTGGAGAGAAGGAATGGGTGACATATCGGGTTGAGACCCTTCTTCAGAAAAATTCTGAAATAGGTGTTTTTTCCTCCAATCTGCAATTGGCTTCACTCCCTACACATGAATTAAACCATGGCAGGAAATGGAAACTGGGTGACTTTTGGTCTGGATCAAAGCCGTCTATCAAATCGGACCGTTTACAATATACAGAAATACTTCCAGATACATTTCAAACCCAAATGGGACGGTCCATGCACATAAAATGTGAATCTTCACCTGGACCTAGGCTAACCTGTGAGGAATTGAATTATGGTCTTGGAATGCAGGATTTTTTTCGACGCTGCCGCAAATACTTCTTGCTTCCATAACATTTGTGAAAGTAACAAACATGAAATTGTATTTCTGGTGCAGTTGCTAACGCGGTCACGGTATCTCCACTGGAAACCTACGTTGGATTCTGGGACTTGCACATAACCAGTCGCAAGCCTGTGCAAACCACCAACCACTCAAATATTTGTCAGACGTCTCTCGGGCCAGCAAACCGCAGTCAAATTTGTAAACATGCACTTTCACAGTTAGCCTCTTGTCTGAATGTACTGCTACAACAACTCACAATAACAAGACTCGTCGAGTTACATAAAACACACAAAGTCCCCTGAACATAAATCTAAATCTGCAACGTAGTGGGGGACTAACGCCATACGATGGAGAAAGTTATTTGTTTGATTCTTCCCGTCGTTAAAAGGCGGGGGAAATACATTGTCACTTTGGATTCGGGTTTAATTTCGCAAAAGCCTCGTCGAGGAACAAAATAGATTGGGAATGTTTATTCTTGACCCACAAGAGCAATGCGGTTTGGTAATGGTTAAGGTTATTTCAATTCAAAGGCGACTTGCTGAAGTCCGGCATGAATTGCATTCTCCATCTTTAACTGTTCCAATACTTTATATTAACTCGTTCAGTGCGTTTCCTCTTAAAGGGACAATGCCCATACACCATTTAGGAATGGTGCAATGTAGATTGGTAACGTTAACATTTAATTCACACGAGCATTGTGTGTTGGGAACATTTGTTATTCGACTCGCTGGAATCTTGCATCATCTGCCACTTCCATCGTTAACTGTTCTAATACATTATTTATATTAAATCTTTCAGTGCTTAAAGTGCATACACTTAAAGGGGCAACGTCAATATAACCTTTACGAAAAGGGCAATATGGATTGGGAATGTTTAGGATTATTTCAATTCAAAGGCGACTAGCTGGAATCTTGCGTAATCTGCTTTTCCCAATATTTAACTGTTCCAATACTTTATATTAACCCTCTCAGGGCGTTAAAGTGAACCCTCTTAAAGGGGCAATGCCCATAAAACCTTTACGAAAAGGGCAATGTGGATTGGGAATGTTTAAACTTAACCCACAAAAGATGACCCGCTGAGTTATTCCAACATTTTGTGTCTATCATTGGTATAAACCACCATCTCCAGTTCTTTGTTTCCACAAAAGCCATATAGATAGTTTTTTGTTAAACATTACCAATGTTGATCGGTAATATTGAAAGTTATTTAATTGCAAAGGCGACTTGCTGGTCATGCATGATCCTCTTTTCCATTTTTAACAGTTCCAATACTTTCTTTATGTTGAAGATAGACACAAAAAGCTGGAGTAACTTAGAGGGACAGACTCTGGTGAGAAGGAATGGGTGATGTTCCGGGTCGAGACCCTTGTATTAAATCTTTCAGGGCGGCAATGTGAATTATTTTAATGGGGTAATGCCTATATAATCTTTGGGAAAAGGGCAATGTGATTGGCAATGTGTAAACTTCATTCGCGAAGAGCAATATAGATTGAACATGTTTACGGTTATTTCAATTCAATGTCGACTTGCTGAAGTCTACATTGAAGTCTAGCAAGATCTGCTTTTACATATTTTACTGTCCCATTACCTTCTTCGTATTAACTCTTTTAGGGAGTTAATGAATTCTCTTAAAGGGGATATGCCCCACATAATCTTCGGGGAGGGGGACATTTAGTAAACTACATCGGTCAAATAGTCAACGACTATACTTACATAACATAATCCAGGCAGGTGCGGGGAGTCTTTGCTCCAATCGACTTGTTGCATCCCCGGCCCCTAACGCGAGCGCGAATCCCTTGTCACCAGCACACAGGAAAGACGATTGGTGTTTACAAATAAAAAATAAAGCCCTTGAAGTGCAACAGTGATTGTGGAGCCGAGGGACGTTCCTCTTGTTTTGCTGCAACTCAATTCTGCGGCTCCGCCATCACTTTCCTCTTGACTTTGACCTGGGGCTGCGTTGTCAGCTTGCATGCATGCATGCGCCTTTATTTTTAAATAGATTAATGAAGAGGTCTGCTGTCAATTGCCGCCCAGAGCTGCCCCTGGACTCAAGGTGCAGCCACCTCGCCTTGTCTGCAGCTCAGCTCAGCACAGCCTCAGCTGCCAATCACCCCACGGGAAGTCCCGCCCCCGTCCCGACCCATTGGTGCAGCACCCGGCCTTCACTGGGGCGTCTCTTATTTTATTGGAGAGAGTGGCCGTCAGTCAGGGCCGGCCGGCCAGTCCGGCCGGCTCCTGGCCCCCGGGAGCGCGCGCCGCAGTGTGAGCGGCGCGGGGAGCTGTCCCGGGGGCTGGTGCTGAACCGCTGCAGGGTGCAGCCAGGCTGACCTGCAACACGTCAACTGCATGGCAGCAACCTTGCCCGTCAGTGGGACAAGGGGTAGAGCAAATATAGGACACATTGCGTTGAATAATAGCATTGCAACAACATTATTCAATTGAAGGTACTGACCTGCCGAACATCCAAGATGGGATCACGCTCACTTCAATCCTGCCATCGGGAAGAAGATATAAGAGCCTCTAAATTGTAACGTTCAGGTTCAGGAACAGCTTTTTCACAAAAACCGTCAAGCTATTAAACACTATAACCTCCAAATAAGATCAAAAGTAAATAGACATGAGCATTGTTTTGTCTTTTTGCACTATTATTGTTTGTTTTATGTGTGTATATATATATATATATGTGTGTATATGTATACATGGGTGTGTGTGTGTATGTATACATGGGTGTGTGTGTGTATGTATACATGGGTGTGTGTGTGTGTATGTATACATGGATGTGTTTGTGTGAATGTATACAAATGCGTGCGCATTTATGTATACATGTATGTGTGTGTATGTATACATGTGTGTGTGTGTAGGTATACATGTGTGTGTATGTATACATGTGTGTGTGTATGTGTATATATATTGAACATTTTTAAGATTATTTCAATTCAAAGTCGACTTACTGAAGTCTACCTTGAATGTATATATATGACTAAACGCAAATTGGAGGAACAGCATCTCATATTTCGCTTGGGCAGCTTGCAGCCCGGTGGTATGAATATTGATTTATTTCATTTCAGGTAGCCTCGGTATTCACTCTCTCGCCATCCCTCCCCCACCCAAGTCGCACTAGCTTCTCATTTTCACCCTACAAACAGCTTACTATGGCCTGTTTCTTTTATCATTGTTAATTATTTGCACATCTTTATCTCTCCATATCACCATCTATATCTCTTATTTCCCTTATCCCTAACCAATCTGAAGAAGGGTCTCGACCCAAAATGTCACCCATTCCTAATGTGGAAACATAAGTGGCATTGATGCGTTTGCAAGAAAATTGATGGTGCAAGGAAATTAAAGAGAGAAATATACCAACTGTATTTCCTGCATGTATAATTATGAATAAAATATACTTTTCAAATAAGAAATATTTAACATCATTGAGTAAAGATTGTGGGCTCCAATTTAAATTTACTTTTCAGGAAGTGAATTTTTAATGTTTGATTCTATTAGCTTACACAGTATTTTGAGTTCATTTCATCTAAATCATTTTATTGTTTTAGCTCAACTAGATAATCCTCTTAACAACTTTATCCATGAATAATAAACTTCACTAATCTTACTTGTTTGTTTGCCTTCCCAATACTCATGTTACACATTACTCTTTTCTATTCCCTTACATTCATGAGTTTATTCATGTGCCTGATGTGCAGTGGAAATATGCACAGAATTTTAATATAGTCAAATGTAACAAACATTGACATATCTGTGTTAATCTTCACTCCATTGTTCTGGATTTGCATTCTAATATCCTATTTATATTTTTAATTAAATTTATTCACAATCTTAAAGCGAAAATAGGCAAGCCTACTTGCATATACATTTTATGGTTTCTCTGTGCTGGTTAACCATCAAATTTATATTCTTTCTATCGCTACAACTTTATATTTTCATCATCTCTACCCTCAGTCTTTAATGCCACTGAAGGCATTTGTTGTTTTCCAGAGTCTACTTTCTTTGGACTTTGGATAATTATCCCAGAGTTATAGAGCTATACAGTGCAGAAGCAGGCCCTTCAGCCCACCATGTCCATGCAGACCAAGTTGGCATATTGGGCTAGTCACATTTCCGCGTTGCGCCAGCAATGGCTGCCTTGCCAACAGTCTCTCTGTCCTTTCCTTCTTTGTGTCAACTGCCTCCTCCATCTACCTGAACTATCTGTTAAATGTATGTTTTTAGTGTTCTTTAGCTTGTTTTATGTGGGTGGTTGGGGGAAACATTTTCTAATCTCTTACCTCGATGGAGATGCGATGTTATTCCATATCATATCACCGTCCCCACTGCGGCCTAACTTCGAGCAGTTGGCGGCTTGCTGGAGACCGATTTTGAGAGCTCCACCGCAAGGAGCCCGCGGGACTTTAACTTCGTGGAGCCTGTGTTCCCTTTGCCGGGGTCGACCTCGGAGCTCCAACCGTGGGTGCTTGCAGACTTAACATCACGGAGCCCGCGTCTCTGGTCAGAGACCGACTTTGAGAACTCCAAGCCGCGGTAGTTTCGACCGCCCCGCCCTGGGAGTTTTGATCACCCCGACGCAGAAGTTTCGATCGCCCCCCTGTAGAGGCTTCGACCGCTGGCAGTGTGAGCTTTGATCGCCCCGACGGATGGTACGAAGGACCCAACCACGGAAGTATAATGAGGAAGGAGTTTGGACTTTTTTGCCTTCTGTCACAGTGATGAATGTGGAGAATCCGCTTGGTGGATGTTTATGTTAATTTTTATGTAGTTGTATGTCTTGTTGCTTTTTTATTTCGCATGTCACTGTACCTTAATTGGTGCATGTGACAATAAAAGACCTTTGAAACCTTTGTCTGCATTGAGGAATAGTTCAGGAAGATGTCACAGAGTCTCTTGCCCAGAGTAGGGGAATCAAGTACCAGAGGACATAGGTTGAAAGTGAGGGGAAAAGATTTAATAGGAACTGAGGGTGGTGGATGCATGGCACAAGCTGTGGGAGGAGGTAGTTGAGGCATGTAGTATCCCAAAGTTTAAGAAACATTTGGACAGTTACATGGAAAGGTCAGATTTAGAGGGGTATGGGCTAAATGCAGGCAAGTGGGACTAGCGTAAAGTGGACAGGTCGATATGGGCAAGTTGGGCCAAAAGGCCTGTTTCCACACTGTATGACTATGACTCTGTTTGGTCCATATCACTCTAATCCCTCTTCTTTTTATTTTTTATATCATCTAAAATCCAACCACCACCATTGTACCTTGGGCATGATCCCACTCACTCATCAGCCCTGCCGGGGTGGGAGATTGCAACCTTCACGTGGTCTGCCCTGTTTCAACAAATGCAATCAACCTGGCCTGCACAATCAAATAAGATCAATTAGGCCAAGTTGTCCTACATCTTTAGGCTGTGCATGCCATACGCACGAAGAAGAAGATCAGCCCTGCCCCAGTCCAAATCACATATCTTGTCTGTACTTGTCTGTACAGCTCCCATACTATGCCCCAATTTACATATTTCTGTTTGTCAACATTATTCTCAGAGCTATCGCAGCATCTTCTCGTTGCGGCTTCATCCTAAAGCAGATTAGGTTCATGTCTTGAACGTAAATCAAAACCTCAGCATTCTGCCCACTGACTTAGTTTGGTTTTAATTTATTGCCATGTATACCAAGGTGTAGTGAAATGCTTTTGTTGCATGCGAACCAGTCAATGGAAAGACTATACATGATTACAATTGAGGCGTCCACAGTGCACAGATGCAGGATAAAGGAAAATAATGTTTAGTGCAAGGTGAAGTCCAGTAAAGTCCGATTAACGAGTCAGAGTCTGAGTAAAGGTCGATGGTCTCCAATGAGGTAGAGAGTAGCTCAGGATCTCTTTCTATCATATCTCCCCTCAACGTGTGGCGAAGGTAGAGAAATCAATCCAAGTTCAGAAAAGGATTTGAAACTTATGTTTGAATAGAAATTTGTTTTGGACTTGAGGAAACCTATTGTTTACCTGGAACATAGAACATAGTACAGCACAGAATGGGCCCTTCAGCCCGCTATGTTTGTGCCGAACATGCTTCTATCAAGTCTCCTCTCAAACTCCGACATTCCAGAGAAAACAATCCAAGTCTGTCCACCCTCTTGCTCTAATCCAGACAGCATTCTGGTAAACCTCCTCTACACCCACTCCAAAGCTTCCACATCTTTCCTTTAATGGGGCGAACGGAACAGCACGCAATATTCCAAAGGCAGCCTAGCCAATGTCCTATAGAGCTGCATCATGAAATCCTGACTCTAGTACTCAATGCCCCTAGCAATGAAGGTAAGCTAGGGGCAATCTTTACCACCCTAAGCATTTGTCGTGCCACCTTTAGTGAGCTTATTCAGATATGCTTTCTATTTAAAAAAAATAGAAATACCTAAAATAAGGTTTTAAGTCTTTAAACATCTGCATTCTTTTTCTACATACATTGATGAATGTTCTTTTTCACAAGACGTCTGGAATAACCTTTGCCACTTTTGGATATTATCAGTAACTAGTTAAGTTTAAAAAATTATCCCAATTTTACTAAACCTCACATTCAGCATCTTCTTAATTTCATTCATTAGTGCAATGAGAGATAATGCTTTACCATCTCTTTCTTTCTCAATCCTATTATTTAATCTGTAAAATTAACATCCAAATAACATGTTCTGAAATAGCGTTTATGCCAATGGTTCTGAAAACTTAATTCAAATTTGAAATTGTGCAGTCATTTAATAAACGGTTTCATCCATTTATTTTAAATTAACATGTCCTCAATTGAGTTCCCCAACACATAAAAATATGTGGATCCAATAAGCACTTATCTACAAATAACATGAAAAACAATTTTAGTGGAAATGGTAATAAAAACAGCAATTATTCATAGATAAACCTCATCTAAGGCTTCCAAATGAGTGAGCAATGTTGTATTTCATTATTGTCAGTCCGTTTACTGATTACTCCGATGTCTCCACACCTCTCTCCTCTATTCTCTATCTCTCTCCACAAATCTTTCCTGTTATCTTGGCAATGATTAGTTTAGATCCTTTTGTTTCATTCTTGCACTGATCGTGCAGGCTTGGCTCTATATTTTCTACATCATCTTTCACAGCAATTTTTAAATATCCTAGTTTTTAACTACACTGTAATAGTGGCACGGTGGCACAGATGGTAGATCTGCTGCCTCACAATAACAGAGACCCCTGCTCAATCCTGACCTCGGGTGCTGTCCGTATGTGGAGATTGCACATCTTCCTAGTGACCATGTGGGTTTCCTCTGGGTGCTCCAGTTTCCACCCACATCCCAAAGAAGTGTGGCTTTATAGGTTAGTTGGCCTCTGTAAAAAGATTACCCCTAATATGTAGGAAGTAGACAAGAAAGTGTGATAATATAGAACTAGTGAGAATAAGTGTTTAGTATAGTTTAGAAATCCAGCGTGGAAACATGCCCTTCGGCCCACCAAGTGTGCATCAACTAGCAATCACCAATACACCAGTTCTATCCGACAAGCTAGGGCCAATTTACAATTTACAGAAACCAATTAACCTAGAAATCTGCACATCACTGGAATGTGGGAGGAAACTGGAGCACCCGAAGAAAACACACACAGTCACGGGTAGAACATAAAAACTCCGTACCGACGGTACCCGTAGTCAGGATCGAACCCGGGTCTCTGGCGCAGTAACGCAGCAACTCTAACGCTGCACCACCATGCTGCTCCCTAATGATTGATGGTCGGCATTGACTCGGAGAGCTGAGGGGTCTGTTTCCACGCTGTAACTCTATATCTAAACTAAGCTGTGTGAATAATAATTTACCTTGCTCCTTTGATAGAGTTGTTTTGCTCCTATTCTCTTGCAGTCTGCTGTGCATCCATTGCCTTTGTTCAGAGGTACCATCGCTGTGCCAATGAGAACAGACATGCAGACAAAATGGACAAAAGTAAGTATCTGAATCACTGGGCATTATCAGCAACAATAAAGTTTCTAAATTCTCTCCTTGAAATTTATCAAACCGGGAGATCAGAACTTATTCCAGGCATATTGCAGAAATCCAACCCAGAAAAAGCATCATCTTTATTTTTGACTTTAGAAATACAGTGCAGCAAGTCCGCGCCGACCTGCAATCACCCCATGCACTGGCACTGTCCTACACACTAGGGACAATTTATAACTTACCAAAGTCAATTAACCTCCAAACTTGTACGTCTGTGGAGTACAAGTTGCATCCCGGAGAAAGCCCACATGATCAAAAGGAGAACGTACAAACTCCATACAGACAGCACCCATAAACTGGATCAAACCTGAGTCTCTTGCGCTGTAAGGCAGAAACACTACTGCCATATCATTGTTCCACCCATTTTTCGATTACAAAAAGCTACAACCTCATGAAGCTACTACAGTGAGAAAATGGAATACTAAAAAAAACAGATGATAGTGAGATACAGGCAGATCTGTGGTACACCCAAGACCTCACTACAAGACAGTTGGCAACTCAGCTGGCAAAAGTTTTGACTATATGCCTGGATTTGGAAGCTAGTTTCGAGACGCCAAAATCTAAGAATAGTTGGAGTGCCAGAGGGAGCCGAGGGAGATAACCCTCGGGAATTCACTGCGTGCTTAATTAAACAAGTTCTTAATCTCTTTAACAAACCAAAAATTGAAGTGGCACATCGAGTACCAAAATTTAAACAAAGATCTCAAACAAGTTCAGAATATACACGACAGATTATTGTGAAATTTCGGGACATTTCTGCCCTTGAAGAGGTTATGAGTAACATCAAATATGGAGTGCCTTTGAAGTTCGGTGATGCATCTATCAAACTAGTCAGGGACTATCCTTATGAAATAGTGCAAAAGCGAAATCAGTTCTCAAAGACAAAGCAGATTCTCCAAGGAATTCAAGATGTCAGATATGGTGTTTATTACCCAGCTAAGATGAGAATTTCTTACAAGGGACAGCAAAAATCATTCACAAATCCGGAGACTGCATACAAATATGCTCAAGCCATCGTGGAAGAAAACAAGTAGTGGGACGGTATGGACAAGTCTTTCTTTTTATTATTTCATGGTCAGTGGCTGAGCACGTGCAAGATGGAGAAATTCTCCCTGTGCGTCTGTCTAGACTTCTTATCGGTGGAATGTTAACTGAAGGACATTCTGTGTTCCAAGCGAAGCAAAAAAAGATAAACACCGAAATGAAGAACTGAAGAGCAGTGTGCGGCCAGAGCAATTAATGTTGTTTAAGAGATTAAATGAATAACTTGAATTGTATAGATCTAATATTTTGAACAATATTAGCATAGAATATTAACATAGAAATAGTATGTTTGGAGGATCGCAAATCTGACCGGCAGGGAATACTCGTTTTATTCAATGGTACACAAGACATATTCACGTATAGATTATTTCCTGGTGAATACAAAATTAATTCCTTATACTTCGAATCCAAAATACCATACCAACACGATTTCAGATCACTCCCCGCTAACTTTCTTTTTAAAACTTGAAGGAATGTGTAAGAATAAAATGTTTTGGAGGTATAACCCTCAAATTTTAAAAGACCCGCAAGGGAGTATATATTTAAAACAACAAATGGATCTCTTTTTCGAAATAAATTACACTCCAGCCATATCACCTACATTATTATGGGAATCTTTCAAAGCATTTATTAGAGGCGTTATAATTTCATACCAAGCTTTTCAAAATAAAAAAAATAAGAACGAAGAAAGACAGTTAGAAGAACAAATTAGACAACTGGATATAGATAATGCTAAAGACCCAACTATGGATAAACACAATAAAATATTAATACTGAAATTTAAATTAAATAAATTATTATCAGTTACATTTATAAGATTATTCCAAATCACAAGACAGGAACATGTTGCATTTGGGGATAAGCCCCACAAACTTTTGACACGTCAGTTAAAAAAAAGGGAAAAAGAACACACGATCCCAAAGATCAAATCAGATAGAGGGGAAGTATTAACTTTACCAAATGATATTAATAAAAGATTTGCACAATTTTATGAGAATCTGTACACATCTAAAACGACCAATAAAGTTACACCAATAAAGGACACCAATAAAGTTACTCCACGCCTACAGAAAATGTATACATATGCGTTTAAAGAGCAAACACTACCTGAAACACTAGCAGAATCAACGATTACATTAATACTTAAGAAAGATAAAGATATAGAGGAACCCAAATCATATAGAGCTATTGCGTTGTTAAATACAGATCAAAAATTATTAGCAAAAATATTAGCTAGAAGATTAAATATGCTAGTAAATTAATACATTCGGATCAAATAGGGTTTATCCCTAAGAGACAATCATTTAATAATTTGAGACATCTGCTCAACATAATGCATTCACACCAAATTTAAGATCAAGAATTATCAATTATTTTGTTGGATGCAGAGAAAGCATTCGATCAGGTGGCATGGGGTTATATGGTTAAAGTATTGTAAAAATTCCAACTGGGAGAGAATTTCATCCTATGGATTAAATTACTATATAATAAACCAACGGCTAGAATATTAACTAACAACATTTTATCTACGAAATTTCAATTGTCAAGGGGTAATAGACAAGGATGTTCACTATCACCACTGTTATTTGCTCTTATAATTGAACCCCTAGCAGAAAGAATTAGAATTCATCCGAATATCCATGGCTACAATACAAAATATTCAAATAATAAAACATCATTATACGCTGATTATGTACTATTGTACATCATCAGCGTATAATGATGTTTTATTATTGTACATCACAAAAACCCATATGACTATACCAAATATATTACATTTAATTGAGGATTTTGGATCATTCTCAGGATACAGAATAAATTGGAACAAAAGCAAAATCACGTCAATAAAAGCGAAAGACTCAACACACCTCTTATAGCTTTTAAAATAGCTATAAAAAATTTAAATACTTGGGTATTGAAATTACCAGAAGATATCAAGATATGTTTAATGCAAATTATAATCCTTTACTTAAGAAATTATATAATTTAATTAAATTCTGGAAAACGCTTCCGATGTCTTTAATAGGCCGAATAAATGCTATAAAAATGATTTTTCGACCACTAATTTTATACCTGTTCCAATCAATTCCAATATACCTACCAAAAACGTTTTTTTTTTAATTGGATTCAGACATTACAAATTTTATATGGGATTATAAATCCCAAAGAATACAAAAAATACACTAGAATAAACCCAAAGCAGTAGGGGCATTAGCACTCCCTAACTTTATGTATTGTTACTGGTTTGTAAATATTAAAAATATGATTCAACTGCTGGACAATTTTGCCCAGCAGCTGGATTGGATTATTATGGGGAGAGAGTACTGCTCCCCTTGTAATATTGGAGCGATCCTTCTCTCACCAATGAAGTTGAATAATACAAACTATAACAAAAATCCAATTATACATAGTACAATTAGAACTTGGAAACAAATAAAATATCTTAAAATTAGGAAATTTATCTCTCTTATCTCCAATGGTTAATAACCCTTCGTTTAAACCCTTAATTATAGATAAATAATTTATACAATGGGAAAGAGCAAGAATTAAAACGTTGGGAGACATGTATGAAATGGGAAAATTACTATCATTCAAACAAGTACAATTTGGGAAACAATCAGTATTTTAAATATTTTCAAATATGTGCCTATCTGAAAAAATATGCACAAGAATATTACAATATGCCATTAGATCTACTGGATGAAGCAATGAAGCCAAAGGCTGAATCAGCAAACTTAATATAATACATATATTATATTATTCTAAATGCAGAAATACCAACACCTCAAGGTATTAGAAGAGACTGGGAACAAGAATTAGCTATCAAAGTTTCAAAAGAGAGATGGGTTGAACACTTATTAAATGTGCACAAATGTTCAATTAACGTAAGACACACTTTAATCCAATTTAAAATTTTACATAGATTATACTATTCAAAAACTAAAATAAGTAAACTTTTTCCCAACGTTTCACCTATCTGTGATAAATGCCAGTCTCAAGAAGCTAAAAGTCTCAAGAAGCTGACAGCAAAAGCAGACTGGATTATTTTTGGAACAACGGAAGGTAGCCCTGAATTAAATGTGTTTCAAAAGAATCTATTTGAATATGGGTTAATAACTGGAAAAAAGCTTATTTTAAAATTCTGGAAAAATGCTCCTATACCAACAGTAAACATGTGGATTTCAACTATGTGTTAAAGAAGGAACAGCAGATGCTGGAGAATCGAGGGTACACAAAAGACTGGAGAAACTCAGCGGGTGCAGCAGCATCTAAGGAGCGAAGGAGATAGGCGACGTTTCGGGCCGAAACCTGAAGAAGGGTTTCGGCCCGAAACGTCGCCTATCTCCTTCGCTCCTTAGATGCTGCTGCACCCACTGAGTTTCTCCAGCCTTTTGTGTACCCTGGATTTCAACTATGTTTGAAACACTACATCTGGAAGATATGAGACACCGCCTGGCAGGAAAATCAGATCGCTTTTATAAGACGTGGTCTGCATTTATAGATTTACTACAAGGATAGGGTGCAAGAGTACCTCAAAAAGGTACCGGCGTCAGGTCTTGGTAAAGGGGGATGAAAAATTGTTGCGTTGGTAAATTCCTTTTGCGTGATGTTTATAATAACTGTCTTTTCCTTTTTTCTTCTTTCTCTTATTTTCTAGGGTCTATCTCTTAATCTCCTTTCTCTAACTCCTCAACTAAAGGTTCTCTCTTCTTTCCCTTTGTCATGCTTCTTCTCTTTCACAATTCTCTCACTTTCTCTGCTTTCTCTATTTCTATTCATTTTTAATAGCTTTAAAAAACTAAGGAGTACAATAATTGTATTAATATATATGGGATGTACACTGATGTAACTTACTGTACCTCTAATAAATAAAAATAAATAAATAAATAAAGAACTGTGGTACACCCACAATCACTCACCAATGTGCATGAGTCAGGTAATGTTCCTATACCACAATCAATTAATCTGGCATTGTGAGGCAGCTAACAAAGAGCTTTATGAACATTTCCATTCTTAGCTATAGGAGAGAGCTACCACTTCAGGGCACTAGATCATATCTACATCCCACATTCTTAAAACACACCGGTTTGTAGGTTTGTAGGTTAATTGGCTTCAGTAAAAATTGTAAATTCTCCCTCGTGTATCGGATAATGCTAGTGTATGAGGTGATCGCAGGCCAGCATGGACTCCATGGGCCAAAGGGCCCATTTCCACGCTGTATCTCTCAAGTATAAAGTCTAAAGCATTAAAAAGAGCTAAGAACCCAACTGATTAATTGGGTACGCCTATTCCTCGACAATATAACTTCCATCACACAACTCAGTCCAGTTAGACATATCGCCTTGCAACAAACAACTGAAAAACCCTTTCAGAAAGCTCCTAGAAACCACAGAGATGAGAAGCGCACATCACAAATGGCAGCAATCGGTCAATACTCCCTTTGAAGAAAAGTACTCTCCAATGCCTAACTAAATCCTTTAATCTCCTATTTCATGCTAAAACTGAACTTGTTCTGGCATTGAATTAGATTATGCATGTTCTGAATATTAACTCCTTCTTCTCACCTTCATTCCACAACAGAAAGGCTATTCATCTCAGTTTAGAAATCGTCAGTTGATTCGCCGTAAGTGATTTTTGAGAGCATGAACTTCAGAGCTTCACTAATCTGGTAAAATGTTGAGTCTGATTAGCCCAATGCAAATTTTAAAGAGAGAGCTTTTTCTTCTGGCTTTTCCCACTGAATGAAAAATTGCAGGTCTCTATCATTATAAATCCCTACATTATTTTCAACACATCAATTATATTCATATTGACACTTATAAGCACAAAGGAATATATGTTTCATTTATTCCTTTAGAGATACAGCAGGGAAACAGGCCATTCTGCTCACTGGATCCGCACCGACCAGCGGTCACCCCACACACTAGCACCATCCTACACACAAGGCACAATTTACAATTTTTTCTGAAGACAATTCGATTACAAACTTGTACATCTTTGGAGTATGGGAGAAAACCAGAGCACCCAGAGAAAACCCATGTGGTCACAGGGAGAAGGTACAAACTCCGTACAGGCAGTAGCCGTGGTCAAGATCGAACCCGGGTCTCTGATGCTGAGAGGCAGTAACTCCACCAATGCGCCAATGTGCTGGCCAGTATTTGTCTGACCTCTGCCACTGCACCTTATAGACACTTGCCCATACAATGTGATTAACCGATAGACACAAGTGCCTAATTTTTTCCTTGTGGTTTCACTACATTCTGAAAATTGTTGATTCCATTCAATTGAGATCTGATGAAGGGAATACTTCACTGTTGAGGCATGATAATTAACTTCTGGGGCAAATTTCTCAGTCATTACCTTAATAATTGATTCACTGGTCTATTTTCTAGCTATCTGAATTGGACAGCTTAGAGAAGTGAAATTGTTTTCATTGTTTGTAATGTACAATGGACTATCTGGAAAAGAAGATAGTCTTTGGAATACCATTGACACGATGGATACATTTGCTCTGATTCCTCGCTCTCATTGTTAAAGATTGAATAAGGAATATTTTATGCAATGGAGAACAATATTTAAACTGATGACCTTATAAAATGCAATAAATGCAGCCTTCTTATTCTTTCCCGTATAAAATTACTCTTCTCATTGTGGGTCTCTGCCAAAATCTTGCTATGATGTAATCAGCTACTGTGTGCTAGTTGAAGACAAAGCTATTTTGCAAACAAAACTGAAATGATTATAGAGAATTTATTTTATGGAACGTTACTTTGTTAATGAAATCAATTGAGCAACATCAAGGCCGTGGGGACAGATGGCCCTAAACTACTGTATGTGGAGAAGATCCTTTAATCCTTTAGGGTGGCATTGTCGCACAGCGGTAGAGTTGCTGCCTTACAGCGCCAGAGACCCGGGTTCAATCCTGGCTACGTCAGTGTGGAGTTTGTACATTCGTAGATTCAGAAATTGACAGATTGTTGATTAGTAAGGATGTCAAGGGTTACAGGGAGAAGAGAGGAGAAAGGGGTTGAGACAAAGATAGATCAGTCATGAATAAATGGCATAGCAGACCTAATGGGCCAAATGGCTTAATATTGTTCCTATAACTTATGAACTGTGACCATGTGAGCTTTCTCCGGGTACTTCCGTTTCCTCCCACATCCCAAAGACATGCGGGTATATAGATTAATTGGCTTCTGTAAATAGCCCCTGGTGTATTGTTTAGAACGAGTGTGCAGATGATTGTTGGTCGGCACAGTCTTGATGGGCCAAAGGGCCTGTTACCACACTATATCTCTAAAACTAAAAAAACTAAAACTAAAACTAAATAATGAAACTAATATGAATTGTAAAGACATGAATACAGATGTTGAAAACAGTATTAGATTGAGGTCAGCATCTTATAATGTCACCAAAAAAATAATTTGGATAGGGTAAAGAAACAGATAAAGAAACAGGTTCTATTAATGGAGTATGAGCTGTCTGTCTGAGCTATTAATGTCTGAGCTATTGCAAATTGGCATACATAAAGTATGATGAAAGTCCGTACGTTAACTGTTTCTCTTTCCACAGATACTGCCTTACCTGCTGCATTTTTATAGCATTTTCTGATTTTATTTCAGATTTCCAGTATCTTTTGATTTCCGTTGATTAAATGAGGTTGGGGAATTGACTGTGTGGCTCAGAGTTTGGTGTGGGAAAATGTGCTTCGATGTGCCTAGCATCACACAAGAACTGTGGAAATAAGGAGCTATTCTGTTCAGTCTGCCAAGGCCTGCTGGATCTCCTGGTTGTTAACTATTTTTTCTCCCCTTCCCATACTGACCGTTCTGTCCGGGGCCACCTTCACTGCCAGAGTGAGGCCACACACATACTGGAGAGAGCATCCCTCTAAACATATCCTATGGATATACCTGTTCAAATGTCTTTTAAATGTGTTATAGTACCTGCTTCAGCTACTGCCTCGGGAAACTCATTCCATACACCCACCACCACTGTGTGAATGTATGGGGCATGTGTACATGTGGTAGTACTGAGGTGAAACCATCTTAGCTTGGAGATTAATGTCACAAACCAATTATTCTGCATAACCCTGGTGCATACTTATACCACATGGATGCCAAGTTAACCTAATCTCCTCTGCTTGCACATGATCCATATCCCTCCATTCCCGTGCATTATCCACTTCTCTATCTAAAAGCATCTTCATGGTTCCAGGCACCCACCAATCTCTCCGAAAAGAATTGCTGCCCACATCATATCACCATCATATCTATCTATCTATATACTTTAAAAACTCTGTGCGTGTGTGTGTGTGTGTGTGGGTGTATGCCATTTTGCCTTTACCTTTGATTTTGCCTTTGATTCGTTACTCCACAAAAACCAGACGCAAAAACGACGAGATTTTTACCATTTCGTTAGCGATTTTACTTTTACATTCGCATATCCATTCCTTGGTCAATTATCTCCCCAGATTTTGAGTAAAATTGATCACAAAACTCAAACAAAACTCTATTTTTAAAATCTAAATGGCTTTTACCAGCTGCTGACGTCACAATGCCCACATTCCGACCAATCCAAGCCACTTCTCTTTCCCTCTTCATTTGGCAGCCGGGCTCCCTCCACCCCACTGCTCACGCCATGCCTCCCGCAGCTGGACTCGCCCGCCCGCCCGGGGCCTGCGCGACGGTAATGCCTGCTGCCGCCCGGCTCTCCTCCACCACCCCTCCCCCCCCCGCTGGTGGAAGCCACAGATCGACTGGTCCACCCGCTGCTTTTCGCCATCCTCGCTGCCGGCCCACAGGCTCACTCAGGATCACGCCCACCTGCCCACTCCACCCTCCCCCCCTCCCCATACTCGGTGTCTGAGGATGCGAAGCCATGGAGCTGAGGCTAACTATGAGGTCGATGGCAGCTGGGTCCCACTCCTCCCTCCCTTCTTCCCCCCTCCCTTCTCCCCCCCCTCCCATCTCCCCCTCCCCTCTCTCCCCTTCCCCTCTCTCCCCCCCTCTCTCTCTCTCTCTCCCCCCTCTTTCATCGGCCGGCCCTCTGCTGCTTTTGATCGTCCGCTCCGCTCGCACCAGCAGGGTCGCCCACTCAAAAAACGCCGCAAATCCAAAACCCCAGCTCCAAAAGGCAGGAAGCTCCCCTGCCTCCCTTTCTGTGCCCCTCTCTGTGTGTCCCTTTCTGTGTGTCCCTCTCTGTGTCCCTCTCTCTGTGTCCCTCTCTGTGTGCCTCCGTGTCAGTCTCTGTGTGTCCCTCTCTGTGTGCCTCCATGTCCCTCTCTGTGTGGCTCCGTGTCCCTCACTGTGTGCTTCCATGTCCCTCTCTGTGTGCCTCCGTGTCCCTCTCTGTGTGCTTCTGTGTCAGTCTCTGTGTGTCCCTCTCTGTGTGTGCCTCCATGTCCCTCTCTGTGTGCCTCCGTGTCCCTCTCTGTGTGGCTCCGTGTCCCTCACTATGTGCCTTCGTGTTCCTCTAAGTGTGCCTCCGTGTGCCTCTCTGTGCCTCCGTCTCCCTTCTGTGTGCCTCCGTGTGTGTGTGTGTGTGTGTGTGTGTGTGTGTGTGTGTGTGTGTGTGTGTGTGTGTGTGTGTGTGTGTGTGTGTGTGTATTGGTTTGTGTGTTGTCACATCTTTGTGAAAAATCTACGCGGTAACGGTAAAATATTTACATATTCCGGTAGACATTTTTCCCGTGGAGTCCAAAATTGCCTTATCTGAAATTTTCATGCTTCATTTCTCGAGTTATTACTGAAAATGTTCAAAAATCTGACAAAGCTTTGAATTTAAAAATGACTGTCTTTCGCTGATGACGTCACAATTGGTCTGCGTTCCGTCTTCCTTGCACTGTGATTGATGTCACCCCCCCTCCCTCCTTCACCCCCACCCCTTCCTCCTCCCCCCCCCGTTATTCAAAACGCAGCCAGAGACGAATTTTGGTCGTCGACTGAAGACCAAAGATCATAGCTGAACACTGTGGCGGCCCAACTAGCGGTCCTTTGGTCGACTCTCGCCCATTCGCCCGACCGTGCCTCGGCTCGGGTCCAGTCCTTGGCTTGGGTCCGGTCCTCGGCTCGGGTCTGGTCCACAGTTGGGTCCTTGGTCGGGTACCCGGGCCCTCCCTCGCTGCCCCCCCCCCCCCATCACTGCCCCCCTTCATCTCTAGGGAGTGGTGAATACTGGGACCTATGGGTGAGTGGTGGAATGGTGCCCCCTCCCTCTCTGCCATCTCTCTGCCCCTGTCCCTGCCTCTGCCTGTCTCTGCCTCTCTCTCTCTGCCCTCTGTCTCTGTCCTCTCTCTGCCTCTGCGCTCTCTCTGCCTCTGCCTCTGCCCTCTCTCTGCTTCTGTCGCTGCCCTCTGCCCACTCTGTCTCTGCCCTCTGCCTTTTGTCTCTGCCCTCTCTCTCTAATCCCCTCCATCTCCCTCTCTAGCCATGCCTGCGAGTTGGGGGCTATGCATGAGTGGATAGGGCAGCGGATGGGGTCAAAAGGAGCGAATTAATAATCTATATAATTATATGTGACATCTTGAGCACTTCCTGTCTGCACTGTATATTGATTTTAGAAAAACACTACCATATATCACTTTGATTTCTGGCCATCTTACTCACAGTCATCCTCCACTAAGCAGGTCCCGAGGATTTTTCCCATCAATGAAAAAAAAAGGTTATGAGTGTTTAAATAACCTTGAGATCCTCTCGCCTGTCAATCACCGGGATGTAGGTAATGCTCCTTCCGAGGGGGGGGAGGTGGGGGGGGAGCAGGACTATGAAACCGCAGATGCCTGGACATGACTCAGTCACTCTGCATGATTGCGAGGGAGAAGCCATGACTCTCAATCTAAGCTGTGAATCAACTGAACTGTGAGTCTGCAATGTACTTGCAAAAAATGATTTGTTAGCCCTTAATGACAATGAAATGAGTTTGGCCTGCCCATGCTTGAAACTGCAATGGCAATGGAAATGAAATGAAAATGCAATCAGCTGTTTGGCCTGCCCTGTGCTTGAAACTGTAATGGCAATGGAAATGAAATGAAAATGCAATCAGCTGTTTGGCCTGCCCTATGCTTGGAACTGCAATGGCAATGGAAATAAAATGAAAATGCAATCAGCTGTTTGGCCTGCCCTGTGCTTGAAACTGCAATGGCAATGGAAATGCAATGAAAATGCAATCAGTTGTTTGGCCTGCCCTGTGCTTGAAACTGCAATAGCAATGGAAGTGAAATGAAAATGCAACTGCCTGTTTGGCCTTCCCTGTGCTTGAAACTGCAATGGCAATGGAAATGAAATGAAAATGTAACCAGCTGTTTGGCCTGCCCTGTGCTTGAAACTGCAATGGCAATGGAAATGATATGAAAATGCAATCAGCTGTTTGGCCTGCCCTGTGCTTGAAACTGCAATGGAAATGGAAATAAAATGAAAATGCAATCAGCTGTTTGGCCTGCCCTGTGCTTGAAATTGAAATGGAAATGAAATAAAATTATTTTTTTGCCTGCCTGAAACCACTAATTTTGTCCCACAAGGCCCCTATTAGCCGAGAAACCAGTCCCTTTTGCCCAAAATGCCCGTATTATCCCAGGAGGAGCATTTTGGCCCAGAAGGCCCGTGCCAGGCCAGGAAAAGTCCAGAAAAAGTGCCTTTCACTGAGATACCACTCAGATCTTTTTTTTAAAGAGCCCCTACAGCTCATCAGGCCTGTACTAGCCCAGGAGTAGTCCCTTCAGCCCATCAGTAAGTATTCCCCCTGCAAGTATTAAACCACACCCCAGTATTTTTCTCCCTTCTTTCATTGGCTTCCTGTGAGATCCAGGCCAGGATAGGCTCTCCTCCTTCATTGCTGTGATCTGCAGAAAAAGATGAAAAATGTCTAAAATTGATTCTCCACCCTCTCACCCTTGGAGAGGTGGAATATTGCGTTGGGGACCAGCCCTCCCAACAGGTCCCATTTAGTCTAGTATTAATATAATATCAAGGGGGGCGGTTAGTGTATGTGTGTTTGTGGGGAGTGGTCGTGCGTGTGTGTGTGTGTGTGTGTGGGGGGGGTGGTTAATGTGTGTGTGATGCCGCAGGCCGCCCCCCCCCCCACCACCCCACCCTCACACAACCGCACGTTGAGGGGACGGGACCCAACGCGTCCCACTTGGTCTAGTCTCCTTTAAAACTTGCTTTTTTCACTTTAAAGCTCTGCCCTCTGGTTTTTGACATTTCCACACTGGGACAAAAGGTTCTAACTGAATAATCCCTATGGGCGGCACAGTTGCGCAGTGGTAGAGTTGCTGCCTCACAACACCAGATACCCGGGTTTGATCCTGACTACGGGTGCTGTTTCTACGGAGTTTGTACGTTCTCCCCGTGACCACTTGGGTTTGCTCCGGGTGCTCAGGTTTCCTCCCACATTCCAAAGATGTACAGGTTTGTAGGTTAATTGGCTTTGGTAAAAATTCTAAATATTCCCTAGTGTCTAGGAGAGGGCTAATGTACGAGGATCGCTGGTCAGTGCGGACTAAGTGGGTCGAAGGTGGTTTGCTGTTTCCGTGTGGTATCTCTAACCTAACCTAAGGTAAACTAAACTAAACTATCTATGCCTCTCATCAATTTCTATATTTCTATCAGGTGTCTCCTCAGTGACTGACACTCCAGAGAAAACAATCCAAGTTTATCCAACCTCTCCTTATACATAATACATTCTAATTCAGGCAGCATTCTAGTCAACCTCTTCTGCACTCTCTCCAAAGCCATATTCTTTCTGTTATGGGCAATCAGAACTGTACATAATATGCCAAATGCAGCTTACGTTATAGCGATCACAAGAAAAGACAAGATACTGCAAAATATCCCACTGTCATTAAAGATAAAATCCTGCAAATCCATCACTCAGCTAAAATGGAATTAATTCCAAACTTGACCTATACAGTCAACAAAGTGATTGCATTGTTTTGATAAGAGCACCCTTTAACTGTTTACTATTAGTAAAACACACCAACCCTGCAAGCATCATTCTTGCAACTTGTTCATCACATGCAGTAGTCATAGAGTCATATGGCAGGGTAACAGGCCCTTTGGCGCAACTTGCCCATGCCAACCAAGCTCCCTCCATGTACAATAGTCCCACCTGCCTGCATTTAGCCCATATCCCGCTAAATCTTTTGTGTTGATGTAGCTGTTCAAATGTCTTTAACATTTTGTTTTAGAGATACAACATGGAACAGGTCTTTTGGCCAACCAAGTCGATGCCAACCATTGATTGCCTGTTCACACCTGGTCTACCCTACACACTAGGAATAATTTATCCAGCCCACTGAGTCCGTGCCGACTACACTCATGCAAGCTCTTTATGCCCCCTGCTGTACATTCAGCAGAAAATTAGATTTTAAATAAATACTAAACTTCCGTGGATGAATCACGGAATTGAATGATGCCAAACAAATAACAGATAGAACCTACACAACGTTTCGCCCAGATACATTTACAGCTGCCAATGGTTCTTAAACTTCATAACAATTCATGGCAGTATGCTGTTCCTCTGTGCTCTGTTGAAAAAAGCTTTAAAATATGTACACAAAATTATTGTGTTAACTATTGCTATATGTTAAAATATTGTCTCATAAAGGTTTGAGGAATACGCTTGTTGCAGCAGTAACAAGCTGCTGGGAAATCTTCAGTCTATCGGGAAAAATATCAATGAGAATACCAAGTCGCAAAGGTTGAGTATTAATTCATTTTCTGACAAAAATGAACTAAATCTTACAGTTTCATGCTGTGCCATAATAAAAAAGAGCTTAGCTTTGTTAAATAATGCCTGTTTGCCATGAACCAAACAGCCCCGATACAATGTAGAAAAAAGGAACTGCAGATGCTGGTTTTCAAGACTGTAATTAAATTGAATACTTTGTAGTTACATATGATGAGTCACAGTGAAATTATTTGCTTGCATACCCAAGGTATGCAAATAGTTGCCCATTAAGTTACAAATCCTGCCCCCCCCAAAAAAAAACCAGGTCCCCCTTTGTTCTTCAGCCCCTCCACTCCAGGTCCCGCATTGTCCATTGTCCAATCATACAGTGCTAGAGTATCTCAGTGGATCAGGCAGTTTCTATATAGAACATGGATAGATGACGTTTTGGGTCGGGACCTTTCTTCCGACTGATTGCGGGTGGGTGCGATGGGCAGAACAAAGCGTGGCAGGTAATAGGTGAACACAAGTGATATATATTTTTGATAGGCAGATGGTTGGGCAAAGGCCAGTGATAAAATATGGAAGGGGAGGAAGGAATGTGGGTGGAAGGGGAGGTGGAGAAGAGAAATAGGTGTGAGTCCAGGTAGGGCACAGGGAAGAGGGGAATGAAAGAAAAGATGGGAGGGAGAAAGAGGATGGGGAGAGGCAGGTTGTTAGAGGTTACCTACAATTTGAGCTATCAACGTTCACACCGTTGCGCTGTAAGCTACCCAAGCTTATATTAGAAACGGGATTAGTGCCGGAGGATTGGTGTACTGCGCCATTTGTTGTTCCATTGTTTAAAAAGGGTTCAAAGAATAAACCTAGCAATTATAGACCTGTTAGTTTGACGTCAGTGGTGGGCAAATTAATGGAAAGGATACTTAGAGATAATATATATAAGCATCTGGATAAACAGGGTCTGATCAGGAACAGTCAACATGGATTTATGCCTGGAAGGTCATGTTTGACAAACCTTCTTGAATTTTTTGAAGAGGTTACTAGGGAAATTGTTGAGGGTAAAACAGTGGATGTTGTCTATATGGATTTCAGTATGTTCCTCCAGTTCGCATGTGGCCTCACTCGGGCAATGGAGGATGTCCTGAACAGAAAGGTCAGTATCAAGTCAAGTCAAAGTCAAACAAACTTTATTGTCATTTAGAAATACATTGATATATGCAGTTCCAAACGAAATTACGTTGCATTTGGCTCCCTGTGCAACACAATAAATTAACCGAAGGATAGGTATGTATGAAAAGGATAAATAGACAATAGTGGCAGCCCATTTACATGGCATTCAGGAGTCTGATGGCTCGTGGGAAGAAGCTGTTGCGGAACCTTGATGTTCTGCTCCTTATGCTGCGGTATCTTTTTCCCGAGGGCAGCAGAGTGAACAGTCCGTGATGGAGATGTGTGGGGTCCTTTATGATACTGCTGGCCTTAGACACACAGCGTTTGGTCGCAATATCCCCGATTGAGGGGAGATAGGTCCCGATGATTTTTTCCGCTGTCCTCACCACTCTCTGCACAGACTTCCAGTCGGAGGCTCTACAGTCCCCAAACCAGACAGAGATACAGCTGGTCAGAATACTCTCTATGGTGCCCCTGTAGAAAGTAGTGAGGATGGGATGGGGAGATGAGCTCTTCTCATCCGGCGCAGAAAGTGCAACCGCTGCTGCGCTCTCTTAACAGTTGATGAGATGTTAGTCGACCAGGTCAGACTGTTAGTGACCTGCACCCCCAGGAACTTTGTGCTACTGACCACCTCCACATCGCTGTCATTGATGTGAAGTGGTGTGGGACTGTGCCGGGTTTTCCTGAAGTCGACGATAATCTCCTTTGTTTTCTCGACATTCAGGATCAGGTTGTTCGTATTGCACCAGTCCACCAGTTGTTTCACCTCCTCCCTGTAAGCCAGCTCATTGTCGTCCCTGATGAGGCCCACCACTGTTGTGTCATCTGCGTACTTCATGATGTGGTTTGTACTAAACCTGGCACAACAGTCGTGAGTCATCAGGGTGAACAGCAGTGGACTCAGGACACAGCCCTGAGGGGAGCCGGTGCTTAGAGAGATGGTATTGGAGGTGTTATTTCCAACCCTCACAGACTGAGGTCTGTCAGTGAGGAAGTCCAGTAGCCAGTTACACATGGGGGTGCCGAGGCCCAATGGAACCAGTTTGCTTATCAGGTGCTGGGGGATAATGGTGTTGAATGCTGAACTGAAATCCACGAACAGCATTCGCACATAGGTGTTTTTCTCCTCTAAATATTCCAGGCTCAGATGGAGCACGGAGGATATAGCGTCCTCTGTGGAGCGGTTTGGCCTGTAAGCAAACTGGTATGGGTCGTGTGTGGAGGGGAGTCTGGAGGTGATGTGGTCCCTGACCAGCCTCTCGAAGCACTTCATCATTATGGGGGTGAGTGCTACAGGGCGGTAGTCATTGAGACATTGTATGTTGGATTTTTTTGGCACAGGTATGATGGTGGCAGTCTTGAAACATAATGGGACGACCGCCTGGTTCAGCGAGGTGTTAAATATGTCCGTAAGGACATGTGCCAGCTGATCAGCACATTCCCTGAGCACCCGCCCTGGTATGTTATCAGGGCCTGCCGCCTTTCGCGCGTTCACTCCTTTTAGGGACCTCCGAACATCCACTATGTCAAGACTGAGTGCCTTTTCCTCACAATGAGGAATACCTTTGCTTGCAGGTGTGTTATTTAGTGCCTCGAACCGACCAAAATAGTTGTTGAGTTTATTGAGGAACTCAATGTTGTCATCACAGGGTGGTGAAGCAGTCTTATAGTCCGTGATTGATTTGATTCCCTGCCACATGCGCTTGGTGTTCTTGGGGTCATGGAAGAAGCTCTGGATTTTCTGACCATGGGCACGCTTGGCCAGCCTGACGACTCGGTTCAGGTTGGCTCTTGCGGATCTGAGTGCCACCACGTCGCCTTTTAACTCCCCTTCTCATGGGAATGAGAAGGGGAGTTAAAATAGTTTGCAACCGGGAGATCCAGCAGGCCTTGGTGGACTGAATGCAAGTGTCCGGCAAAGTGGTCGCCAAGTCTACGCTTGGTCTCACTGATATACAGGAGGCCATGTTGGGTATGTCAATAGACAATATACAATAGACAATAGGTACAGGAGTAGGCCATTTGGCCCTTCGAGCCAGATTCAATGTGATCATGGCTGATCATCCCAAATCAGTACCCCATTCCTGCCTTCTCCCCATATCCCCTGACTCCGCTATTTTTAAGAGCCCAATTTCAAGGGAAATTGGAGACTTGTTTCGAAAAAAGAGAGATATCTACAATAACTATAGGAGGCATGGAGTAAATGAGGTGCTAGAGGAGTATAAAGATTGTAAAAACAATCTTAAGGAAATTAGAAAGGCTAAAAGAAGTTATGAGGTTGCTTTGGCAAGAAAGGTGAAAGTAAATCCAAAGGGTTTCTACAGCTATATTAATAGCAAAAGGATAACGAGGGATAAAATTGGACCATTAGAGAGCCAGATTGGACAGCTATCTGCAGAGACAAAAGAGATGGGGGAGATATTGAACAATTTCTTTTCTTCGGTATTCACCAAGGAGAAGGATATTGAACTCTGTGAGGTAAGGGAAAAAAGCTATGGAAACTATGAGATTCAAAGAGGAGGAAGCACTGACACTTTTGAAAAATATAAAAGTGGATAAGTCTCCAGGTCCTGACAGGATATTCCCTGGGACATTGGGGGAAGTTAGTGTAGAAATAGCAGGAGCTATGACAGAAATATTTCAAATGTCATTAGAAACGGGAATAGTGCCGGAGGATTGGTGTACTGCGCCATTTGTTGTTCCATTGTTTAAAAAGGGTTCAAAGAATAAACCTAGCAATTATAGACCTGTTAGTTTGACGTCAGTGGTGGGCAAATTAATGGAAAGGATACTTAGAGATAATATATATAAGCATCTGGATAAACAGGGTCTGATCAGGAACAGTCAACATGGATTTATGCCTGGAAGGTCATGTTTGACAAACCTTCTTGAATTTTTTGAAGAGGTTACTAGGGAAATTGTTGAGGGTAAAACAGTGGATGTTGTCTTTATGGATTTCAGTAAGGCCTTTGACAAGGTTCCCCCTGGAAGGTTGGTTAAGAAGGTTCAATCTTTGGGTGTTAATGGCGGAGTAGCAAGATGGATTCAACAGTGGCTAAATGGGAGATGTCAGAGAGTAATGGTGGATGGCTGTTTGTCAGGTTGGAAGCCGGTGACCAGTGGGGTGCCTCAGGGATCTGTGTTGGGTCCACTGTTGTTTGTCATGTACATCAATGATCTGGATGATGGGGTGGAAAATTGGATAAGTAAGTATGCAGATGATACCAAGATAGGTGGTGTTGTGGATAATGAAGTAGATTTTCAAAGTCTACAGAGAGATTTGGGCCATTTGGAAAAGTGGACTGAAAGACGGCAGATGGAGTTTAATGCTGATAAGTGTGAAGTGCTACATCTTGGCAAGACAAATCAAAATAGGACGTACATGGTAAATGGTAGGAAATTGAGGAATGCCGTGGAACAGAGGGATCTAGGAATAACTGTGCATAGTTCCCTGAAGGTGGAATCGCATGTAGATAGGGTGGTAAAGAAAGCTTTTGGTGTGCTGGCCTTTATAAATCAGAGCATTGAATATAGGAGTAGGGAAGTAATGTTAAAATTGTACAAGGCATTGGTAAGACCAATTCTAGAGTATGGTGTACAATTTTGGTCGCCTAATTATAGGAAGGATGTCAACAAAATAGAGAGAGTACAGAGGAGATTTACTAGAATGTTGCCTGGGTTCCAGCAACTAAGTTACAGAGAAAGGTTGAACAAGTTAGGTCTTTATTCTTTGGAGCACAGAAGGTTAAGGGGGGACTTGATTGAGGTCTTTAAAATGATGAAAGGGATAGACAGAGTTGATGTGGATAAGCTTTTTCCATTGAGGGTAGGGAAGATTCAAACAAGAGGGCAGGACATGAGAATTAAGGGACAGAGGTTTAGGGGTAACATGAGGGGGAACTTCTTTACTCAGAGAGTGGTGGCTGTGTGGAATGAGCTTCCAGCAAAAGTGGTGGAGGCAGGATCGATTTTAACATTTAAAAGTAAAGTGGATAGGTATATGGACGGGAAGGGAATGGAGGGGTATGGTCTGAGTGCAGGTAGATGGGACTTGGGGAAAATAAATGTTCGGCACAGACTGGAATGGCCGAGTAGGCCTGTTTCTGTGCTGTAATTGTTATATGTTATATATGTTATCTAGCTCTCTCTTGAAAGCATCTGGAGATCTACGTCCACCGCCCTCTGAGGCAGAGAATTCCACACTCACCACTCTCTGTGAGAAAAAGTGTTTCCTCGTCTCCATTCTAACTCTTATTCATGCTTACCCCATATTCTTAAACTGTGGCCCCTGGCTCTGGACTCCCCCAACATCAGGAACATGTTTCCTGCCTCCAGCGTGTCCAAACCCTTAACAATCTTATATGTTTCAATAAGATCCCCTCTCATCCTTCTAAATTCCAGAGTGTACAGGCCCATCTGCTCCATTCTCTCAGCATATGACAGTTCCGCCATCCCGGGAATTAACCTTGTAAACCTACGCTGCACTCCCTAAATAGCAAGAATGACCTTCCTCAAATTAGGGGACCAAAACTGCGCACAATGCTCCAGGTGTGGTCTTACTAGCACTCTGTATAACTGCAGAAGGACCTCTTTGCTCCTATATTCGATTCCTCTTGTTATAAAGGCCAAAATGCCATTCGCTTTCTTCACTGCCTGCTGTACCTGCATGCTTACTTTCATAACGTCGATATACAGGAGCCCAGTAAACTGTAAGATCTAGATTTGATTGTAATCAGGTACAGTCTTTCCACTGACTGGTTAACACAGAACAAATAGCTTTTTACTGTACCTTGGTACAATGACAATAAACTAAACTAAATCTAAATATCTTCTGAGTATAGTGTACGTTCCAATATTCAATTCCGTTTATTTCTGAATTGTACTGCTGTATTATTTTTAAATGTTTTGACCTGCAAGAAGTTTTCAACTAAATCTGACAGTTCAGGGAGATATTTCTGTAAGTTTAATATATTTTGGGAATTGCTTTAGACTTATATGAAAACTTCTTGCAGGTCACAACACTTTAAGTAATACAGCAGTATTATTCACAGTTTATATTTATTTCAAATTTTCCAGAAACTGAACATTTTCTTTAACTTTTGTTCGAGATAATCACTTTGTGAATATCGATGAGAGTGCCTGCAAGGTCTCATACTACAGGCAGCTTTCTTACATTAATATTGGGCAGCCAAAGCTTGTTGCCTGAATAACTATTCATGATTTAGCCAGTAGACGGAGCAATAGATTTGTAAATCTCAGGTACCGTGCAATCTTCCTTCTTTCAAAGCAGTCCCTCGGAATCAAGGATGATTTGCTTCCTTTTTGGTTTTGGTCAGGAGCCTTTAAAAAAAAACACAATGCTGTTGTATACATTCTGATTCCCGAGTCAGTCAGAAGATAATTTTGGTAGACAAATCTCCCAGGACATTAGCAATTACTAACATTATTATTTTTAACGTATGACATAGAAATATCACACATCCTGTGGGATAAAGTTCAAAAATTTAAGAAGAGTATTGAATCAAAAATCCAAACAGGAATGTTTGAGTGCGAATATGTGAGTAGAGTCAGGCTGGTTTCGCAATGGGATCTGCATGTTTTAACTATTTGAAATGTAACAAACCATTACATATTCCACTCCCACTCATTGACCCCAGCAGACCCTTTTACCAGGGCCACGTCAATACAGTTGATGCCTTTCCTATGTTGCTCTGACCTA
This sequence comes from Raja brachyura, assembly GCA_963514005.1. Next base: position 62,668,912 of record OY740787.1, read on the forward strand.
GTCAGTGGGAGGGAAGTGACTGCTTACAAAGTTAGGCACAGTGTCAGGTTTCGCGTTTGATCTAGTTTCTGTTTCTTATTGGTTTTTAGTATTAGAGTTTGCATTCTTGTTTTATTTTGGTGTCGCACATCTCCTCTTGTTTCAGGTCCCATTTCCTGTCATGTCGTTTACTCTCATGAGATTGTTGGCTCCGCCCGGATGTGTTTCACCTGTGTCTCGCTATCCCCTGTTAGTCTGTATTTAAGCCCTTTGTGTTTTAGTTCTCATTGCCAGTTCGTTGTGTATGCTACTTGGTATCACCTCGGTCCAGCTCTAGAAATCTTGTGACCTTGACCATTGCCTGTTTTTCGACCACTGTTTTTGCCTGCTCCTAGATTATACTGTTACCTCTGTTTTTGCTTACCTGTGTACTGACTTGGACCGATTAAACTCTGAAAACGGATCTGCCCTGTGTCAGAGCCTGCATTTGTGTCCTCCTCCTCGTTCAGTTTTGATACACCGAGGTTAAAATTGTCCTTGATACACAAGGAACTGCAGATTTATTTAGTTTAATTTACAGATACTGTGTGGAGACAGGCGCTTCAGCCCACCGGGTCCACGCCAACCAACGATCACCACGTACACTAATTCTATCCTAGGGCCAATTAACCTACACATCTGCACGTTTTTGGATTGTGGGAGGAAACCAAAGCACCCAGAGAAAACCCATGCGGTCACATGGAGCACGTACAATCTCCGTACTGACAGCTCCCGAGGTCAGGATTGAACCCAGGTCTCTGGCGCTGTAAGGCAGCAACTCTACCACCCTGCCGCCTTAAACCTTGCTGGAATATTGAACGGAACGCAGAATGCTGGAGGAACTCAGCAGGTCTGGGTCTGACATGCAAAGACAACCAAACACAACAATTGTTTGGTCCTGAAAAGAAGAATGTACAAGAATGCAAATCTTCCAGCAAATATGCTCAGGAGCATATACTTTGTGTTTTGCTTCAAAGAAATACACTAAAAATACCCACCATCTTAAATAAAAACAAAATATCACCAGCTCTGTCCTGAGCCTCGTCCACGGTCAGATGAGGCCACGTACAAATTGGAGGAACAGCACCTCATATTTTACAACCCAGTGGTATGTATGTTGATCTCTCTAATTTAAAGTAACCCCAGGACTCCCTCCCACCACCCTCCCCCACCCTAGTCATCCTGCTACTTACACTGTTCACATCCTTGTATCCCTTCGATACCACCTCTTCCCCAGCCAACAATGGACCATTGTGGGCTCCTCTCTTCCTTGGTCATCTGTTGCCAGCCCTGCTTTCTTCTGGCCTTTTCCCCCTCCAGTTCCCAACCCACCTCTACTTTCAGTTCTGACCCCATCATTTTTCTCCAGAGATACTGACTGACCCACTGAGTTACTCCAGCACTCTGTGTCTGTCTTCAACCTGTATTCAAGGATAGGTGATTTTAGCACCTGGCTGTTTAAACCCAAACCTAGGTCAGTATATTATACAATGTAATATTGTACATACTTGCATTGCATATTAAAAAAACATCAACATGAAACTAAGGAATATTTCCAGCCTTAAGAAATGTATGAAAGATAGACACAAAGTACTGGAGTAACTCAACGGGTCAGGCAGCATCTCTGGAGAAAATGAATAGGTGACGTATTGGGTCCAGACCCTTCTTCAGGCCAAGAGTCAAGGAGTGGGAAACTGGAGGTATGAGGTACAAAGATCAAATGAATGAAAGGTGTGAAAAGAACAAATCAAGGCCAGCAAGGATGGTCAAGGAAAGGCAGAGCCCACAATGGTCCATTGTTGGCCGTGGAAGAAGTGATAACGAGGGAGTATGAACATTGGAACTAAACAGGATGATGGTGAAACTAGTAGGGGGATTAGGGTGGTGGAGGGACGGTGAGCGAGAGAATGTAAAGTTTATTTAAAATTAGAGCAATCCATATTCATGCTCCTGGGGTGTAAGCTGCGAGAGGAAATATGAGACGCTGATCCTCCACGCTGCGCCTCACCCTGACAGTGGAGGCGCGGGACAGTAAGTTCAGTAAGGGATTGAAAAGGGGTTAAAGTGCTTGCCAATGTGTCTGTGGGTTCATTTTAATCGTGGATAATAATTGCACACTTTGCAGTTACAATTTTCTGTCGAGAAGATAAGTTATTTTTTATAAATACAAAATCAATTCCGGATGTAAAATTCCTTTTAAAGTTGAAACCGTACAGATGGATGGTTTTGCATTAAGGGAGAATTATTCCTGCCGTTGTCGTAATTAAGGACAGCTATCAACAGCTACAATCCTCGTGACTTGGTCTCATCCGGTCCCAACCTCAGACGTTGTTTTGTGTTTACACCTCCTGTGCATTGCCAGGATTTGGCAGCTATCTCCCGTCCGGATAGGGGCGTTCTTTCATTATGCAAGAAGCCGATTCCCTCCTCGCCAGAAATGGTTTCATCCGGAGCCAGGTATAAGAAGCAGAGCGAAGCGAACGACGTTCACACTGCCTTCTACTTGGGTCGAGCAAGCGTCGAAGTGGAAAGACAAAAAAAAAACACCACAAGCAAGAAACGCTTTATATTTTGTCCCTCCCTGAATGAAAGCGGCGGTCTCTGCACTTTTGCCACTTTTGGAGCATTTGGGTTGAGGCATTGGTGAATGAGACAGCTGCAGCCACCTGTTCAACTCTCGGTCGCTCGAAGTAGTTCACAGCAATGAATTCAACGCTGGTGAATGAGACCGCCAGCCTTGTGTACACGAACCGTAGCGACCCCTTGGATGCCATCATTAGATGCTGTGGCAACAACTTCTCCTCGGTGGTGACTGGCGGAGGCTTCGTGTTGACCGCTCCGGACGAGAGAAACCTCTATATCATGAGAGTGGTACAGATCGCAGTGATGTGCGTCCTGTCCCTCACCGTCGTTTTCGGGATCTTTTTCCTCGGTTGTAATCTGCTGATCAAATCAGAGGGCATGATTAACTTTTTAGTCAAGGATAGAAGACCTTCCAAAGAGGTGGAAGCCGTCATTGTCGGCCCATATTAACAAGAACCACCGCCAGAAATATATACACTTATTATAACTCAACGATGAGGACGTCTGAGGTTGCTGACAGCGACTCTGCCTTGTACTCTGGTACCAAACTAGAGGATTACGGGGACTTTGATCAGTATTTTGAGCTTCGGAAGAGGAAACCAAGCAATGTGGGAGCGGACCCGTCAGCTGGTTAATAAGAGGACTTTTGGTGAGAAATATAAGGGGAAATGTTGGTCTTTTCTGCTGGCATTGACTATACACACCCTGTCTGAAACCATTTGCCAATCCCTTTCTGTGGCCAAATTAGATCAACTGAGGAAACTCCAGGAACCGCTGCACAAGTCGATGGGAGCAGCTCACTCGCTACTAAAACCACTCTACCGACCGCTAAAGTTGTAGATGTTTTTGTAAAATAGTTATTCCTATTATTGGAATTCGCCGGTGTACCTTGTCGCTTACATATTTTTCCTACAAAGAACATTCCAACCCGTTCACTGGCAAAATCATATAAATGTCCAAGTGTATTTTCAACGCTGATTGTATAAATTGTAATTTAATAGGAAACCTCTATTTCGGAAGTGTCAGGCTGTCAATAGGGTCACTGAGCCCATAGCATGTATTCGCACTGGCGACAGAAGACGTCTATAGCATTTTGTATCGCAAAATATGATTAAAATGTATACATTTATTTTGGGATTGTTATTCGCTATCTTGAGACGGGGCTTGCGTTGAGTTGTTTACCGTAGATAGAAATGGAAAGTTGTTTCAGCTGCTGGGGAAGGCAGTGAAGTAACAATCGGTGCTCCCTGGAGCAGTGCTAATGGTTCAGTGAAGCCTTTCTGAAGCTGAGTATCTGAACGCGGTGAAGGGATGAAGACGCGACAGCGAAACTGAGTAACGTTGGAGATTTTAACCCTTTGTGGACTCTGATCAGAAATGGGGAGTTGCTGTCATGGTAAAGGGCGACGGGTTCATAGTGAAACTTCGCCCTGGAGATGTTAAATAAACAGTCGAGAGTGTTTACAGCAGAAAATGACACTGCAAGCTGTAAAACGGGACACTCAATTGATGAACTCGTGGGTGAGAATACCAAAACACTTTATAGTTTGAAGAAGGGTCTCGACCTGAAACGTCACCCATTTCTTCTATCAGAGATGCTGCCAGTCCCGCTGAGTTATTCCAGCATTTTGTGTCCATCTTCGGTGTAAACCAGCATCTGCAGTTCCTTCCTACACACTTTCTAGTTTGTGTGTGTTTCCCTCTGCTATGGCATCGCTTTGTACGAGGAGAGCGGATATTTGTTAATACTGAATAAAAGAAAAACAAAATATATCATTTAGATCATGGTTGGGCCTGAATAATAGAAAAGACCAGTCTGAAGAAGGGTACCGGCCCGAGTCGTCACCTATCCATATTCGCCAGAGCTGCTGTCTGACCCGCTGAGTGATTTCAGCACTTTGTGTCGATTTTTTTGTTTATAAACCAGCATCTGCAACTCCTTGTTTCCACAGTTTATTGAGGCGGAGAGAGAGGGTCTCTAGAAGCGGGCTCTCCAAATCTTATTTGCAAAATCCAAATTGCTATTTCAACATGCAGATATGGATGCAACAAAAAATGGACTCGCGTGTTCCTGGAAATACTGATTCATAATCTATTACATTATTTGCATGTATCACAAAGGCAATCCTTTTGCACACAGAAACACCAGATAGCGAACACACCTATTCCAGACAATTCTTGTAACCATCAGCAAAAGCTGACTTTAACAGAATAAACGTGTATCCATATTCCATGTTTTATTGAAAGGTAATCGGAAAATGGTTAGTTTAATTAGTGAATACGATTTAAGTACCGCAGTTACTGTATTACTTCGTCTCATGGCAGAGCTGCATGTTGGCGCCTTGGGTCCACAAACCAGACACAGATTTAGGCACACATTTTGTTTTTATTGCGGTATTTTTTATTGAATGGAAATGTAGTTATTCCTTGGTCGTTGGGAATAACTCGAAGAACAGGAGGTGGAATTTGGTCCAAAGAAAACGCTTTCAGTAAATAAGATTTGACCACCCTGTAGACAAACAATAATGCCTCGATCACAAATGTGGATAATGGAAGTATTTTTACAACTGGGTGAATTTAACATCAACAAAAGGGATTAAAGATCCGTTTAGCCAACTGGCAACGTTCGAAGAAATGCAAGAGCGTTTATCCTTGTGATCTGGCCCCGGCAACACCACGAAATAATATTGACCAGTTTCTTTAGTGTTTCCATCAATTCACTGTGCAAAACATTGCCAACCGGATTTATCATCGGGCGGGCGGGGGTTAATCCACCAATTGCGAAGTGCTCTCATCTTAAAATGAGTACATTGTTTTCCTCGTTTCAATGCAGTTTCCAAAGGAAAGCTTGAAATGTCACCTCCTTTCTGGATAGTGGATGGTGCCGTTTATTACGGAAAGGGTATCAGTTCGAGGAAATGTATGCCACGAGCTCGTTAGTTTATCGTTTTGAATTAATTATCGCAGGCTGAGTTTGTGTGGTGGGGGTAAGTAATGGTGTTCCCAAAGTGTGTAGGAAGGAACTGCAGATGCTGGTTTACACCGAAGTGCGCGAGTAACTCAGCGGGTCAGGCAATGTCTCTGGGGAACGTGGATAGGTGACATTTCGGGTAAAGAAGAAGGGTCCCGACCGAAACGTCGTCTATACATGTTCTCCAGGGGTACTGTCTGCCCCGAGGGTTACTGCAGCACTTTGTGTCTTTTTGTTTGCAAACCAGCATCTGCATTTCTATTATATTCAGCTAAAATAGACACAGAATGCTGAGTAACTCAGCGGGTCAGGAAACATCTCTGGAAAAAAGGACTAGGTAACGTTTCGGGTTGGTAACCCTTCCTCAGATTGAAAGATAATGCGGGGGAACTGAAGGTGAGAAAAGGCCGGAACAAAGCAGGCTACAGGTGACCTCAGGATGGGTGGAGTTCTTAATGGTCCGTTGTTGGACTTGGCTGTGCTAACGAGAGAGATACAAGGATGCGAACAGTGGAACTAGTGGGATGCCAAGGATGTATTTAGATATGCTGGCTCGCCTAACTTGGACATATATTGATGTCGAAGTACTTAGCTTTTTTGCTCGATTCGATGACCAACAAATTATCATTATTATAACAACTGCAATTTTTTTTTGTAATACTGTAATATTAGTTTAGACAAAATGGTAGCTAATTTTGTATGTGATAATCTTTGTACTATCTTTGCACAAATGCGTGATGTGTTCTCATTTGAAGCATTCATTCACTGGTAACTCTTTATTCATCAACACTTATGACCCTGAATAATATTGTGCACATTTTTTCTGTAATGGCATAAAGTAACACAAACAGCTTCAATCACTTCATAATTATTAAAAATGCAAGCCTATTAATTCTGGTCTGCTGAGGTATTTTAAATGCAAATACATGGTTAAAATGGTGAGAATAATTTAACAGCTCTCACTCCATTATGGCAAAAAGATTTGCTGGAGAAATGTTTTAATTATTAAAAATGCAAGCCTATTAATTCTGGTTTGCTGAGGTATTTTAAATACTATTGTTTCGAGTACCACTCATAAAAATTATGTGGTAGATGAGCAGATAATAGCCACTCAGAGCCAGTCGGGTCCACGGTGCGATATTGTTCTCAGCTATCAGGGCACAGCTCAAAGGAAGATAGACATGAAGGGCTGCAGTAACTCAGCGGACCAGGCAGCATCTTTGGAGAAAAAGGATGGGTGACCTTTTGGGTCGGGACCCTTCTTCAGCCCAGGTGACTATGCAACTGGTCACATCAAAGAGTTCTCACAGACACGAATCCCGGGAATGGAAGAAATTACCATTTTAATTCACATTTCAAATATGTTATGGTATATGAAAAACTGGTACATGAACATGTGATTAAGAAATAAAGAAAAACACCATAAACTTTCTTGTTTAGTTTTAAACTATTATATTTTAAGATGTTAACGTGAGAGGTGTTTTATGGCCAGAGTTCACTAAATTTCATGTAATCCAAGAAAGGTCTGGCTGAGGGGTGACCATTTAGGAATATATAAATGGGCCCTTTCAACCCATCTCATTCATGACAACCATAGCCTGTACCAATTGGTATCCATGCCAATCCAATGCCTATCTAGTTCAAGTTCAAGTTTAAGTTCACATTTATTGTCACATGCACCAATTGGCACAGTGAAATTTGAGTTACCATACAGCCATTCGAATAAAAATAACACAATACACAATAGAGTTTAGCATGCACATCCACCCCAGCGGAATCAACGTTTCACACTGTGAGGGAAGGCAATAAAGTTCAGTCATCTTCCTCTTTGTTCACCTGTGGTCGGGGCCTTTGAACCCTCCGCAGTCACCACTACAGACGGTTCGATGTACAGGTCCTCTCGCCGGGATGTTCGAAACTCCAGCGACGGAGCAGAGGAACACACTCTGTGGCTTGGAGTTTCCGAATCGGCCGCTTCTAAGATCATAGGGTGTAAGACCACTGGACGTAGAAGCAGAATTAGGCTATTCGGCCCATCGAGTCTATGCCGCCATTCAATCAAGACTGGTCTATGCTAATCCCATTTGGTCACTTTCAGCCCCTAACCCTCCACACCTTTCCGATCTAACTACCTGTACAAACTCCATTCAAACGCTTTTATTGTGTCTGCCCCTCTGGCTGCTCATTCCATATATTCCATATCCTCTGTGGGCAAAATACTACCCCTTTGCTCTCTTTTACAGCTCCCCAATCAAATTTTTAAGCCTGTGCTCTCTAGCTCAAGACTTTAGTACATTGGAAAAAAATCTCTGACTATTTATCCTATCTATGTCCCCTCATAATTGTACAAATCTCTAAGATATCCCTCAGCCTCCTACATTGTATTGAGAATTAACTCAGACTATCCAATCTCTCCTTATAACTATAGCCCTCCATTTCAGGTAACATCCTGGTGAAAGCTTATTTGCACTCTATGGTACTCACGTGGTTTAGCACAGATCTGTTCCAACAAAGCATTAAATTTATAGGACAGTTTGTAGCATGAACAGTTCGCGCAAAGTGTAAATCAAGTTGTTTGATTTTGCAGAAAAGAGGCTGCAATCTGTGCTAAATCACTGATGGCACTATGTTCAGTATAAAAAATACTTGCATAAAAGTCTCATGCAATCCTTTAATGAAGAAATTACAGTATACGTTGAATGTTTACATCATTACTTTCATAGTTATTGCACTAACACATAAACTGACGTCTGTAAAAAGGAGAAGCATCCCAACCCGAAACTACACCTATGATTTTCCTGCAGAGAGGCTGCCTGACCCATTGAGTTACTCCAGCACTTTGTCTATCTTTTGAGTAAGCCAGCAACTGCAGTTCTTTATTTCTACATTTTGGCTTACTCCACTGTAAAATCTCCTCAAGTTATGTCTACATTGAAGAAGTTCCCTTTCTCTCACCGATGGGCAGGTCCCGACCTGAAACGTCACCCATCCTTTGTGTATAAACCAGCACCTGCAGTTCTGTGTTTCTACTTAAATATCTTTAACGGAAACTAAATTAGGCAGCAATTCATTCTATATTGTGGATCACTGAATTATATTTCTATTGGGATGTACAAGGGTCCCGACCTGAGAAGTCACCTATTCATGTCCTCCACGGATGCTGCCTAATCAGCTGAGCACTTTGTGGGGGGTTTTTATAACCATCACCTGCAGTTCCTTGTTTCTCTGTTGGGCTATTGGTGTAAACAGCCATGCTATATGTAAGATCATCTTCTCAACATCTAAACAAATATTATTGAATATTCACCATGGTTACTATGCAATTTTTTTCTTAACATTTGGTCATGGAATTGTTAAAAACGGCTCAAGCATTAAAATGTTTATAAATATACTGAAATAGATGTTCAACTGTGATATAAATACCCTGAGATGTAAAAATGTTAAAGATGTAACAAGAGAACTGTAAAATCGAAACATATTAAATTTCAAATATTGAATTATCAAAACAAGTGCTTCTATCTACTAAGATAAATTGAATGAATGCGTTTCCAGCACTGACATTCACTGTGATCGTGGCTGATCATCTGCAATCAGTACCCCGTTCCTGCCTTCTCCTCATATCCCATGACTCCACTATCTTTAAGAGCTCTATCTATCTCTCTCTTGAAAGCATCCATAGAATCGGCATCCACTGCCTTCTGAGGAATAGAATTCCACAGATTCACAACTCTCTGGGTGAAAAAGATTTTCCTTATCTCCATTCTAAATGGCCTACCCCTTATTCTTAAACTGTGGTCCCTGGTTCTGGACTCCCCATACAATGGGAACATGTTTCCTGCCTCTAGCGTGTCCAATCCCTCATTAATCTTATATGTTTCACTAGCAGTTAAATGGTTAAAGCTTCAGATGATCTATCTAGCCTCTCATCCATGCATTAGCATCTCTAAAAATCTTTTCACCCTTCAATAACGAGGGATTATATTACATGAAACACACTGCAAAGTCATGCAGTCATGGCTGCGGGGTTTTTTTCTCATCAGGTGACAGACTGCCAATCATTTTCATCCATGCATTAACTTACATTGCATCTCTCATCTGACCTCTTGTTTTTTTTTAAATCACTCCCAGATGGGTTCTTACCCCCTAGTGATGCAACGCTGTTAAAGCTTAGATCAGAATGACGAAACAAAGAACTGCAGATGCTGGTTTACAGAAAGGAATGTAGTAACTCTGCGGGTCAGTCACCATCTCTGAAGAACATGGTTACTGTTTACATGGATAGGTGATGTTTCGGGTCGGGACCCTTATGGTCTGGTCTATCCATGCTCTCCCGATATGGTACCTGACCCGCTGAGTTACTCTTGTCACATAATTCTCAGATCAGATTGGAGAGGCAGGTGATAGCAAGCAACAAAAAAGCTTTTCACTGTACCTCAGTACACGTGATAATAATAATCTAAACTAAACAAAACAATCCTTTGTACATCTAATGATGTTTCAAAGATTGGCACCCATGATCTCAGTGATGGTAAACTTTCAGCATCCATGGATATGACCACCTTGTTGACAACAGACAATGGACTACCATAGTTTGAGACTGACTTTCGCATCAAGGTAGCCATATACTCAGACATATCATTTCTTGTAGAACTTTCTAAACCCTATAACTATAGGGTGGCATGCAGGTGCAAAAGGGTGGCACAGAGGCACAGTGGTAGAGTTGCTGCCTTACAGCGTCAGAGACCCGGGTTCGATCCTGACTACGGGTGCTATACGTACAGGGTTTGTATGTTCTCCCTGTGACCTGCGTGGGTTTTCTCTGGGTGCCCCAGTTTCCTCCCACACTACGATGTACATTAATTGAAAAAATTGTAGTTTAAAATTCTAAAAATGCGTCCCCAATGTGTAGAATAATGCTCCAAGGATGTTGTACAGTTTAGAGTTTACTGCTGACAAGTTGTCCTTTCCTTTTCTATATCGTAATAATGCTGTGTGGCGTCAGCCTAAACACGGGCCACTTATGCTCGAACCCTCGTCAGGAGATACGAGGGCGGGCACGTGATGTCAAGGGCTAGAGGGAGGGTCCTGGTACTTAAGGTCTCATTGAACCAGCCTGACGTCTCACCTTTATTCACCACGTATGGTGCCGCTACATTGGTGACCCCCGACTGTCCGAATTGAAATTTGGACTCACCTGAAGCACGCAGCCTCGGGAGACCTGATGTCTGCAGCCGGCTGCCCAGCCCTGCAGAACTACGCTGTCGCCAACCCGGCCCTGCAGTGAGGTATGCCGCCTCTTCCCCACCAGCTGCTGCTCACCGGAGCTGAGAAGCCGCGGCTGCCGCCGATCTCCCTCTCCCGGCAACGGGGCAGGCCGCCTTGTGTGATGGCCGCCGAGCTCCTCCGCATGACCTGCCTGGAGCCGACCACCGGAGCGGAGAGGTTGTACCTGCCGCCGCTGCCGCGGGATCTCCCACGCAGTGCATCACTGCGCCCGTGGAGCCCTCCGTCCCGACCGGGGTGTCCCAGACCCACATGCAGGAGCGCCCTCGACCATGCTATTCCTTCCTCTGGTTCTGGGGGGGGTCCTGTGGCATCAGCCTAAACACTGGCCACTTATGCTCGAACCCTCGTCAGGAGATACGAGGGCAGGCACGTGACGTCATGGGCTAGAGAGAGTGTCCTGGTACTTAAGGTCTCTCACATCGAGACCTAGAGGAGTCAACAGGTAGCTGAGCCCGAGAGTACAACCTCGCTCAGCTACAGCAACATTGTAGTATGGTTAGCGCACCAACCTAACGTGTCACCACTGAATAAACAACAGTTTGAACCGGCCTGACGTCTCACCTTTATTCACCACGAATGGTGCCACTACAACTGTACATTAAAAGTTCCTCATTTGCTGCAAGTTGGAACATCAGGACATAGAATTGGCAGCATTTACTTACAGCCTGTCACCACAAAAATGCATTGTTTGCCACTCTCACTTCTGCCTGTTAATCATGCTAGCATTTTATGAGACTTTTTTTTATAGGAAGGCACCATATGAAATGCATTTTGTAAATTAATTAATGTTATGGTCATTGATATAATTTATACTTAACGCAAAGGAGGTAGATTTCAATCTGAGAATTGATTGTTGCTGTCAGAATGATCCGTGGTTATTCGTTCCACAGATCATTATTGTTACCATCTTGTTTCTCTGCTATACTTGACTCCTTTTAATTTTTTGCATCCCAAACCTCAAGCTTTCTGGCTCCGACCAAAGCTGATTTTGCCTTTATGCAGCAAGAACTAATTGCAAAGGTTAAAACTCAAGATTTCTTCCTTAATCCCATGGATATCCTCTGGCTTCATCAAATAAAGATTTTAAACCTTACACATCAGCCAAAGTAATCTGAATGCAATGATCTCTCCATGTGCTAGTTGACACTGGGGAGTTTTTAATGACATTTTGTGTAGTCCTTTTAATCTGACTATAGGCCCCCAAATCTAAGCAGTTTCCTCCAGCATGTTAGCAGTGTTGGTACTGATTTGTAGTGTTGGTACTGATTTTTTGCTTTTGAAAGAGTGCAACTGGTTTTGCCAATACTGGAAAGGAAATAATATAATTCTAGCAAATGATCTGGGGAAGTGTCTCAACCCGAAACGTCACCTATTCCGTTTCTCCAGAGATGTTGCCTGACCTGCGGAGCTACTCCAGCATTTCATGTCTATTTTAGGTACAAAACAGCATCTGCAGTTCCTTCCTACCCCTGGAGAATTAACTTGCTATTTATCCTACCAACACTTCATGATGTATTAGGTTTATTATTGTCACATGTACCGAGGTACAGTGAAAATCTTTGTTCTGCATGTTATCCAAATCAGATCAGATATACCGCACATAGATACAATTAAGTCAAGTTCAACGACATTAAATAAAGCAAAGATGAAGATACAGAGTGCAGAATAGAGTTCCCAGCATTGTAGTGCATCAGTTCCATAGACAAAGTCCAATGTCTGCAAAGGGGTAGTGAATTGGACAGCACCTTAGCTTATGGAAGCTACAGTGGCTTGCAAAATGTTTTCATACCCCTTGAACTTTTCCACATTTTGTCACGTTACAACTACAAACGTAAATGTATTTTATTGGGATTTTATGTGATAGACAAACACAAAGTGGCGCATAATTGTGAAGTGGAAGGAAAATGATACATGAATTTCAAATTTTTTTACAAATAAAAAACTGAAACAGAATAGCTGTATTTATACCGAGATTAGATTTCACACAAGTGGACTTTATTTATTAATTAGGTGACTTCTGAAGGTAATTGGTTGCACTGGATTTTATTTAGGGGTATCAGAGTAAAGGGGGCAGAATACTTTTGCACGCCACACTTTTCAGTTTTTTATTTGTAATAAAATTTGGAAACCATGTATCTTTTTCCTTCCAATTCACAATTATGCACCACTTTGTGTTGGTCTATCACATAAAATCCCAATAAAATACATTTACGTTTGTGGTTGTAATGTGACAAAATGGGGAAAAGTTCAAGGGCTATGAAAACTTTTGCAAGCCACTGTAGGTGATCTCATGTGTTTCTTGTGAAACACATGAGATCTTGTGAAACTCCTTACTTTATTTTCTGGATGAAATAGGTTTGCTGAATAGCTATCTTATTAAGAATACCGGGTTTCATAATATTTAAACTCTAATTTGAAATTGTGCTGATTTATTTCAGAAAGAACATAAATGATATTTGACATTTGCCTATGTACATAGAACATAGACCAGAGCAGCACAGGAATAGGCCCTTCAGCCCACAATGCCTTGTACTCAATACCCTGACTGATGATGGTAGGTGTACCAATGTGCGTGCCGAACATGATGCCAAGTTAAACTAATCCCCTCTGCCTGCACGGGGCCCATATCTCTCCATTCCCTGTGTATCTATGTGCCTCTCTCTATCCCTCTTAAACACCACTATCCTATCTGTCTTCACCGTCACTGCTGCCAATGCATTCCAGGCACCTTGATATAAGAGAAACCTGCCCCACACATCTTCTTTAAACTTTACCCTTCTCACTTTAAAGTTAAGTCCTCTAGTCTGTGATATTACTACCCTGGGAAAAACAAGTTATAGCTGTCCACCTTATCTATGCCTCTATTTAATTCAAACCATAATCCAACTGGCAAAATAAAAACAACTCTCTTCCATTCTCTTTTGACTTTAGAGATACAGCGCACAAACAGGCCCTTCAGCCCACCGAGTCCATGCTGACCACCGGTCACCCTGTACACCAGCACTATCCTACACACTAGAGACAATTTACATTTTTTTACCAAAGCTAATTAACCTACAAACCTGCACATCTTTGAAGTGTGGGACAAAATCTGAGCACCCAGAGAAAACCCATGCGGTTACAGGGAGAACGTACAAACTCTGTACATAGTTTAGTTTAGTTTATCTTAGTTTAGAGATACAGAGTGGAAACAGGCCCTTCGGCCCACCGAGTCCGCACCGACCAGCGATCCCCGCACATTAACACTGTCCGACACACATTCGGGACAATTTTACATTTATACTAAGCCAATTAACCTACAAACCTGTACATCTTTGGCGTGTGAGAGGAAACCGAAGATCTCGGAGAAAGCCCACGCAGGTCTCGGGGAGAACGTACAAACTCCATACAGGCAGCATCTGTAGTTGGGGTCAAACCCGGTGGTGTAAGCACTGTAAGGCAACAACTCTACTGCTGCACCACTGTGCCACTCCTCTTTTGAAAGGTAAATTAACTTCAGCCTAGTCTTTCTACATTCAGCATTGCCCTTCTCTCATTTCCAACCAGATCTCTCTATTCTCCCCACCTGCCTCACTTCAATCTACCTTTCTTCACTCCTATATCAAAACATATACTTTGTTTCCCAACTCTGCCCTTCTGACTTCCATGCTAACATTTCTATCTTGTCTACACTATTCACAGATATCCATTGCAGCAAAAGGACTCAAAATACTGGAGTAACTCAGCGGGTCTCTGGAGAACCTGGACGGGTGACATTTCGGATCCAGACACTTCTTCAGACTAGAAGCAACCTTTGACGTCCTATATAATGCATTGATTTGGTATTATTTTATTTTTTTTACTTTTCATTGAATTCTATTTAACATCCGCATTTTTTTTGTTAAAGTAAATGAAAATTATTCTTAATTATTTTCGACAATGTTTAATGTGTTCTAACAGACTTCAAGGGCATTAAAAGATAATAAGGTTAATGTTGAGATAAGCCATTGGACCGAAGATTGTCATATGAACATTTAAACAGCCATCTGCTAACGTAGCCAGCAGTGATTTTTAGCTTGTGATGAGTTTTGCAGTAAATGACCTTCAGTGGGAGGTGAAAAGGGCAACAGTCAGTGATGGATTTCAAGTGATCATAGACATATGAAGAAGCAGTAAGGAAACAGGCCCTTCGGCCCAACTTGCCCATGCTGACCAACATGCCTGATCTAAAATAGTCCCCCCCTGACTGCATGTGGCCCATATCCCTCCAAGCCTGTCCTATCCATGTACCTGTCCAAATGTGGTAACAGCATTCAAACCCTTTAACTCACACTGGCCAGGGAATGGCTGCCAGAGAATCAAGAGGAAATTGTGCTGATAGGTTAGAAGATGGACAACTGGCAAGATAACCAATTCTGAAGATGGAGGTAGTGAAGGAGGAAGAAGTGTGGCTAAAGAATAAAGGGACAGATGACTAGAAAGGGTCTCAACAAAATAGATGGAGAGAATGGCAAAGGGAAGAGGAAGACAATACCGTGGAAAGGGATATAGCAAGAATTTCCAACCCGAAATGTCACCCATCCTTTGTCTCCAGAATTTCTGACCCAAAATGTCACCCATCCTTTTTCTCCAGAGATGCTACCTGACCCATTGAGTTACCTGGTTCGGCAACTTGAACATCCAGGAGCGAAAAAGACTACAAAAAAGTTGTGACCACTGCCCAGTCCATCACCGGCTTTGACCTCCCCACCGTCAAAGGGATCTATCGTAGTCGCTGCCTCAAAAAAGCAGCCAAAATCATCAAGGACCCACATCATCCTGGCCACACACTTATCTCACCACTGCCATCAGGAAGAAGGTACAGGAGCCTGAAGACTGTAACGTCCAGGTTCAGGAACAGCTTCTTCCCCACGTCCATCAGGCTATTAAACACAACGAATAAGCCGTGAGCTCTGAACTGCAAAATACTACATTATTATTTGTTATTGGCACTATATTTGTTATTTATTGAACGTTTTCTTTTTTTTACCATAATGTACTATGTTTACATATTCTGTTGTGCTGCAGCAAGTAAGAATTTTATCGTCCCGTCCGGGACATATGGCAATAAAACACTCTTGGCTCATGACTCCAGCATGTTGTGTCTATCTTTAGCAAGAATACAAACCAGTTTGACAAGGCCGGTACAATAGCACAGTTGTTAGAGACTTGGCATCACAGCAACAGATAACCGGCTTCGATCCTGATCTCAGGTGCTGTCTGTGTGGGGTTTGCACGTTCTCCCTGTGACTGGATGGGTGCTCCTATTTCCTCCCACATTCCAAAGATTTGCGCATTTGTAGGTTAATTGGACTCTGTAAATTACGCCTAAAGTGTAG
Source organism: Raja brachyura (assembly GCA_963514005.1). The sequence continues at coordinate 62,685,127 of OY740787.1, forward strand.
GGAGCGGATGAGTACGTGGGATAACATAGAACTCGTGTGAACGAGTGATCGATGGTCCACGTGGACTCGATGGGCCAAACGACCTGCTTCAATTCCCGATTTCTAAACTAAACCAAACTAAGTTTATGCTAAATATCAAATCAAATTTTTACTTTAACATTTTTACTTTTCACTGAAGCAGATTATTAGAATATGTTGAAGTCTATGGTGATTTCTGTGTGCACGTTAGTCCTAAAATGCAACCAAAGTATCTTTCTGCCTCTAAGGTGTTTCGTTCTAAAAGGCATACATTAATGAATTTGTTTTCTTGCACTTTTCTTTACAAACTCGCCAGTGATGTCCAAATCCCAGGACCATATTTTAAAAAAAAACATTGATTTATTCCAACCTAAATTTAATAGTTAATAAATCACAGCATTTTGAAGTCACAAAATGCTGGAGTAACTCAACAGACCAGGCAGCTTCTCTGGAGAAAAGGAATACAGTATGTGAGACTGTCTGAAGAAGGGTCTTGAACCGAAACATCCCCTATTCATTTTCTCCAGAGATGCTGACGGGTCTGCTGAGCTACTCCAGCATTTTGTGTCTATCTTTGGTATAAACCAGCATCTGCAGTTACTTTTTAATATATTTTTAGCATTCAAAAGACACTTGGACAGGTACATGGTTATGAAAGGTTTTGGGGGACATGGGCCAAATGCAGGCAAACGAGACAAGCATAGTTGAGGCATCATGGTCGGCATGAAAGAGTTGGGCCGAAGGGCCTGTTTCTGCCCTGTATGACTCCATTGACTCTAAATAGGAACATCAACTTGCAACATTCATACAACTCTTTCATTTCCAACATCTGAACTAAAATTCATGTTTCCTGTCCTTTAAGAGGTGTAAAGGGAAGATATTGCTGACTCAATAGCCAGTTGGCAGAATGCTGGGCACATCACTGTGCAATTACTGTAGCTCAGGATTGTGAGCTTGAAAGAGAATAATGACAAGGAGAGTTGTTACGACTGGAGATACAGCTGGACAACACAGCTCTGCACTTGGTTGATTTGATAACTGAAGTAAGCATATAAGCTATTCTGTAAACACTGATTTAAGTATAGGCATTAGGAAACATGCAGCCGGCTAAACATTCTGAGTTACGTGATTTCTAAGTATTGGAAGCCTCAGTAAGAGCGGGGATTAATTTTATGTAGAAGCATCTAATACACTACGGATTGTACAGGTGTGTAATTGATCACATTATGGAATAAAACAGTGAACGGAGAGAATATAAATTAGTTGTAGTAATTTCATGCTTTATTCTGTTGTTCCTCTGAATGGGCGGTAGATTTATTTTAGAGACAGTGCAGAAATATGTTATTTGGCTCACTGATTCCCCACTACACCAATGCTATCCTGCACACTGGGGACAATTACAACTTACTGAAAACCGAACCTGTACATCTTTGGAGTGTGGGAGGAAACCGGAGCACCCAGAGAAAACCCAAGCGGTCTCACAGAGAATGTGCAAACTGCGTACAGAAGCACCCAGGTCTCTGTAAGGTAGCAACTATACTGCTGCACCACCTTGCTGCCCTAAAATTGTTGAAAGTTCTTTAATAAAGGATCAGATTCCAAATTCATCATTAGCCTTTGAAATGACTGGTCTGATTTATTTCACAAACTCATGAGAGAAATTTCCATAAATATTAACACAGATGAGTATTTTGTCACAATTTTGATTTTAGACTAGTTAATGACAGAAAGACATTTAGGGGAGTCTAGTTAATATTTGCAGGGTAATCATTCTCTGCGTTGAAAACCATAGATTGATGTATCGGGAGGCACAATGACGCAGCTGGTGGAGCAACTGCCTCACAGCACCAGATTCCCGGGTTCAATGCTGACCTTGGGTACTGTCTGTGTGAAGTTTGCATGTTCTCCCTGTGAGCATGTGGGGTTCCACTGCGTGCTCCGGTTCCCTCCCTCATCCAAAAGAAGTGCAGGGGTTTTTAAGGGTATTTGACTCTCAAAAATACCTTGAGTGTGTAGGGAGTGGTTGCAAAAGTGGGATAACATGGAACAAGTGTGAATAAGTGGTCAGTGTGCTCTATGCTGTGTCTTTCAATCAATCAATCACTTAGTGAAGATGCCATAAAGTTGACAGTGATCTTTTTGAAGGGCGTTTGGTCAGTGTGTGAATTGTCACTTGCAGAGAATGATCATTAAATTGCTTTAATGCAAGCTGAATTTGTCTGTAAATTTAGACACAAAGTACTGGAGTAACTCAGCGGGTCAGGCAGCATCTCTGGAGAAAGAGGATGGGCCACGTTTCGGGTCAGGACCTTTCTTCAGACTGAAAGGATGAGGGAGGGGACTGGAAGTATGAAAAGGCCAGAACAAAGCAGGGCTGGCAACAGATGACCACTGAAGGGTGAAACCCATAATGGCCCGTTGTTGGCTGGGGGAGAGGTGATTGTGAAAGGATACATGGATGCAAACAGTGGAGCTAGTAGGAGGACTAGGGTGGGGGAAGGGGAGGGGAAGGGAAGGCATGCAGGGGTTACTTGAAATGAGAGAAATCAGGAATCATACCGCTGGTTTGTAAGCTACTCAAGCGAAATATTGTCTGTGAATTGCCAATTGAAATGGTGATGCAATTCAGATCCTGCTGAGGGCTAATATGGTTTGTTCATTGATAAAGGGGAGGTGAGCAAAGCTGAGGATTTGAATTGTTGCTGAATAGTTCATCTGCCAACATCCTTGTAAATCTTCTCTGCACTCTTTCCAGCTTTACCACATTACTCCTAAAGCAGAGTGGCCAGAACTGAACACAGTACTCCAAATACTTAGGGAATGTGTCCCAATTTATTCCACATCCCAGATGTTATCGCAACGTTTAAGAAACATTTAGACAGGTACATGGATAGATAGGTTTAGAAGGATATGGGCCAAACGCAGGCAGGTGGGACTAGTGTAGATGGAGCATGTTGGTCGGTGTGGGTCAGCATGACTCTATGACTCTATAACCAAACTCACCAGGATTGTACATTGTGTAGGTTCAGCCCTAAATACTCCTTCAGAATAAGTCATGCAATTTTATTGTAGGCAGCCCAAACTAAATACTTAATCCAGAAAACCTAATAGACTTCACTTGATTAAACTGCTTGGGGGGTTCTTCTAAAAAAACAAATTAAAATGTTTAAACAAAGTATGCTTTCTTGTTAACCCTATCAATACTAAATCAGCTTTGCAGATTTGAAGTAGTGCGAGTTCATGAAATACCATCTGCTTAAAGGTTATTCTCATTCAATATAGATCACAGTTTTTAACCTCTTTTTTATGATAGAAAATGTTGAGGGAGTCAGAAGAAGGTAACGTAGTTTAATTGCCAAGGACCGATTGGACTAGTTTAGTTTATAGATAGAGCATGGAAACAATGCCTTCGCCAACCAAGTCCAAGCCAACAATTGATCACCTGTTCACACTAGTTCCCCACATAACCCACTTTTTGCATCCATTTTCTACATACTAGGGGCAATTTACAGAGGCATATTAACCTACAAACCTGTACGTCTTTGGGATGAAGGAGGAAACCAGAATACCCGGAAGAAAGCCACGGCGTCACAGGGAGAACTTGCAAACTCCGCACAGATGGCACCTGAGATCAGGGCGGCATGGTGGCGCACTGGTAGAGTTGCTGCCTTACAGTACCAGAGACCTGGGTTCGATCCTGGCACAGAGAGCAGCTGAGGTCGGGATCAAACCCAGGTCTCCGGCACTGTGAGGCAGCAACTCCACTGCAAGGCACAGTTCCTGTAAAATTAAGGGGGGATGAATATTGATCCTGGTGTCTCACAGCCACCCATTGTTTTTATTGCATAATCTTGCTAAGTTATTGGTAAACTGAAGGAAGTAAATAAATAAATATATCATTTTCAGCGATAATTTGAAATACAATCTTAACAATGTCATCAATATGAGTAAGCATGGTTTGAAGAAGGATCCCGACCCAAAACATTGCCTAGTTTTTGAAGAATGTTCCTGACCCAAACATGGCCTATCCATGACGTCCAGAGATACTGCCTGACACACTGAGTAACTCCAGCACTTTGAGATATTTTTTGTCTGGATATGATTATGGTTTCCAATCAGTCAGCTTTTCTGCTGAGGTCTCATTGAATGATCTAATCAATATTACACATAAAAGCTAATTTACCTTCTTGGTGGATGTTACGGGAGACACAAGATACGATAATGCAACTGGTTACTTTCCAGTCATTGCTGGTTGTTTACCATTGTGATAATGTATGACTTATTTGCTCTAGAACTAGGGAAGGGGAAGAAAGGGAGGTGTGAGGGAGAATGTGGACGAGGTTGTTAGAGGTTATCTAAAATAGTAGACACTTTTAGAAGTACATTGAAATGCCCTTTGGTTCTCACAGCCACAGCTTGAGATATTTAATGTCAGTATTGGTTTATCACGAGTTAAATGCTTTCTTGCAGAAACTTGGCCAGTGTAATAAACCTACGCCATCTGCTGCAAGACGATTTGCAGACTACCCCTATAAAATGAATGACTATTCTGCAGATGTGATTTTACCAGATCATGACATTTCCCAGTAACAGCTCCTCGCAAGTTCATGGTGATTTGTGCCATGCAAGCAGGTTACAGAGCAAATGTCCAAAATTGGCATTAAATACCATTTTCTTCAGCATCGCTGAATTCAAAATGTTCTTGGAATGAACGACATTGCTCATCATTTTAACTCCCTTTCCCATTCCCATAACGACCTTTCTGTCCTGGGCCTCCTCCATTGCCTGAGAGAGGTCACATGCAAACTAGAGGAACAGCACCTCATATTCCGCTTGTGTAGCTTACAGCCCGACGGTAAGAACATTGAATTCTCCAATTTCAGGTAATACCACCCTACCTCCCTACTCGCTTTCCTGTGTGATTTGTGTACAGGTGATGTTTTCCTAAATACAGACAATAACATGGTACACAGTACTCCAAGTGTGGTCTCACTAAAGCTCTGTATAAATGCATACACCCTTCCTACTTTGTGTTCAGTCCCCCCTGTATTAAATAATAACACTGTGTTCTCTTTCCGAATCATTTGCTGCACCTGCAAGTCAGCCCCCTTTGCCAATAGCTGATGTTTTTCAGGGATGTATGTCTGTTGTTCTTACTTAAATTTGTCTCCAGATTCACAGCAATGTTCTTCACCCTTAAAATAAAAACATATTTGAAATATTCAAAGAATTAGAATTTACATTTCATCAGACTGTTCAGAAGTCTTCTCGTTAAAATGTTAAAGGGCGACACAGTAGCCCAGTGGTAGAGTTGCTGCCTTACACGCCAGAGACCCGGGTTCGATCCTGATTGTGGGTGCTGTCTGAGTTTGTACCTTGTCCCCGTGACCTGAGTGGGTTTTCTCAGGGAGCTCCAGTTTTCTCCCACACTCTAAGGGCATACAGGTTTGTAGGCTAATCGGCTTGGTAAATTCGGGTCGGAAGGGCCCTAAAGGGCTGTTTCCACACTGTATCTTTAAACTAAACTAATTTCTCTCTCTCTCTCTCTCTCTCTTTCTGTCACGCTAACCAAAGATGTGATCTGACATGTATGAATAGGGGTCCCGACCTGCCTTCTTGGCAGTAGCAAATTCATTGCCAGCGAATCAAGAATAAAACCATAAGATTTCCATGTATCTTGTGCTCTGGATATTTGTTATGAACCACTATCTTGGATTCCTGGTCTCACAATTTTCACCTCTTCTATCCTTATCTCATACTTTTTGGCTCTTCATCACTAGCCAAACCCTCACTTTTACCCACCAATCACTTGCCAGGCTTTGTCCTGCCCCATCTCTTTTCCAGCTTTATTTCCCCACCAAACTACCATAATCAGTCTGAAGAAGGGTCCTAGCCTGTAAATGTCACCTACATGTTCTCCAGAGATTCTGCCAGACCTGCTGATTTACTCCAGCACATTGTGCGTTATCTTGCGTAGATCGCTTTATTTGTCACATGTACAACTGCACAGTGAAATTCTTTTTGTATATTTACACATACTAGCATCACCTCGTTTTGGCGCCATTTCCAAAATCCAAAGTTCGGTCTGTCCGTGTGCTCGGTCTACTGGAGCCGTTTCCGCCCCAGGCTCTTGCAGGGCCTTCCTCCACCGTCTTTGATGGAAACGGCCTGGAAACCGATGTGCCTCTCCTCACCCGACCATCTTGATGTCCCGTGGGCACCTCCTGTAGCTGACCTCGAAGGCGCTTGTGGCAATACCCTGGGTCACCCTTCTTGTTCCTCAAGGCCAACATCTCCAGTGGCTCCCTCCCGGTACCGAGGCCCGCTGAGCTTTCAGGTCCTCCAGGCGGGCACCGTGGCCTGGGGCACCTCAGGAACACCTCCCCTGTCTTCTGTGGCACAGCTCCTCTTTCTGGACTCTTTCCTCCTCATTTCTTCCATGGGCAACATTTGTCAACAATTGACTGCATTATGCTTTCAACAAGAAGCTGTCAGAGAAAGTGACAGGAGAAAATATTTTTGGCTGACAAACCAGCAGAATATAATAATCTGCAAGACCAACAGGAGCTCACAACAGATAGTATTCCGACACAGAGAAAATAAATCTACTGCTAAAACAGCAAGACAGTCTTCTTAAATAAAATCGGAAAATGCTATAAATATGCAACTGGCCAGTCAGCACCAATGAAGAATCATATTAATATCTTGGGTCAATGACCTTTCATCCTTTCTGGGTGGCACAGTGGTGCAGCGGTAGAGTTGCTGCTTTACAGTGCCAGAGGCCCTGACCACAGGTGCTATATGTGCGGAGTTTGCACATTTCCCCTGAGACCATTATAAAACAAATGTTTGCCTCAGTGTGCTTTCCTTTTGCGCTGAAGGAAATTGAGTTTTCCTCTCCGATCTGAAGACTGAAAGATATTGCAGTGTTTTTATTTGGTGCAAGACATTTAGCCTTTGATGGTGATGAACACATTGCATTGCTTATTTTTTAAATAAAAAAGCATGATTGAAACACAGCAGGAAGCAAATGAGATATTAACCATTTATCTCATGGAGCACAGAGGCGCAGCAATAGAGATACTACCTGACCACGGGTGCTGTCTGTATGGAGTTTGTACATTCTCCCTGTGACCGCGTGGGTTTTCTCCGGCTGGTCCGATTCCTCGCATAATCTAAAGACGTGTAGTTTTGTAGGTTAATTGGCTTCTGTAAAATTGTCTCTAGTGTGTAGGATAGAACTAGTGTATGGATGATCGCTAGTTGGCACTACAGAACAATGAAATTCTTACTTGGAGCAGCACAACAGATAAGTAAATCTAGTACTCAGTCAATGTTATAATAAACAACAAAACAAAGTTCGATAAATGAAAAATATATATAGTGCAAAATCAAATCCCTAGTGCAATTAATCCCGTTTGTAGTTCGGAGTTTAGTTAGTGTTCGTAGTGTCCAATGTGTTCATAGTAATGGTTTACTTTAGTTTAGTTTAGAGATACAGCGTGGAAGCAGGCCCTTCGGTCCACCGAGACCGCGCCGACCAGCGATCACCCATATACTAGTTCTATCCTACACACTAGGGGCAATTTACAGAAGTCAATTAACCTACAAATCTCCACATCTTTGGAATGTGGGAGGAAACCAGAACACCCAGAGAAAACCGGTCACAGGGAGAACATACAAACTCCACACAAAGAGCACCCTTAGTCAGGTTTGAACCCAGGACTCTGGCACTATAAGGCAGCAACTCTACTGCTGAACCACTGTGTCATCCCATTTCGCTCATTCCATCTCCCTCACCTGTATCCACCTATCACTTGCCAGACTTTGTCCCACCCACATCTCTCTTCCAGCTGCCTCTCCCCTACTACAATCACTGTAGAAGGGTTCTAACCCGAAACCCATTTCTCCTATCCATGTTCTCCAGAGATGCTGCCTGACCCGCTGAATTACTCCAGCACGTTGTGTCTTTGTTTGTAAACAATCATCAGGGAAGCGTGGTGGCGCAGCGATAGAGTTGCTGCCTTACAGCACCAGAAACCTGGGTTTGATCCTGACTACAGGTGCTGTCTGTACGGAGTTTGTATGTTCTCCATGTAACCACATGGGATTTCCCCAGGTACTCTGGTTTCCTCCACACTCCAAAGACGAATAGATTCATAAGTTTTTTAGCCATTCGGCCCATCGGGTCTACTCCACCATTCAATCATGGCTGCTCTATAATTTTTTCTCAACCCCATTATCCTGCATTCTCCCCATAACCGCTGACACCCATACTAATCAGGTTTGTAGATTAATTGGCTTTGGTAAAATTGTAAATTGTCCCTAGTGTGCAGGATAGGGCTAGTGTACGGGGTGATTGCTGGTCGGTGCGGTCTCGGAGGGCCAAAGAGCATGTTTCCATGCTGTATCGCTAACCTAAACTAAAAACTAATCTGCAGTTCCCTTTGTCAACATGAGATACTTCAACTGTAATGGGATACTTGCTTAATGGTTTGATAATGGAATAGCAGTTTGAGGTGACCAACATGACTCAATTTATAAGTCATAGGATATCATATTCAGAGTACTAATGAACCACAGGACAGATCCGGTGGGTGCTTGGTGAATTATGTTGGAGTCAATGAGCAGAGATGTGGGCTTCAATACAAGAAACAGAGAAACCAAAGTTCTGTAAACAAACAGGATCAAATTGTATATAATATTAATCACAAAAGAAAATCACTGTGACCAGGAACCAGCAATAATTTGAACAAAATTTTACCTCATACTGGCAGCCAATCTATTGACCTGAAATTTTCTGTTTTCAATGAACAAATGTCAGACTTCAAAGGCTCATTTTGGTTTCTTTTGGGGCAAACAGGACCTTGGTTTTTAACCTTAGGTTACACAGCTGTATGCGAAGAATTGCTATTTTGATGTGGCACAGTTGAAATGAAAAAAGAAAGATACTTTATCAGAATTTTGACAAAGCCATTTAGTATTATGCTTGGGCAGCTCACAACCCAGCAGTATGAATATTGATTTATCTAATTTCAAGTAACCCTTGTATTCCCTCTCTCTGCGTCACTCCCCCACCTGGGACATGCTGCTAGTTTCACTGCTCATATCCCTTTGTTATCACTTCTTTCACAGCCAACACTGGACCATTGTGGGCTCCATTTTTTCTTGGTCATCGGTGTCAGCTCTGATTTGCTCTGTACCTTTTCATTCCTCTAGTATCCCTCTCAGTCTGAAGCAGGGACTGGACCCGAAATGCTGCCTGACCCACTGAGTTACTCCAGCATTTTGTGTCTATCTTTTTGTATTCGTTGTCTTGGACTGCTTTAAGACATAAACTGAAATAAACTAGCACCAAAGAGTGTTGGTTTCTCTGACGCAATAGGCGGTGCACACTGTAAACTACTAGTTAAAGCAGGAAACATGATATTTACAACAAAAGACAGCTCCAAGTTATAAGGCCAATATATTCCATCACATCTCACAGTTGGACGTACCACAAAAGTTAATGCATAGAATTGCTTTGATTTAAAAAATGTCATAACTGATGAAAAGCAGAGCAAACATGATGGACTTACATAAACTAGCCCTGAGCATTTAAGACCTGGAGCTGGGCCAATGTTCGCATTGTGGTCAGTACCACATTTATCACAAATTAAATCACAAGTTCTTCCGTGAAACGTTGGATAATGAGACACACTCAGGACATGCTGCCTGCACTGAAGGCAAATTTTAACAAAAGTACTGCTCCCCTTTTCAATCCATTGTACTCATTCTGCATTGCCCTCTGATAAATATTTTCAGAGCAGTGTTAATGGTTTTTCTATTTATGTGGAACATGAAAGGCAGACCCTATCAAGTAAATGCAAAATTTCAATTACATTTAACAATTATTTTAATTGTTCTAAAAAAAACACCTTGCAAATATAATTGATGATTCAAGCAGAAACTTAGTTTCTATATACTTGAGGGGTTTACGGAAAGATTGCTAGAATGCGTAATTGAAGTTAATATTGTGAAATTTCATCAGATATTTAGGCTTTTTATTAAATGCTCATTACAAATGTATGAAATGTATGCAAAGGCCAAATAACCTAAGTGGGCGGCACAGTGGCTGGTGGTAGAGATGCTGCCTTACAGCACCTGAGACTCAGGTTTAATCCTGACTATGGCTGCTGTCTGTGCGGAGTTTGTACATTCTCCCCCTGACTGCATGGGTTTTATCCGGGTGCTCCATTTTCGTCCAATATTCCAAAGATGTACAGGTTTGTAATTTAATTGGCTTCAGTAAAAACCGTAAATTGTCTCTAGTGTGTAGGATAGTGTTAGTGGACAGGGTGATCGCTGGTTGGCGCAGACTCGGTGGGCCAAAGGGACTGATTCTGTGCTGTATCTCAAAACTAAACTAAACTAAACTAACATTCTATTTTCTAGAAGTAATCTCCAGCTTGCTTAACAATATAACTAATTGGCAATAACTTTACATTCTTGTCAACTTGACTTTGAACATCGAACACAGTCAAATGACACCACAGGACAGACAGATATGATAGTGGTGTTTAAGAGGCTTAAGGATAGGCACATTAGTAGGCCCCCCTCGGCCATGACTGACCATGGGTGATGCATCCCAGTTGTTGGCTGCTTGCTCCAAACCTCGGCTAGAGCAGAGACTATCACTCCCGCATTGGCTAAAGACCAATGCGGCAGTGATAGTCTCTGTGGCAAAGGTCACATTTAGGTACATAGGTATGCAGGAATAGAGGGGTATGGCAGGCTGATGATATTAGTTTAACTGGGTATCATGCTTGGCACAGACATTGATGGCTGAAGGGCCTGTTCCTGTGTTATGTTCAAATGGTTGGGTTGTCTTCAACTCTATTGCACATGAACATAATACATCAAGCCAGGTTGGTGATCAGACACCTTCCCTCCCTAGTCACACATTGAGGAATGTGACATCCCAGAGGGTTGCTGAGAATCGCAGAGAATTGATGCCCAGATCATCACACAAACCAACGTCCCTTCCATTGATCCCATCCACACCTCACACTGCCTGGGCAAGGCCACCACATAATCAACGACCAGTCTCACTCCTGTCAGTCCCCCTTCTGCCCTCTCCCATTAGGCAATAGGTACAGAAGTGTGAAATCGCACACCTCCAGATTCAGATACTGTTTCTTCCTCTTGCTACAGGAGTAACCCGTCACTATTTTCCCATTTCCATCCTCTATAATTTTAGTTCTGCGGATCATGGAAGATAGCCTTTCTGGAGATGCGTCAATATTCCGTGTTAACCTTCCAAGAATAAGCACATGGAACTGCCACTTCTAGGAGTCATGAATTACCAACAGAGTGTGATTTGAGTGAACTTTCTAAACGTGAATAAATGCAAACAGAGAGAATGATCCAGAAAATTCAACAAAGAGCTCTTGCATAAGCTCAGAGGTAGAGTTTGTAGAGCTGCTGTCTCATAGTGCCAGAGACCCGGGTTCGATCCTGACCTTGGGTGCTGTCTGGGTGTGGATTTTGCACGTTCTCCCTGTAACCACATGGGATTTTTCCGGATGCTCAGGTTTCCTCCCTCATCCCAAAGACGTGCAGGTTTATAGGTTGATTGGCCTCTGTAAATTGCCTCTAGATTGCATCAAGTTTGTAGGACGTGGATGAGGAAGTGGGATAAGATAGAACTAGTATGAGTGGATGATCGATCTTCAGTGTGGACTTGATGGGCTGAAGGGCCTATTTCCATGCTATATTTCTAAGATAAACAAAAAGATGTTTTCTGTGCACTCACCATTACTGAATGCATCAAACTGCTGCACAACATTCCTACTGGGATCTATTCCCAATGGGATAGATTGGAAACCAGTTGTCAAAGGAAATTGTTTATACTGGCATCACTCATGATGATAGAGTCACAGAATCAAAGTCATACAGCATGGAAAAAGGCCTTTTAGCCCAACTTGCCAAAGCCGCCCAACATACCCCACCTACACTGGTCCCACCTTCCTGCGTTTGCCCCATAATATAAACCTATACTATCCATGTACTGAGTACTAAGCATTGAGTATGGAAGATAGACACAAAATGCTGGAGCAACTCACTGGGTCAGGCAACATCTCTGGAGAAAAGGAATAGGTGACGTTTTCTGATTACAGGATACTTCCTAACTCACACCTCATCCACCAAGACCTCAGTGCAGCCTCTGCAAGTCTTGGAGCCTGCACTCTCCTATCTACAATGTCCTAACTATCCCATATTCTTACTACCAGTAAGATTCACTTGTTGCCATAAGACATTGCCTGCACTAGTGACGATGCACTTGAAGAGTTGGCGACTAGCTTGAACTGTTATCCTTGCTGATGTATCAGATAAATGATCTTTGACTGGAAGCAGAAATAGTTCAAACATGCAGGCAGCACTGAGTTGGCATGTTGCTGACATTGCACTAAGTGTGAAGGTCATTCACACACACACAACATCCAAGCCCATTCTCCAAGACCATCAATTTAGCATTTGGGGAATTTAGTGGAATTCCCCTCCTCAAAAAGATTTGGGTTGATATTTGAAATGAATTGAATTGAATAATTGAATAAATTTTATTAGCCAAGTATGTATACATGCAAGGAATTTGCCTTGGTGTTTTGCTCGCAAGTAACAACACAATATACAGTAAACAATTAAGAATAAAACATTGTAATTTAAACATGTGAAGAATTAAATAAAATACCAGAGCAAAAGGAGGCTACAGACTTTTGGTTACTGAGTAGAGCTACTGCTCGTGGAACAAAGCTGTTTTTATGTCTGGCTGTGGCAGCTTTGACAGTCCAGAGTCGCCTTCCAGAGGGAAGTGCTTCAAAGAGATTGCAGCCGGGGTGAGAGGGGTCAGAGATGATCTTACCCGCTCGCTTCCTGGCCCTTGCAGTGTACAGTTCGTCAATGATGGGAAGGTTGCAGCCAACAACCTTCTCTGTTGATTGAACGATGCGCTGCAGCCTCCGGATGTCGGGCTTGGTGGCTGAGCCAAACCAAACCATGATGGAGAAGGTGAGGACAGACTCTATGATGGCAGTATAAAACTGGACCATCATTGCCTGTGGCAGATTGTGTTTTCTCAGCTACCGCAGGAAGTACATCCTCTGTTGGGCCTTTTTGGCTGTGGAGTCGATGGTGGCCTCCCCATTTAAGGTCCCTGGAGATGATGGTTCCAAGGAACTTAAATAACTCCACTAATGGTGACTGCGGTGTTATTGATGGTGAGTGGGGGGGAGGAGATGGGGAGCTCTCCTAAAATGTAACTTAATATCAAGGCCCATCCCGTCTCTGGTGATTTGCCAGATCTGAGAGCCTACTCCATCTGTCGTAGGCAGCTGCCTTTGAAACACTTATGGTCGACAGATCCAAAATTCTATGCCGTATTTGGCTTTGTTTCAGTTTATAAGCGGGACAAGTAGTACGTGTTTTGGAGCAGTTTCTACTGGTTTCCCTCAAAATCAAACTCCCCTATTGCATCTTAGCTCTCTCTGTAGGTGATTGTCATGTTAGCTAATGTGCAGAAGTACATAGCTCAACTTCAATATTTAGAATTGGTCACCCATCACTTCCAGCTGATTGACTGAGTTTAACATTGTTTAGTTTACAGATACAACCTGGAAACTGAAGAAGGGTCTCAACCCAAAACATCACCCATCCTTTTTCTCCAGAGAAGCTGCCTGACCTGCTGAGTTACTCCAGCACTTTGTAATGTTATTGATCTACATGCATACAGTTTGAATAACTTTGAATCTTGTTTCTAAGTTCTCATCATTTATTATGTATGAAATGAACAACCTCACCCTTGCTTACACTGAAATTCATTCACCATTATTTGCTCCATAGCTTAGAACATAGAATGGTTGAACGTAGCACAAGAACAGGCCCTTCAGCCCACAATGTCTGTGCTGAACATGAACAAGATAAACTAATTTCATCTGCCTGCACATGATTCATACATCTCCATTCCCTTACGGGAATCTATTAAGTTTAAAGGTTAATTGTAATGCAACACTCGCTTCTATAGTGCTTACAATGTGACCTATCTTTGTGCCATCAGCAAACCTGGATACGTGCCTTTCGAACACATCATCGGAGGCATTATAAATACAGTAAACATTGTAGTCTCTTGCAGGACGCCACTAATTGCACCCTACCAACCTTGCTATTTTATCAGTAAACAGGTAGAGTCAGGCACACTATTTTGCTGCACACTACTCTCCAGATCAATGCCTAGTCAAGATGTCAAAAAATTTACCTCATGAAACTTAGGGGCTATAGTTACTGTTCCAGTGATTATTAGGTTTCCAATATAATAACAAGGGGGGAAAAAAACATGTTAAATAGCTAGAACTTTTCTGTTTATTCCTTTATGTCAGATATATAATTTTCATTGTTTTGATATCAATATAAAAAGCTAAGTTGAAATAATTAATATACAAATTCAAACCTAATATCAGTGTTTACATTTTGGTGATACGTTTGGGAGCACTTTAAATGTTTTAGAATTATGGATGGCTGTAATGTTATTTACAAGGCCAAAAAAAAATCAGAAAGTTAAACAAAATGTTGATCTTTTATCTGATTAAAAGCTAAATCGGGAGAATTTTGAAAGACAAAATGAATACCAGTGTTTACATTTTGCTTAAGAAGGAAGTGCAGATGCTGGTTTAAACCAACGATAGACACAAAATGCTGGAATAACTCAGTGGACCAGGCAGCATCTCTGGATAATTCCTTCTATCCAGAGATGCTGCCGGTCCCGCTGAGTTACTCCAGCTTTTTGTGTCTCTCTTTACATTTTGCCAACGGGTTGAAATAAGCCTGCTAATAATTTTGAAAGATACAATTAATACCAGTTAAAATTTTAGAAGATAAAATTAATATGGGTGCTTAAAATTTTAAAGCACTTTAAATGCTTTAAAAGAATGGATGGCTGCAATATTTTTTACATCATGTACAAGGCCAGAAAATAATCTAAAAGATAACCAGAATGTCAATCTTTTATCTGGAAGATTAAAAGCTAAATTGGAAGAATTTTGAAAGACAAAATTAATACCAGTGTTTAAATGTTGTTAATAAGTTAAAATAAGCTTGCTAATAAATTTGAAAGGCAAAATCAATACCAATGTTTAATTTTTGAAAGACAACATTTTGAAAGACAAAATTAATACTGATGTTAATTATTTGTTAATAGGTTAAAATAAACTTGCTAATAATTTTGAAAGACAAAATTAATACCAGTGTTTACATTTTGTTAATAGGTTGAGAAGCACTTTGAATGCTTCAAAAGAAATATAAGGCTGCAATGTTTTGGCATTGGACATACAAAAGCCCTGTACTGCTGTTGACTAAGCTGACACATTTTTTCCATTCGCTCCAAGGCTCGTCTGATATTTAAACTTATCAATCACCAGTCACAGTATAATATTTGCAAATCTTATAGTTGTTATTGGCAATGTTGATTTTTTAAAACATAAAGACATTGATCAACCCAAACATCATTTATTTCATATATGTCAGTTTGGTGTTATTTGCTTTTGCCACTTCCCCATTTGAGATATCTGTGCAATAAATACAGTCCCTGGAGGTCTGGTAGAGGGGGGAAAAAATCATAAATCACTGTCATTTCCAATGAATGCCACTGCCAAGTGTGATGTGCTCAGTGTACAGTGAAATCAGCTAACAGATTTGCACATTTTACATTTATTCCTCAGCTGCCATTTATTTTTTTCTTTATTAACTCATTACTTTCTCGCACAATATTTCTTTAAGTGTCGTGAACCTCTGCGAGCATGATAAATAGTATGTGCAACGCAGAAATTGATCTTGAAAATTAATTATGCTCCTTAAGGACATATTTCTTTGCATATTAGTAGATGATTAAAATTAAAACTTACCTTGCAGCCTGAATATTTGTTAAATAAATTACGTTCATTTATTTTCCACTGTTGAATGTATCTTTTCCGTTTGTATATTCTCTTTATAACAAAGATTATTTTTAGCAACTTTTCTTTAACTTTCTTTTATCTAGATCTGATAGACCTCATTATGCCAGTGTCATGGCCTTGCCAAGAAAATGTGATTTACTTTGGAGTCTGTCATAATGATCGATGTAGATCGAGGGACAGAATCTCTTCTGACCAAAATTCAAATACATTTTTGGGACAAAATGAATGACTCAGTGACAGTGTCCAAATATCCAGCTATCTAGGAGGCACAAGAAACTGCAAATGCTTGAATAAAAGGCTTGTACTGAAGGAACTCAGTTGGTCGGACATCATCGTATATCCCTCCTCCACCACCCCTAGCAACGCATTCCAAGCACTCACCACTCTCTGTAAACAACTTGCCTAACACATCTCAGCACAGTGGCGCAGTGGAGGATTTACTACCTTACAGCGCCAGAGACCTGGATTCGATCCTGACTATGGGTGCTACCTTACAGAGTTTCTATA
This sequence comes from Raja brachyura, assembly GCA_963514005.1. Next base: position 62,701,635 of record OY740787.1, read on the forward strand.
TTTGTACACGTTTGTAGGTTAATTGGCTTCGGTATAAATTGTAAAATTGGTCCTAGAATGTAGCATGATGCTAGTGCATGGAGCAATAGCTGGTCGGTGGACCGAAAGGCCTGTTTCTTTGCTGTGTATCTAGAGTCTAAAGTCACTAAAACCTCCTTCAAACTTTTCTTTTCCTGCTTTAAGGCTATGCTCTCTAGCCGTTGCTATTTCTATGCTGGGAAAAGGTTTTGAATGTCTACCCTACATATGCCTTGCATAATTTAATCTAATCCAACAACATGCTATAATGTAACTGTTGCATAATGCAAAAGCTCTCTTCCCCATCTCCGTGAAAGGAAAGTTAAATTCAGGCCAGAGTTTCTGCATTCACCATTGCCCAACTCCTTTTCCACCCCTTCATTCTCCACCATTCCCTCTCATTCTAGTCCACCTCTATTTACCATTATCAAAACATATACTTCCTTCCCCTACTCCACTCATTTTTCTATAGTTTAGTTCTATAGTTTAGTTTAGTTTAGTTTAGTTGTGAGATACAGCATGGAAATTGGTCCTCAGCCTCCTGAAGATAGACATGAAGTGCTGGAGTAACTCAGCGGGTTAGGCGGCATCTTTGGAGAACAGTAATACATGATGTTTTGGGTTGGAACCCTTCTGAAGTCTTCTTATAAAAAAATGTAGGCTTCTCAGTTTCCATAAATTCTGTTGATGTCAGATAGATAGCACCTGAATTAACTTCAGCATGCTGGGTTTAGAGAGAAAAATAAGGCAGAGTTCCTGTAATCCTTTGACTGTTTCATGATATATGATTATCAGTTGAGCCAAAAATGGACTAAATTATAATCCCCTATTAAACAACCTGCTGGAGGTTCTCATCTGAATAATAGCAAGCTGTTGAAAGATAGACCTTCCTCTAGTGGAATTGTACATAATTAAAAATATCAATTCCTTCTGGATGACAGGAAAGTAGATGGGGGATGGGCACTGGTGATAATAAAAACAAATATAAGTATTAATCATAATCTCACATTGTTTTGGACTCATTAAAATAAAAGATTGACAATGTGTGTATTTCAACCATCTTCACCATTGTATATCTTTCTGGGCACATTGCTCCACCCATTGCAAATAGAGGCTAAAGCATTTGCACTAAATGTTGTTTGTTCTTTGGACTATATCAGAATGTCATGAGGGAGTAATTAGCCACAATGACGTGACTGCATTTGCATGGCAACCGTTCATGGCCCCAATATAGGTCGCCGTAGTGATGCGTTCCTCTGGGCTTAGGCAGGTGAGCCAAATTGGCAATACGGAGGAACAAGCTACTTCTGATATTAATTAATGTTCTGCTTACACTTCTTGAACTATTTCCCTCCCACCATATCAGGAGAAGAATAGACAAAGCAAAGTGTGTAAAGATCATGAGAGGAATGGATAAGGTAAAGTGCAGGTGTCAGGAGTTATGGGGAGAAGGCAGGAGAATGGGGTTAGGACGAAGATTGAATGGTGGAGTAGACTTGATGGGCCGAATGGCCTAATTCTACTCTATCACATATGATCTTATGATCTAAAGTCTATAAGATCATTAGAGGAATAGATAGGGCAAGTGTATAAGATCTTGAGAGGAATATATCGGGTAAATGCACTACCCAGTGGAGGGGAATTAAGAAGCAGAGAACATAGGTTTAAGGTGAAGGGAGAAAGATTTAATAGGAACCTGAGGGGGGAGGAGGGGAGGAGGGATTATGCGGGTTTATAAATGTAGAATTCATTGCGTAAACGGCTGTGGAGGCCAAGTCAATGGATACTTTTAAGGCGGAGTCTGGATTTCAACATGTATTGCTTTCTTAAAATGACTATTTTTATCAAGAGAATAAAATGCGACTGGGAATTTGAAAAGGGAAACAACGTGAATGCATCATTGCATTCTGACAAAATGCTCTTTCCACATTAATAAGAATTTGATGCTATAATAAACTACAGCATTACTGCTTTTTCCACACCAAGTGTTCAAAGTGAAAGTGTCATTAAATCATACAGCAGGGGACTGGCCCTTCAGTTCATCTAGGCTGAACTAGGTGCCCAATCAGCTAATCCAATTTGCTCGTATTTGGGCCCATATCCCTCTAAATCTTTCCTATCTATATACCTGTCCAAGTGTTTTTTTAAATGTGGTTATTGTATCTGTCTCAACAACCTTCTCTGGAAGCCCATTCCATACACCCGCCAATCCTCTGAGTGAAAAAGTTGGCCCTCAGGTTCCAAGAGTCACACCACGTGGAATCACGCCCTTTTGCCAAACTTGCCCACATCGGCCATTATGCCCAACCTACACTAGTCCTGCCTGCCTGCGTTTGGCCCATATCCCTCTAAATCTGTCCTAACCATGTACCTGTCTAATTGTTTCTTAAACATTGCGAGAGTCCCTGCTTCAACTACCACCTCTGGCACCTTGTTCCACACACCCACCACCCTTTGCGTGAAGGTAGACAAAATTGCTGGAGAAAGTCAGCAGGTGAGGCAGCATCTATGGAGCGAAGAAAATAGGCAACGTTTCGGGCCGAGTTTCTACAGCAATTTTGTCTACCTTCGATTCTCCAACATCTGCAGTTCCTTCTTGACCCATTGTGTGAAAATGTTACCCCTCAAGTTCCTATTAAGTCTTCCCCGCCCTCATCTTAAACCTATGGCCTCTGTTTCTTGATTCCTCTACCCTGGGCAAAAGATGTTGCATTGCATTTCAAGATCATAGAACAGCACAGGGACAGGCCCTTCGGCCCAGCATATTTGTGCTGAACATGATGCCAAGATGAACTAATCTCCTCTGCTGAACATGATCCAAACTTGCATATCCATGTGCCTATGTAAAAGCTTCTTAAACATTCTTTAAAAATAAAGCAGCAGTTTTAAAATCATTTAACCTATCAGGCCTAGATAGAGTGGATGTGGAAAGGATATTTCCTGTAATAGGGGAGTCTCGGACCAGAGGGCATAGCCTCAGAATAAAAAGACACCTTTAGATTGGATAGGTGGAGGCATTTTGTGAGTCAGAGAGTGGTGAATCTGTGGAATCCATTGCCACAGGTGGCTGTGGAGGCCGTCATTGAGTATTTTTAAAGCGGAGATTGATAGATTCCTGATTATTAAGGGTGTCAACAGTTATGGGGAAAAGGCAGGAAAATCGGGTTGAGAGGTATAAATAGATCAGCCATGTCTGAATGGCAGAGTTGACTCGATGGGCTGAATGACCTAATCCTGCTCCTATGTCTCGTGGTAGGTATATAGTTTTACATCAGTAGTTTTTGCTGCAATTTCTCTGGTTCAGTAAGAATTTTTTCAGTAATCAAAATCCTTCACCTCACAAAAGGAGGTCACAAAAGCTCTCTCCGACCAGCTTATTTTGAATGAGTTATGGCCAATCTTTTTAGTTGCTATTTCATAATAACACAACGAATATTATAAGGGGATGGGAGAGACTGTTGACAAGGAGGTGCCATGTGTGTAGGGATGGGCTGATTATCATCATGGGCAGAAGTTCAGGAGCTATCAAGTGACGAGGTTCCATCAGCCAAGACAGTTGAAAAATAAAAGGCTATCATCTGTCCATCTAAAGGAAGCTGAAGTCAATGTCTTGTCAAAGTCATCTTAAAATAAGACAAAAGAACAGGCAGAAAGTGCTGGAGTAACTCAGTGGGTCATCTCTGGAGATCATGGATAGGTGATGTTTCGGGTTGGGATCCTTCTGCAGGCTGATTGTAGTGGAGGGGGGGGGGAAGAGAGGCGGAGTGGGACAAAGCCTGGTGAGTGACAGGTGGATACAGCTGAGGAAGGTTTGTGATAGGTACATGATTGGACAAATGCCAGTGATGAAGAGACAAAAAGTGTAGGATAAGGAAAGGTGTGAATTGTGAAACCAGAGGAAGAATATAGCTGGAAGGAGAAGGGGGGGGGGGAGAGTTTGTTAGTAGTTTACCTGAAATTGAAGATATTGGGGCCATTGCCAAAGCCAATCTTGTTGGTCTTCCCAGCACATCGAGGTATCTGTAGGGATTGTTGTGACTGGCCCATTCCAGTCTGCAGGAGTGCACGCTGAGGGACCCACTGTAGCTTGGTGCAGCCAATGCCAAGGCTCTGTGGGGGGCAGGTCAGTAAAGTTTATTTTTGAAAATAAAAAAATGCATCTATGCTAATCCCACTTTCCAACATATGGCCTATATCCCTCTAAACCTTTCCCATCCATGCACCTGTCCACTTGTCTTTTAAATGCTACCTCAACTACCTTCTCTGGCAGCTCGTTCCATACACCCACCCCCTTCTGAGTGGAAAGGCTGCTCCTCAGCTTCCTATTATTTCCCCTCTGTCTCTGCCACCCTTGGAGGCAAATCTTAAACAAACTTAATCTTAAACTTATATCCTCTGGTTTTTGATTCTTCTATTCTGGGTAAAAGACTCTGCATTCACCATATGTATTCCCCTCATGATCGTATACACCTCTATGTTATGCACCCCTCAGTCTCCTGAGCTCCAAGGAATAAAGGCCATGCCTGCCTCTTCGACACTGTTTCTGATTCTTTTAGTGCAGTCATTCCAGTAATTCCCCCAGGATCACGAGTGGCTTCCCCTCTGGTGATGGATTCCCTCCAGGAAACTCCCATCAATTGTTAGGAACAATATACCTCGGGGAATAAGGCATAGCAAGTAGAGTAGAGATACCCTGATTTGCCACCAATTCTGGCGCACAGTCTCATAGAGTAATGTAGCACAGAAATATTCCCTGCAAAGCAACTCATCCATGAGCACTGGTGGAGATTTCATGTCAATTAAAATCATCAGGATTCAATAAAATCCCAAACAGACTGGTTTACAGGTCTCTTTTTTCTAAATCTCTAGCTTTTGCCTCAACTTTGCACTACTGTACAATTTAATAATCTGAAAAAGGACACAAAGTGCTGGAGCACTACAGCGGGTCAGGCAGCATCCCTGGAGAACATGGATGGGTGACATTTTGGGTCGGGACCCTTCTTCAGACCGAAACATCATCTATTCTATTTCACCAGTCATGCTGCCTGAACCGCTGAGTTACTCCAACATTTTATGTCTATCAGGGCAGAATTTAATAATATAGTTCTGTTTCAGATCTTACAGTTGTGGTAATTGTTTTGGTCTTTCCTGAAGTGTCACTGACTGGTCAGTAAAGTAAAACCTTCCTTGAAACTGTATTAATCAACAGTCAATTGAGTCACGGAATAAATTGATCTACTGCTTTGACTCCATCTGCTTAAGTCAATTCGCCTGTTAAATATTCTCCTCCTGAGTTCTGCAAGAAAGCACTATGCTACAATGTTATGTGTCACTGCAGTGTCTCGAAGGGCAAAACGCACCACATGAGGGCCAAATTTCACAAATTTCACAAATTTCATGCTGCCACCGTGCGCATCGTGTTCCAGAAAAACGAGGCAGAGATTTGTAAGTGGATTCCACTATTCCTGAGAGAGAAGTTCATATTGACAGAACGTGCAGAGGAAGATCCCACCTTAAATCTGCAGGAGTCTGGCAGCCCGTAGACGGCTGGTATAGCCGCTGCCTCACAGAGCCTGAGACACGAGTTCGATCCTGTCTGTGAGTGGAGTTTGCACGTTCTCCCTGTGAGGGCGTGGGTTTCTCAGGGTGCTCCGGTTTCCTCCAACGTCCCAAAGATGTGCGGGTTTGTAGCTTAATTGGCCCTTGGTAACTTGCCCCCATGAGTGCATGAGAAAGTGGGAGAACATAGATCTAGTGTGAAAGGGTGAGCGATGGTAGGCAGGGACTCCATGGGCCGAAGGGCTAGTTTCTGTGCTGCACCTTTTAATTAATCAATATTGATGCACAAACTGCATTACAATACCTCTTATTCAAGTGGCGCATAGAGCTGATGGAGGTGATGAGGTTGGGAGTAATTTTAAAGAGGCAGAGTTCATCTTATGTGGGGTCCAATTATGGTTTACTTTAACTTTTACTTTAGAGATACCACATAAAAACAAACCCTTCGGCCCACCAAGCCCACGCCAACCATCAATCACCTGCTCACACTAGTTCTATGTTCCCACCTTCTCAGCCACTCGCTACACAATAGGGACAATTTACAGAGACCAATTAACCTACAAACCCGCACCTCTTTGGAATGTGGGAGGAAACTGGACACGCGGGGAAAACCTACACAGACTGCACCCGAGATCAGGATCGAATTATACGGTTCAGACTCTCCACTGTATCAAAGTCTCACAGAATTTTATATACTTTTATAAGGTCTATCGGGTGTCTGAGGATGTTTGGGAGAATGTCCCCACAAACCATCAATTAATTCCCTTACCCTGTGCAAAGCAAACGGATTCCGTTTTCTTTCTTTGAAATGAAATCAAGAACTCATAGACTACTACATCTGTGGACATGCCACACATATTTATTTTCTATTTAAAATGTAAAAATCCTGTTCTTATCTGAAAATAAATGTGACTTCACACCTGACAAAAATGGACTTACTTTGATGAAGAGTTAGAGGGAGAGTCTTGGTAGACTGGGACTTTCTTCTAAGGAGCATAGGAGGCTGAGGGTGTACGTGATCACGTGTGCCATGGTAAAACTGAACGCTCACAGTCTATTTCCCAGGGTGGTCGATTGGTGCTAGAAGGCATGGCCTTAAGGTGAAAGGGTAAAGATTTTAGAGGGACCTCGGGGGCAACTTCTTCACTCTGAGGTTAATCCATAATCCATGGAATGAGCTGCCAGACGAGGCTATTGCAGTGGATACAATTACAAACTTTAAGGCATTTGACAGGTATATGGATATGGGAGGCTTTAGAGGGTTATGGGACAAATGTTGGTAAATCGGACTAATTCAGTATGCCAATCACAATGCCTCAATCGCCTCAGAACACGGGCCGGACGGTGCAAAGCCCACATGCAGAAGTGGGGGCACAACAATGATGGACAAACCGAATGTGACTGCGGGGAGGCAGTCCAAACTATGGAGCACTAACTTCCCTGCCCCCTCCTCCCAGAGCCTTGCAAACCAGAAGATCTCAAGGTCTTCAACCCATGTGCCAGAGCCTGCGTTATGCAGTGGCTTGGAAAGGTGTAGCGACACAACAAGAAGAAGAATGCCAACTGAGTCAGCATGGACAAGGTGGGTCTAAGGGTGGGCATAATGTACAGCTCTATAACTATAGCTGTGGATGGCACCGTGTTGCAGCAGCACAGTTGCTGCCTCACAGCACCAGAGACCCGGGTTTGATCCTGACTATGGGTACTGTCTGAGCAGAGTTTGCACATTCCCCTGTGGCCGTGTGGGTATTTTTCTGGGTGCTCTGGATTCCTCCCATTCCAAAATGTGCAGGTTTGTAGGTTAATTGGCTTTTGTAAAAAAATTTTAAAAATTGCCCCCATTGTGTAGGATGCAAAAGTAGGATAACATAGAACTGGTGCTTGATCACTGGAACGGCATGGACTCGGTGGGCCGAAGGTCCTACTTCCAAGCTGTATCCCCAAACTAAATTAAACCAAATCTCTATGACAACATGAAGAATACTGATTTGCCCTCAGCTATCTCAAGCGACTGCTAGAAATCCTTTGATGTACGTCTCACAGTCAATTAATTGATATAAAAATGATCAGAGTGTGTCCTTACAGATGTACTCCATATCCTGTATCCCCTTCCACTGCTCTGAGTTAGTTTCTCTGACGAACAGATTGTACACTGACCTCCATGAACCTCCTCTCTGTGGTTGCGTTCATTAGCACCATCACCAGGCTCTCTCTTCTTATCAAGCTACGACACACACAGCACGGTACGCTGTAATGTGCAACAGACCAGACTTTAATCTTGGCGTCCCGGAACACATTAAACAAGCAGGATAAAAGTGATTTGCTGTTTAAGTGAGTCGGTGAAATTCACCAGAATAGATAATGGCTTTCTCTGCCAGCTTAATGTAATAAAACGTCTTAAAGCACAAGTTCATTAATCCTTGGAGTAATGCATTTGTACACAAATGTACACACTGTGTAAAACTGTACACAATTTTATCATATTGCTAAATATTGTAACATATAATGCATTAGTATTGCAATTTATATTTGTAAACCATAATACAAGCAGCAGTACAAATAATGTAAAAAAATAGATTTCTCATATTTATTCCTCTTATTTTCTTATGCTACTGTTTTATTTCTACTGCTACTTCTATTGTAGTAGCAGTATATACATATATACACATATGTGTATATGTGTGTATATATATGTACATATATATGTGTATATGTGTGTATATATGTGTGTGTGTGTGTGTGTGTGTGTATGTATAGAGACATAGAGACCGGGGTTCGATCCTGACTGCGGGAGAATATGTTTATTCTCCCTTTGACCACGTGGGTTTTCTCCGGGTGCACTGGTTTCCTCCCACATTGCAAAGATGTACAGGTTTGTCGGTTCATTGGCTTTGGTAAAATTGTAAATTATCCCAAGTGAATGCCAATTCACTAATGGTTCATCAGCATAAACTCAGTGGGCTAAAGGGCCTGTCCCCACTATGTATAGTGAACAGTGCATAACACCAAACTCAGTAACTATAAACTTTTATGGACCGTGTCCTTTGGTTGTAGTACAGACTTCTGTTTTTGTACTATTGTGGGCATCTAATATTATGGTCATTAGTTTATTGTATTCTTCAATATTATATATTTATCTATGTGTCATTGTCTTCACAGACCTGTTCAGCTACAACAGGTCATATTATCACATGTTATTTTGTTCACACTTTGTCTTTCAGAGCCCAGGTTTCATTTAACACCTCACCAGAAGGATTGTTGTGGTTCAAGGAGATGACTCAGCAACACTTTCTCAAGGTCAGTTAGCGCTGGCCTTGCTAGCTGACGGGATGATAAAAAATCGCCCTCGTTGCAAGGAACGTACTAAAAGGTCAAGCATCGCTCTTACACAGTCTGCAAGTTGGCATCCACGCTCCACTGACTTTAGGCACACACTTACAGTCATAGAGTCATTGTCATGGAGTGATAGTTATAGAGTCATGGAGTCATAGGGTCATAGGGTCATAGGGTCATGGGATCATAGGGTCATAGGGTCATAGAGCCATAAAGCCATAGATCCATTGTCATACAGCATGAAAACAGGCCCTGCAGCCCAACTTACCCATGTAGACCATGATGCCCCATCTGCATTAGTCCCGCCTTCCTGCGTTTGGCCCATATCCCTCTAAATCTATCCTATCCATGTACCTGTCCAAATATCTCAAACGTTATGATAGTACATGCCACCATCTCACCCTCTATCAATTGTAACCACATGGCAAAGTCGCTGGCATTCGCAGATATTTAAAACTCTTAAAATTAATTTTGTTTAGTTTAGTTTAGTTTAGAGTTACAGCCTGGAAACACACCCTTCAGCCCAAAGAGTCCACACCGACCAACGATCACCCCGTACACTAGTTCTATGTTATCCCACTTTCTCATCCACTTCCTATACATGCTAGCGGCGATTTACTGAAACCAATTAACCTACGTCTGCACGTCTTTGGGATGTGGGAGGAAACCCATGCGGTCACAGGGAGAATGTGCAACTCCACACAAACGCAGCACCAGAGGTTAGGTTCAAACCCCGGTCTCTGGTGCTGTGAGGCAGCAGCTATATTTCATGTTGTATCTTTCAAACAATTCAATCAATGTTTTCAGTAAGTCCTGAATTCACACCACACGTGCAAAGTTCAATTGGCCAAATTTGGTCATATGCATACGTACACTCTTAGAATCATAGTCATACAGCGTGGAAACAGGCCCTTCAGCCCAACTCATCCATGCTGATCAAGATGCCCTCATCTGCGCTGGTCCCATTTGCATGCGTTTAGCCCATATCCCTCTAAACCTTTCTTATCCAAGTACTTGTCCAAATGTCCTTTAAAGGGTGTTACAGTACCTGCCTCAGCAACACGTTCTGGCGGCTTGTTCCATAAACTCACCACCTCTGAGTGAAAAAACTCCCCCTCGAGTTCATATTAAATCTTGACTCTCCCATCTGAAACATACAGTGCATTCAGAAAGTATTCAGACCCCTTTTTACTCATTTTGTTACGTTACAGCCTCATTTTAAAATGGATTAAATTCTTTTTTTTGGTATCATCAATCTACACACAATGCCCCAGATTGAAGAAGTGAAAACAGGGGTTTAGAAATTTTTGCAAGGTAATTAAAAGGAAATAACTGAAATATCACATTTACATAAGTATTCAGACCCTTAGCTATGACACTCAAAATTGAGCTTAGGTTCATCCTGTTTCCATTGATTATCCTTGAGATGTTTCTACAACTTGATTGGAGTCCACCAGGGGTAAATTAAATTGATTGGACATGATTTAAAAAGGCACACACCTGTCTATATAAGGTCCCATAGTTGACAGTGTGTGTGAGAGGAAAATCCAAGCATGAAGAAATTGTCAGTAGATCTCTGAGACAGGATTGTGTCGAGACACAGATCTAGGGAAGGGTATAAAACAATTTCTGCAGCATTGCAGGTCTCGAAGAACACAGTGGCCTCTGTCATTCTTAAATGGAAGAACTTTGAAACCACAAGGACTCTTCATAGAGCTGGCCTCCTGGCCAAACTGAGCAATCGGGGGAAAAGGGCCTTGGTCAGGGCGATGACCAATAATCTGATGGACACTGACAGAGCTCCAGAGTTCCTCTGTGGAGATGGGAGAACCTTCCAGAAGGACAACTATATCTGCAACACTCCACCAATCAGGCCATTATGGTAGAGTGGCCAGATGGAAGCCACTCCTCAGTATGAAGCACATGACAGCCCTCTTGGAGTTTGCCAAAAGGCATAAGAAACAAGATTCTCTGTTCTGATGAAAGAAAGATCGAACTCTTTGGCCTGAATGCCAAGTGTCATGTCTGAAGGAAACCAGGCACCGCTCATCACCTGGCCAATACCATTCCTATGGTGAAGCATGGTAGTGGGCAGCATCATGCTGTGGGGATGTTTTTCAGCAGCAGAAACTGGGAGACTAGTTGGGATTGAGGGAAAGATGAACGAAACAAAGTACAGGGAGATCCTTGATGAAAACCTGCTCCAGAGCGTTCTGGACCTCAGACTGGGGCAGAGGTTCACCTTCCAACAAGACAATGACCCTAAGCACACATCCAAGACAACGCAGGTGTGGCTTCATAACAAGTGTGTGAATGTCCTTGAGTGGCCCAGCCAGAGCCTGGACTTGAACTCAATCGAACATCTCTGGAGGGACCTGGAAATAGCTGTGCATCTACGCTCCCCATCCAACCTGACAGAGCTTGAGAGGATCTGCAGAGAAGAATGGGAGAAATTACCCAAATACAGGTGTGCCAAGCTTGTAGTGTCGCACCCAGGAAGACTTGAGGCTGTAATCGCTGCCAAAGATGCCTCAACAAAGTACTGAGTAAAGGGTCTGAATACTTATGGAAATGTGATACTTCAGTTATTTCTTTTTAATTACTTTGCAAACATTTCTAAACACCTGTTTTCACTTTTTTATTTGGGGGTTATTGTGTGTAGATTGATGATTGAAAAAATGAATGTAATCCATTTTAGAATAAGGCTGTGACGTAACAAAATGTGGAAAAAGTGAAGGGGTCTGAATACTTTCTGAATGCACTGTACGTCTATGTATTTTTTTTCGGATGTGTTTTCACATTTCTTATTTTATAGCTTATCGAGCAGCAGCATTTAAAAAAAAAAAAGGGAAAGCACAAATAATGGACCAAAAGTAAATGGTCTTTTAGACAGCTCGTCGTGAAGTCAGACATGCAGCACAGAAACAGGCCCTTCAGCCTAACTTGCCCATGCTGACCAAGATGCCTCATCTAAGCTCGTCCCACCAGCCTGCTTTTACCCTATATTCCTCTAAATCTTTCCTATCCATGCACCTCTCCAAATATCTTTTAAATGTCAAATAAACTGTGATAGCATATACACATCAGTGGATTATCATTTCATATGACATGTGCAGAACAATGATGTAGTTGGTATCAGGCAACCATCGATACTTTTATTACGGTATCCTGTTAGGATGGGATTATAAAGTGTTAACAAACGACTGGAACTATAGGGACAACTCTCTGCGATTTCACTGTCGACAGATATGTAGCAGGCAGGATAATAAATTAAAATGTGCACATAAATGGATGAATAGACAACTTAATGATATGTTTTTAAATATAAATGTTGATGGAAACCTAAGCCATAAATCATCAGCTGAGCTCAAACATTTAAACTGGAGTCAGGTCAGGCATATTAATCACCAGAGTTAACAGAGGATTAGGTTCTGTGTTTGAATTCTGTGCTTAGCGTGGAAAATGCGAGCATCCAGATATTACATGTAATAAACACAGAGAACGTGCAAACTCCATATGGACAGCACCCATAGTCAGGATGGAACCCAAGTTTCTGGCGCTGTACGGCAGCAACTCTACCACTGCGCCATTATGCCATCTTAATCCTGACCCCAAACATCACCTGTCCATTCCCACCCAGAATACTGCCTGACCCGCTGAATTACTCCAGCATTTTGTGTTTTGCAACTGCAGCTTCTTGAGCCAACAAATTATTTAAGTCAAGTTGGTGCTGTGGTTTTATAATCACAGAAATAAAAAATCAATCCCTCTGAAGAAGTTCATTACTGTGAACAAAATAGATCTCGCAAAGCATTGGAACAACAAATATCAGGAAAGTGAGATCGAAACAAAAGTTTGAATGGAAACATACTGGGGGTGGCGTGGGGTGTGGACACCGTGTACTGAGGTACAGGGAAAAGCTTTTTTGTTGCATTTCATCCAGTCAGTGGAAAGACTACAGATGATTACAATCGAGCCATCCAGTGTACAGATGGAGGATAAAGGGCATAACGTCTAGTGCAAGATAAAGTCCAGTGACATCCGATTAAGGATAGTTCAGGGGTCTCCAATGAGGTAGGCAGTAGGTCAGGACCACTCTTTAGTTGGTGATAGGATGGTTCAGTTGCCTGATAACAGCTGTGATGAAACTGTCCCAGAGGACTGTACAGAGGAATGTACTGCACTGGTCATAATCCTAATACAGCTACTGGGGAATTTAAATTAATTTAATTCAATAACCTGGAATATTTTTTTTTAATCAGTAAACTATCATACTCAGTTTATTAGCATCCTTGAGGGAAGGAACTGTGCTAACCTCACTAGTTCCTGCTTACACATAACAAAAAACACTTATGAGTATATATGTACTCTTAACAGCAAACAATTGTTATCTTTGTCCACTGTAATTTAGCACCGGACAGTGGCTCAGTTGGTGCAGCTGCTACCTCACAGGCAGAGACCCGGGATCAATCCTGACCTTGGGTGCTGTCTGTGTGGGGTTTGCATGTTCTCCCTGCAACCGGCTACCCCGGTTTGCTCTCACATCCCATAGACGTGCAGGTTAGTAGGTTAATTGGCCCCTGTAAATTGCCCCAAATGTATAATTGGGGTAACACAGAACTAGTGCGAATGGGTGATCGATGGTCGACATGGGCTTGGGAGGCCAAGGGAAATGTTTCCAACCTCTATGTCTAAACTAAAAACAAAAAGACAATGTTGAAAATACTTAGCAGGTCAGATATGATCAGTGAAAAGAGAAAAATAATTAATATTTCATGTCAATTGCCTCTCATTTGTTAGTGGAAATATAATTTCTTTCTCCACACATGCTGCCTGACTTCCTGAATATTTTCAGTATTTTTAATTTACATTTTGAATTTTTACATTCTGGGAACTGAGCTAAGGCTGGTGAAATATTGATAGCTGGAAAGGACAGTTTTACAATAAACATCTGTAAATTGCGTAGGCAGTTAACATGACAGTGGGATAACAAAATACTAGTGTGAACGGGTGATCGATGGTCGGCGTGGACTCTGTGGCCCGAATGGTCTGTTTCCTTGCTGTATCTTTCGATCGATCAGTCAATAAGATTGGTCAGGCATCAGTGAGACCCTGGATTGGGGCATGTGAAACCTATTCCGGGCATGCAGCTGGAATATGAAGGACTGCAGCAGCCAGCTGTGATCTAACATGAGGGATTCATCCGCACAGTGACAGGTGGCAATGTAAAGTCACGGGGCCGGAGGCAATGTATGACTTAGCCGTGTTGCCACGTGTTCAGTGAGCAGGTGATCAGGTGCAGAGATGCTCCGTGACTTTGCCTAAATATTAGCATCTTTACCCAAGGGATTCCAGTCCCTTTGTCTGTCTCCTCCAAATCCCATAACGTCTGCTCGAGGGATGTAATGCATTCTGAGCGCCTCTAAGGGTTCCAGCATTTTTCTTTTGAAAGCATCATGTTCTGAAACTCACCTCGGATTGTCTTTGTCCCATTTTACTTACAAATTATTTTATATTACCACCATCAATGTGGTCCCTACACATTTGAAGTTACACCTGGGATTTGCATTGCGGCCGTAATGAGATGACTGGAAAATCACTTCAATGTAGTACACTTCCATAGACGTCAGTGCAAAATGTACATCTAACCGCTTGGGGTAAACTAGAGGCAGAATGGAAAATGTGTTTAGAACATAGAACAATACAACCCTACAATTTAGAAGGATGAAAGGGGATCTCATTGAAAAGTACCGAATAGTGAAAGGCCTGGATTTGGATAGGAGAGTGGATTTGGAGAGGACTGGGAGAGTCTTGGACCAGAGGCCACAGCCTCAGAATAAAAGGACGGACCTTTAGAAAGGAGATGAAGAGGAATTTCTTTTGTCAGAGGGTGGTGAATCTGTGGAATTCATTGCCACAGACGGCTGTGGAGGCCAAGTCAATGGATGGTTAATGACCCCAGAATTAACAGGAAAGAAAGCTCACAAAGGGATAGGAGGGTATGGCCAAGTGTAATAGGGATCGATGTGAAAGGGGCCACTTGTCAACATAATTGTATAAGGAGTAAGAGTGTTGTAAAAACAAGCCTGAAGGCTTTGTGTCTCAATGCGAGGAGCATTCGTAATAAGGTGGATGAGTTGAAGGTGCAGATAGCGATTAATGACTATGCTATAGTTGGGATCACGGAGACATGGCTCCAGGATGACCAAGGCTGGGAGCTGAACATTCAGGGATATTCAATATTCAGGAGGGATAGACGAAAAGGAAAAGGAGGTGGGGTAGCGTTGCTGGTGAGAGAGGAGATTAATGCAATAGAAAGGAAGGACATTAGCGTGGAGGATGTGGAATCGATATGGGTAGAGCTGCGAAACTCTAAGGGGCAGAAAACGCTAGTGGGAGCTGTGTACAGGCCACCTAACAGTAGTATTGGAGTTGGGGATGGCATCAAACAGGAAATTAGAAATGCGTGCAACAAGGGTAACACGGTTATAATGGGTGACTTCAATCTGCATGTAGATTGGGTGAATCAAATTGGCAGGGGTGCTGAGGAAGAGGATTTCCTGGAATGTATGCGGGATAGTTTTCTCAACCAACATGTGGAGGAACCAACGAGAGAGCAGGCTATTCTAGACTGGGTATTGAGTAATCAGGAAGGGTTAGTTAGCAGTCTTGTTGTGCGTGGCCCCTTGGGCAAGAGTGACCATAATATGGTTGAGTTCTTCATTAGGATGGAGAGTGACAAAATTAAGTCAGAAACAAGGGTTCTGAACTTGAACAAAGGTAACTTTGAAGGTATGAGATGTGAATTGGCCAAGATAGACTGGCAGGTGATTCTTAAAGGGTTGACAGTGGATGTGCAATGGAAGGTATTTAAAGACTGCATGGATGAAGTACAAAAGTTGTTCATACCAGTTTGGCAAAAGAATAAATCGGGGAAGGTGGTGCATCCATGGATAACAAGGGAAATCAGGGATAGTATAAAAACAAAAGATGAGGCATACAAATTTGCCAGAAAAAGCAGCCTACCGGAGGACTGCGAGAAATTCAGAATGCAGCAGAGGAGGACAAAGGGCTTAATTAGGAAAGGGAAAATAGATTATGAAAGGAAACTGGCAGGGAACATAAAAACTGACTGCAAAAGTTTTTATAGATATGTGAAGAGAAAGAGACTAGTTAAAACAAATGTTGGTCCCTTGCAGTCAGAAACAGGTGAATTGATCATGGGGAACAAGGACATGGCAGACCAATTGAATAACTACTTTGGTTCTGTCTTCACTAAGGAAGACATAAATAATCTGCCGGAAATAGCAGTGGAACGGGGATCAAATAAGATGGAGGAACTGAGTGAAATCCAGGTTAGCCGGGAGGTGGTGTTGGGTAAATTGAACGGATTGAAGGCCGATAAATCCCCAGGGCCAGATAGTCTGCATCCCAGAGTACTCAAGGAGGTAGCCACAGAAATAGTAGATGCATTAGTGATAATTTTTCAAAATTCCTTAGATTCTGGAGTAGTTCCTGAGGATTGGAGGGTAGCTAATGTAACCCCACTTTTTAAAAAAGGAGGGAGAGAGAAAGCGGGGAATTACAGACCAGTTAGTCTAACATCGGTAGTGGGGAAACTGCTAGAGTCAGTTATTAAAGATGGGATAGCAGCGCATTTGGAAAGTGGTGAAATCATTGGACAAAGTCAGCATGGATTTACGAAAGGTAAATCATGTCTGACAAATCTGATAGAATTTTTCGAGGATGTAACTAGTAGAGTGGATAAGGGAGAACCAGTGGATGTGTTATATCTAGACTTTCAGAAGGCTTTCGACAAGGTCCCGCATAAGAGATTAGCATACAAACTTAAAGCACACGGTATTGGGGGTTCAGTATTGATGTGGATAGAGAACTGGCTAGCAGACAGGAGGCAAAGGGTAGGAGTAAACGGGTCCTTTTCAGAATGGCAGGCAGTGACTAGTGGGGTGCCGCAAGGCTCAGTGCTGGGACCCCAGCTATTTACAATATATATTAATGATTGGACGAGGGAATTCAATGCAACATCTCCAAATTTGCAGATGATACCAAGCTGGGGGGTATAGTTAGGTGTGAGGAGGATGCTTGGAGGCTGCAGGGTGATTTGGATAGGCTGAGTGAATGGGCAGATGCATGGCAGATGCAGTATAATGTGGATAAATGTGAGGTTATCCACTTTGATGGCAAAAACATGAGGGTAGACTATTATCTGAATGGTGGCAGATTAGGAAAGGGGGAGATGCAACGAGACCTGGGTGTCATGGTACACCAGTCATTGAAAGTAGGCATGCAGGTGCAGCAGGCAGTGAAGAAAGCAAATGGTATGTTAGCATTCATAGCGAAAGGATTTGAGTATAGGAGCAGGGAGGTTCTACTGCAGTTGTACAGGGTTTTGGTGAGGCCACACCTGGAGTATTGCGTACAGTTTTGGTCTCCAAATCTGAGGAAAGACATCCTTGCCATAGAGGGGGTACAGAGAAGATTCACCAGACTGATTCCTGGGATGTCAGGACTTTCATATGAGGAAAGATTGGATAGACTCGGCTTGTACTCGCTGGAATTTAGAAGATTGAGGGGGGATCTTATAGAAACTTACAAAATTCTTAAGGGGTTGGACAAGCTAGATGCTGGAAGATTGTTCCCGATGTTGGGGGAGTCCAGAACAAGGGGTCACAGTCTAAGGATAAGGGGGAATTCCTTTAGGACCGAAATGAGGAAAACATTCTTTACACAGAGAGTCGTGAGTCTCTGGAATTCTCTGCCACAGAAGGTAGTTGAGGCCAGTTCATTGGCTACATTTAAGAGGGCGTTAGATGTGGCACTTGTGGCTAAAGGGATCAGGGGGTATGGAGAGAAGGCAGGTACGGGATACTGAGTTGGATGATCAGCCATGATCACATTGAATGGCGGTGCAGGCTCGAAGGGCCGAATGGCCTACTCCTGCACCTATTTTTCTATGTTTCTATATTTTTAAGGCGGAGATTGACAGATTCTTGATTAGCACGGGTGTCAGGGGTTATGGGGAGAAGGCATGAAAATGGGGTTCAAAGGGAAAGATAGATGAGCCATGATTGAATGGCGAAGTAGACTCGAGGGGCCGACAGGCATAATAAGCCAGTTCGGTATTCCGAAAAATGCAAGGAATCATGGGATTTGGCAAAGGTCATTCGAGAATAAAAAAAGCGAACAGGGTGCCTGGTAGCGGGGGAGAGCGGGGTGTAATAGCGTGAGAGAGGGGGTAGATGCGAATGGAAGGCAGGGAGAGACAGTGAGAGGTGGGGGAAGAGAGGTTTCAGTTAAACAGACAAGCACTGGTAAAGTCATGCCCTATTGCTTCTAGGAGAGTCGAGAAAATGTCTTCAATCGAGAGAATGCAACTTCAGAACCCCCTCGTCTCGACAGTGCTGGTGATTTCCGCGGGCGCAAGGAACAAATGACCTAAAGTTTACATTGAGTGAACTGAGTGTCCTCACCGTCCTCGTCATACACTGGCGTTTTGTGAGAGTGGTTGGATCCCGGGATCGAGGAGTCAACGGCCGACAGGTGAGCGGCCCACGGTAGCTGGTGCCTCTCCGCTCGCTCGCCGCTGGAAGAACTGACACCTCTACTCCATGGGCCGGGCACTGCCTCCTCGACCCCGCAGCTCTGCGGCGGCCGACTAGGACCAGAGCATCGCCGATGCCTCACACCAGCTCCTGATCGCCTGCTGCCTGTCCAGATAATGTGACCGATGTTGGTTGAGCTGAAGCTGGGATCCAACCACTCTCACAAAAGGCCGGTGTACGATGAGGACGTTAAGAACACTCGGTTCACTCAAACCAAACTTTAGGTCATTTGACCCTGCGCCCGTGGAAATCCCCGCTCCCATCCACCCCAACCACGGCGCAAAAGTCTAATGTGCAGGAAGTCTGAAGAAGGGTCTTCTATCCAGCGGTCCGCAGACGGGAGTGTCAGCCCAGGCCCGCAGGTAGCGTGGAGGGGAGTTGACGGCCCCAGCTCGACTCTGCCTGTCCCGCCGGGGTTGAGCTGGAGCTGGTGCTTTTCCGTGCCGCCTGTGGGCTTGGGCCACCGCTAGGGCAGGCCAATGCACCGCCAGGACTGGCAGAGCCGAGCTGGAGCCGGCACCCCCCCTTCCACGCTCTGCTTCTCCCGTCCGGCTCCCCCCTGCCCTGGGCTGCCCCGGATGTCCCCAGACGGGACACTCGGGAGGGGACAGGGACGGCCCAGCGGCAGCTGGATAGGGACGAGACACAGGTGTGCACCCATGCAGCGGCATGGCCACCGCGAGTGGTAGTCTGAGCGACCAATGACCTGTGCATGCGCAGTTGGAATACCGAACTGGCTTATTCTGTTCCTAGAACTAATGAAGTTATGAAACAGGTCCTTCGACCCATAATGTTTACGCTGGACATGATGCCAAGTTAAATGCACAGAGTGTTTTCCCCAGAGTAGGGGAATGGGAAACCAGAGGACATAGGTTTAAGTTGAGGGGGGAAAGATTGAATAGGTATCTGAGG
Source organism: Raja brachyura (assembly GCA_963514005.1). Next base: position 62,721,080 of record OY740787.1, read on the forward strand.
GGTGACTTTTTTTACACAAAGGGTGGTGGGTATATGGAGTGAGCTGTCAGGGGAGGTAGTTGAAGTAGGGACTATCATAACATTTAAGAGACATTTGACAGATACATTGGATAGGATAGGTTGAGAGGGTTATGAGCCGAGTGTGGGCAGGTGGGACTAGTGCAGATGGGGTAGTTAGTCGGAGTGGGCAGGTAGAGCCAAAGGGCCTGTTTCCACGTTGTATGACAAAGAAAACTGATCTCATCTGACTGCATGATCCATATCCCTCTATTCCCTGCACTTCCAAGTGCCTATCCGAAAGCCACTAAAACACCACTATCGTACTTGCCTGATCCACCACCCTTTACAAGCACGTTAACATTTTACAAATGTTTTTAAGTGTTGCTGATGTTTTAGGGATTGCGGAAAGGGAGAGGAAGGGGAGGAAGGAAAGATAGGGAGACAAGGAACATTCAGGGAAGGTAAGGGCAGGAGGGAAGAGGAGAGCAAAATGATAAGGAAAGATGTGGGGTGGGGTGGAAGAAAGAGGGAACTATGGGGGATTGAGGCAGGTTCAAGGAAAAAGGATGATGCCAACAAGCAACAATTTTACCGCTGCGCCACTGTGCCACCCTGGCGATGAATGGTGGCATTTGCAAATTATAATGGCTGCAAAAAATGTGAGGGAAAAAATCACTATCATGGCACACACACTGACCCAAATGAAAGGGGTTCATGTTTAATAAAGGTGCCATATATTCTCAAGGATCTATGCAGTAAATTGCAATAATTTACATACACAATGTCCCTCCTAGCTATTCTTTTTTTATTGTGTAGCCTAAATTCTCGAATTCATTCTTGACAGATTAAACATGCCTGTCAACCTTTTGATGTTGTCTCCTGCCCATGCAGACCGTGCTGTCAAAAATAATCAGATGACACAAGAAATAAGATGCCCTAGGTCACGAAAGATGCAGGAAGCTAATAAACACAGAGTGAGACACACACACTTCACAGAACACAAAATATTGTCAAGTACAGCTTCCTCGCCATTTGAAAATTGAGAATCAAAAGCTATCCCTCACATTAAACTTGAAGGAAACATCAGTGAAAACTGGCCAGTACAATATCGCAGTGGCGCAACGGTAGAGTTGCTGACTCGCGGCACCAGAGACCCAGGTTCAATCCTGACTAAGGGTGCTGCCTGTATGGAGTTTGTACACTCTCCCTGTGACCGCGTGGGTTTTCTCCAGGTTCTCTGCCTTCCTCCCACATTCCAAAGATGTGCAGGTTTGTCAGTTAATTGGCTTTTGTAAATTGTCCCTAGTGTGTGTAGGATAGTGTACAGGATAGTGTGTGTAGGATAGTGTACACCGTGCTGACCAGTGTACAGGGATCACTGGTCAGCACGGACCCGGTGGGCCGAAGGTTACGTTTCTGCCCTGTGTCTCTAAAGTAAACTAAACAGCAGCTCCCTCATCATTTGATAATCGGGAATCAAAAGCTATCCCGCACATTAAACTTAATCAGTCAAAATCAGTGAAAATATTTGAAGTACATTAGGGCTTCTATCAAACAAAATCTAGCAAAGAAATGTAATCACTTACTATAACCATTTGGTGTCTTTAATTTAAATTAAATATTTGAATTTGATTTGAAAATAACTGTAAGAGTGTCTCATGCTTAATCTCTTTTCCGTACTCCCTGAGGGGATATCATATTTCTTTCTGTTCCTTTCAATCTGGTTTTCAGTATAAAGGAATGTGAGGCAGCCATTGATATTTTAGGTGGTGATTTCGTGCTCATTAAAGAGGTTGCCTCATTACTTTATTTCCCTTTAGACAAGAAATGGAAATTATCAAATTGTAAAACAACCTATAGGAATCTTCCATTTTGCAGATAATTCATTTGTTCAGGAGAATTAAAGAATCTTCCTTTATGCAAAATGACTGTAAATAAGGTGTTACAGTGATGCAGCTGATAGAGCTGCTGCCTCACAGCACCAGAGACCTAGGTTTGATCTTGATTTTGGGTGCTGCCTGTGTGGAGTGTGTCCATACTCTGTGTCCCTCTGACAGCGTGGGTTTCCTTTGGATGCTCCGTTTTCCTCAACGTGCTCAAAGACATGCGTGCTTGTAGGTTAATTAGCCCTCTGCAAATTGCCTCTAGTGTGTAGGGAGCGGATGAGAAAGTGGGATTACATAGAACTAGTGAGAACAGGTCAGTGTTTGAACGGTCAATGTTTTGTAGATGGTTGGTGTGGACCTATTGGGTCGAAGGCCCTGATTTCATGTTGTTTGTCTAAACTAAACTTAAAATCTCATAGAACATGTTGATTAGAGTTGATTGGTGAAAAGGGAAACAGAATTAACATTTCACTTGTCAGTGGAAATATAATTTTTATCTCGTCACATGCTGCCTGACCTGCTGAATATTTTCATTATTTTTAATGTACATTCTGTAATTTTACTCGCGAGGAACAGGGGTTAGACTGGTGAAATATTGATAGCTGGAAAGGACAGTCTTACAATAAACCTTTGAGCTTTACAACTCCATTAGATTCACCTCTGATTCCCAAAGTACTCATCATCATAGATATTTTGATTACACTTGACTGCGCACCGTTTATTTTTCCCTTCATTTCTGATATCAATGCAACCAAAAAAAACCCATTATAATTGGTCATATAAAGGATCTGACAAAATTCATTGCATTATAAAACCATTTAATGCAATGTTATCATAATTGACATTGTACCAGGATATTACTTAGGAAATAATGAACTTAAAATCCAATTAATTTAAATGTAAATCATTTAAACACTCGTGGCATTTTGTTCCATGAGATTTCTAAGATACAAAGATGCAGATCAGATTACTAAGATACATTTTGGCATTATGAGAAACCGGAACGGTCTTGTACTTGTTTTTGCATCACTGAGAATATTTTCAACCGTTGACTTTAGACTTGATTTTAGAGATACAGAGTGAAAACAGGCCCTTCTGCCCACCGTCCATGCCAATTGCCCCATACACTAACCTTATTCTACACACTAGGGATGCTTTACAAATTTTACCAAAACCAATTAACCTACAAACTTGTACATCTTTGGAGTGTGGGAGGAAACCAGAGAAGCGGGAGAAAACACATCACGATTACAGAGAGAACGTACAAACACCGTACAGACTGCTTGTTGGATTAGTTGCCTAAAATTGGAGAATTCGATGTTCATACCATTGGATTGTAAGCTACCTAGGTGGAATATGATGTGCTGTTCCTCCAGTTTACGTATGGCCTCATTCTGGCAAGGTAAGGGTCTCAACCTGAAATGCAACCTGTCCATGTTCTCCATGGATACTGCCTGACTTGCTGGATTCCTCCAGCACGCTGTATCTTTTTTTTGTAAACCAGCGTCTGCAGTTCCTTGTATCTCCATTCATTATTCTGAACCTGCACCAGTCGATCACATGCAGGATGATAAAGGTACCTTTAGTTACTTCAGTTACTTTAGAGATACAGTGGGGAAAAATGCTGGGAAAAAGGCCCTCAAGCCCACCGCATCCACGTTGACCAGCGATCACCGCGTAACCTAGCCCAATCCTACATGTTGGGGACAATGTACAATTTTACCCAAGCCGATTAACCTACAAACATATATGCCTTTGGGATATGGGAGGAAACCGGAGCATCCGGAGAAAACTTATGCGGTCACGGGGAGAACGTACAAACTCCGTAAAGACAGGACCTATAGTCAAGGCCTGGCGTGGTAAGGCAGCAACTCTACCACTGCCCCAATGTGGCGCCCTGGGTTACAATTGGTATTTGAACTGGCACGGAATAGCTCAGTTTAGATTATCAATTAGATTATCAAGCACATATCAATTAGAAATTGATATTGGTTTACTGCCTGAATCCCAAATTCAGAATAGCCTTGAGCACTTTGGTTACCACATAAATGCAAAGCTTGTCCTATAAAGGAATAACACAAACTGTTACCTTGTAGATTCAACGATAAACCAGACTAACGCCACATTCTGTGCATTAGGAATGACTTCGAGAAAGCATAATGACTGCCCCGAACCAATGGACATTATGTTGAACGATAGCTTAATTATATTTTTCAGTAACCTTGCTCCATTTTGTTATCTATGCAAGATAGAAGTTACATAAAAAATATCTTCTAACTCAATTAAATTTACGATTCCAAAAGAGAAATTCCATTCTATAATCCACCAAGGTATTTAAATTCTCATCAGCATTTTAATAATATCCCTGTGACTACATAATGCAGCAAAACATGTCTGTGAATTTTATAATATGTTTGCATTGTGATTTTTGTGTAAATAAAAACGTCTATTTGGTAAATTTATCATTACTGAGGTGGAAACATTGCAGCCTATTTAGAAAGTGGAGCATAAATGATTCAGAAAGCAGTCAGAAGTAATAAACAAATTGATTTCTAAATGAGTGGCACAGTGGTAACTTGCGCCAGAGACCCAGGTACGATCCTGACTATGGGTGCAGTCTGGAAAAGGAGTTTGTATGGTCTCCCTGTGACCACATGGGTTTTCTCCGGGTGCTCTGGTTTCCTAACGCATCCCAAAGACATGCAGGTTTGTAGGTTAATTGGCTTCTGTAAATTGTCCCTAGTGTGTAGGATAGAACTAGTGTATGGGCGATCGATGGTCAGCGTGGACTCTGTGGGCCAAAGAGCCTGTTTCCATGCTGTGTCTCTCAACAAAACAAAACCACCTTGTGTTAATAACATGGGAAAGCCTGAACAGTGAATCACTACAATCATGACCCCCCCCCCCCCACCACCACAATCTGACTAAATTGAAAGATTCACTCGATTAGATAAATCATCTGTTCTGGAAGTAGCTGTACACCAAATTAAAGGGCAAGACATCAAGCATCATGAAAAATATAGACTATTTCTGCACTGTGGCATACAGAAGATGTGTAGAAGCATATAAAATCACCGGACTAAGTGGGAGCCGTAGGGTCCCATGTTCACACTGGAGGGCTGGTCCACCAAATCAATATTCCACCTCTCCACCAATTCCAATATTGGTGCCCAGTAAGGGGGGGGGGGGGCTTTCTGGAGCGCTAGTACGGGTGTTGAGGGCCTAAGGGACTGGTTTCCAGAGGGTTAGTATGGACATTGTGAGCCACATGGATTCTTGGCTGGCAGCTCAGTCACTCAGGCCTGGTGGGCTGGCAGCTCAGTCACTCAGGCCTGGTGGGCTGGCAGCTCAGTCACTCAGGCCTGGTGGGCTGGCAGCTCAGTCACTCAGGCCATGTGGGCTGGCAGCTCAGTCACTCAGGGCTGGTGGGCTGGCAGCTCAGAAACTGCCAGAAATTCTGCCCAAACAGGTGAGAGACTGTGAGAGAGAAGGGGGAGAGGGTGGAGAATCAATTTTAGACATTTTTCATCTTTTTCTGCAGATCACAGCAATGAAGGAAAGTCTATCCTGGTCTGGATCTCACAGGGAGCCAATTAAGGGAGGGAGAAAAATACTGGGGTGAGGTTTATTACTTGCAGAGGGAATACTTGATGATAGGCCGAAGGGACTTCTCCTGGGCTAGTACAGGCCTGATGGGCTCTTTAAAAAAAAAATCTGAGTGACATCTCAGTGAAATCCACTTTTTCTGGACTTTTCCTGGCTTGGCACGGGCCTTTTGGGCCAAAATCCTCCTCCTCGGCTAATATGGGCATTTTGGGCAAAATTGACTGGTTTCTCGACTAATAGGGGCCTTGTGGGCTGAAATTAGTGGTTTCAGGCAGGCCCAACAACTAATTTCATTTACTTTCCATTTCTATTTAATTTCAAGCATACGGCAGGCCAAACAACTCAATTCATTTTCTTTTCATTTCATTTCCATTTCCATTTCCATTGCAGTTTCAAGAACAGGGCAGGCCAAACAGCTCATTGCATTTTCATTTCATTTCCATTTTCATTGCAGTTTCAAGCACAGGGCAGGCCAAACAGCTCATTGCATTTTCATTTCAATTCCATTTCCACTGCAGTTTCAAGCACAGGGCAGGCCAAACAGCTCATTGCATTTTCATTAAGGGCTAACCAATCATTTATTGCAAGTACATTGCAGACTCACAGTTCAGTTGATTCACAGCTTAGAATCACAGTTGTGGTCTCTCTCTCACGATCTTACAGAGTGACTGACTCACGTCCACGTATCCGGGGTGTTATAGTCCTCCCCCACCCCCGGAAGGGGCGTTGCCTTCATCATGGTGATTGACAGGCGAGAGGACCAATCAGCAGATCTCAAGATTTTTAAAACACTCATATCCTTTTTATTTTTCATCGATCGGAAAAAAGGCAGGAAGTGGTCAAAATGAGACTTTTAGTTATATAGATAAGGGGAACAGTTAGAAACAATGCACAGAGCCTTGTTTTCCCAGGATAAGGGAATCAAGAATCAAGATGCAGTGTTACAATGTAACAGTTGCAGAGAAAGTGCAGGTGAAAAAAAAAGTGCTAAGTCCACAGTAAGGTACAGGTAGATTTGGAGGTCAGAACTACACCCCAGCCTTGAAGGGTCTATTCAGTAGTCTGATAACAAAGAGTTTAGTGTGTTATTATTGTCACATGTACCGAGGTACAGTGACATGCTTTTTTGTTGCATGCTATCTAGTCAGCCTAAAGGCAATATATACAATACAATAAACTTTATTTTTCAATTGGGAACTTTGGTTTCTGCAGCCATACAACAAGAAACAATTCCACAAGACACACAACCAACTCAATTCACACAGACATACATCACAGTGAATCTCCTCCTCACTGTGATGGAAGGAAAAGTCTTGTCTCTCCCCTGCTCTCCATCCTCTCCCGATGCTAAAGACCCCGGCAGTCGTTAAGGCCGCGCCGGCGATGTAAGGCCCTGCTCCGGATCTTAATGTTGGAGCCTCCGGCAAGCAATGGCAAGTCCCGTGGCCATTAAAGCTGGGCCGAGTGATGTCAGGCCCCGCTCCGGGTCGTTTTCAGCCCTGCAACTCGAGCGGGAGAAGCTGCCAATAGACAATAGACAATAGGTGCAGGATTAGGCCATTCGGACCTTTGAGCCAGCACCGCCATTCAATGTGATTATGGCTGATCATCCACAATCAGTACCCCGTTCCTGCCTTCTCCCCATATCCCCTGACTCGGCTATTTCTAAGAGCCCTATCTAGCTCTCTCTTGAAAGCATCCAGAGAACCTGCTTCCACTGCCCTCTGCCGCCAAAGGAGCTCCGAAAAGTGGTCTCCCGCCAGGGACCCGCGAGCTCCCGATGTCACCGTCCACAGGCCCGCAGCTGGAGCCTCCGAAGCTCCGAAGTCTGGCCGCAGCCGCGTGTCACCACAGCTCTCCACGCTCCAAGGCCGGCCGGCCCCACAACGGTAAAGGAATGTTTTCTTTTAAGCCACGATAATAATTAAAAAATTATCAACCCCCAGGTTGTTCCGGCTGGAGGCCGCTCCACGGTGCTAGGCCCCAACGACAATAGAGACCCAACAGGGATCTCCCGTGCAGGGAAGAGATTTAAAAATTTCCCCCACCCACCCACCCGCCCCCCACATATACACAGTTAAAAACAATATAAAAACCACAGCAAACTACACATTGAATGGGACAAAAGGACAGACGGACGGACTGCAGGGGCCACTGCCGCAAGGCGCCACCATCCGCCATATGATTACAATCAAGTCATCTACAGTGTGCAGATACAGGATAAAGGGAATAACATTTATTGCAAGATAACGTCCAGTAAAGTCCGATTAAAGCTAGTCAAGGATCTCTAATGAGGTAGATGGTAGGACAGAACCGCTTTCTAGTTGGTGATAGGATGGTTCAGTTGTCGAATAACAGCTGGGAAGAAGCTGTCCCTGAATCTGGAGATGTGAGTTTTCATACTTCTGTACCTCTTGCCTAAAGTTATTTTAATGACACAACTAATGTCTATGTGAGATGATGTTAAACAAACTTGCAGACTTGACAAATTCCCCAGTTTGTGTAGCATCTTGAAAGCTGCAAAAAATCTCACACAGATTAATGTAAACAGTTTAAAATCGTTATTTAATTTCTTTCTAAGTAATCTACTTAAAGGCGTGAATTCATGTTCTGTTTTTTTGCACGAGTTCCAGTCTGTGTAGCAAAAATACTGATTTACTTTGTGGCAAGACTCGTATATTTTACAATGTCGTGGTCAAATGTGAAAATCAGTCTGGATCTATTTCTGATCTTGCAATCCATTCGAATCTCCAAACCATGATTTTATTTCACCTGCAGTCTGGTCACCAAATTACAGGAAGGATGTGGAGGCGTTGGAAAGGGTGCAGCAGAGATTTATCATAATTATGCCTGGATCGGGAGGCTTTTGCTACAGGGAGTGGTTGGTTAAACGTGGATTGTTTTCTCTAGAACAATGGAAGCTGCGGGGAGATGAGATAGAAGTATATTAATTTATGAGAGGCATATATAGGATAGACATTAATTTTTTTTTTTACCCAGAATGGAAAAAAATCACAGGGCCAAACTTTTATTTACACCTTTCCCAAATCATAAAACAGATCATTTCATTGTCTTTTTTTCAGTGTATTTTTGTCGGCTTATGTTTAGAGTAGTTTGACTATCTTCCAGCGATACAGGTGTATCACCATTTTTTACTGGAACCCTTGGTTACAGAGCCTTGCTGGGTCATCCTTTTTGCCAGTCCAACAAAGAGTTTGTATGTTCTCCATGTGACCACGTGGGTTTTCTCTGGGTGCTCCGGTTTCCATGCATATCTCAAAGACGTTAATTGGTTAATTGGCCTCTGTAAATTGTCCCTCGTGTGCAGAATAGAATTAGTGGACGGGGTGTTCACTGGTTGGCATGAACTCGATGGGCCGAAGGGCCTGTTTCCATGCTGTACCTCTGAACTAAACTAAATTTAATTCCTTCTGCACAAACATTGTGGGCCAAAAGGCCTGTTCCCGTGCTGTACTGTTTGATGTTCTGTGCTATGTTCCTTTCTTTCAGCATTTTTTAATTATTATCGTGGCTTAAAAGAAAACATTCCTTTATTTTTGCTGTGCCTCCTCTTGTTTTGGATCAGGCAAGGAAGCAAATAATTTAATCACATCCCTGGTTTGCTTAAAAAAAAAGATCCAAATTAGGTTAAACAGGAGACTAAACAAGTCGCTTCTGAGCGACCTATTTAAACAGTGATGTCATTTTTGGACAGATAATAGAAAATATAAATTGACAGATTCACCCAATTAGATAAATCATCTGTTCTGGAAGTAGCTGTACACCAAATTAAAAAGCAAGACATCGAGCGTCATGAAAAATATAGACTATTTCTGCACTGTGGCATACAGAAGATGTGTAGAAGTATATAAAATCATAAGGGGAACAGTTAGAGACAATGCACAGAGCCTTTTTTTCCCAGGATAAGGGAACCAAGAACTGGAGGGCATAGGTTTAATGTGAGAGGGGTGGGATTTAAACAGGATCTGAGGGGCAACTTTTTCCACACAGAGGGTGGTGGGTATAGGAAACAAGCTGCCAGAGGAAGTAGTTGAGCCAGGCTTATGTTTAGGTTTGTCATTGTCACATGTAATGAGGTACAGTGAAAAGCTTTGTTTTGCATGCTGTCGCAACAGATCACATAATACTAAACATCTACACCATTTAAATGTTATTTAGATACCTGCAAAGATCACAATTGTAGATTTTCAGGGGCAGATATATGGATAGGAATGGTTTAGAGCAATATGAGCCAAAGGCGGGGAAAAGGAACTAACTTTAATGGTTGGCATGGAAGAGTTGGGCCAAAGGGCCTGTTTCTGTGTTATATGACTCCATGTGAAATGTGCTTTGCATCTGATCTTGGTTTCCATATAATTCAGAAATTCACCGCAAGGATGCAAAACTTAACATTGGCCCACATTGGAAGTTGCTTAAATTGAAGAAATTTACAAGGATACAAAAAAAAGACACATGGTGCTGGAATAACACAACAGGTCAGGTAGCATCTCTGGAGAACATGGATAGGTGGCATTTCAGGTTGGGACCCTTCTACAGACTCAATTATTGGATTATCTTGTCTTTAACACTCTATATTTTCAATCAACCATTTAATTCCCATACTTGGAAATTACAGACCTTTTTCAGACTTTTAGACTAGAGATACAGCCTGGAAACAGGCCCTTTGGCCCACCGAATGCGCGCCAACCACTGATCACCACATATGCCAGCACTATCCTACAGACTAGGGACAATTTACAATTTTACCAAAGCCAATTAATGTACAAACCTGTACGTCTTTTGAGTGTGAGAGGAAACTGGAGTACCCGGAGAAAACCCACAGAATTTGATACTTGAAGGGTACAAGACAATGCCGGAAGCATGTCAATGCTTTGTCTATGATCTATTCTCAGAAGAAATCTCCTATTTTAAACTACATTCTTGTACAGGTATATGGATTGGAAAGGTTTAGAGGGATATTGGCCAACTGCAGGCAGGTGGGACTAGTGTAGATGAGCATCTTGTTCAGCATGATCATGGAGTCATGCAGCCTTATAAATTATAAATGATCATGCTTATGCATAGTATTATTGCACTGGATTGTAAACAAAACATTTCACTGTAGCTAGGCCCATGTGACAATAAAGTTACTATTCAATTATAGAGTGCTGGAAGCACTTGGATCATCTCAGGCCAATTCCAACATGCTACTGAATGGCTAATAGAAACAGAAACATAGAAAATAGGTGCAGGAGGAGGCCATTCGGCCCTTCGAGCCAGCACCGCCATTCTTTGTGATCATGGCTGATCATCCCCAATCAATAACCCGTGCCTGCCTTCCCCCCATATCCTTTGATTCCACTAGCCCCTAGAGCTCTATCTAATGCTCGCTTAAATTCATCCAGTGATTTGCCCTCAACTGCCTTCTGTGGCAGGGAATTCCACAAATTCACAACTCTCTGGGTGAAAAAGTTTTTTCTCACCTCAGTTTTAAATGGCCTCCCCTTTATTCTAAGACTGTGGCCCCTGGTTCTGGACTCGCCCAACATTGGGAACATTTTTCCTGCATCTAGCTTGTCCAGGCCTTTTATAATTGTATATGTTTCTATAAGATCCCTCCTTATCCTTCTAAACTCCAGTGAATACAAGCCTAGACTTTTCAATCTTTCCTCATATGACAGTCCCGCCATCCCAGGGATCAATCTCGTGAACCTACACTGCACTGCCTCAATCACAAGGATGCCCTTCCTCAAATTAGACCAAAACTGTACACAATACTCCAGATGTGGTCTTACCAGAGGCCTATACAACTGCAGAAAAACCACTCACTCTTTACTCACAAGGCCACTCCCTCAGAGCAGCTTTGCCTATATTGACTGATAAATTGCCTAATTTACCAATTAACAAACCCAATTCCTCAGTTTTAAACTGTTTTTCCCCTGTGACTTACTCACCTTTCCCACGGGCTTCAGCTAATCAGCTCTTCTCCCTGCTTCTCTTAGTTGCTGCTTCTCCAAGATCCACGTAAGCTCTGGGCTAACGTTCCAATTACTTACCATTAGCGTGATGCCTCAGTGACATTTAATGAAAAATCATGCATATACTCAGGTCAAAAACAGTTCTTTTAAAACCCTGCCCCCCTTCCCCTCGGCTCCCCGTAACTAGAATGTGCTAATGCTAAATAGAAAACCAGATTGGAGAATGTGGCTTATCTGTTCAGCATAGCTTATATAACTTCTACCTCTGGATGTGTAAATCTGGTGTCTTCAAAGTCTAGTGGAAAGAAAAGAATATAAAGCACAGTTGCAATTTATGGTCAATTATCAGCACCACATATTTTTAGAATCCTTCTGAAAGGGAGAAAGGTTAGAAATTAATATTTCTGGTTAATATGATACAACTACTTTACAAGACATTGAAAGTCCAATTAAATATTTTAAATGTGCAGAAACAGGCCTTTCGGCCCTCAATGTCAGTGCCAAAAATGATGTCAAGTTAAACTAATCCCTCCGCTCTTTGCATATCCATGTGCCTATCCAAAAGCCTCATAAATACCACTATCTTATCTGCCTCGACCACCACCCCAGGCAGCACATTCCAGGCACCCATCCAACAGAGATAGGTATTGTTTCAGGTCATGATCCTTCTTTCGACATAAAGTATCCAGACCTGAAACATCATCTATGAATGACTACTTAATTGAGACATGTGGCAAGTCACAGTGAAATTCATTGCTTGCATACCCAAGGTATGCAAATAGTTTCCCATAAAGGGCGCTGACAAAGTTACAGAGTATCTGTTTGTTCTCCCCCCTCCCCCATCTATCCGTTTTCTCCAGAGATGCTACCTGACCCTATTGAGTTACTCCAGCATTTTGTGTCTTCTTTTGTAAACCAGTATATGCCGCTCCTTGTTTCTCCAAAGACTTAGCCTGCCCAACTTCTCCCTATAGCTCAGCCCCTCAAGTCCTGGTAACATCCTCGTAAATCTTCTCCACGCTCTTTCTAGCTTACATTTGTTTTTTTAAAGAAGCAGATCTTGCCAAGCTTCTATTTCCTATGAATTAAGTTTTGGGATACAGCCCCTTCATGCTGAAACAAAGAACTTTGTACCAAAGTTAGACACAAAATGCTGTGGTTACTCAACGGGTTAGGCAACATCTCTGGAGAAAAAAAAAGTATGGGAGACATTTCAGGTCAGGACCCTTCTTCAGGTCCCAAACCAAAATGTCACCCATCCTTTTTTTTCCATGGATGCTGTCTGATCGTTATATCTCCAACACTTTGTATTTATTTATCATGCTGATTTTTAAAAATTTGATTTAGTCACTTTGTGCAAGTATACAACTGGGTTCCAATCACATTGACAAAGCTTTCTGCATGTCATGATGGTTTAGCTAATGTTGATGCAAATAAATTCAAACTCATTACTAAAGGTCAGGCAGTTTGGTTTCTTGCTGTTAGAATGATTTCATTTATTGTTACATTTAATGGCTTAATTTGATAAATTAAAACTCACATGTTGAGGTGGGGAAAGATTTAATAGGAATCTGAGGAGCAATTTCTTTTTTTTTTACACAAAGCAGTAACATAAGCTGCCTGAAAAGGTAGTTGAGGCAGGTACTAAAACAATGTTTAAAAAACATTGTGACATGTACATGAATAGGATAGGTTTAGAAGGAGATGGGCCAACACAGGCACGCGGGACTAGTGTACTTGGGGCAAGTTGGACTAAAGGGCCTTTTTCTGTGTTCTTTGACTGTATCGTTCTAAGCGCCTGTTCCTGAGCCGTACTGTTCTATGTTCTATGTTCTAACACACAAGTTAATTTTACAGGGCACAAATTGCATCTGTGTTTTCCAAATCAAAAATAAAATGACAACTCTGAGGTCACCTGGTTTCATTTTCTTCTGCAATCTACTTGCAGATGTAAGTTTCCATTTGCCTCTTATTCTTTCCCATTTCAAAAGACTACAACAGATGTGAAGCTCAGATAATAGACCATTCAATAATAGCGCCATTTCATGTAGTGATTTCTTTGGTGGATTATTATCATTAGAGATGCGTGTATGTTTTCTCCACAGGCAGAAGACATATAAAACTGAGTTGTACTACAAATGTCAAGTTCTCCAAGCACATAAATCTAATAACAAGGGTACTTAAGAACTCAGCAAAGCGATTGCAGGCTCCAATTAGTCTGCTAACTTCAGACCAGTCGTTCAATGCTGAAATGCAACATTATACAGTGGAACCGTACATGGTTTTTAAAATGGAGAAACAATAATCTGGAGATCTGGACTTCTTTTTGGAAGGAGATGAGGAGAAATTTCTTTAGTCAGAGGGTGGTCATTCTGTGGAATTTGTTGCCACAGAAGGCTGTGGATATTTTTAAGGCAGAAATACATAGATTCTTGATTAGTATAGGTGTCAGAGGTTATGGGGAGAAGGCAGGAGAATGGGGTTAGGAGGCAGAGATAGATCAGCCATGATTGAATGGCAGAGTAGACTTGATGGGCCAAATTGCCTAATTCTATGCCTATTCGGTACCAAAGGTCTGAAGAAGGATCCAGACCCATCACCCATCCTTTTTATCCAGAGATGCTGCCTGACCCACTGACTTACTCCAGCACTTTGTCTATCTCAGGTTTGTAGGTTAATTGGCCTCTGCAAATGCCCCTAGTGTGTAGGGAGTGGACGCAAAAATGGGATAACGTAGAACTAGTGTGAAAGAGTGATTGATGGTCAGTGTGGACTAAGTGGGCTATAGGGCCTGCGTCCTTACCGTACCTTTCAATAAATTAATGCCCTATTGCACCCAGTTGTCTCCATTAGGTGGTCATGTCACTTTTCATGCCAACACCAGACTCCCAAGTGGACACTCTATTCCGAGCTGGAATATTCATGGGAATGGAGTTACCAGATAAAGCAACTAAAGGAAAAGTTGCAAGGACTTGTTCAGAGCCTTCTTGAAAAGTAATACCATCCAACGGGAATATCTGAGCCTAATGGGGAAGCAGCATTGGACATCACTCACTGACATCATTCACCTCCCAGCCTGCACAACTGGAGTGAAAGGAAGTTGTCCTTCGTCCCGAGAGATTGCCTCAGAGAAAAAGACTAACTTGAGCAGACAAATCCAAGCTGACAGTCCAGTCAGCAGCACTCACTGTGTGTTATACACACATGAATGACAGATTTCGATGAGAAATTAAATCAGCTCTAAGAGTTCTCTCAGGTGTTGTAAACAATTCCCTTGCTTTATAATGAAGAGTAATAAAATATTGTACATTTAACCTTTCTAGATGTGCCTTGATCACCATCCTCTTTGATCTGTGTTTTCACACCTTACCCTTCCATATCCCTAAGCCTCCCTCCCCCTGACTCTCAGACTGAAGAAAGGTCTTGACCCGAAATGTTACCCATTCCTTCTCTCCAGAGCTGTTGCCTGTTCCGCTGAGTTGCTCCAGCATTTTGTGTCTATCTTCAGCAAAAGAATTGTCACTGGTGTCTAACACCGGAACATAAAACGTAGAACAGAGAGCAGTACAGAACAGGAATAGGCCCTTCGGCCCATAATGTTTGTGCCAAACATGATGCCAGTAGGTAATTCATATCCCTCTTTTCCTTGCACTTCTACGTACCTATCTAAAAGCATCTTAAATGCCACTATCGTATCTGCCTCCACCACCATTCCTGGCAATACATTCCAGGCCCTCACCACTTTCAGTGTAATAAATTTGTCCCATACATGGACAGGTGACATTTCAGGTCGGGACCCTTCTTCAGACTGGTTGTAAGGGAGGGGAAAGAAAGCTGGAGAAGAGGAGGGGCAGGACAAAGCACAGCAGGTGAGGAGGGTAATTGTTTGGACAAAGGCCAGTGATGAAAAAACAGAAGGAGTGAGAACGACCAAACGGTCCCAACCTGAAACATCAACGAACCATGTTCTCCAGAGATGTTGCCTGACCCACTGAGTTACTTCAGCACTGTCATTATTTTCAGATCATAATATACATAGACACAATCAAGTCAAACTCAAGGGCAATATGGAGAGAAAAGGAAAAATGCAGAATATCAACATTTGCAGGTAGAAAAGAGATTTTAAAAAGTGGGGTGATTAGATAGGGAAATCCCCAGAGAAGATTTCCAAGGAGGTTGCCAGGACTCGAAGGCCTGGGCTGTAGTGAGAGGTTAAGCAGGCTAGGACTCTATTTCTTGGGGCGCAGGAGGATGAGGGATGATCTTAATGTGCTTAAGATCATCCCTCATCCTCCTGCGAGGAATAGATCTAGTAGACACACAGAGGAATAGGTCTAGTAGACACACAGAATCTCTTTCCCAGAGTAGGGAAAATCAAGAACCAGAGGACATAGGTTTAAGGAAAGGGGGTGAAGATTTAATGGGAACCTGAGGGGTAACTTTTTTCATACAGACAATGGTGGGTGTATGGAACGAGTGGTTGGGGAAGGTAGGTGAGGCAGGTAATAGTATCACAACGTTTAAGAAACATTTGGACATGTACATAAATAGGATAGGTTTAGAGGGAAATGGGCCAAACGCAGGCAGGTGGGACTACTGTGGATGGGACATGTTGGTCAATGTAGGCAAGTTGGGCCAAACTGTTTCCATGCTGTATGACTGTGTATCAGATGCTAGTAGATCCTCCACTGCGACCAGCACACTAAGATTCCTGGGATGGCAGGACTTCCATATGAAGAAAGACTGGATAGACTCGGCTTGTACTCACTGGAATTTAGGAGGTTGAGGGGGGATCATATAGAGACTTACAAAATTCTTAAGGGATTGGACAGGCTAGATGCAGGAAGATTGTTCCCGATGTTGGGGAACTCCAGAACAAGGGGTCACAGTTTAAGGATAAGGGGGAAGCCTTTTAGGACCGAGATGAGAAGATCTTTTTTCACACAGAGAGTGGTGAGTCTGTGGAATTCTCTGCCACAGAAGGTAGTTGAGGCCAGTTCATTGGCTATATTTAAGAGGGAGTTAGATGTGGTCCTTGTGGCTAAAGGGATCAGGGGGTATGGAGAGAAGGCAGGTACAGGATACTGAGTTGGATGATCAGCCATGATCATTTTGAATGGCAGTGCAGGCTCGAAGGGCCGAATGGCCTACTGCTGCACCTATTTTCTATGATTCTATAATTCACCACACCACAACACCACCTTGCTATTCAAGCAAATATGATATTCAAGACGCTGATATTCCATACATGCTTAGATATGCAATGAAGGAGGTTTATAGGTTCAAGACTACAACTATAGAACAAAGCTTGTTACATGTACTGACAGCTTAACTACAGTAGCTTGCAAAAGTTTTCATACCCCTTAAACTTTTGTCATGTTACAACCACAAACGTAAATGTATTTTATTAGGATTTTATGTGATAGAACAACACAAAGTGGCACATAATTGTGAAGTGGAAGGAAAATGATACATGATTTTCAAATTTTTTTACAAATAAAAAAACTGAAAAGTGTGGCGTGCAAAGGAATTCAGCCCCCTTTACTCTGATACCCCTAAATAAAATCCAGTGCAACCAATTGCCTTCAGAAGTCACCTAATTAGTAAATAGAGTCCACTTGTGTGTAATCTAATCTCAGTATAAATACAGCTGTTCTGTGAAGGCCTCAGAGGTTTGTTAGAGAACATTAGTGAAACAGCATCATGAAGCACAAGGAACACACCAGACAGGTCAGGGATAAAGTTGTGGAGAAGTTTAAAGCAGGGTTAGGTTATAAAAAAATATCCAAGCTTTGAACATCTCACGGAGCACTGTTCAATCCATCATCCGAAAATGGAAAGAGTATGGCACAACTGCAAACCTACCATGGCCGTCCACCTAAACTGACAGGCCGGGCAAGGAGAGCATTGATCAGAGAAGCAGCCAAGAGACCCATGGTAACTCTGGAGGAGCTGCAGAGATCCACAGCTCAGGTGGGAGAATCTGTCCACAGGACAACTATTAGTCATGCACTCCACAAATCGGGCCTTTATGGAAGAGTGGCAAGGAGAAAGCCATTGTTGAAACAAAGCCATAAGAAGTCCCATTTGCAGTTTGCCACAAGCCATATGGGGGACACAGCAAACATGTGGAGGAAGGTGCTCTTGTCTGATGAGACCAAAATTGAAGTTTTTGGCCTAAATGCAAAACGCTATGTGTGGCGGAAAACTAACACTGCACATCACCCTGAACACACCATCCCCACTGTGAAACATGGTGGTGGCAGCATCATGCTGTGGGGATGCTTTTCTTCAGCAGGGACAGGGAAGCTGGTCAGAGTTGATGGGAAGATGGATGGAGCCAAATACTGGGCAATCTTGGAAGAAAACCTGTTAGAGTCTGCAAAAGACTTGAGACTGGGGCGGAGGTTCACCTTCCAGCAGGACAACGACCCTAAACATACAGGCAGAGCTACAATGGAATGGTTTAGATCAAAGCATATTCATGTGTTAGAATGGCCCAGTCAAAGTCCAGACCTAAATCCAATTGAGAATCTCTGGCAAGACTTGAAAATTACTGTTCACAGATGCTCTCCATCCAATCTGACTGAGCTTGAGCTATTTTGCAAAGAAGAATGGGCAAAAATTTCAGTCTCAAGATGTGCAAAGCTGGTAGAGACATACCCCAAAAGAATTGTTGCAGTAATTGCAGCAAAAGGTGGTTCGACAAAGTATTGACTCAGGGGGGGCTGAATACTTTTGCATGCCACACTCTTCAGTTTTTTATTTGTAATACAATTTGGAAACCATGTATCATTTTCCTTCCACTTCACAGTTATGCACCACTTTGTGTTGGTCTATCACATAAAATCCCAATAAAATACATTTACGTTTGTGGTTGTAACGTGACAAAATGTGGAAAAGTTCAAGGGGTATGAAAACTTTTGCAAGCCACTATATGTGGTGCAAGTGTGGTAATGACTACATCCTAGATGCATGAATGGTAGAATCATGACATATAATATTTTGTTGAATGCAATCAAATATAAAGAAGATAGCACAAAATGCTCAGCCTAAAATGAGACTTTTTTTTGCTCAAAAACATTCATCAAGCCAGTCCCTATAATTTAGAAAAATTGATTATTTGAAAGATCTGGCATGGAAAAAGGCCCTTCACACTGGCCATAGATCATCTGTTCACACTGTTTCTATGTTATCGCACTTTCTCATCCACTCATTACACACCAGGGGCAATTTACAGAGGCCAATTAACCAGCAAACCTGCACATCCTTGTGATGTAGGAGGAAGCCGGAGCACCTGAAGGAAACCCACGCAGTCACAGGGAACATGTACAGACTACACACAGACAGCACCTGAGCTCAGGATCAATCCCAGGTCTCTGGCACTGTGAGGCAGCAGCTCTACCAGCTGTGCACTATGAGTCCATCTACAGAATTGTTCCAAGGTGCTTCACAAGTAGTGGAAAATTCAGGCAGGTGACCAAAGGTTTGGTCACAGATGCAAGATTTGTGAAGAATTGAAAAGGAGGAGAGAGTCCAAATCAGTTCAGTTACGTTTCCTCAATCCAATTGCAGCAGTAACAGAGTACAGATGCATGGTGCCGTTACCCAAAAGCAAGGTCTGATTCACAGACAAAAAATGCTGGAAACGCAGCAGTTCATCAGCACTTGCAAGAAAAGATAAGATGATGCAGTTCATAGGGTTCAGCAAAACCAGCTCATTGATTGATGTAGAAACTAACAAGTATCTAACATGTTTTGTGGAAGGTGTGACCTGTACAAAAAGGACGGGTTGCACTTGAACCTGAGGGGGACCAATATTCTGGCGGGGAGATTTGCAAAGGCTACTAGGGAGACTTTAAACTAGAACGGTTGGGAGAAGGAACTCAAATAGAGAATGCTAGTAGACAGTGTGTGTGGATGAGAAGGGAAGCACTCAGACCCAACATGTAGGGGAGAAAGAAGAAAAAGATAATAAACAGAGAATAAGAGGTGGTGGGTTTCTTAAATGTGTAAGCAGAGAGGCAGAGGGGTGTAAAATGAGGGTAGAAGCATAGGTAGCAAGGTGAAAAGTAAAAGTGGCAGGCAGACAAATCCAGGGCAATAATCAAAAAGAGCCACTTTTCAACATAATTGTAAAAAGGGTAAGAGTGTTGTAAAAACAAGCCTGAAGGCTTTGTGTCTCAATGCAAGGAGCATTCGTAATAAGGTAAATGAGTTGAATGTGCAGATAGTTATTAATGAATAAGATATAGTTGGGATCACAAAGACATGGCTCCAGGGTGACCAAGGCTGGGAACTGAACATCCAGGGATATTCAATATTCAGGAGGGATAGACAGAAAGGAAAAGGAGGTGGGGTAGCGTTGCTGGTTAGAAAGGCGATTAACGCAATAGAAAGGAAGGACATTAGCTTGGAGGATGTGGAATCGATATGGGTAGAGCTGCGAAACACTAAGGGGCAGAAAACGCTAGTGGGAGTTGTGTACAGGCCACCTAACAGTAGTAGTGGAGTTGGGGATGGTATCAAACAGGAAATTAGAAATGCGTGCAGCAAAGGTAAAACTGTTATAATGGGTGACTTCAATCTACATATAGATTGGGTGAATCAAATTGGCAGGGGAGCTGAGGAAGAGGATTTATTGGAATGTAAGTGGGATAGTTTTCTAAACCAACATGTAGAGGAACCAACGAGAGAACAGGCTATTCTAGACTGGGTATTGAGTAACGAGGAAGGGTTAGTTAGCTGTTTTGTTGTGAGTGGCCCCTTGGGAAACAGGGACCATAATATGGTTGAGTTCTTCATTAGGATGGAGAGTGACATTGTTAATTCAGAAACAAGGGTTCTGAACTTAAACAAAGGTAACTTTGAGGGTATGAGACGTGAATTGGCCAAGATAGACTAGAAATTGATTCTTAAAGGTTTGACGGTGGATATGCATTGGAAGACATTTAAAGACCGCATGGATGAACCACAACAATTGTTCATCCCAGTTTGGCAAAAGAATAAATCAGGGTACGTAGTGCATCCGTGGATAACAAGGGAAATCAGGGATAGTATCAAAGCAAAAGATGAAGCATACAAATTAGCCAGAAAAAGCAGCCTACCAGAGGACTGGGAGAAAGTCAGAGTCCAGCAGAGGAGGACAAAGGGTTTAATTAGGAAAGGGAAAATAGATTATGAAAGAAAAATGGCAGGGAACATAAAAACTGACTGCAAAAGTCTTTATAGATATGTGAAGAGAAAAAGATTAGTTAAAACAAATGTAGGTCCCTTGCAGTCAGAAACAGGTGAATTGATCATGGGGGAAAAGGACATGGCAGACCAATTGAATAACTACTTTGGTTCTGTCTTCACTAAGGAAGACAAATAATCTGCCGGAAATAGCAGGGGACCGGGGGTCAAATGAGATGGAGGAACTGAGTGAAATCCAGGTCAGCCAGGAAATGGTGTTGGGTAAATTGAATGGATTAAAGGCCGATAAATCCCCAGGGCCAGATAGGCTGCATCCCAGAGTACTTAAGGAAGTAACCCCAGAAATAGTGGATGCATTAGTGATAATTTTTCAAAACTCTTTAGATTCTGGAGTAGTTCCAGAGGAATGGAGGGTAGCTAATGTAACCCCACTTTTTAAAAAGGGAGGGAGAGAGAAAACGGGGAATTACAGACCAGTTAGTCTAACATCGGTAGTGGAGAAAATGCTAGAGTCAGTTATTAAAGATGGGATAGCAGCACATTTGGAAAGTGGTGAAATCATTGGACAAAGTCAGCATGGATTTATGAAAGGTAACTCATGTCTGACGAATCTTATAGAATTTTTCGAGGATGTAACTAGTAGGGTGGATAAGGGAGAACCAGTGTATGTGTTACATCTGGACTTTCAGAAGGCTTTTGACAAGGTCCCACATAAGAGATTAGTATGCAAACTTAAAGCACACGGTATTGGGGGTTCAGTGGCTAGATAGAGAGCTGGCTGGCAGACAGGAAGCAAAGAGTAGGAGTAAACGGGTCCTTTTCAGAATGGCAGGCAGTGACTAGTGGGGTTCCGCAAGGCTCAGTGCTGGGACCCCAGCTATTTACAATATATATTAATGATCTGGATGAGGGAATTGAATGCAACATCTCCAAGTTTGCGGGTGGCACGAAGCTGGGGGGCAGTGTTAGCTGTGAGGAGGATGCTAGGAGGATGCAAGGTGACTTGGATGGGTTGGGTGAGTGGGCAAATGCATGGCAGATGCAGTATAATGTGGATAAATGTGAGGTTATCCACTTTGATGGCAAAAACAGGAAAGTAGACTATTATCTGAATGGTGGCCGATTAGGAAAAGGGGAGATGCAACGAGACCTGGGTGTCATGGTACACCAGTCATTGAAAGTAGGCATGCAGGTGCAGCAGGCAGGGAAGAAAGCAAATGGTATGTTGGCATTCATAGCAAAAGGATTTGAGTACAAGAGCAGGGAGGTTCTACTGCAGTTGTACAGGGTCTTGGTGAGACCACACCTGGAGTATTGCGTACAGTTTTGGTCTCCTAATCTGAGGAAAGACATTCTTGCCATAGAGGGAGTACAGAAGTTCACCAGACTGATTCCTGGGATGTCAGGACTTTCATATGGAGAAAGACTGGATAGACTTGGCTTGTACTCGCTAGAATTTAGAAGATTGAGGGGGGATCTTATAGAAACTTACAAACTTCTTAAGGGGTTGGACAGGCTAGATGCAGGAAGATTGTTCCCGATGTTGGGGAGGTCCAGAACAAGGGGCCACAGTTTAAGGATAAAGGGGAAGTCTTTTAGGACCGAGATGAGAGAATCTGTGGAATTCGCTGTCACAGAAGGTAGTTGAGGCCAGTTCATTGGCTATATTTAAGAGGGAGTTAGATGTGGCCCTTGTGGCTAAGGGGTTCAAGGGGTATGGAGAGAAGGCAGTCCAAGTTCAAGGTCAAGTGAGTTTATTGTCATGTGTCCCTGATAGGACAATTAAATTCTTGCTTTGCTTCAGCACACAGAACATAGAAGGCATTTACTACAAAACAGATCAATGTGTCCATATACCATATATAAATATATACACACAAGAATAAATAAACCAATATAGTGCAAATAACAGATAATGGGTTATTAGTTATCAGAGTTTTGTCCGAGCCAGGTTTAATAGCCTGATGGCTGTGGGGAAGTAGCTATTCCTGAACCCGGTTGTTGCAGTCTTCAGGCTCCTGTACCTTCTACCTGAAGGTAGCAGGGAGATGAGTGTGTGGCCAGGATGGTATGGGTCTTTGATGATGCTGCCAGCCTTTTTGAGGCAGCGACTGCGGTAAATCCCCTCGATGGAAGGAAGGTCAGAGCCGATGATGGACTGGGCAGTGCTTACTACTTTTTGTAGTCTTTTCCTCTCCAGGGCGCTCAAGTTGCCAAACCAAGCCACGATGCAACCGGTCAGCAAGCTCTCTACTGTACACCTGTAGAAGTTAGAGAGAGTC
Source organism: Raja brachyura (assembly GCA_963514005.1). The sequence continues at coordinate 62,744,027 of OY740787.1, forward strand.
CTCCTTGACAAACCGACTCTCTGTAATCTTCTCAGACAGTAGAGGCATTGGTGAGCTTTCTTGATAATTGCATCAGTGTTCTCTGACCGGGAAAGATCTTCAGAGAGATGCACGCCCAGGAATTTGAAGCTCTTGACCCTTTCAACCATCGACCCGCTGATATAAACGGGACTGTGGGTCCCCGTCCTACTCCTTCCAAAGTCCACAATCAGTTCCTTGGTTTTGCTGTTGTTGAGGGCCAGGTTGTTGTGCTGGCACGATATGGACAGTTGCTCGATCTCTCTTCTGTACTCCGACTCATCCCCATCAGTGATACATCCCACAACAGTGGTGTCGTCAGCGAACTTGATGATGGAGTTCGCACTATGACCGGCTACGCAGTCATGAGTATAGAGTGAGTACAACAGGAGGCTGAGCACGCAGCCTTGAGGTGCTCCCGTGCTGATTGTTATCGAGTCTGACACATTTCCACCAATACGAACAGACTGTGGTCTGTGAATGAGGAAGTCGAGGATCCAATTGCAGAGAGATGCGCAGAGACCCAGTTCTGCGAGTTTGGTAACCAGCTTGGAGGGGATGATTATGTTAAATGCCGAGCTGTAATCGATGAATAACAGCCTGACATGAGTTTTTGTTCTCCAAGTAGTCCAGAGTGGAGTGGAGGGCCCGCGAGATCGCGTCCACCGTTGATCTGTTGTGACGGTAAGCGAACTGCAGTGGGTCCAGGTTTTTGTCGAGGTAGGAGTTGATTTGCGCCATGATCAACCTCTCGAAGCACTTCATCACCACAGGCGTTAGTGCCACAGGTCGATAGTCATTGAGGCACGTCACCTTGCTCTTCTTGGGCACTGGTATAATTGATGCCCATTTGAAGCAGATGGGAACCTCAGACCTCAGAAGTGACAGGTTGAAAATGTCCGTGAAAACTCCAGCCAGTTGGTCCGCACAGGTTTTCAGAACATGACCAAGTATACCATCAGGTCCAGGCGCTTTTCGAGGGTTCACCCCTCTGAAGGATTTCCTGACGTCGGCCTCTGTGACTGAGACTGAAATATCATCACAGTGAATGGGGGCTCGGGAAGGCACATCGGTGTTCTCCATATCAAAGCGTGCGTAAAATGCATTGAGCTCATCAGGGAGTGATGTCACGCTGACATTCGAGCTGCCTCCTGATTTCGCCTTGTAGGAGGTGCCCCGCCGCAGCTGCCGAGCATCTGTCTCATCCTCCAGCTTGCAGCAGAAGTCCCTCTTGGCCTTTTTGATGGCCTTGCCAAAGTCGTATCTGGACTTCTTATAGACCACTGTATCATCAGACATGAATGCCCGGTCTGGTCTTCAGAAGAGTGCGGATCTCAAAGTTGATCCAAGGTTTCTGATTGGGAAACACTCGGAAGGATTTTGTAGGGATGCAGTCCTCCACACATTTCTTAATGAAGTCTGTAACAACTGTGGCGTATTCGTTCAAGTCCGTTGCTGAGTCCTTGAACATTGCCCTGTAGTTGTTCCTCTGCCCCCCTTCCCCTCCCCCCCCCCCCTCCCCTCCAACCAGCTCTGCACTGTCCTCACCTCTGGGGGTGCGCTCTTTAACTGCAGCCATGATCATATTGAATGGCGGTACAGGCTCGAAGGGCCGAATGGCCTACTCCTGCATCTATTTTCTATGTTTCTATGTTATATGTTATTTTTTGTAATTATTGCCTGACCCTTTTTCAACACTCGGAGGTTCCCAGTCCCAATGCACAGATTACATGCACACTTAGTTTAGTTTTTGAGATGCAGCATGGAAACAGGACCCACAGCCCATCGAGTCTGTCAACCAATGATCACCCGTTCACACTAGTTCCATATTATCCCACTTTTGCATCCTACACAAGAGGGGCAATTTACAGAAGCCAATTAACCTACATACCTGCACGTCTTTGGAATGCAGAAGTAAACTGCAGCACACTGAGGAAACCCACGTGGTCACAGGGAGAACCTGCAAGACAGTGCCCGAGGTCAAGATGGAAGTCGCGTCTCTGGTGCTGTGTGGCAGCAGCTCTACCAGCTTCACCACTGTGCTGCCCTGGCTTGAACAGTTCTGTCTTGGGGAGTTTAGCATGATGAATGGCGATAGACATATGATTTCATTCTGGATGCTTTTTCAGTGGAGGGGAGAGTGTGGAGTGACAATGCTTAGGGATTGCAGCAGTTAGCGGACACTTAATGGGCAATGATTGAACCTTTAGAGAAGAAACATATCCAGTCCTGTCTCCCAGACCAATCATACGTGGGATCCTGCATGAACTCTATTTCCATCACATGGCGGCTTCTTCCTGATGTCTGGGTTCATAAGTTCTAGAAGCAGAATTCGGCCATTCGGCCCATCAAGTCTACTCCATCAGTCAATCATCTTGCGTCTATCTTCAGTGTAAACGAGCATCTGCAGCTCCTTCCTGCACAAGGTTTATAGAGAGATGAGCCAAATGCGGGCAGGTGGGACTAGCGTAGATGGGGCAACTTGGTCGGCATCGGCCAGTTGGGCCGAAGGGCCTTTTTCTGTGCTGTAAGACCCTGTGACTATAAATCAGAGTTGCTGATCAACCTTGTTCTTGCAGGTGGTTCCCTGTTATCCAGTGCTCCCAGATATTGCCTAGGCACCAACTAGTTGCAAAAAGTCTGATGATAATATTAATTTGAGGATGTGCCAAGTGCAGTTTCCTTGACTAAAGGATATCAGATCTGGTCGGGGGGAGTTCCCCCCGCCACGGGTGCCATGTAATCCCGTGCTACCTGCTCCATAGTCGGATAGTCGGAGACTAAACCGTCTCCCCCACCTGATTTGCCAGGTGAGGAGGGGCTGTGCACCCCCTGCAGGACCAAAAACAAGACCTGTCAAAGGGCGGATGAGCTTCTAGCGAGCCAACGGCCATCCACACTTCAGTAGCGGTTGTCATCACTGTCGTACATAGCATTGGAAGGAATGTTGATAAAGCACACGCACCAAAATCCTATACTTCCAGTGGCAGAAGTCCGCAGGAACTGGAGGACAGAGATGTATGGTGCATCTATCACAGTTCCCATCGGAAACCAGTACCAGTGTGTCGCTAATGTTTTCAACGATGATGAATGAATGAATGAATGGAAATCAGTTCTTCCATCAGACAGATGTGCTTTAGATAATCCTGCAGGGACGGCAGAAAGGAAAAGGTACATCTCAAATGAATCTTTCATTAATCTAAAGTGACTCACTCCCAGCAAAGGAAGGCACCTTCATCAGGTCTGAAGAAGGGTCTCGACCCGAAACGTCGCCTATCTCTTTCGCTCCTTAGATGCTGCTGCACCCGCTGAGTTTCTCCAGCTTTTTGTGTAACCCTTCATCAGGTTGTTCCTCAGTTTTCTGGGTCCCTGACCAATTTTCTGCCTTTACCCATCTGAGAAATAACAACATTGACAACTTTTTTTAATAAAGGGGATTTCACATCACAAAGCACCCCAAGGCAACTCTTGAGAGAGTTATCAAATAAGGTATGACAATGAGTCGCAAGAGATGTTAGGGGATATAACCTAAAGCTTAGCGTGATATGTAGGTTTGAAGGAAGCACTTCAAAAGGGGCATGTGAGATACAGAGGAAAAAAGAATTCCAGAACCTAGGCCAACTAGAGATTTGTGCTGAGCTACCATCTATCTCATTGGAGACACCCGAACTATCTATAATCAGACTTTACTGGACTTAATCTTGCACTAAATGTTATTCCCCTGATCCTGTACCTGTACACTGTGGATGGATTGACTGTACTCAGGTATAGGCTTTCTGCTGACTGGATAGCACGCAACAAAAAAGCTTATCACAGTATCTCGGTACACGTGACAATAAACTAAACCAAAGGCCCTTGGTAACTTAATCCATGGCTGTGGAATGTTTAAGGTCGGCAATGCTTAAAAGGTGGGAAATTGAATTGGATGGTTGGGGTTGTTGGGCTAGAGTTGAGAAGGAATCAGGCTAGAGATTTGAAAACAAGGAGGAGAATTGCTTAAAGCGGAGGAAATGGGTGAAAGGGATAATGTGAGCTAGGATTATAGGTAACAAAGTTTTGAATGATCCCAAGTGAACAGTGGGTAGAAGTTGCAATTGTCTCCCAAATAAGCAGACAGTCAGAACTTTACCCCAGATAGAAATGCCAGAGATTGGCGAGCTCACCTTTAAGGTAAAAGGAGATTTATCAGATGATGGTTGGATTAGGGGGCATTAGCTAGAAAGAGAGGTTGGACAAACTTGGATTGTTTTTTCTGGAACACCACAAGCTGAAGGGAAACTTGATAGACATATATACAATTGTGAAAGGCAAGATAGGTTATACAGTCAGAACTGTAACCAAGGTTACAAGGTTCCCAAGGTTATGGAAATATCAAATACCAGACGACATAGCTTTAAAGGAGATGTGCTTGGGATATTTTATTTGTACACAGAGGGTGGTGAGTACCTAAAATGAACTGCCTGTGGTGCTAGAGGCAGATGCAATAGTGGCATTTAAGAGAATTTTAGATCAGGATTTGGAAATGCAAGTAATGGAGGGATATGGATCAGGCAGAGGAGATTAGTTTAATCTGACGTCAGGTTCAGCACAGACCACAGAGATGCAGCATGGAAACAGGCCCTTCAGCCCACGCTGACTATTGATCACCCACTCACACTAGGTCTATGTTATTCCACTTTCTCGTCCACTCCCTACACACAGGGGCAATGTATAGAGGTCAATTACCCTACAAACCCACACATCTTTGGCATGTGGGAGGAAATGGGAAGAAACCCATGCTATCAAAGAGAGAACATGCAAACTCCACATACAGACAGCACTAAAGACCAGGTTGAACCCCGGTCCCTTGCATCGTGAGGCAGCAGCTCTTCCGCCTGCGCCACTGAGCAGCCCTATATTATTTTAGGGAATGAGGATGGGCAAGTGGTGGAGGGATCTGTAGAGGAATCCAGTGTGAACAATGACCACAACTTGATGAGCTTTAAAGTGATTTGGAAAACCAAAAGATTGGACCCAGAGTTAAAGTCTTAAACTGGGGGCGAGCTGACTTCTTTTTTTACAAGACAAATCCTGGCAATAGTAGATTAGGAGCAGCTGCTGGCTAAACAACATCCGATAAGTGAGAGGTATTTAAAATGTAAAATAGTAAGCATTCATGGTCAGCATGTCCCTGCACGGATAAGAAGCAAAGATGGGAAGATTAGAGAACCTCGGTTATTAACAACTAAAATTAAGGGTTTGACCATTAAAAACAAGTAAGTGTATATTAGGTATTGGAAATCATTAACTTGAGGCTATGGATGATGTAGGAGACATTTTAAGAAACTATTAAACGGCAAAATGAACGAATGAATAAATTAATGAAAGATTTATTCCATGAAATGGTCCTGGCTAACAGACTTAAAGAACATTCCTACCCATTTATAAATATAGGAAGTAAGTGAGTCGCTAATGAACAAACAATAGATGTCCCAGTACAGATCGCAGTGGAACTTCACTGATCACAGAGCTCTACATAGAATAACATTATCCTACCACTATCCTGGTTTCCATGGGTAACTATGTAAAAAGCAAGAAAGACACAAAACCAGGCAGCATCTCTGAAGAAAAATAATAGGTGACGTCTCGGGCCGAGACCCTTCTTCATAGATTCATCAAAGAGACCGTTCTTTAGAAACATATAAAATTCATAAGGAATCGGACAGGCTAGATGCAAGACAAATGTTCCAGATGTTGAGGGAGCCCAGAACCAGGGGTCACAGTTTAAGAATAAGGGGGAGGCCATTTAGAACTGAGATGAAGAAAATCGTTTTCACCCAGAGAGTTGTGAATCTGTGGAATTCTCTGCCACATAAGGCAGTGGAGGCCAATTCACTGAATGTTTTCAAGAGAGAGTTAGAATTAACTTTTAGGGCTAACGGATCCAAGGGATGTGGGAAAAAGGAGGAACAGGGTACTGATTTTGGATGATCATATTGAATGACGGTGCTGGCTCAAAGGGCCGAATGGCCTACTACTGCACCTATTTTCAATGTTTCTAAAGCAACTTTGATTCCAAGTAGAGTGAATTATATTACAGTCGATTGTGAATTGTACATGAAATGGATTTTAGTGTTCGAATTTGTATTTCTTTCTCAGACTGGGAGAGATTGTTAAATATCAGTGAAGTCCCAACACACAGCCCATCTCAGTCAACAGAAATGGATAGTTTATTCAGGAATTTACGTTGAGTTGTGCGGAAGCAGGAGAAAAAACGTCCCCATTGTTTGCAACAGTGCCTGTGGATTTAGATAAGGCTTGAAGGAGGACGGTCAATTTTTATTACATTAGCAATGAAATGCAAATCTCCAAAATCTTTGAATTAGCACTGGGTCCTACTAACTGCCACCAGTTACTAAATTTAAATGGAAAATTTAAAAATACTTTAGAGTTTAATACTCTTTAAAAGTTTATCAGATGAATAAAATTGGAATGATTTCAATTGCAATGCAATGTTTAGTATTTGAGTTGCAAGGTTAAATACATGTATTAAAAGCAATTGCAGATAAAGCAATAACTACAAAATAACTACAAAACTGTCTGAAGACGCGTCTTGACCCAAAACGTCACCTGTTCCTTTTCTCCAGAGATGTTGTCTGTCCTGCTGAGTTAATCCAGCTTTTTGTGTCTATTTAATACAGCATCTGCACTTCCATCCTATACAAAACACTCCAGTCCGTTCCCATCTGGTGGAAATGCTGCATTAATGTTGAATCTGCAAACTAAATGTTTTTAAAGGCATTTGGACAGGTACATGGATAGAAACTGTTTATAGGGATATGGGCCTAACGCAGGCAAGTGGGACTAGTATAGATAGGGCACCTTGGTCAGCATGAGCAAGTTAGGCTAAAGGGCCTGTTTCCACGCTGTATGATGTTATATTAGTTTTATGCTTTCATGTTTGGATAATGGAAATCTGTGATAGTAATGCTAATAATTCTCTAAAGCTAAACTGCATACTATTTGCGTAGTGCGCTGTAGTGCAGTGATTAGGCTGCTTCGTCACAGCGCCAGACATTATTCTGACTACGGATATTATCCGTGTGGAGTTTGTACGTTCTCCCTGTGACCATGTGGGTTTTCTCCAGGTGCTTCCGTTTCCACCCACATCCCAAATACGTACAGTTTTTTAGATAAATTGGCTTCTATAAAAATTGGCCCTAGTGTTTAGGATCTGCAAGTGGGATAATGTAGAACTAGTACACAGGTGATCAACGATTGTCATGGACTTAGAGGCCAAAGAGCATGTTACCACATTGTACTCTGAGCTCTAATAGCATCCGCATGGTCAAAAAACCACTATTTTTACAAGTTAATTTAAATAATCTTTCAAAATCTTGACAATAAAATTGCCTTGAATATGGCATATGAGGTACCAAGGAGATTATGTGTGAAATCACCTGAATAAGACTGATTTTGACATTCTATTGCACCCAGTTACTATTCATTAATTGTGACATTAAATAAACTGCAATGCACAATTTTCAGACTGTAGCCAATATCTGTATTTGCAGAATTAATATTAAGCTCACTATAACTCTCTCGTGTTACAGTAAGAATCCTGGCATTCCAAAAAACAATGGCATTTGAACCCTTCCATCTATATTCCTTGGAGAGATAAGGAACTGCAGTTGCTGGTTTACAAGAAAAGACACAAAGTGCTGGAGTAACTCAGCAGGTCAGGCAGCATTTCTGGAGAACATGGATAGGTGACATTTCGAGTCGGGTCCTTACCTATTCATGTTCCCCAGAGATGCTGCCTGACCCGCTGTTACCCCAGCACTTTGTGTATTTCTTTGTCAACCAGCATCTGCAATTCCTTGTTCCTCCAGCTATGGCTTTGTTCCACCCACTCCTCCCTTCCAGTTTTCTACCTCCCTATTACAATTAGTCTGAAGACAGGTCCCGACCTGGAACATCACCTATCCATGTTCTCCAGAGATGCTGACTGACCCGCTGAGTTACTCCAGCACTTAGTGTCTTTTTTTTTTTAACCTTCTGGTTATTTTTTTGTTCATTTCTGTTTTGCACTTAGCATCCCTTTTGTAATAAAACTCCTTTAACCCCCATCCATTAAAAAGGCTATTTGACTGTATCTCGTGACGGCTTGAACACAACATAATAGCTGCGCTGCAGGGTGATATTGTTCATTAGTAGCAGAAGACTGCACCCTTTCATTTAGGCTTGAGCAGGAGAGCTCATGTCACAACAGTGTAATTGTTCTGCGAAGTGCAAGAATGCAAAAGGAACAGAGGAACAACAGTCTCTTAAAACCTCTAGCAAACGATAACATGCAAAATAAAAACAAATAACAGAAGATACCATCCAAAGTCAAAAATAAATAGAGCAGCTTCCAAAACCAGAATACAAAGATTAATTTCCTATTAATATATCTTACGTGTTTTAATGTCTGATTTTACTTCGGAGTCACGTGAGTGACTACGTGAAGACCCCGCCAGCAGCCTGCGCGACATATCGTTGAACGCATTGCGGAAGCGACAGTCGGGAGGAAGCATCGCTCCTCCAGCGTAAGTTAAAAAGGACAACCAGAGGTAAGTGCTTACCATTCTGGAAAAGACTGTGTGTGTGTATTTTCACAGCCAAGAAGAACAGCATGGAGTCCAGGAAATCGAGGAGAACAGCGGCAAAAATCGCGGCTGTGGAAACCAGCCAGCAGCGTGCCGACTCTCCAGCGGGTGCAGGTGCTGCCAGCAGCTCCCGACTTCTCACCGCAACAGACCGTAGGTGCGCCGCGGTCCAGTGGCAAAACCACCTGGAAGTCGGACAGGTCCGTAGACTCGGCAGGGTCTGGACCTGAGGACACCCCGTTCGCGGATAGCGACGGCGGGCATCTTTCCCGCATGGAGCGGATGGTGGAGCAATTGCTCCAGCGTGACCTGCTTATGCAGGGGCAGAGTCACAGTGGGTCTCTTCGCAGACCCACGGCAGCTTCCTATCAAGGACTGCCAAATGTCTCACCCTCTTCGCAGGGGAGCATTGGGGGTCAGAACTGGGCTGACCCTGAAGAAGGGGACATGGCTGAAGACTCACCTGTGTTAGGGGTGCCGCAAGAAGAACTATTGGGTATGGTCAATAAATTTGCTATACCTACCCAAAAAGGTCTGCCATTGCATCCCAAGCTGGCTGCCAGTATTAATTACATGGCAACGCACCAGCTGCAGGAACTAGCAATAAACAATACGGCAGAAAAGTACATTGCACCAGAGAATTGTACTTCTCTTAATGTGCCTGCTGTCAACAACCCCATTTGGGGCAACATGAGCCCGACCATAAGGAGCCAGGAGGTGAAACTCCAAAGAATCCTCAAACTGCTAGCTGCTGGGATTATAGCAGAGGCCAGAAATGTCGATGGGGTTGAGATGCCTGAAGAGCTGCAAGACACTCTAGCACTCTTGTGCAATACACTGTTTGAAATCAACAGCTACAGGAAGAGTATCATAGAACCTGCACTCAATCCCAAGTTTGCGGGATTATGCAGGCCCAGCAGTGCACAGCCGCCAACATTGCTGTTTGGGGACAACCTCCCTAAGCAGGTTAAAGACCTGGATGAGGAGGCTAAGGCAATCGGCATGATAAAGGTGCCAACCACCTCCAAAACCCCATATCAGCAGCGGCAGCACCCCTACACAACCACCAGGCACCGCTATAACGAGAGACCATCTGGTGGTGAAAGCTCGAAGGCCGGCCCACCTGCACAACGGTCTTTTTTAGACCATGGCCCAGCCCGGCCTTCTTGGAAAATGCGCCAACCCCACAACGCAGCAACACAACAGAACAAGAAGCAACAGAGACAACCAACACAGCACCGCCGGTAACCATGGAGGTAGGTGGGTCTGGTTGCCTTGAAAACATAGCATGTCTAGACTCATCACGGGTTGGGGGACGGTTGCACTTGTTTCGTCATGTGTGCAGCACGTTTACCTCTGATCCTTACATACTGGAAAGTATTCAGGGATATAAAATTGAATTTGTTTACGAACGCCCCATCCCAGTTCAGCATACACCTAGCCGGAAGTTTATACTTTTTGTGAAAGGACAGAAGGCCATGCTGAACTTTTAAGATTAAACAAAAAAGGGATAATTGAGAAGACAAACAGAGAATCTCAAGAGTTCGTATCAAACATTTTTACCAAAAACAAAAAAGATGGCGGTTGCCGCATAATTATAGATTTGACCGAACTGAATACTTCCGTTCAGTATGCCCATTTCAAAATGGACACATTTGTCACAGCCAAACAGCTAATCTCCAACAGGTACTACATGGCTTGCATCAATCTAAAAGATGCATACTATTCAGTACCAATACACAAGGATCATTGGAAATATCTGAGATTTGTCTGGATAGGACAGCTTTGGCAGTATAAGGCCTTACCCAACGGGTATCATCGGCACCCAGGCTGTTTACCAAATTGTTAAAACCAGCTTTGGCACATTTCAGGAAACAAAACCATATTGTTATGACCTACCTTGATGATATTCTCATTGTAGGGGAAAATTTAGAGTTGGCTACATTGGCAGTATCAGCCACAAAGCATCTTTTTCAAAAGCTGGGATTTATCATTCATCCAGATAAGTCAAAATTGAGACCCTGCACTACCATGGATTATTTGGGGTTCACTATCGATACTGTTCAAATGTCTATCACCTTGCCACCAAACAAAGTGGCAGACTTGACAGAAGCATGTAAAAGCCTCACTAGCATCAGAAAACCATCCATTTGGCAAGTAGCCAGAGTGATTGGGAAACTAGTGGCTGCATTTCCAGCAGCACAATTTGGACCACTCCATTACCAAAATCTACAAAGAGTAAAAATATTAGCTCTTAAAACTCATGCAGGCCATTTTGATAGGCTTATGGAACTACCAGGGAAGCTAAATTAGAGTTAAATTGGTGGATAGACAATATTCAGCATTGTTCTAACCCCATCACTATTATGAATCCCACGGTTACTTTACAGACTGATGCCAGTGCAAAAGGCTGGGGAGCAACTAATACCACCTCTAGTTGTGGTGGCAGATGGAGTGCACAAGAACCCTGTTTGGAGCACTAGGGATTAATTATCTACAAATGCTGGGAGCATTTCATGGACTCCGGGCCTACTGCTCAGACATGCACCATTTGCATGTACGATTACAGATTGATAATACCACTGGGGTGGCATACATTAATCAAATGGGTGGAATAAAGTCGATATCATGTGATAATTTGGTTAATAATATCTGGCACTGGTGTCTGGAAAGGAATATATGGATCTCAGCCACTTACCTTCCAGGTAAGCTAAATACAGTAGCGGACACCAGGTCACGCAAATTCAACGACAACACCGAATGGATGTTGGATCGGAAAGTGTTTGCCGATATTATAGAATGGTATGTGACACCAGATATCGACCTTTTTGCATCTAGATTAAAACACCAGCTACCAACATATGAACAATTAAACAAGACACCACTTTGGGTGTCCTGGTTGTTCCCGACTGGCCTACCCAACCATGGTTCCCAGTAGTACAAAATATGGCCGCAGAACCCTGCATTCGGATCAACAAACGTCCAAGCCTTTTGGTACACCCTGTGACAGGGGAAAGTCATCCGTGTCATGACCGAATTAACTGTTGGTTTGCAGATTCTGAACAGGCCATTTCTGGACTACGGACTCTCCGACAGGACGATAAATGTCATCACAGCGTCGTGCAGGGAGTCCACCAGAAGACAAGATCTCACATATGTGAAGAAATGGGAAGTATTCTGCACCAGAACGAACACTTCATGCGACACAGCCACCATCACTGAAGTGCTGGAGTTCCTGGCTACCCTCCATTTTGATGAGGGATTGAGCTACAGTGCCATTAATTGTGCCCGTAGTGCCCTATCCAATTATCTGGGGCGAGGGTGTGATCACCTGGTTGTGGGATCACACCCACTGGTATCTAAACTGATGAGGGGTATATTTAATTCTAATCCCCCCAGGCCCAGATACACCCATATATGGGACATAAGCATAGTGCTGACTATGCTTCGAGGATGGACACCTATATTGGGACTATCACTGGATAAAATAACCTATAAAATAGTTATGTTAATGGCACGTAACAGCACAACGGGTCCAGTCCCTACATAAATTAAGTATGGATGCCATGTACATTAAAAAAAAAGACAAGATAACTTTCCTTATATAGGGGTTACTTAAACAGGATAGACCCGGATCCACTGGCCAAAAATTAGAATTTCTGGCCTATCCTACAGATTGTCGGCTCTGCATCGTGACATATATATTGCGGTATATAGAGGTCACCAAGAGTCTCAGGGGCACGGAGAGGGCTTTACTTATTAGCCACAAATGCCCTCACCATAAGGTCACAGTACAAACCATTTCCAGATGGTTAAGGGTGGTATTGGGTGCAGCGGGGGTGGATACTAATGTTTTCAAATCTCACTCCACCAGGGCTGTATCCACATTGGCGGCAAGGATGATGGAAGTTCCAATGGACCACATCCTTGCAACAGCAGGTTGGAGCAATGAACGGACTTTTCAGCGCTTCTATAATAAACCTGTGGCCACTCCCGAGACATTTGCAAGAAAAATTTTAAGTTCTGTTTCATGATTACCCAATGTAGGGGCATTATTATTTTAGGTATGAAATAAATACCTTTTTGTTTTTCAGCACAGTTTCATGTCTGAAATACGTTACATCATAGCTTGGCAGTGTGTGAGCATGGACTCGTTCCAGGGCATGAAATCACAGAGCTTTGAAATCTTCACATAGTCACTCACGTGACTCTGAAGTAAAATAGTAAGATTAAATGAGAACTTCCCAGTTTGATCTTTATTTTATGAGGAGTTATGATGAGGGATTATGTGCCCTCCGCTCCCAAACCCCCTATTATAAAGGTCAACTGGTATATGAAGTTCTCTCTTATCTTACTATGTTAGTCAACTTTGGTATCTGTGATTTCACACCACTGCTTTGAAGAATGTCGCGCATGCGTGCTGGCGGGGTCCTCACGTAATCCCTCATCGTAACTCCTCATAAAATAAAGATCAAACTTCAAACTGGCAAGTTCTCATTTAATCTTACTATTAATTCTCCCTTTATTAATATAGATAGAGCCATACAACCAATTCAACTCATCCATGCCGATCAAGATACCCCATTTAAGCTAGTCCCATTTACCTGCGATCGGCCCATTTCCCACTGTTACCTTCCCTATCCATGTACCTACCCACATGTCTTTTAAATGTAGTCATTGAACAATGAACAGTACAACATTGGAACAGGCCCTTCAGCCCACAATGTCCATGCTGAACATGACGCCCAGTTAAACTAGTCTCCCCTGCCTACACACGATCGATATCCCTTCATTCATTGGATATCCATGTACCGATACCCAACTTGCCCACACCGACCAAGGTGCGCCATCCACACTAGATCCACCTGCCCGCGTTAGGCTCATATCCCTCAAAAACATTCCTATACATGTACCTTACCACATGCCCTTTAAGGTTTATTTATTGTCACGTGAACCACGTACAGTGAAATACATTTTCTGCATACAGCTCAGCAAGACTATCCCTGTATATAAGCATGGTTAGTACAGAATGCACTGAACAGCCCACATACAAGTCCATAGACAAGAGGCTCCCACTCTCCGACTCCCAGTCCGGGCTCACTGGCCATCCCTCTCCGGGAGAGTTGTCACTTCTGCGGCGGGCGAGTGAGCCAGGCCTGCGGTTTCGGATACAGCCGCGGATTGCCGGGCCCCGGGTCCTGTCGCAGGCTGCTGCAGGACCTCCAGCTGGCCTTGCTGAAGGCTGATCAAGTACCTGCCTCAACTGCAGGAGCAGCATATTGCGTCAAGAATGTTATATCTTATATCATCTTATAGATCAGTGCCAAGCTCCCAGTACAATAAATGCTAACAACATCAAGTTTCAGTTTCTATCTCCATATCAATATGTTTTCATAATTTAAATCTGGACTTTCAAAAATAGTTTTGTGGGAATGTTAATTGCATTGAAACATGTAGTATTTTCTAGTTTTGACCAAAATCTGATATAGTTTTAAATTGTCATGAAATTTTTTTTAGTTCAAAGTCAAAAGACTTTATTGTCATGTGTCCCTGACAGGACAATGAAATTCTTTCTTTGCTTCAGCGCAATAGAAAATAGTAGGCATTGACTACAAAACAGATCAGTGTGTCCATATACCATTATATACATAAAATACACACATGAATGAATAAATTGATAAAGTGCAAATAACAGATATAGGGGTATTAATGTTCAGAGTTTTGTCCGAGCCAAGTTTAATAGCCTGATGGCTGTGGGGAAGTAGCTATTCCTGAACCTGAGTGTGTGGCCAGGATGGTGTGGGTCCTTGATGATACTGCCAGCCTTTTTGAGGCAGCGACTGCGATAGATCCCCTCGATGGAAGGGAGGTCAGAGCCGATGATGGACTGGGCAGTGTTTACTACTCTTTGTAGTCTTTTCCTCTCCAGGGTGCTCAAGTTGCCGAACCAAGCCACGATGTAACCGGTCAGCAAGCTCTCTACTGTGCACCTGTAGAAGTTAGAGAGAGTCCTCCTTGACAGACCGACTCTCCGTAATCTTCTCAGGAAGTAGAGGCGCTGATGAGCTTTCTTAATAATTGCATCTGTGTTCTCGGACCAGGATAGATCTTCAGAGATGTGCACGGCCAGGAATTTGAAGCTCTTGACCCTTTCAACCATCGACCGTTGATATAAAGAGGACTGTGGGTCCCCATCCTACTCCTTCCAAAGTCCACAATCAGTTCCTTGGTTTTGCTGGTGTTGAGGGCCAGGTTATTGGGCTGGCACCATATCGACAGTCGCTCGATCTCTCTTCTATACTCTGACTCATCCCCATCAGTGATACGTCCCACAACAGTGGTGTCGTCAGCGAACTTGATGATGGAGTTCGCACTATGACCGGCTACGCAATCATGAGTATAGAGTGAGTACAACAGGGGGCTGAGCACGCAACCTTGAGGTGCTCCCGTGCTGATTGTTATCGAGTCTGACACATTTCCACCAATACGAACAGACTGTGGTCTGTGAATGAGGAAGTCGAGGATCCAATTGCAGAGGGATGCGCAGAGACCCAGTTCTGCGGGTTTGGTAACCAGCTTGGAAGGGATGATTGTGTTAAATACCGAGCTTTAATTGATGAATAACAGCCTGACATGAGTTTTTGTTGTCCAAGTGGTCCAGAGCGGAGTGGAGAGCCAGTGAGATTGCATCCACCATTGATCTGTTGTGGTGGTAAGCGAACTGCAGTGGGTCCAGGTTTTTGTCAAGGTAGGAGTTGATTTGCGCCATGATCAACCTCTCAAAGCACTTCATCACCACAGGTGTTAGTGCCTGGTCAATAGTCATTGAGGCACGTCACCTTGCTCTTCTTGGGCACCGGTATGATTGATGCCCTTTTGAAGCAGGTGGGAACCTCAGACCTCAGAAGTGACAGGTTGAAAATGTCCGTAAAAACTCCAGCCAGTTGGTCCGCACGGGTTTTTAGAACACGATCAGGTATGCCATCAGGTCCAGACGCTTTTCGAGGGTTCACCCCTCTGAAGGATTTCCTGACGTCAGCCTCTGTGACTGAGACTGAAATACCATCTCAGCAAATGGGGGCTCGGGAAGACACATCGGTGTTCTCCCTATCAAAGCGTGCAGAAAACGCATTGAGCTCGTCAGGGAGTGATGTATCGCCGACATTCGAGCTGCCTCCTGGTTTCGCCTTGAAGGAGGTGATTGCATTCAGGCCCCCCCACAGCTGCCAAACATCTGTCTCATCCTCCAGCTTGGAGCAGAACTCCCTTTTGGCCTTTTTGATGGCCTTACCAAGGTCGTATCTGGACTTCTTGTAGACCACTGCATCATGAGACATGAATGCCTGGTGTCTGGTCTTCAGAAGAGTGTGGATCTCAAAGTTCATCCAAGGTTTCTGATTGGGAAACACTCGGAAGGTTTTGGTGGGGATGCAGTCCTCCACACATTTCTTAATGAAGTCTGTAACGACTGTGGCATATTCGTTCAAGTCCGTTGCCGAGTCCTTGAACATTGCCCAGTCTACAGACTCCAAACAGTCCTGTAGTTGCTCCGTAACGAACAAGGGTTCCCTCAAAGTCGGCAGCTCCAACTCCGTTGGTCCTGGAAGATCCAGCCAGTCGGCTCTGGAGGTCATCCTGGGGTCTCCAGGTACAGTAACTGTGTTCCTCAGTCGGGTCGGGTGATTCCTGGCCAGCGTGGGAAATTTTAAAGTCCGGAGCTCCTGCAGCTGCGGGAGATCGCGAAATTGCGAAAGCCTTGAGGTCCTCAACCAGCTTGTCCGAAATGGTGGGTTACACAAAAAGATGGAGAAACTCAGCAGGTGCAGCAGCATCTAAGGAGCGAAGGAGATAGGTTACGTTTCGGGTCGAGACCCTTCTTCAGACCCACCTTTTTTCAGTTGTGTGTGGGTGCAGGAGGTGACACCAAAGCAGTCGTCAATGTAAAGGAGGTAAAGGTCGGGGGTGGGGCCCTGGTACGCCGAGAACAAAGATTGTTTGACGTGCCCGACAAAGAGGCAGGCGTAGCTAGGGCCCATGCGTGTGCCCATAGCTACGCCTTGTGTTTGGAGGAAATGGGAGGAGTCAAACGGTACTGTTTTCTGCCCTTTTCCAGATCCAGGTAAGTTGTTGGAAGTTGTAGTTGAGCCTTTTATGTTCCGGAGCTCCGCAAAAGTCGCCGCAGGCAGGCGCCATCTTGAGATCTTGAGTTTAGAGATACAGCGTGGAAACAGGGCCTTCGACCGAATGAGTCTGTGCCAATGAACGAGCACCCCTACACTAGTTCTATCCTACACAATTTGGACAATTTACAGAAGCCAATTAACCTACAAACCTGCACGTCGTTGCAGTGTGTGAGGAAACCTGAAGCTATGAATTGAAACTCACTTTAACAATTAGCCTGTCCCGCTGAGTTACTCCATCATTTTGTGTCTACCTTCAATTAACAATTTGACAATTGGACTATGATAAAGACCATGGCTTTTTCATGGATAAAGTACACCATAACCTAACAGCACTACCGATGTACACTGTGACAGAGCAATAGTAACACTTCGCTGACTTTTGTACACTGCAGATGTTCAGACTAGAGAAGGAGCAAGCTGTGCTTGACAGAAGTGTGGTTTCCTTGAAGTGGAGGGAGTCTATCCATCAACTTTGTAGCAATAAGCTCTCTACACCGTCCTCACTGGAAAATAATTAGTGTATGTTATTAATAACTGAACTGCCACAAGCAGAAAATGTGGCAAGGAAGTAAAACAGATCATGAAGGGACTGAAAGAACATGAAAGAATAGTCGGTAACAAATTAGCACGTCATTAAAATATCAATGAAACGATCCCATGATGTCTCCGTCATAGTCATACATCACAGAAACAAGCCCTTTGGCCCACCATGGCTATGCTGACCAAGATACTCCATCTACATCAGTCCCACCTGTCTGCATTTGGTCGGTCTGTCTGTCTGTCTGTCTGTCTGTCTGTCTGTCTGTCTGTCTGTCTGTCTGTCTGTCTGTCTGTCTGTCTGTCTGTCTGTCTGTCTGTCTGTCTGTCTTCTATCTATCTATCTATCTATCTATCTATCTATCTATCTATCTATCTATCTATCTATCTATCTATCTATCTATCTAAAACTTTTATCTTGTTATCTTCCGGTGTGGTGGTCATTCTATGTGGGCTATAACGCAACACGATAGCGCTACAATTTTTCTCCAGCTTACTCACCGTTTTCATATGCTGCGATTGCACCAAGTTGCTCCCGACCCAACCCAACATGGAAGTAGTGCGCCTGGATGATTGATGATGCGTAGATTTGGTGGGCCAAATGGTCTGTTTCCATGCTGTATCTCTAAACTAAACTAAATGTGATTGATTGATGGGCCTTGGAAAAGTACATAACATTAAAACCTGAATCAAGAGCTGTGGCAGGAAAACATAAACAGAATGACAAGAACGGGAAAAGCGCAAAACAGATGGGTGTGGGAAGCTATGGAAATATACACAAAGGGGCCCAGAATAAGTAAATCCCTCTTGCCAGCTGCTGAGCCGCGGGGATAAGGGGGAGGGGGGCAGGGTGCTGGTGATAAGCTGATGGACAGCCACACATCAGGGCAACAGCGTGTAAAGCAGAGCCTGGAATGACACAGGTGTGTGAGGCACAGCTTTACAACAGGATAAAACATAGACAGAAAATGCTGCCTGACCCACTGAGTTACTCCAGCACTTAATACTTTTCTGGGGTAAACTCGCATCTGCAGGTCCCTGCTTCTCTGAATTACCACTTGTTGGGATGCATCTATGTCTAGCAAACCATTTCCTGAATGGAACATTTTAACTGATATTAGAAGCACACTATCCCAGCATTCAGTACCAATGGACAAAGCTTTGAGAAAATCTTTAATCTTCTGAAATTACTTGTACATATTGTCACTGCATTGGCTATCCACGAGAACACGATTGGAAAATGACCTTGTATTGCAAAGAAAATCAGCAGAATTTTTTACGCTAAAGTTCTCAATGGTCTTTCAGCTTATTTAGTCAATTAATTCAATGATAATTTATTGTCACATGTAGCCAAGTACAGATAAATTAATTCATTGTACACGCAATACACAAGTATGCTAAGAGTCGCCACGTATCTGACACTGACAAAGTTACAAAGTACTCATTGTAGTCCCACTGGCTCTCTTTGTTCTCAGCAGCCCCAACCCCACCCTCTGCCGTGTTCCCTTTTGTTCTCGACGGCCCACCGTCTCTCTGCGGCTCTCAGCGTCCGGCGGTCCGTCCCTCTACTCTTTCTAGATCCCGGTTCTCGACAGCAAGCTTGATGTGTGGCGGGTGCCAGGCCTACTCACTGTAGTTCCAATGGCCCTCTATGTTCGGCTGCAAGACAGGCCTGCTGGTGGGCTTGGCCACGGCATGCCAGGATATGCCTGGCGCATGGCTTGCCGAGATATTCCCGACATGCATAATGTTTCTTTAGGTGTATATATAAGGACATAAAACAGTACAGCACAGGAACAGGCCTTTAGGCCCACAATGTCTGTGTCTGTGTTGATCATGATGCTAAGACCAAGTCATATCTGCCTGCACATAAAGCAGATCCCTCCATTGCATGCATATCCATATTCCTATGCAAAGATCTCTTGAATGTTGCTATCATATCTGGCTCCGCCACCTGAATTCCGGCACTCACCCTCTTTACACCCTCTGTGTAAAGAAAAAACAACTTGCCCCGTACAACTGTTTTCGAGGTACAGCATCCAATGTGAGACTCATTCACAAGCATTTTCATTTCACCTTCATAGCTAGTTTCTATTCCTTTCTGTTGGACATATATGTGACATGCGGCCACAAAACTGATTTGCAATCCTGGTTACTTTTCCCTTTTACCGTTTTGCTGTAAATTAACTGTAGGTTCTGTTCGCATTTGAACAAATGACATGTCCCTATTAAAAAGTATACAGGAGCAACTCATTTTACAAATAAAACAGTCATTTAGTAAAATGCTGACCAATTCATCATGTCCCAATGTATAATATTGCTTGTGCTGATTCTGTGCTTTAAAAGATTCTGTGCTCATATTCTGAAAACGCCAGCAGAAGTAGCTGTCTGTTCAGCATAAACCATATGTTCCCTCATCATCAGATAGAAAGTGGGACCATATTCCTCTGCAACTTACAATGGGCTAAACATTCACTGTTATTTTAGAGTTTTAGATTTTATAGATGCAGCATGGACACAGGACCAGCGATTACCTTGTACAATAGCACTATCTTACACACTAGGAACAATTTACAATTACATACACCAAATTAACCTACAAACTTGTATGTCTCTAAGGATAAGGGGGAATTCCTTTAGGACTGAGATGAGGAAAACATTCTTTACACAGAGAGTGGTGAGTCTCTGGAATTCTCTGCCACAGAAGGTAGTTGAGGCCAGTTCATTGGCTATATTTAAGAGGGCGTTAGATGTGGCACTTGTGGCCAAAGGGATCAGGGGGTATGGAGAGAAGGCAGGTACGGGATACTGAGTTGGATGATCAGCCATGATCACATTGAATGGCGGTGCAGGCTCGAAGGGCCGAATGGCCTACTCCTGCACCTATTTTTCTATGTTTCTGTGTTTCTATGTCTTTGGGATGTGGGAGAAAACCGGATCACCCAGAGAAAACCCACGTGATCACTTCGAAAAAGGAACAAATTCCGTACAGCACCCATAGTCAAGATCAAACCGGGGTCTCTGGCATTGCAAGGAAGCAACTCTACCACTGTACCACTGTGCCTTTCTTGTCCTATAAGCCTCGAATTATGATGTGGATTCTTAACTGTGTGAGTTGTGTTAAAAGATCATCATCACTGCCTGTTCTTTCTCAACATCATTACCTATGACAGAAAGCACAGTGCATCAACAATCCTCAGCAGAGGTATCATTGTCTTTTAAGAACATAGACCAGTACAGCTCAGGAACAGGCCCTTCAGCCCACATTGACCATGCTGAACATGATGCCAAGTTAAACTGACCTCCTCTGCCTGCGTGTGATCCACATCCCTCTGTTGCCTGCATATCCATGTGCCCATCAAAAAGCCTTTTCAACTACTCTGTAAATTTTTCCGAAAAAGGATTATGGGCAGACAGGTAAGCATGTTAAGCACTCCGCAAGGCCACCAGCATTATCACGGATGAGTCTCATCCCAATCACTCCCTATTCCCGTTAGGCAAGAGGTACAAAGGTTTGAAAACACACACCTCCACATTCAAGAACAGTTTCTTCCCAGCTGTTTTCAGGCAACTGAACCATCTTATCACCAAGTAGAGAGCTGCCCTGACCTACCACCTACCTCATTGCAGATCTTCAAACTATCTTTAATCGAACATTACTGGATTTCATCTTGCACTAAATGTTATTCCCTTCATTCTGTATCTATACACCGTGGGCGGCTTGATTGTAATCATGTATAGTCTGTTCGATGACAGGATAGCACGCAACAAAAAAGATTTTCACTGTATCTCGGTACACGTGACTATAAACTAAACACATACATTTGGAAAAAGTACTATACATGGAGCAGTTGCAATCCTCCTCAGGCCCAGTACATTAGAGAGCCTTCTCACAAATATTATTATGGTGTTTTGCTTACAATGCAAGAGCAATTAAATATGCAAGTGGACATTGGGTTGCATGCGTGGTGTTGGTGAGGAATGGCTAACAACATTACTGACTAGAATTATAAGATCATGAGATGTAGGAGCAAAGATTAGGTGATGCAGCCAAGAGTCTGCTACACCATTCGATCATGGCTGACCTACATTCCCTCTCAATCACATTCTCTTGCCTTCTCCCCGTAACCTTTGATGCCATTACTAATAGAACATATCAATTCCACATATTCACCACCCTCCGACTAAAGAAATTCTCCTTCATCTCCATTCTACAGGTATGTCCTTTTATTCTGAGGCTGTTCCCTTTGGTACAAGGATCTCCTACTACTGGAAACATCCTCTTCACATCCACTCTATCTAGCCCTAACTACGAGACGCAAACAAGTGTCCCACACTTAAAAATATATGTGGCCATGGTTCGAATTTAGTTTATCATCATATGTACATAGGTACAGTGAAAAGCTTTTGTTGCATGCTAACCAGTCAGCAGAAAGACGGGAAATGCATGAAACAAAACCAATCTCGTCTACGATTACTTACAAGGTAATTTTGTCTTTGGATAGCAGTGTAAACTGACATAATCAAATCAACCATCAAATTCTATCTTGATTTTCAATTCCAATCATTTTTAGAGGAATCCATGGTTAACTGGTTGATTTTCCCTTTATATTTTAAACCATGATTTTCAAAACTATTCCATTATGGTAACATTCAATCAGAACTTGAGGGGCAACATTTTAATTCAGAGGGTGAAGGTACAGTATATGGAATGAATTGCCCGAGGAAGTAATCTAGGCAGGTACAATTACATTATTTAAAAGGCATTTGTACAGGTATTTGGATGGGAAAGGTTTAGAGGGATATGGGTCTAACATGAGCAAATGGGGCATGCTTAGTTGGGGTATCTCAGTAAGCATGATCATGTAGGGTCAGATGGTTTGTTTCCATGCTGTACAAAATCCTTCTGCATTTATATATATGGGGATAATCTCCCGTCACACTGCATGTAACAGAAAAAAACAAATGATTACTTATCTTTCTGGTAAATTTTTGACTCTACGCATTTTGCATTTGGAGACCATATGAAGGAAAATTTGGAAAGGCAGTAATCGATGACCAACACAATCTGAAGATAGACACAAAATGCTGGAGTGACTCAGTGGGTCCGGTAAGATCTCTGGAGAAAAGAAACTGGTAACGTTTTGGGTTCCTTCTTGAGATGCTAACGAGAGGGATACAAGGACGTGAACAGTGGAACTAGTAAGACAACTAGGGTGGGGTCGGGCGCTTGCCAAGCATTTAAATTCCCCTTCCCATTCTGACTTTTCTGTCCCGGGGGTAAATGGGACCATCTTAGATGGGGCATCTTGGTCGGCATGGATCAGTTGGGCTGCACGGTAGTGCAATGGTAGAGTTGCTACCTTACAGCGACAGAGACCCGGGTTCAATCCTGACCACGGGTGCTGTCTGTATGGAGTTTGTACGTTCTCCCTGTGACCACATGAGTTTTCCCCAGGTGCTCTGGTTTCCTCCCACACTCCAAAGACACACATGTTTGTATGTTAACTGGCTTTGGTAAAGTTTTGAAATTGTCCCTAGTGTGTAGGATAGCGCTAGCTTATGGGAATCGCTGGTCGGTGAGCCGAAGGGCCCGGTTCCATGCTGTACGACTGTATGACTCAATATTGGGTAATGTTAATTGTTAAGAATGTTCCTGTCATTGGGGAATTTAAACTGTTACTTGAGGAAGAAATGGATAGCAAGCAATACCAAGACGCTCTATCAATTTCTCTTTATGCCACATTTAATAAGGAATCTGTCACCTGTAACGATAGAGCCTGCATAAATGTTTGATACAAATCATAACCCTCTCCCACAGGATTAGATGGGCATATGGATGGATAAGTTCAAAGAAAATATTAGCTAGAGAGTGATGTAGAATTGTCAGAGTTAGCTGCAGGGGATTGAAATGTTGTCACAGTCCTGGGACTTCCCGACTGATATATCTTTGCAGTGGCAGCCACCTGACATACTCACACATCAGGCATTTTAGCACATTTTCATTCCAAATAAAAACACCATCAAAACCACCCTGTGTGGGAAGCAAATATAAAATGGCAGAGTCATTCATGCAGTGTGCCGCTAACTTGAATTATTAATGGAGAGACCTTGGGTCAATCGTGTCTCCATGCATGTCGATTAGTTCAGTTAAAATGCCACCCGCATATCTTTAATTAAGATTAGTTGCTTGTATTTTTATAAAACCACCAATATGGAATGGGTGTATGTGTACACTGGAGTTGTTCTAGTCAATTTGTTTACCTTTCCTGGCATTGTTAAACAAAGGAAATATATTTAGACCACAATGACTTATCCCAAGTCTATGCTATCAGGCTCTCCATGGTTTAAGCCATCAACTCTATAAAAGTCACTAATGGTTCAATGGTACTTTATTGCCTCACACCCAAGTACAGTGAAATTCCCTTTTGTCTAACAGTTCAGTAAAAAGCTTACTTTACATAAACACAATCATACTTAAGTACAAGAGTGTAGGAATTGGGGATCACTCTGGGATGGTAATCTACAGTAGTTGGGTGACACAGTGGCATAGTGGTAGAGTTGCTGCCTTACTGTGCCAGACACCTAGGTTCGATCCTGACTACTGGTGCTGACTGTGCGGAGTTTGTACGTTCTCCCTGTGACCGCGTGGGTTTGCTCCGGTTCCATCCCACATTCCAAAGGCGTGCAGGTTTGCATGTTAGATAGTTTCTGTAGGTTGTCACTTGTGTGTAGGATAAAAGGTGGGCCAAAGGGCCGTTTCCATGCAGTATCTCTAAACTAAACTAAAAACTAAAGAGAAAAGTTTTAAAAATGTATTCTTACCTTGGTCCAATGTCATGGCGGGAGTACTGGGTTGGAGTTGCAGGGGTCGGCCTGGCCTGGTAATGTCCTTCACTGCTGCTCTACGCCACTTCATGCCATGGCCAATTCCTGCACAGCCACTTGAGGCGGCACCTGATCCACTCGGGCCCCAGGCTGCTGCAGGGGCCTGAGGGGTCCTACTCCACTGACACCTCGATCCGGACTCATCAAACTACGAACACTAAACCAGTCAGGATACACTAAGTACTTTCCAGATTTAATGTTTCACTGTTTACTTTATGTATTAGCTTTAGTTCTGTGGTGACATTCTACCTCTCAGTTAGGAAGTTAAGTATTTAAGGGAATTTTGGAGATTTGAGCACATAATCTAGGATGGCACTTGAGAAATAGGTCAGACATTGTCCGCAAGGGTGATACCATTGTTGATAAAACCTTAATAAAGCAAGAGATAAAAACAGGTCTTCTTGGTGACTGAGTATGTAAAGGCACAAGAAACCTCTATACCAGCGGTGTCAATTATCACAGATCTGCTTTTATCGACCATTTACTTTCTTTACATTTTTACTTTAGTTTACAGATGTGCATGGCTTTGGAATGTGGGAGAGCGGTGCACAGTGAGAATGTATAAACTCTCAGGATCTAATCCGGGTTTCTTGCGCTGTAAGGAAGCAACTCTAGGGCTGCGCCACTGTGTTGCCCAAAGATGACACAAAGTGGTGGAGTAATTCAGCAGGCCAGGCAGCATCTCTAGAGAACATGGATAGGTAGAATTTCCGGTCAGGACTCTTCCTCAGACTCCTCAATGCTAGTGTTACTATTGTCATTAGTAATGCTAATTGCTGTCTGTACCAAAACCCCAGAATCCCATACTGAGGGATTAAGCACCTTCTTCCCACCTCTGCCTCACCAAGGTATCATTGGAAAACCTTGGTCCTCTCTCAGATTCTACGTTGGCTTGGTTAAAAAATGATTCCTTGACCTTAGAGTGAACTCTTCTTTTGAAGTACTGGCTGCCTTTATGGAGCTTCAGGGAACACACTATCACCCAACCCCAAGCCACCAAATGGGAAATCTAGACACAAGGGAATGCAGATGCTGGTTTACGGAAAGAAAATAGTGCTGGAGTAACTGGGTGACAGGCAGCTTCTCTGGAGAACACATATAGGTGATGATTTGGGTCTGAAGTAGGATCCCAATCCACAACATCACCTATCCATGTCCTCCAGAGATACTGCTTGACCAATCAAATATATTTAGCACTTTGAGCTAATGAGAAAGGCTGGCCTGTTTCCTTGACTTATTAGACCAAGAGATGCAGCTCCAGTTATTTCCTCTCCTTTACATAAAGTACCTATTTTTAAATCAGTAAGTTAAGAGACTGAATGCCAGAGGGCTTACAATGAGAAGACATGGAGCAGAGAGATACCATTTTCCATCTTGATTGAGGATTACAAGCTTAATTCACACGGGCTGACTATTTTCAATTTACCTCAGTGAATCACTAGGCACAATGTAATACTCTCATCTCTCTCCCTCTGGCACACGAGTCGGATATCTGTGGCATACATGGCTTTTGTTGAAGACATTATTTCTGAGCAGGTTTTCTCAAGCCACATAAGTAATTACATGGCCAGAGGATGTTTAGAAAGGTTTTCATTTGTTCACTCATAATTTTCCTTTTGTTCTGACTGGTCAATTCATATCAAAGCAAATATAAAGACCTTAAATTCTGACAAGACGATAAATCACCAAGGATATATATGTAACATTGACGTCAAATTGATCTTAATAATTTCACCCACATGTAGTGTCCCCCATACTGTTTGGGACAAAGACCCATCATTTATTTATTTGCCTCTGTACTCCACAATTTGAGATTTGTAATAGAAAAAAATCACATGTGGTTAAAGTACACATTGTCAGATTTTAATAAAGGCCATTTTTATACATTTTGGTTTCACCATGTAGAAATTACAGCGGTGTTTATACATGGTCCCCCCATTTCAGGGCACCATGATGTTCGGGACACAGCAATGTCATGTAAATGAAAGTAGTCATGTTTAGTATTGTGTTACATATCCTTTGCATGCAATGACTGCTTGAAGTCTGAGATTCATGGACATCACCAGTTGCTGGGTGTCTTCTCTGGTGATGCTCTGCCAGGCCTGCGTAACAGCCATCTTTAGCTTATGCTTGTTTTGGGGGCTAGTACCCTTCAGTTTTCTATTCAGCATATAAAAGACATGTTCAATTTGGTTCAGATCGGGTGATTGACTTGGACACTCAAGAATTGACCATTTTGGAGCTTTGAAAAAATCCTTTGTTGCTTTAGCGGTATGTTTGGGATCATTGTCTTGCTGTAGAATGAACCGCCGGCCAATGAGTATTGAGGCATTTATTTGAACTTGAGCAGATAGGATGTGTCTATACACTTCAGAATTCATTATGCTACTACCATCAGCAATTGTATCATCAATGAAGATAAGTGAGCCAGTACCTTCAGCAACGATACATGCCCAGGCCATAACACCCCACCACCGTGTTTCACAAATGAAGTGTTATCGTTGGATCTTGGACAGTTCCTTCTCTCCTCCATACTTTGCTCTTGCCATCACCCTGATATAAGTTTTACTTCGGAGTCACGTGAGTGACTACGTGAAGAACCCGCCAGCCCGCATGCGCATCATTACGTCTAGCGTGTGGCGCGATGACTGACTGGCAGGCGAGCTCCTGCTGTCAGCGGTAAGTTTAAACCTGCAAGGTAAGTTTTTAAACTTATTCCCAGGTTGTGTCTTCTTTTGCATGACTCTCTGTTTACAGAGTTTGCCTGCTGAAATTCGTGGGCGAATTACGGGTGGCCTTTGGGGAACCCATCATGGACCGAGGGGAATCCCAGTCAGACCACAGGGAATCCCGGTCATGACCTCGGGGAATCCCGGCCACGGTCCGTGGGGAACCT
Organism: Raja brachyura; assembly: GCA_963514005.1. The sequence continues at coordinate 62,771,176 of OY740787.1, forward strand.
GCTACTGAGACCACGGAAGTGCCGGTAGCGGGCGGCGGTCGACTTCGCTTTCGAGTTGCTGGCGGTTTAGCCAGCAGCTTCCGACTGGTGCCGGTAGCACCAAGGCAACCCCATTTGGAGGGTTAGCCACAAAATTATATCTCCCTCTCTGAGGAGGGGAGCCTAGGGAAGTGGCCCTTTAACTCAAACGAGTCGGGCCAGGAGATGGAGCACCTGATGGAGAGGTGTTCCACAATGATATACTCCAAAGGATGGAGTTATCAGCACGGGTCTCGTCGGGAGTCCATGGCAGCACCACCTTTTTCAGGGCTGCACAATGTCTCCCTCTCTGAGGAGGGGAGCATTCAGGGTCAGTTTCAGTCTGACTCATAGCAAAAATCCTGACATAGGTCCGTGGGAGGGGCTATTTCAGCGCAGGTATCCTCAGGGACCTGCGGCAGCACCTGTTCTCAGGGCTGCCTACGAGTCTCCCTTTCTGTCGAGGGGAGTGGGAGTGGTCAGTGTGTAACTGACTTCAAATTCGACGTATGTCCGTGGAACATACTGGAGCACATGCATATGGCTTCAAGGAAATACTCGCAAACGAAAGGGTTACTGCCATGGGCAGAAAAATCGGAAGGGGCCACACTTCCCCTCACGGCCGGCAGTGAACAGTGCTATCAGGAGTGACATTGGAGAAAAGAAACCAGCCGCCGAAGCTGCTCTTCAGGTAAGGCTTATTCCAACAGGTATACCTGGATGAGGATGCAAAAGCTGTCAGACCAATCAAGGTACCAATGACGAACAAAGCTTCATCGTTTCGGCGACAACACACCCGACACCTCATTGGCCGTAAGCAGTTCACTGAAGCTGATGGCCGCTTGAAAGCTGGGCAGAGGTCTTTCAGGCCAAAGTCCAAGCCGGTCTCAGGAAAAATGGAATCCACACACCCTACCAGTCCTACTCTTCAATCAGGGACCGGAATAGAACCCACATCAGGGGCCCTTGGGCTTGCCATAAGACCACCGGTAGCCATGGAGGTAGGTGGGTTTGGTTCTTCCGAAACATGGGGTATGTGGACCACATACAAGTTGATAATATTTCCGCTTGTTTTTTGTACAAATGACAATGATAACATGAGATACAGATTGGGGTGGAAGATTGCAACCTTCACATGGTCCGCCCTTTTTTGACTAATGCAATCGAACAAATAGAACAAGTTATCCAAAAACTTTAGGCTGTGCACGCCACACGAAAGAAGAAGACGAAGGAGAAGATTCATTGATAACATGTGATTGGTTTACTTTTGCACAGTATACAAGAGTTCTAAGCATGGCTTGGAATTAGGGCCAGAGTTGCCTTTCGAGGCAGGCTCAGTGACAGCCAGGAGTGCCTCCCGAGACAAGCTCGGAAATATGGCCAGAGTTGTCTTTTAAGGCAGGCTCAGTATTATGTCCAGAATTACCTTCTGAGACAGGCTCGGAAATTTGGTCAAAGTTGGCGTTCAAGGTAGGCACGGAATTATGGCAGGTGTGGCCTGTTCATTGTGAATGGAGGATGTCGGTTCATCTTTGATTTAACTCGTATGTGCAACAGAGACCTTTCAGAATGTGGAATCTTGTTCCCGTTAAACAACAGATTTCCATTCTCAGGGATCATTGGAGACATTTGAATGGGACAATGATAACAGTTAAAGCGTTGCAAAATGGGCTAACTTCAGCTCCCAGGTTATTTACCAAATGATTAAACCGGTGCTTGCAATGCTAAAAGCTCAAAAACACTTTTTCGGGCTTATCTGGATGGTATTCTAAACACTGTTTCAGCTGCAAATATAATTAAGAAATTGAGGCTCCTCATCTATCCTGTTAAATTTTTAGTTGCTACCAACTACCGTTATTGATTATTGGGGTTTACCTTTAATTATTAATTTGTCTGTGACTCTGCCCTGGGGCAAGAGATTGGAAACAATTGAAGCCTGTAACAACCTTGTTGTTATAAAGCCGCCTTCTATTCAATAAGTGTAATTGGCAATTAGCAGCTGGCTTTCAGCTGTGCAAATTGGACCTTTGCATTATCAGAACTTCCAACATGCAAAGTAGTAACTTCTCAGGTGCCATGTAGGTCATTGTTAACAGATCTATGCAATTACCAGCTGAAGCCACCAAAGTTACTATGGTGGACAGACAGTATTCAGCATTGCTCCAGTACTTTTGGTCATTTAACCTTCAGTTATCTTACAAACTGATGATAGTGCTCAAAGATGGGAAATTGCTATCCCATCTCTCGTCACAGAGGTGGATGGGATGTGCATGAGATACCCATCCTTAGGTGGTATCAACTACCTAAAATCACTAGGTGAATTCTATGAGTTAAAGACTTATTGTGCGAATATGCATATCTGCATGCTCACCTACAAGTTGACACACTACGGTGGTGACATATATTAATCACATGGGTTCAATCAAGCTAATATCCTGTGATGGTTTACCTAACCTCATTTGGCACTGGTGTATCATCACGTAAATCAATGACAACACAAAATGGATGTTAGATCACAAAGTATTTAATGACATTGTGGATTGATGAAACACCAAATATCAATTTGTTTGCATCTAGTCTCAATCGCCAGTTGCAAAATATCTGGCATGGCAGCCATTCTCAGGGGCAGTGGCGATGGATGCATTCTCGCTACACTGGGGAGGAATGTTTGTTATGTCTTTCCTCCATTTTGCTTCATCAGTCGGTGCTTGCTTAAAAACCAGCAAGACTCCGCCTCAGGCTTCATTGCCTGAATGGCCTACACAGCCATGGGTCCACTCATACTGCAAATGATAACAGAGCATTTTATGGCTGTTCCCAAACGCAGAAATCGTCTGGTTTACCCCGTGACTGAGGAAAACCATCCTCTGCATGAGCAACTAAATTTGTTGGGTTGCAGACTATGAGAAGACCTTTCCTAGGGCACGGACTGTCAGGTTGTACGGTGGATGTAATCACTGCGGCCTGAAGAGATAGTACCAAGAAACAGTACATCTCCTATATGTTTCCTGTTTACAGTCCAATATATCGTATGGCACGGTACGTATAACAGATGTCTTGGTATTCCCCTCAAAGCTATATTTCATGAGAGATGGAGATTTATAGTGCTATAAATTGTGCTAGAAATGCCTTGTCGTCATACTTCCTGCTGGGGTCGGGACACCACGCTGTCGGGTCTCAACCTCTGATATCCAGATTTATGATGGGTATCTTCAACTCAAATTCCCCCAGGCCCAGGTACTCGGAGATATGGGATGTTATGTCCTGCTGACGCTGCGTCGCCGGTGGGCTCCAGCTACATTCCTGTCCTCTGACAAACTAGTTTCATGGCATACCCCATGGACCTTTGGTTGTGTGTGTGGTCACACATCTATACAGTCATTATGTCTCCTAAAGCCTTAGAGGCTCTGAACTAGCAATGTTTGTTAGTTACAAAAACTTCATACGTAGGTATCAGTATAGACCATCCCCAGGTGATTCAACAGGTTTTGGCTTGTGTAGGAGTGAACACTGATGTTTTCAAATCTCCCTCCACCAGGGCTGCAACAACATCAGCAGCAAGGACCCGCCAGCCTGCATGTGTCCATAACCCTTGCTGGACCTCACTGGACCTCATGTTAGCGGCTGCAGAATGGTCAAACAAGCGAATTTCCAAATGTGTTATAACAAACCCATTGCCAGGCCGGGGGTATTTGCCAACACTATTTTTAGGTTCTTTTTTTAATTCATCCTGGATGAGTGGGATTACTATAATTATCATTTCGTCATTAAAAAGCATCAGCATGTTTGACTCTATGTCGTGCTTTATTAAATTTCACTCATCCCTGGTCAATTGATGCAGTGTGACGCATGGACTCGTTTCCACGACATGAAATCACAGAGCTTTGAAATCTTCACGTAGTCACTAGAAGTAACTCCGAAGTAAAATAGTAAGATTAAACAAGCTTACCAGTTTGAAGTTTTAGCAATGTTACAACATTTTGAGATTTTAAAAATCAAGTCTGCAATTTATCCCATCAGATAAAGCATAAAAAGAAGTTTAATTTGACACCTAATTTACTTTCATATCTTCAGTATTAAGAAAGTTATGGCCATTTTCATACTCGGAAATGAGCATCTTGCTTCCCATTGCCTTTCAATCGACTTAACTCAAAAGCTGTGATCTGGAAAAGTTAAAAGTCCATTACATTCTTAAAAATTAAGAGAACTCAATGAAATTTTCAGTTATTGTAGATTGAAGCATTCTGAAACAAATATTAAACAATCTTACTTGGATTACCTGAAATTAAAGCATATAATTAGTTAGTTATCTAATTGTAGCTAATTACAAAATTCAATGAGTAGATCGAAACATCTAACAATTTCTTAAGAAAAGATAAACTTTTTTTAAATTGCCTAAGTGTCCAAATAACATTCACACAATAATCCACAATATAACATAATTTTTAAATCTCGTTTTCATGAATTTCTGGGCCAAATGGAAGGAATTTAGTGTTTTATGCCTGTAAATTAATGGCCATTTAAATCAACTAGCGAGTGGGTTTTAGTGGAATGCAGTGGATTAGAACGTTGCGGTTAGCAGTGAAGTCGGGGGGGAAAAATACTGGGGGTTCATACATTTTTTGGGGACCCCATTTCGCAACATTAAAATATTATTAATGCCTCCCGAAAAAACAACTTTTAATATAAAAATAAAGTATTTACCTTTTTTCTCCCCTACGCAAAATGCTTCCGGTTGTCTGCGGTCACGGCTTTTGAAGGTGATTTTTAAATTACTCTAGTTAATCAATAATCTAGAGTAATTTAAAAATACCACCATTCATTAAATGTCGGAGCGATTTTTCTTCAGCAACCAAATCGCCCGACATTCATCGATTATCCAGGCCTGTGGAAAAACGGCACTTTAAGCCCGCCCCCCTCTGAAAGGCGCGAAAGTCGCGCACACGGGGAGCGGCAGAAGTGCAACGCCGCTAAAGGTAAGTTTTGTAACATACCTAGAAGTTTGATCTTTATTTTATGAGGAGTTACGATGAGGGATTACGTGCCCTCCACTCCCAACCCTCTCTCATAAAGGTCAGCTGGTAGTTCTAGTTTCTCAAATCTTACTATATTCAGTTCAACAACTGTTATCTGTGATTTCACACCGCTGCTTTGAAGATTGATGCGCATGCGGGCTGGCGGGTTCTTCACATAATCCCTCATCGTAACTCCTCATAAAATAAAGATCAAACTTCAAACTGGTAAGTTCTCATTTAATCTTTCTATTAATCTTTGTCTTATCTGTCCACAAGACCTTTTTCCAGAACTGTGGTTGCTCTTTTAAGTACTTCTTGGCAAACTGTAACCTGGCTATCCTATTTTTGCGGCTAACCAGTGGTTTGCATCTTGCAGTGTAGCCTCTGTATTTCTGTTCATGAAGTCTTCTGCGGACAGCAGTCATTGACAAATCCACACCCGACTCCTGAAGAGTGTTACTGATCTGTCGGACAGGTGTTTGGAGATTTTTCTTTATTATAGAGAATTATTTTGTCATCAGATGTGGAGGTCTTCCTTGGCCTGCCAGTCCCTTTGTGATTAGTAAGCTCACCAGTGCTCTCTTTTTCTAATTATGTTCCAAACATATGATTTTGGTAAGCCTAAATTGCTGATGTCTCTAACAATTTTATTTTTGTTTCTCAGTCTCACAATGGCTTCTTTGGCTTTCATTGGCACAACTGTGGTCCTCATGTTGATAAACAGCAATAAAAAATGTGATGAAAGACTGGAAGAAAGATTAGGTGCTGAGAGCTCTCTTATACCTGCATTAAGGAGGGAATTAAACACACCTGAGCAATTACAAGCACCTGTGAAGCCATGTGTCCCAAACATTATGGTGCCCTGAAATATGGGGTCTAAGTATAAACACAGCTGTATTTCTACATGGTGAAACCAAATTGTATAAAATTGGCCTTTACTAAAATCTGACAATGTTCACTTTAACCACATGTGATTTGTTTCTATTACAAATCTCAAAATGTGGAGTAGAGGCAAATAAACAAATGATGGGTCTTTGTCCCAAACGTTATGGAGGGCACTGTACCTGAAAACCAGAAACAAAATATATTGAAGTTATTGTGTCTTTTAATCTAATTAAGGCTAATAGTAACTTTAGGAAGCACCAAATTCCATACTTTGGCACAGTGACATAGCTGATAGAGCCATTGGCTCACAGCACGAGGGACCCAGGTTTATCCTAACCTCAGATGCTGGCAGTACGGAGTTTGCATGTTCTTCCTGTGACAGTGTGGGTTTCCTCTGCTTTCCTTCCATATTCCTAGGACTTGTGGGTTTGTAAGTTAATTGGCGTCTGTAAATTGCCCCGAGTGTGTCTGGTGCGGATGAGAAAGTGAGATAACATAGAACTAGTGTGCTCGATGGCTGGCATAGACTTAGTGGGCTGAAGGGACTGTTTCCATGCTGTACAATCCAAGTCCAATCTTTCTCTGTTAACTCATTACAACAATCCAAGACTCCATAAATGAGCAACAAGAAACTGCACGTGCTTCTTTACACAAAAAAACCCACTAAGTGCTGGAGTAACTCAGCAGGTCAGCCAGCATCTTTGGAGAACATCCATCATGTTCCCCAGAGATGCAGCCTGGCCCTTTGAGTTACTCTAGCACTTTGTGTGCTTTCTCCATTATTGCGATGTTAGTTACATATGACATACTGTACATGCCTGTCTGGAGCAACAGACTTTGGGATTAAAAAACACCTTTTATCCGCCTCCCCCATATTCATCTCCTTAGTTTAACTGCATATTGTGCCGCGTCGTCATGAGTCAATGTCACAAGATTTGTGTTTTTGGAAGCAATTTGTAGAAATGAGAACCACTCCCAATTTGATTTCCTGCAAAGTGGCAATGTTCATAGAAACAACATTTAATAAATGCTGAAGGAAACAAATTTGTGGCAAACTAATTCTGAATAAGCAGTGCTGGCAATTCATTAGTTCATCCTAGTTTTAGAGGCATTCTTGCAGTATTCCCAAAGCTATTAAACATGGACAGCTAAAGAAACTCATATATGAAAGGATTATTACGATATATAGAAACAATGAACTGCAGATGCTGGTTTACAAAAAAAAGACAAAATGATGGAGTAACTCAACAGGTCAGGAAGCGTCTCTGGAGAACACGGATAGGTGATGTTTGGGGTGAGCACCGTTCTTCAGACTACAGTCTGAAGAGGAGACCCAACCAGAATCTAGTCTCACAAAGATTCACAGCACTACTTTTTAAAAACTGAGTGGAAAAAATGAGCAGTTCAATAGTCCATTTTATTTATTTTGAAAAATAGAGCAAACATGGTAAATATACCATCTCAAGTTAGACATGAAAATTCTATTCAGTTTACTGGCCTGTGGCAAGATAAAAAGTAACAGGCTTTTCTTCAGAGCTGCATTAGTACAGAGATAACCATACTAAAGTAAAGGCGTTTGAGAGAGGGAATCATCCAGCACTGAAACAGTTCCGTGCCGTGCCAACATTTAATGTCATCTATGTGAATCCCATTTACTGCACTCGGCTCACATCTTTTTGCATCTTTGCAATTCAAGGTCCAATGTAGGTACTTGAATGCCACAAGAGTCTCTGCTGCCATAATCCAGTTTGTTCCACATCCCAACCAATTGGGATGGGGCAATTTGCAGAGGCTAATTAATCTACAAACTTGCATGCCTCTGGGAAAGATCGAGGAAAGCGGAGCACACGGAGGAAACCCACATGGTCACAGGGAGAATCGTTCAAACTCCAGACAGCACCAGCGGTCAGGATCGAACAAGGGTCACGAGCGTTGTGGGCAGCTGCTCTACCAGCTGCACCATTGTGCCTCCCTTGTATAACACACCGTTACATGTCCACAAGAATGGGTGATGATCAACCTCTCCATTTTGACCACCACACAGAACATTGTTTTGCTACAGAAGAGCATAATAGAAAATTAGCAGAGGTTAAATTACTGACACAACCCCTTTACTACTCATGACTGTGTAGCTGGACATAGTGTGAACTCCATCATCAAGTTTGCCGACGACACCACTGTTGGACAAATCACTGATGGTGACGAGTCAGAGTATATAGGTATGTTACAATACCTACTTTTAGCAGCGCTGCAGTTCTGCTGCTCCCCGTGTGCGCGACTTTGGCGCCTTTCAGAGGGGGGCGGGTTTAAAATGCCGATTTTTTTCTAGGCAGTCCAAGTCGATCCATGTCGGGCAATTTTGTCGCTAAAGAGAAATCACTCTGACATTTCATTCTTAAAGGTATTTTTAAACTACGCTAGATTATTTATTAACTAGAGTAGTTTAAAAATCATCTTCTAAAGCTCTGAATGGTGACAGCGGAACGGACCTAAGGTAGGCGATAAAAGAAGATACACAGTTTATTTTTCCATAAAAACTTGGTTTTTAGGAAGGCTTTAATCACATTTTCATGTTGCGAAAAGGGGACAAAAAAAAAATGTATGAACCAGCTGTATTGTTCATACTGACTTCACCGCAAACCGCAACGTTCTAATCCACCGCATTGCACTAAAACCCACTCGCTAGTTGATTTAAATGGACATTCATTTACAGGCATTAAACACTAAATTCCTTCCATTTGGCCTATAATTCATGAAAATGAGATTTAAAAATGATGTTATATTGTGGATTATTGTGTGAATGTTATTTGGACACTTAGGCAATTTAAAAAAAGTTTATCTTTTCTTAAGAAAGGGATAGATGTTTAGATCTATTCATTGAATTTTGTAATTAGCTACAATTAGATAACTAACTAATGATATGCTTTAATTTCAGGTCATCCAAGTAAGATTGTTTCATATTTGTTTCAGAATGCTTCAATCTATAATAACTGAAAATTTCATTGAGTTCTCTTAATTTTTAAGAAAGTTATGGGCTTTTAACTGTTCTAGATCACAGCTTTTGAGTTAAGTCAATTGAAAGGCAATGGGGAACAAGATGCTAATTTCCGAGTATGAAAATGGTCATAGCTTTCTTAATACTGAAGATATGAAAGTGAATTAGGTGTAAAATTAAACTTCTTTTTATGCTTTATCTGATGGGATAAATTGCAGACTTGATTTTTTAAATCTCAAAATTTTGGAACATTGCTAGAGTATAGAAGTTAAATCGACCGATTGAACAAATGCTGACAGCTCAATAACCTGGCTCTCATCACAAGCAAAACCACGGAACTGATTATGGACTTTGGAAGGGGTAGGATAGGGAACCACAATCCCATTTATATCAATTGTGGAAAAGGTCAAGAACTTCAAATTCCTGGGCGTGCATATTTCCGAAGGTCTTTCTTGGTCCCAGCACACTGATGCAATTATAAAGAAAGCACATCAGCACCTCTACTTCCTGAGAAGATTACACAGAGTTGGTATGTCAAAGAGGATTCTCAAAGTTCTACAGGTGCAAAGTAGAGAGCATAGTGACTGGTTGCATCGTGACTTGGTTCGGAACTTAAGCGTCCAGGAGCGGAAAAGAATGCCGAAAGTTGTGACCACTGCCCAGTCTATCATCGGCTCTGACCTCCCCACCATCGAAGGGATCTATCGCAGTCGCTGCCTCAAAAAGCCTGCCAACATCATCAAGGACCCACACCATCCTGGCCACACATAGACATATATATATGGTCTATGCTATATAGACACACTGAACTGTTCTGTATTTATGCTTACAATGCTCTCTTGTGCTGCAGCAAGCAAGAATTTAAATGTCCTATGTGGGACACATAATAAACTCTGACTTGACCTATGTCACTTTTGACCCAACACCGTAACACTGCCCAACAATAAATGAGGGCCGTTGAAATTAAATGGAAACAATTTCACGGCATATCACCCTTTAATAGTTCAAACAATCATTGTACACAGCAATGCAGTACATTCATTGCAACCAAACTTCAATCAGCAATGAGGTTCCTTCTGAAGTTCATAAAATATTTTTTGACGTGCAAAATATCACATTTTTAAAAAGGTCTGTTGCATTCATAATTATTAGAACTGACATAAAAAACATTATGTCTGGTACAGAGACAAGCACCACATTACACTAGTGAGCTCTTAGGAAAGAACAACATTTTTAATTAATTTTAACAGCCACCTGGCTATTTTGTGACAAATATTAATTCAAATTTAAAATCGCATCATCCCTGAAATATGAGGCTCCGGACCTGAAACAACTCTAGATGATTATGGTGATAAATAACAATGTGGATATTTAAAAAATACAAGATATTTCAGTTTTTGTGAAGACTTTATGCAATTTACACAGAGGAAGCTATCTTTCTCAAAAGGCAAAAGATAATAGGATATTATAGTTCAAAAACAAGACAACATTTCAACCATATCTATAAAATCAAAGCCATTTACAAATCTTTAATCTTAATCAATTGACAAACATAAATGATTTCCAATTTTAGTAGTCTTTAGAATCAGTGATTTGACTGAATAGCATGTCAATACCATTAGATCTCAACCCAAGATGAACAAGCCACTATAAAATTCTATACTTGGATTAATACGAATACAGAAATCACAAGTTTACTAACAGAGATCAGCAGCAAATATTTACATTTCCTTATAACAGGCCACAGTACAAGATATGATCGTGACCATAAAGTCAGAATTAGATTTTCATAAATTTGTATTTCCTGCACCAAAGTTATTCTTGCCAGATCTAGTATCTGTTAAAAAAAACAATAACCCTTGGTAATGCTGTATGGAAGTTCATGGATACTCTGTTTAAAAAAGTTTGCTTGCTCAGTTGCCATGAACATACAAATACAGACTGTTAATTAGAAAAACAGCAGACTTGTGGTATGGACTGGCAGATTTTCCTGACGAATTAAGTTTGCGTACTCCCAGTAATACACCACATTTTAAATTCTCTTTAAGATGTGAAGTGGAATACATTTTCCAGTGAACCCAGGTGTTGCTTGAGGCAAAAAGGGAATGGGTTGCCCAGTGCACTTGATGCCAAATAAAAGGGATTTATGGATAATGGGACAGTGACATTAAGCATTTTATTTTATTATGAACGTTGTGTCACCTCGACTTTTCAGTGTAGCCAAGTGAACACTTAATGGAAAAATACATTCTCTAGGCCACTTGTATTTCATATGATCAGTCAATTCTAGCTTTTCTGTCTATAAAAAGTATTCTTCTGTCAAAAGTCATGTAAAAGTCTCCAAAGAACTTTAGGGTGACAACTTAATATACAAGGCAGTTTCAAAGGCTACATGATTAGCAATACATTATTTACTTTACTTAATAGATCCAAATGTAATTCAACTACAATAAGAATTTAAAATGTAATGCATTTAATTTGTTCAACTCTGCCTATCTTTTGTCGTGGTGGACAGAGTACAGAATACCCCATACCTGCATTTGATGCATTATTAACTGATAACAAATTAGCAATTAAATACTCCAACATAATGGAATAAGATGGTCAAAATAACAGGTCTAAAACTGGAATTTTAAGAAACTGGATAACAAAAATGTTAACTTTAAATGAATTTAAAAAGAAACAGGTATCTTTATATCTCACTGTCTTTAAGCAAAAGGCTTGCAAATCTGGATAAAGATCAGTATTCATTTTCAATAAATGAGAAGGGAAAAGTAAAATTGGGTTCAGGTGAACCACCAAACTATTGCCAGAGCTGTAGTGATGCCATTGAGGATTGCCATATTGTAGCCCATGTGGAATGAATGACCCGTTAATTTCCTGAAAAAGAAACATACAAATTATACATCAACGGGAATTTCAAAGCTGCAAAATCAATAAACATTCAAATCACAACTCCTGCATTTTCTGTCAAAGCATGGAGTTTTGTTATAATGCTTCCCAGATGAAGGTAGTCTACTAATAATTGCAACAGATGCCACAAATGTTAAAAGTTTGCTGCAGGTTAGTTGTAAATCAAAATTAAAAAATGAAATTCAAACCAACTCAACATCAATGCATGGACAACATGCAACCAGAAAGAATGTGCAAACTCCACGCAGATAGCACCCAAGGTTATAAGTGGATTTGGGTCTTTGGTACTCCACTGTGCCACAATTGTGTAATAACTTTACATTGGTAATTAAATGCCTTTTGAAAATCAAAAACATTCACTTTATCCATTTGTTCCTCTATCTACTCTGCTCGTCAAATCCTCCAAAAAATATTTTACGTGTCAAGGATTAAAAGGTTTAGATAAGTCATGAATATTGACAAATTAGATATAGTGCACAGATCTAGAGAAACCGGAGCTCCCAAGGAAAACCCATGTGTTTGTACAGACAGCACGTGTAGTCAGGATCGAACCTGTAAGGCAGCTACTCTACCGCTGCGCCACCGGGCCGCTGGGACAGACATTTACATAATCAAAGATTTTGCGAGCAAAAGACTTCGAACTAAATTAGCGCAGGAATTAAGCAAAAACTAGGAGTCTTGTTTCAAGCAAATTAAACAATTACAAATATCTACACAACAGCACAAGAGTTGTGGTACATTTTATCCAAGTACAAAAGCACACTTTCAGAAATTGGTCAGACAGCAAAGTTGCAAACACACAGACACTTTATACTTGCAGTAAATATATAGCTATGACTTGCTAACTGATAAGATATATTAAAATAAGTTTACTGGAGGATGACACTATTTCTACACTCAACCTGAGATTTATTTAATTTATTTGCAATCAGAAACAAGTCAATAGTTCAATTAAAAAGTCAAGCGTCACGATAATCTAAACAATATACAACACAAATCCAAGATGTTTCTAACAAAACAGTTTTCCCCATGAAGGGTCTGAAGAAGGGTCTCGACCCGAAACGTCACCTACTCCTTTTCTCCATAGATGCTGCCTCACTCGCTGAGTTTCTCCAGCATGTTTTGTCTACTGTTGCTTTTTCCAGCATCTGCAGTTTCTTCTTAAAGTTTTCCCCATGATATGCTTTTTCCATTAACACACTGTTTAGGCAGTTGGCATCAGTTGCTCACTGATGCGATTGCGAAAAACCCAACCCCACAAAACAGTACTTATTTTTAGAAAAATATTTTCCCAATAGAAGTACTTATTTTTAGATTTTTTATTGCACTCAATATCTGTGGAATATTTGACTACTTTATTCCATACCCAAAAAAGATAGCAACAATAATTTCTGCACTTCTATTCAACTGGAATATGATTGTTATATATTAAAATTTCAGTTTGCAAGGAAATATCAGCACAATCATAATTAAAAAATGACCTGTGCAATTTGTGTCTTTTTTTTAGAAAAGTGTTTATGGCAATTGATTAGCCAGAGTTATAGTTTAATTTGGTATAGATAAACTGCCAGCCAATGCACCATTTCAGCTCAGAATGGTAATGCACAATCGTTGGCCGTTTCCCAGCTATAATGCCACACAACGTTCCACTGACAAGAGTCATTAACTCTTTCCTGTTAACTTCGTTTGTGTTGCAACAAGCAAACATGGGCAGTTTAAACTCATTTAAGATGAACAAATTATTTACAAAATATACAATGAATTTGTATTTATCTTCAATCAGAGTTTGTGCAAACTACAGTACCCTCCATAATGTTTGGGACGAAGACCCATCATTTATTTATTTGCCTCTGTACTCCACAATTTGAGATTTATAATAGAAAAAAACTCACATGTGGTTAAAGTGCACATTGTCAGATTTTAATAAAGGCAATTTTTATACATTTTAGTTTCACCATGTAGAAATGACAGCAGTGTTTATACATAGTCTCCCAATTTCAGGGCCATAATGTTTGGGACACATGGTTTCACAGACATTTGTAATTTCTCAGGTGTGTTTAATTGCCTCCTTAATGCAGGTATAAGAGAGCTCTCAGCACCTAGTCTTTCAAGTTCGAGTTTGAATATATTGTCACACGCACCAATTAAGGTACAGTGATATTTGAGTTACCATGCAGCCATACTAAGTGAAAATCAACAATATACACAGCCACATCAAATATAATTTAACATAAACATCCACTACAGCAGAATCCACATTTCTCACTGTGATGGAAGGTTATAAAAGTTCAATCATCTTCCTCCTTTGTTCACCCATGGTCGGGGCTGTTGAACCCTCAACAGTCGCCACTGCCGATGGTCCGATGTCCGAAGGCCTCCCGTCGGGATGATCGAAACTCCGGCTTTGGGACGATGGGAACACTTCGTGGCATGGAGCTCCCGAGTCGGCCTCTTCTTACCGGAGTTCGCAAGTTTCACAGTGTTAAAGGCCCGGTTGGAGCTCTTCCACAGGCGATCCTCGGCAAAGGATTGCAGGCTCCGTGATGTTAGAGTCCACGCACACGCGGCTCGAAGCTCCGGGCCAGTCTTCAGGAAAGGCCGCACCACTCCACGATGTTAGGCCGCAGGGGCGACGGAGATACGATACGGAGAAAAATCGCATCTCCGTCATGGTATGTGACTGAAAAGGGTTCCCCCAATCCCCCCCCCCACACATAAAACAGACCAAGAAACATTAAAACATACTATTAAAACATGCTTAAAATAATAAAAACAGAGATGGGACAGACGGACTGTTGGCGAGGCAGCCACTGCGGTTGCGCCACCCGGTGGTATTATAATTACAAACGACTGTGAAGCCATGTATCCCAAACATTATAGTGCCCTGAACTAGGTGGGGTGGGGGACCTATGTATAAACACTGCTATAATTTCTACATGGTGAAATTAAAATTGATACAAATGGCCTTTATTAAAATCTGACAATATGCACTTTAACCACATGTGATTTTCTTCTATTACAAATCTCAAATTGTGGAGTGCAGAGGCAAATAAATAAATAATGGGTCTTTGTTCCAAACATTATGGAGGTCACTGTATATAAAGAATTCATATTTATTGTCAATCACAGGGTACTGACATCCGTTTTACCCACTGGAATTGCATTATGGCTTAGAATGCAACTTTGTGGGAATTAAGATTAGTATAACATCAAACTAGCTAGATCCAACGCACAAGAGGTCCCAGGTGAGATAAAACAAAAAGGATCACTATTTCTGTTTATGTGAACAGTGAACAATTGCTAAACACAGAATTAAAAAGGAGTACTAATTATGTTATTTTCTCAACCCCAAATCATTAAATTACAATAGGTCACAAACCAACATTAAAAACACATATTTAAACAACATTTGGCAGGTATGTATGTGGATAGGAAAAGTTGACGGACATGGACGTAACAAGGCCAGATAGGACGAGCGCAGATGGGGCATCTTTGTCTACATGGACAAGTTGGGGCGAAGGGCCTATTTCCATGCCAAATGGAAACGACAAACCAATACTTCAATATTTAACATGCAGTTCTGCTCATAATGTTCCTCTCCACCAATGCCACAGGACCTATTAAATGCTCCCAGCAATTTCAAATGCTGCTTGATTAGTTGAGCATCACCAATTAATATTTATTGTGCATTGGTATTTTACATTCCAACAAACAATACAATGAAAGCTGGATATTCGCAAATGAGACAGAAAAGCTCCTGCATCGCAGTAAGTTATACAAGGATTATTGGCAGAGATTCCAAATAATAAGTGCATTGAAATTGTCAGGCAGGCAGGATCTTGCAGCTGCACAGATCGTTGATTCAACACAAATGCATTTGTCATACTGCAAGGATGGCCTGACTGGTTAATGTATTTAGAATCTTTGAAGTATAAAGATAAGATCTTGGAACATTTCAAGTCCAAAATACACATTTATTTTAAGGCATTTAATTAATATAATCAGCTCCAGAAATATTTTTCTACCCAGTGTTCTCCTTTCTTGGCAGATTCTGAAAAGTTAGGTGCAGCATCACTAACCTTCGAGGGAAAGCTAAAAAACCCACTATTTCTGAGAAAATGACCGACCATGATTATCTTTATCCGAAGGTGTGACCCAACAACTGCTTGAGGTGCTGTGAAATAAATTATACCTCTATCTGAATTTTACTTCGGAGTCACGTGAGTGACTACGTGAAGAAGCCCGCCTGGCGCTTGATCGGCATTACGTCGACGCTGTCGGTAGGGAAAGAGCAGCTCCAACACAGCGGTAAGGAAACGGCCCACAGGTAAGTAAATTACTTTTACTTCCAGGGCGTTTTTAAAACGCCGTAGGCTGGTGGGTAAACCAGGAGGAGTTTAAAAATAAAATGGAAAAAGTTAAAAATCACGGGTAAAATGTGCATCCCGGGGTGTAGAAGAAAAATAGTCGGGACAGCAGATTATTGCGGAGCAGGTTCCAATACCGGTGGCCATTGAAATACCCGTTAGTGAGCCTTTTGTTGCTCCACAAACAGAAACCACGGAGGAAAACCCAGTGCCTAAAAAATGTAAAAGAGAATCTGAAAGGCCTGTGGGTTCTGATGAATCTGATTCTGAAAGTCCTCCAGAGAGAAAAAAGCCTTATGGCTTAGAATGGAATACAAATGGAGAAAATACTCCAAACAATAATCAACCAAGGTCTAAAAACCCAGAATATTCCCAGGCAGCCACTGAGGGGGTTCCATATCATGAATATGGTGCCAATTTGAATTGGGAATTTGAAACTCCAGAGCCTTGGATTGGGCTGGAGAAAATCCTTGAGCAAAGTGTCAGGAGTACCAGCGCTGCATGAGACTGATCCTGAAGGTGGTGATTTCGGTCATGAGTACCCACCACAATACAAAAATATTGTTCCAGGTGTGTCTGATGTGGCACAAAGTTTTCTATACCTGGAGGAGGCGGTGAGGCCATGGAAGAAACCTGGCGGCCAACATAAATTATTTGGTCTCTCACCAGCTTCAAGAAGCTGTTATGGTTGATACAGCAGAATTATTATACCTCACTGAAGGTACCTACGGGAAATTCAGCTTTTTGGCACCAATGTCATCAATGATGCAGGCGCAGGAAATCTGATTTTGGCTGGGAGAACTGCTTTTGGAAAGCAAGTGGAAGATTGTGGAATGACCAAAGTTCAGAAGGATATGTTGGCATTATTCTGCAACTCAATATTTAAGACTAATTGTATGAGGGAGATTGGCATTTGGCCTATTTTACATCCAAGATTTGCAGGTTTGTGCAGATCAAGCAATGTTCAAGCTCCTGGTTATTCGTTCGGAGAAAATCTGTTTAAATAATTAAAGAGGTTGATAAAGAGGTAAAGACTATTGACCTCATGAAACCCTTCGGTTTGGCCAAAGAAAGGGCCGGTCAAACAAGAAGGGGATTTTGATTTGGAGCTGGAACAAGCCGAGGCAGGAGTATGGTAAGGAAATATTACCAAGCAGCACAGCCGAATGTTACCCATATGTTGGGAGAAGGAGACCACCACGTCCGGTTGGAGAGGTACAAAAACTTTGTCCTATTACAGAAGAATCTTTGGATGAACCTCAGATTGGTGGTAGTTTATAAATGTTTTATGATAAATGGGACTGTATAACATCTGACCGTGCTATATTAGGTACTGTCTTAGGATCAACCATTGATTTTGTAGTTGGTATTGATCCACCAGGACAGAATAAGCCTAATTGTATTTGGTGTTTTTGTATTTGGAAAAAATTCAAATTGATAAAGAAGTTAAGAATTGGTGTAAAAAAGGAGGTATCGAGAAATCAAGTGAGGATCCACAACAATTTGTATCAAATATTTTCCCCAGACACAAAAGAAGATGGGGGTTGTAGAATCATTTTAGACCTCACACTTTTAATACATTTGTCCAGAAGGATGCATTTTATTCAGTACCAATTCATCATCACATTCGCAGGTATTGAAATTTAATTGGATTGGACAGCTGTGGTAATACAAAGCATTACCTAATGGATTAAGCTCAGCTCCTAGGTTGTTCACTAATTGTTGAAACCAGCATTTGCACTGCTCAGGGCACAAAAACACATCGTTATGGCTTATCTAGATGACATTTTAATTGTCAATGCTAATCAGGAGTCAGCTGAAAAATCAGTCTCGGAGACTACAAGCCTGTTTGTAAGGCTAGGTTCCTGATTCATCCACTAAAATCTAAAGTTACAGCCATCCCAAACTATTGAATATTTGGGGTTTGTGATTAATTCAGTTACCATGTTAGTAACTTTACAAATAGACAAGATTGTTGATATTACAAATTTTTGTTGGTGCTTTATTGACAAACCTTATCCCTCCATCCGAGAAGTTGATAATGTTATTGGGAAGTTACTAACAGCATTCCCTGCAGTAGAATTTGGTCCACTGCATTACCAAAATCCCAAAAAGGGTAAAAACACAAGCTAATACAGCGAGCAGGCCATTTTGTTGGGCCCATGCAATTGCCAAAGGAAGCTTTATTAGAATTGTATTGATGGATTGAGAATGTTCCACAAGCTGTTAAAAACATTTTGGTTCAGCAGCCAGCAGTGATTTTGCAAGCTGATGCAAGTTCTCTCGGATGGGGTGCTACAGATAATGATACCAGCTGTGGGGGCAGATGGACTGTCCAAGAGGATGTATTCTCCAAACATATGGTATAAATTATTTGGAGTTACTGGGAGCATTTTATGGATTAAAAGCTTATTGTTCTACTATGAAGGATTTGCATGTCCAATTACAAGTAGACAATGCCACAGCTGTGGCATATATCAATCACATGGGTGGAGTAAGATCATTATCATGTGATCATCTGGGTAACCAGGTGTGGCTTTGGTGTATTGGTAAGAATATTCGGGTTTCAGTTATTTATCTCCCGGGGGAGACAATACTGTGGCAGACGTAAGATCACGAAAATTTTAAGACAATACAGAATGGATGTTAAATCCAAAAAATTTCTAAAATATTGTCAGTCGGTTGGCGTACCGGACATTGATCTGTTTGCATCTAAATTTAATCACCAATTGCCCAAATACGTGTCTTGGGAACACGATCCAGGGGCAGTAGCGGTGGATGTTTTCTCGCTACACTGGGGGAATACGTTATTTTATGCCTTTCCCCCATTCTGTCTGATTGGGCAATGTCTCAATAAAATAGAGCAAGAAGCTGCCAAGGACATTTTGGTGGGGCCAAATTGGCCTACATAGTCATGGTTCCCGTCGATGCTTAAAATTATTATTGAACCATGTATGATGATTCCTAGTTGCAACAATTGTTGATACAACCAGTGACAAAAGAAATTCATCCATTGCATGATCATATGAATTTGTTAATCTGCAGCTTCTGACCAGACCATTGCAAGAGCTTGGACTGTCGGATAGGACCATGGATGTTATAGCTGCAGCTTGGAGAAATAGCACTTAAAAACAATATATGTCGCATATAAAGAAATAGGAAGTCTTCTGTAGACAGTCAAAGATGTCTTTATTATACTGCAAACATATCAAATGTATTGGCGTTCCTTGCTGGGTTGCATTTTGATGAGCACTATAGTGCCATTAATAGTGCTCGTAGTGCTTTGTCGTCCTATTTAGGACAAATTTCTGATCGAGATTCAATTGGGTCTCACCCATTAAATATCCCGGTTCATGAAAGGAATTTGAATAAAAATCGTCCCAAGCCCAGTGATACAGAAATTTGGGATGTTAGCATTGTTCTCACTTTGCTTAGGCAATGGACTCCAATTACTTCAATGTCTTTACAAAGGTTAACATTCAAGGTAGTAATGTAATGGCATCAGTGTCAGCTCAGAAAGTACAAACTTTGCAATTGTTATGGTTAGATTGCATGCATGTGGCTTCAGATAACATTGTGTTTTATGTTTATGATCTGACCAAACAAAGCAGACCAGGAAAAACTGGAGTCAAAGTAATGTTTAAAGCATATCCTGTCAATTAAACACTGTGGATAGTTAAGCATTTAACTAAATATATTGAAGTTAAGTTATCATTGTACCACTGCTGACAAATTCATTCACTTGCACTTTGTGTGCAATGTGACGAATAAAACAGATTGATTGATTGAAGTAATCAAAATCTCCGAGGTGCTGAGACAGCGTTACTGATAACGCACAAAAAACCACATACAAAAGTTGCAGTTCAAACCATTTCTAGATGGTTAGAACAGGTTTTGGATTTACCAGGAGTGGACTGATGTGTTTAAGTTTCACTCCACTAGGGCTGCAGCTGCGTCCGCTGCAAAGTTACAGGATGTACCACTTGATAAAATTTTAGAGGCCGCAGGGTGGTGTAAAGAAGGAACTTTTTCAAAGTTCTATGATAAACCTGTTGTCACGGTGCCAGGATTTGGACACGCAGTGTTGGGTTCGCTTTAAATGCTTGCTTTGTTTTATATTATCGATTTATGTTATCATTTGATATCATTATCACTTTTGTTGAAATATTTTCCCCTGGGTAGAGGGGTTATTTAAAAAATTGTTCTGTTTGTGATTAAAAGACTTATTACATAAATTGAAACAATGTTTTAAAAATATTATTTACTCGCTACTGTATTGACTAAACAGAGTGTCGTATGGAATGAATCTACGACATAAAAAACACAGAGCTTTAAAATCTTCACGTAGTCACTCACGTGACTCCAAAGTAAAATAGTAAGATTAAACGAGAACTTGCCTGTTCGAAGTTTGATCTTTATTTTATGAGGAGTTACGATGAGGGATTACGTGCCCTCCGCTCCCAACCCTCATAATATAATGTGCCCTCCGCTCCCAACCCTCATAATATAAATGATCATCTGGTAGTTCTAGTCTATGTTGAGTCTTACTATCTTACTCCGGCTATTGGTTCTGTGTTTTTCATGCCGCTGCTTTGAAGTATGCCGATCAAGCGCCAGGCGGGCTTCTTCACGCCTCATCGTAACGCCTCATAAAATAAAGATCAAACTTCGAACAGGTAAGTTCTCCTTTAATCTTACTAGTAATTTACAAATTTACCCTTTTCTAGCTAAAGTATTTAACGATATCTAATGAGAGCTTGAATCGCCAACTACAACTTCAAGTTTCCAATGCATTTTATAACTGTATTGAGCTATATATTTTGTTGCTCAAATCGGATTAAAACCAATTGCATGTCCGAAAGATTAACCAGAATACGAGAACACATTATACATTTTGTAAACCCCAAATCTATGAAATGCTCAGAGAGGTGTCAAGATAGGACTTTATTCCTTGGTAGGCAGGAGACCAAGGATTGACCTTATAAAGTCAAGAATGATTTGTCAGATGCCCTGAAATTGAACATATCTTCCTTGCAGCAGCAGCACCGTAGGTTTGTAATTACAATACACAACCGATAACACACAAACAAAAAAAAAATCATAAGGGGAAGATAGGGTGAATGTCGTCTTTTGCTTGGGTGGGGTAATCAAGAGCCACAGGGGGTATGTTTAAGGTGAGGGGAAAGATTCAATAGAACCAGAGGGGAACCATTTTCACTCAGAGGGAGGTGGATATATGGAATGAGCTGCCAGAGGAGGTAATTAAGGCAGCTACTACAAATAGCATTTAAAAGACATTTAGAGTTATATGGATAGGATAGGGTTAAGAGGGATATGGGCCAAACAGGCAAATGGGACTAGTTTAGATGGGGCATTTGGTCAGCATGGATGAATTGGCTGAAGGGCCCGTTTCCATGCCGTATGATCATGTGACTCAGATCTTCATATAAAATTGATATGAAAGTGAATTCCGCCCTTACACTTTACTCAATTTAGCAGTAACAGAGTTAACCAAGGCATACATCACTGCAGACAAGAACTGGTCTGGTCAGTCTCCCGTACGACGTTTACCCTGTTTGGAGATTTATTCCGATTTTGAAGATACATGATAGTTTGGAATCATGCCAAATATATTCCTGCAGACTTACATATTTTAATTTATGAATCAACAAATGCAGCTTCAATTGGCCAGCATAATCTCCACCTAAATGCATTGAATCACTGTGCTTTCAAAGAGGATTAATTGTGCAAGATGTTGGATCAACACTTCTACAAAGTGTACTTAAAATGCTACACATGTAGACAAAATAATCCTTTTGCCAGTGCTAGTTTATAAAACTAGCACTTAAGAGGGAATGGTTTTGTGCCTGCCAGTTCTTGGAGCAAAGCTGCATTAAACTGCTCAATGCACTGAATGTTTCTCAGATACCACATGGAATAAATAACAGGTACCAACAATAAATCACCACTTGCACAATTAGCCAGCAGCTCCATACCTGCTTTTTACTTTTCATTGAACGCTCTGGATAACTAATTAACTTGTTATGCCAATTAAATAGAGTTTACCATATGAAAGCACCAGATTACAGAAAGGCTGACAGCTAGCCCAAATATTTTATGATAAATGTTCAGCACTAATAGCAGACGAATCGGAGAATGCAAAAGCATAACCATCAAGCATCAAGATAAACAGAAAAAAGGGTATATATGCAATGGAAACAGAAGATTCTGGAAATAGTTCGAAAGAGCTCGCAGCTCAATTCCACGCTCCAAAGAATAAAGTCCTTGGCTGCCCAGAGCAACAATTAGATATATAGTTCGGAGTTCAGCTCTGAAGTTTAGGCTTTAATGAAAAGTTATTTGTTTCTCTCGACATTGATGCTGATTGTACAATTGAATACTTCCATCATTTTCCCTTCTTTCGAGACTTCAAAAGACAATTATACCATTTGGGATACTGTCACAGGGGATGGGCAAAGCAGCAGCAGTAGCCAGGCCCGTTATACTAGGACTGCATCTGAGACACATTGGGGAAGGGTGAAGACAGAACAGGGGCAGTAGTGTTAGGATACTCAATAGTTAGGGGGTAGACAAGAGAATCATTGACCACATTTGAGACTTTAGGATGGTGCGGTTTCTCCCTGATGCTAGGGTCTAGGTTATCCCTGAGCAGAACATACTTCAGGGAGAGCATGAGCAGCCAGAGGTCGTCATGGACACTGGCATTAGTTGCATATGTCGAAAAAGGGATGACGTTCTATATAGTGTTGTATGGGGAGTCGGGCTAAAGGATAAAAGCAGGGCCTTGAGAGTACTCATTTCTGGATTACTCATAGTGCACCATGTTAGTGAGTGTTGAACTACGAGGAAAGGACAGATGCATGGGTGGCTGAAGAGTTGGTGATGGGGGAGGGGGGGGGGAAAGAGACATGTAGACCAGTGGGATCTCTTCTAGGGCAATAATTATTTATACAATATAGGTGAATTGCATGCGAGTTGGAGAGAGCCAATATCTTGGCAGGAAGATTTGCTAGAACTACTGGTGAGGGTTTAAACTAGATTGGCAAGGAGAGAGGGCGTAATGTGGGATCCAAAGCAGTAGTGAGGGAAATGAGAGGCTAAAGTTGATAGTGAAATCAACTGAGCAAATTCAGTAGACATGACAGGCAGTAGCACAGTAGGGAGCAAAGAAAGACTGTTGGGGTACATTTTATTTATTTCAATGCAAGAGGCCTGAAAGTTAAGGTGATGGGCAAGGTGCTCAATGGATAGTTCTTCCCAGTTTTATTCTGTGGAGAAAGCCAGAAAGACCAGCTAAATGTGGAAAGTTAAATGCCCAGGGGAGAGCCAGCATTGCAGTTGAAGAGTTGCTGAACATCTGTAAATGTACAAAGGTAGACAAATGTCTAAGGCCTAATCAGATATATCTAATAACATTGCGAGAAGCTAGAGAAGGCATTATTGGATTTCTAGCACAGATATCGTTAGCCACTGGTGAGATGCCAGAAGACTGGAGGGTGGCCTTCATTTAAGAAGGAAAATTTACAAAGAAAAACGTGGGAACTATAGATCAGCAAGCCTAACATCTGGGGTAGGTAATCACTGAGAGAAGATTCTGAGGGGTAAGATAGAAATGAATTTAAAAAGTTAGAGATCTATTAGGGGTAGTCAGCACTGCTTTGTAGCTGGGAGATTACAATCAGATTTTTCGAAGAAGTAACATTTATTTTGATCTCATGGCAACTAATGGCAAATAAATTATGGGCGATTTGAGGCCATTTCTTTATGCTGGAGATCAATTATCCTGCACTTTAAAATTATGCTTCAAAATTGTTTCTTGGAAACTACCAATGCTTTGTTTGGGCAGGAAATGAAGGCAAGGTACACAAAACAATGAGGGAGAGAAAGACTAACGAGTGCAGAGTGCACATAATCTTTTCTAATTCTTCCCCTCATCTTATTCTACCAGCTATCTCCACTCTACTCCATCAGTCTGAAGACCTAAAACATAGCTTGTTCATTCACCTGGGGGCGCCGTCCAGTTGGTATGGCTGCCCAGCCAGCAGCTGTCTGTTTTTTAACTTCTTTCTTTTATTTTTTAGTGAGTTTTAGTGTTTTGTTTTGGAATTCTAGTCTTTTTTATGTGGGAGGTGGTGGACCCCTGGAGTTTCCTGAGGGAACCGCCCAGAACCTCGGCTTCAGCAGTGGCTCAGCGCTGGAGCACCATCGGGGAGCGGGCGATACCTTGCCTGGGTCGCCGCGCTGGAGCTCCAGAATGCTGAGACCGCAGATAAACATTGCGGAGCTGCGGGACTGTGGAGCGGCCAGCTGCGGGCGGCAGAGCTGAACTTTAACATCGGGAGCCCGGGATCTCTCGGTGAGATCGCCAGTTGTGGAGCTACATCCGCTTCGGAAGCCACGGACTCCGGTAGGAAAGCGGCCGTTCCAGGTTTCCCAAGCCGCTGTGAGGACTCTCCCGACGCCGGAGCACCAACACCCGGCGAGAAGGCCCAAAACATCAGGCTGCCGTAGCACCGACTGCGGAGGCCTCAATAGGCCCGACTATGGGTGGACTTGGGGATGGGACTGGACTTTGTACCTTCCCCCACAGTTTTGAACCATTGTGGGGGGGATGTTTTTATGTTCATTGTTAATAGTCTTATCTTTATCTGTGTGCTGCATGGCAAGTCAAATTTCACTACACCAACTGGTGTATGTGACAATAAATGTCCTTTGTCTTTGTATTATTTGGATGTTTCACTCATTTATTGCAGAGAAAAGGCACCACCTTGTGGCATAGTAGTTATTACACACCTTGCTTCAATTTATCTAGTAACATTAATTCTAATGAAATTAAGATGCACGCCATTTATCAATACAATACAATTTATTTGTTGTCATTTGAACCTCATTGAAGTTCAACCAAAATTTGGTTTCTGCAGTCATACAACAAGAAAAGAACCAAGACGCAACACAATTTACACAAACATCCATCACAGTGAATCTCCTCCTCACTGTGATGGAAGGCAAAGACTTATCTCTCCCCTGCACTCCCCATTCTCCTCCCGATGTCAAAGTCAAAGCCCCCGGCGGGCGATGGTAAATAAGTCCCGCGGCCATTAAGGCCGTGCCGGGCGATGCAAGGCCACGTTCCGGGTCTTGATGTTGGAGCCCCCGGCGGCGCTAGCAAGTCCAACGGCCATTAAAGCTGCGCCGGGTGATGTAAGGCCCCGCTCCAGGTCATTTTCGGGACATAGACTAGTGCTGCACAGGAATAGACCTACAATGTCTGTGCCGAACATAATGCCAAGACCAAACCTCATCTACCTGTCACTATTATATCTGCCTCCTCCACCACCACCTCTGGTAGCTCATTCTAGACATTCAATTTGGTTTTTTTTTTAAACTTGCCCCACAACTCCTTTAGACTTTTCCCCTCTCACCTTAAAGCTATGCTCATTAGTGTTGGGCATTTCCACTGGGAAGAAGCATCTGACTCTATCTATAACTCTCATAATACACTTTTTTGCAGGCCTCCCC
This sequence comes from Raja brachyura, assembly GCA_963514005.1. Next base: position 62,796,909 of record OY740787.1, read on the forward strand.
TCAATGGCTGGTGTTTCAGTGGAAACAATTCAGAAACAGAGTTCACATTTTTGATGCTCTATTTCTTTGAATAACAGATAGTGGTTTTGATTAAACTATTCCCATTTAAACTACTCTGAATCTATAACATATTTTTAAATTATCAATTTAATGCACAATCATTTAAAAAACGATTTAGTCAATTCTGCCTTATCATTGGCTTTCCTTTTTGTTAATTTCAAATCATCTCTTCCCACCAGTTCCCACTTAAAATTGGTCACATCTGTAAAATATTCAGCTTCTGGGCAAGGTTTGCAAACCAGAAATATGAACCATTTCTCCCTTCTGCCTCAGGATTTTCTGTTCATACATAAGAAACTTATGTTGCACATTTGGGTAACATAAATGACCATTAAAGTCTCTCTAAATATATATGCTCAAAGTAAAAAACAATGCACTCCCTCAGTCTATGTAGTTTGGTGCTTATAATGCTTAAGAGCCTGATGGTTGTAGGGAAGAGACTGTTCCTGAATCTGGGCATTACAATTTTCAAGCTCCTCCACCTTCTTTCCAATGGCAGGAGTGAAATGAGAGTGAGGCCAGGGCGGTGTGGGTCTCTGATGATACTGGCTGCTCTTTTTGAGGCAGTGACTCCTTCCTGTAAATCCCTTTGATGGCAGGGAGATCTGTACCCATTACGTACCAGGCAGTGTTCCTGCCTCCTCACAGCTCAATCCAGATACCACTTACACTTGTAAAAAAAATCCTTCTCAGATTCCACACCCCTCCCCATGTCCTCTCTCTCTCTCTCTCTCTCGTTAAACTTGTTTGCTAACGTTATAATTTTAGACACACCTACAATGAAAACAGTCACTGCTTATCTACCCTATCAATGCCTGTCATGCCACCCCTCAGCATCCTATTGTGCAGAAAACCAATGTAGTCTAATGATTCTATCCTAATTACTCAGTCCAGGAAACACGTTCATGAATGTTTCCTGCACTCTCTCTAGCTTAATCACGTCCTTCCTATTGGTGGCGACTGGAATGCACACAATACCCCAAACGCAGCCTAGCCCTCTAAATAGAACTAAACTAATAATACTCCTGTGAGTAGTCTTAAACATTGAGATGAATTGTACACAGTATACCCGGGCTTCATCATACATGCTTGCCTTGTTCAAAAACAGTGTCATCAGACTCACTCAAACATGTTGAGAAATGTTTCGACAAACAGACACGGAGAGAGTCATACTGCCTATCACATTATAACATCAATATTCATCCATGCTCGAGTCTTCCCAATACAAGTTTGACATACTCGCACTTTGCCTATTTTCCATATTTACTGTGGCTGCTTTTATCTGCTCTCTTTTCCCTCTCATACAGGTATTTATTAAAGATTTGCTAGTGGATTTATGCTAGTAAAAATAATTAGTTCATTTACATGATGCATAACATACTGCAGATGTATATAATGGTAGACAACATACTATAAAGAAAAGGTGGCCTCATGTTATACACTTAAACTCAACATTGCATTTCAGGTCTGGAAAACTATACAACTCTATTTAAAAATAAATATTTTTGCCAATTCATTTCCATAAAGTTTTATCATTTTACTTTAGTCATCGTTTGTAGTTTATTCCTTACCTACCAAATGGACATCACTGGAAAGGCCAGCATTTATTCCCTATCTCTAATCACCATGAGACATGGTGGCTGTCTTCTTTTATTTTCCCCATCTGAGATGTCTTATTAATTTTAAAGCAGATTTCAATTCTCATTTCAAACAGGAAAACTTGCAGCGGTGGCAGGAATTATAGAGGCTCCAAAAGGCTAAGAGAACAATGAAGGGATTTGAAATGAATATTGAGAGCCTTTTGCTAAAAAAAGTCACCTGGGTTGAGTAGGGAGACCCATAGTGGTGGGAACTGTCCGAACAACTTATGAACAGATTTCTGCCTCTGCACAAGTTACAAATCTCTCTATCGAAAACGAAACATTAACTTACTGTGTATCCACTGTTCCCAACCCTTTACCCAAATGTTCAATGCCAACAGAAATTTGGCAGGAAGGAAATTTGGTGCTAGTTCCATCTTTAAATCCAAATCTACCACAATTTTTAAATAGTTCATCTTCCTGGGTAAGTTGAGCTTTACCTATTCTGCCACATTAAAAAAAACTTCAAATGTACACAACATTCTGAAGTTAAGTTTTTTGGAAAAGGCTCATCTCCACATCTTGGCTTTTCTATACAATACCATTTGTTTGCCTTTCAACTAGACAACTTCCTTTAACATCACATAATTCCTTAATCTACTTCTACAACTCCAATTCTCTGGGATCGTTCCATCAGCCAAAGATTAGCTATGGTCAGTCTCTTCTATTTTTCCCTTGTTTATCTCAATATTATAACATACTCTTTATCCACATGATATTAACTCTGTTATTATTTTTCTATTACGTTTCCACACAGAACTCAACATGTGAAGTTTTTCTTCATATTATGAAGGAAAAAATCATAAATATCACCAACATGTCTTGCACTGCCACATTATTCAGCTCTCTCATTGATTCCGGACTATCTGCCCCTTTGTCATTAAACACATTACAGTCTTGCCTTCTTTCTCTGTCCTTTAAACTTTCTGCAGAAATTAGCTCCCAGTGCTAAAAGTTTCCAGTTTCCAAAAAGTTGGAGTAACTCAGCAGGACAGATAGCATCTCAGGAGATAAGGAATGGGTGAGGTTTCGGGTCGAGACCCTTCTTCAGACTGTGCCGCTGAGTTACTCCAACATTTTGTGCCTAACTTCGGGTTAAACCAGCATTTACAGTTCTTTCCTATGCTTTACTTTTCCATGTCTTATGTTAACCCTCATTAATTGAGGAGCACTAGATATGGGAGCTGCTTTCCTCCCCTTGTGCATCACTCTTTTTGGATAGAAAAAGACAAACCAATATCGACCCATGAATTCAATGAGGAATATACTATAATTATACTTCAAAAGGATTCAATGAGTTACAACCCCATCGCAAGTCTTAAGTTAAAAGCCAAAAATTTGTTCTTAATATGATTACATTTTAAGTGACTCTGAAGCAAGAATACATGTTGGTATCACGTGAGAAATTGTTTTGGGGAACCTAAAGAGAGCAAGGGAAAAGATTGATTTGGAACATTCCAGATGGTCAAATACTAAGTACAGGTCCATCACTGATTTTCCAGCAACTGGTGTGGCATCGCCATTAATCGGGACAAAATTACAATAACACACTTGAAATCCACCTCAGAAGGCCCCCAAAAATTGTGGTGCCTAGGCTGGGTGAGACCTCATCAGGACTTCCACGCCAATCTGCGGGATGAATTTTCCCCCTGCGGCAGGGCTCTGGAACTGGGGCCCAGCCAGTGCCTGCAGAACCATTCCCACAGTTGCCTTCAGAGGCCAACTCTGTGGGCTCCCCAGAGGCAATGGGTCCAGTATCATTGGACTCCTCTCATATGCCATGACTTGGTCTGACAAAACAGAAGGGTTTTGGAACCAAGGGTACCGGAAAAACGATGGTGAATCTGTACATGAAACAATGAAAGTCATAGACCTTGAATTATGCCAAAGTCTGGCCCAGAACTTTACCAGGCAATCAGCAAGTTAGCATTAAAAATTCCAATACAAAATCCATAATTAAAAAATTATAAACGAGTTACCTAAATCGAACAGGTGATAGTGGTGTTGGTGGAAACATCCCAGGTTCAAATGAATCAAAATACGTCAACGTCCATGAGAAACTGCAGCATGACAATCCAGCTATCAAGGCCAAAATCAATGAACTCCAAATGCCTGAATGAAATAAACTGGAAGTAAATTTCAGTTCAGCAACAAACAGACAATAACAATGTCATGTGTGGTATTAACTGAAAAGGGAGATTACCCAAAATTCCAGTGTTGATATCAATCTCACGGTTTTCTTTCTCCCAACTCAAATCTGTAACCACAATTCAGAACACAATAAGATAACAATTATTTAACATTCCTTACCCGCTGAGCTACTCCAGCACTGTGTCTATCTTTGAGCTAGTCTCTGTTCAGATTTGACTATGTAAGGGATTGAACAGGCTAGATGCAGGAAAAATGTTCCTGATGTTGGGGGAGCCCAGAACCAGGGGTCACAGTTTAAGAATATGGGGTAGGCCATATAGGACTGAGATAAGGAAAAACGTTTTCAGTCAGAGAGTTGTGAATCTGTGGAATTATCTGCCACAGAAGGCAGTAGAGGCCAATTTATGGATGTTTTCAAGAGAGAGTTAGATTTAGCTCTTAGGGTTAACATAATCAATGGATATGGGGAGAAAGCAGGAACGGGGTACTGATTTAGGATGATCAGCCATGATCATATTGATTGGCGGTGCTGACTCGAAGGACCGAATGGCCTACTCCTGCACCTATTTTCTATATATCAAGTAGTATTACCATAAAACATAGGTGCAGAATTAGGTCATTCAGCCCATCAAGTTTGCTCCACCGTTCGATCACGGCTGATCTATTTTTCCCTCTCAACCCAATTCTCCTGACTTCTCGCCATAACCTTTGACATTCTTGCTAATCAAGAACCTATCAGAGACAGCAGTGGCGCAGCGTTAGAGCTTTTGCCTTTTAGCGCCAGAAACCTGGCTTTGATCCTGACTATGGGTGCTGTCAGTACAGAGATCATACATTCTTTCTGTGTCTGCATAGGTTTTCTCCAGGTGCTCCAGTTTACTTCCACACTCCAGAGACGTACAGGTTTGTAGGCTAATCGTAAAAATTGTAAGTTGTCCCTACTGTGTAGAATAATATTAATGTACAGGGTGCTCGTGGGCCCAAGGGTCTGTCTACACATGATATCACTTTACAAAAGTCAATCTCTACTTCAAAATACCTAAATGACATGAATTCATGAATTAAAATAAATTCAACAGATTCACCAGCATCTGACTAAAGAAATTACTCCTCATCTCCATTCTAAGGGTACGTCCTTTTATCCTGAGGCTGCGCCCTCTGGTCCTAGACCAGTTCTCTGTGGATGTTATCAGGCGATGCAACAACCTTTGAAGATGATGTACACGATTGCGAGAAGAAATGCCACGAAGGACAGCAGCACGATGCAGCAGAGCATTGAGCAGAGGCGGGCCGGCCACTTCTTGCTGCGGGAGTCGAGGTGAGCTGGCGAGGGGGCGAGCAGGCGGCTTCTACCCACCACCTCCTCGGTGTTGGCGCCACCCTCGTCCTCCATCCGATCTGGCCTCAGCTTGTAGCTCAGATGGTCTTCAACATCTTCTTCTTCCTCTTCCTCCCAGGCCACGGGAGGAGCGGATCGCTTCACCAAGCGGGGCATGGAGGTGTAAAACAAAGATCCTATAGCGGAGGATCGTCGGTGTAAAAGTTAACGCCTGAGATGAGAGCGCGGTGGCGGAGGCGCCCAACCGCCGTGTCCCGCAACCTAACCTGCTGCTGGTTTACGGGTGCGCCACCCCGCAACCTAACCTGCTGCTGGTTTACGGGTGCGCCACCCCTCCGGTCGACCGTCGCCCAATCAGGAGGCGGTCCGGCGGCCGGGCCGCCCAATCAGGCCGCGGGCTCGCCTGTGGTTGCGCGGGCGGGCGGGCGCGACCTCTGACCCTTGCTGCCGGGCAGCCAATGGGATGGCGCGTTGGTGCGGCGCGTCGCCAGGGCCGCGCCGCCGGAGCGGAGCCCTAGTGCAGCCGGAGCCCTAGTGGAGCCGAGTGGAGAACATGGTGAGTGCGGCAGGCACAGCCGGCGCGGCGCAGCGCAGCGCACGGCAACCCCGGGCCATTGTGAGAGCGGGGAGAGCCCAGTCCGGCCCGGCCAGGCCCGTCAGCATCAGGGCTCGGCTTGCAGCGAGCTACACAGCCCCGGCCCGGCCTCTCTCCCCGCTACTGCACCGCGTGTGGGAATAGGCGGGCGAGGAGGCCGCAGCCGAGCCCCCCCGGCTGCCCGCCCGGGATCTCCATCAATCCCTGACGGGTGCGGCTCTAAGCGGGTTAACAGGCTGCTCTCACGCATCTCTTAATGAATGAAACAAAATGTTGGTGTATGAATGTGTATGTGTGCGATGGCGGTGGAATATGAGTCGCTTTTTAACTTGATGGGGGTCAGGTCTCGCATAATAAACCCTTCTGTGCAGTATTTGTTTTTCTTTGCTGTTGATAGACGATGCACATCATTGGCCACGCAATGTGAATGCAATAACCCGTAGTGATCTTAGACTGGAGTAATTCCCTCTTTGCAGTTTGGCAGCAGATTATTGTATACTGTGTTCAAGATGAGTTGGTTTGATGAAAGATAAAACTAATGGCAAGTTAAAATGAATGAAGATAAATTGTATGTACTGTATATTCACTAATAAAGTTTGTGTACATATATAATCTTAACACATTGTGTACTGAATAGCCAAAAAGTCATAAAAGATACAACTATATGTATACTATATGTATTCCGTATATATGTATATAGAATAATATGTGTGTATGTCAGTAGGTATCCAGTACCAACTGATAGTTTTTTTTGCTTTAAATATATTTTACTTGCCTGAATTTAGAGAATGGCTCATTGAAGTACACCAAATTCTTGAGAGGCTAGATGCTGGGTGCCTAGGTTTGAGGATCAGTCTCAAAATAAGGAGTTATCAACATCCCAATGTAAGGACTGAGATAAGATGAAAACCCTGAAGGTTTGGAATCTTCTACTCGGGGGGAATGTTGAAATTCTGTCCTCGGAATTGGGGTTGACAGTTGTTGGGATATGTAGGAGGTCAAAAGATATAAATTTAGTGCAAGAAAGCAGTGATAAGTTTAAAGATCAGCCATAATTGTCTTATTGAATGGCAGAACAAACTCAGTTAGCTGAATGGGATCATCCTGCTATTTCTTGTGTTATTGCATTGTAATGTCTCTTTAGCTTGATATCAATATTAGTTGATTGCAGCTTTCTGGCTGTATAAAACATGTTTACATAATTGCAGAGTGTTATATTAGTTACGACTGTACATGTCAAATATAAATAACCATCAAGGAATCATACTAAAAATGAAGAGCTTCAGTATACATCAAATGTAGAATGCCAAGAGGATTTATACCCTTCAAAGTATAATTGTTCAGCCTGAAAGCCATCAGGCTCTAAAACCCCCGAGTGCAACATCTTGGATAATTTGAGTTTTTGCCTCTGCTGCTGTAACCAGGAGTATAGACTTGTCAACAGCTTCAAGATGTATGTTTAAATTATCTCTTACTTAGTTTAAATCAGTGGTTCCTTAGTTCATTTATAAGAAAGATCAACATATTATTTGGGTTGAATGTTTTTTTCCCATATGATTTTTATACAAATCTATGATTTAATTGAACAAAATGTTCATGATATGCTGCTGAATATCTTATATCCATATACAAGATCATCTGCAAAGATGACCAATTTGTATTAAATTCCTGAATCCAAGTCACAAGTCACAAGTATAAAATGCTAAGTGTTTATTTGACTTATCGTGGTGTGTCCATCTCAGTAATCATCTAAGCTATCTTGACATGATATTGCACCCCACTTTTTTTCTTTTACTGTCAGTACCTAAAATTCACCATCACTTTGACACTAGTCAATAGCTGGTTAAGGGCATTGTTTTCATCAACTTCTGGAAATATATGTGTAACTTTGTACGGGTTTCTACAGCCATTTAAAGTGTAGGTTCTTTAAATCGGGGAGGTGGTGGATTAGGTGTGATCTTTCACTTAATATTTTATTGGAAATGTAATTAAGTTCAATTGTTTTACTCATCTTATAGTAAGTACATGGTGTTGCTGATTTGTTGTGTTTTTGAAAAGAACCATATTTTGTTGACAATCTCCTCAAAGCTCCCTTTAGTTTCTAATCTGCTTGAAGCATGGTTGGGTTATATTCTTGGAGTGAGCACTGGTGTGCCATACCCACTCATCATCCAAATGAAACATTCCCTCATCTGGATATAAATAATCAAGGGCAAAGTATCTTCATCCCTCTACCCCACTGGTAAAAATCTTATCTGGGTGTTTAGATTTGGAGGTAAACAATTTGACCTATCTTGCCTTTGTGCAATAAAGATTCCCACAAAGCTGAAGCAAAATATCTTTCTCAGGCTCACAGTCCAGCTTAGATAAAATGTATTCACCTTTTATGATTTTTTAAATTTGTGTGCTTGGTTTTAGTTATTAGTGTGCTTGGGTTTGGTGATTGCTGTATTTGCAGTACCAAATCTCTGCTTTTACAGTTCCTAGTTTTTTCACCCCTGAAATAATTTGATTTTGTTTTGTCTTTTTCTATTGTTCACATTCATCGCCATTTTGCTGTTTTGCACCTTGGTGATTGCGTAACACAATTTACTGTCCCTCTAAATTTAATGATGTGGAAGGTTTTAGATATATAGAGTTTTCTGTGTGTAAGAAAGAACTGCAGATGCTGGTTTGAATTGAAGGTAGACACAAAATGCTGGAGTAACTTAGCAGGTGAGGCAGCATCTCTAAGAGAGAAGGAATGGGCGACGTTTCGGGCCGAGACCCTTCTTCAGACTGATGTCGGGAGGGGGCGGGACAATGATAGAATGTAGTCGGAGACAGTAAGACTAGTGGGAGAACTGGGAAGGGGAAGGGGATGGAGAGAGAAAGCAAGGGATATCTGAAGTCAGAGAAGTCAGTGTTCATACCGCTGGGTAGCGAAATATGAGGTGCTGTTCCTCCAATTTGCGCTGGGCCTCACTGACAATGGAGGAGGTCCAGGACAGAAAGGTCAAATTAGGAATGGGAGGGGGAATTAAAGTGCTGAGCCACCGGGAGATCAGGTAGGTTGAGACTGACTGAGTGGAGGTGTTCAGTGAAACGATCGCCGAGCCTGTGCTTGAATGTAGAGAAATTGACACCTGGAACAGCGGATACAGTAGATGAGGTTGGAGGAGGTACAAGTGAACCTTTGTCTCACCTGGAAAGACTATTTAGGTTCTTGGATGGAGTCGAGGAGGGAGGTAAAGGGACAGATGTTGCATATCCTGCGATTGCAGGGGAAAGTACCTGGGGAGGGGGTGGTTTGGGTGGGAAAGGACGAGTTGACCAGGGAGTTTCAGAGGGAACGGTCTCTGCGGAAAGCAGAAAGGGGTGGAGATGGGAAGATATGGCCAGTAGTGGGATCTCGTTGGAGGTGGCGAAAATGTTGGAGGATTATGTGCTGTGTGTGACAGCTGATGGGGTGGAAGGTGAGGACAGGGGGGCTCTGACCTTGTTACGAATGGGGGGAGGGGCAGTAAGAGCAGAGTTGTGGGATATCGAGGAGACCCTAGTGAGAACCTCATCTATAATGGAATAGGGGAACCCCCGTTTCCTAAAGAATGAAGCCGCAGATGCGGCTTAGACTGAGGAAGTGGGAGAAGGAGATAGTCTTTACAAGAAGCAGGGTGGGAAGAAGTGTAGTCAAGATAGCTATGGGAGTCAGGTTTGTAGTCGATGTCAGTCAATAGTTTGTTTCTTGTGATGGAGACGGTCAGATCTTTAAATGATAGGGAGATGTCGAAGATGGTCCAAGTGAATTTGAGTGCAGGATGGAAATTTGTGGTAAAGTTGATGAAGTCAGTGAGTTCTGCATGGATGCAGGAGGTAGCACCAAGGCAGTCGTCAATGTAGCGGAGGTAGTGTTCGGGGATAGGGCCAGTGAACGCCTGGAAGTAGAGTTTTCTGCTGGCTTTAGGAATTCTGATCTAGGATTTATTGTTTCATTCTTTAGTCTGACTAAAAGTTCCATCTTATTTATATCCTTTGTATTTCTCTAGCTTTAAAGAGGATGGATGGGAAGTTTGAATTGTTATGCAGTTGTTATATAACCCTGGGTGAATTGTATCCTTGCATGATCTTTTAATTCTGGCACAATTAGGTGGCAGCCTTTTTGTCCACAGATACTTGCTCTTCAGAGGGCCCAAGTGGCATTGTATAGAGAACCCAAATAAAAAATATTATGCCTGAAGTAAGAGAGCTCATTGCTTAATTATTTTCTATGACATAGGTTGGTAACCAGCAACAAGGATGTAAGCTAAAGTTGAGATTTAATGACGAGTTGCCCGCTGAAGGGCTAAATGGATTGCTCTCACTTTGTGCACATTCTAATGATCTGTAATGCCCTATTTGTTTTGCAAGTAAGCATAGTTTGTTTAGTTACACTGCACTGATATGCAATTATGAATTTAAGACTTTTTAGACATTGATATTTGGATCTGCTGGATCTAATACAGGGATCTTCTAGATTTCCCGAAACTCCGGTTCTTGTGTGCTTGGTGAGACCCTGCTTAGCACAGGGCAAACTCTTACAAATATTATGGCAACCATTTCAGCCAGGTCCTTATGTTTCCATTTGACATTTGCATACTTTCAAAACTTATTGTAAATATTTTTTTCCTTTCATATTTAACAAAATCACAAAGGACGCAAATAATGCCATGCATTCAGGTTGACTAAATTAATTCAATGTGTCCATTACTTAAAACTTACTTCCTTCCCTCTTAATGAATGAATGGAACCACAGAACCTGGTTCAATTAGTTATTTTCTAGCAGTTATCCGGGAATAGTAGCGGGAATCCGGCACGCAGAAATTCTGAAATTCCTGGCTGTTATGGGAGGTGAAATGCAGGCTATTGTTTTGGTAGCAAGGCTGTTACAAAAAAAAAATTAAAGGAGTAAAATCCTTTTGGTTTGCCCTTGCAATTGGATTCATTATTAAGTAATTGTTAATACTGCAGAAAATACTGTTGTATTTGTATATTTTTTGGTTAATGCTATTGGTGGTTATAGATTTATGCTTCATGAATGTCTAGTACTTTGCAAGACCATTCTGAATTTGTGTGATGCAAGAGTACTTAAAAGGGACACCCAGCACAGAGACACTGCCAAATATTAAGTTCCATTCTCCAAATAATAAAGATATATGGATTAAAAGTTTGTAACTGTTCCTATAAATATGGGTTACTGCATTGCACTGCCTTGTACTGATTTTTTTAATTATTCTTACCCATGAGCTTAGAAATAGGCTGTAGTGTTACATTAAAGGTTATTTTGCAAATGCTAGAAATTTTGAGAAACAAAATATGCTGGAACTGCCAAGTCATTTACCATTGTTGCTTAACGTGTTGGTGTATTTTTTCCATTTAAGATGTTTTTTTATTCAGTTTTATTACATCGCAAAAGTTATAGGCCGTGAATATTGATGCAGTGGAAACTTGGAGTTATGCTGAATTGATTTGGTCACCTATCTATGGAAAATATATTTTTCGATCCATGTCCCAATCAGTCAAACCTGCTTTCGATGAGTTAGTTTTTGAGTAAGACCAGACAAATTTCTCATCAAGCATCCTCACGATTTGTACAATGCGAAAACAAAAGCTTACTCATCCAGTAATGTTGTCACATCACTTCCATGCTCGTTTAGTTCATTTTTGTGAATGTTAAACAGGTATCTGACATAGTCTTTTTCTATGCTGTACAGTCCATGGAAAACAATATTTGTTTGCGTTTTGTATGGTTTGATAAGTAGGATCTGTATTGGTAAAGATATAATTTGCCCTTCATTTCTAAAGAAAAAGCTGAATTGTAATGTGTACCATTTGTTGAACCTGTTTGAACTAGATATTATGGGTAAGGAGAGAGCTTGGATTACTTTCACCATCTCTTTTCCTTCAAATTTTTGAAATCTTATCTATTTGGAACTCCTAAAGTCCAGTTGGAATTTCATTCCAAGATCATACTATCAAAATGATAGAGGTCTAGTTTTCCTCTGATAAAGCTCTTGATTCGAGGTCCCAAAATATTTTTTCAATAAACTGAATATGCAAATATCTTTGAGTAGGGATGTTATACATTAAATCCAGGAAATAGTTTATTTCTGCTTTGTTAGATAAATCAGTTGCAGGTGCACTAAAGAATGATTGATCTTATGCAAGGATTGACAGCTTCAGTTGCACATAATTTTGAAATCTACAGCACTGATATTCATTGCTCAAATGTTAAAAAGGCAAGGGGATCATGCTTCCTAACAAACTGCTCATTATTACGAATAGCAATTTTTATTTCCCATCATGTTTGGACAGTCTTGCATTTCTCGCAATAGTTGAACACCTTGCAAAATATCATTACACCCGCTGCACAAGTTATCTTCTGGTCTAAGTCACGCCAGTCATCCGATCGCCATTTTGGATTGCCACGTTAAAATACATTGGTGTTGTGCCTGATTGCACTAAGGATAATTAGTATTTTGGCTTACTGTGTCAGGAACCACAGAGGCATCTAATTTATGAGCATCACGCAAACAATACAACATAATCAAACACATTACACTGAATCCAATTTAAAATATTTTGGTGACATGCAGTCTGTGGCTTTCAAGTCATACCATATTGATTGGTTTACGCACAAATGTGCATTATTGATCTTGTTTTGTTTTATATCAGTCAACATCAGATACATCAAATGGTCCAGGACAACCAGCATCTTTTGGAAATGCCCCTCCCATGATTCCACCACCATTTGTAAGTATTGATGCAAGGTGGTGTCAGCTGCAGGTGTTTCACTCTTTACTTTTATTTTGTAATGTTAATGATGAAAATATCCATGCTTTTCTCTTAAGATGGGACCGCCAGGTATGCCACCACCTTTTCCACCCATGGGCATGCCACCTATTGTCCAGAGACCACCGAATATGCCACCTTTGCCACCAGTTATGATGCCACCAATGATTCCTCCTATGGGTGGACCACCAATGGGACAGGTAACTTTTTTTTGTGGCACACTGTATCATCCACTTTTATGTTCTGGTTGGTCTGCAAATTCGTACATACTTTTAGCCCAAAATATAAATGTTTTAATCATTTTATTTATTTTATTATATTCTGAAGATGCCAGCAATGATGCCCCCTCTGATGGCAGGAATGATGATGTCTCGTATGCCAGCTGCCCCCATACAAGCAAGTGCACCTCCGGTAAAACATATTTGTTTTTGTGGTATTTGTTAATACCCTTAAATATCTAACGACATAGGAGCAGTTTTTTTTAGTCGCCATTCCATTACAACTCCCCCTCTTAGTTGTATACTTATTCACAGAACACCTGAGCCCACTTGTTAAAGTATTAAGTGAAATTACACTAAATATAGTTTGGCCATAGATTCATCTGACTCTTTGCAAATTTTTTTTTGCAGAAACAGTACATCTTCAGGGTACGTTTTAATGGGTGCGAAAAGATTTGGAACCATGGTTGGCGATAGCGATGCTTGGAGGCATTGTGCAAATGCCCTGAGTGACAGCTTCCCACTAATATTATTTCAATATTCGTTGACCCATAATGCCAAGATCTTCAGCTGAGTCCACTAAAAATAGCAATTCTAGTCATAATCTGTTTTAGCTATTGTGTATATTTCAAATAAGATAATTTATTTTTTGCATGGTTTGTGTAGCATATTTAACGAAACTGCTCTCTATCATACGCCTTGTCTTGTTTCGCTAACTTAAATTTATGAGAAATGCGCAATATAAAACTAGCCAGAAAGCAAAATCAAAACTGCAAGTCATGGAAATATGAAATAAAAACAGAAATTGTTGGAAACTCTCATCAGGTTAGGCAACATCAGTTGCAAAATAGATTATTTTTTTTCAAGGTGATACCCTTTCATAAAAATGTTTGATCATGAATTCTATTGAAAGGTTATCGCGCTGAGATATTAAATCTGTTCCACTTTCCAGTGATGTTGGCTACTCTGCTGTGTATATCCTGCATTTTTCTGCTTTTATAATGAAACTGGTACTTTTTTAACAAGCTCCCATAGGATGTAAAATCCCATATACCCTTGTGAGTTTTCTATTTATGCGATTTTTGTGTATTTTGTTTCCTTTTCAACCTCATTTTTAAAAAAAATTAATTAAGGCTCTGCTTATTTTTCGTTCTACTCATTGTGCTCATTGAATTCTTTTTAAAGAATTACGTACTATTTTATTTACTCATCAACTAATCAATCAGTTAATGTTTGGAGCTCTCCTGGTTAAATTGAAAACAGAAATTTAATCCTGGATAGTGTGGTGTTCCCTCCTTTGCTGTACCTAGGTTATTTGCAATTGCACAAAATGTGATTCTGCGGGCTATTTGAGCGCTGTGAGTTTAGTGTTGTGTGCATCAGTGCACATTTGTTATGTGAGCTACCCTAACTGCCTTCTTGGTGAGGGACATTAGCATGTATGTGGGTAAGACCTGCCTGAGGTAGGCTGAGTAAATTGGTTGTGTTTTCAATTGGCATACTAGAGCTGCCATGTTGAAAACCTTGCCGCCAATGGGTACACCCACTCAACCTCGCATATGTTCAGCACCAAGAAGGGCATGCCTCACAAAACCATACTGAGCAACCCTATTGTCTTTTGTAACTTGTACATTTGTTAACTGGCAAAAATGATTTTTTAAATTTTAATCTACTTCTTCCAACTTTTGGTACGTAAATCATCTATTACCAGATGATAATTGTTCATCATTGATTTCTCCTGGATGTTGCTTAATATTGGCAAGTGTTTGTTGCTTTCTCAACTACTATAAAGCTGTAAATATTTATAGAAAGTGGTGTGGCACATGCTGAGTGACTTTGGCATAACTTTAGTACCTCTGCTCAAAATGTTTATTTAGAAATATAGATAAAATAGAATGTAATCCTCTTGAAGTATGGCATGAATTGGGAAGATCAATGAAGACAGGCTGAGCAAGGTAGTAGGCGAAGGGATGAAGGCACATCTGCAGGAAGCTGTGTTCATCTAAAGTGCTTACGGTACAGTGTTTAATGGGAACTATGCAATAGACATTTGTGCTTCAGTGTGAATATCCTCGGTATAAACTGCAACTTCTGATGCCACAACTGCAACCTCAGAATAATATAAGGACTGTTGCAAATCGCTTTCAGAGTGCCCACTAGATTTTATGTATTTGGATTTTCTGAGCGCGAAATATTTGCACCATCCCACAGTCTGCATCCAATTTGTATTGAGGTGGACACAAAAAAGATGTTCAAAGCTGTTTTGAAACATTTTGCTCTCCAAGCAGAGAGCAGCAGGAAGAGGAACCATGTGGTTTCACCAAGAACGTGGGCTTCCCCGTTGTTCATGTGACATCCACTGCAGTATGGATGCTGCAAGTCTACTCTCAGGTGTACAGTAGCCTAGAATCTATCTGGTGTGCAACCACACACAACACATCACAATGGTCAGTGATAGGAGTCGGGCATCCTGGTGGTGGTCCGAGTGCTTTCTGCCACATCATCTGCATTTGGATCAAATCAAATCAAATTAGATAGCAACAAAGCGACGAAGCTGTTCGGTGGAAAATATGGCACAGGACTGTTGCACGTCTCCATGCAAGTGGGAAACACGCATGCAACAAATGTGACAGAATACTTCAGCGCCATGTTGAGATAATGCTTTTTCTGTCTGGAAAATTCTGGAGGAGCCCTGCAGAACTCTGCAGTACAAATGTCACAGTTGTCGTAGTCTGATGCGTGTGGCACAACATTGCTGCCATCAGGGCTCAGACTTTGCCATCAGTTGCAAGGTGTACAGCTATGGAGCAGGAGAAGGAAGAAAAATAATAAGAAAAGGAGGAAGAGTAAAGGATGATGCAACTTAAATGGACCGTTACTAATCAGCAAGTCTGTGAATCTGATTGCGATACCAGAAAACATGACTCCAATGCTCCATTCACCAACAATGCTTTTGTTGCTGCTAGCCACAATGTATGCTTGGCCACAACAAACAAATAAAACCAACACAAAATAAATACCTAATCAAATTTTAAAATAAAAGCTTGTCAAATTGCATAAAAATGTTAACCAATCTTTTGCATTCCCATAACGCTTGTCCTCCATGTGTCATGTTGTTGTAGTACAGCTTTGCCATGGGTTGAGAATTGCTGGGCAAAAGGTCTGTGGGACTGCTGTCTCTTATAGCGGACAGCAGCATCTGGCCTGGCTGCATGACTGGCAACATTAAGGACATTGGTGCAGTGTCATTGGTAGGGGTGCGCCTTCTTTTGTCCGTTGAGAAAGGGAAAATCAGATTTGTTATCCATGAAGCTACAGTCATTGTCCTGTGATGGTGTCTCAGCAATCGTAGCACTCTGTTGAAGGACAGATTACTAGATTGTTTTGATGCTCAACAAAAAAATCTGGTGATCAGATTTGTGATTTTTGCACAGAGGCATGCTGCACTCGTACATCAGAAATCCTAAGCTTCCACAGCAGTATTGCATGTGCTGCAATGCATACAAGACATCAGCCATAAAAAGGCTGAATTTTAGTTGGGCCCACAAGTGTAATGGAGTTGCTTACCACTTCCATACTGGAAAGGATAGACTCCAAACTCTGTGCAAAGCTCTTTGCAAGGTTGGTGCTGGACTCTTCCATGCTCCTTGACGGTGCACTCGGGGTTTCTCGCTGGCCTGGCAATGGACAGAATGTTTCATTAAATGGATCTCTCAGCCACCAACTTTAGGCTCATTTGAGTTCTCTGCGCCATACCTTTTGTGCATCTTCTGGGAACTGGTAGTCAAACTATTGTTTTCCTACGCCCTGCCTGATTTCCATTTAAGTTTGGTGTCTCGTCCCGTGTAGAGGCATCGATCTCTGTACAAACATCCTGATTACCTGCTATGCTGATATTTAAGCGCTGTGTACATTAACTAGTAACTTCACTGCCTTATTCTTACACAAATATATACTTCAATATTTAAAAGCTAAGGTCTACTTATGAGAAAAATATTAACATTAAGATGAATGTTTAGACCAGCTTTAGTTTGTACATCAAAGACTAGACTGAAGGATAAGAGAGAGTGAGGAGCGGGAATGGGTATGAAGATACTGCCATTTTCATGTTCAGTTGTTTAATTTGCCATGATTTCGATAATGATCACTGTAATTACTTTAGTAATTCTCCTTTAAGGTCAGTGTGGTGCAGCAGCCACTGTTGCATATGCTTCATTGTGACGGGAGAGAGCAGTTGTGTTATTGAGCACCATGCAATGTGTGTTGGATGTCTGTCGTGGCTCAATAGCTAAGTGAATGCGTGTGTTTTATGAATGTTGGTTTGCGAATTATGTGTTGGTGAGTGATGGGGGTGTGGTGTATTGAGCAGCGTCTTAACAACAGTCATGTCATTAATTAAGGTGATGGTATTTATACATATGTTGGTTGACCTTGATATCATAATGACTTCATTGAACTTCTAACTGCACGTTTCGGTCTTCAGGGCTAAACACTTGGCAATGGCAGCCTCGCTCAGCTTCTCCCATTGCCATTAGAAGGGTTTCTCATCTCTCTATGAATATTGGACATCTTTCTTTCTTTTTATCTCTGCCTTGTGTGTTCTTTCCTTAGCTTTTCCGTGCAGTCTTTGAACAAAGTGCTGCCAGCTTAATCCTATGTTGAATTCTCACCAGGATTGCAATGAATTCCATAGTGCATTGTTCTCCTCACTTCCTCCTTCCAGCATATTCCAGTCTGGCAGTTGGTATAACCACATATCCATCACTTTTTTTGTAAACTTGCCCAATCTCTCTCTTGCCAGTATTAGCCCGACTCCAATTATCCTTATTTAAGAAGGAACTGCAGATGCTGGAAAATCGAAGGTAGACAAAAATGCTGGAGAAACTCAGCGGGTGAGACAGCATCTATGGAGCGAAGGAAATAGGCAACGTTTCGGGTCGAAACCCTTCTTCAGTAGTTTCTGCTCACATTCCTGTTGCAGATTCTTTCCATTCCTCCCACACCCCCAGTCATTTGTGGGGCTTTTCCCAGTCTCCAATATCCATGTCATTGTTCAACTCCCTTTGCGTATCAATGATCCCCTCCATTATTCTTATTGCCAGCCTCCTCTCCTCTCACTCCCTCTCTCTGATTTCCCATGAGCATCCTCAAGCTGGATACTGCCTCCATCTCATATTTATCTTGCTTGTCCCTGTATTCTCTCATCTCTCCACTTCTATTTGGTCTTCTTCAATGGCCCCAGTTTTTTTTTTGACCGATTCCCTTGCCCCACTTTATTTTTTGTCATTTTTACACCCAGGCACACTGTCTCTTTTGTTAATTTCCTCTCTTCCCAACATCTCCCACTTTTTTTGTCCTTTTCCAGTCTCTGGACTGTTTCACCCTTGGCTCTTTCCCATTTTATTCCACCAACCCAACCCCTGCCACTTGCTGCTTTTCTCTTACATCCAGCTGGTTTATTTCCTCAATCCCACATTTCCTCCACTCCCCTCCACCTTTTGCCAGAGTTTACCACTTTGCTTACTTTTCCCAATTCCCTTACCACTACCTTGGTTCATCCTTTTTTTCTTATCAACTCATTGGCATACACTCCCTCATTAAGCCATCCCTCTTTCACAATACATTTTTCCCAGCAACCTTACTGGTGTGCACACTTACCTTCTAATTTGACTAGATTGCCTGACAACCTCCCACTCTCATCATCTTGGTTCTTTATCTTCTGCCTGTGTTCTTCTATCTCCTTTTTCTCTTTTTCTCTTGTTTTCTCACTTCTTGCCTTGGTCTCCTGCTCTTCTTCTCTTTGAATTGGGTAGTACAGTTCTCTTTAAATATCTGTTCCTTGGCACATTACTGGTTTTCATTTTTAGTGAATATATCATTACTTTGGAATGTACGATTCTTCTTGAATTGTCTCTCATCTAGTTTTGTTTTCTTCCTCTTATTCAACAGCATAGTTTCTCCTTCCTTTTTCATTCAGGTCTCAGTACTTCCAATTTCTTTTTTTTCAGCATACCTATCATTTTTCATCTTTTTGTCTTTATCTTTTGTGAGGCTACAACACTATGAATTGACATAGATGTACAATATGTTATTGCTTGTTATAAAGTTGTTATGAATGCAGTTTATATAATTTTGATATTAATATATTGCTTTTATTTCAACAGCCAGGAGTAAGCACCACTGTGGCAGAAGTACCAACAGGCAAGTGCTCTTATTTTAATTTCCTGTAAAAGTTACATGTAATATTTCATGTCAAAAGATGGCTTCTCATAGTCCAACATTCAAATAATTTAGAATTATTATTTCAAGGAAATTGAAACAAAAAATGTGTTTTTGAACAGAACACAATAGTTTTCTGGATAAATAAAATCTATGAGAATTAAAGCAAATAATTTATAAAGTTGTTATCTTAGCTCCTATTGTACCAACATCAACCTAACTGAAAATCGTAAGAAACTTTATTACTTTTGTAGTTTATAGCTCAGGAATAATATTCTATTTAAGTATATTATAGAAATCACTGGAAATCTTTTCTTCACAAATTCTCTCCCTTGCACATGAGCTTGCATGCAAGAGAATCTTATTAGAATATTTATATTGACGATGTTTTATGATAAAGTACTTAAACATAAATCACATATTAAACTTGTTTCCTCATAACATTATAAAATGTTTATCCTGTTCAATCATTCTTATGCATTTTATTTAATATTTTTCCAGCTCCAACCACTATTGTTCAGGTAAGTTGTAATACATCTGTTTTGTCCAACCCAAATTAATTTCTCTGTTGGTTCCTGGTTTCTTTCATGCTCTTCAAAAGCATTAACCACTTTAGTGTTCTTCCTGATTTAACATTACATGTTATAATGGGCTATAAACAATTTGGATAAAGCAGTACATTTTCTATAAAATTTAAATTGTGCTTGCAATTGATTTTAGTCAACTTAGTATTTGGGAAATATGTCTATCCTCTTAAGATGTTTATTTGTAATCACATATTCTCTGATGCTTCATTCATATTGCAATTTCACTGCAAGATCTGCATCATTTAAAAAAAAAAAACTATATTCAACCCTGGTATGGCAGAGCAATATTTTTTTATATTCTTACAGAGAAGCATTAGTACATGTGCTGTGCATTGTGTGGCACTATGCTCATAAAACGAAGCATCTAATTTATTGCTTGCTACGTTGCTGGTGATCTGGTTACAGTATATTCTCTGTGATAACTACTTAAAAACAAAATGTTGATATCTCTCCCTTTTATGTTGATAGCTTTACATAGGTTAATGTTGTCACCATTTTCCTTTATTTTGTGAAGATGCTTCCAAGGCCATATTGTGATTTTTTGTTTAAATTAAAGAATTAACGTGAAGAACAGATTACTGACTTTGTGCTTTTGATTTAATTGTCTCTATTGTTTACAAATATTGAATATAATATTTAAGTATTTGGAGTTTAGGGAGATCAGTAGAAATGTCCATGACTGAATTAATTTATCCCTTTGCTCATGTTTTTTTTCTTAATGTTATGTTTAGTTTTTATCTGTAGAAATAAGGAACTGTAGAATCTGGTTTACCAAGAAACAACTACAATGCTGGAGTAATTCAGTGGATCAGGCAGCATCCCTGGAGAATATGGTTAAGTGACATTTCAGATCGGGACGTTCCAGACCGAAAACGTCACCTATCCATATTATCCAGAGATGCTGCCTGATCCACTGAGTTACTCCAGCATTGTAGTTTTTATTTGTTCTGAAAACCTATGGATCTGGTGTTTTTCAGGCTGCAAATCCCACGGTTTCTAGTGGTCAACAGATTACAGCTGCAAATGAATCATCAGTCGAAGAGCAGCCCAAGAAGGTATCGAGCTGTGAATGCATCCGTTTAAGTTAACAGCGCTTCAGTTTTGATGTAGAGTTGAAATAAGAGTTGAAGTTTTGAAGAAAAGAACACAATTTGGTTATTGGAGTTTTTTTCTTTGAAATTTAGTTAAATTAATCGAACAATAACTTGGGCCAGAAATTGGGTTAAAAATAACTTGTATATCTTTTATATATTTGAAGCATTTGATGATCTAAAGGTGTTTACAGTCAGTAAATTGCTTTTCTAGTGTAGATTCCATTGAGGGATAAACGTCAAATAGGACATCATTTGTGTTAAGCATGAGGCAGGTGGTGAGAGAACCAATACGAGGGGAAAAACGTCCATGTGTGATACAAACAACCTATCTCAGATGCACCTATGGCCTTACATTGCCTTTTTTGTGACGGTTACAAGATCCTATCAAAACATTGTGTAAAGTGAGGTGGATTCAGAAACAGATCTAGCAACTCTAGTGGCATGAGGATCTGCAGGTGCTGCTTTACAAAAAAAAACACAAAGCGCTGGAGCAACTTAACGGGTCAGGCAGCATCTCTGGAGAACATGGATAGGTGACGTTTCGGGTCGAGATCTTCAGACTGATTGTGTTGGGGAAAGATGGTGAAGAGGCGGGGCAGAACAAAGCTTGTTTTGTATAGATTGATACGGATGAGGGGGAGTTCTTTGATAGGCAGACCAAGACCAGAGATGTAATGACAAAGGTGGTGAGATAATGATAATGAGGCATGAATTGTGAAGCCAAAGGATGGAATGTAGGTGAAAGAATTGGAGGGGGACAGTGGGGTGGGGTGGGGGGGGGGAAATGAGGGATTGTTCATTACCTAAAGCTGGATAATTCAAACTGCATCCCATTAGGTTGAAAGCTACCCAAGTGGAATATGAGATGCTGTTCCTCCATTTTGCATGTGGCCTCGCTTTGGCAATGGAGGTGTCCTTGGGCAGAAAGATTAGTATAGGAATTTAAAAGGGGAGATAAAATGGTTTGCCACCTGAAGATCCAGCAGGCCTTGGTGGACTGAGTTCTGAATAAGAATAACTAGTTCTCAATATGGGGAATATTTCCTTGGCAAGTACCATTGACACTGGTTCATTTATTCTTGCAGTGAATCAGGAGGATTTGTCAGAGACAGCTTGGTAGTATTTTTCAAAGAAAGACACAAAGTAACTCAGTGGATCAGGCAGCATTTCCGTACAACATGGATAGTTGATGTTTCAGCTCAGACCTTCCGATTTTTCCATTGGCTTGCATTATTATTCTGCACTGTCTTAAGAATAATGTTAAGCCAAAAGCACGCGATTTAGACAAAATAATTGGTGTAGGCAAATATCCATTGTCTAACAATTAAAGGCTTACTGTACTAATTTATATTTTCTCTTGTAGTTTACAAATTTACAGTGACTGAAAAATCAAGTTTGCTATATGTTTAGGAAAAAACTGCATATGCTGGTTTAAATCAAAGGTAGACCCCAAATGCTGGAGTAACTCAGCGGGACAGGCAGCACCTCTGGAGAGAAGGAATGGGTGACGTTTCGGGTCGAGACCCTTGTTCAGACTGATGTCAGGGGAGTGGGCGGGACAGAAATAGAATGTAGTCGGAGACAGTAAGACTGGTGGGAGAACTGGGGAGGGGATGGAGAAAGAGGGAAAGCAATGGCTATTTGAAGATAGAGAAGTCAATGTTCACACCGCTGGGGTGTAAGCTGCCCAAGCTAAATATGAGGTGCTGTTCCTCCAATTTGCTCTGGGCCTCACTTGGACATTGGAGGAGGCCCAGGACAGATTGGGAATGGGAAGGGGAGTTAAAGTGCTGGGGTGCAACAGGGAGATCGGGTAGGTTAAGGCGGATTGAGGGGAGGTGTTTTGCAAAACGATCGCCAAGCCTGCGCTTGGTCTCGCCGATGTACAGATGTTCACACCTGGAACAGCGGATACAGTAGATGAGGGTGGAGGACATGTTACTGCATTTATTTACATTAATATTTTCCTGTTGCTTCCTTTCAGAAGTCCGTTTGGACTGAACACAAATCTCCAGATGGGCGGACCTATTTCTATAACTCTGAAACAAAGCAGTCCACATGGGAGAAGCCAGATGAGTTGAAGTCACATGCAGAGGTGTGAACTAACAGCTTGGATATTTACAGTGCCCTCCACAATGTTTGGGACAAAGACCCATAATTTATTTTATTTGCCTCTGTGCTTCACAATTTGAGATTTGTAATAGGAAAAAAATCACATGTGTTTAAAGTGCACATTGTCAGGTATTAATAAAGGCAATTTTTATACATTTTGGTTTAGAAATTACACCAGTGTTTATACATAGTTTGTCTCTCTTCTCCCCCCCCCCCCCCCCCGCCCCAATTTCAGGGCACCATAATGTTTGGGACACATGGCTTCACAGGTGTTTGTAATTGCTCAGATGTGTTTAATTGCCTCCTTAATGCAGGTGTAAGAGAGCTCTCAGCACCAAGTCTTTCCTCCAGTCTTTTCCTCACATTTGGAAAGCTTTTATTGCTGTTTATCAACCAAAGTTGTGCCAATGAAAGTCAAAGAAGCCATTTTAAGACTGAGAAACAAGAATGAAACTGTTAGAGACATCAGCCAAACCTTAGGCTTACCAAAATCAGACGTTTGGAATGTAATTAAGAAGAAAGAAATCACTGGTGAGCTTACTATTTGCAAACAGACTGGCAGGCCAAGGAAGTCCTCCACATCTGATGACAGAACAATTCTCTCTATAATAAAGAAAATTCTCCAAACACCTGTCCAACAGATCAGAAACACTCTTCAGGAGTCAGGTGTGGATTTGTCAAGGACCACTATCCACAGAAGACTGCATGAACAAAAATACAGAGGCTACATTGCAAGATGCAAACCACTGGTTAGCCGCAAAAATAGGATGTCCAGGTTACAGTTTGCAAAGAAGTACTGAAAAGAGCAACCACAGTTCTGGAAAAAGGTCTTGTGGACAGATGAGACAAAGATTAACTTATATCAGAGTGATGGCAAGAGCAAAGTATGGAGGAGAGAAGGAACTGCCCAAGATCCAAAGCAAACCACCTCATCTGTGAAACACGTTGGTGGGGGTGTTATGGCCTGGGCATGTATGGCTGCTGAAGGTACTGGCTCACTTATCTTCATTGATGATACAACTGCTGATGGTAGTAGCATAATGAATTCTGAAGTGTATAGACACATCCTATCTGCTCAAGTTCAGACAAATGTCTTAAAACTCATTGGCCGGTGGTTCATTCCACAGCAAGACAATGATCCCAAACATACTGCTAAAGCAACAAAGGAGTTTTTCAGCTAAAAAATGATCAATTCTTGAGTGGTCAAGTCAATCACCCGATCGGAACTCAATTGAGCATGCCTTTCATATGCTGAAGAGAAAACTGAAGGTTACTTGCCCCCAAAATGAGCATAAGATAAAGATGGCTGCAATGCAGGCCTGGCAGAGCATCACCAGAGAAGACACCCAGCAACTTGTGATGTCCATGAATCGCAGACGTCAAGCAGTCATTGCATGCAAAGGATATGTAGCAAACTACTAATATTGGCTACTTTTATTTACATAACATTGCTGTGTCCCAAACATTATGGTGCTCTGAAGTGTGTGGGGGGGGAGGGGGGGGTATGTATGTATAAACACTGCTGTAATTTCTACATGGTGACACCAAATGTATAAAAATGGCCTTTATTAAAATCTGGCAATGTGCCCTTTATACACATGTGATGTTTTCTATTACAAATCTCAAATTATGGAGTACAGAGGTTAATAAATAAATGATGTGTCTTTGGCCCAAACATTATGGAGGGCACTGTAACAAATATGGGAAATTGAGCCTGCAATGTGAACTTCAAATAAATAGTATCTTTGCTTGTTAAGTTTTGAAATAATCTTCTGCAGGGTTTCCCTCTGTAAACTGATTAGATTTTAATGAAACGTAATGAATAAAATGTGTTTGGACAGGTATTGAGTTTTTCTATTACATAGTGGCAATCTTTTTCTGTAAAATTAAATGACGGTCCATTATACAAGATATTGATGCAAGTTTTTTTTTAAATTTCAAGCAATTGCTGTCACAATGTCCATGGAAAGAATACAAGTCTGACACAGGGAAGCCCTATTATTATAATTCTCAAACAAAAGAATCACGATGGACTAAACCTAAAGAGTTGGAAGAACTGGAAGGTAAAACTAGTAATGGTTTCCATTAAAGCGGCAGAATGTTTAAAAGCCATCTCTTTAAACATTTACCACAGAATTGTGTTTTACTTCAAACTATAATGGTTTGAAATTCTCTATGTAGATTGTCAAGACATTGATTTCACTCAAACCCCATTTGACCATCAAAGGAAGTGGTGATAATTTTGGAAAATGACCCCAAGAAGTAGATAGCCATCATTTTAAGAAATGATGGCGTGTGCTTGAAGAGCAAATGGCCTATTCCTTCTCTTGCTTCCTAAGTTATTTTCTATGGAGCAATCCTTAATCTGCATTTCCCTTCTCCAACATAGAGGATCAAATGCTTTGTGAGAAGTGAGTAATTGTTGCGTTGCCTGGAGGGAGTGATGCACATAATGTCCTATTGAATTAGATATATTGTGTTGTACTTGGAGATAATTGAACTATCTTTTTGAGGGGACGTGTTTCAGTTGAAGCAAAGAACCTCCTCCTGATTGAGTGAATCTTGGTTTCTGATCACTAACATCTTTGTATCCAGGAACGTCCTCCTTCGCCTGACATTCATTGGTCTTAAGTTTGTATCCTTTAGAACATTTTTCTGTGGATTTCATATTTTATCACTCATTGATTTCTCAAATGTAAACATGCCTTCCAAAAATGAGCTGCTTTTAATTTTCTAGATATTTAATATTAAATTTAATGATAACATGAAAAAACGAGGACAATGGAGACTTAATCCACAAATTTTGAAGGATAAATCAACCAATGAATATATTATAAAGCAGATTAAGACTTTTTTTTGAAATAAATGATAAACCAGAAATATCTCCATCCCTACTATGGGAAACTTTTAAGGCTTTTACTCGTGGAATTATGATATTTTCACAAGCATTTTATAATAAAGAAAAGCGGAAGGAACAACATATTCTGGAAACGGAGATAAAACAATTAGATATAGAAAATGCTCTCAACCCTACAATGATAAAACATAATAAAATTACTGCACTAAAATATAAATTAAATAAGATATATGCTGACCAAGTGGTTAAATTATATCAATATACAAAACAAATACAATTTGAATTTGGAGACAAACCACAAAAATTACTGGCTCGCCAATTACGAAAAATAGAAGGAGAAAAAAATAATACATCGGATTAAATCAGAAAATGGTGAATTTTTAACACAAAATAACGATATTAATGAGAGATTTTTAAAATATTATAAAGATTTATATTCATCCCAAATGACTGAAAATCAGATAGGAATTAATACATTCTTAAACGACTGTAATTTAACAGGATTGGATTCAGATGATACAAAACTATTAAATGCTGAAATAACAGTTAAAGAAATTGAGGATTCTATTAAATTATTAAAAAGCGGGAAAACTCCAGGGCCAGATGGTATTGGTTCGGAATTTTATAAATCATACAAGGATCTGATAACACCTTATTTGAAGATACTATACGAATATATATACGCACAACAGAGTTTACCAGAAACACTAAACGAATCTATTATAACACTCATACCAAAAATGGATAAAGACCTAGATGATCCGGGATCATATAGAGCTATAGCTCTCTTAAATACGGATCAAAAGATATTAACTAAAATATTAGCTAAAAGATTGTGTAGTGATTAATAAAATAATACACCCGGATCAAACAGGATTTATACCAAAACGATACTCATCATATAACTTGAGACGATTGTTTAATATTATGTACTCGAAAAAGAGTTATAATAAAGACTTAGTAATAATATTGTTAGACGCAGAGAAAGCTTTTGATCAAGTTGAATGGCCATATTTGTTTGCGGTTATGGAAAAGTTCAATTTGGGAGACAAGTTTATAAAATGGATCAAAGTACTATATACTAATCCAACTGCTAGAATCTTAACTAACCAAATGATATCCACCAAATTTAATTTATTTCGAGGATGGAGACAAGGTTGTCCCCTATCATCATTATTATTTGCGTTGGCTATAGAACCATTAGCTACTCGGGTAAGATTACATCCCGAAATTTTTGGATATGAAACTAACGAAACAAGAAATAAAATTTCTCTGTATGCAGATGACGTATTATTATATATTACAAAACCTGAAATTAGCATACCTAATTTATTGAATTTAATAACTCATTTTGGCTCGTTTTCTGGATACAGAATCAATTGGAATAAAAGTGAACTTATGCCATTAACACAAGATAATCTAACTGTATTAAAACAATTTCCTTTTAAGATTGTCAATGAACAGATTAAGTACTTAGGAATTCACGTTACAAAAAAATATGACTCTTTATTTAAACATAATTTTTTACCTCTACTAAATAAATTATCTAAAAATATTCTATATTGGAGAACTCTACCTATCTCAATGATAGGTAGAATTAATGCGATAAAAATGATTTTTCTCCCACAGTTATTATATTTATTTCAAATGATCCCGATATATCTTTCTAAGAATTTTTTTAAAAAGGTTGACTCTATAGTCACTAATTTTGTTTGGGACTATAGGAGCCATAGAATAAATAAAAAATATTTATGCAAATCAAAAATTAATGGAGGTCTAACATTACCTAATTTTATATTTTATTACTGGTCAGTTAATATTAAGAATATGAACTTCTGGTGGGTGGAACTTGATGAAAATCCAAACTGGTTACTTATGGAAAAGGAAGACTGCTTACCGTATGAAATCAGTTCCATATTATTCTCTAAAATTAAAATATTTAAGAAAACTTATCGAGAAAACCCAATAATCAATAGTGGAATTAATATTTGGAAACAGTTAAAAAGAACGTTAAAACTAGAAGATATCCCATTAGTTCTTCCCATTGTTAATAATGTAAGTTTTAAACCATCCCTGGAAAATTCAGGATTCTTACAATGGAAAAATCAAGGAATTAATAAGATCAGTGACCTTTACAGGGACAATCTTTATCTTTCATTTAAAGAAATACAAGAAATATATGGACTACACTCTAAACACTATTTCAGATATCTACAAATAACAGACTACATTAAAACAACTACACAGGAATATAAAAAGAGAAAGACGGGAATTTTAGATGAATGCTTAAATAAACACCCAAACACGGAAAAATTAATAGCATACATTTATAATATTTTATTAGAAAATGAAATACCCAATATGGAAAAGTACAGACAACCATGGGAAAATGAAATAGGTAAAACAATTGAATCTGATATCTGGGATGAAAGTTTACGATATATACATAATTGTTCATTAAATTCTAGACACTCCCTGATACAATTCAAAGTTTTACATAGATTGCATTTTTCAAAATCTAAATTACATAAAATGTTTTCTAATGTATCTCCTATATGTGACAAATGCCAATACCCAGAAGCTAATTTAACACATTCTTTTACAACTTGTATAAGAAATTACGAATTTTTGGTTGGAAATATTTAAGGTAATCTCGAATGTTGTAAATAAGAATCTAGCTCCAGATCCAAAATTAATAATATTGGGAATATTAGAAAAGGATCAATTATTCACGACGGCACAAAGAACTTTTATAGATTATAGTTTAATAATTGGTAAAAAATTAATTTTACAATTTTGGAAAGGCCCCACACCCCCTACAATCAGATTGTGGATTTCAGGAATGGCGGAGACTTTACACTTGGAAAGAATAAGACTTGCACTTTTAGGCAAGTTAGACCAATTTAATGTGATTTGGTCTCCATTCCTTGAATATCTTGAGGGATCAATGTGACTCGGTTTGAAGATCTGACCGAGACCTGAACGAAGGATTGGACGAAGAATAATACATTGTTGATCACGGATATATTACTATATAAATACTGTTTGTATAATATACCACTGTTATTTTATTTACTCTTTTCTTTTGGTTATTTTATAACTATTTTTATGTTAATCATTTTTCACAATTTCCTACTTTTCACTATAAAAAAACTAAAAAAAAAAAAAAAAGAATCACGATGGACTAAACCTAAAGAGTTGGAAGAACTGGAAGGTAAAACTAGTAATGGTTTCCATTAAAGCGGCAGAATGTTTAAAAGCCATCTCTTTAAACATTTACCACAGAATTGTGTTTTACTTCAAACTATAATGGTTTGAAATTCTCTATGTAGATTGTCAAGACATTGATTTCACTCAAACCCCATTTGACCATCAAAGGAAGTGGTGATAATTTTGGAAAATGACCCCAAGAAGTAGATAGCCATCATTTTAAGAAATGATGGCGTGTGCTTGAAGAGCAAATGGCCTATTCCTTCTCTTGCTTCTTAAGTTATTTTCTATGGAGCAATCCTTAATCTGCATTTCCCTTCTCCAACATAGAGGATCAAATGCTTTGTGAGAAGCGAGTAATTGCTGCGTTGCCTGGAGGGAGTGATGCACATAATGTCCTATTGAATTAGATATATTGTGTTGTACTTGGAGATAATTGAACTATCTTTTTGAGGGGACGTGTTTCAGTTGAAGCAAAGAACCTCCTCCTGATTGAGTGAATCTTGGTTTCTGATCACTAACATCTTTGTATCCAGGAACGTCCTCCTTCGCCTGACATTCATTGGTCTTAAGTTTGTATCCTTTAGAACATTTTTCTGTGGATTTCATATTTTATCACTCATTGATTTCTCAAATGTAAACATGCCTTCCAAAAATGAGCTGCTTTTAATTTTCTAGATTTTTTAAAAAATTGTTGTCAAATAATACTGGGGCAATTAGGAGTTGAAGCAATCAGTTTGTAAATAGAACTTGTTTAGTTATGTGGAACGTCCAGCCTTTGTTCAATAGAGAAGCTATTTTGATGGTCTTGCATTCAGCAGTAAGGGTCTTCTACCGATGAAGATACTGATTTTAGAAATGTAAAGTTGAGCTTTAGTAATTTAAATTGATATTGGCTATGGGTTGAGTTTGGGATACCAATGAAGGTGAATGTGGATACAAATGAACAATCTGAGCATAGGGTTTTTGGAGGTAAGGAATGCCAGGACAGTAATATCACATTGAAATCCCTTCTCGTGTCACATTTCACATGATAGAATACATTGTGGCTGAAACTGCAAGTGGTGAGATTACAAATAACATTATGTAATCAAAGGTAGACATCAAATATTTATCCAAAACAAATGATTTCGATTTTACAAATCAACTTTTCTGTTTAATTTTTTGTGGTTGCAACATGACCTTCTCACAACTTTTTTAATTAAGAATTATTTTTGCTGATTATGTTATTATTGCTAATTTAAGTTGGGTTATTAGTGCGATGGTAATATTTCAAATCACATAAGCACATTCGGAATTTTGAATAATTGATTATGTTAAAATCATCATAAGAAGATTCTCTGCTCAATGTGAAAGGCTCTTGCTGTAGAGGATTTTGTTTCATTAAAGCAGGCGCAGCTGGCAATAATTTAAAAAAACTTTTGTATTTTTGATCAAATATGGTGTAATTTATTCTGAGTGAAGTGGTAAGATGAAGTTGCGGCCCTTGATAATTTAAAATATTTTCAAATATAAGTTAATCAGGTGCTATTTTTATGTTTCTGCAGATATGATCAAGGTTGAAGAAGAAAATGGGTACGTTCTACACATTATTACACTTCTCTAAGATAAGAAATTGAATTTTGAATCTTATTTTTTGAAAAGGTGCAAGGGAAGTAAAATTGGTCTATTGTTAGAATCGAAAATCATATTGGATTGCCTCTTTGATGAATAAATCTATGGGCACACCAGGGGTGCAGCTGGTAGAGCCGCTGCCTCATGGTACCAGAGACCGAGGTTCGATCCTTACTTCAAGTGCTATCTGTGTGGAGTTTGCAAGTTCTCCCTGTGACCGGGTCGGTTTCCTCCGGCTGCTATGATTTATCTCTCATCACAAAGACGTGTGGATTTTGTAGGTTAGTTGCCGTCTGTAAATTGCCCCAAGTGTGTAGTGTGTAGGGTGTAGACGTAGTGTGAATGATGATCGATGGTCATTGTAAACTCGGGTTTGTTTCCATGCTGAATTTCTAAACTAAATTTATTAAGGTAATGAATCCAATCAACTGATGTGAAAATATAATAAAGAAAATCCTGATAATTTTTACTATAGAAATGTGCAGGATTGTCCAAGAGAATCTCTGCACATCAATTGCTGATGAATTGAGACTTGAACATGTGCCGCTGTGTGATGATAAAATTTGCTGATCTCCCAAATGTTTAGGTTTATTATTGTCACATTTACCAAGGTACAGTAAAAAGCTTTGTTTTGTATGCTAACCAATCGGATTAGATAATACTACAGACTTTACACGTTAACTCTAGAGATACAGCGCAGAAGCAGGCCCTTCGGCCCACCAAGTTCGTGCCAACCAGCAGTCACCAATACACTTATTTTATCACACACACTAGGAACGATTTACAATTCCATTGAAGCCAATATACCTACAAACCTGTACATCTTTGGAGTTTGGAAGGAAACTGGAGCTTCTGGAGAACACCCATGCAGACAACGTATGAACTCTGTACAGACAGCACCCATAGTCAGGATCGAACCTGGATCTCTGGCACTGTAACGGCAGCAATACATAATCAAGCCAAATTCGGATACGATAGAAAGGGCAAAGGGGAAGATTCAGAGTGCAGAATACAGTTCTCAGCATTGTAACAAATGAGTTTGGATGGGTGAATGGCATGGCACTTTCTGGTTATTTGTGCCCTGGAGAGCAGATCGTGTGACCAGCGATCAAGAGCATGAAAGCCATAATTGCCCTCTTGCCTCTCAACACACTTGCACGCATTCCTTGAGTCTAATTTTCAAGCTACAGGCAGGGTCTAATACTTCAATTCCCTTCATGTGGGTATACAAATAAAACATTGCCAGGGTTAATCAAGACACACTTATCTTGGTCGATTTGTTTCTTTGTAACTGAAAATTGAAAGCGCATAAGATAACCAAAACAACAGACAAATTTAAACAATTACTTCAGAGTTGGTATTAAAGAATAAATCTATGCATGTTACTAGCAAATAAAATAGCATACTGCAGTGGGATGCTTGCAGTATGTGGGAGGTCAAGGACACTGCTGGTGCCTCTGGCTGCTACAAATGTGGGAAGTGCATCCAGGTACAGCTCCTGAAGGACCGTGTTGGGGAACTGGAGAAGCAAGTGGATGACCTCGGGATCGTCCGAGAAACGGAGTCATTCCTCGACAAGTCCTACAGTGAGATTGTTGCACCTAAGGTACTGGAAGGGAAAAAGTGGGTGCCGGTGAGAAAGGGAGGGAAACTTGGAATGCAAAGGATCCCCGGGCGTTGTACCTCTTGTGAACAGATTCACCCACTTAGAAGCTGTCAGGACAGAAGACGTTAAAACACTGAGCGGCGGACTGGCTTGCAAAGCAAAAAAGGGCTGTTGAGCCAAACCCAAAGAGGCCAACGTCAGGCAACGCCATTGTAGTCGGAGACTCCATTGTGAGAGGTACGGACAGGGGTTTCTGCGGCAACAGATGGGATTCGAGGATGGTGTGCTGCCTTCCTGGTGCCAGGATCCAGGATGTCACGGACAGAGTGCAGAAAATCCTCAAGGCGAAGGTGAACAAGCCGGAAGTGGTAGTGCATGTCAGCACAAACGATGTGGGAAAGAAGGGGATGAATATTCTGCAGCGTGACTTTAGAGAGCTCAGAAAAATGCTGAAAAGCACGACCCCCAGGGTTGTTATCTCCGGTTTGCTTCCAGTTCCTTGTGCTGCCGAGAGCAGGAACAGGGAGATACGGGACCTGAATGTGTGGCTGAGTAACTGGTGCAGGGGGCAGGGATTTAGATTCTTAGATCACTGGGATCTGTTTTGGAGTAAGGGGGAATTGTACAAAAGGGACAGATTGCATCTTAACAGGTGGGGGACCAGCATTCTGGCAGGCAGGTTTGCCACTGCTACATGGTTGGTTTTAGACTGAATAAGGGGGGTGGGGTGTCAAATGAGATAGTCGAGGATGGAGTTAAAGGGATGGTTAATGACCCCAGAATTAGCGGGAAAGGAAGCTCACAAAGGGATAGGAGGGTATGACCAAGTGTAATAGGTATCGATGTGAAAGGGTAGATGCGTAAGGAATTAAAAGTATTGTATATGAATGCGTGAAGTATAAGAAGTAAAGGATGAGCTTGAGGCTCAGTTAGAGGTTGGTAGATATGACATTGTGGGGATTACTGAGACGTGGCTGCAGGAGGATGGGGCCTGGGAACTTAATATTCAGGGTTATACATCCTATAGATAGGACAGGCAGGTGGGCAGAGGAGGGGGTGTAGCTCTGCTGGTGAGGGATGGAATTCCCTTGCGAGGAAAGACATAGGAACTGACAAGGTAGAAACATAGAAAACATAGAAAATAGGTGCAGGAGTAGGCCATTCGGCCCTTCGAGCCTGCACCGCCATTCAATGTGATCATGGCTGATCATCCAACTCAGTATCCCGTACCTGCCTTCTCTCCATACCCCCTGATCCCTTTAGCCACAAGTGCCACATCTAACGCCCTCTTAAATATAGCCAATGAACTGGCCTCAACTACCTTCTGTGGCAGAGAATTCCAGAGACTCACCACTCTCTGTGTAAAGAATGTTTTCCTCATTTCGGTCCTAAAGGAATTCCCCCTTATCCTTAGACTGTGACCCCTTGTTCTGGACTCCCCCAACATCGGGAACAATCTTCCAGCATCTAGCTTGTCCAACCCCTTAAGAATTTTGTAGGTTTCTATAAGATCCCCCCTCAATCTTCTAAATTCCATCGAGTACAAACCGAGTCTATCCAATCTTTCCTCATATGAAAGTCCTGACATCCCAGGTAGACTCACTGTGGATTGAGTTGAGGAATTGTAAAGGCAAGAAGACACTAATTGGTGTTATTTACAGACCCCCAAATAGTAGCCCGGATGTAGGGTGTAAGTTGCAGCAGGAGTTAAAACTGGCATATAACAAAGGTAATGCCACTGTGGTGATGGGGGATTTCAATATGCAGGTAAACTGGGAAAATCAGGTTGGTTCAGGACCCCAAGAAAGAGAGTTTGTAGAGTGCCTCCGAGATGGATTCTTAGACCAGCTTGTGATGGAGCCGACCAGAGAAAAGGCAATTCTGGATTTACTGTTGTCCAATGCACCAGATGTGATAAGAGAACTCAAGGTAAAGGAACCATTTGGAAGTAGTGATCATATATGATTAGTTTTAATCTGCAATTTGAGAAGGAGAGTGTTAAATCGGAAGTGTCAGTGATGCATTGAACAAAGGGGACTGAAGGCATGAGAGGGGAGCTGGCCAAAGTAGACTGGAAAGGGATCCTAGCAGGAATGACGGTGGAACAGCAATGGCAGGAATTTCTGGGCATAACCCGGAAGACGCAGGATCATTTCATTCCAAAAAGGAAGAAAGATTCTAAGGGGAGTAGGAGGCTAACCATGGTTGACAACAAAAAGTAGCCGGAAGCCGGAGGATTGGGAAACTTTCATAGGACAACAGAAGGAAACAAAACGGGCAATACGGGCTGAAAAGATGAAGTACGAGGGGAAGGTGGTCAGGAATATAAAGAAGAACAGTAAAAGCTTCTTTAGATATGTTAAGGGAAAAAGAGTAGCAAAGTCAAATGTGGGTCCCTTGAAGGCAGACACGGGTGAAATAATTATGGGCAACAAGGAAATGGCAGAAGAGTTGAACAGGTACTTCGGATCTGTCTTCACTAAGGAGAACACAAACAATCTCCCAGATGTACTGGAGGACAGAAGATCTAAGGGGGTAGAGGAACTGAAAGAAATTTTCATTAGGCGAGAAATAGTATTGGGTAGGCAAATGGGACTAAAGGATAATAAATCCCCTGGGCCAGATGGTCTGCATCCCAGGGTCCTCAGGAAGGTGGCTCTAGAAATAGTGGACGCATTGGTGATTATTTTCCAATGTTCAATAGATTCAGGATCAGTTCCTGTGGAATAATGTTATCCCACTTTTCAAGAAAGGAGTGAGAGAGAAAACAGGGAATTACAGACCAGTTAGCCTGACTTCGGTGGTGGGAAAGATGCTGGAGTCAATTATTAAAGGGGTAATAATGGAGAATTTGGCTAGCAGTAAAAGGATTAGTCCAAGTCAACATGGATTTATGAAAGGGAAATCATGCTTGACTAATCTTTTGGAATTTTTTGAGGATGTGACAAGTAAAATGGATGAAGGGGTGCCAGTGGGTGTAGTATATCTAGACTTTCAGAAAACCTCTGATAAGGTCCCGCGCGGGAGACTGGTGACTAAAATTAGAGCACATGGTATTGGGGGTAGGGTGTTGACATGGATAGAAAATTGGTTGGCAGACCGGAAGCAAAGAGTAGGACTGAACAAGTCCTTTTCAGAATGGCAGGCAGTGGCGAGTGGAGTGCCGCAAGGCTCGGTGTTGGGGCCGCAACTGTTTACCATATATTAATGATTTGGCAGGTTGCAGGGGGACCTGGACAGGTTGAGTGAGTGGGCAGATGCAGTATAATATAAATAAATGTGAGGTTATCCACTTTGGCGGCAAAAACAAGAGGGCAGATTATTATCGTAATGGGGAGGTACAGCGAGACCTGGGTGTCCTTGTTCACCAGTCACTGAAAGTTGGCGTGCAGGTACAGCAGGCAGTAAAGAAAGCTAATGGAATGTTGGCCTTCATAACAAGAGGATTTCAGTACAGGAGTAAAGTGGTTCTTCTGCAGTTGTATAGGGCTTTGGTGAGACCACATCTGGAGTATTGTGTACAGTTTTGGTCTCCTAATTTGAGGAAGGACATCCTTGTGATTGAGGCAGTGCAGCGTAGGTTCACGAGATTGATCCCTGGGATGGTAGGACTGTCACATGAGGAAAGATTGAAAAGACTAGGCTTGTATTCACTGGCATTTAGAGCGATGAGGGGGGATCTTATAGAAACATATATAATTATAAAAGGTCTGGACAGGCTAGGTGCAGGAAAAATGTTCCCAATGTTGGGTGAGTCCAGAACCAGGGGCCACAGTCTTAGAATAAAGGGGACGTCATTTAAGACTGAGCTGAGGAAAAACTTTTTTACCCGGAGTTGTGAATTTATGGCAGTGGGCAGTGGAGGCCAAATCACTGGATGGATTTAGGAGAGAGTTGGATAGAGCTCTAGGGGCTAGTGGAGTCAACGGATATGGGGAGAAGGCAGGCATGGGTTATTGATAGCGGACGATCAGCCATGATCACAATGAATGGCGGTGCTGGCTCGAAGGGCCAAATGGCCTCCTGCACCTATTTTCTATGTTTCTATGTAAAATAATCCCTTAAATATTTTGTGTAAGTCATATGTATCTAACTTTTCAATTCTGACATTGTTGTATGAGTTTGGTGTTTCTATAAATTGTTGTCGAATAAAGTGATATTGCAACGTCAGTATAGTCTTTAGGATGATGTTCTGTCTTGCAAATTAACCACGCAGCATACTACATTTGTGGATATGCATCACTGAGGTTTATAAAAAATTATGGTAGATTAACGGCTTTGCAGTTTTCAACTCCCAAGATCATGATGGAAGTTGTAGAATTTATGTAGTGTGGAGAAGACAAGATGGGGTGGGGACTTTCTTCACAACAGGCATAGCGTGGAAGGAGAGCGACAAAATGAAACATCCTGAGCTATTTCTGTTTTTTTCTGAGATATGATTTACTCATTATTTAGCAATCCTTCATGAATGAGGCTAAACAAACCTATTAAATGATTTTAAGTATAGTGACTGCAACCAAAAGATGGAATAAATTGGAATAATCTCAATACAGAAATGCCTCGTTAAAGATATGGTAGCCAAATTATAGAAAGTAATTTTGTGGTGTTTGCAGCTGATAAGAAATGTTTGAAGCTAGCAAGTAAGAATTTTATTGTTTTGTTTTGGACGTATGACAATAAAACACTCTTGACTTGGCTATCATTTAAAATACCTCGCCCACAGATGTGGTGCTCACAAGCATGATTTATGATCCGGTTTCAATGTGCTATTCAAGCAATCACGTATACCAGTCAACTAATACATCGAAGATAGACACGAAATGCAGGAGTAACTCAACGGATCAGGCAGCATCTCTGGAGAAAAGAAACGGGTGACGTTTTGGGACGAAACCCTTCTTCGGACCCAAACCTGAATCTCGACCCGAAATATCATCTATTCCTTTTCTCTAGAAATATAGCCTGTCCTGTTGAATTACTCCAGCATTTTTTGTCTATGGTGTAAACCAGCATCTGCAATTCCTTCCTACACACTAATGCACCTCCCAATTCAGTTCTTCACAGGCAAATAAGGCCAAGGCGACCAATACAATCTTCCCCGTGAAAATATTTTAAATGCAGATGAATGCTTTCACTACATATTCCATAGAGTTTTACTTTGTTTTACTTTTATTGTATAAAATTATCAAATATTGCATTTTAGAAATGCTTAGCATTTCTATATTATTTAGATATGCTTTTGCTTGTATTATTTCTATAATAGTTTCATGGCTGAATTCCATCTTAAATTATGTATTCTTTAGTCATTTTGTATATTAATGGATAGGTTGGTCTTTATTATCTCCCTCACAAATGTATTACCCATAAGCATAAATTCATAATTTAGGGAAATTTACACCGAACTTTATAATGTTTTCCTATGATGCTAACTCCATCTTCCTGCTATGAATGAAGGCATTCCAACACATAATGGGAGAGGTTTGCAAGTAGTGGAAGAAGTTCTGCTTTTTAAAAAAATGTTTAAATTTTTTTTAAATCTCTGAACATGTTAATATATTTTTATTAGAGGTAAACAATAAATTGGCAAACACATATTATGGTAGAAATATTTTGTGTACATCAATCATACATTATTAATATTATCCATTGAATCATTCTGCCTCTAATAGTTTTTTTAATAGATTAAGAGTAATAAAAAAGAGAGAGAGAAAAAATCATAAGGAATGGAATAATTTACCATTAATACATCATTGGCGATAAGATCAAGGAATATAGAGTATAACTTTTCATCTGATCCTAAGCAAGTTTCAGTTAGGTTCCCCTGCCGAACCAATCTACACTTTTTTGCTTTTTAAAGTGCAAAAAATTGTAACTTGCATCATCTTGCAAGAGAAGCATCAATGCTCCTTTGTTCCATCTATCAAGTGCTCATCCTTTTACTTATTATTTATCTTGCATTGTCTTCACTGTACACACTCCGACTGACCTGGAGAAAACCCATGTGCTCACAAGGAAAACATACAAACTCTGTACAGACAGCACCCATAATCAGGATCAAACCCGGGTCTATGGTGCTGTAAGGCAGCAAATCTACCTCTGCTCCAGTGTGCCGCCCTAAGTGATATACATGATTCCCTCATCCTGATCTCTGCTCTAGGTTGTGAACAGCTGATTTAT
Source organism: Raja brachyura (assembly GCA_963514005.1). The sequence continues at coordinate 62,835,192 of OY740787.1, forward strand.
TGGCACTTTATTGCTCACAACCTCTCAAGCTAAAATCTGCCAATTTCTTCAAACTAGTCCCTATCCATAGAAACCCTATCCGAGACCATCTGAAAGCCCAGATATACCACATCAACTGTTCTCACTTATCTATTTTGCTAGTTCCAAACTCCAATACAATACCTAGTAGATTTGTTTAACGTGATTTCCATTTCATTAACCCCTGCTCTCACTGTCCACCCTTGTACATCCAAGTGCAATATTGCCATTTCCATAATTGTAGATTCTAGTAATTTTCTGACCGCTAACATTAGGTTAACTGATATGTGATTCCATGTTTTCTCATTCCCGTCTTTAATAAATAGTGACCAATCTGTGAGCACAATTCCAGAACCTACAGAATGTGGATGATAAGAACCCAGTGCATTAACTATTCCTCCACATCGAATACTGCGCTAGTATACTGGCTTTCAATCCAATCGATTTCTCCCCAATGCTAATTACAGTGAGCTCCTCGCTTTCTGTGAATGCTTAGTCCCTCATCATTTCCAGGGGGATTTCTGTGTCTTCTGCGAGAGACTGATGCTAATTTTGTGTTTACTTACTCTTGCCAGTTCCTCTATATAATCTTTCCTGTCTCAGGTCAAACAATCCGGCTCCGTAACTGAGGTATGCATTCACCCATTGGCTTCGCAAGATTTACCTGCAACATTTCTTAATAGTGCAAGCATATGATCAGGTTTTGAAATGCTCTTGAGACAGATTGTGCTGGTTACGGCCCACTACCTGTAGTTGGTGATAGTCATTGAGTTATTTAGCAGCCTGTGACTGAAGATGTGTTGAATCATAGTGCTGTAAATGTTGTTTGCACTCTGTTCATAGAGTTTTACAGCAGGGAAATAGGCCTTTTGGCACAACTTGTCCATGCCGATCAAGGTGTCCCATCTACGCTAGTCCCACCTGCCTGCCTATTTACCTCTAAAATTCCTAACCTGTTACTTGAATTCCTGGTCTTTGCTAAATTATTAAATGAAGGGGTGTTGTTCTTGATGATATAGTAGGAGCAAAGTTAGGAAGGTTTTGTTTGTACCTGTCTCCTTAAAAAATCTGAGTTGTAAAATGACAATTTGAGTAGCTTTTGTACATATATTTCTATGTTGTAATTCTGTATTTCAGCTGACCTTGTCTCACATTTCATATACATGAGTGAACTATAGAAAACCATTGTTCCTGGAAATTAACCTAAATCTTCTCATGCTTATTTTCAACAGAGTGAAGGATGCTACAGTATCCACTGCAACTGCCTCTGTTCAAGAAGCAACAACGACTACCCCAGTGGAAGTTATTGAGAATGAAGTCACGACTACTGATGAAAACGAAAAGCAGCAAACAGTAGCTGTGGAGCAGCCCGAGGCTGAGCCTGTAGAAGTTACATCCCAGCCAGTCGAAGAAATATCGAGACAGGAGGTTCAAGAGAAGTATGAGCTTTCATCAGTGCTCGTGGTTTCTTATTGTAAAAGTGTGATTGAAATATGATGGAGTATAAGAACAAATGGCTATACAGCAGTGTTTTCTTGTACATTAAAAGGTGCGGTTCGCATAATAACTTGCGCAAAGCCATAAAGATACTGGTACTAAACAATATTGTCACAAAAAAAGCACAGCTAATATCTGATGCAAAAAACTTATTTTCTACATGAATATTTATGTTGTGAAGATGATGCTGCAGTTGCTGACATGTTTTCTAGTTGTAATGCGAGGTATATTGATCAGTTTATTAAAATAGCAAATTAAATTCTCATTGAAATCTGTTATTTTCACTGCACTTAAAAATCCTCTTATTTTAAATCATTTCTGAATTTTGTTTTTTTTTTGGTTCATTTTTGTAACATTTTTTCCAGTGATGTTCCTAAAAAAGAGGAGGAGGTGAAGAAAGAGCCAGTCAGGAAAACGTATACCTGGAACACAAAGGAGGAAGCAAAACAAGCATTCAAAGAACTGTTGAAAGAAAAGGTATTGGTTGTAAAATTATACTTTAATCATTGATAAAGCTCCTTCATAATAAACTCTCGTTGCTTTTTTAAATTTTAATACATGCAATGTTTTCATGTTTATTCAGAGAGATATTTAGTCACTAATCCACGGCCAACAAAGGTGATGCACTGGTGTATGGCATTGGGCAAATGGGGTTTGAGGCAGACTAGATAATGCTACCTGGGCAAGCTAAAATGTGATAAATATTATATGAATCTTGCCATTTGTTATACAACCCAACTAATTGGCTGGATAAAGGAATTAAATCAGGATTAGGATAATGTTTTGGCAGAAATCAAATTAGATGAAAAATTCTGAGATTTATTTCAGATTTTGCATATTTTATCTACTAATCTTTCTAGTCTGATGTATAATTAAAGTATTTGCATTTAATCTGAAGTGTTCCCTATTCTTTAGGGTGTTCTGTCAAATGCATCATGGGAGCAAGCAATGAAGATGATTATAAATGACCCTAGGTATAGGTAAGTTTCTAAAACTGTCTATTTACACATTTGAGACCTTCTGCTCAGTATAAATCCTCATGTCCACTTAAAAGAAACCGAAGTTTTCTAACTCTTGTAGAAATAAGCTAAATATATATATTTAAATGCATTCACAGTGGAATATAAATTAGTCGGTCAACTCTTACGATTTCTGTTCCCCGGTGCCGACAATGCATTGACATTGTTGAAACAAACCCATTCTTTTGAGTGGGTTAAGAATAGGATTTTTTCATTTCTAGTTTGACAGGATCTTGCAAGCACAGATTATCTCAGGCTAATAGTGAGGGTTTGTTTATATAATTTCATTTCGGAGTCACGTGAGTGACTTCGTGAAGAGCCCGCCGGCACGCATGCACGACATATCGTCGCAACGCATTGCTGCCGACGGCTGGCGGTGGGGTGCGCTCCCCGCCAGCCCTTCATAAGGGACCGCTAAGGTGAGTTGTACTAACCTTAAGTTGGTTGGTCCTTGTTGTTTGGTTTCTCTTTCAACAAGGACATGGACGGGAGTACGAAGGGCCGAAAGACGTCCGTTCGGAGTCACCGGCCATCTGTCCCGGAAGCCTCATCATCGGCTACACCTGTGAAACAGGCCGGGAGGAAGGCGGGGAAACCGGGGAGCCCTGTTACTGCAGGACCGGACCCGCTGACACACCGCAGCTCCGGGGAGGAGTTCGAGGAGCAGGACTGCGGTGTGCCATCAGAGCAGGTAGACCCTGCTTCAGCATTCAGGTCGCCAGCGGGCCCGTTGGCGACCTCGGGCAAGGGGTCGCGTGCAGCCGAACGGCCCTTCTCCCTCAGCCCTCCGAGTAGGGGGAGGGGAGGAGCCCGCAAGCCTAACCCTTCTGGGGCTAAGGCATTACCTGCCGCCGAGCTGCGGTCTGGTTCAGCGGCGGGACCCAGGTCCACTGTGAGGTCCAGTGTAGACCCCCCAACCCTCGACGCCGGGACGGGTCGTTTGGGTAGGGTCCCGCCACGGTCGCCGAGTCCCCCATGGATGGGAGGACGAGACCATGTGTCGGTAAGGTCCACGACGTGGGCAGCCGGCAAGCCCGCGCGGGCGTCGGGTCTCCATGCTACGGCTGGTGCCGACTCCCTGCCGCATTTGCCCTTCGTGGCAGCGGCCTCAGCTCCCGCCAAAAGGAGGCGGTTGAACACATCTCCCGCGCGGGAATCGCTCAGTTTCGCTTCGGCGGCTAGCAGCGACAACTACCGGCACCGGGTTCACCTCGACGAGGTGCGGGCCGATGAGAGGAGCCCCGGCAGTATTTCTGAGCCAGAGGACTCCGACCACCCGAGTGTTCAGGGTGAAGGGCGTATTGACCGCATGGAGCGGCTACTGGAGCTTCTGCTACACGGCCAACAGCAGCAAGCGTCCAGCATCGACAGGCACAGGGCAGTCTCACCAGTCTCCATCGCCAGCCTGGAACAGCCAGAAGAGGAAGGATTTGTCGACCCTACACCAGCTCCGTCGGAATTACCGCCGGAAGAGCTTCTCGATGTGGCGGCGAAATTCGCTGCTCCACACACGACTGGGCTTCCTCTCAATCCCAAACTGGCTGCCACTGTGGACTTCCTCACCAACCACCAGCTCCAGGAGGAAGTCCTCTCTCAGGCCATCCATCGGCATAAGGCGCCGTCCAACTGCAACTCCCTCAATGTGCCTGTGGTCAATACGCCAATATGGGGGAACATCGGCGCGGCTATCCGTCATCAGGAGTTGAAACTCCAGCGGATCCTGAAGCTTCTCACGGCCGGTATTACCGCCTTTGTGCGGTCGGTCGACGGGGAAGACCTAAATCTGGACCAGGAGGATGCGCTGGCACTGTTATGTGCCACCCAACATGAAATAAATGGTTTTCGTAAAAACAGCATCCGCCCGACGCTCAACCCGAAGTTTGCTGGGTTGTGCAAAGCGCCGCCGCCCCGACAGCTCTTCGGAGAAGACCTCCCGAAGTGGGTCAAAGAGCTCGACGAGCATGCCAAGACGGTGGGACTCATGCGGTCGCAGATCGCCCCCAGACCGTCGGCCCCAAAAGCTCCATTTGTTCGGCCACGAGGGCCTGTCGCCACATCGGCAAGAACCTATCCTCCAGCTCCGCCTCGGTATCAGCAGCCCCAGCCGCAGCGGGCATTTTTAGGGCAAGGTCCGCAACGGCCCCAGTGGAAGATGAGAACACCACAATATCAGCCCAACCCAGCACCTCCACGACCACCCAAACATGCCGGTAACCACGGAGGTGAGGCGGTCTGGTTTTCCTTTGTCTGTACGTTTAACTTCACATGTTGGTGGGCGCCTCCGTTTCTTTTTGGGGGCTTGGGGAGCTATCACTTCCGATGAGTTTATTTTGCAGAGTATTCGGGGTCATCAAATTGAGTTTATTAACGGAGACATTCCTCCATCCCAGCATATGCCTAATCGGACGTTTACGCTGTCTGCCGTTGAACAGGCAGCAGGCTATGCTGAGATCTTACGGTTAGAGCAAAAAGGCGTGATAGAAAAAACTATGCACGAGCCAATTGAATTTGTCTCAAATATATTTACCAGGCCGAAAAAGGATGGAGGCTGTCGAGTGATTATTGATCTGACCCATTTGAATACTTTTGTAACATACACCCATTTCAAAATGGACACTTTTGAGACAGCCAAGTCTTTGATTTTGCATGGCTGCTTTATGGCATGCATTGATTTACAAGATGCGTACTATTCTGTATCCATTCAGAAACATAACCGGAGGTTCTTAAAATTTGTTTGGATGTGTCAGCTCTGGCAATACAGGGCTTTGCCAAATGGGCTCACTACAGCCCCTAGACTATTTACTAAATTACTAAAACCTATCATGGCCCAGTTACGCATGCAGCAGCATGTCGTAATGGCCTATTTGGATGATATCCTGATTGTTGGCAATACCCTGGAGGCGGCTGAGCGGGGAGTTTCAGCCACTGTCGCAATTTTTCAGCGGCTGGGGTTTATTGTCCATCCAGACAAGTCAAAGTTCTGCCCTTCGCGGGTCATGGATTATCTGGGGTTTACGGTGGATTCCAATTGCATGAGGGCCACCATACCGACTAATAAGGTTGGGGATGTCACCAAAGCGTGTCAGGATTTAGCCTGCGCCAGTACACCATCAATTCGACAAACAGCTAAGGTGATTGGCAAAATCGTAGCATTGTTTCCAGCAGCCCAATACGGGCCTTTGCATTATCAAAATTTGCAAAGAGCCAAGATCTCCGCGTTAAAGCGGAACGCTGGTCATTTTGACAGACCAATGCGGCTGCCTTCTAAAGCTCAAATTGAGTTACAATGGTGGGTGCTCCATATCAGTAGCTCATTCAAACCCATTATTGTGCCCAATCCGATGGTATACTTGCAAACCGATGCAAGCTCCTATGGCTGGGGAGCTACGGATAACTGTTCTAGTTGCGGGGGCAGATGGGACACCCTTGAATCTACTATGTTGTTGTCACACGGGATAAACTATTTGGAGCTTCTTGCAGCATTTCACGGACTTCGTGCTTATTGTTCCCATCTTATTGATGCTCATGTCCGTGTCCAAATAGACAATACCATGGCAGTGGCATAATTAAACCATATGGGTGGTACCAGGTTGATTTCATGTGATGAATTGGCTAATACAATTTGGCTCTGGTGCATTGACAGGAATCTTTGGATTTCAGCTACCTATTTACCAGGTGAGCTCAATACTGTGGCGGACACCAGGTCACGCAAGTTTAATGACAATATCGAATGGATGTTGCATCCTCAAATTTTTTCCAAAATTACAGCCAAATTTGGTCAACCGGCTATCGACCTCTTTGCGTCGCGGTTGAACCATCAGGTACCAACATACGTTTCATGGGAACCAGATCCTGGGGCAATGGCGATGGATGCATTCTCGCTCGACTGGGGGAAGTGGTTTTTCTATGCATTCCCCCCGTTTTGCCTCATCAGTCGGGTATTGCGCAAGATCCAGATGGATGCTGCCAAAGGCATTCTTATTATACCCGACTGGCCCACGCAGCCATGGTATCCGGTGGTCTTTGACATGATCAGTCAGCCTTGGGTCCTCTTAGAGGGTTGCCCACAATTGGTTACTCACCCTGTGTCAGGGGAGCCACATCCCTGCCATCGCTACTTAAATGTATTGGCTTGCAGGTTCTAACCAGGCCATTGCTGCAGTATGGCCTCTCAACTCGAACCATGGATACCATTGCAGCGTCGTGCCGAGAGTCGACCAGGCGAAGATACCTTTCCCACATCAGGAAATGGGAAGCCTACTGTAGCCGCTCTCGCATCACCTATGACGATGCATCCATAGCTGACGTCCTGGAATTCCTCGCGGGGTTGCACCATGATGAACACTTAAGCTACAGTGCCATCAACAGCGCCAGAAGCGCGCTGTCATTCTACCTCAAGATTCGTGGTCACCCATGCAAGGGCTACAGCTGGACAAACTCACCATGAAATTGGTGATGTTACTAGCGCTGACTTCAGCACAGAGGGTACAGACGCTACATAAACTCCGCGTCGACAGGATGATCTCTACCCCTGGAGAAGTAGTCTTCTTTATTGATGAGCTACTAAAGCAGCATAGACCTGGGTGCACAGGGCTGCAGCTGAAGTTCCCGGCATACCCCGCAGATGCTAGGCTATGTTTAGCCGCCCATATCCGTCACTATGTCGAGGTGATGGAACGCATCAGAGGAATGGAGAAATACCTGCTTTTCACTCACAAGAGACCTCACCATCGAGTGACAGTCCAGACGATATCCAGGTGGCTCCGGATCGTCTTGGGTAAGTCAGGTATTGACACTAATGTGTTCAAGTCTCATTCCGCCAGGGCTGCATCGACGTCGGCGGCGAGGGTCATGGAGGTGCCCATGGACCATATTCTCGCCACAGCAGGATGGGCGAATGAAGCTGTGTTTCAGCGATTCTACAATAAGCCTGTTGCTGCTCCCCTACAGTTCGCGGAGGCCGTGCTGAACGCAGGGCAAGAACGTGGGGATGTCCCCGAATAAGGGGTTTTGCTTTGTTGTTAATAAATATTCTTTTGTCTTTCAGTATAACCTGTTTTCAGCAACTTGTTTACTCCCATCCATCCTTGCTAGTGGTGTGTCAGCATGGACGTGGTCCAGGGCGTGTAATCACAGAAGCTTTGAAGTCTTCACGAAGTCACTCACATGACTCCGAAATGAAATAGTAAGATTGAACGAGAACTTACCAGTTTGAAGGTTGATCTTTATTTCATGAGGAGTTGCGATGAGGGATTTTGTGCCCTCCGCTCCCAACCCTCGATCATAATCGACTGGTAATTAGAATCTCTTCAATCTTCCTATGCCAAGTCATTTTTGTTGTTCGTTTCTGTGATTCCACACCGCTACTTTGAAGAATGTCGCGCATGCGTGCCGGCGGGCTCTTCACGAAATCCCTCACCGCAACTCCTCATGAAATAAAGATCAACCTTCGAACTGGTAAGTTCTCGTTCAATCTTACTATTGTCTCTTCTTCCTTTATGTAAAGGTGAGTGTCTCAGTCCTAAACCTTTAGTTTCCGATATTGTTTTATGATCTGGAAATAAACAGTGCATTCTCTAGCAATGTATTTCAGGTCATCTTTTGATTGATACTTTATTATCACAAGCTATGCAAAGAAAAAGTATTCATTTTAGTCACCAAAGGCCCTTCGTTGTTATTGGCGGCTTCCCTCCACACTAGATCCTCGTTGTTCTAGGCAGTGCGTTCTCGACCAACCTCTAGCACCCACTGTGGGCCCGTGCGACATTTGGAAACATTCTACTGGGACAATGGACAATTTTACCAAGTTAATTAATTTACAAACCTGTACGTCTTTGGCGTGTAGAAGGAAACTCATGCGGCCACAGGGAGAAAATACAAACTCCGTGCAGCGCCCCCCCCCCCCATAGTCAGAATTTAACCTGGGTCTCTGGTGCTGTAAGGCAGCAGCTGTTCTGTTGTGCCACTGTGCCGCTTATTTTCATTGCTTACGTGACTAAAGTATAAGATGTTCTATTTTAATTATTTCGTGTTTTCGCAGTGGTGGTATCATCATTAATTATTTTGCTGTTGTTTACCAATTGTAACTACTTTTTTGAACCTTGCAGTGCTTTACCAAAGCTCAGTGAAAAGAAGCAAGCATTTAATGCCTACAAAATACAGACGGAGAAAGAAGAGAAGGAAGAAGCCAGACTCCGCTATAAGGAGGCAAAAGAAAACTTCCAGCGATTCCTTGAAAACCATGAAAAAATGACATCCACAACCAGATATAGGTGCAGTAGTTTCTACTGAGAATATGTAAACAATTCATCAATGAATCATAGGGTTCAGAAAAGATATACGAGGATGTTGCCAGGACTAGAGGGTGTAAGCTATAGAGAGGTTGAGTAGGCTGGGTCTCGATTCCATGGAGCACAGGAGGATGAGGGGTGATCTTATAGAGGTGTACAAATTCATGAAAGGAATAGATCAGGATTAGATTGGGTAGATGCACAGTTTCTTGCCCAGAGTAGAGTAATCAAGGACCAGAACACATAGGTTGAAGGAGAAGGGGAAAAGATTTAATAGGATTCCGAGGGGTAAATTTTTCACACAAAGGTTGGTGGGTGTATGGAACAAGCTAGCAGTGGAGGTAGTTGAGGCTATCCCATCATTCAGGTAAATGGATAGAACAGGTTTGGTGGGATATGGACCAAGCGCAGGCAAGTGGGGCTAGTGTAGCTGGGACATTGTTGGCCGGTGTGGGCAAGTTGGGCCGAAGGGTCTATTCTACACTTGCTCTGTGACTCTAAACACTTTAAATTTTCCAATTTACCAACCAGCCCTCTTGTTTAAACCAGTGGTGTGCAAGCATTGTCTTGAAAAAGATGCATTTGTTTGTTACAAATTCTGGTTGACAGGTTTTGGACATGTTCTGCTTTTGTTAAAAGTTGTTTAATGACTGTGTCAAGAGTGTTTAATTATAATCTGCACTGGAAACGGAGCAATAAAATTCTTGCTGGTTGCTGCTTTAAAGGTTTGTAACACAATAACACCAAATAAATATACAATAAATCTGAATTTACTTTCTTTCTCTCCTTGTAAATAATCATTGCAGTGAGCCAGAGATTGATCAGGCATTTGCGTGTGCCACAGGGGAAGACCTTGACACTTGCTCTCAGCCAGCTGTTCCTGAGGTTCTGCCCCCTCTACACCCTGATGGTCTTTCAAAAGGCCTTTTTAATGAGTATATCTGGTAATCACAGATGTTTGTATACAATTTAAATAATTTAAAGCTACAACACATTTACTAAAGATCATTGGAAATTGATAACCAAAAAAGTAAGCTAAAAATAAACCACTTGTCTGCAGTTGGCATTTTTATCAAAACTGACCCCATTCAAATGTTTCACATTGGACTCGCTTGCAGAGGTGTTTGATTACCAGCTGCTCTTTGAATTAGGAATTTAATGTACAAGATGGGCGGCTTTGTAGGTTAATTGGCTTCTGTAGATTTTCCCTCGTGTGTAGGATGCAGAAGTGGGATAGCATGGAACTAGTGTAAACGGGTGATCGTTGGTCAGCGCAGACTCAGTGGGCAGAAGGGCCTGTTGCCATGCTGCATCTCTATACTAAACTAAAGAGAACTGTAAGCCAGAGATTAAGATGTTTTGGGCTAATTGTCGATGTCAAATTACGTAATTAACCACATTATTGAGGGAGTGCAGCATTGTTATTGATGGAGTGCAGCGGTTTACAAGGTTAATTCCCGGGATGGGGGGGACTGTCATATGCTGAGAGAATGGAGCAGCTGGGCTTGTATACTGGAGTTTGGACGGATGAGAGGGGATCTCATTGAAACATATAAGATTGTTAAGTGCTTGGACACGCTAGAGGCAGGAAACATGTTCCCAATGTCGGGGGAGTCCAGAACCAGGGGCCACAGTTTAAGAATAAGGAGAAAGCCATTTAGAACAGAGACGAGGAAACACTTTTTCTCACAGAGAGTGGTGAGTCTGTGGAATTCTCTGCCTCAGAGGGCGGTGGAGACAGGTTCTCTGGATGCTTTCAGGAGAGAGCTAGATAGGACTCTTAAAAATAGCGGGATCAGAGGATATGGGGAGAAGGCAGGAACGGGGTACTGATTGGGATGATCACCCATGTTCACATTGAATGGCGGTGCTGGCTCGAAGGGCCAAATGGCCTACTCCTGCACCTATTATCTATTGTCTATTATTGGAATCTAGTGCCACATATATACAGATTACCTTCCCTGAAGGACATTTGAGAACAAAATTGGTATTTATGACAACGTTATGGTATTCCAGATTTATTCAATTAACAAAATTTAAATAAAACAAAATTTAAGTTGTTGTGATGAGATTTGATTTAATCTCTAGATCAATAATGTAGTCCTTTGGCTATCGGTAGTAACTTAATCACGATGCTACCATACTTCCAATTTGGGTCATATTGTTCAACTGATTACTGCAGAAAACTAGGAATGGATATTTCTTATCGAGTGGAACTTACATGTTTAAAAAAACAAAACATATTTTATTGTTTCAGAAAAGCTGAACAAATGTTTGGAGAAACGGAAGTATGGACTGCAGTTCCAGAGCGTGACCGGCAGGAAATCTATGAAGATGTTTTGTTTTTCCTGGCTAAAAAAGAAAAGGTTTGATTATTTATGAAGTTGTGAAGTAAGAAAAGGCTGCTTGAGATTACTACATTCCATGTTTCACCAATCATTGAAATTGATTCCTTTTTAATTTAAGGAACAAGCAAGGCAGCTTCGGAAAAGAAATACTCAGGCATTAAAGAACATATTGGACAACATGGCAAATGTCACTTACAGCACTACATGGTCAGAAGCACAGCAGTACCTGATGGATAATCCAACTTTTGCAGAAGATGAAGAGCTGCAAAGTAAGTTCAATGGTCAGGGCAAATTGTATGAGTGGAAAGAAAAGTCATGCAACTGTGGTAGGAATTGGAGTGGCAGATTGACATAACACAAACACCGTGTGGGTAGAATTGATTAATATACTTTTGAGTAGTTAAAAATTGCAGAACAATGTGCAAACATTTGTTCAGTATTTTGTGGATAAGAGCGTTGTTTTACGTTTACAGCAATGTGTATGGTTAGGAAACAACCATTTAACATATAACAGTATTTCTCAGGGTGAATCAACACCATTTTGATGAAACTCTCTTGCCGGGCTGATTACATGTTAAATAATAGAACCAGCAAGCGATAGACAGAACAATGGGTGGCACATTGGCGCAGGTGGTAGAGCTGCTGCATTATTGCACCAGTGACCAGGTTCGATCTGACTTCCGATTCCATCTGTGGAATTTGTATGCTCTCAAGACATGCCAGCGTTTCTTTTAAGTGATCCAGATTCCACCCACGTTCCAAAGGTATGCAAGTTGTATGATCAATTGGCAACTGTTCAGTATCTCTGTATGTAGGTGAGTTGGAGAATCATAGAGTGGGAGTTGATGGGAGTCCGTGGAGAATAGGATTTGCTTATGGGGAAAATTAATGGGAATTGGAAATGTCATCGAGTTGTTGGGCTGAATGGTCTCCATTTGTGTCATAAGGAAATATGAATATGGAGCGAAGTAATCAAGTGATCGTAAACTAGATCAAAGCTGCGTGCTCCAGTCATGATTGCTGATGAGTCATTATACAGTTAATGGGAGGAGATGAGTCCTTGAATGTCCCCTTTACTGATAACAGACCCTAACAAATGAGTACACAAGGCTGAAGCGTTTGTAACAATTTTCATTCGGAAGTTATGTACACAATCTCTTTCTTGCCTCCTCTTGAAGCCAAAAGATCATGTGACATAGGAGCAGAATTGGGCCATTCGGCCCATCAAGTCTGCTTCACCATTTGATTATGGCTGATCTAATTTTCCCACTCAAACCCATTCTTCTGTCTTCTCCCTGAAACCTTTGATACCTTTAGTGACCAATAACCCATCAATCTCCGCTTAAAAAATACCCAATGATTTTGCCACCAAATTGTATGTGGCAAAGAATTCCACTGATTCGCATTGAGTCTACTCTGCCATTCAATCATGGCTGATCTATCTTTCCCTCTCAACCCCATTCTCTTGCCTTATCCCCATAAACCTTGACACCCTTACTAATCCAGAATCTATCAATCTCTGTCTTAAAAATACTCAATGACTTGGCCTCCACAGCTGTTTGTGGCAATAAATTCTACGGATTCACCACCTTTTGGTGAAAGAAACTCATCTCCATTCTAAAGGTATGTATTTTATTCTGTGTCCTCTGGTTCTAGACTAGAGCCAATTTGATTCACTCCACGTGATCAAAATATAGCTTAGGCTGTGGGCTCTAACCTCCAGTTGGATGTGAATAACTCTGGAAGATTTTGGCTCAGGAACTAATCACATCCCCAGTTACGATCTTGCATAGATTCAGTTGAGTCATCTGGCTTGCTAAATAAGAAAAAAATCCAATCTGCTCAACTATGGTTCCATAAATCTATTCTTCAATTGTGGCATCAAATGACATTTGCTCACCAATTAAGTGCAGAGTGCTGCTCAGTTTGGCTCCTATTACAATCATCGATTGCAAACCTTACTTTGGCTTGGGTTTAAGCAAAGGCATAGAATTCCATCGGCTAAATAAGATTGACAGTCTTTTGAAGCCAGTCATAGTGGATCCCTCAACAATACCCAAGGCCTTGGCGATGCAAGGAACTGCAGGTGGTCTAATCTTGAGCAAACCGTAAGTGCTTATAGGAACTCAGCGGGTCAGCCATCATCTATTGAGGGATTGGACAGGTGACATTTAGGGTTAGGGCCTGACTGAAGAAGGGTACCGATCCACCCAAGGTCTAATCATCTTAACCTATTTGATCTTTTAATACATCGTAAGGTTACAAGTAGGAATATTCACTAATGATTGCATTATCTAATTCCATTTGTAATTCCTCTAGAGTGAAGCAGTCTAGCCATTTGCACAAAGTCTTCATTCATCTTTTCTTACGTTGATAAATGTTAAATTATGTTAAAGATGGTCCAACCTTTTATCCGTATTTAGACCTTCCTGAACCTAAAAAGCTTTTATGTTTTAACGGTTATTTAGCTTGGCAAAATGAATGCTTCCCCAGGCTGCTGAGGCTAGACCATGGGTCACAGTTTCAGAATGAACTATAGGGCATTTTGGGCTGAGTGCGAAATTTCTTTTCACTGGAGGGTGGTGAATCTTTTGAATTCTCTTCTTTGGAGTGCTATCGAGTTGGTCATAGAGTTTATTCAAAACAGATAGATTTCAGGATATTTTCAAAGATGTGGGAATAAAGTAGGAAATTGAGTTGAGTTTGGGTGAATGATCAGCTTTGATCTTAATGAATGGCAAGCAAGCTTGAAAGGCCAGATGATCTACTCTTGCACCTAGTTTTATTTTTATATTGCCATTCAAGCACACCCCTCCTGTATATCTCGGCATCGATATCCTGAGATTAATGGTGCTGGAGAAGAATTCATTTGTCTAGTGAAACTAGTCCAAATAAACAAATATTAACAGCTCCAAAGTTCTATATTGTGTGACCTTCCAATGGTTTTCCATCATCTAGAAGGTACATGCCACAAGTGGGATGGATGCAAGGACTTGCAAGGATGGGAGCAGCCTATTCTTTTACCTCTATGATTCTTTGCTATCACAAATAATGGCATTGCCACGAGAGAGATTTTTTCATTCACTAACTTTACCGAGATCTTGCATACAAATACCCAGTTTGTAAATGCTCTTGTGCCAACACCGATTGTTCTCTTTGGATAAAGTATTACTCCAAATTACTCCAACAATTTGTTCTTTTTTTTTGTAAACCAGCATTTGTAGTTCCTTGCATCTATTTTTGCAGCATACCTGTTTGAAAGCATTGGTTGCATAATTTTAAATTCTTATTGAAACTCCAATATCAACCATTAAATTTACAGTTGTCACCAAAACTTTGTTCCATAGATATGGATAAGGAAGATGCACTTGTTTGTTTTGAAGAGCATATCAGAGCATTAGAGAAAGAGGAAGAGGAGGAGAAGCAACGAGGATTGCTTAGAGAGAGGAGAAGGCAGCGTAAAAATAGAGAAGCATTTCAGGTAAGTGATCAATTAATATATAGGTGATATCCACCATATCAAAATTTGTGTGCTTGGGGAAGGGAAAAAAGCAACTTTTTCAAAGTTGCATTGTTTTCTGGGTGCGCTGTTCTTTATTCAAATTATAAGCATCGTAATTTGGAATCAGTACTTAAATTTTATTTTGTTATCTACGTTGACTTGTTAAAATTTCATCTTGAAGATCTTGCTCTTCAAGATCTAGCTATTTGGCCATAAATAAGGCAAAGCGCATGCCTACATGTCATAAATTTATAATAGAAACTGCCACATACAGTAATTATTAATTTGAAATGGGGTTACAAACCTGGTATGATCTTCAAATATCATTAATTATAACGTGTTTTCATACGGTAAAAAAAGTCCTGAAAATGTAGGGTGAATTCCCTCTTTTCATTTTGCAGACATTCTTGGATGAATTGCATGAAAGTGGACATTTGCATTCAATGTCAACTTGGATGGAATTGTATCCTGCGATCAGTGCTGATATTAGATTTTCCAAAATGTTAGGACAACCTGGTAAGATGAATTCAGTTTATCCAAAAATCCCTTGTTCATGACATTAGCTGACTTTTCTGTTCATTGGAATTTCTCAAATAAGTTTCATATTTTCTATTATTTATGTTGAAATGTCATTTTTAGGATCTACCCCACTTGATCTCTTCAAATTTTACGTAGAAGATCTAAAGGCACGCTTCCACGATGAGAAGAAGATAATAAAAGATATTTTAAAGGTGATTGCATAATATACGTGATAACATATGTAACATGGGATTTCATGTATGAAAGTGTGCAGTGGAAGATTTATAACTTACAAAATGGTGAATTTATGTGGCATGTTCAAATGTGCATTTGATTTCCTTGATCCCAATATTATTATAAAAGTTTCAACAGAAATTTAAACCAAGTAAATACTGATAAGCGAAATACATTGCGATATTATAGGAATTTCTGAATTGAAAGGTAGTGAAATGGAATGATAAAAAACTAGCTGTGATTGGTGAGAAAACAAGTGATTTCTGGAACTTTTATCTTAGATCAGGTCGGGGAGTTTCCCCCGCCACGGGTACCATGTAATCCCATGCTACCTGCTCCATGATCGGATAGTCGGAGACTAAACCTTTCCCCAGGTGAGGAGGGGGCTGTGGACCCCTAGCAGGACCAAAAACAAGACCTGTCAAAGGGCGGTTGAGCTCCTAGCGAGCCAACGGCCATCCACACTTCAGCAGAAGTTGCGATCACTGTCGTACATAGCATTGTAAGGCACCGTGCCCGTTGATGTTTTCGATGATGGTGATTCCTTATAAGAAACTTCTTATGATATATTATTACTCATATCTAATATAGGATTTGGTAATGGTTATGTACACATTTGCAGTATAGGTCTTCCTCGAAACATCTCCATACAGGGCAATGATTATTTTGTACTTTTTTTTTACATAGGTGGATAACAAAAGCTTTGTGTATCAATTAATCATCAGCCCAGCACAGTATTAAAGATTGTTATTCAGTTAACCTTGTTAAACGTTCCGTGAAGAATTATGCCAAATGCTCCGAATGTGAGGTCCTAAAATAAATGTTCTCTATTATTTTCCCTGTACAGGATAAAGGATTTGTTGTAGAAGTAAATACTACTTTTGAAGAATTTGGTACAGTCATTAGTTCAGACAAACGAGCTGCCACACTTGATGCTGGTAATATTAAACTCACCTTTAACAGTGTAAGTAGCTATTTAAAGATTTTCTTTTCAATGTAATGTACTGGATCACTAAAGCTGATGTTCCCACAGTATTGATATGTACTAAAAGGAGATTTCCAATGCCCTGCACTCCACCTCGGTTTTTATTTATTATCCTTTGATGTAGAAGGTCCAAAACTTAATTGGTCCCGCACTTTGCTCTGTTTCTCTCCACGGTCCTATGCTCATCACTTTATTCTGCTAACGTGTCACTTTCTTACAAACTCCATGCTGCTCGTGCACAAGTACATCCACACTGCATGTTCTTTTATCAGAGTTTTGTCAAATCCTGAGGATTGGACAGAAACCTCCTTCAAAATGTTGATAATAAAAGCAAAAGTCAAATTTAATGGGCACGGTGGCGGAGCAGTAGAGTTGCTGCCTTACAGTGCCAGAGACCCGGGTTTGATCCTGACTGTGGGTGCTGTCTGTACAGAGTTTGTACGTCCTCCCCCGTGACCACGTGGGTTTTCTCTGGGTGCTCCAGTTTCCTCCCACACTCCAAAGATTGGTTAATTAGATAGGTTATTGGCTTTGGTAAGATGTAAAATAAAATGTCTAGTGTGTAATGATTATTGTATGGGGTGATCGCTGGTTGGCGCAGACTTGGTGAGCCAAACGGCTTGCTTCCACGCTGTATCTCTAAAGTCACTAAAGACTAAATAGTAAAAATATGATTTGGACAGTAAGAAATGCTTGTGTGAAATGATTATTATGCACCATTATCAGTAAGTATTTCACTTTATTTATGAAGATTTTTTTCCGTTGCTTACACCATCACCCAAAGATTTGTTTTCTTTCATTTAAATGGTCTGTCCAGAATGAGACAATCACTTTGATTTCTATTAGTTATTAGAAAAAGCGGAAGCTCGAGAACGTGAAAGAGAGAAAGAAGAAGCCAGGAAATTAAAGCGTAAAGAAACTGCTTTCAAGAGTATGTTAAAACAAGCAACACCTCCTCTTGAGCCAGAATCAAATTGGGATGAGGTGTGTATATGCCAATGCCATTGTAAAGTGCACAACAGGTTTCAAATTTACAATTATCGTGAAATCTTATACTTTTTTGATGTGCGATAAATGTGTTGAGCGCAATAAAGTTTATCATCCTATTATTTATTCCAGGTCCGAGAGAGATTTGTAAATGACTCTGCTTTTGAAGACATTACGGTAGAATCTGAAAGAAAACGACTTTTCAAGGAATTTCTACAGATTCTCGAGGTAATCATGGAACACACTGCAGTGCTTTTACATTTTTTTTCATTTTTCTGAGCTGTAATCTGCCTATTGTTAATAAATTTTTATTTTTTTTTAAACTGACCATACAATGATATCTAAATAATAATTGGCATGACATTTGAAACCACAATTTTAATTTAGTTAATCCACTGGAAATTCATAATTTAATAATTTTAGATCCAAATTACTACAGTTTTGCAGTTTCTTTCATCCCTAAATTAATCGGTTTTCTTCATTTTTTCTGCCCTTTCCTTTCACTGCACTCTTTATTGTTCCGGCGGGTGGCGCGACTCTTGTCGCAGCGGCCTCTGCAGTCCGTCTGTCTTTTTTTATTTTTTGTCTCATTTTGAGTGTAGTTATAATGTTTTTTTTTAAGCTGGGTATGTGTGGGGGGTGGGGGAAACCTTTAAAATCTTTTCCCTGTACGGAGGACCCGACCTTTTCTCTGTCGGGTCTCCGTTGTCGTTGGGGCCTAGCACCGTTGAGCAGCCTCCATCGGACCTGGGGCTCCAGTTGCGGACTACTCACCGTCGTGGAGCTGGCCGAGTTCGGAACAGGAGGAGCTGTGATGGCGCGCTGCTGCTGCCCGACCCCGGAGATTCGGAGGCTCCAACTGCAGGCCGGTGGACGGTGACATCGGGAGCTCGTGGGTCCCTGGTGGGAGACCGCTTTTCGGAGCTCCCGCGACGGCAACTTCTCCCGCCCGAGATGCGGGGCTGAAAATGACCTGGAGCAGGGCCTTGCATCGCCCGGCGCAGCTTTAATGGCCGCAGGACTTGCTAGGGCCCGCTGGGGGCTCCAACATCAACACCCGGCGCGGCCTTAACTGCAGCGGGGCTTACTTACCATCGCCCGCCGGGGGCTTTGACTCTGACATCGGGAGGAGAATGGGGAATGCAGGGGAGAGATAAGACTTTGCCTTCCATTACAGTGAGGAGGATGTTTGTGTAAATTGTGTTGTGTCTTGGTTCATTCTTGTTTGTATGACTGCAGAAACTAAATTTTGTTTGAACCACAATGAGGTTCAAATGACAATAAACGGTATTGTATTGAAACTAAATGTTAGATTTACATAGTGTCTGTTGAGAGAAAAGCAGTGTTCTGGGCTACGGTTGTCAAAAATAGTTTATAGTTCTGCGAGTTTGTATTTTTTGTCACCTGTGTTTTATCTAAGCTCTTTTTCACACATTAGCACGAATGCCAGCATCATCATTCAAAGAGCAAAAAACATTCCAAGAAATCTAAAAAACATCACAGGAAGCATTCTCGCTCTCGTTCCGTAAGTGTAATTTATTTTATTCATCAATGTGTTGTATACTGAACCCTTTAACACACAGGTTGTATGCAGAATTTAATGATTTGTTATATTCTGGTCTGTAAATTAAAACTTTTTTGTTAACTCGACAAGCCTCATAAGCTACCTTTCACGTGACAGTCTGAAGAAGGGTTCGACCCAAAACATTGCCAATTTACTTCGCTCCATAGATGCTGCCTCACCCGCTGAGTTTCTCCAGCATTTTTGTCTACTTTCAAGTGACAGTAATTGGTGAAGTGTCATTGGAATGCCTGCCACTTCATTAAAAATATATTTGGTGCTAGTAACTGTTGAACGCAAATTATTGGTATTCAACTGCAGAAAATAATTCTGCAGTCAGGGTGGCACTTTGCGTAGCGATGGAGTTGCTGCCTTACAGCGCCAGAGACCCAGATTCAATCCTGACTACGGGTGCTGTCTGTGCAGTTTATACGTTATCCCTGTGACTACATGGGTTTTCTCCAGCTTATACACTCCAACGAGACGTACAAGTTTGTACAGTGCCCTCCATAATGTTTGGGACAAAGACCCTTCATTTCTTTATTTGCCTCTGTAGTCCACAATTTGAGATTTGTAATAGAAAAAAACACATGTGGTTGAAGTGCACATTGTCAGATGTTAATAAATTCAATTTTTATACATTTTGGTTTCACCATGTAGAAATTACAACAGTGTTTATACATAGTCGTCGTCATCTCCCCCACCCCCCCCCCCCCCCATTTCAGGGCACCATAATTTTTGAAGTCTGTGGTTCATGTACATCACCAGTTGCTGGTGTCTTCTCTGGTGATGCTCTGCCAGGCCTGTATTGCAGCCATCTTTAGATTATGCTTGTTTTGGGGGCTAGTACCCTTCAGTTTTCTGTTCAGCGTATAAAAGGCATGCTCAATTGGGTTAGATCGGGTGATTGACTTGTCCACTCAAGTATTGACCATTTTTGTTGCTTTAGCAGTATGTTTGGGATAATTGTCTTGCTGTAGAATGAACCGTCGGCCAATGTGTTTTGAGGCATTTGTTTGAACTTGAGCAAATAGGATGGGTCTATACACTTCAGAATTCATTATGCTACTACCATCAACAGTTGTATCATCAATGAAGATAAGTGAGCCAGTACTTTCAGCAGCCATACATGCCCAAGCCATAACACCCCCGCCACTGTGTTTCACAGATGAGGTGGTTTGCTTTGGATCTTGGGTAGTTCTATCTCTCCTCCATGCTATGCTCTTGCCATCTCTCTGATACAAGTTAAGGGCCTGTAGTCCACACACACACACACACACACACACACATACAGACACAGAGACACACGCAGAGACACACACTTTTATTAGGTATATGATGATGATGATATGATGTGGGCGGCACCGAAGAGCGATTACCCTGTACACTAGCATTATCCTACACCCTAGAGACAATTTACAATTGTACCAAACACAATTAACTGAGAAACTTGTACGCCTTTAGAGTGTGGGAGGACACCGGAGCACCCGGAGAAAACCCATGTGGTCACAGGGAAAATGTACAAACTCCGTACAGACAGCATCTGTAGTCAAGATCAAACCTGGGTTTCTAGCGCTGTAAGGCAGCAACTCTACCACTGTACCACTGGGAGAAATTCTCAAACTAGAACACTTGGATGGGTTCCCGAATTACAGTTATCCATGGAAGATAGAGATGAAAAGAAATGTCATCACCAACGTGTTTGTGAATCTTTGGCATTCTCCACCCAGAAAGCTCTGGAAGCACTGATTGAACTATTTTCAAACGCAAGGCACAGAATTTTAGTCTTTAGGGAGTCCAGGTTTCAAAGGATGCCAAGCCAAGATCATCTGTGATCTTATTTGGTTTTGGAGCAAATGCAAAGCGACATGTGACCTACCACCTGTGTTGTTCCGTAAAGAAATACGTTGTCTTGAAGTTAGCAAATGGAAAAACAAGCTGCATAGGAGTCTCAAATGTACTATAAATTTGATGCAAGGAAGAATATTTCCATGAAAGCACTCTGCTGGGAATTCAAATTTACTATACTTGGCTCCCTTTATTGGTGTTAGTCACACCTGGCTGAGCATAGAGTCAGTCATGCCACATGGGAACAAACCCTTTGGCCTACCTCTCCCATGCCGACCAAAATGCCTCATCTAAACAACTCCCATTTGCATCCGATTGGCCAATATCCCCCAAAACCTTTCCTAACCCTGTACCTATCTGTATGTCTTTTAAAGGTTGTTAGAGTAGCTGCATCTTTAATTGTTAATCTGCCCTACATTTACCTGTATAATAGCAGCACCTCGAATGCAACCCTGTGATCTGTACCAGGGTGACTGTAAGAGGAGTTCAGGAGGTGATCAAGACGGGGTTGAGAAACATGGGGAATAGTTTTCAAAAAGCCACTGTTCAAATGAAACACTAGAGGGCACAGCTCTAAGGTGCGAAGGGGAAAAGATAATGGAAATGTGCGGGGCAGGTTTTTCACAGAAGGTGGTGAGGGCCTGGAATGCATTGCCAGGAGTGGTAGTGGAGGCAGATACGATAATGTCGTTTAAGAAGTTCTTAGATAAGTGTGTGGATTTGCAGGGAATGGAGGGATGTAGATCACATGCATGCAAATGAGATGAGTTCTGCTAGGCATCATGTTTAGCTCAAATATTGTGGACCAAAGGGCTCGTTGCTGTGCTGTACCGTTCTATGTTCTATACTTTATTAGCTATAATTAGAACTGTAAACAGAAAATGCTGCATGTACAGCTGGCTAAGCAGTAACTGGAAGGTAACTGAGTAACTGATCCTTTTTTCTCCATAGATATTGCCTGTCCTGAGTTAATCTAGCACTTTGTTTAATTAAGGAAGCATGTTGTTAATCCAAACAGCAGCTGTCTGAGCGGTCCCAATATATTTCTCTTTTTATCTGCATCTTTGCTAACTTGCAACTTGGAAAATGCACTCTGCTGCTATTCTAGTAATCTCTCTACACCCACCCAAGGCTCTTGACTCCATTTGTTTTAATAATCCCTGAATTCGGTCTCTAACCAGAGACCGGGGGCTCCGCGATGTTAAACTCCCGCAGGCTCCCACGGTTGGAGCCCCAAAGACAGCCACCGGCAGTGATCGCAAACTCCGTGATGGTAAGTCCGCAGGTTCCCGCGGTGAAGCTCCCAGTCAATCTCCAGCAAAGGCCACCAACTCAGTGTTAGGTCGCAGTGCGGACAGAGATACGATACGGAAAAAATGTTTCTTCGTCGAGGTAAGAGATTAGAAAAAGACTCCCACAACTCCCCAACCCCAACCCCCCCCAAAAAAATAGAGAACACTAAAATACATACTTTCAACACATACAAAACAGACAAAGAAGAAAAGGACAGATGGACTGTTGGCGAGGCAGTCATTGCTTGGGTTGTAAATAGTCAAATCATAGAGTCAAGCAGAGTGTTTTGCCTCTTTTATTTTGAAAGCTTGGCTAGTTATGACTTTCAGATGAAACTAAAACAATCAGCATAGTCTTCCAAACTAACTTGGATACCCCAGTTAAGTTTTTGATAGAAGAAATTAATATAAATGTAGGATGGCAATAGACAGTAGGTGCAAGAGTAGGCCATTCGGCCCTTCGAGTCAGCACCGCCATGGCTGATCATCCCCAATTAGTACCCGTTCCTGCCTTTTCCCCATATAGGCACCGTGGCACTGCAGGGCAGGTTACTGGAGCAGCTGGTAGAGCTGATGCCTCTCAGCACAAGAGACCAGGGTTCAATCTTGACCTCGCCTGCCTTCTGTATGGAGATTCTGTGACTTTATGGGTTTCCTCGGGGTGCTCCAGTTTCCTTCCACGTCCCAAAGACGTGCGGGTTTGTAGGTTAATTGGCCCTATGTAAGTTGCTCCTAAAGTGCAGGGAGTGATACACAAGTGGGATAACATAGAACTAGCGTGAACGGGTGATCAATGATTTGCGCGGACTCACTGGGCCATGTTGTATCTTTCAACCAATCAATAATTTGCCTGTACGTAAATAATTCATTATTTTAATAGGCAATCTGGAAGTACTTGTCTGCAATAATTGCCAGGTGATTAACATCTTTAAAGCACAACCTATTGCACGTTTGGAAAACGGAAGTAATTTTCTACTTGAAACTTCAGATGTGCTAATCTTATTTGGGCGAGATTAAATGAAAGCACCAGAAGCAAATTTGATGTTTTTTCTGGCACCATCAATAGTATCTGCATCTTATGGTACATTTATTCTATGGCAACTGTGGCAAACGTAGTTAGCAGCATTTGGGGACAGAACATCAGGTAAAGATGTGTGCTTTCCCCAATTGTACCATGCAGTGTGGACCTGAAGCTTGGCTGCATTTCATTTCACTCGAGCTGATTTATAAGCTGGAATGAAACAGATGACAGACTATCACCATTATTTCAGAAGCCAATAAAATAGAATCAGCAGTATGCCTATTCATATATGTACCCAGAAATTTGTGGCAGTCCATCGGATTTCATCCTACTCAAGGGCTATTAAAAGATTCAAAGTGCTGCAGTAATTCAGTGGGTCAGACAGCATCCAGAAGAAGATTGATGCATTCCCGAGACATTTCAAAGGTTTGCAGTATCTCTTTCAACGTAAACACTCGGCTTTATTATGCACTTGGCATTATCTTTAGCAGATAGTTCCATTATATGGGTATCTGATCCTTGGCTTCGCAGCTGGATTTTGCATGGCGTCCGGAGGCAATTTCTGATCATATTTGGCCTTTTACCTTTATCCCAGCCATTGCTGGAACTTCTAGTGCAATAACAATCATTTAAATGAAGTCACTGACCTGCATTAAAATTATAAATAAAGTAGATAGACACAAAAAGCTGGAGCAACTCAGCGGGACAGGCAGCATCTGTGGAGAGAAAGAATGGGTGATGTTTTTGGTCGAGACCCTTCTTCAGAACGTGAAAATAGGCCCTTCGGCCCACCCTGCCCACACCACCAACATTTTCCATCTGCACCAGTCCCACCTGTCTGCGTTTAGCCCATGTCCCTTTAAACCTGTCCTACCCATGTACCTGTTGAATTGTTTCTTAAACGTTGTGATAATACCTGTCTCAATTACCTCCTCCAGCATCTCGTTCCATACACCCACCACCCTTTGTGTGAAAAACTTACCCCATAGGTTCTTATTAAATCTTTCCCCCCTTACCTTAAACCTCTGGTTCTTGATTCTCCTACTCTGGGCAAGATACTCTGTGTGTCTACCCGATATATTCCTCTCATGATTTTGTAGACAAAATTTTGATTCAAATCATTTTGTTTCTAATTGATCCGGGTTTGTGTTTCAAGATTTGCTTCAACTCCAGACCAGAAGAATTGTAACTTGTGCTTTTTCATTTTCACATGATAGTTAAAGCAGTACCCCCTCCTAAACATATAGTGTTGCCTTACAAGTCCCCTGAGCTGGGTCAAGTATAACCCAACTTTGTATCAGTGACAAAGGATCTAGTCTTCTAACTCCATATTCCTGCTGTTCCAATGCTAAGCATGGGTATTTAATTCTTTAGGGCTCTGAATCAGAAGATGAAGATTATCACCATTCAAAGAAAAAAAAGCGGTCACATTCAAAGTCTCCTTCTGACCGATCGTCTAGTGAAGAATCAGGTAAACCTGATCTGGTTGATTCTTTTGTGTATAAACTTAAAAATTCAGTTAAATTAGGATATTGATTTTTTTTGTCTTTAGAGCGGAGTTATAAAAAGTCTAAAAAGCACAAGAAAAAGGGCAAGAAGAGAAGGCGCAAGTCTGTGAGTCACAGTTCCTTTATATTCTTTGGAAGATTTGCAGAGTAATTTAGTATCAAGGCACTGATTAGCATTTTCTGTACCGAAAGTATATCAATGTATTGCTGATCCTGAATCTGCAATATCTTTGATCACTGTCCTTCAGAATTATCCAGTCTCATTCCTCCCAAACCTTATCATTCTATTCCTACTCAAATTCACGATATCACTGGAACTTCTGACTGACTATGAAACCATAGCAGAGGGAAGCTGATGGAAATCTGGAGAGACTAGGTTATAGGGAGAATTGATGGTGAATGGGATTACTCTTGATCAGTATAGATGTGATGGGCTGAAATGGCCTCCCATTTTCATGTCATCTGGAAACTTTTAAAATCATTAATCCATATTGCAAGCAATAGCGATCTCAATATTGGTCCTTGCAGAACATCATTAGTTACAGGCATCCAGCCAGAAAAATGTCTGTCTTCCATGATCAAGCCAATTTTTGTATCAAATTTGACAGCCCACTGTGTATTCCATTTATCTTCCAAACCAGTCTACCATGATAGATCTTGTTACAACTGTACTAAAGTACATGTAAACAACATCCACACCCCTATCCTCATCATTCATCTTCGTCACTTTCTCAGAAAACTCAGGTCAAACTTTGAAAAGCAAGAGAAATTTCCCTCTATCTTTAATATCAACCTAGCCCTCCCTAATCTCATTATCATCCATGACTACTCCATGGTGAATACCGATGGTATTAATAAGTACTTATTGAGGACCTCTTCCACTTTCTCTGGCTCCATGCATAAATTGCTCCCTTGAGTAGATCTATCTTTTCCCAAGCTACATTAGTGCTCTTAAAAGCATATAAATGCTTTGGGATTTCTCCTCAATCTTACTTGCCAAGGGCATTTCAGGGTCTTTGAGCCCTCTTAAAGTTTTGCTTCCTTTGTATTTCTCAAAAGGCCTTGTCTACTTTCATCTTTCTGCACCTTGCATCTTTTGACTTCACTTACAATATATCCTGTCATCCAATATTCCCAAATCTTAGCATCCTCATAGGAACATGCTGGTCTTGAATTCTAACCAACAGACCTTTAACGGCCTTTAAGACCAGTCTGAAGACTGGTTCCAACCCTAAACGTCGCCAATTCCTTTTCTCCAGGGATGCTGCCTGACCCGCTGAGTTACTCCAGCATTTTATGTCTACTATACCTTTAAAACCATCCCACATGTCAAATGTCGATTTTCTTTGGGCAATGTTTCTGATTGCAAGCACCCTCTTGGTGAAAACTAAATTCCTCAGACCCTCCTTAAACCACTTGTCCCTCACCTTAAATCTATGCCCTCAAGTATTTAACCTCTGCCATGGTGGGAGGTTTCTAATTATCAACTCTATCCATGCCCCTCGTAATATTGTGTACTTCTAACAAGTGTCCCTCAGCCTTCCCTGTTTCAAGGTTTGCCACTGGTCATGGCCTTCCAAAAATAAGAGCAATACTCCATCATCATCCTTTGTCCCTTACTACAAAGCCACAGTACCAGTTTTACTTCTAATTATGTAGGTGACTCCTGAATCTGAAGGGGAGCGAGAACGAGAGCGCGATCGGGATCGTGACCGGGAAAGGGAAAGAGACCGGGATAGAAGAGACAAAGAAAGGAATAGGGACGATGAGAAAGAACGAAACAGACATAGATCGCAATCAAAACATAAATCACCCAGAAAACCTACTAACAAAGATACGGTATGTAATTTTTGAAATTATTTGAATGAAATGATTAATTTTATCTTTGACATACAGCCATGGAACTTCATGATGTTTGTCAAAATGCTTTATGACAAAATGATCTGTCCTAGAATTAGTGTCACATGCAATTTTTTCCATTTACCTTTATTTTCTCATCGGTTATTGTCTTTTGTTCACTTTGCAGAAAATTATAATCTAGTTCATTTTCACGTTATTCTTCATCACAGTAATGTAACCTAAAGTGTTTCCTGATTCTGGTTAAATTTGCAGAAAAAAAATCATATTTTTGCTAGCATTTTTGGCAAATGTTCCCACTAACTATGGTATGGGGGGGGGGGGGGGTAGATTGGGAGTGGGAATCTCACTCCTCCACCCCCCCCCCCCCCCACCCCCCCCCCCACCTCCCTCCTCCAACTCCCAACTCCATCTCCTCCCTCCTCATTTCCCTCATCCTCCTCCCATTCCCTGCCCCAGCACCTACTCGGGTCATAGAGCAGCACCAGGGCCTGGAACTCGGCCTGGCACTGGTTGTAGACTCCAGCCATCAGCTTGCCATCGCCTGGGCTCCAGTGGGCTCTACCCGGACCCAGGCTTTTCCTTGGTTCCAGTGGCGGCTTCATTTTCGGCCCCAGTTACGGCCCCATCCCAAGCCCCGGGCTTGGCTCTCACTCCAGCTTTAGCACAACCCTCTCCGTCGGGCAGCGGCCGCCAAGCGAGTGCCCCTCCCTCCCGGAGAGTCCTGTCCTGCCTTGCGAGTCGATTGTGACATCACTCGGTTTTTTTTCCGAAATGGGTGCGTTTTCGGGCTTTTAGTAAAACTAAAAGATTAAAACGTTTGGAAATATAGGTGGGAATGCAACGGGAATATGTTTATCGCCACGACGGGAAAAATGTGAGTAGAATGTGTGAAAATGGGAAGGCTGTGGCCTAGTGTTTGGAAGAAAATAGGAAAATTAACCAGATTCATTCACACACACACACTCTCTCTCCCTCTCTCTCTCTCTCTCTCTCATACACACACACGCAGGCAGGCTGACGGACAGGCGGGCAGGCGGACAGACGCGCACACAGACACGCACGCAGGCAGAGGCGGGCGCGGGCAGAAAGCGACACACAAAGAGCGACACACAGAGCCCGAGCCACAAACAAAAAAGTATTATAGAGATTGGTGGTCAATGGTTGACATGGATTTGATGGACCAAAGGGCCTTTTTTCATCAAGGATAGACACAAAATGCTGGAGTAACTCAGTGGGTCAGGCAGCATCTTTGGTGAAAAGGAATAGGTGATGTTTTCGGGTCGAGAGTGATGAAGGGTCTCGACGTGAAGCATCACCTATTCCTTTTCTCTCTGCCTGACCCACTGAGCTATAGCATTTTATGTCTAATTCTGTGTAAACCAGCATTTGCAGTTCCTTACACGTTTGGCCTGTTTTCATGTTGTATCTTTAAATCAGTCAAACGTTTTAGACGGCACATTGGTGGAGCTGGTGGTGCTGCTGTTTCAGAGAGCCAGGGTTCGATCTTGCCCTCGGTCGCTGTCTGTGTAGAGTTTGCATCCTTCCACTTTCCAAAGACATTCAGGTTTATAGGTTAATTGACCTCTGAAAATTGCACCTGGTGTATAGGGAGTGGGTGAAAAAGTGGGTTAACATAGAGCTAGTGTGAACGAGTGATCGATGATCTGCACAGAATTGGTGAGCCAAAGGGTCTGTTTTCATGCTGTATATTTCAATCAAAAAAAAGCAGTAGTGTTTTGTGTTAGTTATGGAGAATGTAAGCCTTTTTTTTCATTTCTCTTATTTTTTCTGAAAATTTCCCTTAATCTATTTTTTAAACTAAGGTTTATTTATGTATAAGCCTATTATATAGTAGTTTGGGTAATTAGATCTGGGAATGTATTTTTGAAGCTTTAAATGGTTTCTTCGCATGCAGCTCTCAAACAAGTTGGTTAAGAAATTTCCTGAATTATTCCATTTTATTATTAGTTTTCTGGTTTGTTTATCTTGAAATGGTTGCTTGATTCCAATTTAAGTGTGATATTACCCAAAGTTCAGGAAGATAACATAGTATTGGTAGATTTCTTCCATACCATGTCCATCTTTTAACTTCTGAATTTACCAAAGAATAACTTTATTTATTTGAAAATTGTAATCATTAAATTTAGTTCAGTAAAAAGTGTGTTCCATTTCCTTCATACATACCTGCAATACTTGGCACGTTGCTTTAAAACAATGGATTCAACATTAAATGTGTCGAAATAAAATGGCAGAAACGCTGGTGCTTGACTGGATCTTCCTAAATGTGGCCAGCGGTTTGATTTAACTTCCAAGTTAGGCTGAGCAGGTCAAACATGCCCAGTGAAACGTGATGGTTCTGAATTGATCAGCCATAATGTGAGACTACCTATCCTTTAACTCAGCTGCTGTGAACACCAGTTTTCAGATTCAGATTACCTTTGTCATTCAGACCTTTCTCTCCAGTTCTATGGAGATCCCTGATGTTGCCATAGTTCTCCAACTTGCCAGGCCTGCCACAGGATCCAAAATCCCATTTATGTTCATGGGGACATTAAAGTATTTTTAATATTATATTCCTGAATGTTTTAAGTTTGTTTTTAGACCATTCAAGTTTTAATTATTCGCCTCAATACAAAGGGGTGACTCAGCGGTATAATTGCCTTACAGAACCAGAGACCTGGGTTTGTTCCTGACAATGGGTGTTTTCTGTACAGTTTGTACGTTCTCCCTATGACCTCGTGGGTATTCTCCCGGTGCTCTGGTTTCCTCCCACATTCCAAAAATATGCATGTTTTTGGGCTAATTGGCTTTGGTAAAATTGTCCTTGGGATACTGCTAGTATACCCGGTGATCGCTGGTCAGTGTGGACTCGTTGGGCTGAAGGGCCTGTTTCAGCATTGTATCTCTCAAGTAAACTGGCAAAACCCCATCCTGAGCTTTGTCTGCTGTCAAAGTCTGTCAAAGCTGTTCTGGGAACAGATGGCTTCGCTGTGCTATCCGGGATTCTGTCACCATCGATACCATTCTGCAGATCTTCAGAATATCTGAGGCCAGGATAGGCTTAATATATGGACACTGTAAATTAAAGGTTTGGGAGACTATGGCAGCAATTTGAGGTCGGAAAACCAATAAGTTTACTCAGATTTAATTTGCTACAAGTTAAAATTGATATATACCTTAAAAATTAGACAACTTTTGAGAGCACTTTTAAAATTGCCTGCAAAGATGTTCTTCAGATAGAGACAAAATGCTGGAGTAACTCAGCGGGACAGGCACCATTTCTGGATAGAAAGAATGGGTGACGTTTTGGATCAAGACCCTTCTTCAGACAAGCAGGGTCTCGACCCGAAACGTCACCCATTCCTTCTTTCCAGAGATGCTGCCTGTTCCGCTGAGTTACTCCAGCATTTGGTGTCTATCTTCAGTGCAAACCAGCATCTGCAGTTCCTTCTACAAACATAATGTTCTGCATAAATATTTTGACTGCTGGTGAGACGTGACTTACTGTACTTTATGTCTGTAGGCAAACTGGGAAACCTCTGACAGTGAGCTAAGTGAAGGGGAGCTGGAGAAACGAAGGCGGACTCTCCTGCAACAACTCGACGACGACCAATAATAGAACACGTCCATGTTTGAATCATTCAAGTCAAAGGTTGGGTGAGGGCAGTCTCTTAACACTCAAGAGGGTTAAATGTAATTCCCAAAGCTTTGACACTTGTTGTAATTTTTACAGGGGATATGATGATTTGTGAAACCAATATAGATCCCTCAAACTCTCTTTCAATATGTGAGCAACAGTGTTTCCTTATTATGTAGATAAATCCTTCTGATTCCAAGATCTGCCAGCTTACGTTTGGGTAAATATCATGCTAAAGTACTCGATACTCATCATGGGTCTTTAAAGCTAACCCATGGTTTCTTGAAGGAGCACCTGTATCTTAATTAACGCGTTGAAGCTGAGAAGTCGCTTCTGGCGTGTTTCTCTATTCAACAGCCTAAGCTTCAGATGCCAGGAACCGTGAGCAGTTCATGTCTGCTTTTGGAAAGTTGAAGATAAGACAATGCCCAGAGTTTGCCCTTAAATTGTTCCGCTTGCTTCACTTTCAAACAGGGAAGTAGCCAATAAAAATGGAATTTTATGGTTTTGTTTTGCCGTCGTACATTATGATAGTAACAAGAATCTTAGGTAATCAATAAGGACATAGTTGAACTGGTCGTGGCTTGGAAGACAGCATGACTTTCCCAATGTTCGACATGTGAGCTACCTGCTATTTCTGACACAAGTAGTTTTTTTGCAACAAAGCTAGCAGTGTTGAGACCTGGGATGTTTGAGATGCCCTTTAAAATGTCTGGCCAAGATACATAACTGAATATATTAAACTGTAAAGAACATTAGATAGATGTGCCATTAAACCGTAGCAAGATTTTCATTTTGCTATAAGTAATCCAAAACTGGATTTATTCTGGAATTCTTGGCAGCTTCAATTCCTCTTAGTGTAGTTAATTTTGTATTTCAAGGACATTTTTAAAGCATGATGCAGGAAAAACGTTTGTACGTGTAGCAAAGTTCATTTCCCGAAAATTTGAGGCAAATTTTATTGAAGTTGTTCTAAAATTTAATTTTCCAAGGCATGAAATGCAGCAGAGGGTTTATTTTCCATCTCTGTATATACTTGTGTCTGAAATACTTAAGTGTTGCTCAGAAAGGGAGCAGACTATTTTTGTATGTTTATCACAGAAACATTAAAATTTGTTTTCTGCTGAAAAATATCTATTCTGAATTATTGTTTGCATAACAAATATCTTGTGCTGTGAAACCAGACACACAACACAGGGTAGATAAGAACCAGTGCTGGTATGTTCTCAGTTACAAATCTACCACCCTGTCCCATATCTAAAATGTTTAAGTGTAGGTACACTGTCATGGCACTTACACTAGCAGTCTTGTAAGTGATAAGAAATAGTTATATCCTCAGTGGAACTATTTTAGTTTTTCAGAAATGAACCGTCAGAAATTACTGTAGCTTTGGCAACCATATTTTACACTAGATTGATGAATGGGGATCATTCTTACTGTCTTGCACCATTCTAACTTTTGGTAATGAATTAAAACAGAATTCGGCTACATCTGACTACTGAAGCAGCCAATGAACATACCCCATAGATTAGAGAGATACAACATGGAAACAACTCAGTCCACGGTGATTGTTGATTACCAATCCATTCTCAGTGATCATGATTGGAGACATAGTACAAGTATAAGCCGGTGGTTACCTGCCTTGTCCTTCTCCTCCCCCCACCTTTGCAATCAGCCTGGCGAAGGTTCCCAACCTGAAATGTTACCTATCCATGTTCTCCAGGGATGCTGCCTGACCTGTCTTTTTTTTGTATACCTGCTGTTCCTTGTTTCCACTGGTACAAGCCAACCTGCATCTCTCCTAATTTAATAGGATTTTCCCACGTCTTGCATGTTTCTTAGGTTTTGCCCGGAAATGTGCTGGACGATTCACCATTTTTGTGTAGTAGTGAAAAGAAGTTTATTTGACCAAATGCCATTAACAAAACTTGTTTCTATTTTTTTTTAATATATAAAACAATTCTATTTTGCCAACAAGCAGGAAACTTAAGGACGTGAGCAGAACATGCCAACATTCCAGTCATTGATCCAGAAGAAGATTTTTTCTAATCAAATCTGCGGATTAAAATTTAGATGCTGAGCATTAACTTAGAATTTATGGTCAGTTAACCTATAATAAAATCTGTACTTGTTTACTCATGGGTAGACAAAGGACTCAATCTTGGCATGTTCTATGCAGCATATACACACCATGTAGAATTGATATAAAGCAGGTAATTTTAAAACTAAGTTTGCAGTGAAATTTTAAGCAGAAGTTAATCCGGTAATGATTAGCCAAAATGTGGTCACTGTCATTTCAGTTAAATATAAAAACAGAACTATAAGTTAAAATAACATTCAAATTGTATAGGACAGCTGTCGCAATATTTTTTAAACAATATGTACAATATTACCCAGAGGCTATAGTGAATCAAAGAACTGTAAAAAACCATAAAAATGCACTGATTTCTTAGCAAAATATCTGTACATTTAGAATAGCATTATCTAAATATAACTACACTGTTCAAAACAAAAAATAATGCCAGTCACAAGTGGGTCACATGAGCCAAATGCATACAGGAAGGAGTTCAGTGGTTAAATACTATACAATAAACTTTACAATCAACATGGCAAGGGCAATGCAACCAAGGAGATTAAAATAAAGCCAAATGGCACATTTTCTGAAGTACATGAATTCATTTCAGTTGTTGAAAATTGTTAATATACAATTTTACACCTTTTTGTCCAGTAACAAATTTCTACTTTTGGTCCTCATGCTTAATACTGTTTAGTTAGGGGGTTAATTTCTCAGTCGTATCTACAAGTTTTTCCCAACCATCCATACTCTGTATGTAAATAACATTTTTTCTTCGTCACGGCACCCAAGAAACTGACAGCTCCATTTCTTTTGACGCTGCTGGAAAACAAGTATTGCATTTGTCGATCGCAGCCAGTTTTGATCCAGAGTTGCTTCTATGTTTAAATCACCAAATTCCATGGCTGTTTCAGTGCCTTAGACAGAGCTGATAAAAACAACAAATCTTGTGCAACACAAGTACAGCGTGCAGTTTTCAAATAATCTCTAACTTTCATTGCTATGGTAGTTTATGGCAACCTATTCCACATGCATTATTCTTCATCTCCACCAAACAAGCATTGCTATTTTTTTTCCTGGTTTCAAACATATTACATTTCATGTCAAAATTAAAACAGTTTAGAATTCACATATTTAGTTTGTAACCTTATTAAAATTAATGAAATATTTGTAAAACCTACCAGTTGTTATATCAACAACCGTAGCGTCACTGTGCTGTAAAGCTTGAGAGGAAATTATATATTGAGGCACTTGTTAATTTGGACTGGATAGCCCACCGTTTGCCTGCTATACTTCCTCTTGTCCTAACTTTCCAGTTTCCCACAGCATGCCCCTCTAGCGGATATGTGGTAGCTAACAAACACCACGCAGACATCGTAACATCCAGACACACTCATACTCTCAACACTTTCCTTCGCCATCACAACACCAGTTCAGCACTGCTTGCTGAGCGTAAACTCTGTTCGTCGAAACGTCTTCTCACACTCCTCCTCACCGCATCTGCACGCCTGTACGGTTGGTTCCTAAGATCTGTGCGGAAATAAAGCTCAAATCAAGACATGTATCAGGACCAATAAATGTTTAAAAGCTGTTTGTTTCATTGTGAATGAGAAGACAATCTAGCAAAGCAGCTTGTTTAGTGATCAATCTCAAAATATTTAGCGACATAACTATCAAAAATACTAATTACATTAGAATTTATTATCCTCCATTATTGTTATGTTTGGCAAGACCATTTTTCCAAATTTTTCTTCTCAAAGTTCTTTTAAGATTAAACTGGATGATTTCAATTAAAAAAAGAACATTAAACAAAAGAATTGTTTAATATATGATACCTGATTTCCATTACAGTCGCCGTTACACTCAACAATTCCCTTCATGGTACAGGCGATCCCTGCATTAGAACTGTTTGAGGCACTGAAATTCAGTTTTACGATATCCTCAAATTTGAGATATATGGAATTAAATTTGCTCTTGGAATTTGTGTGGAAAAATAAAAGGCAAGATGCTTTATTTTTGCCACTCGCATTTCTTGTGGCAGGTGTTGATCCCACAGCGTTGCATTACAGAAAATCGTGATGTGAACTGTATTTAGGAATGTAACTCACACCCCCCTCTCCCCTCAAACCAAATGTAGGGGGTCGCCTGTATTGCATCTCTCCTTCAAATATTTAGTTAGTTTATTGTCACAGTGAAAAACGTCTTCTGTACTCTGCTGTTCAGCCACCAATTTAAAAAAAAACTTCAAGTCATGCAGCCGAGGAACAGGCCCATGCTGACCAAGATGCCCCACCAACTGTGGTCCCTCCCACCTGCCTGTGTTTGCGCAATATCCTGATTTTTTCCCCTGCTTTTTTTTTCCCCCCATCTGGGAAGTTGTAGTGAAAAGGAAATTAAACACACTAACCGAATAGGAAGAAATGAATCATTTTCTAGTGGGAGCAGCAATGTTCCAGCTTGTAAAATCTCTAAACTAAATCTAGTGACTACCCACTGCAAAATCCAGGGCAATTGCCCATCATGTGGCCGGCGTCAGATTTGTCCAAGAACACTCCATGACATATTTTTGTTGATTTTCTCCTTGATAACACATTTTTATTGCACCTGATGGATGAAGTTGAACTATCCATTAAGCACTGTTTAACCCAAGGTTCGGAGATTTATAGTTTCACTCCCTCACAGAACATAAGCCAGAAGAACTTTTGATGCAATTTGATATTGTATAGGAATTCTGACCAATCTTACAGTTTATGGTCAATTAATTATAGTCAATTAAATTGTGGACAAGATGAGTTGTAAATTACCAACATACATTTGAAAATTGGGTAAATGCATGTAGTGAGTGTTGTTCTTTCCAATTCTCCAATGTGTTAACAAATAAAGGCCAAGATTGAATTGTGAGACGATGATGTGAAAATGACAAAAGGAGCCATTGTTGGCAACGGGGCAATTGTGTTGGATGGGCACAAATGGAGCCATGCAAGGGGAGTTCTTCAGAGTTGACTAATACGGAAGAATGTACTGATCCCCTCAAGACTTAAGGCAGCATGACAATATTCTCACTGCCCCAGGTATGGCTGCAGTCCCCAGGTCGGCTGCGTGCCCCGGGACTGGATGTAGCACCAGGTCGCCTGCAGTTCCCTGGTCTCATTATGTCCGTCCGTCCCCCCCCCCCCAGGTTTTAAAAGCATTTGACCCAAGTTTATCTTTCTTGGCTAACAAGCTAACCTTCAGCCTCCAAGACGCAGATAAATTTTCAGGCCTTATTTTAGGGTAAAAAATAGTCTTCATTGCCGGGAAATACGGTACATTGTCCATTTCCACCCAGGGTTCGAATGTACATTTAAGGGTACATGACCAGTCTTGCTCAGATTAGCTTAAATGTATATTGTTTCAGGCCCTACCCCATTTCCATGATCCTCTAAATAATGATTATACACACATGCATAGCAGGGTCAAGGATAGTAATGTTAATCAATAGACACACAGTGCTGAAGTAACTCGTCGGGTCATGCAGCATCTCTGGAGAACATGGATGGGTGACGTTCTGGATCAGGATCCTTGAGACTGATTATGGGAGGGGGTAGAAAAGCTGGAAGAGAGGGTGCAGGACCGTCTGGCGGGTAAAATTTGAGTGTTTTTTTGATAGGCAGATGGTTAGACAAAGGCCAGAGATGAATAGAAGATGCGAGACGAAAGAATTGAAGAGTTGTAAATTGTGAAGCTAGAGGAAGGAGTGTAGGTGGAAAGGGAGGGGAGAAATATATGCTAGTCCAGAAGGGCAACACGGGAGGGGGCGTAGGGAGGAACCTAAAATTAGAAAATTCAATATTCATTTGGTTGGGTTGTAGTCTCCCCAAGCTATCCTTGCTCCTACTATTCTTCTAAAGTTAATCAATGATCTTTGCTGAAATTCGCCAGCAATGGAAGAAGGTATTCAAGTAGTTTGACCCAAGAAGCAGTATGTTATGAGATAGACCGTTTTGAAATTTCTAAAGATTAGAGGTTGGAGGTGATTCACGCATTGAAATCAGTGAACACAGTCCAAGACTGAACGATCCTGGTAGCACCCAGAACAGGTGTAACATGATCTGCCAGGGATTTTCTGAAAGAATAACTATGCTTGACAAATCTAATGCAGCTGTTTGACAATGTAATCGGCTAGGTAGATAAAGGAGAACCAATGGCTTAATGTTTGAATGGCTTTGAAAATTCCCCCTAAGTTGGTTTGTGATGATTTACAAGGTTGGTGGTGACACAATAGACAATAGGTGCAGGAGTAGGCCATTCAGCCCTTCGAGCCAGCACCGCCATTCAATGTGATCATGGATGATCACCCACAATCAGTACCCCGTTCCTGCCTTCTCCCCATATCCCCTGACTCTGCTATCTTTAAGAGCTCTATCTAACTCTCTCTTGAAAGTATCCAGATACATTAGTATCGAGAAAGATTTGATTAAATAATGAGGAATACGTGGACCATCAGATCACTGGTTAAAAAAGCTGGATAAATAGAGCAGAAGCGTTGCTGCCTTCCAGCACCAGGGACCCTGGTTCGATCCTAACTACGGGTGCTGTCCGTATGGAGTTTGCACGTTCTCCCCGTGACCTGCAAGGGTTTTCTCTGGGATCTCCGGTTTCCTCCCACACTCCAAAGCCTTACAGGTTTGTAGGTTAATTGACTTGGTATAATTGTAAATTGTTCCTAGTGTGTAGGAAAGTGTTGGTGTGCAGGGATCACTGGTTGGGGCGGACTCGGGTGACCGAAGGGCCTGTTTCCGCACTGTACCTCAAACTAAACTATACATTCAAGTTTCCTACAGAATTAAATGGGTTGGGGGGCAAGAATGGTTCATTATCAATAGGCCCGAAAACATGTTCTGTTAGTTGGCAGAATATAGATTACCGTCACCAATAATACAATTTTGTGGAAGATTGGACAATGAGAGTACTTGCTCTGGCTTGGGAGACTAGAATTTGGAGTCAGAGTCTTAAATGAAGAACCTGTTAACAAGAGGTGGACATCATGAGAAAACCCTTCATTCAAACAGTTGTGAATGTACTCGTGAATACTGTGGTTCAGGGATTATTCCAGGCAGAGTTCGGGGGGAAAAGGGATAATCATGTGGAAACATGAAAACCAGCTTGTGAATGGTTGAGCATGTTTGATGAGCACGTACTTATGCTTTGATTTCTTGCATTATTCTAATCATAAATCAAGCAATTTTAAAAAGTTTTGTGTTTCCAAAACATCCTTCAGGTGATCAAAATGTGTTGGGAGTCATGGCCTACAATGTTTCTCCTGCCCATCTGCTGCAACTTCAGAACATGACCCATCAAATTAATCCTCTTCCCCCTCTTCATCCGCAAAACTAAAACAACCCTTTTGTAGGTGGACTTTATAGACAATTACAGAAGATGAGCAGGAGAATCCTTACAGAGTTGACTCTAAAGTGATTGCAATCCATTAAAATTGCTGGAAAATGGAAAATAATTAGTATTATATCAGCTTTCTCCTGTAATACAAATCGATAAAGCGTGCATTTTTGGCTTTATCATATGTGCATTGTAAATGTGTCTGTCAACTTTTAGCTGTAGCAAGAAAAAGCAATGCTTGCCAGCTCTGTGCGTCTTCCACCGCTGTGCAAGAAACAATCCTTACCCTCGAGGGACAATTTGGAAATTTAGTGATATTATTCTTCTTTAGAGCTAAATAGAAAAAACACAAAGGATGGTTACATTTTGTTGAGAAAAGGGGAATAAATAATTCTTATCTCAGTGTTCCAGATTTACAGTGTAGGTTAGACACTAGCAGAGTAGGCACCGAAAGAGAAGTTAGAACAGGTTTGACAGTTGTTGCGGACGTAACGGAAGCACAGTAAAGAAGGCAGAGTCCGAGCTCACAATTCAGGTCATTGAATCAAATTCACAAGCTGCTTTGAGGACTGACTTCAAGAA
Source organism: Raja brachyura (assembly GCA_963514005.1). The sequence continues at coordinate 62,873,350 of OY740787.1, forward strand.
GACAAGACAACACAGCCCTATGCAACAGAGTTAAACAAATCACCATAATTTTCAAGTTGTAAAAGAGTAACATGTCTTAAATCGAGCTTCATTAATTGATCAAAGAGTGCCAGCAAGATGAGAATTTTTGTATAAATGACAGGGTTGGTTATGAATTGAAATGCACATGCTCTGTTAGATGAAAGTGTTTAGTGATCAAAAAAGCATTCGATCCCTGGCCTGCAGTACTTCAATGCTAGCAAATAAATGACTAATTTCATTCACTGAACACACATGCAAAAGTCATAGAATTATGGCAAATCCTGGGAAATCCAACATCACAGCATGTGCAAATATTAAGCGACTCATAATGGCCGTGCATGCAAACTTGCAAAGAAAGAAAGGAAAATAGAAGCACTTTCAAATTCATGTGTTAGTTTGACTGCAAAAACCAAAAGACATGGGTACTACTTTCATGCAAGCTAACTTACACCATTACAATTCACAGCACCAAACTTTTCAATAACTGAGTAAGCTATAGCAAGAGTGAATAACACAAGCATTGTATAGCAATGGAATAATGTATAAACAAACAGCCAAAATATCAATACCACACCAATGCAATTCAAACAGCCAAGATGCACAATTAAGTTCTCGGTAACTTTAAAACATGCAACTGCCATGGAAGAAATGAGCAGGAATGTTTCCCAAAACACAGCAAAAACATTTAATGTAGTGAAAAGTAGGATTAAATAGTTTTATTTTCAAAAGTAAAATCAACCTTCGAGAGCTTCAGTTGTTAAAATGTGTTATTTAATAATGAGAATCTTCAGAGTAAGACGATTCACAGAAGAACCGAGACCCTCGTTTGGCTGTTCGGGCAGTAAAGGGCACGGTCTTCAACACTGCATGGAAGATAACAGCCAACCAAGACAAAGAGCAAACAGAAGCAAATGAGCTAATGTACTAGTAAATGTTAGTCAACAACTACAATCAAGGCTCAGTTACTCAGATTTAACATTATGCATTGTTAAAAGCTTTGAAAAATGTCAATCGCAGTTGTCTAAATATTAATGTTACCAAATTACATTACAGCACTCATTTAAAAGGGTTAATCATAATGCATTAATTACATTGTCATTCGCTTTTATTAAAATGAGAAGCCAAAGAGCTTGCAACAACAGAAATCTCACAGTGTTAGTGTGAGACATTAATTACATTAAGGAACACACTGAATCTTTAGCACGCTGGAGGTAATTTTCATTTTCAGCAATGGAGACAAACAGCCAGTGCTAGAGAGCTCAATTTTCCTTTCCAATGACTTCAATATCACTAGGGGCATATGGACATATCTATCCAACTTCGAAAAGTTAAAGCAGGCCATTGCATTTAACTGCAATTTAGAATGAAAATCTCAATTATAATGTTCATTTATTGCACATTTCCGTGTAAATTGAAAGGCTTAACTTTTCTGGCCGGGCAGGAGGACGGTTATTACACACAGCCTTCATTTACAAACATTGTACCTAACTAAACAGATTTGCGATTCAACTTTGGGTGATGTTCTGCTAAATCAATTCTAAATATAGCCGACAATTAGAGAAAGAGGAGTTTCAGGCAAACATTAAAAGGCCAAATAAAAACCCCACATGCAAGCTTAACTTCTAAAGGAAGGTGAATAAATAATGGTTTGAGTTGATTTTTCATTCCTTTGAATTCCTAACCTGGTAGTATCACTGACTTTGGAATGGCCACTGAAGAGTTGGCACAGGGATTCTCCACTTAGTTTGCATCTACCAACTGGAAGCAACACTGACAAAAGCTATTCATCTGATGTTAGTGCAAGGAGGCTTCCCCATCGATGTACTCGTGCACTCAAAACAACTTCCCTCAACCCAGAACTGTATAGCACAAGAACAGGCCCACAAGGTCTGTGCTGAATGTGATGACAAATTAAACTAATCCCTCTGCCTGTATCTGATCCATATTGCTCCATTATGTGCCTACCTCAAGCCTCTTAAACACCACTTTCGTACTCACATCCACCACTCCTGGCAGCACGTTCCAGGCAACCACCACTACGTAAAAATCTAGCCCTGCACGTCAGCTTTAAAATTTGCATTTGCCCCTCTCACCTTAAAGCTGTGCCGTATAGTCTTTGACATTTTTACCCTGTGGAAAAGGTTTTGACTGTCAATTCTATCTTAGCCCTATCTCTGCCTCTCACCATTTTATATACTTCTATCAGGTCTCCTCATCATCAAAGATTCCAAAGTAACCATTCCATCATTGTCCAATCTCTCCTTAGAGCTAATACTCTCTAATCCAAGGTAGACACAAAATGCTGGAGTAACACAGTGGGTGAGGAGGCATCTATGGAGAGAAGGAATTGGTGAAGTTTCGGGTCAAGACCTTCAGACTGATGTCAGGGGAGGGGGCGGGACAAAAAGAATGTAGGCGGAGACAGTAGTGGGAGAACTGGGAAGGGGGAGGGGATGGAGAGAGAAAACGGGCTACCTGAAGTTAGAGAAGTCAATGTTCATACCGCTGGGGTGTAAACTCCCCAAGATAAATATGAGGTGCCAATTCCTCCAATTTGCGCTGGGACTCACTCTGACAATGGAGGAGGCCCAGGACAGAAAGGTCAGATTGGGAATGGGAGGGGGAGTTGAAGTGCTGGGCCACCGGGAGATCAGCTTGGTTAATGTGGACTGAGCAGAGGTGTTCAGTGAAACGATCGCCACGCCTGTGCACGGTTTCTCCGATGTAGAGAAGTTGACACCTGGAACAGCGGATGCAGTAGATGAGGTTGGAGGAGGTGCAAGTGAACCTCTGCCTCACCTAGGATGGAGTCGAGGGGGAAGGTAAAGGGACAGGTGTTGCATCTCCTGCGGTTGCAAGGGAAAGTACCTGGTGAGGGTGTGGTTTGGGTGGGAAGGGACGAGTTGACCAGGGAGTTACAGAGGGAATGGTCTCTGCAGAAAGCAGAAAGAGGTGGAGATGGGAAGATGTGGCCAGTAGTGGCATCCCTTTGGAGGTGGCAAAACTGTTAGAGGATTATGTCCTGTATGCGACGGCTGGTGGGGTGGAAGGTGAGGACAAGGGGGACTCTGTCCGCTAACCCAAGCAGCATTGTGGTAAACCTTTTCTGCATCCACTCCAAAACTTCCATATCTTTCCTGTAATGGGCAAGCAGAACTGCACACTATAACCAACGTTTTATAAAATTGGATCATGCTTTCTTGACTCTTCTTCTCAACTTCCAGAGCAATGAAGGCAAGTATACCATACACTTTTTTTTTACTGCTCTAAGGATAGAGTATTACTTATAATTCCCTTGTGTTGCTACTTTCAGGGTGCTTTGGACTTGGATCTCAAGATCCTTCTGTATTTCAATGCTGTTGGCCCCGCCATTAACTATACTTTCCCCTTATATTCAACCTTGCAAAGTGCAACCCCTTGCACTTGCTTGGATTAAACTCCGCCCGTATCCTGCTGTATCCTCAGCCAGCCTTCAGTGTTTGGATCCCCACTGATTTTTGTGATGTTTGCAAACTAACCAACCAACCCATCTACATTTATGTCCAAGGCCTTCATATGTATATCTCTGAAATAACAAAGGTCCCAGCACAGATCCCTGCAGAACTCCACTGGTCATTAGAACTCTAGCCAAAATAATATCTTTCCACCCCAATCCTCTGCCTTCAAGAGTGAACCATAAATATAAACTAACAAGTCACTGCATCTGAATCGCATGCATCTGAAACTCCTGGATCAGTCTACCACGATGCACCTTGTCTAATAGCTTACTAAGGTCCCCATAAACAATTTCCGCTGCCTATGGTTATCAAGTCATCTTCATCAAATCCTCAAAAAACTCCAACCAAGTTTGCAAGACATGACCTGCCATGGACAAAGCCATGCTGACTCTCCTTAATTAACCCGTTCTGTTCCAAATTCTAACTCTCGGAATCCTCTCCAACATCTTCCCTGCCACCAATGTGACGCTCACTGGCCGGTAATACCCTGGATTATCCTTCCTTCATAAAGTCACCAGGAATAGGGGTAGAATTAGGCCATTCAGCCTATCAAGTCTACTCCACCATGGCTGATCTATCTCTCCCTCCTAAACCCATTCTCTGCCTTCTCCCCATAACCTCTGACACCCGTACTAATCAATAATCTATCTATCTCTGCCTTAAAAATATCCACTGACATGGCCTCCACAGTCTTCTGTGGGAAAGAATCCCACACATTCACCACCCTCCTACCAAATAAATTTATCCTCATCTCCTTCCTAAAAGAACATCCTTTAATTCTGAGGTTATGACCTCTGTCCTAGCCTCTCCGACTAGTGGAAACATCCTCATGTTTCACCCTGTTGCCCTGTGGCAATATGCCCTCTGTCATCTGGACAAAGTCATGAAATGTCATCAGCCTGAACATCTCGCCCTCCAGAGTGAAATAGGGTATAAAAATGTTAATGTGAACAAGAGGTGAGAGAGGATAGTGACAACATTAACGCCCTTCATTGAAATAATCCTGATAACTGGGACATTGGTCTTTATCTGTTAATCTGTATATCTGGGCTGTGTGACTTGCATGGAGGGACTAGGCTGGTATGCCGCTCCTTACCTGTAATGATATCTTCAATCGCACCATCCTTTCCTTCATAGACCTGTCTGTGTTCTCGAACTTGTTTCCTTCTCAGTTCTGCAATTAGCTCCTGTTGTTGTCTCTTGGTTTTATGTGAAGGGGACTAAAATGCAACAGAACACAAAATTCAGAATTTGTTGAAAGCTGGAAGAAAGGAGGGGCAGAACAAAGACTGGCAAGTGATAGGTGGTTACAGGTGAGGGGAGAATTCTGATAGGCAGATGTTTGGAAACTTTCAACTCTTAGAGAATATTTTGTTCGAAAATTCAATGTTTCAAAATGTTGGAATTTTTCATATCATCAGAATACATTGATTGAAAATAATAAATAATAACTAGTCTTTGGTAGAGCCTGGCTTGAACGAAAGAATTAAATAGTTGTCGGGCCTGAGCATAGGCAAGTGAAGGGTGGCACGATGGCACAGCATAAGAGTTGCAGCCTTACAGCGCCAGAGGCCCCGGTTCAATTCTGACTACGGGTGCTGTCAGTACGGAGTTTCCATGTGACTGCGTGGGTTTTTTCCCGGTGCTCCGGTTTCCTTTAACCTCCAAAGGCGTACAGGTTTGTCAGTTAATTGGCTTCTGTTAATTGTAAATTGTCCCTAGTGTGTAGAATAGTGCTAGTGTGCGGGGTGATCGCTGGTCGGCGCAGACTCGGTAGCCAAAGGGCTTGTTTTCTAAATGAGCGAGAAATTATCTGCTGGAGGAACTGAGCGATTCCAGCAGAAACTGTGAGGGGAAAAGAATTGTTGAGCTTTCAGGTTTACAGGTTAATTGGCCTCTGTAAATTGTCCCTAGTGTGTAAGTAGTGGATGAGAAAGTGGGATAACACAGAGCAAATGTGAACGGGTGATTGCTGGTCGCCATTGTCTGGGTAGACCAAAGGACCCGTTTCCATTCTCTAAATCACGACTAATATCATCATACCTTTTCATCCTGTTGTTCCAACAGAGCTTCTTGCTCCAGGATTTTATTCAACAGCGCTTCTTCCTGTTTCTTCCGTAACTCATTGTCCTGGCCTGCTTGCTGTTGGTGAAACATAGAAACATAGAAACATAGAAATTAGGTGCAGGAATAGGCCATTCGGCCCTTCGAGCCTGCACCGCCATTCAATATGATCATGGCTGATCATCCAACTCAGTATCCCGTACCTGCCTTCTCTCCATACCCTCTGATCCCCTTAGCCACAAGGGCCACATCTAACTCCCTCTTAAATATATCCAATGAACTGGCCTCAACTACCCTCTGTGGCAGAGAATTCCAGAGACCCACCACTCTCTGTGTGAAAATACACGATTTGACATATTGCCCCTCTCCTCTCCCCTTAATATATCCCATTGTCTATTTCATCTTCACTAAGGATTACAACTGAATTAGTTTTGATTACAATTGATCAGTACGGGTGTCAGGGTTTACGGGGAGAAGGCAGGAAAATGGGGTTAGGAGGGAGAGATAGATTCAGCCGTAATTGAATGGCGGAGTACACTTGATGGGCCGAATGGCCTAATTCACTCATCACTTATGACAAAATATATCAAGTTAGGTTTATTACTGGCACGTGTACTGATGTACAGTGAAAAGCTTTGTTTTATGTGCCGTTCAATCAGATCAGATAATACTATATACAGATACAATTAAGCCAAACGCAAGTACAATAGGTAAAGCAAAGGGAAAGGTAGAGAGTGTAGAATTGAAACAAAAGAATAGGCACATGGATATGCAGGAAATGGAGGGATTATGTATTATATTCAGGCAGACAAGGATTGGTCTTGGCATCGTGTTCGGCACAGACATTGTTGGCCGAAGGGCCTCTTCCTATACTGCACTGATCCATCGAAGGTAGACACAAAATGCTGGAGTAACTCAGCGGGACAGGCAGCATCTCTGGAGAGAAGGAATGGGTGACGTTTCGGATCAAGAATGATGCTGTTACTCCAGCATTTTGTGTCTACCTTTGATTTAAACCAGCTTCTGCAGTTCTTTCCTACACTGTACTATTCTATGTTCTATGTGGATAGGAAAGGCAATCCAAACACAGGCAAGTGGAACTATCTTAGATGGGGCACCACAGTCGGCATGGATGAGTTGGGCCGAAGGGCATATTTCCATGTTCTATGACTCTATAAAAAGTTCCAAAACAGGAAGGGGTATAACAGTGCAGAGCGTCTCTTCGCTGAGGGGCTGGGCCAGTGAATCTATCCACCAGAAAGATGATACCTTGAAACCTTTTCATAACTTTTATCACTTTCACTATGTCAAGAAGAAACATTACATGCTAGCAATTATTATTTCGAGAGGACTAGAATATAAAAACAAGGATGTAATGCTGAGGCTTAATAAGGCACTGGTCAGACCACATTTGGAGTATTGCGAGCAAATTTTGGCCCCCTATTTGAGAAAGGATGTGCTGGCATTAGTGAGGGTCCATAGGTGATTTACGAGAATGATCCCAGGAGTGATTGGCTTAGCATATGATGAACGTTTCACGGCACTGGGCCTGTACTCACTGGAGTTTAGAAGGGTGAGGGGAGATATTATTGAGACTTACCGAATAGTGAAAAGCCTGGATAGAGTGAATGTGGAGAGGATGTTTCCACTAGTGGGATAGTTTAGGACCAGAGGTCATAGCCTCAGAATAAAAGGACAAACCTTTACAAAGGAGATGAGGAGGAATTTCTTTAGTCAGAGGGTGGTGCATCCGTGGAATTCATTGCTACAGACAGCGGTGGAGGCCACGTCGAAGGATATTTTTAAGATGGAGTTTGACAGATTCTTGATTAGTAAGGGTGTCAGGGGTTATGGTGAGAAGGCAGGAGAATGGGGTTGAGAGGGAAAGATAGATCAGCCATGATTGAATGGCAGAGTAAACACGAAGGGCCGTGACAATTCTACTCCTATAACGCATGAACTTATGAAACTGATAGAGCAGTGTCAAAGCTACAAGGTCATTTGCTAAGGTAAGCACATAGATGAAACTTACCCGATACGACTTCACAAATCGTACAATGACAGGGAAGAATACCGATGGGGGGGTTGTTTTTGTATTTTCTCCAAAGTATTTCACCACCTCATCAAAGGCATCCTGAATATCACAACGAGAGAAAAAACATTAAGGCAAAAATAGCAACAATTTGGCAGTAAAATTAGAAATTTAATCTAACACAAATAAAGAAAAATAATGCTCTCTTAGGTTTTAGTTTAGTTTAGACATACAGTGCGGAAATAGGCCCTTCGGCCCATTGAGTCTGCGCCGACCAACAATCACCCCATACACTAGCACTATCCTACACACTTGGGATAATTTACAATTTTCATCGAAGCCAATTAACCTACAAACCAAACTTTGGAGTGGGATGAAACCGGAGCACCCGGATAAAACCCTATGCAGTCACATGGAGAACGTACAAACTCTGTACAGCCAGGACCCATACTCAGGATCAAATCCAGGTCTCTGGTGCTGTGAGGCAGCAACTCTATCGCTGCACCACTGTGTCGCCCTGATGTAGATGGTAGGTCAGGTGTTGGTGCTCTCTAGCTGATGATAGGATGGTTCAATTGCCTGATAACAGCTGGAAGAAACACTTTTTGAACCTGGAGGTTGCGTTTTCACACAGGATACAGGTGAGAGTGGTGGGGGTGGCGGTTGTGAGGGTTTGATCATTTATCTGTTCTTCATTAACATAAACTGACATTATACAGAGAACTTACTTGGCAAAAGCAACAAAGTGGGAAGATTCCTTACCTGTGATATTCGTGCATCATCCTGCAGTTTCTTCAGTTTTCCTTCATTGGCAGTAAGGAATTCTTTCAGCACGACATTGTGCTCATGCATTGTGTACTCTCGCTTCGTCAGGTCCATTCCCCGTTGTAGCTCTTTCACATCCAGCAAGACATTTTCAAGAGACACTAAAGCAGAACGTCAAAGTCAGGCTCGTGTTGAACATAGAACATAGAACAGTGCAGCACAAGAACAGGCCTTTCGGCCCACAATGTCTGTGCCAAACATGAACCAAGACCAACTTTTCTTTACCTGCGCATAATCCATGTCCCTCCATTCTCTACATGTGTATATGCCTATCAAAAAGCCTCTAAATGCTGATGTCCTATCTGCCTCCGCCTCCACCCCTGGCAGCTCACCACCCTCTGTGTAAAAAAAACTTGCCCGGTATACCTCCTTTAACTTTGCCCCTCACAACTCTTCATCCCTGTGGGGTGGGGCTCCCACCTGTTTTTTCATCCCTAGCCTTTGTCCAACAGCCTGCTTATCAACACTCTCCGTCGTCTACATTCACCCATGCTCTCATTCCCACCCCCCCTGCAATCAGTTTAGAAGACGGTTAACATATCCATGTTCTTCAGAGATGTTGGCTGACCCAGTGCGTTACTCCAGTACTTTGTGTCTTTCTGTGTTATAACCCAGCATCTGCAGTTCCGTGTTTTAGAAATATATAATATACACACACACACGGCATTATTCCATCACTAATGCGACACACTTTACTGGATCTGATTGTTCAGTATCAAGATCCTTCAAGTTCAAGAGAGAGCTATCCTATCCATCTGAGGAGTTAACTAGTGTAGATGGGGCGTGTTGGCCAGCGTGGGCAAGGTGGGCCTAGAGCCGGTTTCCACAATGTGTGACTAAGACTCTAAAATATTGACAAATCCGTTGAAGCTCATTTCTAAGTCTTGTCTAACCTGGTCAAAGAGGTTATGCAGCAAACATGCTCTTTCCACTTTTAACGAGTACTTTGTGCTTATATTGCCCTTTGGTTAGAATTCCTCAGCAACTCTCCCTCTCTAACAAAGTACAGGCAGGTTATTTATACTGAACTTCTTGCAGTAAGAAGTGGCCGATTCGGAAACTCCAAGTCACTGAGAATGCCCTTCCGTTCCGACGTCGAAGTTTCCATCATCCCAACGAGAGTGCCTAAACATCGGGCCGCTAGAGGCCCCGACCACGGGTGAACAAAGAGGAAGTTGACCGTCTGTGGAATTCTCTGCCTCAGAGGGCAGTGGAGGCCGGTTCTCTGGATACTTTCAAGAGAGAGCTAGATAGGGCTCTTAAAGATAGCGGATTCAGGGGATATGGGGAGAAGGCAGGTACGGGGTACTGATTGAGGATGATCAGCCATGATCACATTGAATAGCGGTGCTGGCTCGAAGAGCCGAATGGCCTACTCTGCACCTATTGTCTATTGAACTTTATTGCCTTCCCTCACAGTGGGAAACGTTGATCCTGCTGTGTGGGGATGTTCATGTTAAATTCTATCGTGTATTGTGTTCTTTTTATTCGTATGGCTGTATGGTAACTCAAATCTCACTGCACCAATTGGTACATGTGACATTAATGTAAACTTGAACTTGAGGTAGATAATGACCTAAGTTTGAAAAGCATCACGTAAAACAACAAAACTGCTTCCTCGGGAAAATGCTAAATAAAATCTGCTTCATAGATTTTTCTCCAAATTAAATTTACTCTTTCATTTCAAATATTTGCTTGGTTATTCATTTTTTAAAATATCTTTAAAAATCACATTTTAAAAATTACTAAAACAAGCATCATTGGCTTAAACAGCACGCTATAAAACCTTACATCAGAGCAATTTTTTTTGGTGTCTAGAAACATCTGACATGTATAGGATTCATCAATATTGTCCTGTATTTGAAAGATAGATTTCTACCTCCGATACTGTCACCAAAGTGAAGCAATAACCAAGCACTGCATTGGAATCCTTCCCAGAAGGAGGGAAAAAGACAAAATATTTTTCCCTGACTGCCAAGGTATCACGAGTTCAGACTATACGTGTGCATACTACAGTAGCTAGATCAACACCACTAAAGCTCTCAGTATCAATTTACCAGAGACCCAGATTTGATCCTGACCTCAGGTAACTGTGTGTGTGGAGTTTGCACGTTCTCCCTGTGACTACGTGGGTTTCCTCCAGGTGCTCTGGTTTCCTCCCACAACCCAAAGCCGTGCGGGTTGGTAGGTTAACTGGCCCTCTGTAAACTGCCCTTGGTGTGTAGGGAGCGGATGTGAATGTGTGATAACAGAGAACGCGTGTGAATCGATGATCGATGTGGACCTGCTGGGCAGAGGGGCCTGTTTCAATGATATTTCCATGCTGTTTTTCTAAATTAAACTCAAACAAATTCTGCAGACTTGTCAATATTTTAGTCTCCCGGTCATACAGCATGGAAATATGCCTTCGACTCAACTTACCCACGCCGCCCAACATGCCCCATCTACACTAGTCCCATCTGCCTGTGTTTGGCCCATTTCCTTCTAAATCTGTCCTATCCATGCACCTGTCCAAATGTTTCTTAAACTTTGTGATAGTACCTGCCTCAACTATCTCTTCCAGCAGTTCGTTCCTTACACCTACCATTGTGTGTAAAGGAGTTGCCTCCAGGGTTCCTATTAAATCTTTCCCCCCTCACCTAGGTTTTGTGTAGCCTATATTTCGTCAGGGTGCATAGCTACCTGCTGCTGCCTTTTCCACATAGTGGATTTCATTGTAGAAGAGGGACACATCAGGGTACTTCTCCTTGATAACATTTGCAATGTAATGTAGCAATGTTTGTTTGCGATCTGTCGACTTGGTATCTAAAAGCTACCATAGACAAAATAAAATAAATTATAATCACATTAACACAAAGTTTAAACATGAATTAATTTTGCACAGCTAAATTTATAAAGCATTTTCATTTACAAGTTGTACATTAACGACCAGTTTTAACATAGATGACTTACCAGGTCTAAACTCTGCAGTTTAAATCCGTACACGGCTCCTCGTTTACTACTATTCATGTAGTTACCAAGCGCTAAAATTATCTACAAAAGATCAACAAGTTTAATTAGTAACGATTCAGACTTAGATGAGTTGGAGAGTGGTGGATGCACTGCAATGATTCACTAATCTTACACTTCTTGCCGTTTATCTTTCAGTGTATTAAATCCACTGGATATTCAATTACTGACAATGAAATCCTATTTTAAACCTCATTAAAAAACATAATGTACAGCTCCTGCTCAACATTTATGATCTATCTGCACTCATTTTTCACAATATACATCAGAAGGATTTTTCTAAGCTGGTGGATCATTAATTTTAAAATATTGGAAGGATGGAGCTTTGTGTCTTGTTTCACACTAAACTTTAAAATTCAACTACAAGTCAATCCAATATAAAAAGATTTCAACTCTGTACATTTCTGACTTTTTAAACAGAATTCCTTGGCATTATTTACAGAGAAGCAACCGAAACGTTGGAGGGATGAGAAATGGTTTGAAACATTAGGTAGTTAATAGAAAAATCTTTCAAAGTTATCTTTGCAAATCTGATCCAATCAAAAATTGTGACATTATTCTTATTATGAATTTAATGTAGACACATTTTCAGCAAGTTCTTATCACATAACATTCAATGGCAGTATGGTAATTAGGTCTGATATAAATATGCTGGAGTGGAACAATGTTAAAACTAACTGGTCCCTTTAAGGTAATAAAAATGAACAGCAGATGCTGGTTCTCCAGAGATGCTGCCTGACCTGCTGAGTTACTCCAGCACTTTGTGTCTATATTTGGTTCTTTTAAGATGGCTGATTTGTTGAAAAGTGAGCAGCACCAGTTTAATATTGAGTCTCAGTACATTCGGAGTGGGCAGTGAATTGTAATTTTTTGGAAGGTTGCTCAGTTTAGTTTAGTTTAGTTTAATGTGGCTACACAGCATGGAAACAGGCCCTTTGGCCCACTGTCCATGCCGACCATCAATTGCCCGTTCACACAGATCAAGATCATAAAATTAATAACTGGAATTGAATATATTTTTGACATCAGTGTAAGGGTATATTTTGTGTTTAGTATATTTAACATCACACAGACTTTCAGCAAACACTATTTTACCTCCTATAACTATTTTTTCTACCACACTTCCATAACAGCATTGTCGTTGTTACAAAATAACCTCCAACTCATGATTGCTAGTTTAGTAAAATACATTGCAAAGTTTTAAAAGAATGACTAGGATGCAAATGAAAATTATGACTGATTATTCTTATAATGAATAATACAATAAGACAATTTTTCGGCAAGTTCATTAAAATACCTCTTCAATAACAGTTCATTTCACTGGGCAAATTTAGCTCCTCACATGTTGATATCGTTGCTACTTACCTCCAATATTTTCTTCAGTTTTTGCGAAGATTTTATCGATACCGATGCTGCTATTACAGCATGGAGTTGCTAAATTGCAAAGAATAAATGTAAATGATTAGCTAAGGTCAGGGAATATTTTAAAAAATTGTATTAATGCATGTTTTTAAATGTTTGTTTCTTTGCTGCTCGATTCACACAGCAAAGTGCTGGAAGACCAGACAGGGCTCTGATTAAGAGGCACAGGATTTATAAAATGCTTCAATGGTGCTTTATTGTCATGTGTGCACTGCACGGTGAAATTCTTTTTGCATAGCTCACTCAAGCCCAAATCATCATATTTTGCACCATTTACAAAAGGTCCAAAGTCCGGTTCTCGCGCTCGATGTACTGGAGTGGCTCCCGATCCAGGTAAGCCCCTGGCTGCTGCAGGGCCTCCTCCGTCGCCCTCGACGTGAGGGCATTAGTGGGTCAGAAGCCATTTGAGTTTCTATCTATGTATAGTTTTATCTGATCTGTTTGGATAGCATGCAAAAGCAAGCTTTTCACAGTACCTTGGTTTATGTGACAATAATAAACCTACACCTAGATATCTTTAACAATTCCAGAACGACAATGTAAAACAAAACTTGAAAGCAATCAAAATTTAGATGTCAATAATTACTTACTGGAGTCAACATCTGAACACTTTCTGTGAAGTTTCCAATGAACGCCATTATGGTCATCCTTTGCATCAGTCTTTCAACCTTACTGAACTGTACCATGAATCGGTCTTCATCCGTGAGATTCTCCAGAGGTTTCCTCTCTCTTTCATACTGTCTCAGCACCTTCACTTCATTTTCTGTTGGCAAGAACCTCATCAAGCACTCAACGAAGTCCACAGGTAATGTCTTTAGATCAAACCTAGTACAAAGACATGACATAAACGTGACTGCATGCACATTTCTTTACAGTCAATGAGTATCTCCGAATCATTAAAAAATATATTTTTAACGGAAACATATTAGAATCTTTTTCCCAGGGTAGAAATGTCAAAAACAAGAGGGCATAGTTTTTTAATTTTGTAGATGTGCGGGATATTTTTTTTTACACAAAGGGTGGTGGGTGCCTAGAACAGACCGCTAGAGGTGGTGGTGGAAGTAGATATTTTATTGCTTTATTAAGAGGCTTTTAGATTGACACTTGTAAATTGCAGGGAATGGAGGGATTTGGACCATGTGCAGGCAGATGAAATGAGTTTATCTTGGCGTCATGTTCGGCACGGACATTGTGGGCTGAAGGGCTTGTTCTAACGTACCACTGGCAGAAACTTCTTTCAGTGATTTTCTTTGTGCGTGCTGTCTCATAATTTTGTGATCGCACTCCAACAAGGAATCAAAGCTTCCAGGACAAGATTGAAGAACATTTGGGATGGGGAAAAAATCAATGAAAGAGGATTCTGCCAACAGCACAATACAACACAGGAAAAGGCCCTTCCAGCCACAATCATTGATCCACTCACAACGAAGGATACCCAATGGTTGCAGAGTAAGATTTTGTTTGTGGACGAGACCTGTGTAACTCACACTTGGATCGCTCTGCAAATTTCTTCCGTGGATTTCCCTGCCTTTCGTAAGGTGATGGCAAGGTTCTTAGCTCTGTTGGCTTCCAGCAATGTCACTTTAGATCCCTTCTGGATCACTTTCTGTCTACTTGAGACAACATCCATAGCTGGACCCTGAGCTTTCGTTTTAAATATTTCTTCAAACTCATCCACATTCAGTTCCTGTAAATTAAAATGCAGCACTTAGAAATGTGGAACACCACATCAGCACGAAATTAGACACAAAGTGCTGGAGGAACTCGGCAGGTCAGGCAACATGGATAGATGAAGATTCGGGTCGGGAACCTTCTCCTGAAGAAGGGTCGGAAAACATTGCAGGTCGCGACGCAGTCTGAAGAAAGATCCGACCTAAAAAGTCACCTGTCCATGTGCTCCAGCGATGCTGCCTGACCCGCTGAGTTACTCCAGCACTTTGTGGGTTTTTTTAGGATTGGATCTGCATTTGCCTGCACTCATCTTTCTCATTTTACATTCATGTGGAAGCTATTACTATTTACATTTACTGTATATTCCTTATGTTTATTTTCATAATCCCCTTTTCCACTCTTTATCAAACTATTTTTTTGTAGAATTCTAAGCCGTTTCCTAATTGCGGATTGTTTATGTAAATCAGCATCTGCAGTTCCTAGTTTCTACCTAAGCACAATGTTGTTGGTGTGTTATTAAATGTCTTGAGTCCCAATGCATTAACTATCATTAAATAACAATAACATCTATTGTTCCTTTCATCGTGGGAGGCACAGTGGTGCAACTGGTAGAGTCGATGCCTCACGGCACCAGAGACCCAGGTTTGATCCTGACCTCGAGTCCTGTCCATGTGGAGTTTGCATTTTCTCCCGGTGACGTTCTCTCTGTGACTGTGTGCGTTTCCTCCGGGTTCTCCGGTTTCCTCCCACATCCCAAAGACGTGCGGGTTTGGAAGTCAATTGACCTTCTGTAAATTGCCCCCAGTGTGTCAGGAGTGGATGAGAAAGTGTGAAAATGTAGAACTAGTGTGAACGAGTGATCGATGGTCAGCATGGACCCGATGGGCCGAAGAACCTGTTTCCATGCTGTATTTTTCAAGCAATTCAATCAAAACAAGACAATATCAGATGTACCTCTAGGATTCTCTCATCATCAATATCTTTGAAGACGGTGCCATTGATCTGATTGGGTTTTAACGCAACCCAGTTGAAGACTGGCATTCGGAACTTTGTTTTGATAGGTTTCTTGATCTTTACGGCTAAAAAGAATAGTTCAGATATAAAACATGCAAAAGACACCCAAATTCAACATTATCAAAAGGTTAACTGCACTCACAAGTTGCAAAACACCAGTCCTCATGCAATTACAAATTAATAGATTTGACATTACCTGTGACCTAAATGGCAGCAGTAAAAGTGTTACTAATATTTTTGATTCTACTTCTACATTAATGATGATGGTGATGTTTGGTGGACCAATCAGTCAGCACATGACCAAACAGTACAGAGAATTTATTTTTGTCATCTCCAAATAAAACTCTTACTGATAAATGTGAAAATATATATTTTTTAAATATTTCAGCTGTGGAACCACATTGTAATTTCTCAGATGACGGCATAATATTTTCGTCGTCAGTTTTTGTGGTGAGTCAACCATTGACTTCTCCCAGATTGCCCGACTTCACAAATCAGAGAAAGCGTCACTAGTAACACATGCAGAGATTGGCCCAGTGTAATATTAATACCTTCTGTGAATTGACAACACCACAAGTTGACAGACAATCCAAGAACAGATTTCGAAAACGTAGAAATCTGCAATAGCAAGCTGCCATTCCTGTTTGAATTCACAACTTAAGCCTAAATTTAGCTTCAACACCATATACATGGCTGTGTCATTATGTTTAAAAGTACGACAATCACGTGAATTTGACGGCGCATGCAATGACCAGAACAAACAGGTGAAATATAACGTGGGCGGTATCTTTCAGAGCAAGTCAGATTTCAATCGGTGACATTCAAAGCCAAAAACATTGGAGATTTTGGAGTGTGTGAGTGAGAACACCAGATAGATGATTCAAAGCCACACAACCTGGTCATTACCTTACATGTGGGACCTGGTTCACCTCAGCTCTTAAAATACTAACCAGCACCGATGCAAATGTTTTAACATGTACTTATGTTAACATGTACAGACTCATCCAACTGGTTCAACTCTTGGAATCTTCAATAACAAATCAAATCAATCCATTAAAGAGAAGGTTAGTTGTGAAATTCATCATTAATATCTATTTCAAGGACATGGATTTATCCGATTGGTATCTAAATGCAACATGAAGTAACACCGAAAGTCCTGGAAAAGCTCAGCAGGTCAAGAAAATGTTGAAAATGCTACTACAGATGCTGCCTGACCTGCTCAGCATATCCAGCATTTTCCGTTTAATGAAATGCATTGAAAGAAACAGTCGACAACATAACACTGCTGGAAAGACAGACACACAGTGTGAAGTACAGCATCAATAGAGCATAAAGAAACCTACAGAATAGCTTGATTGGTCCCTCTTGTATGGAAGCAGATAGGATAGATAAAGAAAGTCAAGTTAGAAGTGAAGCCACAAAATAATATGCAAGGAACAGCAGAATTATTTCACCACTCTCTTTAATAAAACAATAGAAAACTATTCTAATCTAAATATCTAATAGTAACATAGCTTTTGGTTTAGTTTAGTTTTAGAGGTACAGTGTGCAAACTGGCCCTTCGGCACACCGAGTCCGCACCAACCATGATCACCCGTACTCTTATTCTATCCTATACACTAGGGACAATTTACAGAGGCTGATTAACCTATAAACCTTTGGAATGTGGGAGGAGACCGGAGCTCCCAGAAGAAACCCACACAATCACCGGGAGAATGTGAAAACTCGGGTCTCTAATGCTGTAAGGCAGCAGCTCCTCACTGCAGCACTGGGCCGCCCCTTTTAGGTTTTAGTGATGTTAGTTCATTTCTTCATTATTTTGTCTTTTGCCTACCCTTTAGTTTAGTTCAATAGTCCGTTTATCATCACATGTACCTAAATACAGTGAAGTGCATTGTTTTGCATGCAATCCAATGAAACCAAACTATTCACAAGGAAGAGTGCACCAATTGTAGTGTAAAAAGTTGATTTCATCTGAGGCAGGACACAAAGCGTGACCACATTTCCAGTGCCATCCGTAGTTTTCAAGTATCGAATTCTAATAATCCTCCTTTTCTGATGACAGCTTTACCACTTGCAATGCAATATCATTAAATGATGAACTTTAGTTTTTAAAATAAAATTATTATTTTCAGTTTAAATTATTATTTTATTTTGGACTTTTTTTTCCTAAATGCAAGTAGCCCACTTGAATAAAAACTAGAAAAACTGATCCATCCAAAAGATATCGGTGCCTTTCACAGGCAGTTTGAGTTCAACAGATCGGGATTCAAAGAGAAAGGAAAACAAATTTCCACAGACTTTTCTTAACTTTTCTTGTGTTGGCAATCCTCTCCTTCCAGTATGTTTCATATTATTCATCTCGCCCACAAGCAAGAGAAGGTCAGGGAATTTTGGGTGGCAAATCATTGATGCAATCTCGTTGATCCACTGCTCATGGGTTTGCTTTCACATGTGGCACGTCATTAACAGCCACAAAGAGATGGTCAGGTAGTAAAGCAGGTTTCAATTGTGCATTGAGATTTGCAGAGAGATGCAGCCTGGAAACAAGCCCTTCGGCCCACTGAGTCCATGCTGACTAATCCTACATTGATCTAGTTTTTTTCTCCCTGCATTCTTATCAACGTCACTCCAAATTCTACCACTTTCCTCTTGGGGGGGATCGGGGGGGCAATGTAGCGAGCAATTAAGAACATAGAAATATGAACGCCCTTCGGCCAAGAATGGCTGTGACTCGGAGATATCATGATGGAGCATCATGGATACGTCACTTTGATGGTTAGATTTAGACTTTAGGCTTCTAGATGTTAGAGATAGTGCGGAAATAGGCCCTTCGGCCCACTGAGTCTGTGCTGACCACCCCTGACACTCGCACTATCCTACACACTAGGGACCATTTACAATGTTTACCCAGGAAAAAATAACCTACAAACCTGTACGTCTTTGGAGTGTGGGAGAAAACCGGAGCACCCAAAGAAATTCCACGCGGTCGCAGGGAGAACGTACAAACTCCGTACCGATTGCAATCGTAGTTAAGATCGAACCCGGGTCTCTGGGGCTGTAAGGCAGTACCTCTACCACTGTGGTACTGTGCTGCCCTAAAACACATCTGTTGAGTGATTGCTATAAAGCCCACAACTGTCATTTGGCAAAAGTGGTCAGTGTAAATGGGCATTTTTGCTTCTTTGGGAATTCCCCAGAGCCGGAAGGAAGAAGTAGTTCTCTCATCCTACTTTTTAGGCCCCACTTTTTTTTCAAATTGCCACCTCCCCCTGCAGTTCCAATAGGTTGACCTGACCCCAACCCCACAATTCTGAGCCCCACCCCATGATGAATTATCGGCCTGTGCTCCCAATCCCCTGGCTGCCCACTCTGCCAGACAGACCACTCCAGTCACCAAACTCCCACTAACATGCCAAGCTCTGGCTTCATCTCTCACGCAAATCCCCTTCTTTCCAGCAGCCAATAGGTCTCAAGAAAAAGGTGAGCACACAAGGCGGTACAGCTGGTAGAGCAGCTGCTTCACAACGCCAGAGACCCGGGTTCGATCCTGGCCTCAGGTGCTGAGCATGTGCGCAGTTTGCATTTTCACCATGTGACCGCATGGGCTTCCTCCATTGCTCCAGTTTCCTCCCACATCCCAAAGATGTACGATATGCATGTTCATTGGTCTCTGTAAATTGTCCCTAGTGTGCAGAGAGTGGATGAGAAAGCGGGATAACTAGAAGTAATGTGAACTGGTGATCAATGCTTGCCGTGGACTTGGTGGGCCCAAGTCCCTGTTTCCAAAGCTGTATCTTTCAATCCATTGATCAATCAAAAATATTCTTGTATTGCCAGCCTACAACATTTGCTAAGGCAATTTGAATTAACCCTTGTGGAAGACAAATTTAAAAGTTCCTATATTTAAAAAAAAAAGACACCTGACAGTATCTTACATTTAAAAATCCCCCTCATTCCTTGGATTTCTGTCCCCCACAATAATGTACGCCCTCCCTACTTCTCAGCCTGAAATACACTTCTTAAATATTTTTGTAACTTCCGAAAATAAAACATTACATTTTTAGAAACTAATACTGAGTAACTACAGGTACATTTCCCAAGCTGTTAAAATAATTAACTTTCAGCAAACAAAGTGCAGGGAACAGCGTGACATTACCTGCTAGGCCGGAGTTAAAGATGAGAGTCGGAGCGCTCCCTGGCAGCGGGGGAGCAGCGGGTGGGGGTGGCGGTGGAGGTGGAGGTGGGGGAGCTTCAGCGGCTAGAGGCGGCGGTGGTGGAGGTGGGGGAGGGGGAGGGGGGAGCTGAGGCGAGGACGTGCCCGTCACTGGTCCATTCAGCAATGCTGGAAATAAGGAGAAAACAGAAGTCTCGTTCAGCTTCCACAAACCACTCAAGTCAAGAGGGTTTAATTGTCATTTGTACCGTAACGTAACAATGCAATTCTTACTTGCAACAACATAGCAGCTCAGTAAACACCATACAAAATAGATAACATGTTTTAGAAAGAACTGCAGATGCTGGAAAAATCGAAGATAGACAAAAATGCTGGAGAAACTCAGCAGGTGAGGCAGCATCTATGGAGCGAAGGAATAGGTGACGTTTCGGGTCGAGACCCTTCTTCAGACTGCTGTGGGGGGGTGGAGATGTAGAGTGACTACAGTAGGTGTAGATGGAGGTGTGGAGGTCTTAAAGCCCTCCGTTCCTTCCTCGACCGCAGAACGATCAATCCCCATCTACTAATACTCTCTTCTGCCAAGCAGCGCTGGTCCTTACCCTCAACAACTTTTCCTTTGACTCCTCCCATTTCCTCCAATTCCAAGGCATAGCTATGGGCACATGCATGGGCCCTAGCTATGCCTGCCTCTTTGTAGGGTACGTCAATACCAGGGCCCTATCCTCGAACTCTACCAACGCGACATCGACGACTGTATTGGTGCTACCTCCTGCACCCATGCAGAACTCACTTGCTTCATCCATTTCACCACTAACTTCCATCCGGCACTCAAATACACCTGGACCATTTCCGACATCTCACTACCGTTTCTAGACCTCACTATCTCCATCGCAGTTAACAGACTACTGACCGACATCTACTACAAACCCACTGACTCCCATGGCTATCTGGACTACATTTCTTCCCACCCTGCTTCCTGTAAGGACTCCATCCCCTACTCCCAATTCCTCCGTCTGCGCCGCATCTGCGCCCAGGATGAGGTGTTCCAAACCAGGGCATCGGAGATGTCCTCATTCTTTAGAGAATGGGGGTTCCCCTCTTCGACTATAGATGAGGCTCTCACCAGAGTCTCTTCTATACCCCGTGACTCTGCTCTTACTCCCCATCCCCCCACTCGTAACAAGGACAGAGTCCTCCTTGTCCTCACCTTCCCCCCTACCAGCCGTCACATACAACAGGTAATCCTCCAACATTTTCGCCATCTCCAATGGGACACCACCACTGGCCACATCTTCCCATCTACTCCCCTTTCGGCTTTCCGCAGAGACCGCTCCCCCCATAACTCCTTGGTCAATTTGTCCCTTCCCACCCAAACCAACCCCTCCCCTGGCACTTTCCCTTGCAACCCCAGGAAATGCTATACTTGTCGCTTTACTTCCCCCCTCGACTCCATTCAAGGACCCAAGCAGTATTTCCAGGTGCGACAGAGGTTCACCGGCACCTCCTCCAACCTCATCTATTGCATCCGCTGCTCTAGGTGTCAACTGCTCTAAATCTGTGAGACCAAGCGCAGGCTTGGCGATGGCTTTGCCCAACACCTCCGCTCAGTTCGCAATAACCAACCTGATCTTCTGGTGGCTCAGCACTTCAACTCCCCCTCCCATTCCGAATCCGACCTTTCTGTCCTGGGCCTCCTCCATGGCCAGAGTGAGTCCCACTGCAAATTGGAGGAGCAGCACCTCATATTTTGCTTGGGTAGTTTACACCCCAGCAGTATGAACATTGACTTCTCCAATTTCAGGTAGTCCTTGCTTTGTCCCTCCTTCCCCTCCCCTTCCCAGCTCTCCCACAGCCTACTGCCTACCTATCTACTTCCCGCCTCACCCGCTGAGTTTCTCCAGCATTTTTGTCTACGCACAATAGATATAATTATATAAAGATACAACATATAATTTTTATTAAAGATACAACATATAATTATTGTCTAATCATTGTAGAATTATACATTATATGTTGTTACATAATTATTGTATAAAAATGCATAATAAGCAAACAAACAAAAAAATACACTAAATTAAACAAACCGAATATTAATGCAAAACAAAATAAGAACCCAAAGTCCCTGTTGTAACAAGACGGTCGTAGTTTGTAAAAACACAGAACTGCAGATGCTGGTTAATAGACAAAAGGACATAAAAATGCTGGAGTAACTCAGCAGGTCAGGCAGCATCCCCAGAGAACATGAAGAAGGGCCGCGACTCGAAACATCACCTATCCATGTTTCCCTGGGATGCTGCCTGACCCACTGATTTACTCCAGCACTCCATGTCTTTCC
This sequence comes from Raja brachyura, assembly GCA_963514005.1. The sequence goes on from OY740787.1 coordinate 62,895,417, forward strand.
TTGGTTGGGAGAAGGATCCAGACCTTAAATGTCACCTAGCAACATTCTCCAGGGATGTTGCCTGACTCGCTGAGTTACTCCAGCTCTTTGTGTCCCACAGTCATAGTTTAGTTGGAGTCACTCAAATACCGTCAGCAGTCGCCCACGCAAATGTTCACACTTTCCAAAGGGCGGAGGTTAAATAATATTCAGATTTCAAACAAGACAAGGTTCAATACCAAAACTTTAAGAAATAGAATCTATAGAAGGCCAGCCAGTCTCAGCAGCAATTTCATTTGATCTTTTACCGCAGCCTCACGTTCAGGCACATTCCCTTAACATCTAAAAATGTAACAATCTTTACCTTGAACACAACATGCAAACAACTGAGCCTCTACAGCCCTTATAGGACATGGAATAGTTTGTTAATGTTTAAAGAAAAGGAACTGCAGATGCTGGTTTATACCAATGGTATAAAGATTAAACATATCTGTCATATCTGCCATCGCCCCACCTCCAGGACCAGCAGCACGGTTCAGGCACCCACCCCCCTCTGTGTAAAAGGCTAACCCCGCACATCTCTTTTGAACTTTGCCCCTCTCACTTTAGAGCTATGCCCTGTAGTATTAAATTTTTCCATCCTCTGAAAAAGATTCTGACTGTCTATCCTATCTGTGCTTCTCATAACTTTATATACTTCTATCAGGTCTCCCCGCAATCCCCGGCTTTCCAGAGAAAACAATCCAAGTCTATCCAACCTCTCCCTGTAGCTAACACCCCCTAATTCTACCATCATTCAGGTAAACCTCCTCTGTGTGCTTTCCAAAACCTGCCTATCCTTCCTGTAATAGGGCGCTGAACCTACCTATCCTTCCAGAACAGTGTGCAATACACCAAATGCAGCCTAACAAACGTCCAATAAAACAGATCTAACAAAGAAAAGCATCTGTGACCATCTTATTGACTCGTCTTGCTACTTTTTGAAGAACAGCAAAGCTGTAAGTTGTATTATCATAATTGCCCCACTGCTCTTTCAGTCACTGTAACTGTATTCAATCTCCATGCAAAGATTGTCTGTTAATATTTCAAGACTTGAATAAAACATGCGACAGTGCCAACTAGAATCACAGCCCATGCAATCCCCAGTCATATAATCTGCTCGTGATTTTGAGCCATACCTGCACCAGAGGAGCCTGGAGGAAGCCCCGGATGTGGTGGCATGGACGTATGTGAGGCTTCAAGTGATGGCCCAGTGTAAAGGCTTGGTATGTTCTCTGCACCCGGGGAATGCGACGCGTTGGGCAAAACCGGCAGAATGGCAATGTCCCCGTCTCCTTTCTTGTGAACCTTGATGGAACCTTGCTTCTCCAGCTCGTGGATCTTCTTCTCCAGGTGGTTGTGCCTTTGAATGGTCTCCTCCTTCTCCTTGATCATTCTCCGCAGTGTGTGCACTTGAGTGTTGGTGTCCTTGTAAACCTCCTGCAAAGAATCACACGGAGGAAAATCAATTTCCAAAGTGACACGAGGAAAAACCTAACTCTTCAAAACTTTATAAACAGTGCCTAAAATCCCTCCCCGACACAGGACAACAACAAAAAAAGCCATGTGACCTGCCAGAAGAGGTAGTTGAGGCAGGTACTATCACAACATTTAAACAATAGGTGCAGGAGTAGGCCATTTGGCCCTTCGAGCCAGCACCACCATTCAATGTGATCATGGCTGATCATCCACAATCAGTACCCCGTTCCTGCCTTCTCCCCATATCCCCTGACTCCGCTATCTTCAAGAGCCCTATCTAGCTCTCTCTTGAAAGTTTCCAGAGATCCGGCCTCCAGAGAATTCCACTGACTCACAACTCTCAGTGTGAAAAAGTGTTTCCTCATCTCCGTTCTAAATGACTTACCGCTTATTCCTAACTGGCCCCTGGTTCTGGACTCCCCCAACATCGGGAACATTTCCTGCCTCTAGCGTGTCCAAATCCATAATATGCTTCAATAAGATCCCCTCTCATCCTTCTAAATTCCAGAGTATACAAGCCCAGCCACTCCATTCTCTCAGTATATGACAGTCCCGCCATCCCTGGAATTAACCTGGTGAACTACGCTGCAATCCCTCAATAGCAAGAGTGTTGTCCTTCCTCAAATTTGGAGACCAAAACTGCACACAATACTCCAGGTGTAGTCTCACCAGGGCCCTGTACAACTGCAGAAGGACCCTTTGCTCCTATACTCAACTCCTCTTGTTATGAAGGCCAACAATGCCATTCGCTTTCTTCACAGCCTGCTCAACCTGCATCCTTACTTTCATTGACTGATGAACAAGGACCCCCAGATCCCGTTGTACTTCCCCTTTTCCCAATTTGACGCCATTTAGATAATAATCTGCCTTCCTGTTTTTGCTACTAAAGTGGATAACCTCACATTTATCCACATTAAATTGCATCTGCCATGCATCTGCCCACTCACCCAACCTGTCTAAGTCACCCTGCATTCTCATAGCATCCTCCTCACAGTTCACACTGCCACCCAGCTTTGTGTAATCTGCAAATTTGTAATGTTACTTGTAATCCCTTCATCCAAATCATAGATGTATATTGTAAATAGCTGCGGTCCCAGCTCCGAGCCTTGCGGTACCGCCACTAGCCACTGCCTGCCATTCTGAAAGGGACCCATTAATCCCTACTCTTTGTTTCCTGTCTGCCAACCAATTTTCTATCCATGTCAGCACTCTACCCCCAATACCATGTGCCCTACTTTTGCCCACTAATCTCCTATGTGAGATCTTATCAAATGCTTCCAGGTACACTACATCCACTGGCTCTCCCTTGTCCATTTTCCTAGTTACATCCTCAAAAAATTCCACAAGATTACTCAAGCATGATTTCCTCTTTGTAAATCCATGCTCACTCGGACCGATCCTGTTACTGCTATCCAAATGTGCGGCTATTTCATCTTTTATGATTGACTCCAGCATCTCCCCCACCACCGATGTCAGGCTAATTTGTCTATAATTCCCTGTTTTTTTTTCTCCCGCCTTTGATCCTGAATCTATAGAACATTGGGAAATGATCACCAATGCGTCCATGATTTCTAGAGCCACTTCCTTGAGTAACCTGGGATGCAGAACATCAGGCCCTGGGGATTTTTCAGCCTTCAGTCCCATCAGCATTTCCTGCCTAATGTGGATTTCCTTCAGTTCCTCCGTCACCCCAGATCCTCTGGTCACTAGTACATCAGGAAGATTGTTTGTGTCTTCCTTAGTGAAGACAGATCCAAAGTACCTGTTCAATTCATCTGCCATTTCCTTGTTCCCCATAATAAATTCTCCCTTTTCAGTCTTCAAGGGTCCAACTTTGGTCTTAACTATTTTTTTCCTCCACACACCTAAAGAAGCTTTTACTAGCCTCCTTTATATTCTTGGCTAGCTTACCTTCGTACCTCATCTTTTCGCACGGTATTGCCTCTTTAGTTATCTTCTGTTGCTCTTAAAAGGCATTAGGACAAATACACGTTTAGAGGGATATGGGCCAAACGCAGGCAGGGAGGACTAGTGTTGATGGGGCATCTTGGTCATCATGGGCAAATTGGGCCGAAGGGCCTGTTATCAGCTGGTGGAAGGAACTGCAGATGCTGGTTTATACCGAAGATAGACACAAAATGCTGGACTAACACAGCAGGTCAGGCAGCATCTCTGGAGAAAAAGATTAGGTGATGTTTCATGTCGGAACCTTTTGGCTCGGGTCCATGCTGTATGGCTTTATGACTATGTGACACATAGCACGTGCACCCATTCATTATTTACCCTGTTGTGTTTCCCCTTATAATCACCTTTAATGTGTTGGAGTCAGCTAAAAGAAAATGTTTGAGAATTGACCAAAGAAAGAGGAAACACTAATGCACAACAAATATGCATCAATGTTGTACATGTGACATTTGCAGAAACTCCAGAGCATGTTATTAAGTTACCAGGTCTGGAGATATAAGAACAAAAAGGGGAACACGTCGATAGTTTTCATACCAAATACCAAATGTACCTGGAAGTACAAACTACTCACGAATTATTTCTATTTGCAACTGGTTTGCCTTTTTTTCCCCAAATGGAAAAGGCATGGCGCTGGTAATATATGTGTGTCATTATGTCCTAGCCTGTACCAATAACTAGGTAAAGAGTCAAGTTTAGGTCTCTGGTGAAGAAACATGTTTACTGGCATTAAGAGAATCAGCTCAGGTAATGAGATTTCTCTGTAAAAAAGACACACAGTTCTGGATTAACTCAGAAGGTCAGGCAGTATCGCAAGAGAACATGAGTAGATGATGTTTTGGGTTGGGACCCTTCAGACTGAAGAAGAGCCCCAACCGAAAATGTCACCTATCCACTTTCCTTCTGAGTTACTCCAGCATTCTGTGTCTTTTTTTGTAAACCGGCATGAGTAGTAGATTGGGAAAATGCACGGAGTCTCTTGCCCAGAGTCGGGGAATCAAGAACCAGAGGACATAGGTTTAAGGTGAGGGGGGAAAGATTTAATGGGAACATGAGGGGTGACGTTTTCACACAAATGATGGTGGGTGCATGAACTGAGCTGCTGGAGGAGCTAGTTGATACAGGTAGTATTGCAACATTTAAGAAACATTTGGACAGGGATATGGATAGGACAGGTTTAGAGGGATACGTGCTAAACATAGGCAGGTGGGACTAGAGTAGACGGGACATGTTGGTCAGTGTGGGCAAGTTGGGCCCAAGGACCTGTTTCCACACTTCACTTCCTTGTTTCTACATGAGATTTCTCTGGATGTCTTTAGCAACAGTATATAATAACCGCCAATAAAAAATGAAATTGCATTGTGAATGAGTGATAATGGTATGGAATCAACTTCATGACAAGAACTTGTTCAGTTTTTATTCTGGTTTGTAATCAGCCTTAATATTTTGAGCACTTTAGGGTTCGTTTAAACCTTGGTGTGCACTCAGAAATTACAACTCTTTTAGTGTTCATAGTGAGGGCAACACTGAATTTCATGACCCTAGGTTACCCGCTGTCTATTAGTCTTATTAAGCGCAATTGTGATGCAGAGAAGCACAGCAGTTAATGGTCTAGAATTCACAATGAGAATACTGGCAAAGTTCCCTGTATAAAACAGAGGGAACCTGGCTATAACTTCTGAGCTCTGCATCTCGACAATTAAACAGTTCAACATTTAGTTGCTTGTGATTTACTGTTCTACAGGGTTTTATGTGGCAGATTCTGCTGATGCAATCAATGTAGAAAAAATAAATGACCTAAATTCATTTTAAAATTCCTGGAAATTATGCACTTTGTTGAATGAACATAATTGTGGCTTTAAATGGTGCACCGGCATAATTACAGTGGAACTACCTACTTAAAATAAAAACCAGCCTGGAAACAGGCCCTTTGGCCCACCAAAACCATACTGACCACCGATTACCCATTCCCACTAGTTCTATTTTATCCCATTGAACTAAAGGTCAGCAGTGGGAGGCTCCCCCGGGAGTATGAAGGCTGACGAGCGAGTGGCAGGGCGAGGAGCGGAACTATGGTTCGCTGGATGATAAGGAGGGGGGGGGGGGGGGGGGGGGGGGACGTCTGGAGGCCCTGCAGCAGCCTGGGGCTTGCCTGGATCGGATGCCGCTTCAGGAGACAGATTACACAGACCAAGACTGGACTTCGAAAACGTTGCCAAAATCTGGCGACTCTTGCATGTGGTGTCAGTGGACTATCTCTATGCACTTTGTACTAATTGAGAATTGTGCTTAGGTGTGGCAATACTTTACTGAACTGTATGCAAAAAAACATTTCACAGTACATTTGTACATAAGATAATAAAGAACCATTGAACCATTGTTTATATGAAATGGAGATTGTGAGTGAGACGACTGGATGGACAGAAGATTTCCAGCAAGTGCTGGCGAGCCATAGATTCATACAGTGTGGGAAACAGGCCCTTCAGCCCATCTATGGCTAAGCTCAGGCTTAGTAGCCAAATTGGTTATTCCCAACAAGGAACAGGTTCATTGTCAGTCAAGAGTGTGATCTATTTTCCCCCATTCACAATGATCTTATCTTACATCAACAGAGGAATGGTTGTCAACTTACTCTTATGACTTCCAGTTCTTTGTTTCTTTGCATTAGCTGTTTTTCCAGTTCCACAATTTTTTCCATTGCTTCATTTTCAGTATCTTGCAACTTTTCTGACAACTGAGACATTTGACAAGTTAGTTTACAATTTGTACCATTTATCAAGATCAATTCAGTCTCTGCAAAATAGCTCAGCAGCTCCAGTCAATAATGAATTTAACAATGTGGAACGGGGAGGTTTACTTCAGTTTAGAGCCCACCGAGTCTGCACTGGCCAACGATCACCCTGTGAACTAGCACTATCCCACACACAATTTACAATTTTACCAAATTAACCTACAAACCTGCCAGCATTTGGAGTGTGGGACGAAACTGGAGCACCAGGAGAAAACCCACGGGGTCACAGGGAGAACGTTATATACTTCTACAGATAGCGCCCATACGTAGTCAGTATAGAACCCGTGTCTCCGGCGTTGAGTAGCACCGTGCAGCGGTGTCACAATGAGTTAGTCGATCTTGACCCAGGGAACAGGAAGGTTGATTTCTGGCAATTATATACTTCTACAGAGCAAACATAAAGTGGTGGAGGAACTCAGCAGGTCTGCAATCACCCATTACAATCGCTCTTTTAATATCTGTACACTGTGGACGGCTCAATTGTAATCACGTGTAGTTTTGCCGCTGACTGGATAGTATACAACAACAAGAGAGCAGTCCTGAGCTACCATCTACCTCATTGGAGATCCTCGGACTATCTTTAATTGAACTTAGCTACATCAGAAATACAGCATGGAAACAGACCCTTCGGCCCACCGAGTCCAGGCTGACCATCGATCACCCGTTCACACTAGTTCTATGTCATCCCACGTTCTCATCCACTACCTATACACGAGGGGCAATTTACAGAGGGCCAATTAACCTACAAACTCACATGTCTGTGGGCTGTGGGTGGAAACCTGAGCACTGAGAGAGGAAATCCACGATGTCGTAGAGAGAAGGTGCAAGCTCTATACATACGACCTGGGGTCGGGATTGAACCGGGATCTTTGGCGCTGAGGCAGTAACTCTACCACCGTGCCGTACATTTGGGCATCAAACAGCACCCACAACTCATGGCGGTGCCCAACATAACGTCAATGCTTTAAGGAGGCACAAGTAACATTGCCAAATATAAACAAGCCCAAGAAGTTTATCTGCAGTGCAGATGTAGATGTGCGTTCATCACGTCGTTCAGAGCCAATTCAGTTGCTGCAGGCAGGCAGGCGATCAAACACAGCACCAACCCAACATTGCGGTCAGTAAGTGACCCGTTTATCATGGTTTAAGCCACATCGCTGACAGTTCAAGCACTCAAAAAAAGAACACAAAGTGCCAGAATAACTCAGTGGGTCAGGCAGCATCGTTGGAAGGCATGGATTGGTGATGTTTGCAGGTTGGCACCGTTGTTGCGACGAGTTCAGTTCAGGCTCATCTTAGTTGTGATTACATTAGATGGCCGTCCTGAGAACAACTCAAAGGGCTGGAGTAACTCAGCGGTTCAGGCAGCATCTCTGGAGAACATGGATGTGTAACGTTTTAGGTTGGGACTCAAGAGTGATTGTGAGGGTGATAGCAGGCTGGAGGAGAGGAGGGGCAGGACAAAGCGAGGAAGATAATAGATGAACACAGGTGAGGGGGGTTGATAGGCAGATGGTTGAACAAAGGCCAGATGTGGAAAAAAAGGATTGAAGATTTGCAAATTGTGAAGCCAGAGGAAGGAATGCGGACGGTGGGTGAAAGTGGGAAGGAAAGGGGGAAAATAGGTGCGAGACCAGGTGGGGCACGAGGAGGATGGAGATTTAAAGTTTTGTCTGATAGACTGTGACTAATTATGAAAGCACTGTTCGGTCAATGAGTTCTACAAAATATACTTCTACATTCTGCAGTCACACAATCTATTGGGCACTTAAAAAATGCATCTCTCTCTGCAATGCATAGTCCTCAATCAAACTTATATTCTTATTTTTGTTATTATAAATCCAATCATTGCTTAATCATACGAGGGTGAAATTAGTCCCCGGAGAAATTTAGGGGCAAATAATCATTTGTGGCAATCACTCATTTACTAAGAGCGTTATTGCTCAACGCGCACTCAGGAGACTCGAGTCCTGACTGAAGATTTAAAGCAGGGATTACATGAGAAATGTTTTCTTCCAGTTCTTCCACCCTCTCCAAGGCAGCATTCTTGGTCTCAGCATCTTCCAGTAACGCGCCCACGTCAAACACATTGTCCAGGTAGGCTTGAATCTGCACTTGGAGTTTGTCACTCTCTGTGTTTTTCAGCTTCTGAAAACAAAAGGAAAGTTAACAATCCACTTTAAAATACAGCTTTGCAGGTTTATATACCAGACTGTCATGTAAAAAGCACAGTTTGTATAACTCCCTCTCAGCGCATTCATCTATTTTGGACAGATGCGACACTGGAGAAACAAAGAACTGCTGATGTTGGTTTATGCCGAAGACTCTTATGTTTCATTTTGTAAACCAGCATCTACAGATCCCTATTACCAGCAGTTCCTTATGACCCGCCCCCACCTCTTCTCTGGCTTTCTCCCCCCCTTACTACAATTAGTTTGAAGACGGTGTACGAAGGAACTGCAGATGCTAGTTTATAATGAAGATAGACACAATGTGCTGGAGTAACTCAGCCGGTCAGGCAGCATCTCTGGAGAAAATGGTTGCTTTCTCCAGAGATTTTCTCTCAGAGATGCTGCCTGACCTGCTGAGTTACTCCAGCACTTTGAATCTATCTTTGCTTCTTTTAGTATCTTGTCAGTGTTAATCACTCCTAACGCAAACGATACTTAAAAAAAAGCTTCTCTCTGCAAATAGTCGTAGAGTCGTACGGCACAGAAACAGGCCCTTCGACCCACCATGTCCATGCGGACCTTTGTGTCCATCTACACTAATCCCATTTGTCTACATTAGGACCACATCCCTTCTGCCTCGCCCATGGATGTGTCGATCTAAAGCTTCTTTGTTTAAACCAACAAAATGCTGGAGTAACTCAACGGGACAGGCAGCATCGCTGGAGAGAAGGAATAGGTGACGTTTCAGGTCGAGACCCTTCTTCAAACCTTGGCTCTAAAGAAGGGTCTAGGCCTACAAACATCAACCATTCCTTCTTTCCAGAGATGCTGCCTGTCCCGCTGAGTTACTCCAGCATTTTGTTGGTTTAAACGAGCATCTGCAGTTCCTTCCTTTACAGAGCATTTTGTATCAACCACCACCTCTGTATTCCAGATATGAACCACTCTAAATCACTTCAGACCACCTTTAAAAGTCCTTGTCCTCTTCATTTTTGATACCCAGACACTGAGAGAAAGACTCTGACTATCCTAGTCTATCTATTCTTCTCATAATCATACATTTGGTCATAACACCCCTCAGCCCGTTCAATCTCACTCCATAATGAATGTCCTCCAAACCAGGCAACACGCCTGTTGAATTGCATCTGCACTCTCCCCAATGCAATCACATCCCTAGTCTGAATATATTCAGAGTAAGGATATCGATATATGGAACCACCAGAAGAGGTAATTGAGGCAGGTATAATTTCCAGGAATTTTAAAATGAATTTAGGTCACATTATTTCAAAGACATTTGGACAGATAAATGAATAGGAAAGGTTTAGAACGACATAGGTCAAACACAAGCAGGTGGAACTAGTGCAGATGGAACATGTTGGTCAGTATGGGTAAGTTGGGCCTGTTTTGTGCTACATGACGATCTGACTCAATAATGGGAAGCGCAATTAGACACGAGGGCAAATGGGAAGACGTCTAGTACTGTGAACAAACAAAGGACCAGTGGAGTGTACGTCCACAGGTTCCTTAAAAAATAGCAAAACGAGTCGATAAGATGGTCAAAGGGACACAGATGCTTTTCTTTATTACCGGTAGATCTGTTTTATAGGACTTTGGTTAGGCTGCATTTGGAGTACTACATGCAGTTCCCATCACCACATTATAGGAAGGATGTGGAAGCTTTGGAAAGGGTGCAGAGGAGGTTTACCAATGATGCCTGGATTAGGGGATATTAGCCACAGGGAGAGGTTCAGCAGACATGGATTGTTTTTCCTGGAAGGCTGGATGTTGAGGGATGACTTGATAGTATATAAAATGATGAGAGGCATAGATAGTATAGACTGTCAGAACCGTTTTTTTTCTATACTAATACTAGAGGGCATAGCTTTAAGGTGAATGGGCAAAGTTTAAAGGAGATGTGGGGGTCAGGTTTTTTTAAACAGAGGGTGGTGAGTGCTTGGAACATGCTGCCACGATTGGTGGTGGAGGCAGATATGAGAGAGGCATTTCAGAGACTTTTGGATAGATGTATGGATATGGTTCATATGCAGGTAGATAAGAGTTGGTTGTGGCATCATGTTCTGCACAGACATTGTGGGCTGAAAGGCCTGTTCTTGTGCTGTACTGTTCAACATTCTGCCTTGTAATTTTTTTTCCCAGAGTAGAGTGACCTCATGTTTTTCTACATAATATTCCATTTTTGTGTCCTCACCCAGTCACTGGACTTTCTGCATTTTCCTCACACTGCCCACCATCTTAGTATCATATCTCATCTCTACCAATCTAGTAAATTAGTTAATGTCAAAGATATTCTGGATGAGAAAATGAATTACAGGTCCACCACCGAATTCCCGGCACCCTTGGTTCCAGAGCCTTTCTAGATTATCTGTTTTGGCAGACCAACAGAGGTCCCGGCCTCCATGAGGAGTCCAATGGTGCTGGAGCAGTACACCTAAGCAGTCGGGCGGCCGAGATACCGGCCCACGAAGTCGACCGTGGAAGGCGGCTGTGGGAATGGATCTGCCGGCTCCGGATGGGCCGGAGTTCCACAGCCTGGGCCACAGGAGGAAAATGCGACCCGCCGAGTGGAGCAGAAGTCCCGGTGAGGTCCAAGTCGGCAGCCTCGCCCAGCCTAGGCTCCACATTTCTGCGGGAACTTCCGAGGGGAAGGTGATTTCAAACGCACTCTTGTAATTTTGTCTGGATTAAAGGAGGTGCCAGACCACCAGTTGCCAGAAAATTGGTGATGGGTATTTAGTAGATTCAAGCAATGTGCAATAGACATCTTGCAGCAGGATACTCACATCCAGGTATTCATCCAGTCCTAGTTTGGTGAATTCATGTTGGAGATGCACTCGGAAATTCATATCTTCTACAGAATGGACCACAATGTTAATAAACTGCATACAAGCCACCTGGAAGCAAACATAATGGACGTAATATTAATGTAATTATCTTAGATCTCCACTGACACAACAACAAAGCTGCAAGCACAGTTATACCCCATGCTTCAAGTTGCCTTGAAGACCATCAAGTGCACTTAATATTATATATTAAATATTGTGGGTTCAGGAACCTTTTGCTGATAGGTGTAAATGCAATCAGTTCCAACAACTGCCTCATTTACAAAATATGTAATGGAGATAATAAGAAACAATAAAAAAATTCCAAATAAAACAGAGGTGGCACAGTGGCACACCGGTAGAGTTGCTGCCTTACGGTGCCAGAGATTCTGACTATGGGTCCTGTATCCCAGATTTTGTATGTTCTCCCTGTGGGTTTTCTCTGGGTGCTCCAGTTTCCTCCCACACTCCAAAGATGTACATGTTTGTCGGCTAAATTGAACCTAGTGTGTGTAGGACAGTGTTAGTGTGCGAGGATCACTCGGTGGACGATATATCTCTAAAATAAACTAAATATAGATAATATTGTGAAATGATTTATCAATGTTTTTAATTTAATTGAGTTATTTCTGAAATGCACTGACCATTATTAAAAGTCAGTCAGATATCTGTTCTGCTTAAGTGCCTGAGTTTTCCATTAAACTTCAACAGTTTACTAATCCTCGTCTGGATGTACGGAGCTTTTTGATAGGTTCGCTGAGGCTGAACATTATGGTCATGGTGTGCTCCCACAAGCAGTAAGACAGAGGACAGACAAGGAGGAATCACACTGTCCAACAACGTTGATTGATTTGAAAATAAACCAATTAATCACGTCTGGGGAACAATAGTTGATGGATTACCTTTCATTCTACTGAAGACCATTCCTAACAACCACACAAAGAACCCCTGGAGACTGCTCCCATTTTATGCATAATATCTTCCTCACTGAGACAATTGAAGAATTGCTATTCCATAAAAAGAAACTTCACTAATCACTGATGTTAACAGAAAGAAAACCAGGCATAATATACGACAATATGGCTGATTTAGTTTTCTTCATATCCAAATCCAATTTGGCACTCTAGTCTATAAAATTAATTAATTGCACGATTCCTTTATATAAAACTGATCAACTTGTATTCCTTCATTCTCCCATGTAACTCAAGGCTTATATATTTATATATTTCTTCTCACATCCAGGTATTGTAAAATTTCTGAAAATACCTTAATACTTTGATTTCAATAACAGACACTATTAATCATTAAAATATTAAAATCACACAAGATTTGTCAAGTTATCCAAGCGTGATTCATGTGCTTTTGTTTTATTACTACAAAACCTGGATTGGTTTCCAGCTCCTCTGGATTCTTTAGGACGAGGAAAATATTAAGAACCGTATGCATTGAAATGCAGGCTACATATTTGGATTAAAATATATTTTATGAATTAGTCTTTTTAACAATATAAAATCCTGCGTATCAGATATACTGATTCGTTTTTTACACCTAATCTCCAAAGATTAAAACTGTACCCAGGACATAGCCCCAGATATATACTATAAAAACTAGTAATATATATTATACTACAGGTCCATCCAAGGGGCAATGGTGGGGTAATCGGTAATTAATATATTAGTTTATAAAATTGGGTTTCAATGTTTCCATTTCAATATTCTACTTATATTTTTAGATTTAGATTTTTTTTTCAAGCTGTATTTGGACAATGAAATTGTAACACTAAACATTAACAATGGAATAAATACAAATACAAAGGTTTAATTTACTGTATTGTACTGTATTGGCACATGTACTTTTGTTGCGTGCTAACTAATCATTGGAAAGACAATACATGATAGGGTCCCAATACATGGGACTAGTGTAGATGAAGCATTTGGTCAACAAGGGCAAGTTGGGCCAAAGGGTCTGTTTATGTGCTATATGGCACTATAACTTGTATTGAATTTTTTTGTATTATCTTAACACTTGGAGAAAAAGAAGCTAAATGTATTATAAATTCAAGCGCAACGTTTTCTTGAAATTAAAGGGAAAAGCAAATGATGTAGTACCGCGACTTATACACTAGATTATATGGTAAGTAAAGTAGACTTTACTATTTACTGCTATTTAACCAGCTGGGAGTTATAACTAAAGACCTGGGGTTTAGTGGTTACCCTGACTATTGCATCTGGTACTGGTCGGAAACACCAGAGATAGCAGAACATCTTGTCCTGACCATTTTTTTGTGGCACAGTGGTAGAGATGCTGCCTCACAGCGCTAGAGACCCGGGCTTAATCTTGGCCTTTGATGCTGTCTGTGTGGAGTTTACACCTTTTCCCTGTGACCTCCAGTGGGTTTGCTCCAGGTGATCCAGTTTCCTCCCACATCTCAAACACGTGCGGTTTGTAGGTTAAATGGTCTCTGTAAATTGCCTCAAATGTGTTGGGAGTGGATGAGAAAATAGGATAACATAGAATTAGAATGAATGGGTGATCGATGGTCGGCAGGGACTCGGTAGGCCAAAAGGCCTGTTTCTATGCTGTATCCCTCAATCTGGTGATTCAATTGGTGATTTCAACATTGAAAAGCAACAGTGGTTATTAATTCAGAAAATGGTGTACAAATTTAGAGCTGGATTCCTCCAAAGAAAGAGGCAACATTCAGAGGCCTGAGCTGGAAAGGGTGCAGAGAAGATTTGCGAGGATGTTTCCAGGACTCGAAGGTCTGAGCTATATGGAGAGGTTGAGCAAGGTAAGAATCTATTCCTTGGAGCGCAGGAGGATGAGGGGAGATCTTAAAGAGATAGACAGAATCTTGAGAGGAATAGATTGGGTAAACCCACAGCATCTCTTGCCCTGAGTAATGGAATTGAGAACCAGAGGACATAGGTCTAAGGTGAGGGGAAAATATTTAATAGGAACCTGAGGGGTCACTTTTTTTAACACAAAGGATTGTGGGTGTCTGGAACATGCTGCTGGAGGAGGTGGTTGAGGCAGGTACTATCACAACATTTAGACATTAGACATAAGAAACATTGAGACAAGTGCATGGATAGGATATGTTTCGAGCGATATGGGACAAATGCAGGCAGGTGGAACTAGTGTAAATCGGGCATGTTGGTCGGCAAGTTGGGCCGAATGGCCTGTTTCCAGGCTATAGCACTCTATGACTGGCAAATACAGGATTTGTTTTCTGAGAAAGAGGTGGTATGTTTCAAGGTGCAGTTTTCAATGATGGTTCAAGATACAATCCACAATGGATCTGTCATTTCAATGTCCACTGTTAGCGCAATCCAGCTACAGGCCACATCGCTGAAAGAATGAATTTAGCCCACATTTGTTTTATTTATGTTTTAGTATTGAGCAGGGCGTTTTTCCTAATCTTCATTTCTCACTGTTAATTTAACATGTTTAGACTACCTATCTGCATCAACAAGTATAGACAGGAACTCACATTCAGCTCCTTATAAAGAATTGCAGAAAAAAGGTTTGAGGTATTTGAAGAGTGAATTTAATTCCTAGACCTCACAAACACTGACCTACTCCAACTTTTGTCGCAACATCCAATTACCCAGTTGTTATTGGCACAGAAAATTCACCTGCAGTTTGAGGTCCAGTGCCACAAACCGTGAAGTGACACTAGCCATGAAGGGCGCAAGAAATATCGGTGAACAAGCCACTCACCATGAAGTCAATGTTGTTATCTTCATTTCGGAAATGCTCCATTAACTTTTCAAACCGATACTTTTCACCACATACCTATGGTCAGACAAATGTAATAATAAGCAGTTACCAATAAGCAATAAGTCAGAAGGCCCAAACCCGACAGTACACAAGAGGGCGCTGTGTGTGAGGCTGACAGTATGCAGCATTTAGAGGAGTTGCAAGTTTAGGGCAACCATCCTTTTTCTCCAGAGATGTTGCCTGCCCAGCAGAGTTACTTATGTCTATTTTGGGTATAAGCCAGGATCTGCTGTCCTTCCTACACACCGTTTCATTGAATGTTGGTTATTCAACTCAAAATTGATAGCTATTCCTCTGAAATGCACTAAAATAGTAAGACGACATGTGATCCAGATTGTGGGTTATTGGAATTATGTCGAACACAAAGTATGGGAGTAACTCGCAGGTCAGGCAGTACAGCCTTCTACTCTATGCCTCTGCCAATAAATGCCACTATCAAGCATGCTTTCTCAAATACTTTCTTAAGTATTGTTAACTCCAAGGATTTGTGAATGAGAACTCCAAGATCCTTCTGTGTAGGAACAAACTGCAGATGCTGGTTTAAACCAAAAATAGACACAAACTGCTGCGGGACAAGCAGCATCTCTGGAGAGAAGGGATGGGTGACGTTTCGGGTCAAGACCCTTCTTCAGACCTTGAAACGTCACTCTTCCTTCTCTCCAGAGATGCTGCCTGTCCCGTTGAGTTACCCCAGCATTTTGTGTCAATCCAAGATCCTTCTGTTCCTCCGCACTTCTTGATCTTGGAATGCCTTTTAAAAAATTTTGGACAGCTATTCTCATAGGGGCAAAGATTTGAGATCTGCGATATGACTTTTCAGAATTATTATTGCACTAAGTTGTAACTCTCACAGAGGGTGGTGAATCTCTGAAATTCTCTTCCCTGATATCGGCGTGACCACTAGAGGGTATCTGAAGAGAGGTACAAACATTTTTGAAAGATCTGAGAATTCAGGTTCTATGGGGGACTGGCAAAGAAGAGAAGTCAAAGCCATGATCATGTTCAGGGCAACACAGTGGCGCAGCTGTAGAGCAAATGCCTCTCAGCGCCAGAGACCTGGGTTTGATCCTGACCTCGGGTGCTGTCTGTGTGGAGTTTGCATATCTCTGTGGCCCCATTTTCCTCTGGGTGCTCCGGTTTCTTCCCACACCCCAAAGACGTGCAGATCTGTAGGTAAATTGACCCTCTGTAAATCTTCCCCTAGTGTGTAGGAAGTGGATGCGAAAGGGGCTGACATAGAACTAGTGTGAACGTGTGATCGATGGCCAGCGTGAAGTTAATGGGCCTAAAGCCTGTTTCCATGTTGTATCTTTAGATTTTTAAAAAGCAGGGCAGGTTTGAAGGGCCTGGTGACCTAAGTTGACTCCTAGCCCAACTCCTATTTTCAGGTAAAAAGGTTTATATTAAAGATAGACAAGGGGAAAATCCTTTAGAAAGCTCAAATCACTCCCACTTGACTTTGTCAACAAGAAGGCAATCTTACCTCCTTGAAATTATCAAATGCTAGTAGGATTATTTCATGTCCTCCTCTGACAAGACAAACAGCTGCCAACAGTTCCAAGACCAGCGCCTTTGTTCTACAATGACAATAAACAAGACCATTAACAGCATGAGGATAAACAAAATGCGGGTTACACCAGTCTCTTTGTACTGGACTTAGACTTCCATCTAGAAGCAACAACGTTTCATCTTGGCATTGATTTTTCCTCCAATTTCAACAAAATAAAAAAATGTTTAAACACATGCCACAAATAAATATATCATTTTCCTAAACACAAGACGCCTTGACGGCTGTGTTCAAGGTCGCCATCAGGTACAGAAGATGATGTAGTGCCAGCACTTTAGCTCACATTGAGAACAAGGAGGTGGAACAGTGACGCACCGGGTAGAACCGCTGCCTCACAGCACCAGAGTCCCAGGTTCTATCCTGAGTGTGGAGTTTAATTGGTACACAATAATTTAATTGGTACACAATAAAAGACCTTTGAACCTTCGAGTTTGCACGTTTTCTCTGTGACTGCGTGGATTTGCTCCAGATGCGTCCCACATCCCAGAAACGTGCGGGTATGTCCATTAATTGGCTCTCTGTAAGTTGTCGATAGTGAAAGGGAGTGGAATAATATAGAACTAGTGCGATGGTCTGCGTAGCCTCAGTAGGATGAAAGGCCTGTTTCCACGTTGTATTTCTAAACTCTAAACAAAACCCCAACTAACTATTAAATGTAATCTTCAGTGTTCAATCTTGGCCCTACATTGAGTGTTGATGCTGCCTGGTTTTGATAAATGTATTTCATTGCGATGTTGACTTTCAATGTTTCCTTGCGAGTAATAGCTCACCAGAGATCATTATTGTCATTTAAATTGACAATTTGGTTAAATTGACAAGTTAGTGGAAATGTGTCATCCTCGATAACAATCAGCACGGGAGCATCTCAAGGCTGCATGCTCAGCCTCCTGCTGTACGCACTCTGTACTCATGACTGCATAGCCGAACATAGTGCAAACTCCATCATCAAGTTCGCCAACAACACCACTATTGTGGGACGTATCACTGATGGGGACGAGTCAGAGTATAGAAGAGAGATCGACCGATTGACCAAATGGTGCCTGCACTTGGCTCTCAACACTAGCAAAACCAAGGAACTGATTGTGGACTTCGGAAGGGATACGATGGGGACCCACAGTTCCATTTATATCAACAGGTCGATGGTGGAAATGGTCAAGAACTTCAAATTCCTGGGCGTGCAGATTTCCGAAGATCTCTCCTGGTCCCAGAACACTGATGTAATCATAAAGAAAGCACATCAGCTCCTCTACTTCCTCTACTAGAAGATTACGGAGAGTTGGTCTGTCAAGGAGGACTCTCTCGAACTTCTACAGGTGCACATTAGACAGCATGCTGACCGGTTGCATCGTGGCTTGGTTCGGCAACTTGTGCGCCCAGGAACTGTAAAGGCTGCAAAAAGTTGTAAACACTGCCCAGTCCATCATCGGCTCTGACCTCCCTACCATCGAGGGGATCTATCACAGTCGCTGCCTCAAAAAGGCTGCCAGCATCATGAAGGACCCACACCATCCTGGCCATACACTCATCTCTCCACTGCCATCAGGCAGACGGTACAGGAGCCTGAAATCTGCAACATCCAGGTTCCGGAGCAGCTTCTTCCCCACAGCCATCAGACTATTAAACATAACTTCAAACAAACTCTGAACTATAACAGCCTATTGCACTTTATCTGTTTATTTAAGTGTGCATATATATATATATATATATATATATATATATATATGGTATATGGACACACTGATCTGATCTGTATTTATGCCTACAATATTCTGTTGTGCTGCAGCAAAGCAAGAATGTCATTGTCCTATCTGGGACACATGACAATAAACTCTCTTGACTTGACTTGAATTGACTTCTGGTGCGCAAAAGAGGGCTGCATATTATGTTGGTGGATCGTGTTTGATCTAACACCCTCTCCCAACACAGTGGGCCCATCAGTCCTTTTCGAGATACAGAGCATTTCACTTTAGCCAGTCCCTTGCGATGGAGGTTGATTGATTTTCTGGTCTAGTTTCATGAGTTTGTAGAACACTAATGAGACCACTAGTAAGGGCGGCACAGTTGCTGCCTTACAGCGGCACAGGACCAGATTCGATCCTGACCGGGGTACTGTCTGTATGGAGTTTGTACATTCTCCCTGTGATCGCATGGGTTTTCTCCAGTTTCCTACCACACTCCAAAGACGTGCAGGTTTGTAGGTTAATTAGCTTCTGTAAATTGCCCTTAGAGTGTAGGAAGCGAAACTGGGTTAACATAGAACTAGCGTGGGAAAACAGAACTACCGGAGAAAACCCACGCGGTCAAGGGAAGAATGTACAAACTTCGTACAGACAACACCTGAAGCCAGGATCAAACCCGGGTCTCTGGCGCCGGTAGGTAGCAACTCTACCGCTATGGTACTGTGCCACCCTTGGTCCTTGTCAGCGATTCCTTGTCAAAGAAGATTTTCTGTTACGACAGACAATAAAGTTTTCTGAATCTGAATCTGAATTCCCTGCAGGTTTTGAGCATACACTGCCATCTTTTTCTCTGTCCACTTGGCAATCCCTTCTTGTGACAGAACTCTGCTGTGAGTTTCTGTTTCAAGAAACTGGTAGCAGAGATGCAAACAATGTGGCTGCCCATGTGTCAACATGTGGAAACACAACATCCCTGGGTAACCAGGGTCTGAATGCTAGAGATGTTTGTTGGCCACAGCGCATTGATACTAGCTTGCCAATCTTAGCAGTGCTCTGGAGAACCTTTCATGTCTGGGAGAGAAGGAATCACCCTGCCTGGTATACCACTGCTTTTTGGCACAATTTTGAGGTCGGCCTTGAAGCACCTATGGATTTGTTGGTCTTTGGCGAGCAACTGGTGCATGGAAGGGCACTGGAAAATTTCAACTTTGCAATGGGTGGCACAGATAATTGCAGGTAATACCATCTAATCCTGACAGTACTCTGGTAAAGCTCTTCTGCACCCTTTCCAAAGTCTCCAATGAATTTCTCCCAATAAATACTGTGCAAGGACAAAGATAACGTTAGGGGCAGCATGGTGGTGCAGCAGTAGAGTTGCTGCCGTACAGCGCAAGAGACCTGGATTCGATCCTGACTGCGGATGCAGTTTGTACGTTCTCCCTGTGACTGTGTGGATTTCTCCGGGTGCTCCGGTTTCCTCCCACACTCCAAAGACGCGCTGGTTTGTAGGTTAATTGGCCTCAGTAAAAATTGTGAATTGTCCCTAGTGTGTAGGATAGTGCTTGTGTATGGGGATCGCTGGTCAGTACGGACTTGGTGGGCCGAAGGTCTGTTTCCATGTTGTTTCTCTAAAGTCTAAAGTAAATTAAATCCATTTATCAAGGTAAAGCAGTGCCAAATCTCAACAACCAACAATTAACGATCTAACACTGAAGTTCACAATTAATAGCATCTTCACCATAATAATTTTCAATATTCATCCAAATCAAAAACCCTACTAAACGTGAACAAATGTTCGCAGTACATATTGCAATTGTTTTAAACCAGTATGTAATCACAACGTGTTTTTCAAG
Organism: Raja brachyura; assembly: GCA_963514005.1. The sequence goes on from OY740787.1 coordinate 62,915,560, forward strand.
TGGAAAGAATGTCTTACCTGGGATTTTTATTGTTTAGACTCAGTGCAATTTCATTGACTGCATTCGGATGTGACATGACCATGTTAAAGCCGTACTGTAATCAAAGAGAAAACATTTTACAACCAAGGAATAAAACAGAACTGATTTATTCCTCTACCAGGCAATATCGTTTGAACTGACACAAGTATTTTTCAGTGACTATTAACGCATGGCAACAATGCTGGAGAATACTCTTACGTCCAGCTCCAATTTATATAGTGTGGGAAGGGTAAGATTATACAAGGTAGTTCTGCATCTTATAAAACATTGACTGGGGGTCCCAATGGTAGTATTACAATACCAGAGCTGAATTTTGTAGGCCTTTCATGTTTATAAGTGATATGAGCAGAACTAGGCCATTTGGTCCATCATGTCTACTCTGTCATTCAATCATGGCTTCTCCCCATAACCCCTTGAAACCATTAGTAATCAAGAATCTGTCAATCTTCACCTGCAAAATATCCATTGACTTGGCCTCCACAGCCTTCTGCAGCAAAGAATTGCACAGATTCACCACCCTCTAAGTAAAGGAATTCCTCCTCATCTCCTTTGTCGTAAAGCTCAAAGTTGGATCCAAATATTCACCATCATAAATTATTACCTTATGAATTGAGAAGCAGCTCTTTGTTGGAAGAATGGGCTCCAAAAACTCAGGAAATAGACAAGAAAATTAAAAGATGTTCACAAAAACAGAGATGTCATGCTTAGGCTCTATAAGGCGCTGGTCAGGCCACATTTGGAGTACTGTGAGCAAATGTGGGCCCCATATCTGAGGAAGGATGTGCTGGCTCAGGAGAGGGTCCAGAGGAGGTTTATAAGAATGATTCCAGGAATGAGTGGGTTAGCATATGATGAGTGTTTGATTCGCTGGAGCTTAGAAGGTTGAGGGGGACCTCATTGAAACTTACAGATTAATGAAAGGCATAGAGAGAGTGGATGTGGAAAGGATGTTTCCACTGGTGGGAGAGTCTAGGACCCGAGGACATACAGTAACCTCAGAATTAAAGGGCGCTCTTTTAGAAAGGAGGTGAGGAGGAACTTCTTTAGTAAGAGGAACGTATTGCCACAGAGGGCTGTGGAGGCCTTCGGTGGATATTTTTATGGCAGAGACAAATTCTTGATTCAAGGGATATGGGGAGAAGGCAGGAAAATGGGATTAGGAGGCAGAGATCAGCCATGATTGAATGGCAGAGTAGACTCGATGGGTCAAATGGCCGAATTCTATTCCTATAACTTGTGAACTTGGGAAAATCAGTCGATAAGGTTTCTGATAACAAGCCACATGCTCTCACATCCCTGCCATTTTATGACATCAAGCAATGAAACACATGCACGAGGATCTTTGAGAAGATGCAAAGGCAAAGGGTGCGTTTTTGTTCCCCACAGAATGACGGGCAACATAATTAGGGTGGCACAGTGGTGCAGCGGTAGAGCTGCTGCTTTACAGCTGTGTTTGATTTGTTGACATTTTGAATACTTCTGGAAAGGTGGAAAGTTTCCAATACTTGTGGTCAAATGCAAGTCAAACCCAGCCAAACACTATTCAAATTCTACTTGGTGGACAAACCCTATGGTCAAAATATTCAGTACTTTAGAATCAAACTGCCCCCATGATTTGCTGAGCAGTACGCCTGGAAAGTGGAAAACCGTGCCCAATTCCCTGAAGTGATGATTTGTTTTTTTCATTTTCACACTAGAGATACAGCTTGGAGTCCACATCAATCACCCGTTCACACTAGTTCCATGTTATCCCACTTTCCCGTCCACATGAGGGGGGATTTTGTAAAATCCGCAGGTGTTTGGGATGTGGGAGGAACCAGAGCACCTGGAGATAACCCACAAGGTCAAAGCGAGAACGTACTAACTCAGCACAGACAGAGGTCAGGATCGAACCTGGGTCCCTGGTGCTATGAGGCAGTGGCGCTACCAGCTATGCACTCTTGTGCAAGATGAAAGAATAAAGGACAAGGAGTTAAGAGGCTAAGCTGGGGACAGAAAACTGACAACGATACAAAGTGCTGGAGTAACTGAGCGGGTCACGCAGCATCTCTGGAGAATATGGATAGGTAGTAAGGCAACACAGTGGTGCAGTGGTAGAGTTGCCAGAGACCTGGCTTCAATCCTGACTACAGGTGCTGTCTATATGCAGTTTGCACGTCCTCCCTGTGACTATGTGGGTTTTCTACGGGTTCTCCAGGTCCTCCGGTTTCCTCTCACACTCCAAAGACAACAATGTTTATCGGTTAATTAGAGTCTGTAAATTGTAAATTGGCCCTAGTGTGTAGGAATGTGCTAGCTTATGGGTGATCGCTGGTCTGCGCGGACTCATGGGCCGAAGGGCGTGTTTCTGCGCAGTATCTCTAAATTTTAAAGTGACGTTTCAGGTTGGGACCCTTCTTCAGTTGCTACGTGAAACATCACCTATCCATGTTCTCCAGAGATGCTACTTAAGTTAGTCCAGCACATTGTGTCTCTTTTTGTAAATTGGCATCTGCATTTCCCTGTCTAAGAAAAATTGACAATCAGACAGGCTTTAAATAGGCCTGAAAATAATAAGAAGAAGTCACTTCCGATTATTGCTCCTTTATACTTCTACCTGCTTAACAAAACTGCAATTTACAAAGAAATCTGTGGACATGACATTTGCTGTAATATTGAACTGGTGATTTTTTTTGGCTCAGCTTTCTATACGTATTCCTAAAGTAATATGAGGAGTTGGTCTCACAAAGGGTACGGAACAACCTAATAAACGGAACTAGGTCTCTCATTAATTAGTTGGAGCAGTGCCTTTACTTCACAGCCAACAGTTACAAAAGCACAGTGAAAACCTTGTAGTGTTCGGAGCCAGGGAGAGAACAAAGGGCCGGAGTACAGAAACAGAAAAAGGCTTGTACTGTATACCTGGTAGTTCATAATTGCACGCAAGCACATGATACACACATGTACGTCATCCTTCCTGCTCACTAATCTAGAATTCTTCAGTGTCCTTCGGCTTGGCAGTGTATTAAACCTAGGGATGGATTACAGAAAAATTATTTAAAACTTGCCAAATCAATACACACAATTGGAAACCAATACAGACAAAAGCATGTGAATCTGAATAAAAAGCACTGTACTCTTAAGTTAATAACGCTTGAAAAACTGATTCAATAACACTGTGTTTCAGGAATCAGACAAAATGTAGCTGTATCGATTTTTTGCACTTCCCAAACTAGACCACGTTGTGATTAAAATGGTTTTAGATGACTGCAGATATAAAGGTGCATGCATTCCCGATGATTGATTGAACGAAACAGCATGGAAACAGGTTGTTTGGTCGACTGAGTCCATGCCGACCATCGAACATGCGTTCACATTAGTTCTATGTTATCTCACTTTCTACAAACTAGGGGCAGTATACAGAAGCCAAGAGGCTACACGCATATTGGGGGAACAGCAACTCGTAATTTGACCTGGTAACACAATCCAGCGGTATATTGAATTCTCTAATAAGTAACTTCATCCCCCCTCCGTTCCTGCGTTCCCCCATCTCGTCGTGCCCCCTTCCTCCTCCCTGTTTTATCAGTTCCACAGTTCCCCATATTGTTTCCCTCCTGAGTTCACACCAGCACTAGCCAACAATGGATCTACCAGACAACACCTTGCCTAAGGTCATTTGTGGCTGGCCCTGATCTTTTCTCGCCTCCAGCTCTGCCCCTACCCCCCTCCCCCCCCCCCCCCCCCCCCATCCCCTGATTCACTGAGTCAATCCAGCACTTTGTGTCTACCTTTGGTATAAACCAGCATCTGCAGCTCTTTGTTTCTACCTATGAACCCCCATGTCTTTGGGGTGTGTGAGAACTGAGGACCCAGAAGAAACTCACATGGTCACAGGGAGAAAGTGCAAACTCCACACTGGCAGTGCCCTATGCCAGGATCGAACCTAGGATTGTGACGCTGTGAGGCAGCAACTCTACCAGTTGCACCACTGTGCCGCTCCCACCAGGCTGTCATGGGAGAGATGGTAAAAGATTGCTGGAGCCCCAATGAAAAATGCAATCTTCACTGGTCATAGGTGAGATACCACATGATTATAAGACACCAAACGTGCTATCTCTATTCCAGACAGACAGCATGGATAAGACAGGTCATTTTAGACTTGACACTCATATGAATGGTAGGGAAAATATTGGGGGGGGGGTCCTGAGGGGCAGGATTAATCAACACTTGCAAAAGGCAAGGATTGATCAGGGATAGTCATATGTTGGTGGGAGATAGAGCCAAAGTTTTGGAATAACTCAGCGAGTCAGGCAGCATCACTGGAGAAAAAGGACAGGTGATGTTTCGGACCCTGACCCATTGAGTTTAGTTTACAGATACAGCATGGAAACAGGCCCTTTGGCCCACCGAGTCCATGCCAACCAGCGATCACCCCGTACATTAATGCTATGCTACACACTGGGGACAATTTATAGAAGCCAATTAACTTATGAACCTGCACGTCTTTGGAATGTGGGAGGAAATCGGAGTAGCTGAGGAAAAGCCCACGCGGTCACAGGGAGAACGTGCAAACTCTGTACAGACAGCACCCGTAGTCAGTTTCGAACCCGGGTCTGTAGTGCAGCAACTCTACAGGGCCTGTCCCGCTTGGCCATCATTTGCGCGCACAGGTAGCGTGTGGACGGCGCGGGACGGTCGCATGGAGAAGCGCGGAGGGATATGGAGTTGCGCGCGGCATCGCGTGGCGGTCCAGGATTTTGTAGTGCACAAAATCTTTGCGAGCCTCCAGCGTGACGTATCGTGTACGCACACAGATGTATTGCAGTTGCACGCTTACGTCCTTACCTCATACGTGCAGTACTGAAGTATACAAGCTACAAGATACATTTATTTGTCACATGTACCAGTTGGTACAGTGAAATGTGTGGTCACCATACAGCCATACAAATAATATAAAGAACACAACACACGATAGAGTTCAACATAAAACATCCCCACACAGCAGAATCAAAGTTTCCCACTGTGAGGGAAGGCACCAAAGTCACCCGTGGTCGGGGCCTCCCGAGCCCTCCGCAGTCGCCACGACGGGTGGATGTACAGGCCCGCTCGCCAGGATAATCGAACTCCGACGTCGGAACAGGAGGACTACCTCAGCGGCTTGGACCTCCGAATCGGCCACTTCTACCGGAGTCCACGGCTCCCGAAGTTCACAGGCCGCGCTGGGCGGAGAGTCACGCTGGCGGCCCACGGCAAAGGGATCCCAGGACTCCGCGATGTTGAAGTCAGCGTCACCCGCACTGGGAGCTCTACAAACCACAGCTCCACGATGTTGAAGAAGCAGGGCCAACACTCCGGAGCTTCAAACGGCGATCCAGGTAAGGCACCGCCCGCTCCGCGGTGAATCCAGCGCTGCACCGCCGCTGCTGAAGCTTTGGCCGGTCCCCGGCAGGAAAGGCCGGTCCAATCCAGTTGGTAGGCCGCGAGGAGGGGGGCGAGGACGCGACTCGGAGAATAGTCGCATTCTCGCCAGGAAGTGACTGGGAAGCGGTTTCCCCCTTACCCTACCCCCCTCCCCCTCATAGAAAAACTAAAGAATCCCCAAATCAAACTGTTAAGATAAACTAAAATTAAAAAAAGATAGAAAAACGGACAGACTGTAGGCAGAGGCTGCCTTCAATGCGGCGCTCCTATACAAATCAACTATCACAAATATCTTGATTGTACATGCTTTTGATGGTGGAATGTAGGTGCATTTTGCGATGGAGTTTGAAATCAGAAAGTCCCCAGAGAATAAGTAATCTCTATTAAGTAATTTGCCTGTATACATGTGGGTTACATATTGCGGAAGGCAGATCTGCGACGTTTGATGCTGATGATGTTTCATTAAAAATTGCGAATATTCAGACACTTGACACTATTTTATAGAGTTTAAAACATTTTGTTCAACGGGCAGCTTCACCGATAATTGAGTTGGCAGCGTACGGTTCAATGTTAATGCAAGGTCAGGGAGTCAAAGAACAATATTCGATATTTTGCTTATACGCTGAGTCGCCTCTGATTATTTTACCTGTTTATTTATTTTCACTCACAACATGTCAAGTTCTCGTCATTTCGAACCCCCATCCCACACCCCCAAGGGAACGCGCAAAAGTCACTTAATTAATAGGTGTTTAGCCATTTCCTCAGTGCGGGGTACCATCCACAATACAGTGATTAGAACCAATACCAGGATGAAAACATTACCCAAAGCGACCAATTTTCTGAATTACACCATAATTTGAAAGAAAATACAGTATTATGCACTAAACAACTTTCCAGTGGGTATTCAAATGACGGCAGTGCTGACGCATGAAGATGCGCGTGACAGTCACTACCGGCCTGACGTGTAAATGGCGGCCAAGTGGGACAGGCCCTTACCGCTGCGCCACAATGCCGCTCTACTCCAGTTACTGCCGTGCCTTTTTTTTGTAAAGCAGCATCCACAGTTCCTCATGTCTAAAGATTAAATGAAGATCAAGGCAGAATTGCAACAATGATCAGCTAGATGTGAAATCAGATCTTGACTAAATTTTATTTAGGACTTTCCCTTTTGTTTGGTAAATGGATCCATATTCAAGAAGGAACTGCAGATGCTGGAAAATCAAAGGTAGACAAAAATGCTGGAGAAACTCAGCGGTTGCAGCAGCATCTATGGAGCGAAGGAAATAGGCAACGTTTTTGGGCTGAAACCCTTCTTCAGACTCCTTCAGTCTGAAGAAGTGTTTCGGCCTGAAATGTTGCCCATTTCCTTCGCTCCATAGATGCTGCCGCACCCGCTGAGTTTCTCCAGCACTTTTGTCTACCTTCATATTTCAAACAGTGCAGACTTCAGCAGCTGTCTTCACGAAATGAGCTGTAAACCAATTAAGGTTAATCACCATTCAAGTTAATTATGTGTGAAAAGGAAACATTCTCAATCAAGCAAATACTTTAGACTACAACCAAGGCTTTGTCCCTTACCAGAAACATACATACCATTTATTCAACACCTTAATGACAGTTAGCTCTAGAGTTAGCAAATAATCACTTTTTGAAACGTCATTATGGTTATAATGAAGAAAAATATAGGACAACCAATTTATGTACATTTTTCAAGAAGGAACTGCAGATGCTGGAATCGAAGATAGACAAAAATGTTGGAGTAACTCAGCGGGTGAGGCAGCATCTATGGAGCAAAAGAAATAGGCAACGTTTCGGCCCGTACACTGATCTGTTACTAACAGCGAGGTATTAACCAGGTAATTGTTCAAACAGAGAACAAAACCGCACAGGAACAGGCCCTCTGGCCCACAATGTCCATGCCAATGTCCATAAACTAATCGCTGCTTGAACGTGATCCATTTCCCTCCATGTCCATGCGCCGATCAAAAAGCCTATTAAATGCCCCTCTCACATTTTCCCCCACCACCATCCCTGGCAACGCCTTCCAGACACCCACTACCCTCTTTGTGATAAACTTGCCTGCACATCTCCTTTATACATTACCCCTCTCATCTCAAAGGTATGGCCTGTGAAGGTTTACAAGGATTACAAGGATTAATCCTTGACAGTTCCATGCTGGGAAAAAGATTCTGACTCTCTACCCTATCTGTGCTTCTCATCATTTTATGTACTTCTATCAGGTCTCCCCTCAACTCCCGACATTCCAGAGAAAACAATCTAAGTTTGTCTGACGTCTCCTTATAGGTAATACCGTCCATTCCAGGTCAGGCAACATTCTGGTAAACCTCATCTGCACCCTCTCTAAAGTTCCCACATCCTTCCTGTTTTCTTTCAATCAATGCTGTGCAAGAATAAGGATTATGTTAGGGGTGGCACAATGGCGCAGTGGTAAGGTCTGGTGTCTTACATCGCCAGAGACCTGGGTTCCATCCTGATTACGGGTGCTGTCTATACGGAGGTTGCAGGTTCCCCCTGTGACCGCTTGTGTTTTTTTACTGGGTGCTTCGGTTTCTACCCACACCTCAAAGACGTACAGGTTTGTAGGTTAATTGGCCTTGGTAAAATAGTAAATTGTCCCTAGTGTGTAGGATAGTGCAAGTGCACAGGACTGGTCACTTGCACTTGCACAGCGCTGGTCGGCACGGACTCATTGTGTGAGTCCCGAAGGGCCTGTTTCCACACTGTATCTCTCTAAAGAATCATTTAATCATTGAAGCTCTCTGGTAGATGACACCATTGAGTGAGCAAAGTACTGCAGAATTTACTTGGGATTTTTAAATCACGTCTCTGGAGTGGGACTGGGGCCCAGAGAGCTAAATTTAATCTGGAGGTAATAAAATGACCACATTCTTTACATCCACGGCTTGCATGCCATATGTCAAACTGTATGCATGATTGTGATTGTTCCCACAGCAGTTTTAAAAACATTTATGAGGTACTTTTGAGGGCAAAAAAAAGTAGCGGTAAAATATTCTGGATGAAAGATTACACAGTGAAATAAATAAAAATAACATCAGTTCACTCAGGATTTAGCAAGTTCAGCTGTATGTTACAGGTCTTAAGTCTAACAAAGCAAACTACAAAGGTATGAGATATGAGAGTATTGGCACATGGGCAAAACAGATTAATAAGGGCTGTTCAGTGGCGCAGCAATAGAGTTGCTGCCTTACAGTGCCAGACAGCTGGGTTCAATCCTGACTACGGGTGCTGCCTGTACGGAGTTTGTACGTTCTCCCTGTAACCGCGTGGGTTTTCGCCGGGTGCTTCGGTTTCCTCCAACATTCCAAGGTTTGTAGGTTAATTAGCTTCTATAAATTGTCCCTCATATGTAGGATAGAACTGGTCAACACAGGCTCGATGAACCAAAGGACCCGTTTCCACACTGTTTCTATAACAGGTATATCTCCATACGTGACAATAAACTAAATAAGCAAGCATTGGTTAATAATTAAATTAATTTACGCTTATCTGGAAATAAGTATTCCTTTAAAGTGCAGTGAAACATTAGTGGGGGAAAATGGGCCAACTACAACTAACGTGAAAGGTTAAAAAGTATCACATCAAAGGGAAAATCTTATATTGTTGCCAAAAACAAAAGAGCCTGAGGATTAGAAAAAATAGAATTCAATAAAGAACAAAGACTTTGATAAAGAAAAGTAAAGTAGAATATGTGAGAAATCAAATGTGTAATATAAAAATAAACCATGAAAACGCTGATAGATGTGTATAAAGGGAAAGCTTAGTTAATTAATGCAGGCTTGCTAAATGAATAAAGAGACATAATTTTGGGGTATAAAGAAATTGAGAACAATGAAGCTCCAGGGCGGCACTTTAGCGCAGCGGTAGAGTTGCTGCCTTACAGTGCCAGATACCCGGTTTAGATCCTGACTACTACGGGTACTATCTGTATGCAGTTTATATGTTCTCTCTGTGACCACGTGGGTTTTCTCCAGGTGCGCCGGTTTCCTCCCACACTCCAAAGGCATGCAGGTTTGTAGGTTAGTTGGCTTCAGTAAAAATTGTAAATTGTCCCTAGTGTGTAGGATAGTGCTGGTGTACAGGCTGATTGCTGGTCGGCACGGATGAGGTGGGTCGAAGGGCCTGTTTCTGCGCTATATCTCTAAACTAAACTAAAAGCTTCCCTAAACAAAAAGAGAGTGATACAAGCCAAGAATTGATCAAATGAATTGAAGGGTACAATATGGAAACAGGCCTTTCAGACCACCATGTCCAAGTCGACCATCGATCACCCATTCACTCTAAATCTATGTTCCCCCACTTTCTTACCCACTTCCTACACACTAGGGGCAATTTATAGAGACCAATTAACCTACAAACCCGCACGTCGTTGGGATGTGGGAGGCAACCACAGCACCTGCAGGAAACCCACGCAATCACAGGGAGAACATGCAAACTCCACACACACAGTTACCAGAGGTCAGGTTCAAACCCAGGACAGGCGCTGTGAGGAAGCGGCTCTACTAGCTGCGCATCTGTGCCACCCTTCAGAGTGAATAAAGAGATAAGTATTAGCATTAAAAAAAACGCTGCCTAAATTAATGGGACAGAAATCCAAGATGTGGTCCGAAGTGCCTGTCTCGTGTTATATCTCTAAACTGAAAGAAACTAAACAAAGGCAGAGCAGAAGCAAGAGGATCCCTCTTCTACTTCTTGTCAGAAATACTAAAGCTCAGTTCTGCAGCAATATGTTTCTACTGTGCCACACACGACATTAACGGTGGTGGCCAGAATAATATAGAGGGTCAGAGTCATACATCAGGAAAAAGGGCCCTTTAGCCCAACTTGCACATTCCGACCAAGATGCCCATCTACGCTCGTTCCACCTGCCCGCATTTGGCCCATATCCGTGTAAACTTTTCCTATCCATGTACCTGTATCCATGTATCTTTTATAAGTTCAATAGGACACAAAGTGCTGGAGTAACTCAGCAGGTCTGGCAGTATGGCTGGAGAACATGGCTAGGCGACGATTCAGGTTAAGACCAATTTGAAGAAGGCTACCTTTTTTACACAAAGGGTGGTGGTGGGTCTGTGGAACGAGCTGTTGGAGTACGTATTTGAGGCAGGTACTATCGTACGGTTTAAAGGACATTTGGACAGGTACATGGATGGGGTGGAAGATTGCAACCTTCACGTGGTCCGCCCTGTTTCGACTAATGCAATCAACTCGACGTGCACAAACGGAAGATCAAATAGAACAAGTTGTCCAACAACTTTAGGCTGTGCACGCCACACGAAAGAAGAAGAAGGTACATGGATAGGACAGGTTTAGAGGGATATGGACCAAGCGCAGGCAGATGGGACTAGTATAGCTGAGATATGTTGACCGGTGTGGGCAAATTGGGCCGAAGGGCCTGTTTCCACATTGTATGACTTTATGATTCTATCCACGTTCTTTACAGATACTGCCTGACCTGCTGTGTTAATCCTGCACTTTGGGTCCTTCTGCGTATTAACCAGTATCTACAGTTCCTTGTATATACCTATCTTTTAAATGTTGTTACGGTCCAAGTACATCTGTAATTTCTATTACACATCTGCAATTTGATTCCGATACAGCGTATTTTCGTTAGAGGACTGGAAAAGCCCAATATCATGCCGTGTAAGTGTATTTTAGCGGAGTATGTTCTAGGCGGGCCACGCAATGCAGGAAACAGACATGCAATGACTTATCCATGAAGTAAGTTATAGTAGCCTGAAGGAACACTCCTGTGGTTTGCTGGCATCAGACGAGAATGAGTCAACACATTTTGGCTCACTGCTTCTCTTTAAACTCTGATAATATCCCCAATATGCCTCAAATCACTGCTATATTTTCCAGCGTTTGACTTTTCCAGTAGTTCTGTACCATTAGAACGCTCTCTCAAACTGCCACTGTTTTACGGACTTCTTCATGGCAAGAGGCACAATCTTAATCAAGATTTCGTACAGCCATTCGCTTCCAGCTGTTTCACAAATCTGATTTCCTCCCAGTGCAGCTCAGTTTAATGGATTCAGATGGTCACCCATAAATTGACTGCTATCAAACTCTGGCTCACCTACCTTAATTGTAGCGTTATCCTTGGAGCACAGGAGGATGAGGGGTGATCTGATCGAGGTACACATTATCATGAAAGGATAGATATGGTAAATACACAGTCTTTGACGAAAATCATGGGAATCCCACAGTAGGGCAATCGCGAAGCAGAGGACATAGGTCTACGGTGAGGGGGGGGAAATTTAATAGGAACCTGAGGGGTAACTGTTTTAATACAAAAGGCAGTGGGTGTATGGAACGAGTTGCTGGAGTAGGTAGCTGAGGGAGGAACTATCACAGCATTTAGGAAACATTTAGAAAGGTACATGGATAAGGTAGGTTTAGAGGGATATGGGCCAAACGCGGGCAGGGTGGGACTAATGTAGAGGAGCATGTTGGTCAGCGTGGGCAAGTGACGCCAAAGAATCAGTTTTCACGCTGTATGACTCTATGACTCTGAGCATTACCAGCACTCTGAATTATACAAATTTACAAATGAAGAAATTGAGACCCATAAATGGTATTATGTTGCGTAATACTCTGATGCATTAATTTCCAATTAAACAAAAATTAATCATGTGTAGGAAATCAGTACAGTAACCAAGACATCATCAGCGAGTTCCCCCAGGTTATACAATCATCCATTATGTTAAGTCATGGAGGGGTCCAGACACATACAATATGATACAATAGGCTGTAAAACATGCCTGGGCACCACCTCCATGATGCTGAATGATGCAGGAAATGGGCCACGGACATTCAGTTCCTTATCCTCACAAAACCTGGTGGATATTCAGAAACTGGTCATAGAGTCATACAGTGTGGAAACACTCCCACCACCCCAACTTGCCCACACAGACCAACATGTCCCATCTACACTATTGCCACCGGTCTGCGTTGGTCGGCGTGGGCAAGTTGGGCCGAAGGGCCTGTTTCCTTGCTGTGTCACTCTATGACTCTAAACCCATAGCTCCCAGAAAGTGGTAATGAAAGAGGAGTGGTAAAGAAGGTATACGGTAGACTTGCTTTCATCGGCCGTGGCAGTGAAGGCCGTGAATGTAAATGATAAGATCAAGGTCCCTACCATCAATACAACAGAATCGGAGAGACGTGTGGATGCAGATGCTGCTTTACACGGAGGAAAGTCACAAAATGCTGGAGTAAAACTTAGCGGGTCAGGCGGCATCTCTGGAGAAATAGGATGGGTGACGTTTCGGGCCGAGACCCTTCTTCAGACTAAGAGTCAGGGGATAGGGAAATTAGAGGCATGAAAAGGTACAGGACAAATCATAGCCGGCACCAATGGCCAAAGAACCCACAATGGTTTGTTGTTGGCTGTGGAGGAGGGGATAACGAGACGGTACGAACAGTAAAGGATGACGAGGGTGGGGGAGGGACTGAGAGAGAGGGAATGCAAGGGTTACTTGAAATTAGATAAATCAATATTCATACAGCTGGGTTCTGTGCTAGAGTTTAAAGATAAGGATTGGGATTGGATCAGGATTGAAGCTGGTTCTCTGCTGTTGTGAGGCAGTGGTTCTACCAGCTGCACCGCCAAATAATGTTACAAAAGCAGCTCGTATTTACTTGCCACGTTGTTATCATTGTAAATCCTGTCCTTGCTGATAAAATGGAAGAGTTCAGTCATGAGCTTACCGTAAGGTCGAGTGCCTGGAAGACCGTGCCAAACTATTCCCAACGGGCGACGGCAGATTACTGCCCCGGTGTAAATCCTCAATGGAGCGGCTCCACGGTTTATTCTTGTCCATCGTATTCTCCACGTTATTCTCCATACTTTCATAATCAAACCTGAACACGTTTTGGAACAAAACACATTGCTTATTCGGCACATGGCCACCATCAATATGCGGAAGACCAACAATCTTATACACCACGCGTCAAACCCTTTGGCTTTAGAAACATAGACATAGAAACACAGAAAATAGGTGCAGGAGGCCATTCGGCCCTTCGAACCAGCACCACCATTTATTACGATCATGTCTGATCGTCCCCAATTAATAACCCGTGCCTGCCTTCTCCCCATATCCCTTGATTCCACGAGCCCCTAGAGCTCTATCTAACTCTCTATTACATCCATCCAGTGATTTGGCCTCCACTGCCCTCTGTGGCAGGGAATTCCATAAATTCACAACTCTCTGGATGAAAACGTTTTTTCTCACCTCAGTCTTAAATGACCTCCCCTTTATTCTAAGACTGTGGCTCCTGGTTCTGGACTCGCCCAACATTGGGAATATTTTTCCTGCATCTAGCTTGTTCAATCCTTTTAAAACGTAATGTTTCTATAAGATCACCCCTCATCCTTCTAAACTCCAGTGAATATAAGGCTATTCTTTTCAATCTTTCCTCATATGACAGTCCCGCCATCCCAGGGATCAATCTCATGGTCCTATGCTGCACAGCCACAATCACAAGGATGTCCTTCCTCAAATTAAGAGACCAAAACTATACACAATACTCAATACTTCCTCTCCTCACTACTGTTTAGTTTAGTTTTTAAGTTTAGTTTAGAGATACAGTGTGGAAACAGGCCCTTTGGCCCACCGAGTCCGCACCAACCAGCGATCCCTGTACACTAGCACTATCCTACACACTAGGGACAATTCTTACCAAAGCCAATTAACCTACAAACCTGTAGGTCTTTGGAGTGTGGAAGGAAGCGATCACCCTAAGAAAACCCACGTGGTCACGGGACGAATGTACAAATTTCAGAATCTAACCCGGGTGTCTGGCGCTATAGTCAGCAACTCTACTGCTTACTGAATGTACTGAATGTTGATGCTCAAGAGAAAGATACATTGGCGATGATAGTTGAGTGTATGTTGCATATGGAGTCATAGAGTCATCTAGCATGGAAACAGGCCTTTCAGCTCATAATGCCCATGTTGACCAAAATATGCCATCTACACTCGTCCAACCTGCCCGCCCTTGGCCCATATCCCTCTCAACCTTTCCTATCCATGTACATGTCCAAGTGCCGTTTAAATATTGTCATGGTACCGGCCGCAATTACCTATTCTGGCAGCTCGTTCCATATACCCACCACCCTTTGTATGGAAAAAGTTACCCCTCAGGTTCCTATTAAATCTTTCCCCTCTCACCATAAACCTATGTTCTCTGGTTCTTGATTCCCCTACTCTGGGTAAAAGATTCTGTGCATTCACCCTGAATCTTACACCTCTGTAAGATCACCCCTCAGCCTCCTGCGCTCCAAGGAATAAAGTCCTGGCCACTAGTCTATCAATACAATCTGTACAATCTAATCATGCAGATAGAACGAGCTGCCAGGGTAAGTAGTTGAGGCAGTTATCATAACAGCACTTTGAACATGGATCATAGAACAGTACAGCACAAGAACAGGCTCTTCGGCCCACAATGTCTGTGCTGAACATAATGCCAAGACCATATATATATATATATATATATATATATATATTTATACACCTCTCCAAAAGCACTTGCAATACAATTGGACAGATACATGGATAGGAAAGGTTTAGAGGGATATGGGCCAAAAGCAGGCAAATGGGTCTGGATTAGATGGAGCATCTTGGGCCGCAAGGACAAGTTGGGCTGAAGGCTATGTTTCTGTGCTGTATGACAGTGTGAACAGGCAGTGAAATAAATTGCTTTCTTATTTTACATGATATCAAACATAAATTATGCAAACATAAAAATTATAGTCATGTGCACCACAAGACGAGAGAGTTAAAAAATCTGTATCTTATAAATCAAGTACAGATTACTTGTATGGGCAGATTTAAACCAGTGCTTGTTAGGGCAAAATAAGTTTATGTTGCACCTCTTCCAAACACATGATGAAACACATGCTTTTAGCAAGAACTGTTTTGAATTAATCAGATCATCAAACACACCCTGTTAAAACATTCAGCAAATTGAGATGCTATTTTCGTCACAAGCATTTGTAGGACACGGGACCCTTAGAACATGGAATATAAAATAAAACAGACCCCCCAGCCCACAATGTCTATGCCAAACAAGGTGCCACGTTAAACAAATCTCCTCTTCCTGCATGTGATCATATCACTCCATTCTCTGTATATCCATGTGCATTCTTAAATGCCACTATCGTATCCACCTCTCCCACCAACCCTGGTCATGCATTCCGGGCACCCACCACTCTGCAAAAACATTGCTCCGCACATCTCCTTTAAACTTTGCCCCTTTCATCTTAAAGCTACGCCCTCTTGGCTTTGACATTTCCACCTTGGAAAAATGGTTCTCCCTACCCTATTTATGCCTCTCATAATTGTATATACTTCCAACAGGTCTCCCCTCAAACCGTCCAGAGAAAGCAATCCCAGTTTGTCTAATCTCACTTTCAGTGAAATCAATGCAAGTTTGTCCAACCTCTCCTTGTAGCTAACACCCTCAAATCCAGGCAGCCTTGTAGTAAACCGCCTCTGCACCCTCTCCAAAGCCTCCTCATTCTTCCTGTAATGGGGGTGACCTCAACTGCAGACTATTATTTTATCCTATAAGAAGAGCTCACTGTTGTTGTAAACGTATTTTCATTAAAGTAATTGCTTGTCCTCATTAAGTACTGGAAAACTAGCAAATTATTTTTATTCTGAAGAAGGGTTCTGACCCGAAACATCACTTTCGATGTTCTCCAGAGATGCTGCCAGACCCACTGATTTACTCCAGCACTTCGTGTTTTTTTTATTGCGAACCAACATCTGCAGTTTCTTGTATCCAAGGATTTTTTTGGATTCTCTTAACCACTTTTTATACACCTTAAAACAATGAAGGGAAGAAGTGGACCAGAGGACCCAGCCTCAGAATAAAAAGAGGTATGTTTAAAAATGAGATGAGGAGCAATTTCTTTAGCCAGTGAATTGGTGGCGAATCTGTGGAATTAATTGCCACAGACGGCTGTGGAGGCCATTATTGTGTATTTCTAAAATGGAGATTGACAGATTATTGATTAATTTAGTTTTTTATTTTATTTTTGTCACGTGTACCGAGGTACAATGAAAAGGTTTGTTTGTGTGCTACTCAGCCAGGAAAAATACTATACATGATTACAATCAAGCCATTCGCAGTGACCAGACATAGGATAAAGGTTGCAACATTGACTGCAAAATAAAGTCAGATTAAAGATAGTGTAAAGTTCTCCAATGAGGTAGATGGGTGGTCAGGACTACTCTCTAGTTGGTGATAGGATGGTTCAGTTGCCAGATAACAGCTGGGAAGAAACTGTTCATGAATCTGGAGGTGTGCATCTCCACACTTCTGCACCTCTTGCCTGATGGGAGAGGGGAGAAGAGGGAGTGACTGGGGTGAGACTGGTTCTTGATAATGCTGCTGGCCTTGCCAAGGCAGCGTGAAGTGTAGATGGAGTCAATGGAAGGGAGGTTGGTTTGCGTGATGGTCTGGTCTGCATCTACAACTTTCTACTATTTCTTAGTAAGTGTGTCAAAGGTTATGGGAAGAAGGCAGGGCAATGGAGTTGAGAAGGAAAGCCATGATTGAATGGTGGAGTAGACTTGCTGCGCCAAATGGTCGTATTCTGCTGCTATGCCTTAAGGGCCTGTCTCACTTACGCGACCTTTACAGGCGACTGCCGGCACCCGTGATAGGTCGCCGAAATTTTCAACATGTTGAAAATTCAGCGGCGACCAGAAAGATGCTATGACTCTTTGGAGACCTCTAACGACCATTGGAGACCTCTCACGACCATACAGGCTGTATGGTCATGAGAGGTCTCCTATGGTCCTGAGAGGTCACCCGCGACATGTCGCCAGGGGTCGCCTGTATGGTCGCAAGAGGTCTCCTATGGTCGTGAGAAGTCTCCAAAGAGTCGTAGCGTCTTTCTGGTCACCGCTGAATTTTCAACATGTTGAACATTTCGGCGACCTATCACGGGTGGCAGCAGCCTGTAAACATCGCGTAGGTGGGACAGGCCCTTTATAAAGAAACAAGTTCCAAGCTGTATTATTACACTAGGCCATTAACGTCAGTTTTAATGGGACTGTATCCAGTACTGGATTCTAAATTTTGCATAGAAACAATTTACTGGTTAGTGATCAAGAGATACTTACGTCACTGCGCACTGTGCGAATGAGAGGTACTCCACCAGTATGTCCAGACCTTGATTCTCTTCATTCAAAAACTCTCTCACCCAACTGTGGACGAACAAATGAGCATATTGTAAGAGCACATCTTGGCCAAGTATACCATAAATATGGTCCAAACAAGATATAATCCTGACCCCTCATCTCCCCTCCCCCAAACCCCAGCCTGACTGACGGAAACAGTTTCTCAAACACTATTAAAAGTCTGAGCGCGGCAGCAGAAGCAGCTTTAGTGCTACAGGACAAAATATCAGAAGAGAGTAAATTATTTCTTTTTCCATTTGCAGCACAAGTGGAGTTACCAGGGGAAAAGAAGAATCCCACATCTGGTAGCACTTGGCTAGATGTGAAATTCCAGCACAGCCAGCCAGGAGATTTAGCCCCAGACAATAAGGGAAATGAAATTTCAGAGAGTGGGAGAGAGTCTTGGATAAACCTCTTGCAGACAAGTTACAAAAATGGTGTTTACTTTACAACAAAATCGGCATATTTCTTGGATTTAGCAATGCCTGGAAGTTCTCATTAATTATGCGCACACAGGGAACACGGCGCACATGTTACGGGGTAATTTTGTGGGCATTGTTCTGACAAGATTGCTGATTTTGACATTTATTTAAAAAAACACAATTGTTTCACATAGAACAGTGCAGCACAGGAACAGGCCCTTCGGCCCACAATATCCACGCCGGACATGTTGTCAGGTTAAACTAATCTCCTCTGCGTGCAGATTCCTTGATATCCTTTAGACTTTACTTTAGACTTTAGAGATACAGTGCGGAATTTGCGCTAACTCGGGTTCGATCCCGACTACAGGTACTGTCTGTACGGAGTTTGTATGTTCTCCCTGTGATCGCCTAGGTTTTCCATGGGTGCTCCGGTTTCCTCAGACACTCCAAAGATATACAGGTTTGTAATTTAATTGGCTTTGGTAAAGATTGTAAATCGTCCCTAGCATGTAGGATAGTGTTAGTATATGCGGATCGCTTGTCGGCACAGTCTTGAAGGGGCTGTTTCCGCATTGTATCTCCAAACTAAACTAAACTTTTCTGCCCATGGAGCAAATCTTTCCCCCCGTCCAGACAACATTTCTTTATTTCAGCACCTACAACATCTTAGGAACGCTCCATAAAATTGGCCACCCTTCCCTATACCTCCCTCTGAGACTATGTTGCGCCTCATAGTCATAAAGCTGTAGAGCAATGAAACGGGCCCTTCCAGCCCCTAACCTTGTCCATGTTAACTAAGTTGGCATCCTGAGCTGGTGCCATTTGCCTACATTTGACCATTGGCCACATTTAAAAGTCACAATTCCATCCGCTTCCATTGCTTCCACTGGCAGCTCATTCTCATTCTATGGACTACCCTCTGAGTGGAAAAAATTGTCCCTGAGATCGCTCTTCCATCTCTCCTCTGTGTGACATGTTTAAACGTTAAATCTGGTAGGCACCTTTATTGCTGTAAGAAATGCACTTTTCAAAAATAAATTAGAGGTGATAGTGGAAGATAAGGGAGAAACGTTTGAAATGGAATAGTAGTGAACTTGCAGTTAAAAGATCCCAATAAAGTCAAAGAGTTTGACGCAGAAGCCTGCTCGTATTCTCCAAAATAGGTGTTAACATGGAGAAATAGGACCACACCAGACCCAAGACATTTCCTCACTACGAGAGTTCATCTGTACCTACTTCTGTGTAATTCCACTTTCTCATCCACTCCCGACACACTGGGGGTAGGTTTACAGAGAACAATAAACCTACAAACCTGCACTTTTTTTGGAATGTGGGAGGACACCGGCACACCCGGAGGGTTAGCACGCAGGGAGAACGTGCAAACTCCACAGACAGCACCCAACGCCAGGATCGAACCTGGATCTCTGGTGCTGTGAGGCAGCAGCTCTACCAGCTGTGCTGCCACAGGAACATTTTTTAATTGTCTGCTCTAATAATTCTGGATTGTATGATATTCATTCATTTTTTCACATTTTGGACAATGGAGGCAAGACCTGTATTTCCAGTCCATTCGTAATTGGCCTTGAGGTGATGGTGAACCACCCCCTTGAAACCCTGTTTTGGTTTGATGAAGTGTAGTGTTTTCTAGTTTTTAGCGATACAGCGTGGAAACAGGCCCTTCGGCACATCGAGTCCATGCCTGGACACTAGTTCCATGTAATCCCACTTCCGCATCCACTACGCTACACACTAGGTGAGAGTAAGTGTTCGGCACGGACTAAAAGGGCCGAGATGGCCTGTTTCCGTGCTGTAATTGCTATGTGGTTTTATTGTGGCCGTGGAGTGAATTAGCTTAGGTGGCTGCCGCAGCACTCCGGGCACGGACAGCACAACTGGCCGCCCTTCCGAGGAAGGAAGTGGCTCGGGTGACTGACTTTGAGCGGCCGCCGGAACCCGACAGCAGAACCGGCTGCCACTTCAGCCCCTTCTACTCGTCCCCACTGACCTCTGGCAGTGCTCTCCGTCTGAACATCTCTCACCTGCCGCTCGCCAGCCGGTTTCCCGCAAATCTTTAAATTCCGACAGCACGCTCACGGGACCAGTTGAGGTTACTTGGCTGTGGGAATTTAAGGATTTGTGGGACACGGTTGACATGAGCGAAGCCAGCGAGCAGCAGGTGAGAGATGTTCAGACGAAGAGCACTGCCAGAGGTGAGCTGGCCAGCAGAAGGCGCTGAAGTGGCAGCCGGTTCTGCTGTCGGGTTCCGGCGGCCGCTCGCATCCGAGCTGCTTCTATCCCCGGAAGTGGCGGCCAGTTCTGCTGTCCGTGCCCGGAACGCTGCGGCAGCGGTGAGTGAGTTATTGATATGTTCTCTGACCCCCTCCTTCTCAACAATCCTGCCCTCAATGCCACTCCTGCCACCCCTGCCCACTCCTGAACGTAATGAAATTTCGTTCAGACCGAAAGGTCTGAATGACAATAAAGGATACTTTGACTTTGACTCTCCGCATCTTTAACCCCTGGCACAAACTCTCCACACGCTGTGAAAGGAACTCTCCCTCCAAATGGACCCTTGAATTAGTATTGTCATTCAATAAGATGACAACTAATTCAACGTCCCGGTGTGCTCCCGTCTTTCCCACCATCTGTCCACCTGCCTCCATCCTCCATCCCCCACCCATTCAGTAATTAAAAAATGAAGGAGATTGAGAAGCCTTGGGAAAATTGAATTGTTACTTATTTTTTACGAAGTGAACAATCTGCGCATGCGCGGTTTAAGATTTCTGTTTAAAGCCGGCTGTCTCCCTGAGTAATTACTCACGGCACGTGCCTGCTACAAACCTGCACATCTTTGGAATGTGGGAGGAAACCGGAGCACCCGGAGGAATCCTGCATGGTCACAGGGAGAACGTACAAACGTACAAGCACCCAAGGTCAGGATCGAACCTGGGTCTCTGGTGCTCGGAGGCAGCGGCTCAACCCGCTGCGCCACTCTGCCTCTCTGTTTACTCAGCTTGTGCGGTCATTTAAGGAGTTCCAGGATTTAGGGCCAAAAAAAACATTTCCAAGTCATATATTCCACAGTGATCGATTTATAACCACACAAGAATGAATGCTCCTTAGGTTTCTAACAAGGGTGACATAATCTGGAAGGGCCTTTATGGTCTGCTGTGCTTTATTGTACTCTTGATGCATTCTTGGATCAAGTACCAAACAGGTAAACGGCTTTAAAAAGCAGTGAGGTTTGTTTGACAGTGGGAATGCCAAAAACATGCCTCATTAGACTTGTGACTTTGGAGATGCAACACGGAAACAGGCCTTTTCGGCCCACCGAATCCAAACTGACCAGCAAACACCCCGCACACTAACACTATGGTACACACTAGGCACAATTCACAATTTTACCAAGCCAATTAAGCTACATTTTAAATTGCCCCTAGTGTGTAGGACACTAGTGTTAGTATCCTAGTATCCCACATTCTCGGGACAATTTACCATTTTTTTTAACCAAAGCCAATCAACTTACAAACTTGTACATCTTTGGAGCGTGAGAAGACACCCACACCATCACTGGGAGAATGTAAAAACTCTGTTCAGATAACACCCGTAGTCAGGATTGAACCCGGGCCTCTGATACTGTTAGGCAGCAACTCTACCACTGCGGCGCTGTGCCTCCCTTGGCAGGCATTGCTCCAGAATTGTGGCTGATTTCACCCAGGATATCAGGACCCTTACAGTTATAACTCAAGTAATTATATAAATTCATGAGTTCTTAAGTCATAGGAGCAGAATTAGGCCATTTGGCCCATCATGTCTGCTCCAGCATTCAATCCTGGCTGATCTATCTTTGACTCGCAACCCCATTCTCCTGCCTTCTCCCCATAAATCTTTAACACCCTTACTAACCAAGAAACTATCAATCTCCGCTTTAAAATTATGCAATGACTTTCACCTCCAGTGGCATGAATTCATGTCTGTGGCATGAATTCCAATAAGATAGGAGCAGAGTGCAAATATAGTCCCATATATTTTGATATTTTAAAAGAAATTTCAAGCAACATCCATACAGAATAGACAGTGGTGTAGCTGGTAAGGCTGCTGCCTCAGAGTGCCAGATATCCTGACTATGGGTGTCGTCTTTACGGAGTTTGCACGTTCTCCCTGTGGCTGCATGGGTTTCTTCTAGATGCTCTGGTTTCTTCAAACATCTCAAAGACGTGCGAGTTTGTCAGTTAATTGGCCCCTATTGTGTAGGGAGTGGATGGGAAAGTGGAATAACATAGAACTAGTTTGAATTAGTGTGAACGCTGGTCGTCATGCACTCGGATGGCTGAAGGGCCTGTATACACACTGCATTACTAAAACTAAACTAAACATACAGTTGCTTCAATCACTATTGTCATTTTGGTCAAAATATCACAGGGAATTATGCTTGCTTGGATTGTTTGTCCTGGGAACACCTTCTACAAAAAAACAGAAAAGGAGATTCCTTATCCAAGTAATCACAGCTTAATTTATATATGGGAAGGTATAATTCAATTTTCAGTGAGATTGCTAAACAGCCTAAACCCATTTCCTCCAAACACAAGGCGTAGCTATGGGCACACGCATGGGCCCTAGCTAAGCCTGCCTCTTTGTCGGGTACGTCGAACAATCTTTGTTCTCGACGTACCAGGGCCCCACCCCCGACCTTTACCTCCGTTACATTGACGACTGCTTTGGTGTCACCTCCTGCACCCACGCAGAACTGACTGACTTTATCCATTTCACCACCAACTTCCATCCGGCACTCAAATATACTTGGACCATTTCCGACATTTCCCTACCATTCCTTGACCTCACCATCTCTATTGCAGGGGACACACTCCTGACTGACATCCACTACAAACCAACTGACTCCCACAGCTACCTGGACTACTCTTCCTCCCACCCTGCTTCCTGTAAGGACTCCATCCCCTATTCCCAATTCCTCCGACTACGCCGCATCTGCTCCCAGGATGACGTGTTCCACACCAGGTCATCGCAAATGTCCTCGTTCTTCAGAGAACGGGGTTTCCCCTCCCCCACTATCGATGAGGCTCGCACCAGGGTCTCCTCCATACCCCGCAACACTGCCCTCTCTCCCCATTCCCCCACTCACAACAAGGGCCGAGTCCCCCTGGTCCTCACCTTTCACCCCACCAGCCAGCGCATACAACAGATAGTCCTCCGCCAGTTTCGCCACCTCCAACGTGACCCCTCCACTCGCCACATCTTCCCATCTCCCCCCCTATCTGCCTTCCGCAAAGACCGCTCCCTCCGCAACTCCCTCGTCAATTCTTCCCTTCCCTCCTGCTCCACTCCTTCCCCGGGCACTTTCCCTTGCAACCGCAAGAGATGCTACACTTGTTCCTTCACCTCCCCCATCCACTCCTTTCAGGGACCCAAGCAGTCATTCCAAGTCCGACAGAGGTTCACCTGCACCTCCTCCAACCTCGTCTACTGCATCCGTTGCTCCAGATGCCAGCTAATCTACATCGGTGAGACCAAGCGGAGGCTAGGCGATCGTTTCGCCGAACACCTCCGCTCGGTCCGCAATAACCAACCCGACCTCCCGGTGGCTCAGCACTTCAACCCCCCCTCCCACTCCGTATCCGACCTCTCGGTCCTGGGCCTCCTCCATGGCCAGAGTGAACAACACCGCAAGTTTGAGGAACAACATCTCATATTCCGCTTGGGGAGTCTGCATCCTCTGGGCTTAAACATTGAATTTTCTCAATTCTGTTAACCCAGACTGCCTCCCCCCACCCCCCCACCTCTCCCTCAGCCCTCGGGCCCTGACATTCCTTCTCCATCTCCCCCCCCCCCCCCCCCCCCCAAGTCGCACTAGCTTCTCATTTTCACACCAGAAACAGCTTACAATGGCCTGCTTTCCTTATCACCAATACTTTTTTGCATATCTTTCACTCATTGTTCTTGCTTTATCTCTCCATATCACTGTTTATATCTCTCGTTTCCCTGATCCCTGACCAGTCTGAAGAAGGGTCTCGACCCGAAACGTCGCCTATCTCCTTCACTCCTTAGATGCTGCTGCACCCGCTGAGTTTCTCCAGCTTTTTGTGTAGCCTAAACCACATAGTCTGGTTTGTACACTACAGTGAGATACAATCTGTGTGATCTTTTGGCACAGACTATTTCTGTGCAGTTCCAAAGAAATGATCAGTCCTGAAGTCCTAGCAAAAATTCATGTTCATAAGTTCAAGGATCAGAAATAGGCCATTCGGCCCATTGAGTCTAGTCCGCCATTCAATCATGGCCAATCTATCTTTCCCTCTCAGCCCCATTCTCCTGCCTTCTCCCCATAACCCCTGACACACATACCATTTAATAAAGCTCAATAAATAAATAATCTTATTGAAGCATCTTGGGTGCAACTGTTGGGCAGATTCAGCTACATAAATGTTTAATTATTTAAAAATACCCAAATCAGTGCACCCAACCGCCTGGTTTCTTAATTAACAATTGCTTTCCGGTGTATTTGTGATTTACGTGGGAGATACAGGAGGAATTTCTTTCGTCAGAGAATGGTGAATCTGTGGAATTCATTGTCACAGACGGCGGTGGAGGCCAAGTCAATGGGTATTTTAAAGCAGAGATCAATGGGTTCTTGATTAGGAAGGGCATCAACGGTTACTGGGAGAAGGCAGGAGAATGGGGTTGAGATGGAAAAATAGATCAGTCATGATCGAATGGTGGAACATACTCATTAGGCATGTTTCTGTGCTGTACTGTTCTACTGTCCCGACGAGAGCCTGTACAGCAGGTCGTCCGTAGTGGCGACTGCTGAGGTTTATAGCCCCGACCAGGGGTGAACAATGCAGGAGGACTGACTGAACCTTGTGCCTTCCACCACAGTGAAGAATGCTGTGGTGGATGTTTGTGTTAAATTTTATTCTGTATTGTGTGTTCTTTTTTGATTGTACCGCTGCTGGCAAATTCATTTCACTGCACTTATATGTGTATGTGATGAATAAAACTAATTGATTGAGATTTGGAATCAACATGCGTTATAATGTTATACAAGGCACTTCCTTTATAAGATGCATTTACTATCTTTTTGTTTTTAACTCATCGTGTATAATTCCTGAAAATTAACTAAGGTAATTGGCAGAAGCCTGATTTATGACATGAAAGGAGCCACCATGCCCTCAAATTTCCTCAGGGAAGCAGCCAACATAATCAAGGACTATTTACACCAGTCTTTTCCTCTTCTCCCCTCACCCAAGGAGCAGAAGATGTAAAAGCTTGAAAGTACGTATCATCAGATTTAAGAACAGCTTCCTTCCTGCAGTTATTGACAATGGACAATAGACAATAGGTGCAGGATTAGGCCATTCGGCCCTTCGAGCCAGCACCGCCATTCAATGTGATCGTGGCTGATCATCCCCAGTCAGTACCCCGTTCCTGCCTTCCCCCCATATCCCCTGACTCCGCTATTTTCCTTTCGAGCTCTCTATTGAAAGCATCCAGAGAACCTGCCTCCACCCCCCTCTGAGGCAGAGAATTCCACAGACTCACCACTCTCTGTGAGAAAAAGTGTTTCCTCGTCTCCGTTCTAAATGGCTTACTCCTTATTCTTAAACTGTGGTCCCTGGTTCTGGACTCCCCCAACATCGGGAACATGCTTCCTGCCTCTAGAGTGACCAAGCCCTTACCAA
The DNA here is from genome assembly GCA_963514005.1 of Raja brachyura. Next base: position 62,941,354 of record OY740787.1, read on the forward strand.
TCTTATATGTTTCAATGAGATATCCTCTCATCCTTCTAAACTCCAGAGTGTACAAGTCCAGCTGCTCCATTCTCTCAGCATACGACAGTCCCGCCATCTTGGAAATTAGCCTTGTAAACCTACTCTGCACTCCCTCAATAGCAAGAATGTCCTTCCTCAAATTAGGGGACCAAAACTGCACACAATACTCCAGGTGTGGTCTCACTAGGGCTCTGTGCAACTGCAGAAGGACCTCTTTGCTCCTATATTCGATTCCTCTTGTTATAAAGGCCAACATGCCATTCGCTTTCTTCACTGCCTGCTGTACCTGCATGCTTACTTTCATAGACTGATGTATAAGGACCCCCAGATCCCGTTGCACTTCCCCTTTTCCCAACTTGGCGCCATTTAGATAGTAATCTGCCTTCCTGTTTTTGCTACCAAAGTGGATAACCTCACATTTATCCGCATTAAACTTCATCTGCCATGCATTTGCCCACTCCCCCAACCTGTCCAAGTCACCCTGCATTCTCATAGCATCCTCCTCACAGTTCACACTACCACCCAGCTTTGTGTCATCTGCAAATTTGCTAATGTTACTTTGAATCCCTTCATCCAAATCCCTGATATATATTGTGAACAGCTGCGGTCCCAGCACCGAGCCTTGCGGTACCCCACTAGTCACTGCCTGCCATTCTGAAAGGGACCCGTTAATCCCTACTCTTTGTTTCCTGTCTGCCAACCATTTCTCCATCCATGTCAGCACTCTATCCCCAATACCATGTGCCCCAATTTTGCCCACTAATCTCCTATGTGGGACCTTATCAAATGCTTTCTGAAAGTCCAGGTACACTACATCCACTGGCTCTCCCTTGTCCAATTTCCTAGTTACATCTTCAGAAAATTCCAGAAGATTAATCAAGCATGATTTCCCCTTCGCAAATCCATGCTGACTTGGACCGATCCTGTTTCTGCTATCCAAATCAGATGAAGGTCATTGCTGGCGGGTTCTGGGCAGCAGCCTTCCTCCTCTCCCTGGCTTTGGTAAGTCGCTCTAGGCAGCGCTGCTCGAAGCTGCCGGCTGCTGTTGGCGCTGCTGCACACCAGCGTGTTCTGTCGCTGGCGCAGGCTTCCAGTTGCTTGGGTGCAAGACCACAATAGTGGAGGTGGTCCTTGCCGCAATCTTTGTACCTCTTCCTGGGACGTCCACGGTTCCTTTGTCCCTGGGAGAGCACGCCGTAGAAGACCTGTCGAGGTATGCGGGTTTCATCCATCCTGATGACGTGCCCAGTCCATCAGGAGCTGTGCTTTGATGATCATTGCCTCGATGCTTGTGAAGCTGGATCTGTCCAATACTTCTAGGTTGGGTACTTTGTCCTGCCAGCGAATGCCCATGATGGACAGTAACGAGCGCATATGGAACTTCTCAAGTTGATGGATGTGATTCCTATACAAGGTCCACGTTTCACAGCCATAGAGCAGGCTGGAAATCAATAAGCCAATACAATTTCCCTTCTTCCCAACAAAGACTTAAGAGTCACTGAATCAAGGTTACATATTCACTGCAGTAACTTTGTGTGCAAATCTGGGGTGGAAGATTGCAACCTTCACGTGGTCCGCCCTGTTTCGACTAATACAATCAACTCGACGTGCACAAGCGGAAGATCAAATAGAACAAGTTGTCCAACAACTTTAGGCTGTGCACGCCACACAAAAGAAGAAGAAGTGCAAATCTGTGGGCTAGAAATTCCTCTGCATGGTTTTCACAAGTTTAAGTGTCCAATTCAGTTAGGTGAATGAACCACAATGGACTACAAGCGGTTACTATGCAGTTATCACAACTAATTAAGTGGGCAAATGATATTTCAGCCTTTATAGCAGAGGATTGGAGCCTAAAAGTGGGAATGTTTGTTACAATTGTACAGGATGTTAGGTGCTGGTAAGATCACACCTGAATTACTGCTCAGTTTTGGTCCCTTACTAAAAAGGATATAGTCACAGTGGATGCAGTCCAAAAGAGATTCACCATAGCACTTCCTGTAATGAGAGGAGTGAGCTATTTGGAAACGTTAAACAGGTTGGGTTTGATTTCTTTGGAGATTACAACAATAAGGGGTGACGTTATTGAGACAAAGATCCTGAGGGCAATGGCAGAGTAGATGTTGAGTTGCTTTCACTCTTGGAACAGTCTTGAATGAGGGAAGTAGTTACAAGAAAAGACTTAAGGGCCTGTCCCACTTTCACGACCTAATTCACGACCTCTGCCGAGTTTGCCCTTGACTGGTCATCACAAGGTCGTAGGTAGGTCGTAGCAGGCAGTGATGCTAGTCGTAGGTATTCGTGGCATCAAGTAGGTCGGGGCGTTTTTTTCTAGCATGATGAAAAATGTCCACGAGTAAAAAAGGTTGTGAATTAGGTTGTGAAAGTGGGACAGGCCCTTTATCATTTTGCGGAATGCTGGGTCATTGGTGCAGTTCTGACTTTTTCTGTTCCTTTTCATGCCTCTAGTTTCTCTCCCCCCGACGCTCAGTCTGAAAAATGGTTTCAACCCGAAACGTCATTCCTTTTCTCCTGACCAGCTGAGTTACTCCAGCATTTTGTGTCCATCTTTAAAACTTTAGCCATTTGGATGTGGAGTACATGCACCATCAGCATCAATGGCGCTGAAGTGGAGATGACTGAGAGCTTCGGGTTCTTAGGCAACGCCTCTACTTCCTCAGAAGACCAAGGAAATTCGGCACATCTCCAATGACTCTTAGCAATTTCTACACATGCACCGTAGAAAGCATCACAACCTGGTTTGGGAACAGCTTTGTATCACGGCAAGAAATTGTAGAGAGTTGTGAGTTCAGCCCAGTCCGTCACACAGACCAGTCGCTCAAACACCACACACCTTCCCCTCCACTGATTCCACACTATGCGCTGCCTCAGGAAAGCAGCCAACATAATGAAGGATCACCCTCTCAGGTCATTCCTTCTTCTCCCCTCTCTCATCGGGCAGAAGATGCAAAAGATTGAAAACAAGTTGGATTCAGGAACAGCTTCTTCCCCGCTGTTATCAGATTTTTGAACGGACCTCTCATAGCTAACGGTGTTGACCTGATCTTTCAATCTACCTTGTCGTGGTCCTTGTGCTTTTTATTATCTTTGAGTTCTATCCAGGCAAATCATTCTACACCATTAAGTACAACAGAGAAAAGAAACAGAGTGCAGGATATAACATTGTAGCTGCAAAGAAAGTGCAGAGATACAGTGAGACACTATTTTTTTTTTGGCACGTTTTTTTTAAACTGTGAAGAAGATAAATCAAACGCCTATAGTAGCCATTTTCAGAAACTCAGTAGCCTGACAGGAAATTAGTCTATTCAAAGTCTTAAAACATACCCAATGTAGTTTGTTCGGAGGGAAATCTCCAGTTCTCGCAGTACTTGAGTTGATTCTTGCACTCTTCTTCTGAACTTCTGCAAATATTAAATTGAGACCATCTTATCGTCAAAACCGCGTAAAACTATTGGTTCAAAACACAAACAAACTACATACACTGTAGCGTATGAGCTTTTATATATCGAAACAGCACAGCTGGCATTAATATGTTAAGGGGAAGCCTGGCTCGATACATGAATATAACAGGATGAAGTCATGTCACACATGGTGTTCTGTGCCTGTTCCCACCCTACACTACTATGCCCATTTATTGTCATCTAAAGCTAGACTGAAACTTAAATCACTCAGAATAAACAGAACAGCAAAACCACGCAGGATATGCAGAAACGGATGACTGGTACAAATCGTGCCAGGAATGAAGAAGGTTTTTTGCATTCTTGACAGAAGAGAACAGCAGCACGCTACCCACTTTGGAGAAGGAGGAAGTGACTGTGGAGAAGCCTGATGGTCACCAGGACTAGTCTGACAACAGCACAATGTCTTATGTAAACTTAGTTCAGTTTAGCTTATTGCCACGTGCACCGAGGAACAGTGAAAAGCTTTTGTTGCGTGCTAACCAGTCAACGAAAAGACTATATATGATTACAATCGAGCTATGTACAGATGCAATAACGATAATCTGTGGGTCCCCAATAAGGTAGATGGTCGGTCAGGACCGCTCTCTAGTTGTGAAATCACTGCCAACTCAGTTAAGGTCAACAGGAAATATATTACAGGTCCACCACAGATTATCTGGCACACTTGGTTCCACAGCCTTCCTGGATTATCTGTTTGACCGGACCAACATAGGTCATGGACTCCATGAGTCCAACGGTCGGCCTAGGCCACCAGATATCGGCCCGCAAAGACGGTCTCGGAAGTTGGCAATGGGAATGAATCCAGAGACTCCGGCCAGGCCACAGTTCCAGAGCCCCGGCATGGAAGTCCCGATGTGGTCGAGATCGACCGCCTCACCCGGCCTAGGTTCCATATTTTATGGGGGACTTCCATGGGGGGGAGGGGATTTCAAGTGCAATCTCGTAATTCTGTCCGGATTAAAGGAGGTGCCGGACCACCAGCTGCTGGAATGTCAGTGGTGGACCTGCAACATTTCCTTGGACGTAATAATTTCCTGCAGACACAAGAACCTGCAGATGGTTCTATCTTGCGCAAAACAACAAAAAGCTGGAGGAATTCCAGCTGGAGGGCCAGGGTGCACCTGTGGAGGGATTGGAATGCAGGCAACATTTTGTTTTGGGTCCCTTGTTCGGATTGATGGAGTAGGGTGAAGAAAGCTGCGAAAGAGAGGTTGGTGTGGGGCAATGCCTGGCATGTGATAGATGGATGCAGGTGAGGTGGGAGTGCTTGGCAGATGGGTAAGTGGGAATGGCTGGAGGTGAAAAGAAGGCAAAATGGTGTTAGTTAAGGAGAGGAGCGAAGATAATGTCGAACGGGGAGATAAGGGTGGAAGAAAATAGGGTGAAGGGGAAAAAAAGAGGTATTACAGGGAAATAAGAGACTTGGGGCTGGGAAATGTGTACAGGGAGGAGAGGAAAAGAGCAAGGTGATGGGTTAAGACACAAAAAGCTGGAGTGACTCCCTGAGTCAGGCAGCATCTCCGGAGAAAAGGAATAGGTGACGTCTCGGGTGGAGACCCTTCTTCAGACTGGGAGTCAGGGGAATTCTCAGTCTGAAGAAGGGTCTCGATCCAAAACATCACCTATTCCTTTTCTCCAGGGATGTTCTCTGTCCCGCTCAGTTCCGCCAGCTTTTTGTGTCAAGCTTCGGTTTAAACCAGCATCTGCAGTTCCTTCCTACACAAGATGACTGGGGTGATGGGAGATGGTGGCCGACATGTGTGCACAACAGGGTAGTTTGGAACAGGGGAAAGAGATGGGTTGGGAAGAGGAGGAGGGCTTGGGGAGTATTATTCATTTCTTGGCCCTGCTTGATATGGTTTAGATGTTTGTAAAACCTGCCAAGCTCTACATCTGAATCAAAACTCTTTAAGACACTTCAAAACCTGGCTTGTTCAATCAGAAAGGATTAATTTTCAACATTTATTTCACTGTCCTGTGCTGAAAATAAGAAACATTACCTGATAAAATCCACACAAGATGTCTAACCTGATAAAACATTACATGAAAACACAAGTTTGAACTAAACAATCACTTGCAAGAATTAAAGAAAGCCCAGTTAGTTTTATTAAAAGTACTCTTTACCTTCCTGGTCACAGCTGGATCGAGATAGCCCTTCAGCTTCAGAATGTATGTGTGTGGAGGATTTTTCACTTGAAATCTTTCCTGTAATGAAATAAATATTCAAACATTAGTCGGGCAATTTGCTCACTTAAATCTGAAAATCATATAGTCATAGAGGCAAAGGGCACAGAAACAGACCCTTCAGCCCAACTTGCATACACTGCCCCATCTATACATCCACCTGTTTGGTCCATATCCCTCAAAACCTTTCCTGTGCATGTACCTGTCCAAATGTCTTTAAAATGTTGTTAAAGTAGCTGCCTCAATCACCTCCTCATTCCATATATCCACCACCCTCAGAGTGAAAAATATGCCCCTCAAGTTCCTATTAAATCTTTCCCCTCATCTTTTTTTAAATTTTATTTATTTATTTATTTATTTTATTTTTGAGTGCCTAATATAGGTATGTTGCAAAACTTACCTTTACTGGCGCTGCACTTCTGCCGCTCCCCGTGTGCGCGACTTTCGCGCCTTGCAGAGGGGGGCGGGCTTAAAGTGCCGTTTTTCCACAGGCCTGGATAATCGATGAATGTCGGGCGATTTGGTTGCTGAAGAAAAATCGCTCCGACATTTAATGAATGGTGGTATTTTTAAATTACTCTAGATTATTTATTAACTAGAGTAATTTAAAAATCACCTTCAAAAGCCGTGACCGCAGACAACCGGAAGCATTTTGCGTAGGGGAGAAAAAAAGGTAAATACTTTATTTTTATATTAAAAGTTGGTTTTTCGGGAGGCATTAATAATATTTTTATGTTGCGAAATGGGGTCCCCAAAAAATGTATGAACCCCCAGTATTTTTCCCCCCGACTTCACTGCTAACCGCAACGTTCCAATCCACCGCATTCCACTAAAACCCACTCGCTAGTTGATTTAAATGGCCATTAATTTACAGGCATAAAACACTAAATTCCTTCCATTTGGCCCAGAAATTCATGAAAATGAGATTTAAAAATTATGTTATATTGTGGATTATTGTGTGAATGTTATTTGGACACTTAGGCAATTTAAAAAAGTTTATCTTTTCTTAAGAAATTGATAGATGTTTAGATCTACTCATTGAATTTTGTAATTAGCTACAATTAGATAACTAACTAATTATATGCTTTAATTTCAGGTAATCCAAGTAAGATTGTTTAATATTTGTTTCAGAATGCTTCAATCTATAATAACTGAAAATTTCATTGAGTTCTCTTAATTTTTAAGAATGTTATGGACTTTTAACTTTTCCAGATCACAGCTTTTGAGTTAAGTCAATTGAAAGGCAATGGGAAGCAAGATGCTCATTTCCGAGTATGAAAATGGCCATAACTTTCTTAATACTGAAGATATGAAAGTAAATTAGGTGTCAAATTAAACTTCTTTTTATGCTTTATCTGATGGGATAAATTGCAGACTTGATTTTTAAAATCTCAAAATTTTGTAACACTGCTACCTAATACATATATACACATTACCATTCTAGTACAACTTCGTATTTTTAATTTAATAATAATAGAACAGTGAAAGGAAAAATAAATAAAGAGTGTCGAAATAGATAGACAAGCGAGTAGAAACAGATAGCAAAAGAAATAAAGAGCAGAGATGAAAGGCTAGAAAGATTGAAAGAAAAATAGAGTAGAGGAAAGAGAAATTAGGAGAGATATCACTAAGGAGTTTCAAAACTCCTTAGATTCTGGAGTAGTTCCTGAGGATTGGAGGGTAGCTAATGTAACCCCACTTTTAAAAAAAAGGAGGGAGAGAGAAAATGGGGAATTACAGACCAGTTAGTCTAACATCGGTAGTGGGGAAACTGCTAGTCAGTTATTAAAGATAGCAGCACTATTTGGAAAGTGGTGAAATCATTGGACAAAGTCAGCATGGATTTACGAAAGGTAACTCATGTCTGACGAATCTTATAAAATATTTCGAGGTTGTAACTAGTAGAGTGGATAAGGGAGAACCAGTGGATGTGTTATATCTAGACTTTCAGAAGGCTTTCGACAAGGTCCCGCATAAGAGATTAGTATACAGACTTAAAGCACACGGTATTGGGGGTTCAGTATTGATGTTGGTAGAGAACTGGCTGGCAGACAGGAAGCAAAGGGTAGGAGTAAACGGGTCCTTTTCAGAATGGCAGGCAGTGACTAGTGGGGTACCGCAAGGCTCAGTGCTGGGACCCCAGCTATTTACAATATGTATTAATGATTTCGACGAGGGAATTGAATGCAACATCTCCAAGTTTGCGGATGACACTAAGCTGGGGGGCAGTGTTTGGGGTGAGGAGGATGCTGGGAGGCTGCAAGGTGACTTGGATAGGCTGGGTGAGTGGGCAAATGCATGGCAAATGCAGTATAATATGGATAAATGTGAGGTTATCCACTTTGGTGGCAAAAACAGGAGGGTAGACTATTATCTGAATGGTGGCAGATTAGGAAAAGGGGAGATGCAATGAGACCTGGGTGTCATGGTACACCAATCATTGAAAGTAGGCATGCAGGTGCAGCAGGCAGTGAAGAAAGCGAACGGTATGTTAGCATTCATAGCGAAAGGATTTGAGTATGGGAGCAGGGAGGATTCCACTGCAGTTGTACAGGGTTTTGGTGAGACCACACCTGGAGTATTGTGTACAGTTTTGGTCTCCAAATCTGAGGAAAGACATTCTTGCCATAGAGGGGGTACAGAGAAGGTTCACCAGACTGATTCCTGGGATGTCAGGACTTTCATATGAGGAAAGACTGGATAGACCCGGCTTGTACTCGCTAGAATTTAGAAGACTGAAGGGGGATCTTATAGAAACGTGCAAAATTCTTAAGGGGTTGGACAAGCTAGATGCAGGAAGATTGTTCCCGATGTTGGGGTGGTCCAGAACAAGGGGTCACAGTCTAAGGATAAGGGGGAATTCCTTTAGGACCGAGATGAGGAAAACATTTTTCACACAGTGGCGAGTCTCCGGGATTCTCTGCCACAGAAGGTAGTTGAGGCCAGTTCATTGGCTATATTTAAGAAGGAGTTAGATGTGGCCCTTGTGGCTAAAGGGATCAGGGGGTATGGAGAGAAGGCAGGTACAGGATACTGAGTTGGATGATCAGCCATGATCATATTGAATGGCGGTGCAGGCTCCAAGGGCCGAATGGCCTACTCCTATTTTCTATGTTTCTATATACCTATTTTGTATTTTTGCCCATCCGTCACCTGGTTCTGAACCATTTAATTTCTAAGGTTGTGTTATGTTGCACCATGTCCTTTTAAAAAGTTGATAAAAGGAGACCAAGTCTTTAAGAATTGGTCTACTTTCCCCTCTCATCTTAAACCTGCTTCCGCTATTCTTGCTTCCCCTACTCTGTCCGGAGTTTGTATGTTCTTCTTGTGACTGCGTGGGTTTTCTCCGGGTGATCTGGTTTCCTCCCACACTCCAAAGACATGTGAGTTTGTAGGTTAACTGGCTTTGGTAAAATTGTAAATTGTCCCTAGTGTGTAGGATAAAGCTAGTGTACGGGGTGATTGTTGGTCGGCACGGACTTGCTGGGCCATAGGCCCCGTTACTGTGCTGTATCTCTAAAGTCTAAAGACTCTGCCCTCAGTATTTGGTAGTGGGTTTTATACTGTCATGGTCCAGTTTACTCTTAGTAACTGATAATTTATTGCAGATTTAATTTTGCGTTGGGTTTAATTTGCCTGAAAAGCTGGAGCAAGTTAGAATTTCATTATCCATCTTCCTCTCAGACACACGTGACAAATTTACTTTTAGTTTAATATGTAATTAGAAGGAACTGCAGATGCTGGTTTATACCTCAGTGTATCAGGCAGCATCGCTGGAGAACATGGATAGGTAAAGATTTGGAATCCTTCTTCAGAACGAAGAAGGGTCTCGCCCCAAAATGTCACCGATCCATTTTCTCTAAAGAGTTACTCCAGCACTTTCTGTCTTTCTTCAGTTTCAGTTTAGTTTAGTATTTCATGTGCACTGAGGTTCAGTGAAAAGCTTGTTGCATGGTAGCCCATCAAGGAGAGGTTTACAAGATTACGATCAGCCATCCACAGTGTACAAACAGGTAAGCATAAAAGTGGCAACATTTAGTAAGATACGGAGCGATAAAGTCCAACTAAAGATAGTACGAAGGTCTCCAACAAGGTAGATGGGAGGTCATCTGGCTCTCTTCTGGCACCCTGGCTGGTGATAGGATGGTTCAGTTGCCTGATAACAGCTGGGAAGCAACAGTCCCTGAACCTGGAGGTGTGTGTTTTCATACTTCAATCCCTCTTGCCTGATGGGGAGGGGAGAAGATGAAGTGACCGGTGTAGACGTGTCCTCAGAAATAATCACTCCTGTACTCTTAAAAGATAGTCAGCACAAATTTGTCAAAGATAAATCATGTTTAACTGTCCATCTAGTTGTCAGATGAATAATGGGAAGGGTGGATGAAGGTAGTGTGTACGAATTGTCAAAAGAGATGACAAGTGTAACACGATGGATTTGTTTGTGATAATGAAACCCAAGGAATTGAAGATAGCCCGGAATCCTCACTGATGCATCCCAGAATAACCTTCAAATTTTACATATTTTATTAAGTATTCAATTACATCTACCTCAATGACCTCTGGACTCCTACAATGATCCAGAGCTAGACCATCTGGCCTCAGCTAACAGTACAAGAACTAACCATCTGTCTACTGTGCCCTAATGGTAATGTTGTGCCAATTATCAGACAGCAGGAGGAAGGAACTGCGGATACTATTTTATACCAAAGATAAACACAAAATGCTGGAGTGACTCAGCGGGCCAGGCGGCATCTTTGGAGAAAAGGAATGGTGCTTTTCAGGTCGGAACCCTTCTTCGCTGAAAGATAGAGATGGGGTGGAACTGAAAGTGAGAAAATGCCACGATAAATCAGGGCCTCAGAAGGGTGGAGTCCATAATGGCACATTGTTGGCTGGGGAAGATGTGCGAATGAGTGAGGTATAAGGATGCGAACAATGGAACTGGTAGAACAATTAGGGTGGGGGGGAAGAGTGAATGCAGCAGTCATTTGAAATTAGAAAAAGCAACATTCATACCGCTGGGCTGTAAGCTGCCCAAGTGAAACATGAGGTGCTCTTCCTTCAGTTTACGTGTCCCCTCACTCTGACAGTGGACGAGACCCAGGACAGAAAGGTCAGTGCGGGAATGGGAAAGAGAATTAAAATGTTTGGCAACTGGGAGATTGCGTCGGCCAATACGGACTGAGCATAAGTGTTCAGCAGAACAATCTCCAAGCCAGGGAAGATTAGATGCGCCAGCCATGAGTAGAGACTCTTTGGGTGATGGTGACGGATTGAGGTCCAGTGTCAGTCAGCAATCAGAGCTCCCGTTCCCCACTTGCTGAGGTTGGATCGAAATCCAGCTCTTCCCATTCAGACACGGCACATTGGCGAGGAATTGATTTCATTATAGAAGCACCCACTGAGAAGGCCACTCATCAATGATAGCGGTGGAAGACATCAACAACATCGCCTGGCCAGGACGACCACTCTAACCCAGTGCCGCCACCAGCGCCATGGGCCTTCAAGGCCATTAAGATTCCCAGAACGTTTGATGGATCTGGCCCTGTGCTCACTAGAGTTCAGAAAGAATGAGAGGTAATCTCCATGAAACCTGCCAAATAGTGAAAGACCTGGATTAAGTGCTTCCAGTAGTGGGAGAGTCTAGAACCAGAGGCCATAGCCTCAGAATAAAATGACGTACCTTTTGAAAGGAGATTAGGAGAAATTTCTTTAGTCAGAGGGTGGTGAATCTATGGAATTCATTGCCATTGATGACTGTGGAGGACATCATTGGGTATTTTTAAAGTGGAGACTGATAGATTCTTCATTAGTAAGGGCGTCAAGGGTTACGGGGAGAAGGCAGGAGAATGGGGTTGAAGTTGAGAAATAGATCAGAAATGATTGAATGGTGGAGGAGAAACGATGGGCTGAATGAATTGATTCCGCTCCTATGTCATATAAGTCTATATTTTGAATAATTTTGAAACTTGAGGGATACAAGTTAGCAAGGTGACTCTTATGTACTGCCCCAGTGTAATCTATTATTTTTACACTCTTGTACTTAAGTTTTTACGTAATTGTATGCTAAAAAAAGGAATTTCACTGTATCTCGGTGACAATAACGTACCATTGAAATGGTGAAAAACAAAGACATTAAGGTCAGGATGTTTCAGTGTAGTTTAGAGATACAGTGTGGAAACAGGCCCTTCGACCCATCAACTGCACGCCATTCAACGATCACCCATACACTAGTTCTATGCTATCCCTACTACACACTATGGACAATTTACCGAAGCCAATTAACCTACAAGACGCATGTCTTTGGAATGTGGGAAGAAACCGGAGCACCCGGAAAAAACCCACGTGGTCGCATGGAGAATGAACAAACTACAAACAGACAGCACCCATCGTCAGGATCGAACCCAGGTCTCTGGCACTGTGCGGCAGTGGTCTCCCAATACACCACTGTGCTGCCCACTAAATTATTAAAGAGACTGTGTTACAAAGAGTTATACAAACAAATGTTTCCAATTTATGGCATTGATTAATGTAAGAGGGCTGATATTTCACCTCAGTCAGAATTGAATTAAAAACAATGGTTCAATCTCAATCAAGATCATTCCTCAGAAAGTCAGCACAGAATTCAGAGAAATCAAAATCATGGTACTTATTCTGGTAAAAATGAGACTTTTATCTGTTGTTTCAGCCATAACAAGAACGATGAACCAAAAGAAAACACATTTTAGCAGATTAGGAATCATATGTGGTGATATTTTGTCTACTGGTGTGGTCTGAGTTTGTCGTGTTACTTGAGGAATTTGTGGTTTTCAGAAATATTGCTGGTGTTTACTGATAGCAAAATGTACTAGTTTAGTGATGAAATATTCACCAGCCATCAATTCCAATACTCTACGGTAATTAACAATTTATTATCATGTAAAAACAATCGGATTTCCATTGCTTAAACGCTTCTGGGTCTAGTATTCAAACGCTTCGGTTCCCTGATTCAATTGAGAAACAGTGACAAATGCAACTACATAAAATAAATCAGAAGCCAGCTCTGTGCCACCGTCGCATTTTAAACATTGCGGGATGTTTCTGAATGATATAAGAACATATAAGAACACACATACAAAATGCAATGGATAGGAAAGGTTTAGGGGGATATGGGCCAAATGCAAGCAAAGTTGGATGGGGCATCTTGGTGGGCATGAACAAGATGGGCTGAAGGGCCTGTTTCCATGCTGTATGATTCTGACAAGCTGAAGGAGGTCACTCAGCCTCTTGTAACTGTTCCACAATTCAATAACAAGAAGGCAAAAGAGTGTACAGATGTTGGGATCTTGAGCAAAACACAAAGTGTTAGAGGAACTCGGCAGGCCAGGCAGCGTCTGGGGACGGAATGGGCAGCCGATGTCTCGGGTCTGAAAAAGCATTTCATCCCGTACCATTTCATTTAGTATAGTTTAGTTTAGAGATACAGCGTGGAAACAGGCCCTTCGGCCCACCGAGTCCGCACCGAACCAGTGATCCCCGCACACTAACACTATCCTACACACTAGGAACAAATTATAATTTTACCAAACCAATTAAGCTACAAACCTCTACATGTTTAGAGTGACGCCTTTGGAACCGTTCCAACCCATTCCCTTCATGATGCCACCTGACCCACTGAGATTCTCCAGCAATTCGTGTTTACCCACCATGCAGTAAGATTATTTAACCTTTATTTTAGTTTAGTTCATTGTCAGATGCACTGAGGTACAGTGAAAAGCTTTTGTTGTGTGCTAACCAGTCAGTGGAAAGACCACATGATTACAATCGAGCCGTCCACAGTGTACAGATACAGGAAATAACATATAGTGCAAGATAACGTTTTTAGTCTGATTAATGATAGTCAGATGGTCTCCAATGAGGTAGATGGTAGGTCAAGACTCTTCTCTAGTAGGTGATAGGATGGTTCGGTTGCCTGATGACAGCTGGGAAGAAACTGTCCCTGGATCTGGAGGTGTGCGTTTTCACACTTCTCTACCTCTTGCCTGATGAGAGAGGGGAGAAGCGGGAGTGACGGGGTGATGTAGTAAACGGCACGATTTACCACATATCCTTCAATCCCTTTAATATCTAAACCTCCATCAGCTGTTCTTCTGAATACATTTCGTAAATGAGCCGACACGGGCTCATCCAGGTGCAGAGTTCCAAAGATTCTCCATCCTCTGTGTGAAGAAATTCCTGTTGGCAGTGAGTGACCCCTGAATGCGAGATGGTGACCCTGGTTCTTGACATTCCAACGAGGTTAAATATCAACTCTGCATCTGTCTTGTCATGCTCTAGAAAACATTTTGCACATTTCGATAAGATTACTTCTCATTCTTCTAAACACCAAGATAGTATAGGCTCAGTCAGCTTAATCTCTCCTCGAATGACAACACCCACAACTCCAGCCAAGAATGAATCTGATGGACTTATACTTAAAAGACACAAGGTGCTGAAGTAACTCAGAGGGTCAGGCAGCATCTCTGGATACGTGGATAGGTGACGTTTCGGGTCAGGACCCTTCTTCAGACTGATTGATCAGAGATGAAAAGGCAGGAGGTGTGCCAGAAAAAGGTTTAATGAGTGGGTGGAAGGGGAGGTAAAATAGGTGCAAGTCACAGGGGAAAGAGGAAAGACAGGGGGGAGAGAGGGAGGGGGAAGAGTTTGTAGTTACCTAAAATTGGAGAAGTTAATCTTCGTACCATTGGGTAGTAAAGTTGTACTTACTAAGGAGTACATCTTTCTATTTATTTCTCCCCATTAGATTCGACCCACCAGCTGCTGCCCATTCACTTATCCTGCATTGTTTGTTTGTTCCGTTTCCAGCATCAATCCTTTACTGTAACAGCAAGCACTGTAGCCTTTAAGATGAAATGGACAGGTTTATCCACATCTGCTAACATGCTCACAGCCACCACCCTATCTCAGTAGTTCAGAGCTGCTCTACAACATGTACAGCAAGGTGGAGGTTATGTTTAGACTAGCAATTCAAAAACCTGGATTAATAATTCAGAGAATGCAAGTTCAAACAACATCCTGGCTTGATTCAAATGCTGTTGGGCAAACAAAAATTTTCAAAGGAAATATCATAAAAGTAGAGTCCAGTCATGTACCAGTTATGGGCTGCACAGTGGCACAGCAGTAGAGTTGATTCCTCACAGCGCCAGAGACCCGGATTCCATCCTGACCACGGGTGCTGTATGTACGGAGTTTGTATGTTCTCCCCGTGACCTGCATGCGTTTTTTTTCGGGGGCGCCAGTTTCCTTCCACACTCCAAAGACATGTAGGTTTGTAGGTTAATTGACTTTGGTAAATTGTAAATTGTCCTGTGTTGTAGGATAATGCTAGTGTATGGTGATCGCTGGTCGGCACAGACTCCGTGGGCCGAAGGGCCTGTTTCTGCTCTGTATCGCTAAAACTAAACTGAACTAAAGCGGACCAGGTAGCATCTCTGGAGAAAAGGCTTGAAGAAGGGGCTCGACCCAAAACGTCACCCATTCCTTCTCTCAAGAGATGCTGCCTGACTCGCTGAGTTACTCCAGCATTTTGTGTCTATCTTCGATTTAAACCGGCATCTGCAGTTTTTTCCTACATGGTGATATTTTGGGTTCAGGTTTAAGGTCAGGAACCTTGTTCAGCAGTTCCTTGTATCCAAATAATTTTTAGAATCACTTAACCATTTTTTATCCACCTTAAAAGAAAGCACGGGACCAGAATAAAAGAAGTTACCTTTAGAAAGGAAGTGAGGAGGAATTTCTTTAGCCAGAGGGTGGTGAATCTGGGGAATTAATTGCCACAGACGGCAAGTTATTGGGTATTTTTAAGGTGGAGATTGACAGATTCTTGATTAGTTTAGTTTAATTTAGTTTATTATTGTTTTGTGTACAGTGAAAGGTTTTTGTTTGTGTGCGATCCAGTTTTAATTGTAAACCAGCATCTGCAGTTTCTTCTGTATAGATTGATAAGAGGATCAGGTGCAAGGGAATACCACTGTCGTCAACTTTCTTTCTAAGATGCACGTTATTCTTCATTAGAAATACATCAGTATTCTTTCATCAACACTGGATGTAAACCATTTCACCTTGGCCAGACTCTCTCTGTCAAACAGAGGGCAAAGACTTTAAGCCAGTGTCTCACTATCACCTTTCTCAATGTTAATTAGGATGCGGAAACAAAGCTGTCCTTGTAAGCAATGTCTTCATGAAATTTAGATATTCATGCACATATGTCATGAAAAGTTAATGAGCGAATGTAATTAAAAATATTAACACTAAAGTAATTAAGAAAGATGCAAGGTGTTGCCACAATGTGGCAACTCTTTTTGCGTGCTGGTCCCAGAAGAGGATCTACTATCATCTCGGGCGGCATGGTGGTGCAACGGTAGAGTTGCTGCCTTACAGTGCCAGAGACCTGGGTTCAATCCTGACTACGGGTGCTGTCTGTACGTTTTGTACGTTCTCCCCGTGACCGCATGGGTTTTCTCCTGGTGCTCTGGTTTCATCCCACACTACAAAAACGTACAGGTTTGTAGGTTAATTGGTTTCAGTAAAAATTGTAAATTGTCCCTAGTGTGTGTAGGATAGTGTTAATGTGCGGAGGTCGCTGGTTTTGCACGGACAGTGGGCCAAAGAGCTTGTTTCAGCGCTGTGTCTCTAAACTAAAAACTAAACTACAGATAAAATGTAAATTTCGGCTCCAATTGTAAATCTATCAGGACTTGTGCTGAATGTACTTATGTAGAGTATGGTCTGATTTAATTGGGCAGCACACAAACCAAAGCTTTTCAATGTATCTCGGTACATGTGACAGTAATAATACAAATACCAATGCTCGACGGAACTCATACTCACAAGTTAGGGAGTTTAAAAACGGCTGGCATGGTGGTGCAGCGGGAGAGCTGCTGCCTCACAGCGCCAGAAACCTTGGTTCGATCCTGACTACTGATGCTGTCTGTACACTGTTTGTACATTCTCCCTATGACCATGTGGGTCTTCTCTGGGTGCTCCGGCTTCTTCCCACACTCGAAAGACATACAGGTTTGTAGGTTTATTAGGCTTCAGTTAAAAGTATTGTCCCTAGTGTGTAGGATTGTGCTGGTGCACGGGGTGATCGCTGGTCGGCGTGGACTCGATGGGCCAAAGGGTCTGTATCCACTCTATATCTTTAAAGTCTAAAGTGAGGTTTGATTCTGGATAGATATGGCCAGACAACTTTTAAACAATTATTTAATTTAGTTTAGAGATACTGTATGGAAACAGGCCTTTCGGCCCGTGGAATCCGGGTGGAACAGTGATCACCAGTACACTAGTTCCATCCTACACATTAGGGACAATTTACAGAAGCCGATTAACCTACAAAACTGCATGCCTTTGGAATGTGGGAGGAAACCAGAGCTCCCAGAGAAAACTCACGCGGTCACAGGGAGAACATACAAACACCATACAGACAGTACCTGTGTTAGGTACTCCCCCCCCCCCCCCCCCCCCACCCCTCCTGTTCGATACTGTGTGCTTACCTTTCTGTTTCTCTGCAGGCCATGGCTGGGAGACAGGATTCAAGGGGTTAACAGTTTCTGTACCTGATTGGCCCAGCTATGTCAGGTGACTCATCGGGAGCTTTAAAAGGCAGAAGCTCCCAGAATTCTCTCTCTCTTCAAGATAGATCTCTGGAGGAAGAGGTGCCGGGCTGAGCTGCATGAGGCCTGGCCGCATGGCACAGCACTTTGTATATTTGTGACATACTTTTGTAAATTAATGTTCTAATGGGACGGAAGGGATGACCTGAGAGTTTTCGGGTATTTTGGTTGTAGAGTAAGGGCTATATAGGCAGTTTAGAGTCTTCAGTCCGACGGTCCATCAAGAGGCTGGCTGGAGCACCCTTATATATTATTTTATAGCCAATTCTGGTCCCTGACCGTGTTCTTTAAAATCAGGTTCGGGTTTTGTTTAGTGTTACAAATTAAAGGCTGTTTTTTTAATATAAACTTGACCCTGGTTTTGATTTGTTACGCGACTCTGAGGAACCAACCTTTGGGAGTCGTAACAACCTGCAATCAGGATTGAACCCGGGTGTCTGGCGCTGTGAGGCAGCAACTCTACACTGCGCCGTGCCATAGTTAAGAATGTTGGCAGCTCTTTGCGTGCTGGTCCCAGAAGAGGATCCAATCATCCGATACTATTATTACTCTTTTAAATCCCTATTCCAATTGTAAATTCATCAGGACTTGTGCATGGCTTGTAGGAGCTCATGTACAGTGATACGATTTAATTGGGTAGCACCCAAACAAAATGTTTTCATTGTATCTCAGCACACGTGACAACAATAATATAAACACCAATACTCGACGTCACTCAAACTCACAAGCGAGATTTGATTGTAGCCCGACATGGCCAGTCGACTTTTAAACCACTCGGTACAACTTTGGACAAAATACATCGAGAATAGCATATTGTCCTTGGAAGGACAACTGTGGAGCTATCAGAAAAACTCCATATGTGAAAGAATTAAATTGTCCATCGTACAAACGGACTCCCCACCATTGACTCCATCTGCACCTCACACTGCCGCGAAAAACCAGCCAACTTAATCAAAGACTTATCCCACCCCAGTCATTCCTTCTTCTCCCCACTCCCGTTTTGATTGGATAGCACGCTAGACAAAGCTTTTCACTGTACCTCGGTACATGTGACAATAATAATAAACCTAAAACTGTCAGGTTAGGTTGATGAACTGGGCATGGACGTAAACGTTCTGTATGATAACTGGTGAGAGAATTCCCGTATTTAAAATGATGAAGAGCGTAAATAGATTACTCTGGTAATGTATCTCAAATTAGATTTTTTTTTTTAAGCTGGCTTGGTAGGGGTGGCACAGTGGCACAACTGTACAGTTGCTGCCTCATAGCGCCAGAAACCCGGGTTCGATCCTGACTATGGTGCTGTCTGCACAGATTTGCACATTCTCCCTGTGACCACATGGATTTTCTCCAGGAGCTCCAGATTTCTCCCACATTCCAATGATGTACAGGTTTGTAGTTTCATTGGCTTCAGTAAATTGTCCCCTGTGTGTAGGATAGGACTAGTGAACGGATGATCGATGATCGGCACATGGTCCGAAGTGCCTGTTTCCATGCTATATCTCTAAACTAAACTAAAACTACACTAAGTGGCATGCTGGTTGATTTTTCATTCAAATTAACTTACGGCACATGGGAATCAAAGGCATAGCCAACTTGGAGCCTACAGGTTACCTCACTTCTGACCTGATTTGTGATTTGCATGTGTGATGTAATTAAAGTTGACCTTGACGAATATGACAGCAAGGTGTTGAATACCTAGACTTAGGGAGAACTGCGATGGAAACAACCACCTACATTTATATATCACCCTGAACATGACTACAAAAAATGTCAAGCAAATGAACAATGTCTAAATTCTATATGTCTATATTTGGAGAAACTCTGCAATATCAAAAAGTAGACCTCCTTTTCCTTTAAACAAACCTGGTCCAATCTTTTTTATTATCAAAAAGATGGTCTTCTGTTAAGGATCAGGGTACAACACATGCTCAGACTCTACAGCCAATCATCTTCAAAGCATTAAAGAACACATTCTGATTTCGCTCACTTCACCCTAACAACTCCTGTAACATTCACCAAAGCAAATATCAAGAGCAATCTTCATATCGAGGCCATCTAATCTAAAATGTAATAACTCACTGCTAGAGCTATATAAATGCTGCATTAAAGTCTCCGTTTCAAATAATATCCCTTCCTACAAAATCAGTCATTTTTATTTTCTCTGCATTAAGATTGATGGTCATCGTACCCTAACTAATTGAGCTAATATTGCTGTTAGGACACTTAGCCATAAGGTTCCAGGCTCAATGGCCAATCTGTGCTATTAGCGGATCTTTACTTAAACACTAGACGGGGCTGAACAATTAGCTTAAATTCCCCTAAATTAGGAGGGAAAAATAGATCTGAACCATCAATGACCCTTGCCAAAAGGTGCTTATGCATAGGATATGATTTGCCATTGTTTGTACCTTGGCTACAACCTGATATCAAGAGTCAAAAAGAACCAACAGCCACTTGGATATATCCTAAAAGATGGATATAAACTGGAACAACAGCAAAGGAAAAAAGAACAAAAAAAACAGGAAAGAAGACTTTCCAGTGTAACATGCATACTGAGAGATGAGATGAAAAGGGTGATGGCTATATGGAGTGAGTTATAAGGAGGTTGTTGAGGAGGGTACTATAACTGCATTTAAAAAGAGACTGGGACAGGTACATGGATAGGTTTAGATGGGATATGGGCCAAACGCAGGCAAATGGGACTAGCTTAGATGGGGCATCTTGGTTGGCTTGGGCAAACTGAGCCGAAGGACCCGTTTCCCTGCTGTATGGCAATGACATCTCTAAGACATAAAGAGAAAAAGAGAGAAAAAAGACAGAGTGCTGGAGTAACTCAGAGGTTCAGGCAGCATCTCTGGAGAACATGGATGGGTGTTTTTTGTTGGAACCCTTCTTCAGACAGAATAAATTGGGACTAGGTTAGATGGGGTATCTTGGTCAGCATTGACAAGACATCACCTATCCATGTTCTCCAGAGATGCTGACTGACCTGCTGAGTTACTCCAGTACTTTGTGTCATTTTTTTGTAAATCAGATCCTGCAAAGCTTGAGAAATTCTGTTATCACAGCAGAAAGATAGCAACTGAGTGGCCAGCATTAATAGCAAAGGATTATATATGACGCAATCAGTCACCTGTGTGTTGTCTTGGATCTGGAAAACAATTACGATAATCAGTCGCTAATCCATCTTATGTCTTTCAGATCACAGTGCCAGACGGACAAATCCCACTTTACTGGAGCTATTTACAACTGGCCGCTTGATGTTGGCCGTTTAAATACTTCAGACACCAGGAATGCCCTTTTAATTTATTATTTTTTTCCTTAAGCAACTAAGTGTAATATTTGATACGAGATAAATACAAGACCATAAGCATAGCCACTCTTTTCTTGGTCTCAATGTCTTCTTGGCCATGCAGCACATTATAGCCGCCCTTAGTAAACAGAATGATGGTATCAATGCAGCTTTGTCCTGCCTCTCCCCGATCCAGCTTTCTACTCCCATCCCACCCCCCTTACAATCAGTCTGAAGAAGGGTCTCCTATCTAACTTCACCTATCCATTTTCTTCAGAGTTGCTGACTGACCTGAGTCCAGGTTCCAGCTCTCTGAGTCCTGAACGTATGAACCAGCAGCATCTTCAGTTCCTTGTTTCTACTAATTCCGCACTGGTTGTATGAGGTGTGGTGACAGCCCCATAAGATGTCTTTCAATAATTCTTCACATATTGATACCTTTTGTTTCTAATTTCAGAATCTAAATGTTTATTCTCATCCAGTCCAACTGCCATAACATTTTCCAATTCAGATCCTCTTGCGGGACGTCCCGATTCAGAATGGCCTCTTACACGTTGACCGAGGGTGGCACAGTGGTGCAGCGGTAGAGTTGCTGCCTTACAGCGCCAGAGACCCAAATTCGATCCCGACTACAGGTGCCGTCTGAACGGTGTTTGTACGTTCTCCCTGTGACCGCGTGGGTTTTCTCCAGTTTTCTCCCTCACGCCAAATACATACAGGTTTGTAGGTTAATCGGCTGCAGTAACATTATAAATTGGTCCTAGTGTGTAGGATAATGCTAGTGTAAGGGGTGATCGCTGGTCGGCATGGACTTGGTGGGCCAAAGGGCCTTTTTCCACACTGCATCTCTAAAGTCTAAAGTAAACCTGCCTTTATCTCAGCCTTTACGTCATTCCTTCAGTCGCTGCATCGTTTCCATGTCTTGCTGATTGGCTTTTTCAAACACTAAATCCCAGTCGACATTCATTTGCATTGAGATGCCCTTCTACACGCCTAATCTCCAATAATCTACTTTTTGCACAAGTAGACATTACTGTTTAATGTGCAGTTCTCAGTAAATCACCAAGTCAAAAAGCCTTCCTACTTCCATTCCTCTGACTCAGGCTTCCAGTAAACACCCCCACTAAGGATGATGTGGAGTCAACTTCCAGAATCACCCAACTTCAGTTCTTATGTTTTCAAGATACAACCGGTAGCTAAACTGAAAAGCCAGGGTGTAATTGGATTAGTGCTGTAGGAAGATATGGCAATCGGTGCGGGTTTTACCGTGAAATGTTGACGGCAATAATGCACATGGGGCAGTGTGGATAAAACTCTTCTCTTTCTATTCTGTTTCAATAATAGGTATTCTTGGACAAGGAGGGCACGTGCCATAAATTGACAACTTTGCGATTTTGAGGAATAAAATCAGGGACTTTTTTTGTTTGAATTATGCCTCTATGAACATCTTTCAATTGAATTAATATCTGCATTCCAATTGCACAAGTGGACATTCCTAAACTAGTAGTTTGTGAGCATTGTATAGTTATGCTCAAAGTGATGAAGATGTTCTCAAGACACCTACAGCTTGCTGGCATTTAAATGCAAACAAAATATCACCAAATTAGGTTATGACATATCCTGACTTGGAAACATATCACTAAATCTTCATAGAAACAGAGATCCCTTTATTACTGTCAAACTTCCAGCAACTTATTAATTAATACTAATTGCTCTCATTAAAACCCGGTGATATAATGTTCAATTTGTTCAATAATCTTCAAAAGATATCTCTTCCAGCCCTCCATATCTCGGCATTTGATTTATTTTGCTACATTGTGAGCAGTATGCAAACAGATAATAAGTACTTGGTTACACAAAACAGGAACCTGTACAGTATGCATACATGTCTACTCTCTTTAATACCGAGAGCACCAACACATCTATTCAACACCCCACTGTTAAATGATATTTCTCCGAGATTACCACCTTTTTGGGTGGAGAAGCTTCCATGTGCCTCAGTTCCTGAGAGTTAAACCATCTGCGCTACGCTGGTCGCAGGGTCACCCATGATGGGCAGGACGAGGGGGGAGATTCCTGACAAAGCGTGGTCCAAGAAGAAGACCTCAACGGTGGACCAATGGAGGATGGTGGCTGGTCGGTGGGTGGAGCACCACAGCAGCTGAGAAGGTGGAAGAAGGCTGCAGCAGGTAGAGACTCCTACCCATGGTGGCATCCATGCCGTTGGACTCATGCCTGTGTGTCAAGGGCCATGCGGTGCCTGTTTGTGCACCAGTCTCCCCACGTTAAAGACCACACGCATAAAGCCTGTGGCTCCAGGATCGGCCTCTTCAGCCATCTCAAGACCCACAGAAAGGACCCACCAGGAGGATAATTATACTCAACTTCCAGTGGTCATCGATTATGATAAAAGGATCATTTTTTTTCAGAATTTTAGAATTTAGACATACAGCATAGAAACAGTCCCTTCGGCCCACTGAGTCCATGCCGACCATCTATCACCCGTTCTCATAAGTTCTATGTTATTCCATCTTCACATCCACACCTTACACATTAGGGGAAATTTTACAGAGGGCCAATTAACCTACAAACCTAAACATCTTTGAGATGCGCGAGTAAACCGGAGCATCCGAAGGAAACCCACGTGGTCACAGGGAGAACATGCAAACTCCACACAGACAGCACCCAAGGTAGGATTGAACCCAGGTCTTTGGCGCTGTGAGGCAGCGACTCCACCCGTTGTGTCACCCAGAGCAGCAGAATGGATCATGAACACGCATTTAAGCCATTATATGTTTAAAGTCATGGATGCCACAATAAACAAAGATTATAAACACATATGCTTGGCGTTGAAAGTGAAGATCAATCATTGAGAATTCAGCCTATAAAAGATGCTAGTAGAGTTGCTGCCTCACAGCGCCAGAGACCCGGGTTCAATCCTGACTATGGGTGCTGTCTATAGTGAGTTTGCACGTTCTCCCTGTGACCGTGTGGGTTTTCTCAGGGTGCTCCGATTTCCAAAGATGCGCAGGTTTGTAGATTAATTGACTCCGGTAAGTTGTAAAAGTGTCCCTAGTGTGCAGGCTAGTGTTAGTGTGCGGGGTAATCCTGGTCGGCCACAGGGCTTGTTTCTGCGCTGTATCTCTGACGTATAAAGGGCAACCAAGCATCATATTTGGCACCTTCAACTATAATCTCATCTCCCCAATGTTACGCTACAGCTGCGAGAGTGTTGAGCTGGTCTTTACCTGGTCACAGATGAGCTCCCATTTCTTCTCGCTGTCATACTGTCTCAGCAGTCTAGCTTTGTCAGGAGGAAGGTTCATGGAATTCTGTAAGAAGGAAGAAAATGAGTTGGTAAATCCACTTTAACTGTACAATCAAAGCTGGAGGGGCAGATAACGGTTGTCTGAGTGGATGATGGGCATCAATAACACAAAAACACAATACAAATCCAACTGATATTTCGTACAAACCACCAGTGAATCTGTAGGCATAAGAAACTGCAGATGCTGGTTACAAAATAAGGCACAAAGTGCTGGAGTAACTCAGAGGGTCAGGCAGCATCGCTGGAGGACGTGGAAAGGCAACATTTTGGGTCGGGATTAAAGAAGGGCCTCTGTCTGAAACATCGTCAATCTATGTCCTTCAGAGATGCCGCATGACCCGCTGAGTTACTCCAGCACTTTGTGCTTTGACTAGTGAACATGCACCGTGGCACTAGATCTCGAGGATATATGCATGCGCACATCAAAGAACTGTTCAACTTTAATAATTGCCTCCTCCCCTCTTAAAATCCATATGGAAATCATCCCTAAACATTCTAATGTTCTCTATGTTCATCATCTCTCCAAAAAACTTCAAACCTTACAAACTTTTTTTTTTCTGGATATGCCCTACCCCTAACAAATCAATGCTGGCTCCTTCTAATCAACTTGTCCGTGACCCAGGTCACCTCCCACGGCTGACCTGGGTCATGGAGGCGGAGCGGAGGCTGTGGGAGGCAAGGAAACAGCACGTTGAAAGTCGAGATGTTGGTGGAGTGGGCGGCTGGAGGCACCTCCCGCAGTCCATCCACCTTCTTCTCACCAGCAATTCCCTTTATTACAAGCCAAGAGTTTTTTAATTGTCATACTATACTGGCAATGGAACAATGAAATTCTTACTTGCTGCAGCTATAGGCATCTGAACAACCTAACCTTCGGCCTCCAAGAAGCAGGTCATTTTTCTGGTCTTATTTTAGGGTAAAAAATAGCCTCTTTGGCTCCGTAAAATACGGTATACAACTTGATCATGAGAAAGATCTGTGACAATCTTCAATCCGCCATGGTGTCGCAGTGGTGGAGTTGCTGCCTTACAGCACCAGAGACCCGGGTTCGATCCCGACTACGGGTGCTGCCTGTACGGAGTTTGTACATTCTCCCGTGACCCGATATCATCGGTTTCCGCCCACACTCCAAATACGTACACAGGTATGTAGGTTAATTGGCCTGGTGTCCCTAGTGTGTGCAGGATAGTGTTCATGTGCAGGGGTCGCTGGCCAGTGCAGACTCGATGGGCCGAAGGGCCTGTTTCTACGCTGTATCTCTAAACTAAACTTCTAGCAGTGAAGAAAACAGGTCCACCACCGATTTTCCAGCAACTGATGGTCCACAACCTGGTTTAATCCAAACAAAATCACGAGAGCGGACCTGAAATCCCCTGGCGGAAATGTGTCGCCTAGGCCAGCTAAGGCAGCCAATCTCGACCTCATTGGGACTTCCGCAGCCGATTGGCGGGTCGATTTTGCCCACTGTGGCTGGAGCTCTGGAACGCCGGCTTGGCCGGAGCCAGCAGAATTGTTCCCATAACCGACTTCTGAGGCCGGCTTTGCGGGCCAGTATCTTGGCCCCTCAGTGAACCATTCCAGTACCGTTGGACTCCTCACAGAGACTGTGACCTCTGTTGGTCCGGCAAAACAGATAGTCCCGAAAAGCTCTGGAACCAAGTGTGCTGGAAAATCGGTGATGGACCTGTATCAGCAAGAAATTTGTCAAGTAGATTCCTCTTCCAGTAAACAGGGCTTGGATAATCTGCTTCCGTGCTTGACAAAACATGTCTGAGATTAATATGACCATTGTATGATTCAGTTATGTTAACAATTCATAGTACACACATTATCTAGCTAAAAATGGCAAATGCTGTTTCTTAGACTTGGAAGATTGCTTTTCCAAAAAACAAAACACAAAGTCCTGGAGTAGCTCAACGATGTGGGTGAGGAATGGAATGGTGATTTATCACAAGAGGCAGCAGGTGAAGACACTCCACTAAGGCAACTCCATCGAGATGAGTAACAGCACTGGTGAACTAAAGAAGCAGTCATACATCTTTATTGTACCACATCGTATCTATTATATGCATTTTTGTCACATCCATGCAGTTCTCACCATCTGAAGACGATACCACAGAAGATACTCCAATCCTTTTGTCTCACAACATTCTGTCTTTTCACCTCTGGCCTTTGTCCAGCCATGTGCCTATCAAAAAAACCCTCACCTGCATCAACCTTTTACCTGCCAGGCTTTGTCCAGCACCAGATAGACATAAAAAGCTGGAGTAACTCAGCAGGACAAGCAGCATCTCTAAAGAGAAGGAATGGGTGACGTTTTGGGTCGAGACCCTTCTTTAGACACATTTTGTCCTGCCCCACCTCTCTTCCAGCTTTCTATCCCCCCCCCTTCCCCTCCCTCCCCTCCCCCCAATCAGTCTGAAGAAGGATCCTGACCCGAAACATCTCCTATCCATGTTCTCCAAAGATGCTGCCTGACCTGCTGAGTTACGCCAACATTTTGTGTCTTCTAAGGCTATTTGAGGTTGTGTGCAAGACCCCTTTGTTAAATGAATACACAATTTTCAAAACATTGAATCACACTTTTCATTCAATGTTGAAAAACCTTTAAGTGTGCATAACTTGCAGCAAACTAGAAATACTCTTTTAATTAAGGGCAACCAACTATCATTCTAATTGCTGCTCAGAAATTAGTCATCTTAAAATTGAATCTGACATCATAAACACCATGTAACAATGATTAGTGAAAATAATACTGCGTAGTAGAGGACTCCTTCAAAAATCTTTTCAATTTGTTTGTTATGAATGTGAAAAGGTGCATTCATTGGGTTTGCAAATTAAACCTGATATGCCACCCTGATATGGGTACCCATATCATTTTTCACATTCAAAAGTCAAAAAGTCTCACTCATGGAACTCTTATATCAGAAAATTAATAGGCAAGTTCCGAGTACTAACAAGCGAAATTAGTGTTAGATACAAGGAGCTGCAGATGCTGCTTTACAAAAAAATATATAAAGTGCTGGAGTAACTCAGTGGGTCTGGCAGCATCTCTGGAGAAAGTCGACAGATGACGCAGAGTGAAAGGCCTGGATAGAGTGGATGTGGAGAGGATATTTCCACTCATGGGATAGTCTCGGTCCAGAAAGCACAGCCTCAAAATAAAAGGACACACCTTTAAAAAACAGATGAGGAGGAATTTCTTTAGTCAGAGGGTGGTGAATCTGTGAAATTCATTGCCACAGGCGGCTGTGGAGGCCAAGTCAATGGAAAATTTTAAGGCAGAAATGGACAGGGTCTTGATTAGTATGGGTGTCAAGGGTTATGGGGATACGGTAGAAGAATGGCATTGAGAGGGAAAGATAAATCCGCCATGATTGAATGGGGGAGTAGACTCAAAGGGGCGAATGGCCTACTTCTACTCCAGTGACTTATGAACATTTTGGCTCGGGGCACTTCTTCAAACTGAACCTCAGAAGGGCACATGATTAAACATGCTTAACATTTTACTGGAATATGTATTTGCATAGAAAAATTTGCCACTTCATTTCCTATGACCCAAGCCATTTTATCTTAAATTTACCAAATGGGTACCAATTAATAAACAGCCAGGAATATAAGTCTGTGTTGAACAATCAGTACTTCAATATTACATCAATGTTCATTTTAATTCAACTCCTGCAAAAGTTTAGTTCCTCCATTCAGTTTCTCAGATTATGTTATGGAACATGCAGCATGGCACAGTAGCTCTGCAGCAAGTTGCTGCCCGACTGCACCAGAGACCCGGGTTCAATCCTGACTAAGGGTGCTCTCTGTACGGAGTTTGCATCTTCATGTTGGGATTCCTCCGGGAGCTCTGGTTTCATAAGTCATAAGTTCATAAATCATAGGAGCAGAATTAGGCCATTTGGCCCATCGGTCTACCAATCCTCTCTTCCCACATCCTTCCCACAGCCATATTCCCATTGCACTCTTCTTGCTGAGAGCATGTTTGGGTTGAAGGATCTACATCTCACCAATGTGCCACAGCAGTTTCTGCAACAAGTCAAGAGTGTTTCATTGTCATGCGTCCCAGATAGAACAATGACATTCTTACTTGCTGCAGCACAACAGAATATGTAAACATAGTACACTATAAACGATGTAAGAGAAAAAAAAGTGCAGTGTGTATATCTACACATACCCACAAGTACACAGTAATATATGCATATCCAATATATATATATATATATACACATACATATATATATAAACACACACACACATATATATATATATATAAGTAAGTTTATTGGCCAAGTATTCACATACAAGGAATTTGCCTTGGTGCTCCGCCCACAAGTAACATGACATAGTGACAGTTACGAATAACTCAGAAAACACTAAACATAATAATAATAAAACATTAATGATAAAAGACCATTGATCAAGCATGTGAACCATCAAAATACCACATCAAAGCGCGCACACACACACACACACGCACACACACACGCACACACACACACGCACGAGTTATATTTTTATTTCAAGTTCTGGAGGAGTATATCATTGACTTTTGAAGACCAAATCATTTTACCCAATCATTTCCAGGTCACATTTGGAGTTCTTGTCCAGCCCCAGTGGTCAGAGGCTCCGATGAGATCAGGCAGATGGAATTGTTTTTAAGCTGCGATCCATCGTGTTTCACAAAACCACATTAGCAGGAGAGGCCAGACCACAGCAGTATGCTGACACTGACTTGTTATTCAGTCAGCCAGCCAATCTCCATCTCCAAACTGAACCCAAACAGCTGAACTGAATCTACTCCAATCAGCCTGCAACAAAGTTTTAAATCTGTAGGTGCTTTGAACGTATACAACATATTTTCTTAAAGAAAACTGAGGTTTTCTCAACATTTAAAATCAATGTACACTGAGATCTCGGGGTCCATAACATAACTGATCGACAGAGGGATCTTGGAGTCCAAGTCCATAACAGATGTATGGAAGGATCTTGGAGTCCATAACTGATGTACAGAGGGATCTTGCGATGTCACTGGCACAACAATGATTGCGAGAGCAAGGAATAGGATTTGGGAAAACCAGGCACTGGAAAGGTAGTTTCGGTGTTTCAGAAAATCTGTGCCCAGTAAGAATCCGAATAGGATATGACTACAGAGCGTGGAAAAAGGCCGGTCAGTCCAACTTCCCCCCACTGGCCAACATGTCCCATCTACACTGGATCCACCTACCTACGTTTGGCCCATATCCCTCAAATCATCTCCAATCCATGTACCCATGAAAAGTCACCCCTTAGATTCCTATTAAATCTTTCATCCCTCACCTTAAATCTGTGCCCTCTGGTTCTCGATTCCCCAACTCTGGGTAAGAGACTTTGTACGTCTACCCGATCTATTCCTCTCATGATTTGATACACCTCCTGCGCTCCAATTAATAAAGTCCTAGCCTGCTCTACCTCTTCCTGCAGCTCAGGCCTTCGAGTCCAGCAACATCCTCCTAAATCTTCTCTGCACCCTTTCCAGCTTGACAACATCTTTCCTAGAACATGGTGCCCAAAACTGAACACAATACTCTAAATGCAGCCTCACCAACCTCTTATACAACTGCAACATGACCTCCCAATTTCTATACTCAATGCTCTGATTGATGAAGGCCAATGTGTCAAAGGCCTTTTTGACCACCCTACGCTACCTGTGAGACCACTTTCAATTTACTATGTTCCTTACTCCTAGATCAGTCAGCAGTACAACACTCCCCAGAGCCCTACCGTTCACTGGGGAGGTCCGGCCCATGTTAATGCTCCAAAAATGCACCACTGCACATTTTGGGAAGTGGAGAAAAAAATTAATGGAGTGGAAGAGGGGGAAGGGAGTTTAAGTCTCAGACAGGGGATGAAAGAAGTACAGATGCTTTTGAAACAGATCGTAACAAAGATCTTTAACTCTAAAATCAACAATGAAACCCCTGCAGAAACTGCAGGTCGCTTCCTCTCCATAGAAAGCCATGTGGCTTCAGCCCGCCTGGACGGGAAGCAGCATGTACACTTAGGATTTAATCCAGAGATTAGCAACACCAACAGCAAGTGTTGGGTTGTCATGAAATGCAGCCGTTAAAATCACTCTGAAGAAAATATGGAAACAATTACTTTTTACAACTCTCTTCCACAATGCATTAGCAGAGCAGCCTGACGGAACATCACATAGAGGGGGATGGGAGGTCACCTATAAAACACACAGCTGTTAATAACTTACCTAACTTAATAACTTGCCCAATTTAAGAGTCATACAGCTGAGACACAGGCCCCTTTGCCCTACTTATCCATGCCAACCAAGATGCCCCATCTACACTAGTCCCGCCTTTGGCCCATATTCTTCTAAACCTTTCCTATCCATGTACCTGTCCAAATGTCTTTTAAATGCTGTGATAGTACCTGCCTCAACTACCTATTCCGGCAGCTCGTTCTATATACCTATAATCTTCTGTGTGAAAAAGTTGCCCCTCAGGTCCCTATTAAATCTTGTGTAAGAAGGAACCGCAGATGCTAGCTTACACTGTAGATAAGACACAAGATTCTGGAGTAACTCAGTGGGTCAGGCATCATCTTTCGAGAAAAGAAATAGATGACGTTTCAGGTCAAGACCCTTCTTCAGATCTTTCTGCTCTCAACTTAAACCTATGTCCTCTGGTACTTACAAGGTTTAGATTTAGTGGCACTGAACGATGAGTGATATATTTCCAAGTCTGGATGAAGTGCAACTCGGATGGGTGTCCATATGTGGCAATACCCTTGTTGTTATAGGTGATGGAGGCTGAGAGAGAGAGATGGGGAAGCTGTCAGAGCTGCCCAGTGCATTGGTGGTGGAGGGGAAGAGTGTTTAGGGCAGTTGATGGGATACCAATCAAATGGCTGCTTACCCTGGACGATGTCAATGAAGCTACACTCATCCAATCAAGTACAATGTATCAGAGCGGCAGAGAAAATGGGAGCTCAAGGAACTGCAGATGCTGGGATCTTGAACAAAACACAAAGTGCTGGCGTAACTCAAGGGCAGCATACAGTGGCGCAGTTGGTCGAGCTACTGCCTCAGAGCGCCAGAGACCCCAATCCGATCCCAACCTCAGGTGCTGTCTGTGTGGAGTTTGTCCATTTTCCATTTTCCTTTGTAGGTTGATTGGTACACGTGACAATAAACTGACCTTGGGGTTTCCTCCAGGTGCTCCAGTTTCCTCTCACATCCCAAGGACGTGTAGATTTGTAGGTTAATTGGCTTCTGTAAATTGCCCCCTAGTGTGTAGGGAATGGATGAAACAGTAGAACAACAGAAGTAGTGTGGACTCAGTGGGCTGTAGGGCCCGTTTCCATGCTGTATCTCTAAAGTAAATCTCAACATGTCAGGCAGCATCTGTGAAGGAAATGGACAGGTGATGTTTCAGGTCAGGATGCTTCTTCAGACTCATTTTTAAAGTCTGGCACCTGGTGTTTGTCCATATGGTAAAGGGTAGGTATCAAGAGGTGTCTGACAGCTGGCACCTGGCCTCAACACAGTGGTGGTAAAAAATAAGAAACTGAATTCAAAAGTAAAAAAACTTGTATCAATAATTGACCTCCACACAGTAGAGGTCAACAATAAGAAACTGAATTTATAAATAAAAAAATTACCCAGTGTGAATAATTGAATAATTGATTGAAAGATACAGAACAAAACCAGGCCCGTTAGCCCACCATGTTCACACTGAATAATAATCACCAGTTCACACTAGTTTTATGTTATCGAACTTTCTCGTCCATTTCCGGCACACACAGGCGAATCAACCTACAGACCCGTCTTTGGGAAGTGGGAACCGACGCGGTCACAGTGAGAACGTGTAAACTCCACACAGACAGCACCCAAGGTCAGGATCGAACCTGGGTATCTGTGCCGCCTGATGTTTAAAAGTATTCCTTAAAAGTAAAGTTTGGTCCATTGCTAAAACATTATGTTAATGTATAGTTTGATAAAACCACTGAGGATTATTACAAAATGATTGGAAAGTGCAATTATTTTAATCCAATTAAAACACTAATCCTCGTGCTTGGTTTGGCCATAGGTTAACTGTGGTTGAGGATGGGGTTTAATGATCTACCCAAGTAGTCATGTTGTGTTCTCTCTTGCTCAGACAGATATCAATGTTATGGGTAGACAAAGGCAAGTGACTAGTCACAATGTTATCAGTTGAGTGGATTACACATTGAAAATGTATAACTGCAAATCCTCAGCTATTCAAGATTTCTTAAACTTACCCTGCATGGACATAAGTGGTAATAACAGTACCCATCCCCAACATGAGAGACTCCAATCACCTTCCCCTTAGCGTTCGCTCAATGGTATTGCTGTAGCCAACATCCTGGGAAGGTTATCAAAACAACAACTATGGCGCAGTGTAGCTGGTAGAGCCGCTGCCTCACAACACCAGAGATTTAATCCTCACCTCGTCCACTGTCTGCGTGGAGTTTGCACGTTCTCACTATGACCGCGTAGGTTTACTCCGGGTGCTCCCGCTTCCTCCCACATTCCAAAGACGTCTGGGTTTGTAGTTTAATTGGCCCTCTGTAAATTGCCCCCTAGTGTGTAAGAAGGTTATGGAGAAAGTGGGATAACATAGGACGGGTGGGAATGGTTGATTGATGGTCGGCATGGAATCGGTGGGCTAAAGGGCCTGCTTCCATGGTGTATCCTTCCAATGATCTTGTAATCAATTAGTCAATTATTCATACTGGTTACATTTTTTACTTTATAAATTCAGTTTCTTATTTTTGACCTCTACTGTGTGGAGCCCAGGCGCCAGCTCTTGGACAGCTATTTATACCCACCCATTCCATGGTGTATCCCTAAATTAAACTAAAGGTCACCATTGACCAAATTCACAACTAAGCCTGCTATGTAAATACTATGGTGACCAACATATATTAGGCTAGTCTTCCTCTGGCAAGTGGCACACCTCCAGCCAAACAAAGATCTTTCCCCATCAACAAGGCACAAGCCAGGAGCGTGATGAAACACTTTGCACTCTGTCAGTCATCCTGTCCACTTAAGCATGAGACAACAGACCTACATTCAACATAAGCAAAATATAGGTCCTTTACCAATTTCTCCTCATTCTACAATGTTTTTCTCCAACAATAAAGGCTCGCAACCACAATTGGGCAGCACAGTGGCACAGCGGAGAGTTGCTGCCTTACAGCGGCAGAGATCCGGATTCGATCCTGACTATGGGTGCCGTCTGTGCTGAGTTTAAATGTTCTCCCTGTGACTGTGTGGGTTTTCTCCAGGTGCTCCAGTTTCCTCCCACGCTCCAAAGACAAGAATCTGTCAATCACTGCTTTAATAATACTCAATGACTTGGCCTCCACAGTCGTCTGTGACAATGAATTCCACAGATCCACCACCCTCTGGCTGCAGAAATTCCTTGTTGTCTCCTTTTTAAAGGTACATCCTTTTATTCTAAGACCATGGAGATGCCCGGGATTGAACCTGGGACCTCACACATGCTAAGTGCGAGCTCTACGACTAAGCTACCTCCCCAGACATCAATTTACAAGCCATGTCGTTCACATGCCTGATGCCAGTCTTCAAAAAAGATGTCCTATTTCAAGCATCATTTCAGGAAGAGATTATTAGGCAGACAAAAGAACGGATTGAAGTTGTAAATTAATCTTGACCTATTTTCATACATCGTGCACGTGTCAAATG
The DNA here is from genome assembly GCA_963514005.1 of Raja brachyura. The sequence continues at coordinate 62,975,048 of OY740787.1, forward strand.
GCTAGGGAATCCAAAGTGAATTGTTTAATACAAGTGTCAATCTAAGAGCATAATGCCTTTATGAATTTATTCCCACCATCCACTTCTGCGGAAGGAGAAGAAATTCCTTTGAAAGACCACTGTGGATTCCTGGTTTTATCCACATGATCTGTTTCCAATCTTGTTTCAACAATTCCCTTTGTATTTGCATTGTCAATTCCTCGAGGGAGCTTAGAAATGTATACCGTCTCTGAATGTATTTTTCTTTTCAATTAAGATAAATCACCTCTACAGCTCACTCTCAAACCTAATCCACCACAAGATCTTTGTGTGAGTAAGGTGTTCAAAAATGTACTCTAAAATGTAGACTCACTAATAGTCGAGACCATTTTAATTTGAAACCAAAGGCCCCAAGAGGTCAGACCATCTGAAGAAGGGTTCCATCCCGAAACGTTGTCTGTCGTTCCCTTCCCAGATGCTGCCTGACCTGTCGATTCCTGTTTAGCAGCTGTTCAGTTTAGCTAAGAGATACAGCGGGAAGCACGCCCACTGAGTCGCGCCGACTAGAAATTATCGTAGACTAGATCTATCCTGCACATTAGGGAAAATTCACAGAAGCCAATTAACCTACAAACCTGCATGTCTTTGGAATGTGGGAGGAAACTGGACCCATGCCGTCACAGGGAGAACATACAAACTCCATACAGACAGCACCCGTAATCAAGATCGCACCCGGGTCTCTGGCGCTGCATGGCAGCAACTCAACCACTGTACCGCCCCTTGTAAAAGACCTGGACAGAGTGGACGTGGAGATGATGTTTCCATTAGTGGGAGAGGCTAGGCCAAAGGGCATAGAAACATAGAAAAATAGGTGCAGGAGTAGGCCATCCGGCCTTCGAGCCTGCACCGCCATTCAATATGATCACGGCTGATCATCCAACTCAGTATACCGTACCTGCCTTCTCTCCATACCCCCTGATCCCTTTAGCCACAAGAGCCACATCCAACTCCCTCTTGAACATAGCCAATGAACTGGCCTCAACGACCTTCTGTGGCAGAGAATTCCAGAGACTCACCACTCTCTGTGTAAAGAATGTTTTCCTCATCTCGGTCCTAAAGGAATTCCCCCTTATCCTTAGACTGTGACCCCTTGTTCTGGACTCCCCCAACATCGGGAACAATTTTCCTGCATCTAGCTTGTCCAACCCCTTAAGAATTTTGTACGTTTCTATAAGATCCCCCCTCAATCTTCTAAATTCCAGTGAGTACAAGCCTCAAAACAAAAGATGTACCTTTAGAAAGAAGATGTGGAGGAATTTCTTCAGTCAGAGGATGGTGAATCTGTGGAATTCATTGCCACAGACAGCGGTGGAAGCAGACATTAGATTAAGGCTGAGATAGACAGATTCTTCATTAGTATTTGTGTCAAGAGTTATGGGGAGAAGGCAGGAGAATGGGGTGAGTGAGAAAGATAGATAGACAATAGACAACAAACAATGGGTGCAGGTGTACACCTTTCGGTACTTTAAGCCAGCACCCCCATTCAATGTGATCATGGCTGATCATCCCCAATCAGTATCCCGTTCCTGCCTTCTCCCCATATCCCCTGATTCCACTATCTTTAAGAGCCCTATCTAGCTCTCTCTTGAAAGTATCCAGAGAACCGGCCTCCACCACCCTCTGAGGCAGAGAATTCCACAGGCTCACAACTCTCTGTGAGAAAAAGTGTTTCCTCATCTCTGTTCTAAATAGCTTACCCCATATTCTTCCACTGTGGCTCCTGGTTCTGGACTCCCCCAACATCGGGAACATGTTTCCTGCCTCTAGCATGTCCAAACCCTTAATAATCTTATATGTTTCAATAAGATTCCCTCTCATCCTACTATGATCAGCATGATTGCATGGCGGAGTAGACTGGATGGGCCAAATGGCCTAATTCTGCTGCTATGGCTTATGAACAAAAACTTATTGTGGATGTTGTGGATCCCACAATCCAAATGACTTAGATCACCTAAAGGGAAATATAGCAAATGCCCTATGAATGTAAGGTTTAATTTATTTCCAATCATCATACCCATCCTTCTCATTGTCACTGCTCTTGGCACATAGTTACTGATTAGGCAACTTCACAACCCATCTGGCATTCTTTCACTGGATGAAAGGAGATTACTCCGATTATCATTAATCACTTGCAGTCAACACACAGTCACCTCAAGCTGGAGGTCGTAGGTTTTCAGAGAAAATATAACAGCCTTCTTATTTATTCATAAGGCGACCACATGAACTAAAACAGCTGCACTGTTAATGCACTTGAATCAGAGCTGCTTCAACTTCTGACCGCTGGTTTGGTTTCCAACATAAAGAGTGAATTTAGGCCCAACGACTTGCAAATGCTGAAAAGAGTGCATTTTTCGGTTGTTTTACAATCTTTAAATACAACACCATGTGCTCTTCTCATACAGGTGGCACAGTGGCGAGGCGGTAGAGTTGCTGCCTTACAGCACCGAAGGCCCGGGTTCGATCCCGACTACGGGTGCTGTCTGTACGGAGTTTGTACATTCCCCCCGTGACCTGCGTAGGTTTTCTCCGAGATCTTTGGTTTCCTCCCACACTCCAAAGAAGTACAGGTTTGCAGGCTAATTTGCTTAATGTAAATTGTCCCTCGTGTGTGTAGGATAGTGTTAATGTATGGGGATCGCTGGTTGGTGCAGACTTGGTCGTCCGAAGGTCCTGTTACCGCGCTCTATCTCTAAACTAAACTAAAGAAGGATCTGCTGCCATCCGATACAATCGTTCTATTCTTCTAAATCTCTTTTCTATATATAAATATATCACCATTATATTCAACTCTGTATCTTTCCCTTTGCTCTACCTATTGTATTGAGTTTGACACGATTGTATTAATGTATAATATTATCTGGTCTGATTGGATAGCATGCAAAACAAAGCTTTTCACTGTACACGTGACAATAATAAACTTAAACCTAAACCGCTAAATTTCCCTCGCTACCTCGGAAACCACAAATAGATGTAAGGCATTCAAACAACTCCATAACTCTGTAACATTACTGAACTTTACGTAATTTCGTTTGGAACTGCATGTATCAATGTATTTCTAAATGACAATAAAGTTTGTTTGACTTGAACTGTTCAACTCCAAGCAGTTTGAGCTGAGGTTACTTTAGGCAAAGCACTCAAAAGTGGGGATGACATAGTGTGTAGCACAAGAAAGCAGAGGTAATAATATACGTTATTGAAACTGTAAGCAAAGAAAAGAATTTCACTGTATGCCTGTACATGTGATTTATTTTATTTTAGTTTATTATTAAGTGTACCGAGGTACAGTGAAAAGCTTTTTAGTTTAGTATTTTTAATTTAGAGATACAGCGCGGAAACAGGCCCTCCGGCCCGCCAAGTCCACACCAACCCGCGATCCCTGCACATTAACACTATCCTACACACACTAGGGGAAATTTACACTTATAACAAGCCAATTAATCTACATACCTGTACGTCTTTGGAGTGTGGGAGGAAACCGAACATCTCTGAGAAAACCCAGGAGATCACGGGGAGAAAGTACAAACTTCGTACAGAGAGCACAGGGATCGAACCCGGGACTCCGGCGCTGCAAGCGCTGTAAGGCAAGAACTCTACCGTTGCGCCACTGTGCCGCCCTTTTTGTTGTGTGTGATCCAGTCGGCGGAAGGACTCTACATGATGACAATCACGGCGTTCGCAGTGTACAGATACAGGATAAAGGGAATGTCATTTAGTGCAAGATACAGTCCAGTAAAGTCTGATTAAAAATAGTTCAAAGGGCTCCAATGAGACAGATGATAGCTCAGGACCTATCTCTAGTTGGTGATAAGATGGTTCATTGCCTGATAAGAGCTGGGAAGAAACTGTTCCTGAATCTGGAGGTGTTGCCTTTTTCACACTTCTGTACCTCTTGCCTGTTGGAATACAGAAGAGAGAATGACCGGAGTGAGACTCATCCTTGATTATGCTTGTGGCAGCGTGAAGTGTAGATGGAGTCAAAGGAATGAAGGTTGGTTAGTGTGACGGTCTGGGCTGCGTCCACAATTCTCTACAATTTCTTGCGGTCTGGGATGGAGCTGTTCCCAAACCATGCTGTGATGCATCCCGATAAAATGCTTTCTACAGTGCATCTGTGGAAGTTGGTGAGGGTTGTTGAGGACATGCTGATAATAATGAACTATTGAACCAGAAATCAAGAAAGATGAACAAATAAATAACGTCAATGGTAAAATGTTTCTAGAATTGCATTTTTTTTTAATCCCATGGATTTAAACCTGGAAGGAATCACCTCAGGAGGGATTTCACCACCATGCTTCGTAACACAAAACAGAAATAGTGTTGCACAAGAAATTCTAGCTTTTGATCATCAATCGCTAATTACAAAGCATACAGCTGTTTGGAAGGTTAGCAGTGAACTTGACTCCAGAATGTTCTGGTAACAGCACGCCAGAAGCATGTAACACGCCAGTAACTGTCAAGAGTCTGGTCCTTTTAGAATACTCGTAGAAACAGTGAAGGTTATTGCTCATCTCCAGAGACCGTTGTCAGTGAAAATAAAGGTTTGCACCAAGAGAAAACATTCTCTCCCCTCCCAGCTTTCTCCCTCCCCCACCCCCTTACAATTGGTCTGAAGAAGGGTCCTGACCAAAATGTAGCCGATCCATGTTCTCCAGAGATGCTGCCTGACCCGCTGAGTTATTCTAGCCTTTGAAGAGAAAACATTAGCTGCACTAGAGACGCACGCCCACAATCCATTGAAATTAACAAGAAACTTGCTTTTTGGAGGCAAAATGCCAAACCTCCCGGAGATGCACTTTGATGAATTGCAAACTTTGTAAATCACTGCTGGAGCAGGCCCTATATCCTCATTGTAGTGTTCTCTTTAGAGCAGGAACAAACAATTCAGTACAGTCTATCCATTATTCTGCAGCTACAGAACAAGTTAGGCAACTCCTCAGGTTACTGAATTGCCCCATCACTCTTACATACCTATTACATACCTATGGCAGCTACTGATTTTCCCACCTCCCCACTAATTTCCCCAAAGGATATATGTTCTGTACTGGAATATAGTCTCATAAGAACCAAATCAACCTCTGGCATAAGAGAGTCGTGTCATTAATGTTGACAAGTCTCTTGACGGTGAGGTTGGCTGAACCAAAAGCCACGAGTGCAAAAAGCTAGCTGGAGTCTTTAGCTAGAACTCATTTACTTTGGCTCCCCTCATACACGTGGGCAAATGAAGGGTTTCTTTATTAACTGAGACTGGTCAAGAACCCATTACCTCCTACAGCATGAAGGCTGAAGGTGGCCGGGCATAGCAAGGCGAGGAGAGGAGAGGGCCGATGGTTCATGGGACAATCCGGATTATGGTGATGGCTGCAACGGGCCTTTTGTGGCCAGCTGTAGCTGGGTCTTTGAAATCGGCGCCAAAACCTGGTGACTCTTGCATAGGGACAGTGGGCTGTCTATGCACTCCGTACTTAATCGGGGATTGTGCTTATGTATGGCAATAATCAAGATTCAAGTCAAGAGTATCTTATTGTCATTCGTCCCAGACAGAACAATCAAGTTCTTACTTGCAGCAGCACAACATGATATGTAAATATAGTACTCTGGAAATAATATAATAAGCAAGAAATACAAGTTCAGAGTTATGTATGTGTATGTGTATCTGTATCTACATACACACACACATAATATATATACATATATACACTATACGTGTGTGTGTGTGTGTGTGTGTGTGTGTGTGTGTGTGTGTGTATATATATATACACATACATACACACACATAAAAACAATAAACAAACAATAATAGTGCAAAAACACTAAACCAGTGCCCCCAAGTCTGTGCAGTTCAGAGCTTATTTGAGGTTGTAGTGTTTAATAGCCTGATGGCTGTAGGGAACGTTATTGTTTTCAGGTTCCTATACCTTACTGATCTGTACCTTGGTACACATGATAATAAAAAAAACATTGAACCATTTCCTAATGCATGGGCAGTGAAAAATAAAATACGACCCGTGAAATAATTACTTGCAACAATCCATCAGCTCGCATGCATGATCAAACTAACTGGGATTTATGACATATATGACTTCAAGACAACCAAAGCATCCAACACCCTACAAAGCAACAAAGCATGTACAATCAGTATTGTAATGAAGGCACAAAATATTGTAACAAAGACACAAAGTGCATATAGGAAAGAGACACAAAATGCTGGAGTAACTCAGCAGCCCAGGCAGAACATGGATAGATGACGTTTCGATTTGGGACCCTAATTCAAACTGATTTTATGGGAACAAGAAAGCTGGAATAGAGGAGGGACATTGCAAAGTTTCATTTTGTATGGAAGGCCTATAGACAGCGAGTGCTAACAAGTGGCTGAATCATGCATGAGAATAGGGAAATGTCAGCTATCAGCCTTTGGTGCCTTCGGAAGCATTGAACTATCTGCAAATAGGCAGCACAATGGCACAGCGGTAGAGTTGCTGCCTTACAGCACCAGAGACCCAGGTTTGATCCTGACTACGGGTGCTGTCCATGTGGAGTTTATACGTTCTCCCTGTGAGCGCGTGGGTTTTCTCCGGATGTGCCAGTTTCCCCCCATAATCCAAAAATGTACAGATTTGTAGGTTAATTGGCTTTGGTAAAAAAATTGTCCGTAGTGTGTAGGTGCTAGTGTACTGAGTGATCACTACAGACATTACCTTGCACTAAATATTGTACTCTTTACTGTACACTGTCGATGGCCTGATTCTATTCATGTTTATTATTTTCTTTGACTGGTACTGTACTTCGGTACGTCCCAATAATAATAAACTGAACTAAATCAGTCCTTGATATTTCCACCTTGGAGAAAAGATTCTGACCGTCGACCCTAGCTATGTATGGCTCATCATTTTATATACTTCTATCAGGTTTCCCCTCAGTCTCCAGCGCTCCAGACAAAACATCCATTAGTATTCATGATGAACAAAGTTGACAACAGAACAAGCTGATTATTATATAATCCAATGTTGCATGTTTGTGATACAGGATATTCATCACAGCATGAAATTAGTAACATGAACCAATTTAATTTTCATTCAAATCCAATTCTGAAGCAAATTTTGCCATTTTACTTTTATCAAGCAGAACAAAATTAGTATTATGTTTGATGCAAATCATAAAAGAGCTCCTGATCCATTTATTATATGGATGGTCTGCGCTGGGATGTATTAAATTAGCAAATGTTCATATTTTGCTTGCTTGCTTGCTATGTTCTGTAAGTCTGGCTTACTGTCTTACCTCAGGGTCAACACTGAAGAATTCCACCCAATGAACATTACAAAACCTGAAAACTAAATCAACTTTATTTTTATCGTTTATTATTATTTTTATTCCATTAACTCCTGGAAAAGATCTTGGTGTTAAGATGCCCTTACACAACAGGAAACCTTACAATAAACACTGCCCTGTGCAAAATAGAGAATCAGCAACTCATAAAGGCAACCAGTATTCTCAAAGACCCACACCACCCTGGCCATGCCCTCATTTCACTCCTGTCATCGGGAAGAGGGTACAGGAGCCTAAATACCATGACCGCCAGAAACAAGAATGGCTTCTCTCCAACAACCACCAGGCTCTTGAACATAATGCAACACTAACCTCAACTATAGATTGTCTTTGGTTGCACAATGTCTGTGCCAAAGATAATGAACCCTAGTCATACAGCATGGAACCAGGCCCTTCAGCACAACTTCCCCACACCAACCAACATGTCCTATCTACACTAGTCCCACCTGCCCACATTTGGCCCATATCCTTCTAAACCTGACCAAGCCATGTACCTATCCAAATGTTTCTTAAACGTTGCAATATTACCTACCAAAACCAACTCCTATCTGCCTGCACTTAACACATATCCCACCCTTCCTACATATATATATCCATATATACATGTGCCTCCTAAAGCCTCCTAAATGCCAGTAGTATTGGGATTGTTAGATTTAGCATTTTTGTTTATTTTATATTATCTCTATATTGTGTTTACAGGCCTGTTGTGCTGCTGTAACTAGGAATTTCACTGTTCCTTTATTGCACATATGACATTTAAACACCTGACTCTTCCTCCCCTTCTCTGTGGATGTGGCTGCAACTTAAGAGTTTAGAGACAGAGCACAGAAACAAGCCCTTCGGCCCATCGAGCCCATGCCAACCACTGATCAACCATACACTAGTTCCATCCTACACACTAGGGGCAATTTACAGAAGCCAATTAATGTACAAACTCACTTCTTTGGAATGTGGGAGGAAACCAGAGCACGTGAAGAAAACCAACGCGGTCTCAGGGAGAACGTGCAAACTCCGCACAGACAGAACCCGTAGTCTGGATCGAACATCTCTGTTTAAATTTGCTTTTCATGTTTTTTCTGCCTGGAACTGCCAGTTGTTAGAGCGATTGCAATATTAGCATAACACCACATAATTTTCTTGTTATTCAAACTTGCACTATATATATATTCCAGGCTTTATTAATATAATAACATAGGTTGGACGTTAAAATAGGTTGAAAAGGAATGCCTCTAAATTCTGCTACAAGACATGAAGTTCTAATTATTTTATAATGAAGGATCATTTTCAATCTGAGGACGTGTTGAACTCCCACGGTTACTGCGTTCAGTTTATTAAACATTGATTTACAGTAAATCAGTGTTTGCAGTGTGATTAAAACGAGTTGCCTTTAGCAAGTACCAGTCTGGTGCTGGATCCACACTTAGAACTCAGTGCTTACCACCTGCTCGTTGGATAATCGCGCATCGGAAATGATCCCAATGTGCCACGGCCACATCCCAACGGTAGGCCTTGCTCTCCCGCCAGGGGATCAGGAACTTGCGCGGAGAGGAAGATGGAGGGAGGATAAAGGGCCAGTAGGAATAACCAGTCTTACCTTCCTCACCCTTAAAGTCGGCTATGGGAGGCAACAAGGGCTGAAGCGGACCGTGCAAGGAGAGGGCCGACAGTTCACCGGACGACTGGAATGGAGGCAACGGCTGCTACGGGCCTCTTATGCCAGCTGCTGCTGGGACTGTAAAATGGCGCTAAAGTGGCACCTGTTGCATATTGACTCAGTGAGCTGTTCTGTAATACCTGGGGATAGTGCTTAAGTATGGTGAGAGTCTTGCTTAGCTGTATGCAAGAAAAAGTATTTCACTGTATCTTGGTACACTTGATACTAAATACACCATTGAATCCCCCATATACACTCCTCCCTCTAGCATCCTAGGACTTGTGGAATTCATTGCTATGGAGGTCAAGTCAATGGATATTTTTAAAGTGGAAATTGGCAGATTCTTGATTGGTCAGGGTGTCAGGGGTTATGGGGAGAAGGTAGGAGAATGGGGTTGAGAAGGAAAGATAGATCAGCCATAATTTAACAGCGGAGTAGACTTGATGAGCAAAACGGCCTAATTCTGCTCATATAACCTATGAACTTTGTGCTTCAGAGTAACTCGTTTGAAAAAAGTTGCTTAGGTCTTTTATACTCCCTTCGTTCAAATGGATGATGGATTAAAGTGATGATAATTTCCACTCACATTTGGTTGTTAAATCCCAATAGTAATATCTGGCAAGTTGACTTCCAGAAACCAATCTCCCCAACCTTCTTGCCCATGCCAATGCCTAGGCAAATAAAAGCCGACTTCTTTTATTTGGTTTGGCCAACATTCCTCGCTCAACTAAGAGATTCACTCAATGTCTATTCCATTGCTATTTGAGAGATCTTGCTAGATATAAACTGAATTCAGCATTTCTCCACAGTATACTAGTTTTGTTTATTATTGTCACGAGTACCGAAAGAAAGCATGCATTTATAAAGGCCTTTCAGAACCCAAGGGGACCACTGAACATTTTACACCTAAAGTGGAGCTAATCAACCTCGACTGCAGTTTTAAGGTGAAAAGGAAATGTTGCAGTCAATTTCTACACGGACAATCGATGCTGATCACATTTACCCCGTGGCTACGGTTGCCTACTTTTTCACTCCCAAATAAGGGACAAAAAGTCAAAATAAGGGCCAAATTCCCGACAGCAATTCGTTGACCGACTCGGCCGTGGCTGGGTAAATGATGAGTTGGCCCGGATGCTGGACTGCACACAAAGCCGCTGTGTTCACATCCTGATTTGACATTTAATGCAAAAGACTAAACTTCTGCCAATTGATCTAGGGAACCAAAATCAAAAGCCGTAAATTCACGCAGCACAGACACATGCCCTTCGTCCCACTGTGCCCATGCGAAGTCACATACCGGGAGAGTCCCATTTGCGTGCTTTTGTCACATGGCCCTCTAAATCTTCCTATCCATATATCTGTATATATTTAAAGGTTGTAATTGTATCGGTTTCCATAACTAGATTTTAGTTTAGTTTAGTTTAGCTTGTTCAGTTGTCAATTTTAATCATTATGAAAACTAATGCATGTTTTCTCTGGAGCGTCAGAGGCCGAGGGGAGACCTAATAGAAATATATAACATGGTGAGAGGCATAACTAGGGTCGATGGCCAGAATCTTGTTTCCAGATTGGAAATGTCAAAGACTAGTTTAGTTCAGTTTATTATCATTGTCATGGAAACCGAGGTGCAGAAAAGCTTTTGTTGTGCGCTATCCTGTCAAGATTAAGTCCAATCAGAGATAGTTCAAAGGTCTCCAATGAAGTAGATGGGAGGTCAGGACCACACTCTAGCTGATGAGAGGACGGTTCAGTTGCCTGATAACAGCAGGGAAGAAAATGTCCCGAATCTGGAGGTATGCTTTTTCAAACTTCCATACCTCTTGCCCGATGGGAGTGGGGAGAAGAGGGGGTGACCAGGGTGAGACTGGATCTTGATTATGCTGGTGGCCTTGCCGAGGCAGTGAGAAGCATGGAGTGGGCCTTGACCCTACAACGGCCTATCTCTATTGAAGGTGAACCAGCATCTGAACCAGCATAAGCTCACATACCTGTATGTAGCCTAAAAACGTAATAATAGGGATTCAACTAAAATTCGACTTTCTAATCCCAGCACGGCAATTTTTCAAATTAACCTTAATAATCAAATATTATTATCTGTGTTTGATTACTGCACCTAGCTTGAATGGCAAGCACATATTTGTATGTTTTAAATAACATTATTTTATCAGGAATCGGAGCACAATGGGAGATAGAGGAAATGGAGCCACAATTAGTTGGAAATAATTGAGCAGTGCGGAGGAGCAAGGGGACCTTGAAATACATCCAGAGATATTTAATAGAGTAGGACCAGTCAATAATGTGGTTGAAAAGACACACAGGATCCTTTCCTTTACAACCCAGAGGACAGAATACAAGAGGGAGAGGTAATGCTAAAATTGTTTACAGCACTGGTTAGACCACAGTTTAAGTATTGTGCATGCTACTGAAGATCACGTCAATGGAAGGAATGCGATTGACCAGAGAGGAGAATTGCAGCGATGTTGGCAGGAATGTGTAGAGCATTTAGGAAGGACATTTCTTCAGTTGATTCAATAGACGTTTTGTTATAATGGATGCATTTCCTGGACATCTGCATCAGAGACGTCTCAAACAAGGATCTATAGTGGAAAAAAAGGAAAATAGGAACCTGAAGGGTAACGTTTTCACACACACAGAGTGGTGGGTGTATGGAATGAGCTGCCAGAGGAGGTAGTTGAGGCAGGTAGTTTCACAATGTTCAAGAAACATTTGGACAGGTACATAGGTAGGGCAGGTTTAGAGGGATATGGGTAAACGCAGGCAGTAGGATTAGTGTAGATGGGACATCTGGGTCGGTGTGGACAAGTTGGGTCGAAGGGCCTGTTTCCACATTGTATGATTAGAGAGCTGACCAGTAAAATGTTTCCACCTAGATATTGTCTGGGATATAACATTTCATTTAATAGGAGCAACTAAAGAGGCTGCATCAGTTTTCTCTGGAGAGTTTAGTTTTAATAAGATACAACAATGGAAACAGACCCTTTGGCCCACTGAGTCCGCACCGACCAGAGATCACCCACATGTGATTTATCTTACACGCAAGGGCCAATTTTACCAAAGCCAATTAACCTACAAATCCACACGACTGTGGAATATGGGCAGAAAGCGGATCACCCGGAGAAAGCCCACGTGGACGCGGGGAGAATGAACACACTCCGCACAGACAGTACCCGTGGTCAAGATCGAACCCGAGTCTCTGGCGCTGTAAGACAGCAACTCTACCACTGCACCACTGTGCCGTCCTTCAGAGAAAGAAAATGCAACGAAGAGGGGACATGGCTGAGGTATATAAAATTCTCAGAGGGAGACTGCCGGAATCTTTACTTGTTCGCAGAAGTACACAGAACATGGGTACTAAGTACATTTTTTTTCACCCACAGAGTGGGGGGGCACTAAGAATGCACTGTGAGAGAGTGGTGGAAGAAGAGTTCAAGGTCAAGTCAAGAGTCCAAAGTCGAGAGTTTAATTGTCATATGTACCAGCAACTGAACAGTGCAATTCCTACTTGCTGCAACTTAACAGGCCCATTAATGCAACAATCAAATAGACAATAATCAACAAGACAATAAATTAATAATCAGTAATGCTAGGTAACTAGGGACAGTTTACAATTTGTTACCAAAAGTAATTAACCTACAATCCTGCACATCTTTGGAGTGTAGGAGGTAACGGAGCAGCAGGAGAAAACCCTCGTGGGAACAGGGAGAACGTACAAAAAACAACCGTAGTTGGGATCGAACCATGGTCTCTAGCGCTGTAAGGCAGCAACTTAACCGCTGCGCCACTGTGCCGTCTCACTTTACAAAACTGGCCACAATTAACTTTCAAACAATGAGGAAATTAATAAATTAGCACATATTTTGAAAGCAGGATCACTCTGCCTGCAAGGTTGTCAATCAGCACTCTGCAATTCAGCAGTCTCATTGTCTAAAGCAACACAGTGCAGTGACTGCATTAGTTAGTGCATGTGGATCATGCAATGAAAAATAATCAACATATATAGGCAACTGAAATCACCTTAATTGCATGCTGCTTCTATCCAGTAACATAGTTCCAGAAAGCACAAAATTCTGGAGTAACTCAGAGGGTGAGGCAGCATCTATGGAGAACATGGATAGGTGATGTTTTGGGTCGGGACCCTTCTTCAGACTGATTGCCCGGGGGGGGGGGGGGGGGGACAAAGCATGATTGGTAATAGGTGAACACAAGCCAGGGATAGGCAGATGGATCGATTGGAATTACGCTGACTGGATAGCAACGCAACAAAAGCTCTTCACTGTACCTTGGTGCACATGACAATAAACTAAACTGTTGGCCAAAGGTCAGAGATCAAAAGACAGGCGTGAGCCCAAAAGGAAAAAGAGTTGTGAAATGTAAATCTCGGGGATGGAGAAGTTGTGAATTGTGAAGCTGGAGGAAGGAATGTTGGTGGAGGGGGAAAACACATGCAAATGTCAGCCAGAGTTCAGGTGAGGGGAGTCAGGGGGCGGGGGGGGGGGAGGTAGGAAAAAGTGGTGTTAGGTATAGTTAGCCCTGGCTCTTCAATAAGCAAGCTGACTTAATGGATGCATTGAGTGCACATCTGCAGATTGGAGCTTTGGGCACTTTGAGGCTGGGAGGAGATTAGTTATCATCTATCCATTACATCGAAAAGATTCAGGATTTTACAAGTGATTTTACAAGTCAAATCCAAGGGCAGAAAAAAAAAATATTTGGAGACAGTGAAAATATGTAACTGTGAGCCTGGGCCTGGATATATTCAAGTTTTAAACCTCAAACATACGCTGAATAAGTCTGCCAGCACAAAAGGCGATGTATAACTGCGGGAACTCTCCACTCTACATTCCAAAACTTATCAGGATATTGCATCTGGCATTTTGAGACACAACTTACGTAATTTTACGTAATTTTATGTAGGTTCACTATAATGCAAAGTCATCAATAGTTCTGTCCTAACATAGATCATACTATAAGGGTATGTATAATTTTTCCATTGTTTCCATCGTGATAGAAAGCAGATGTTTGTAAATTAGGTTTAAATCATTAAGTGCCAAGATAGATTTACAATTTTTTTTTAATGCAGTGCTTATGAGAAATTATCTGGAAAACTACACTCAAAAACTACCATCTGCAGCGTAGGCTGGTCTGGAAAACTTGCTAGCTTGGGATATTATGGAAAGGTGGGGTAGAGTTGCTGCCTTACTGCACCAGAGACCCGGGTTCGATCCTGACTACAGGTGCTGTCTGTACAGAGTTTGTACGTTTTCCCTGTGACCACGTGGATTTTCACCGGGTGCTCCAGTTTCCTCCCACAATCCAAAGAAATCCAGGTTTGTAAGTTAAATGGCTTTGGTAAAAGATTGTAAATTGTCCCTAGTGTGTAGAATAGTGCTAGTGTATGGGGATAGAGCTACACCATGGAAACAGGACCTTCACACTGCTTTCTATGTTATCCCACTCTCCACATCCTAGGTTCAACTTGAATTCAACAGTCAATTAACCAACAAACCCGCAAGTCTGCTGTGATGAACAGCACCAGGAATAAAACCACGTGGTCCGAAGGAAAACATGCAAACTCCACACAGACAGCACCCGAGGTCAGGATTTAACCCAGGCCTCTCTAGCTGTGAGGCAGCAGCTCTAACGGTGAATAAAATCATGAGGGGAAATGCAGAGTTTTCTACGTAGAGTAGGAGAGTCAAGAGTTGGGTTTGAGATGAAATGGGAATGATTTAATAGGAACCTGCTTTTTCCACACAAAAAAGTGCAGCAAACACACACGGTTACGGGGAGTACGTACCCGAGGCCAGGATTGAACTCGAGTCTCTGGCGCTGTGAGGCAGCAGTTCTACCGCTGTGCCACCATGCATATGGCCCAGTTTCTCCTGAGAGCACTTGCAACAAAGCACACTCGCAGACACAGACATAGTTTGCTTGATAATGCGTCTGCTTGTGGCGAAGGTGCACAAAGTGCTACTAAATTAGATGGTACAAATTTAGCTTTGTTTATAGATACAGCGTGGAAACAGGCCCTTGGGTCCACCGAGTCTGCTCCGACCAGCAATCTGCATACATTAGCACTATCCTACACACTAGGGACAATTTTACAATTTCCCCCCCGAACCCAATTAAGCTATAAACCTGTACTTTTTTTGTAGTGTGAGAGGAAACCATGGCACCCGGACCAAACCCACACGGTCACGGGGAGAACGTGCAAACTACGTACAGATTGAACCTGGGTTGCTGGCGTCATAAGGCAACAACTCTGCCGCTGCACCACCGTGCTGCCCTGAGCAAGAACATTGCACAGCTCTCAGGTTTCAAACTATGTGTTTTAAAACATCTGGCTCTATTTTGAATGCACTGATGCAATAGTGCTGCAGTCCTCATGGATTTATAAAAATTCCACACAAAACAAAGTCGTATTGTACTGGGCTGCATATTCTGAACCAATGAGTGTTCAACTGCAGCAGGAGTCTGCACATTAAATCAAAAATAAATCATGAACCTAGTTGCACGTTACTTATTTATGTTGCTTAGATTCAATCTGCTTCCCACATTTATAATTCACAAATCTGATAAAGCAGAATTATCAAATTTATTTGATGTGCTTGGCTTTATTCATGTGCTGATCACATTCAAAAGTTATAAAATTGGAAGGCACATAATCCACACGGGACTCTGTTCTCCTGCATTTATTCTTTGCTGCACCGCATTGCTGCGCCTCTCAGCTTGAACCAACACATCAACATCTGATGCATAGGACGGAACTGCGGATGCTGGTTTACACCGAAGATAGACACAAAATGCTGAAGTAATTCCTTGGTGGGCAAAACGCTGAGGGTTGATCGTGTAGTTTTAGAGATACAGCATGGAACCAGGCCCTTCGGCCCACCAGGTCTATGCCAACCCATGCACATTAGTTTTACGTTATCTCACTTTCTCACCTACTCCTTACACACAAGGGGCAATTTACAGAGGCCAGTAAGTTTACAAACCTGCACGTCTTTGGGATGTGGGACGAAACCAGAGCATCCAGAGGAAAGGCACGGGGTCACAGGGAGAACGTGCAAACTCCACACAGACAGCACCCGAGGTCAGGATTGAACAACGGTCTCTGCCGCTGTGAGGCGGGAGCTCCAGTGGAAGTGTATAAAATCATGAGGGTGAATGCAGAGTCTTTTACCCAGAGTAGGAGAATCAATCAGCATAGGACGTAGATTTAATGTGAGAGGGAAAGATTTAATAGGAACCCGAGGGACAACGTTTTCAACACAGAGGTCATTGGGTATATGGACCCGAGGAGGTAGTTGAGGCAGGTACTATCACAGCGTTTAAGTTGAGACAGGTGCTGCAGGACTCCATGACTTTAAAATAGACCCCACGAGACAGTCAAAAGGTTGATGTAGAACCGAGAGCATCAGACATTGTGCTTGTATTATTCCATACTGCAAAACTGAGGGATGTTTCAGAGGAAAGATTACATTTGTGTGCTACTTCTTCATTCTTCAAGCAAGTGTGGGGTGGGGGGGGCAAACGTCCGTGATTGGTTGTGAAAATACAGAAGGAGCTTTCATGCTAAATTGAGCATTTTTACGTTATTCCCGGCCTGTGGCACAGATGACAGAGCAACAATCAACCCTTTGCCCCTTCAAGCACTACACTCAAAAGTCATGTTAAAAAAAGCACGTTTGACATGCTAAGAGGTTTTATATTTAATTGAGAAAGACAACAACCATGCACTTCAATGTGTAGGAAGATGCTAATATCTACCAAAGATAGACAAAAAGTGCTGGAGCATCTCTGGAGATACTGCCTGACCCGCTCAGTTACTCCAGCACTTTGTGTCAACCCTGCACGTCAAGTTGTCTAAACTCTGATGAAAGTGTCATCTTCCTGCCCAAAACAAATGATTGTATGAAGCTCTGAGGCATTGATTTGTTAAGGAGCTATAACAAATTCATAATAACCATAATACTTTATTGTGCTATTTGTGAATGAATGCTTTTCCAACTGGGGAAGGCTCTTGTTTTAATATTACTGGGAACGGGACAAATAAAAGGACGTACCTTTAGAATGGAGATGAAGAGGAATTTCTTTAGCCAGAGGGCGGTGAATCTGTGGAATTCATTGCCACAGTCAGCTGTGGAGGCCAAGTCAGTGGGTATTTTTAAAGCAATGCTTGTGAGGTTCTTGAATAGTAAGGGTATCAAAGGTTACAGCCAGAATAGGGTTGACAGGGAAAAATAGATCAACCATGATCGAATGGCGGGGCGACTCGATGGGCCAAATGGTTTAGTTCGTCTCCTATGGTTTTATGGGATTCTTCTTCTGACTGATGTAATCCAAGCCTGGTTGTGCAATGGTGAGCTGAGACTGGATGGTCAGAGAATTTGCTTTTTGACGTTTGAGTCCACCCTGCACAGGAAGTTTCTACCATCTAACTGATTTGAAACTAAACCAGTAAGGACAAACGATGCTCTATCCCTCTCCCTGCACAACTGTGTATCAAGAATGGTGTCTATAATAATACTGTTGTGAGTCAGAAAAGAGAAGCAAACAACTCTGGCAAGGTAAGCAGCTTATAAATTAATCTGGCACAAACATAGGTTATCTCCAACGAGAGCAGCACTTTCTATTAAATGACTGATAATGATTAATAAACTCATGTCTTGCAAATACAATTTACTACAAAATGTGGTAATTAGTTTATGCAAATTTGTACATGTAAAACTATTACAGACGTATCCATTTATATCTATATATAAACTAGCACTGCCATTCAAAGCAGCACAGTGATGCCGCTGATAGAGCTGCTGCCTCTCAGCGCCCAAGACCCAACTTTGATCATGACTTTGGGTGTTGTCTGTGTGGGGTTTGCAAGTTCTCCAATGACCATGTGGGTTTCCTCGAGGTGTTCCGGATTCTTCCCACATCTCAAATAAGTGTGGGTTAACTGGCCTCTGTAAATGGCCCTCTAGTGTGTAGGGAGTGGTTGAGAAAGTAGGATAACATAGAATCAGTATGGAGGGGCAATTAATGTTTCCATGCGGTGTCTCTAAACTGAACTAACCTATCTGCCTATTTGTATGTTATTCGGCCTCTGTAAATGCCCCCCTAGTGTGTAGGGAGTGGATTTAAAAGTGGGACATAGAACTTTCAAATTCTATGGGTGATCAATACTCAGTGTGGACCTGGTAGGCCGACGGGCCTGATTCCATGCTGCATCTTTTAACCTAACTAAGCTATATCACGTTATAAAGTGCTTCTGTTTATTGCAGATTATAGTACAGATACGCCAAATTGTTTTTATCAATAGAACTATTCTGAATCCTTTAGAAAAATACTAAACAATGGTAGCGCAGCAGTAGAGTTAATGCCTTAGAGCGCCAGAGATCCGGGTTCGATCCTTGCCACGTGTGTTTTCTGTGCGGAGTTTGCACGTTCTCCCTGTCACCACATGGGTTTTCTCCAGGTGTTCCGGTTTCCTCCCACGTCCCAAAGACGTGCAGGTTTGCAGGTTAATTTGTTTCTGTAGATTCTCCCTAGTGTAAGATAAAACCAGTGTACTGGTGATCGGGTGGGACAAAGTGTACGGGCTCGGTGGGCCAAAGGGCCCGTTTCACACTGTATTTCTAAACTCAACTAAACAGGAATTATAAAGAGTAAATAACACAAGTCTTAATGAGCTGGTTTATGCACAGGAAGAATTAGTTTAAGCAGGGCTGTCTCAAGGTCACTGTGCTACAAGTGATTAGAATTTTAATACCAAAGTAACAACCAGAAGCCAAGACCAGCTCATTTCTGGAGGATAAATGGCTCATTAATTTTCACTTTATAGTGAGAAAGTACTGTTTGTCTTTTGCTTTTACCCGTCCCAGCTCAAAACAGCAACAGAAACATCTCAGCTCAAAAGAGAATTGTCTTTAGGACATGAACTCAAGTTTTCTCGGTAACTCTCGGCAAAACGCTCCACTTAATTCAGTGCAAACACATAATTCTTTGAGGAAATCCAAAATGCAACTGGAAAAATAAAGGAATTGCCTCGTCCCACAGCAAAGGATTTGCTGACAGTAAAAAAAAACATGGCAAGTGTACAAACTGCTTTTGTTGTCATGGCACCCCTTTCCTGCCTTACTAAATTCCTACATAAACTGATTATTCTCAGGAGGCTTTCAGACCCAAGTCAGTCCACCCACCATCGGCCTCAGCATGCCTGTGATAGATGTCCGCAGCCACCTCCCCCCTCCCCCCCCCTCCCCACCCACCCCCTCCTTGTTCCATTACTCAACGCTCTCCAGAGCCATGTACAAAAAAACAGTTCAGCTATTGTTTCACAATGCTGGAAAATGGCAACCTTCCTCTCCCCCAGCTGTTAAAGGATTTTCTAGTTCTGAGTAGCCTCCATAACGAGACCCCGGTTCATTCTCAAGACGACTGCTTTAGTGCGCGATTCCTGTCAAACGGGCTGAGTTTCTGAGCAAAGCGTAGTATGGTTAAACTTTTAAACCTCCAGAAGTAGCTCCTACCATGTCAAAGGATAGGGCAAAAACTGACCAAAGAGATGACGCAGTCTAATTTTAGGTACCAAAATATGCGCAGGGCAAAGGTGTGTTTTTAATCGCAGAAAACGAATACAAATGTCATTGAGAACTGCTCTGTCAAGATGCGTGACAGTTGGTGAAGTGCATTTTGAATATAAATCAATTGGGATTACAATTACAAATTTTCAGAGGCATTTGGGCAGATAGTTTAGTTTAGCTTAGAGATACAGCACGGAAACAGGCTCTTCGGCCCACCGAGTCCACACCAATCTTTGATCGCTCGTTCCCACTAGTTCTGTTATTCCATTATCTCAGCCACTCCCTACACATGGGGGGTAAATTTACAGTTGCCAATTAACCTACATACGCACCCATCTTTGGGGCGTGGGAGGAAATCTGAGCACCCGGAGGAAACTGGGAGAACGTGCAAACTCCACACAGACAGCACCCAAGGTCAGAATCTAATCCGGATCTCTGGTGCTGTGAGGCAGCAGATCTACCAGCTGCACCACTGTGCTGTCCAAATTTACACATAGGAATGGTTTATAGGCCAAATGCAGGCAAATGGGACTAGCCCACAATGTAAACTTGGTCAGCATTGACTAGGAGGGCTGAATGGCCTGTTTCCGAGCTGCATAGTTCTATGATTCTATGATGTAGAATACCATATTTTAAACTACAAACCTGCACATCTTTGGAATGTGATAGGAAACCGGAGCACCCGGAGAAAACCCACGCAGCCACAGGAAGAAAGTACAAACTCAATACCGACAGCATCCGTAGTAAAGATTGAACCCCAGGTCTCTGATGCTGTAAGGCAGCAACTCTACTGCTGTGCCACTGTGTCGTCATGTTTTTTAAAAATATATATTTTTTAGATGAACCATTGCAGCTCAAATTGCTTCTAAAATTCATTTGCACATGCAAACCAGTCCAACTGGTCAACATAATAAACTGCTATTTTCTTCTTCTTTACATATTAAAAGCGTAATTAACCGTTTCTATGTCATTGATACAATTGAGAAATGGGTAGAAAAATAGTAAAGATATTCAATCCTCCAAGTGCAAGGAACACAGATTTACAATGTTGTATCCCAGCTCATCCTATCCTAAATCCCTCGTGATCGAATCTCCTGGATTAGTCGACTATGACGGTCCTTGTCAAAAGCCATGTCAAAAACCAGATCAGACAACATCGACCAAACTGCCCTCATCCTTTTGGGCACCTCTACAACAAACCTATCAATTTCGTGAGATACAATTTCCCATGCACAAAGCCATACTGTCCAGCCAACCTCATTACTAGATTTTCCAACGTGTTGGAGAGAACTACAGATGCAGGTTAACAACAAAGATAGATACAAAATGCTGGAGTAACTCAGCGGGTCTAGTAGTAGGTATAGTAGGTATGTTACAAAATTTACCTTGAGCAGCGCTGCAGTTCTGACGCTCCCTATGTGCGCGACTTTGGCGCCTTTCAGAGGGGGGCGGGCTTAAAGTGCCGTTTTTCCAGGCAGGGAAAATCGATCAATGTCGGGCGATTTCGTTGCGGAAGAAAAATCGCTCCGACATTTCATCAATGAAGGTATTTTTAAATTACTCTAAATTATTTATTAACTAGAGTAATTTAAAAATCACCTTCAAAAGCCGTGAGCGCTGACAACGGGAAGGATTTTGCGTAGGGGAGAAAAAAAGGTAAATAGTTTATTTTTATATTAAAAGTTGGTTTTTCGGGAGGCTTTAATAATATTTTCATGTTGCGAAATGGGGTCCAAAAAAAATGTATGAACAAACAGTATTTTCCCCCCCGACTTCACCGCTAACCGCAACGTTCCAATCCACCGCATTCCACTAAAACCCACTCGCTAGTTGATTTAAATGGCCATTAATTTACAGGAATCAAACACTAAATTCCTTCCATTTGGCCCAGAAATTCATGAAAATTAGATTTAAAAATTATGTTATATTGTGAATTATTGTGTGAATGTTATTTGGACACTTAGGCAATTAAAAAAAAGTTTATCTTTTCTTAAGAAATGGATAGATGTTTAGATCTACTCATTGAATTTTGTACTTAGCTACAATTAGATAACTGACTAATTATATGCTTTAATTTCAGGTCATCCAAGTAAGATTGTTTCATATTTGTTTCAGAATGCTTCAATCTATAATAACTGAAAATTTCATTGAGTTCTCCTAATTTTTAAGAAAGTTATGGGCTTTTAACTGTTCCAGATCACAGCTTTTGAGTTCAGTCAATTGAAAGGCAATGGGGAACAAGATGCTAATTTCCGAGTATGAAAATGGCCATAACTTTCTTAATACTGAAGATATGAAAGTGAATTAGGTGTCAAATTAAACTTCTTTTTATGCTTTATCTGATGGGATAAATTGCAGACTTGATGTTAAACATCTCAAAATTTTGTAACATTGCTACTAGTAGCATCTCTGGAGAAAAGGAATAGGTGTCATTTTGGGTTGAAACCCTTCTTTGACTCCACAGACCTGAAGAAGGGCCTCAACCTGAAATGTCACATATCCCTTTCCTCCAGAGATGCTGCCTGCCCTGCTGAGTTGCTTCAGCATTTTGTGTCTATCTTTATAAGTATCCTCTGTATTCTCTTTAATGCTGCCACAAAACCTGATCATCTCAATAGGTCAAACCGAGGAGAGAATACTACAATATCTAATCACATTTTACGTTAAATGAAGAACAGAGGATCCATTCAGTGTTGTGAGACCCTCATTAAAAGTTTTCAACTGGAAAAGTCAAATCGCAGGAGACCAGTTATATGCCCCACAACCCTCATCGCTTGGGTAACTATTAATGAAAGGAAAAAAATGTTACATCCACATACTTACATTATATAAAACCACATGGAATTTTGAGCAAATGTAGTGCCTTGGAAAAGATTGTCATAATACAAAGCTGTACACACTGACAGTCTGTGCAGCTTGTGTACTTATCGCTGAAAAGGATACAGGGTGCTGGAATAACTCATCTGGTCAGGCAGCATCTCTGGAGAACATGGAAAGGTGATGTTTCGGGATGCAACCCTCCTTCAGACTGAAGAAGATTTCCAACCTGAAACATCGCCTATCTATGTTCTCCAGAGATGCTGCCTGACCTGCTAAGTTACTCCAGCACTTTGTATCCTTTTTGTAACCCAGCATCTGCAGTTCCTTGTGTCTCCAAACTTACAGCTGCATAGTCTGAAGAGGGGACACATCCCAAAACGCCTATCCATTCACTCCATAGATGCTGCCTGATCCGTTGAGTTATTCCAGCACTTTATGTTTTCCACTCTATCATTAGCTGACCGTGGGACTAGACATAGAAACATAGAAAATAGGTGCAGGAGTAGGCCATTTGGCCCTTCAAGCCTGCACCACCATTCAATATGATCATGGCTGATCATCCAAGTCAGTATCCCTTACCTGCCTTCTCTCTATACCCCCTGATCCCTTTAGCCACAAGGGCCACATCTAACTCCCTCTTAAATATAGCCAATTAACTGGCCTCAACTACCTTCTGTGGCAGAGAATTCCAGAGATTCACCACTCTCTGTGTGAAAAATGTTTTTCTCATCTCGGTCCTAAAAGATTTCCCCCTTATCCTTAAACTGTGACCCATGTCCTGGACTTCCCCAACATCGGGAACAATTTTCCTGCATCAAGCCTGTCCAACCCCTTAAGAATTGTGTAAGTTTCCATAAGATCCCCCCTCAATCTTCTGAATTCTAGCGAGTACAAGCCGAGTCTATCCAGTCTTTCTTCATATGAAAGTCCTGACATCCCAGGAATCAGTCTGGTGAACCTTCTCTGTATTCCCTCTATGGCAAGAATGTCTTTCCTCAGATTTGGAGACCAAAACTGTACGCAATACTGCAGGTGTGGTCTCACCAAGACCCTGTACAACTGCAGTTGACCCTCCCTGCTCCTATACTCAAATCCTTTTGCTATAAATGCAAACATACCATTCACTTTCTCCACTGCCTGCTGCACCTGCATGCCTACCTTCAATGACTGGTGTACCATGACACCCAGGTCTAGTTGCATCTCCCCTTTTCCTAATC
The DNA here is from genome assembly GCA_963514005.1 of Raja brachyura. The sequence goes on from OY740787.1 coordinate 62,998,702, forward strand.
GGCCACCATTCAAATAATAGTCTACTTTCCTGTTTTTGGACAGGATAGACTACTATCCTGTTAGGATAAATAACCTCACATTTATCCACATTATACTGCATCTGCCATGCAGACTAGAGCTTATACCATCTATTTACTTATAAAGCCTCACTATCTGGGAAAATGAGATACACAAGCTAAGCTAAGCTAAGCTTTGGTCTCTCCAATCAATGGCACAATATACTTCATGCCCTTCCATTTATTACAATTAGATTAAAAACAATGTTTTAACAATCAGTTAACAAATATTTCAATTGGTGAAATTTTCACAGTGCTGAATTTGTTGGGAAGAAGAAGAGTTTAAAACTAATCAGCCATTATGGAGGAAATATAATTTCCGAACTGACACATCGGGCCTCTGGTTATGTAGTCAGGTTTAATGGTCTTGGTGTGTTTAGAGATACAGTGTAGAAACAGGCCCTTTGGCATACCGAGTCCTGGCCTACCAGCGATCACCAAGTGTGTAGGATAGGGCTAGAGTATGGGGTGATCGCTGGTTGGCACAGTCTGCTTTACCATTCAATCATGGTTGATCTGTTTTATCTTCTCCACCCCATTCTCCAGCCTTCCCCTCTCAACCTTTGACATCCTTACAAATCAAGTAAGCAATACCCAATGACTTGGCCTCCACTACCGTCTGTGGCAGTGAACTCCACAAATTCACTACCCTCTGGATAAAGAAAGTCCTCCACTTCTAAAGGTAAGTGCTTTTATCCTGAGGTTGTGCCTTCTGTCCTAGACTCTCCTACCACTGGAAACATCCTCCCACATCCACTCCATCTGGGCCTTTCAGTATTCAGTAGGTTTCAATGAGATCCCCGTGTGGAAGATTGCAACCTTCACGTGGTCCGCCCTGTTTCGACTAATGCAATCAACACGACGTGCACAAACAGAAGATCAAATAGAACAAGTTGTCCTACAACTTTAGGCTGTGCACGCCACACAAAAGAAGAAGAAGAATGAGATCCACCCTCATCCTTCTAAACTCCAGCGAGTACAGGCCCAGTGGCATCAAATGCTCCTCATACGTTCCGGGGATCATCCTCCTAAACTTTCTCTGGACCCTTTCCGACGCCAGCACAACCTTCCAAAGAAGAGGATGAGAAAGAAAGGAGAAATGAGAGAGAAAAAAAGTGAAAGTGAAAGAGAGAAAAAAAATAAGAGAAAGACAAGAAAAGAAAGATATGGAGAGAACAAAATTTAGAGGGACAGTGGAAGAGTAATATCAGGATTAACAGAGGAAGGGCAAGCCACGATGAACCAAGACAGCAGAGATAAGAGAGAATTAATTTTGACATGGGTTCAACAAGTACCTACTGGAACCTTTCAGGAGTACGAGAAGAGCCAGTGTGAACTGGGTGAGTTGGCAGAGGTTTGTGCTTTTGTGAAAGAGATAGTGTCTAGGTTCTCTGGAGAATGAACTACAGCTGTTCTTACTGGAATGTGGGAAATGATGACTGAGATAATGTTTAGTTTATCCCAGAAAGATGATACATTTTATTCTGAATTTTTCATGTTCATAAATCATCGGAGCAGAATTAGGCTATTCGGCCCATCAAGTCTATTCCACCATTCGTTCATGGATGATCTATATTTCCCTCTCAATCCGATTCTCCTGCCTTCTCCCCATAACCTTAGACACCCTCAAGGGCCTGTCCCACTTACACAAATGTTTCGGTGAACACCGGCACCTGTCATAGTCGCATCAGGTCGCCGGGAGATTTTCAACAGATAACAGTACGACTCTTTGGGTGGTTACTGACGACCATACAGGCGACATGTCGTGGGTGACGCTGTTTGGTGGTGAGTAGTCACCCAAAGGGTCGTACCTTTTTTTGGTCGCCACTGGATTTTCAACATGTTGAAAATTTTCGGCGACCTGCTGTGTCTATGACAGGAACCGGCAGTCGCCGCAAAAAATCACGTAAGTGGGACAGGCCTTTTACTAATCAAGAATCTGCTAATCTCTGCTAATACCCTATGACTTGGCCTCCATAGGCGACTTTGGCCATGAATTCCATAGATTCATCACCCTCTGGCTAAAGGAATTCCTCCTCATCTCCTTTCTTAAAGGGCCTGTTCCACTTGGGTGTCATTTGCACGTCACGCAGGTGGCGCGCGAGGATTTTGACAATCCCAAAATCGTGGGGCGCCGCGCACTACTGCGCGTCACTGTATAAGCCACCAGGCCTCACCATGCGTCGTGACGCGTAAATGATGTCGTGTAAATGATGTGCAAATGACACACAAGTGGGACAGGCCCTTAAGGTACGTCCTTTTACTCTGAGCCCTCTTGTCCTCATCTCCATATCCACTCTATTCAGGTCTTTCACTATTTGATAAGATTCATTGAGGTCTCCCCCCTCCCTCCTCATGAATTTTATAAAGTTAACTATGTGTGAAGTGAAACAGACCGCATCACAATTGACAAATTCAACCTTTTCCAATATGTTATGCTCTTGGAATTCCTGTAGTAAAGCATCAGAAATGCGATTCTGTTTGGATTTCCTCCTTTGGGCTTTTGGATCTTTCCTTCGTCTCCCGTGAAACCGAATGCTTGCCATACCTAAAGATTTAAGTTTCAGGCCACTGAAACTATTTGTTTTCACATGACATTGATCAATGTGGCGTTGTCATCTTTTGGGCAGTGAGCCAGCCTCCCAAGAGCGAGAATGAGCACAAGGAACTGCCCACATAGAGATGTATAGAGTGGAAACAGGCCCTCTGGTCCAACTTGCCCACACGGTGGCCACAACATGTCCCCTCTACACTAGTCACCTGCCTGCATTTGGCACACGTCCGTCTAAACCTGTAGGCTTGATGGGCTGAATGGTCTAATTCTGCTCCTAGAATTTATGAACTTGTAAATGTTTTTCCTATACCTGACTCATCCTTCTGGCAGCTCAGTCCACGCACCACCAACTGTATGAAAAAGGTGGCCCTCGGGTTCACATTAAGCTCATGACCTCTGGTTCTTGATTCCTCTCCCACAAGAGAGAACATTCTGTGCATTCACATCTTATACATGACACTATCTCATGATTTTATACACCTTTAAGATCACCCCTCAGCCTCCCGCGTTGCAGGGAATAAAGTCCAAGCCTGTCCAACCTCTCCCCATAGCTCATCATTCCTCTCTGCACCCAGCTTATTGGCATCTTTCCCGTAGCAGGGTGACCAAAACTGAATTCAATACACCACATGCGGTCTCACCAAGTGACTTGGCCGTCTGTAACATTATATCCCAATTTCTGCACTCAATTCCCTAGCTAATGAAAGCCGGTGATCGGGCTTTGCTGGCTTTATCTTGCACTAAATGTTATCCCCTTACCATGTATCTATACACTGTATATGGCTCGATTGTTACACCTCACGCTGCCTCGGCAAGGCCAGCAGCATAATCAAGGATGATTCGCATCCTGGCTACCTCCCTCTTCTCCCCTCTCCCATCGGGCGAAAGGTATAGAAGTGTGAGAACGCATACCACCACATTCAGGGACAGTTTCTTCCCAGCTGTTAACAGGCAACTGAATCATCCTCGCACAACCAGGGAGCAGTACCACCGGGTGGCGCCTGCAATGGCCGCCTCGCCAACAGTCTGTCTCGTCCCTTCCTTCTTTGGTGTTTTTTAGTATGTGTTAAATGTATGTTTTAGTGTACTTTAGCTTGTTTTATGTGGGTGGTGCGGGGGTTGGGGGAAACCTTTTTTAATCTCTTACCTCGACGGAGATGCAATTTTTTTCCGTATCATATCTCCATCCGCACTGCGGAATTAACATCGTGGAGCTGGCGATCCCTGTCGGGGATCGACCTTGGAGCTCCAACCGCGGGAGCCTCATCAAGGAGCTCGTAACATCAAGGAGCTTGTGGTCCCTGGTTAGGGACCGACATCGGGAGCTCTTGGACGCAGGAGCTTAGACCGCTGACGTGGGGGCTTCGATCACCCCGGTGCGGGGGCTTCAATCGCCCCGACTGCGGATGGTTGGACTGCCCCGACAGCGGGAGAATAAAGAGGAAGAAGATTAGACTTTATTGCCTTCCATCACAGTGAGGAATGTGGGGTGCCGCTGTGGTGGATGTTTATGTTAACTTATGCAGTTGTGTGTCTTGTTGCTTTTTTTAGTATGGCTGCATGGTAATTCGAGTTGCACTGTACCTTAACTGGTACAGTGACAATAAACTGACCTTTGAACCTTTGAACTACTAGCCTCGGACTATCCTTGATCAGACTTTGCTGGCTTTACCTTGCACTAAACATTATTCCCTTGCCATGTATCTATACACTGTAAATAGCTCTACTGTAATCATGCATTGTCTTTCTGCTAACTGGTTAGCACACAACAAAAGCTTTTCACTCTCCCTCGGTACACGTGACAATAAACTGAACTGAAACTGGATTGAACCCTGGTCTCTGGAGCTGTTAAGGGGCTATCCCACTGCGGGGACCTAATCCGCAAGTTCAGAAGAGTTTGCCCTCGACTCATGGTCGACACGAGGTCCTTGGTGGTCTTTGTAACTCTCCTTCATGCTTGAGAGTAGTCCCCATGTAATCGAGGCCTCAGTTCGGCCGCAGCGTGGTTTTCAACATGCTGAAAAATGCCCGCTAGTAAAAAAAGGTCGCCATTGAAAACATCTTTTTTTTTTACTCGTAGGTTTAGTCGAAGTAGGTCGTAGTAGGTCGGCATGTTATTCGTAGGTAATCTAGGGTAGTCGAAGGTAATTGAAGAAAGTCGAAGGTAGTTGTAGATAGTCTTCAACACAGTCAAAAGGAGGTCGAAGGAAATCAAAGGAGGTCGTCCTCACTCTCCACTATTCGGTGTCCAATTTTCCCGAAGCTAGTCAAAGCTAGTCTTCAACATAGTCGCAGGAGGTCAAAGGAGGTCTTCTACATACATGACACTTTTCCAAACTCTCCTAAATTCTTCTAAACTCGCCAATTAAGTCGCTGCAGTGGGACAGCCCCTTGAGGCAACATTTCTGCCACTGTGCCACAGTGCCATCCTTAGGTATGTTCCCGATGTTGGGGGAGTCCAGAACCAAGGGTCACAGTTTAAGAATAAGGGGTAGGCCATTTAGGACTGAGATGAGGAAAAACTTTTTCACCCAGAGAGTTGTAAATCTGTGGAATTCTCTGCTACAGAAGGCAGTGGAGGCCAATTCATTGGATGTTTTCAAGAGAGAGTTAGATTTAGCTCTTTGGGCTAAAGGAATCAAGGTATATAGAGAAAAAGCAGGAATGGGGATGTACTGATTTGATGATCAGCCAAGATCATATTGAAGGGCGGTGCTGGCTCGAAGGGCCGAATGGCCTACTCCTGTACTTATTTTTCTATGTTTCTACATCTCAACAAAGAGAAGCTAGCAGGACCAGAGACCAAAGGCAGAGTTGCCCAGCTACATTTATAGACCATTAATTAGACCACTGTGGAAGACCTACTGTAATGAGGCCACACCATCTGAAAGAATCACAATGCTATCAGAGCAATGGGTTTTCAATTACTGAAAGTCGTTGCTTCTAGGCCTTTGAGTCATTCACAATTAATCCGTTAATGTTCCCAAATGAGCCAGGTGCCTTGCAGCTGAGCAAGGGATTAACAGATTACTCACAGACTTCCAGTTTGCAAGGTTCGTTTGCAATGTCACAGGCAACATACAGATTGAGATCTTACACTAGCAAACAAAACCTTCAAAAAAATACCGAGATATATACTGTTAAAATCATGAGTTTCTTTTCTCCAACTAGATATTTAGCATATACAACAAAATTTGCACGGAACTGCAGATGCTGGTGTACAAACAAAAAGTACTGGAGTAACTCAGTGGGTCAGGCAGCATCTCTGGAGAACATGGATAGGTAATGTTTCAGGTTGGGGGCCTTCTTTGAATGTCTATTGTTCATATATGACTTTAGAGATACAGCGTGGAAACGGGTCCTTCAGTTTACCGAGTCCAGGCCAACCAGCAATCACCCTGTGCACCAGCACAACGCTACACACTAGGGACAAGGTACAATTTTACTGAGGCCAAGTAACTTTCAAACTTGTACACGTTTGGAATGTGGGAGGAAACCGGAGCACCCAGAGGAAACCCACGTGGTCACAGGTAGAACATACATACTCCGCACAGACAGCACCTGTAGTCAGGATTGAACACGGGTCTCTGGTACTGTAAGGGAGCAACTCTACCGCTGGCTACTGTGCTGCCCAATGCTACTGGTTATTCATCTATATTTTCAAGTCACTTCCATGGGGTCAAGGAAAGAGCGTTCATGGCGCGACCCTATTTCCACCATCTCGCACAAGCACAAGAAGCCATTGTATGCAGATGCCGAGAAGTGTGTTCATCTCTGGCTGAACAATCTCTCATCTTGTGATGTGGACTCGATAAGAAGTCGTCACTTCCATTACAAGACCACCATATGGTACGTTTGATACATTGGATCCATTCACTATAAGAATCGAATTGTTTCATATGCAATTCATATACAGGATCAAACCCGGGTAAGGCAGCAACTCTACTGCTGCGCCACTGTGCCGCCCCTATCAAAATCAACGATCGCCTATACGCACCAAGCAAAATCTTAAAGACGTGTTCATTTTATATTTTCTGAAAAAAAGTTCTTATTAATGTCAATGGATCAGATAAACAACATCTAAATAGATTTCAAAAGCAAACTCAATGGTGTCAATTCCCTGGGACAAATACCTATCCGGTTGCCGATTTCCTTAGAAATCCCACAATAACTAGGTGTGCAGTGGGAGGCACTGTATATTTAATAAGTTTACAAAACTCTGTGGTCACAAAGCAAACATCCTAGAACTCATTATAACTCAGCAATAATCCTTTAAGTAGCTGCTGGGAATACAAGAGAGTGATCAGATAAACAAATTAATAGAATCATGTTCTTGCCACCAAAAACATATTTTTATCCATAATGTAAGGCCATGTGCTCAATGATTATTAATAGATATTATGATCAATCTACTCATATGGATCAATGCATTATTGATAGCATTTGATTCATAGATACCTATTATGTAAAAAAGTTGCCCCTCGGGTTCCTGCTAAATATTTCCTCCTTTACCTTAAACCTGTCCTCAGGTTCTCGACTCCCCTACTCTGGGTAAAAGACTGTACATTTACCGTATTTCCCGGCAATGAAGACGCACCCCCATTTTGAGTTGCTAAATTTTGAAAAAAGGCTAGTGGGACAGGATCAAGGGTTTGGTTTAGTCCTAGGGTCAGCAACCTTTTTTGCGTAGGAGCCAGGACCCATGTTTGTGAGCGGATGGCGGGCCATATCTATCGCCATAGTTAATAAATGGAGGTAATAATACATACTAAGTTAGTAATAATACATACTAATAATACATAAATTACTTATAATACATAGTTTTCATGTGTTTTTCAATTTGTTTTCTGCAGTTTCCAGATCGCCTGTGTGCCCTGGAACTAACTGCAGTTTCCAGATCGCTTGTGTGCCCCAGGACTAACCGCAGTTCCCAGGTCGCCTGTGTGCCCCGGAACTAACTGCAGTTCCCAGGTCACCTGCAAGCCCCGGGACTGGCTGCAGTTCCCAAGTCGCTGCGAGCCCTGGGACTAACTGCAGTTCCGTTGTCCGGTCCAAGCGGCCGCTCGCAGCCACCTGAGCTACTGAACGAGTTGTTGGCATGATCCCCGACCCCCTCCTTCTCAACGCTCCTGTCGTCCCCGCAACTGTACCCCTGGCGGCCCAGCCGTGCTGACCCGGGCCAGACTCCCAACACTCTGTGGAAGGAACTCCCCCCAAGCAGCAGTGATGTCCTTTTACAGCCGCTGTAGTGAGGGATAGGCAAGTCTATCTTTCTTGGCTAACAATCTAACCTTCGGCCTCCAAGATGCAGGTAAATTTTCGGGCCTTATTTTAAGGTAAAAAATAGTGTCTTCATTGCCAGAAAATATGATTCCTTTTGATATTAAAATACAAGCACCATTATCCGACTCCTCCATTCTCCATGTCAGAATAAACATTCTAGCGCAATTTAATTGGAATGACGAGGCCAAGTATGTTTGGATCCACACCACTCAATCTTTTGCTGATACATTCAACAAGTGGCACAGTGGTACAGCAGTCAGGCTGCTGCCTCACAGCGCCAGAGACCTGGGTTCTCTGACTATGGCTGCTGATTGTACGGAGTTTGTACCTTCCCCCCCGTGGGTTTTCTCCGGGTGCTCCGGTTTCCTTCCACACTCCAAAGACGTACAGGTTTGAAGGTTAATTGGCTTTGTTAAAAAGGTAAATTGTCTCTTGTGTGCGTAGGATAGTGCTAGTGTACGGGGAGATCGCTGGTTGGCGCGTACCTGGCGGGCCGAAGGTCCTGTTTCCACACTATATCTCAGTCCAAAGTCTAAAGTCTAAAACCATTATAACCACATCCGTTAATGAGCTAGAACATGTGTCAGTTGTGAAACTATAATTTCCTGTATCAAAGATAGACACAAAATGCTGGTGCAATTCAGCAGGACAGGCAGCATCTCTGGATAGAAGGAATGGGTGACGTTTCTGGTCAAGACCCTCTTAGGACAGAAACGTCACCCATTCCTTCTATCCAGAGATACTGCCTGTCCCGCTGAGTTACTCCAGCATTGTGTCTATCTTCGGTTTAAACTACAATACAATAATACTTTACTTCATTAGCAATGTATGTTTTGCAACATACGAGGGATTTTGTATGTTCCTAATATGTTGCATCTGCAGTTCCTTCCTACAATAAATGTCTATATCATATCAGTCACACCAGCACATACAACCAATCTCATAAAACTAGCAGCAGAAATGATGTAACTAATGCTCATAAATACAATCAGTTAGCTGCTTGCATGTCTTTATCATGCATCCCATGTCTTTTCTAGCTCAGTACATTCCTAACTGTCTAATGACCACAGCCGTGCAGCAAGTTATCCAGTATCTCAATTAACAGTTAAATACCAAAACCCATGAGTGCAATTGAAGATGTGACTAATCCCTTAATGTTTGCAGTTGATTTCATTTCCCCAGTTAGTTCACACAAAAGGAATAAACATGCCTGGGAGCAAGATAGGAATTGTGCAATTGAGGTAGTTCAAATATTTAAATCACGAAATACAACACACAAGATTACTATTGCCTGAAGTGAGTAACATAATGGGTCAGGCCGCATTTCTGGAGAACATGGGTAGGTGACGTTTCAGATCGGGACCCTTCTTCAGACTTCTCCCAACAGATACGTCACCTTTCCACGTTCTCCAGAGATGCTGCTTGATCCACTGAGTTACTCCAGCACTTTGTGTCCTTTTATGTAAACCAGCATCCGTAGTTCTATCAAAATGTATATGGGTTGGTTATTAAGTTTGGAGATAACACAAATGTCGGTGGAGTTGCGGTCGGGAAGAAAGCTATCAAAGGATGCAGCAGGGTACATATCAGTTATAGATATCTGCAAAAAACGGCAGATGTGTGTTTGTTCTGGGCAAACGTGTGATGCTGCACTTTGCATGGTCAAATATATGGGGAAAGTATACAGTTAATGGCAGAACTCTCTAGCGCATTGGTGCACAAAGTATTGGATCTTGCGGGCCAAGTTCATAGCTTCCTGAAAGTAGGAAAACAAGTGGATGGCATGGTATAGGCGGCATATGGTATGCTTGCCTTCATCGGTCGGGGCATTGAGTATAAGAGTCAGCTTGTACTCAATGACCCTTTAAAAAACTTTGGTTCGGCCACATTAGGAGTGTTATAGAAACATAGAAACATAGAAATTAGGTGCAGGAGTAGGCCATTCGGCCCTTCGAGCCTGCACCGCCATTCAATATGATCATGGCTGATCATCCAACAGTATCCCGTACCTGCCTTCTCTCCATACCCTCTGATCCCCTTAGCCACAAGGGCCACATCTAACTCCCTCTTAAATATAGCCAATGAACTGGCCTCAACTACCCTCTGTGGCAAAAAGTTCCAGAGACCCACCACTGTCTGTGTGAAAAAAGTCCTTTTCATCTCGGTCCTAAAGGATTTCCCCCTTATCCTAAAGCTGTGACCCCTTGTCCTGGACCTCCCCAACATCGGGAACAATCTTCCTGCATCTAGCCTGTCCAACCCCTTAGAATTTTGTAAGTTTCTATAAGATCCCCTCTCAATCTCCTAAATTCTAGCGAGTATAAACCGAGTCTATGCAGTCTTTCTTCATAAGACAGTCCTGACATCCCAGGAATCAGTCTGGTGAACCTTCTCTGCACTCCCTCTATGGCAATAATGTCCTTCCTCAGATTTGGAGACCAGAACTGTACGCAATACTCCAGGTGTGGTCTCACCAAGACCCTATACAACTGAAGTAGAACCTCCCTGCTCCTATAATCAAATCCTTTTGCTATGAAAGCTAACATACCATTCGCTTTCTTCACTGCCTGCTGCACCAGCATGCCTACTTTCAATGACTGGTGTACGATGACACCCAGGTCGCGCTGCATCTCCCCTTTTCCTAATCGGCCACCATTTAGATAATAGTCTGCTTTCCTATTTTTGCCACCAAAGTGGATAACCTCACATTTATCCACATTATACTGCATCTGCCAAACATTTGCCCACTCACCCAGCCTATCCAAGTCACCTTGCAGTCTCCTAGCATCCTCCTCACAGCTAACACTGCCCCCCAGCTTAGTGTCATCCGCAAACTTGGAGATGTTGCCTTCAATTCCCTCATCCAGATCATTAATGTATATTGTAAATAGCTGGGGTCCCAGCACTGAGCCTTGCGGTACCCCACTAGTCACTGTGTTCTGTTAGTTCTGGTCACCCCAATACAAGAATGACGTGCTGACTTTGGAGAGGGTGCAGAAGAACAAGATCCTGCCTGGATTGGAGGGCATTTGCTATGACAGGAGGCTGAACAAATTTGGATCGTTTTCTCTGGAGCATCGGAGGCCGAGTGAAGTTATACCTGATAAAAGTTATATAAAATTATGAAAGGTACAGAGATAGGGGAGACAGTCAGAACCTTTTTCCCCCAGGGTCAACATTTCAAAGACTAGATGACATACCTATAAAATAATGAGAAAGTTTAAAGGGGGTTGCGAGGCAAGTTTTCTTTTTACACACAGGGAATTTATGAGTGGTGGGTGCCTGGAACGCGCTGCCAGTGGTGGCAGTGGCGGTAGATTAGACAGTGACATTTAATGAATGAATGAATGATAGATACTTCTTATTGCATGCAACGTGTACATATTCAAGTATGCAAAGAGTTGTCACTTATAGGATGCTGACAAAGTCACAAGCTGTTCAATGTAGTCACAATGGTCTCTCTTCGTTCTCTTGGCGCCCTGCCTCGCCGGGTCCCTCATTGTGTTCCCAGCGGTTCCCCCAACGCCGGGTCTCTCTTCGTTCTCTAGGCGGCACGTCCTCAACCGACCTCCAACAGTTTTGGAGGGTTTTGGATGGGACGTGGATATGCAAGGAATGGATCACATGCAGGCAGAAGGCATTAGTTAATAGGGTATAATGTTCGACAAAGCCTGTTCCTTTACTGTACTTGTTCTAAGTTCTAACCCCCTAAACTGACGCAGTTAAGATCCAACCACATTGCTGGATGTGGAGTCTCATAAAGGCCAGAAAGGGTGGGAATGACAATTTAATTCCTCCAAAAAAATACAGATAGGGCTTTTACGATGAAATAGTAGTTTTATAGTTCTCATTAAACTTTCTAAACTCTCAACTCGCTAAATAATTTAGGATTTAGAAAAAGGAGGCAGAACAGTGGTGCAGCGGTAGAGTTGCTGCATTTCAGCGCCAGCGACCTGGGTTCAATCCTGACCACGGGTACTGTGTGTACAGTTTGTAGTTCTCCCTGTGACCGCGGGGTTTTCTCCAGGTGCTCCGCTTTCCTCCCGCACTCCACAGACGTGCAAGTTCGTAGGTTTAATTGGCTTTGGTATAATTGTAAATTGTCCCTAGTGTGTAGGATAGTGCTAGTGTACGGGGTGATCACAGGTCAGCGTGGTCTCGGTGGGCCAAGGAACTGTTTCTTCCAAAGGCTAAAGTCTAACTGTAAATTGCTAAAATTAGCTTTTATAATCTAAGATGGTGAATTAAACGTTCTCAGCTGCCTTAGCGGGATGTGAATTTGTGTCTCTAGCTTTAGAAACTCAATAGTGAGGTGGAATACAAGGCAGAAGACACGCAAACAGCAACAGGGCTCACTTAGTTTAGTTTAGTTTACGGTCACCTGACCATGCTCATGTCACTCCTGCCATCCAGGATTATGGTACAGGAGTCTGAGAACATCAGATACAAGAATAGCGTCTTTCCAACAACAATCAGGCTCTTGAACACTGCACAACACTAACCTCAACTAGGGATTGTCTTTGGTTGTACTAAGGGCTTTGGGTTTTTTTGGCACTAGTATTGGAGTTATTTAATTTTTGTTTATCAAATATTATCAGTGTGCACTGTATTTGCAGGCCTATTACGCTGTTGCATGTAAGCGCGCACCACCAGACTCAGGAACAGCTTTGTCCCTTCTGAAATCTGGTTTCTGAATTGTCCTTCCATAAGCTAGGACACTGTCCGATTCAACTCTACCCCATATTGGACATTGGACTTTGTCTCTGGAACTGATGCGCTACAATGCTGAGAATGATATTCTGCACTCTGTATCTTCCCTTTTGCTCTACCTATTGTAGTTGAGATTGACAATTGTGTTTAGGTATGGTGTATCTGATTTGAATGGACAGCATGCAAAACAAAGCTTTCCACTGTACCTCGGTACACGTGACAAAAAAAACCTAAACCTAAAACCTAAACATGTTGGGCACAGCCCCACAAACTAAAATATGGGCAGTACCGGCAAACACCACAAGCTAAGCGGGCTAATTGGCTTGGTAAAACTGTAAATCGTCCCTAATGTGTGTAGGATATGTTAGTGTGCAGGGTGATCCCTGGATTCGGTGGGCCTAAGGGCCCGTTTCCACGCTGTATCTCTGCACAAAACTAAACTAAAATATTGTCCCTATCAGCAAACCCCACTAATAAAATAAAATGAATACAAATCACATCGGAAATGGGAGGAAAGCTGGGCTAAGTGTGTTGGAGATGGAAATCGGCTTAAGAACACCAGCAAATGCAAAATATTTTGAGTGGCTTCCTTCGGTACCTCATCATCCTATCATTTCTGATTGATCGAGATGGCAAATTTCTCAGCAGAACAGAACCATTAACTCAACAATGTCAATTATAAATGACATTGATTTAAAACACTATACATCTACCGTGTTAAGAGAAGAATGAGGAGATAAATGGCTTTAGATTCTAAAAACATTTTACTTCAAATGGGAATCCAGTTTTCTACAATGGGAAGTTACATTCATCTATTTGTTCATAGATCACAAGTACACAACTGTGTTACCACAAAATTGATGCACCAGTTCTACAAATGTTGCAGTGGCAAGTCCAGATCCAACATTGACCACAAGCACAGGGAAGTTATAAAATGCCAAAATAAATATCTTATGGCAGCATACAACCCAACAGTATGAACGTTGAATTATCTAATTTTAGGTAGCCCCCTCCCTTCCCTGTGTCCCAACTGGATGTGCACCATTTCCCCACCATTCTGCCCCCTTTCACTCCCTCTCCCCATCCACCTATATCCCTTCCTCTGGGCTCACAATTCATGTCTCTTCCCACCTTATCTCACAGCATTTAGTCTCCTTTTCATCTCTGGCCTTTGTCCACCCATCTACCAATCAACCCTCTTCACCTGCATCCACCTATCACTTACTAGCTTTGGCCCATCCCCACCTGGTTTCCAGCTTTCACCCCCCCCCCCCCCACTGAGTCTGAAGAAGGCTCCCGACCTGAAACAATGCCATCCATGTCCTCCAGATTCTGCCTGACCCGTTGAGTTACTCCAGCACTTTCTGTGTTTTGCTAAAGATTCCAGCATCTTTTTTAGTTTAATTTGGAGATACGGTGTGGAAAAAGGCCCTTCGGCCTATCAAGTCCATGCCGACCAACACTAGTTCTATCCTACACACTAGGTACAATTTACAGAAGCCAATTAATCTACAAACCTGCCTGCCTTTGGAGAGTAAGAGGAAGCTGGAGCACCCAAAGAAAACACACACGGTCACAGTGAGAACGTGCAAACTCTGCACGGCCAGCATCCGAGGACAGGATCAAAAGAGGGTCGCTGACGCAGTTGTTTACAACAAAATTATTTTCTTTCGCCCCCCCCCCCCCCACACCAGGATTTATTTTAATAAATAGCTGTCATTTGGGTCGGACGTGTCTGCTTTTTAGAAAAAAAAGTGATGACAAGGAAATCCTGCGTTTTCATCACAGTAAAAGTTCAGCCCGGGGTAAAATATTCTTTCCAACAGTAACCTGACAAGAGAGGCAACGGGAAAACCTGCTGGTATTTTGTACAAGCAGCGAGTGTACAGCTGTGCCAATGAAATAAGACTGGGTTTAACATCCCAATTATTGTTGCACTAACTAATGTAATTCCAACACAATTTGCAACTACAGGGAAAATTATAGAACACCTAAAATAGGGGCAGCACTGTGGTGCATGGTAGAGTTGCTGCCTCACAGCACCAGAGACCCGGATTTGATCCTGACTACGGGTGCTATTTGTATGGAGTTTGTACGTTCTCCCTGTGACATGCATCGGTTTTCTCCCGTTTCCTCCCACACTCCAAAGGCGTACAGGTTTTTTAGGTTAATTGCCTTGGTAAAATTGTAAAATGTCCCTAATGTGTTTAGGATGGTGCTAGTGCACAGGGTGATCGCTGGTTTGCACGGACTCGGTGGGCCGAAGAGCTTGTTTCCGTGCTGTATCTCTAAACTAAACGAGTGTCATTTACACTTGGAAGATAGGCTAGAAGTACAAAATCTGAAAGACATTTCTATTTATAGACTTCCATGCTCAATTCAGTAATGGTAATGCCATTTTTGTTTCCACACTGCGGAAGTACGGTGTTGACTTAGTTTCTAAAGAAACCTTAGACAGGAATTTGAGTTCAACATCTCAGCACAGTGAACTCAGGATTGTTCTCGTCTCCCAAGGGAAATGGTTGACAAGCCAGCAGGAAGACCATCAATAAACAGATAAAAAGGCAGTGGTTGGAAAAGGTCACGTTCGATATATCAATGGCAGACATCACGGGGAAAAGAAACTCAGATTTTTTTGCTGCATTCATTTATGATTTAATTTAGACTTTAGCATTTAGAGATGCAGCATGGGAACAGGCCCTTTGGTCCACTGAGTCCGCGCTGACCAGTGATCACCCCGTACACTAATCCTATCCTACATGCAAAGGACAATTTACAGTTTTACTGGACAATTAACCCACAAACCTCTGCTTATTTTTAGTGAGGGAGGAAACACATCCAGACAGAGGAGATTGGTTTAACTTGGCATCGTGTACGGCATGGAGATTGTGGGCCGAATGGCCTGTTCCTGTGGCTGTACAGTTCCATGTTAAATCTTTTTCCATGCACTTAAATAGGAAATAACATCCAATTGTACTCTGAATGGAAATTTAAAAAATGTACATGGATGCTCCAATATTTTACTCTTAGCAGGAGAAGGAATATTTTTGTAAACTAATTCCTGCAAGAAAAGAAAATGTCAGTAATGACCCCCCTGAAGCAAAGATCAGCCCATCGTAAGCAGCTGCCTCTGATGGGTTGCTTGTGTTCCCCTCATTTAGCGATTGCAGGGTGGTTTTTATCTTTGTATTGCTGCAGGTTACACGGTCCGATGAACAGCCCAGCACACCACTTTAATCGCCTCATTATTTCTGCTTCACCTGCCGGCAGTGAGGGAACACAAGAGTAGTTGCTGCCACTGACGACCCCAGCATTACAAGGGGAGGGAGGGAGGGAGGGAGGGAGGGAGGGAGGGAGGGAGGGAGGGAGGGAGGGAGGGAGGGAGGGAGGGAGGGAGGGAGGGAGGGGGGGGGGGGTGTTTGCACTCTGAGGGAATGACCTGTGTCACAACTCTTGAGAGTCACTTCCGCTCAAGTGTCAAGTGGTAAGGAAGGAACTGCAGATGCTGGTTTATATCAAAGAGAGACACAAAACGCTGGCATAACTCAGGCTGCAGCCCTGGAGAAAAGGAATAGGTGTCGTTTCGGGTCAAACATTAACATTGACCATAATAAAGTGCTTTGAAAGGTTGGTGAAGGCCCCCATCACCGCCTATCTCCCGAACAATCTAGAACCTATATAATTTGCGTACAGGGAAAATAGGTCTACGGAGGTCCAATGCGAAACGTCACCTACTCCATTTCTCCAGAGGCTGCCTGACCCACTGAGTTACTCCAACACTTCGTGTCTATAGTCAAGAGTGCTTTATTGTTATATGTCCCACAACGGAACAATGAAATTCTTACTTGCAGCAGCACAACAGATATGTAAACGTGTGTAGGAAGCAACTGCAGATACTGGTATAAAATCATGAGAGGAATAGATAGGGTGAATGCACAGTCTCTTGCCCAGAGTCGGGGAATCAAGTACCACAGGACATAGGTTTAAGGTGAGGGTGGGAAAGATTTAATAGGAACCCGAGGAGTACTTTATTTATACATAGGATGGTGGGTGTATGGAACGAGTTGCCCGAGGAGGTAGTTGGACTATCACAACGTTTAACTAGCAATTAGGCAGGTACATGGAAAGGATAGGTTTAGAGGGTATTGGGCCAACGCAGGCAGGTGGGACTTGTGTAGATGGGTCATGTTGGTACTTGTGGACAAGTTGAGCCGAAGGGCCTGTTTCCACTGCATGACTCTATGACTTTACGACTGTAGTCATAGGCACAAAGTTGAATTAAGGATTAGTCACCTGTAAGATCATTCCAGTTTCACAGAGTGCCGGGGATCAGGGGCAACACAATGCTTCAATGGTACTTTATTGTCACAAGTACCTAGGTCCAATGAAACTCTTGTTTTGCCTACAGTTCAATACAATTCTTACTGTACATAAACACAGTCATACTTAAATACGAGAGAGTCAGAATAGTACCATTGTACTGAGGCAGTACATCATCTTGTGTCATAGTCATACAGCATGGAAACAAGCCCTCGTCCTAACTTGCCCATGCCAATCAGGATTCCCCATCTACGCTATGAGGTTGAGATGGAAAGATAGATCAGCCTTGATTGAATGGCGGAGTAGACTTCAATAGACGAATGACCTAATTCTGCATTTGAACTATGAACACTATTCCTACCTGCCTGTGTTTGATCCATATCCCTCTAAGTCTTTCCTATCCATGTACCTGTCCAAATGTATTTTAAATGTTGTTATTGTACCTGCCCCAACTGCCTCCTCTGGCAGCTCGTTCCATACACCCAACATCTTCTGCGTGAAAAAGTTGCTCCTCAGCTTCCTATTAAATCTTAACCTTCTCACTTTAAACCCATGTCCTCTGGTTCTTGATTTCCTTACCCTGGACAAAAGACCGTGAATGTTCAGTCTACTCCCCTCGTGAAACACTTCTCTAACAAAAAAATGTAAAAAACTGTTAAAAAATGTAAAAGAATTAAAATTAAAATAAGAAAAAAAATAAGGGAGGGCACATTGGTGCAGCGGTAAAGTTGCTATCTCTACAGCACCAGTGACCCGGGTTAGATTCTGTCAACGGGTGCTGTCTGCATGGTGTTTCTACGTTCTGGCCGTGACAGAGTGGGTTTTCTCCGGGTTCTCCGGTTTCCTCCTATACTCCAAAGACGTGCAGGCTTCTTCTTCTGTCGTATGTCTTTTAGACCTGCAGCTCCATTGAGGCGAGCCAGGCTAATTGGCTTTGGTAAGTTGTAAAATTATTCCTAATGCGTATGGGGTTGATTGCTGGACAACGTGGACTCGGTGGGCCAAAAGACCTATTTCCACGCTGTAACTCTAAAATCTAGTATCTTTGAGATCACCACCCAGCTTCCTGAGATCCAGGGGATAAAATCCTAGCCTGCCCAAACTCTCCCCTGTAGCTCAGACCCTTGAGTTCAGGCAACATCCTCAACAATCCTTACCAACTTACCATCTTAATGACATCCTTCACGTTTCAACACTTAACCTTGTAAGCAGCTTTGCTTTTTCTGCGTCATCAGGAGGCTTTGAAGCACAGCGGGCTGCTATGTGGTAGGTGTTGCCTCTGCATCTCCACCCCATGGGAACTCACCAATAACTGCCTGGAGAGAAGTCATCTGTCTCTCTACAATAGGGAGAGTTAGAATTGGCTGAAGAAGTTGGCGGCACAGTGGCGTAGCAGTAGAGCTGCTGCTTCACAGCGTGAGGCACTTGTACTGTATCTGAGATGTTCATCTAAGATGTATCTAAATGCTACTTGTATCGTTATACTTGTACTGAACTATATACAAAAATAAATTTCACTGTACCTCAAAACATGTGACAAATAATGTATCATACCATGCCCGGGTTCGATCCCGACTACAGATGCTGTCTGTATGGAGCAAAAATTATAAATTGTCCCTAGGGTGTAGGATAGAGCTAGTGTACGGGGTGAACATGGTCAGCATGGACTCAATGGGCCAAAGGGCCTATTTCAGGGCTGTATCTCTAAAAGTAAACTATAAGTAAAAAGGTATTTTAAGAGTGTATTTTTCATCCTTTATATCACCAGATTTTTCTCCTCCAGGGGCGAGCAGCAAAACTATAATGAAGTAAAGAGTTTAGCCAGGATGTGAGGCAGACTTGTTTGTCCAGCTGCTGTTTCCATCCCATCTGTCTGGTACGTAGCTAATAAGCTGCCTTGGATCGCACTTTCATAGCAGAATTGTGTGGTATCCCTTAATAGTGATCATTGGGAGAGTTGAATAATATCCCTGACTATCATCATAACATGTTTAACTTGGTTTAGTTTAGTTTAGAGATACTGTGAGGAAACAGGCCCTCCGGCCCACCTAGATCGCGCCAACCATCGATCACCTGTGCACTAACTCTATCCTACACACTAGGGACAATTTACAGAAGCCTATTAATCTACAAACCTGCATGTCGTTGGAATGTGGGAGGAAAACAGAGCACCCAGAGAAAACCCACACAGTCACGGGGAGAAGGTACAAACGCCGCACAGACAGCAACCCTAGTCAGGATGGAAACCGAGTCTGTGGCGCTGTGAGGCAGCAGCTCTACCGTTGCGACACTTTGGATGGAGTATTGTCAGCTAATAATTCTAAGAATTAAACATCTTTGTTTTCCTTTCCTCAATTAAATGAAGGAAGAAGAGATTAGGATAAAATTGTGAAAATTATTGCCGTTGGTTCGGGTGAGGTTTATTTACCAAATGCGTACATAATCCGGACTTTTAGGAAAATAACCAACAATTTGTTGATGACACCAAATGGTAGATAAGCCAAACATGTCAAATGCAACAATAGACTGCAGGAATACATTAACTGCCAATTGTCAGAGATAAGCAGGTGCCAGCTGCCTGCTCTGCTAACAGATAAGTCCATTTTAAAGTCGGCGGTCATTGTACAAAGTGGTGGTCAAAACAAAATCCACCACAAATTAAAAGAATTGTTACGAGAGGAAAACAAATCTTTACATGGGGCATGGTTATCTTATTGAAACAAGTTTGTAATTCTTGAACCAAGTGGCTAATTTCCTTTTGAAAGAGACGTATATTAAGCAGGGTGACAGATGGCATGCATGGGTGGGAAGGTTCGACATGCTTGAGTGAGAATAAATTAGGCAGCTCATGCAGAGGGGAGCGTGGCAGCAGATTTGGTGGGTTGTAAAGACTGTTTAGACTACAGAGATGCCGTGCGGAACCAGGCCCTTTGGCCCACCAATGATCACCACGTACACCAGCATTATCCTACACACTAGGGACAATTTACAATCATTACCAGAGCCAATTAACCTACAAACCTGTGCGTTTTCAGAACATCGACCCGGGTTTGATCCTGACTGCGGGTGCGATCCTTGTGACCGCGTGGGTTTTCTCCGGGTACTGCGATTTTCTTTCACACTCCAAAGATGTGCAGGTTTGTAGGTTAATTGGCTTTGATAAAAGATTGTAAAATGTCCCTAGTGTGTAGGATAGTGCTGGTGTTCTGGGATCGCTGGTCTGGTGGGTCAAAGGGCTTGTTTCCGCACTGTATCTCTATAGTAAACTAAACTATGCTATTCCACTTTCTCATCCACTCTCTACACACTGGTGGCAATTTTACAGAAGCAAATTAACCTTCAAATCTGCATGTCTTTGAGATGTGGGAGGAAACCGGAGCACCTGGATGAAACCCACGAGTTCACAGGGAGAATGTGTAATCTTCACATAGACAGTATCCGAGGTCAGGATCGATCGCGGGTTTATGGCACTGTGAGGCAATGGCTCTACCAGCTATGACACTACCGACTCTTACAAACTTCATGTGTCTTACTGGAGATGTAACAATGAAGAATTCATGTTGTTTAAACTAATAAAGGCCTTTTGCCACATCTGGAGTTTAAAAGCATCATTGAGTAGAGTTATAGAGTCAAACAGTGTGGAAACAGGCCCTTCGGTCCAACTTGCCTACACCCGCTAACATGCCCCATTTACACCAGCCCCCCCCCCTGCCTGTGTTTGCTCCAAATTCCTCTAAACCTATCTTATCCATGTACCAGTCCAAATGATACAGCCCAAATGTTTCTTAAACGGCACGATAGTACCTGCCTCAACTACCTCCTCCAGCAGCTCCTTCCATATACACCAGCCTTTGTGTAAAAAGGTTACCCCTCAGGTTCCTATTAAACCTTTCCCCCCTCACTGTAAATAAATGTCCTCTGGTTCTCAATTCCATTACAAAAAGACTGGGGCAAAAGACATGCGTTTTCCTGGTCTATCCCTCGCATGATTTTGTACCTCTATAAGATCACGCCTCATCCTCCTGCACTCCAAGGAATAAAGTCCAAGCCTCTCCCTATATCTCAGGCCCTCTATCCTGCCAATACAACAACTACCACCCTGGGGCAGTTGTTGCCACTTCTGATGCATGCTGAGCCAACCAGTGTGACAACAAAACCCTCTATTCAATCTCAGCTGAACTTCAAAGCCCAATGCCACCCAACAGCAAGATCGGCTGTTACAAATATCCAATGCCAATACCAATTGGGGTTAGCTTCAAATAGCCTCAACTACAGCGATACGGGTTATTCTCACAGAGAAGGGAACATAAACAGGTTATAATTAGAAATATGTTCAGACAATGTAATCTTACAAAGACGTAGCCAGATTTCCAGAAGGACAATGAAAAGGCCTTCCTATTATCTTACTGGGTTATTATCATGCCTTTCTGTACATGATGCACTTAATTGTCATCTTTGGCTGCCCAAGTTTAAAACAAAAGGAGTTTGAAGATCAAGACTTCAAACATGCCACAACACACATAATCTAGCAGATAAAGAACCTCCACCTTAAAACAAAGGAGACATACCACCAAGCCCATGTCTGCAAAACCCTCCAAGACAGGATAAATTAATCAATATCAGTATATCTTCCCACTGTCGTGTGCCTGATTACCGTATAATTATAATAGAGGTTAGTTGGAGTCATAGCGTCAAACATTACGGAAACAGGTCCTTCAGCCCATCCCGTCCATGCCGACCAAGATGCCCCATCTACGCTAGTCCCATTGGCCTCCATTTGGCTCATATCACTTTGAACCTTTTCTATTGGGGCGGCATTGGTGCAGCGGTAGAGTTGCTGCCTCACAGCGCCAGAGACCCGGTTTTGATCCTGACTACGGGTGCTGTCTGTACGGAGTTTATACATTCTCCCCGTGACCATGTGGGTTTTCTCCGGGTGCTCCAGTTTCCTCCCACATTTTAAAGATGTACAAGTTTGTCCCTAGTGTGTAGGATAGAACTAGTGTATTGATGGTTGGTGTTGACTCAGTGGGCCAAAGGGCCTGTTTCCACACAGTAACTCTAAACTATTGGCGTCCAACTTCTTTGACCTGCATTGAGTGAAGTGTGTTGCAAGGATAATGTGTAAA
The DNA here is from genome assembly GCA_963514005.1 of Raja brachyura. The sequence continues at coordinate 63,020,755 of OY740787.1, forward strand.
TGGTTCAACAGATCAATAACTAACCTCCTCAAACAATGGGATTTTGTGGATAGGAAGGAAAGCGAGGAACAATGCAGAAAACAGAATTAAGTGTCAGAATTATGTGTAAAAAAAATATAGCAAGAAAGCAATCTTGGATGAGGAATTATAAGAATGGAGATTAATATATTTAAAAAATGAAGCATTTGATATGTCTGCAACTCTCAATAATAAACGTAGCAATTATGGGATGGCAAGAAGGAAACTATTTACCCTTTTGTTATATTATGGTCAGCTCTGAATTAAATGCAATTATACAGAGTGGATACTCAAATATAACACCATCCATTCTTTGTGTAGGAAGGGACTGCAGATGTTGGTTTACATCAAAGATTTTAAAACAAAATGCTGGAGTAACTCAGCGGGTCAGGCAGCATCTTGGGAGAAAAGGAATAGGTGATGTTTCGGGTTGACGGAAACTAGAGGTAGGAAAAGTTACAGAACAAATCAGAGCCGGCAATCCATTCATTTTGTTATAACCCAGCATCTGCTTGTGTCCACCATCCATTCATTAGTACTGATATATTCTGTTAAAGAAATTTGACAGGTAAAGGCAAGAAAGAAACTTCTGTCAAACAAATATATTCATATGTAGAAGTGATCTTGGGTGGATCAGCCTCAAATTGAAATTAATTCAATGTTACATTTTCATCAAATTCCCAAATTCTATCTAAAATTCATTCTTAGAAATTTGTTGCAAAATGTGATCAACTTCATAATTAAACAGTCAGACAACAAAACGGTTGTTTAATTTATTGTCCCGTGTACCGAGGTACAGTGAAATGCTTTTGTTGCGTGCTAACCAGTCAGCCAAAGACTATTCTTGATTACAATCGAACCATCCACAGTGTACAGATACATGATAAAGGGAATAACGTGTAGCCAAACAGTTCGATGGTGAATCAGGATAGTGGCATCTATGCCACAATTCGCAAACACAAAAGCTCTGAGACTCCGAGTATAAAACCCAGCAATTAAAGATACATTCACAACATGAACCTATTAAATGAACTTTGGCTTACAAAGGAGAAATCTCTTCTGTCTCCGGAAATGTTCCTGCATTAAATGCCTTATTTATTTATCTATAAATACAAACTGAGAATTCTTGCAAATGCTGTTCTTATTGTCAGCACTGGAAAATATTTTCAATTTGACACTGACTTCCTTTCATCTTGATGTTCTGCAGCTCTGTACCACCCATTACTCTGCAACTGACCTGTTCGAATGATTTATGTTTAATTTATGGATGAATGGACCAAGGAAACATGGCAACACAAGCTGAATTTGCAGGCTTTCCTTTGTGATTTGCAAGACAATATCAATGTTCCATTACCTGCATCAGTGCAGTGGCCACAGTTATATGACATGATGGGCCCCTACTCAAGTTATTATGCAGGCGAAGCTGAGCTGTGGACTTGCGTGCTTAATATGTATGGTTCTTGCATTTTAAGGGCAGATGTTGCTTCTGGCTTAAACCTTTCCTTTAGTCTCAGAGCTTCAAAAAGCAACTCACGTCCCCGGAGACTTCCTGTGGCTGAACTTCAATTAAGCCTGGATGAAGCAGTCAAAACCCATATCCAAGCCCTTAAATATTTCAGTGCGAGTAAAATCAAGCAGATGGGAAATGTTGTGCAGCTGAAGATCCAATGCATTTATGGCTAAAAACTCCACAGTGCAGTCAACAATGGCTGACAGACTGTCACTGCCCATGTCATACAGGAGGTCAGGACGTCACAGGCTAAGCAGGCTAAAAATGTTTACAAATCTGATAAAAGGGCCTGTTCCAGTCAGTTATTTGAACACTTTGCTACATTTCGTAGACACATACAGCGTGGAAACAGGTCTTCGGCCCAATTGGCTCGTGCCGACCAACATGCCCCATCTACTCTAGTCCGACCTGCCTAAGTTTGGCCCATGTCCTTCTAAACCATCCTATACATGTACCTGTCCAAATGTATTTTAAACGTTGTCATTGTACCTGCCTCAGTTACCGCCTCCAGCAGCTCGTTCCATACACCCAGCACACTTTGTGTAAAAATCTTAAACCCCAGGCTCCTTTCAACCCTCACCTTAAACCTATGTTGTCTGCTTCTTGATTTCTAAGCAAGTTCAGTATAATTCAAACTACATAGAATTAAACTATTCCTAAAAATACCCTTCTCTAGCTTGTGTGTGGGAAATCTAAATAACATGGTTATTTCAAGGTGGGCACAAACATTCAACCAAATTAGCCGTCATCAACCATCTTTTCATATAATTTATCGAATTATTAGAAATCTTTCCTGTACATTGTGAGTTATTTGCCTGTTGCAATCACACTTAGGCATGTATCCATAATTAGATTCTGCACTCATCTACTCATTATGCTTACAGAACGTGCAAAACACTAGAGAAAATGGCACGGTGGCGCAGTGGTAGAGTTGCTTCCTTAAAGCGCCAAAGACCCGGGTTCGATCCTGACTATGGGTGCTGTCTGTAAGGAGTTTGCACATTCTCCCTGTGACCATGTGGGTTTACTCCGGGTACTCCGGTTTCCTCCCACATTCCAAAGACGTGGCTTCTGTAAATTGTCTCTAATGTGTAGGATAGAACTAGTGTACGGGTGATCGCTGGTCAATGGAAATGTGAAATGCAATAGAAAACTGCCAGAATATTAAAAATGTTATTTGCCTTCATTAATATCTTGGCGTAATAGTCAAATGTGCAACATCATTCGTTATTTTGTATCAAATGTGCAAACTTAATCCAAACTCGCAATCTTCATTTACTTCACAGATTTATATAATCAGCACTAGCTTAATTGTGAGGGCTCATTTTCATTTTACACCTTGTCATTTATGCTTTACAAAACCTGAAAACCTCGGCAAGGCCTCCAGCATAATCAAGGACGAGTCTCACCCCGGTCACTCCCTCTTATCCTCCCTCCCATCAGGCAAGGGGTACAAAAGCTTGATAACGCACACCTCCGGATTCAGGAACAGTTTCTTCCCAGCTATTATCAGGCAACTGAACCATCCTATCACCAACTAGAGAGCGGTCCTGACCATCATCTACCTCATCGGGGACCCTGGGACTATCTTTAATCGGACTTTACTGAACTTTACTTTACGATACAATAGAACTTTATTTATCCCAGGCGGGAAATTGGTCTGCCAACAGTCATAAAACACAACAAGATCCATGAAACATGAAATTAAAGTGACGAGTGGAAAGTCCATGATTGGTGATGTGCAAAGATTGGGTGGGGGGGGGGGAGGGGGGAGGTGGTGTCCATCTATGCCACAACAGTGTCCTGGAGGGGGTGAGCTGTATTGTCCAAGATCTGCAGTAAAAGTTATTCCCTTTATCCAGTATCTGTACATTGTGGACTGCTCAATTGTAATCATGTATTGGCTCTCCGCCGACTGGGAAGCACGCAAAAACACAGCTTTACACTGTTCATTGTTACACGGGACAATAAACCAACTACATTTTGGTAGTACAGACTACGCAGGTGACACACAATCCATGAAGCATGTTTAATTCCAGTCTATTAAACAATTAACAATTGTTATCAGTTGTGAGTTTACATGGGACATTTTAATGCCAAAGGCCCACAGTGGATGTCCACTTGCTTCTCAATCTAAGTAATGCTGTTCCTACCCTTGCATTTATAAATAGGGCTCTGACCTCCAGAAGGTCATGATTTCTGCAAGTGGGAGAACTGAGCGAAATAAAGCTGGTTGCAAATTGCTTTGGGCGCCTGTTACCCAATGTACAAGACAGAATGTGATTTTTTTGATGGAAACATTCCTCCCCATCATGCTACTGAATAACCAACTGCAAGATCTTCAACCTGAAAAGGAGACACAACAAACTGCAGATGAAATAGTCTTGAGCAAAGCACAGGGTGCTGGACTAACTCAGCGAGTTGGGCAGTGTCCGTGGAGGGAAGGGTCTCGACCTGAAACATCTCCTAGCCATTCCCTCCACAGATGCTGAGTTACTCCAGCACTTTGCGTTATCTTCACCTAAGCTTATCATGCAATAAAAATGCAACTACAAGTCCTCTGCTGGGATTCAACGTGGAGCAGTATCAGCTTGGTTCCAGGGCAGTTTCCTCACTTTTGATCCAGCATTTTGTGTTTATCTTCGGTACCTGACCCGCTGAGTTATGCTGGCATTTTGTGCCTATCCTCGGTAGAAGAAGGGTTCCGACCTGAAACGTCACCTATTCCTTCTCTTCAGAAATGCTGCCTGTCCCACTGAGTTACTCCAGCAATATTTACTTTCCTTTGGTATAAACCAGCAACTGCATTTCCTTCCTACACTACTCATTTTTTAATATGGAGTCATAGAGTCAGACAACACGGAAACTGCAGTTTTGGGCCTCATATTCGAGGAGGGATGTGTTGGCGTGGAGAGGGTCCGGGAGAGGTTTACGAGAATGATCCCGAGAATGAGTGGGTTAACGAATGATGAGCATTTGTTGGTACTGGGCCTGTACTTGCTGGAATTTAGATAGATTTGGGGGGACCTCATTGACACTTAACTAATAACGAAAGGCCTAGATAGTTTGGATGTGGGGAGAATGTTTCCACTAGACGGTGAGTCTATGACCAGAGGGCACAGCTTTAGAATAAAAGGATGGACCTTTTGAACAGAGATGAGGAGGAATTTCTTTAGTCAGAGGATGTTGAATCTATGGAATTCATTGCCACAGATAAGGATAAGGGGGAAATCCTTTAGGACCAAGATGAGAAGGACTTTTTTCACACAGAGAGTGGTGGGTCTCTGGAACTCTTTGCCACAGAAGGTAGTTGAGGCCAGTTCATTGGCTATATTTAAGAGGGAGTTAGATGTGGCCCTTGTGGCTAAGGGGATCAGAGGGTATGGAGAGAAGGCAGGTACGGGATACTGAGTTGGATGATCAGCCATGATCGTATTGAATGGCGGTGCAGACTCGAAGGGCCGAATGGCCTACTCCTGCACCTAATTTCTATGTCTATGTCTAGACAGCTGTGGAGGCCAAGTCACTGGGTATTTTTGAAGCAGAGATTGAATGGTACTTGATTAGTAAGGATGTCAAAGGTTACGGGGAGAAGACAGGAGAATGGGGTTGAGAGGGAAAGATGGATCAGCCATGATTGAATGGCATAGTGGACTTGATGGGCCAAAAGGATGAATTCTGCACCAGTGACTTGTGAACTTATGAATTCATGTTGATTATTGTGGAAATTCTCAGCACGTATAGCCAAATATGAGAATTGAAAGTGAGGTGTTATGCAAAGCAGTTCATGCGATTAAGAATGCAAAATAGCAATGAGAATGGATGTTGATAGAGTTTTAATATAAAAGACGACCAGCCATCAATACAGCTGTTGAACGTTAGACCAGACCTACACTCACCCTGGGATGAGCCACAACATCCTCCAGCTAAATGTGGGGATACCATATTTATCTATTTGGACACAAAAAGCTGGCGTAACTCGGCGGGACAGGCAGCATCTCTGGAGAGAAGGAATGGGTGACGTTTCGGGTCGAGACCCTTCTTCAGATTTAAGAAGGATCTCGACCCGAAACGTCGCCCATTCTTTCTCTCCAGAGATGCCGCCTATCCCGCTGAGTTACTCCAGCTTTTGTGTCTATCTTCGGTTTAAACCAGCATCTGCAGTTCCTTCCATCATATTTATCTTTTTCCCCTGCCTGTTTACTTACCACAAAGCCCTTCAGTCCAATTAACTGAACCAGACGTTGCAATGAGACAGTGAAGTTTCTCAACTGGTGGTCTCGAAATTACTGGACCACAAGCATGTCCCACCGTTCCACCTAAGCTTCTGTACATCCAGAAAATGCTACCTCAACTTCTCCTACCTAGCTTTTATCTTCTTCAACTATAAACTAATTCAAGACTTTGTTCCCATCATATCTCGCATCGTTTTGATCCACTCTCCTCCCACACTTGATTCCTCATCTCCCAATCTCAAAAATGTTTAAATTCCTATTTTAAATGTGTAAATTCAGTAATGGCCTTTCCCAAATCCATCTGAGAAACTGCAAACCATCTATCCCTCCCCATCTTCTTTCATCAACTCTTTAAAACAAAGAACATTGAACAGTATAGCTCTTCATCCTTCTCGTCATGCTGGGGCCAGCAGCACAGGAATGTCCTGTGCACCATTCTTTTACCATACCACATTCTAAAGAAGGGTCTCAACACGAAACGTTGCCTATTTCCTTCGCTCCATAGATGCTGCCTCACCTGTTGAGTTTCTCCAGCATTTTTGTCTACCTTAAATTCTTTCAACGTTGTTTTAACTATTTCTTTAAATGACAAGTATCCTTTTCTCCTGATCTATATGCGAATGCTGTTCGTGGATTTCAGTTCAGCATTCAACACCATTATCCCCCAGCACCTGATAAGCAAACTGGTTCCATTGGGCCTCGGCACCCCCATGTGTAACTGGCTACTGGACTTCCTCACTGACAGACCCCAGTCTGTGAGGGTTGGAAATAACACCTCTAACACCATCTCTCTGAGCACCGGCTCCCCTCAGGGCTGTGTCCCGAGTCCACTGCTGTTTACCCTGATGACTCACGACTGTTGTGCCAGGTTTAGTACAAACCACATCATGAAGTACGCAGATGACACAACAGTGGTGGGCCTCATCAGGGACGACAATGAGCCGGCTTACAGGGAGGAGGTGAAACAACTAGTGGACTGGTGCAATACGAACAACCTGATCCTGAATGTCGAAAAAACAAAGGAGGTCATCGTCGACTTCAGGAAAAACCGGCACAGTCCCACACCACTTCACATCAATGACAGCAATGTGGAGGTGGTCAGTAGCACATAGTTCCTGGGGGTGCAGATCACTAACAGTCTGACCTGGTCGAATAACATCTCATCAACAGTTAAGAGAGCGCAGCAGCGGTTGCACTTTCTGCGCCGGATGAGAAGAGCTCACCTCCCCCATCCCATCCTCACTACTTTCTACAGGGGCACCACAGAGAGTATTTTGACCAGCTGTATCTCTGTCTGGTTTGGGGACTGTAAAGCCTCTGACTGGAAGTCTGTGCAGAGAGTGGTGAGGACAGCGGAAAAAAATCATCAGGATCTCTCTCCCCTCAATCGGGGATATTGCGACCAAACGTTGCGTGTCTAAGGCCAGCAGTATTATAAAAGACCCCACACATCTCCATCACGGACTGTTCACTCTGCTGCCCTCGGGAAAAAGATATCGCAGCATAAGGAGCAGAACATCAAGGTTCTGCAACAGCTTCTTCCCACGAGCCATCAGACTCCTGAATGCCATGTAATGGGCTGCCACCATTGTCTATTTATCCTTTAATCCTTTTTATCCATTTTATCCATGTCTATCCTTCTGTTAATTTATCGTGTTGTACAGGGAGCCAAATGCAACGTAATTTCGTTTGGAACTGCATATATCAATGTATTTCTAAATGACAATAAAGTTTGTTTGACTTGATTTTAATCTGTTTGAGTTTAGTTTAAAGATACAGCACGGAAACAGGCCCTTCAGCCCACTGAGTCCGCGCTAGCCACTGATCCCCATACACTATCCTACACACCGGGGGGGCAATTTATAATTTTTACTGAAGCCAAATTAACCTCCAAACCTGTATTTCTTTGGAGTGTGGGAGGAAACAGGGGCACGCAGAGAAAACCCACAGTCACTGGGAGAACATGCAAAATCTGTAGTGACAGCACCCGTAGTCAGGATCAAACGTGGGTCTCTGACGCTGTAAGTCAGCAACTCTAGTGATGCCGCCAGAAAATCTGCATAAACCGTCCCACCAGTATTTGGTCCTTGGCAATGTACAATATATTTGCACTAGCCGTATAGTTTCACAGTGACGCAGCTGGTAGAAACCGCTGCCTCATAGCACCAGTAACCCGGGTTCAATCATGACCTCGGTTAGATCATGACCTCGGCTGCTATCTGTGTGGTGTTTAGAAACATAGAAACATAGAAAATAGGTGCAGGAGTAGGCCATTCGGCCCTTCGAGCCTGCACCGCCATTCAATGTGATCATGGCTGATCATCCATTTGCAAGTTCTCACTGCGACCTTGTGGATTTCCACCAGATGCCCTGGTTTCCTGCCCGATCGCAAAGACGCGCAGGCTTGTAGATGAATTGGCCTCTGTAAACCGCCCCTAGTGTGCAGGGCGTGAATGAGAAAGAGGGATAACAGAACCAGCATGAACATGTGACCGATGGACAGACTGGATTCGGTAGGCCAAAGGACATGTTTCCATGCTGTATGTTTAAAACTAAAACTAAACTTCATAGCTCACCACCCCCTCTGCATAAAAAGTCATGTTGCAGTAAAAATAAAGCATTAATGCCAAAAAACAGCCTACAATCAGTCTTTGCCCACAAGTAGCAAGGAATTATGTCTAATTGAGATAAATTAATGTGCAAAGATGTAACCCTCCTCCATCTATTCTTTATTCTTCATGCAAGCTCAACAAAAATGAAACCTAGAGCCAAAAGAGCCAGTTAGCCAGGACTTATTGGCAGGAGTTTGTAGTTCTACTGGATGCTTCAGTCTGCCTCACACTGTTTAAATGGCTTGTCCATTTTGTCAGAGACAAGCAAAGAACATGTGCGTTGGGTATAGAATTATTAAACAATTAAAAAAAACATGCTTGAGGCTTTCTTTGAATCATGGTGTTATATTAGTTCTTGCTGCTTCGGCTAATTCGCTGAGTAAATCCCAGAGCTCGGACATTAACATGTCCTCAGTCATACTGGCTACCAGCAGAGCAAGGTCTGAGCAATGAAAGGCTGCACTAGTGGTTCTGGGTTGACTGTGCCTCAGGGTGGGTGTTGGAAACACGTCAATTTAAGTGCCAGGCTCCATCAGCACAAGTATAAAACAGCTACTGTATTACCAGCATGGAGTGGGTTCCAAAAGCATCAATTGTGTATTTCATGCAGAACACCCATTGTCCATTATAGGCCACTTTTGTGGCATCTCACAGCAAAACACAGTGGCTTCTGTAAAGAATGTAAAGAATGTGGGCCAAAGAATGTGAACTGACTTCAGGGCTTCGGATTTCTCAACTCTAATCAGACAAGCAGAACAAATAATGGAAAATCAGCATGGCAGCGCTTGCTTTCCAACTTAATACCATCAGTATTAAGTACTCCTGAAGTCTCACTCTGAAGAAGGGTCTCAACCTAAAACATTACCTATTCCTTTTCTACAAAGATGCTACCTGACCCGCTGAATTACTCCAGCATTTTGTGTCTATCTTTGGTGTAAACCAGCATCTGCACTTCATTCCCACACTTCCTGTCCTTGGCTAATGCCTACTACTGCTGATATTTCAAGTCGCTAATTAGTTTAGTTTTGTTTAAAGATACAGTGCGGAAACAGCTTCTTCCCCACAGCCATCAGACTATTCCTCAACTCAAACAAAAATCTGGACTTTAATGGCCTATTGCACTTTATCTGCTTATTTATGTGTGTGTGTATATATATATAGATTGAAATATATATATATATTCAATGGTATATGGACACACTGATCTGTTCTGTATTTATTTATGCCTACAATATTCTCTTGTGCTGAAGCAAAGCAAGAATTTCATTGTCCTATCTGGGACACATGACAATAAACTCTCTTGAATCTTGAAACAGGCACTTTAGCCCAAACTACAAACAGTTTTAACCAAAGCCAATTAACCTACAAACCTGTACGACTTTGGAGTGTGGGAGGAAACAGGAGCACCGGGAGAAAACCCACTAGGTCATTTGGAGAACATGCCAATTCCGTACAGACAGGTCAGGATTAAACCCGGGTCCTTGGGGCTGTAAGGTAGCAACTCTACCGCTGCGCCACCATGCTGCCCACCAGCCTCAATTTACCAATGTAAAATTAAAAAATGGAAACAGCTGCGCTTGTCCAGGCTGACCCTGCAACGCCATCAGAACAACGGGCCTTCATGGTCAGGTTAAGAACTCTGCACTTACAACAACACTTACTAACACTTAGGGCGGCACAGTGACACAGCGATAGATTTGCTGCATTACAAAGCCAGAATCCCGGGCTTGACAATAGACAATAGGTGCAGGAGTAGGCCATTCGGCCCTTCGAGCCAGCGCCGCCATTCAATGTGATCAATGGCTGATGATCCCTAATCAGTACCCCGTTCCTGCCTTCTCCCTATATCCCCTGACTCCGCTATCTTTAAGAACCCTGTCTAGCTCTCTCTTGAAAGCATCCAGAGAACCGGCCTCCACCGCCCTCTGAGGCAGGGAATTCCACAGACTCACAACTCTCTGTGTGAAGAAGTGTTTCCTCATCTCAGTTCAAAATGGCTTACCCCTTATTCTTAAACTGTGGCCTCTGGTTCTCGACTTCCCCCAACATCGGGAACATGTTTCCTGCCTCTAGTTTGTTCAAATCCTTAATAATCTTATATGTTTCAATAAGAATCCCTCTCATCCTTCTAAACTCCAGAGTATACAAGCCCAGCCGCTCCATTCTCTCAGCATATGACAGTCCCGCCATCCCAGGAATTAACCTTGTTTGTTCAGTTTAATTAAATTTGATCCTGACTACAGGTGCTGTCTGTACGGAGCGTATACATTTTTTCAGTGACCGCGTGGATTTTCTCCTGGTGCTCCAGTTTCTTCCCACACTACAAAGAGGTGCAGATTTGTCAGTTAATTTGGCTCTGGTACAAATTGTACGTTGTCCCTAAAGTGTAGGATAGTACTAGTGTACGGGGTGATCGCTGGTCAGCGTGAACTCGGTGGGCTTTTGGGGCCTGTTTCCGCGCCATATATGAAAGTCTACTGTCTAAACAATTGGGACTAGAAAATGGGGCAAACCTGACGACTCTTGTATACTGTGTAGGAAGGAACTGCAGATGCTGGTTTAAATCAAAGATAGACACAAAAATCTGGAGTAACTCAGCGGGACAGGCAGCATATCAACCCGAAACATCACCCATTCCTCTCCAGAGATGCTGCCTGTCCCGCTGAGTTGCTCCAGCTTTGTGTATCTATCTTCGACTCCTGTACACTGTCTCAGTGTACTATTTCCACACACTTGTAGTGTATCTAAGGTGTGCTTATATATTGAAATACTTGTATTGAACTGATTGCAAAAAGTAATTTTACGGTACCTCAGTACATGTGACAATAAAGTACCATTGAACCATTGAAAAGTCTTGCAGTTAATAATACAGGCAGCCCTTCAAGTCGGCAAGATTTAATGCAAAACATGTGTGCCACATCAGTGACTTGACAGGGCATGGAGACTGCTCTCTCCACTGCCTCAAATTATTCAGCACTAACACAAAGGCAAAACAACTGGCAGGAGAATGTCACTGGATTTTAGTAGATTGCATTGAAATAAACATTGTACATTGTTACTGTGGTTCTATCATGGAAGAGCAAAATATGAAAGAGTAGATAATAGATGCCTATAAGAAGTAAAAGTCATCCTAACCAGCAAAAATAGGTAAATCAAGTTAAAAGAATGCTCTGCACTAGTGTCACACAGCACGGGAATAGGCCCTTCGGCCCCACTCCTCCATGCCGACCAAGATACCCATCTATGCTAGTCCCATCTGCCCATGTTTGGCCCATATCCCTCAAAATCTTTCCTATCCAAGCACCTGTCTAATTGATGAGATCTATGTGTTTAGGACTCGGAATTCTCCTTCATACCTTCATCTATCTTATCTCCTTCATACATAGATAAAATCAAATTGTATTCTACAATTCTGCTTCTCAGGCGCCTCAAACAGAATACAAAAAGCTTGTTCAGCATATTCAGGCAGAGTAGCTTGATGCTTAGAAGAGATTATCATATTAGTTTTACCCCAAAACATAATTACAATTTCAGTTGTCATAATGTACACAAACCCTGGCATTTGCTGCTGTAAAATGACGCCACAGAACACACCATTTTGGAGATTCTGCATGTTTAAAAAGATTTAGAGAGGTCCATGGCTAGGATAGGCTTTGAGGGATATGGGTCAAACACAGGTAAGTGGGACCAGCGTAGATGAGGAATATTGGCTGGCATGGGCAAGTTGGGCCGAAGGGCCTCTTTCCACGCTGTATCACTCTATGATTAAAACATTCTCAACTTGATTTGCCAGCTACGTCATTGTGCTGCCCTTTTTTCCGACACAAAGGACATTTGACCACGAGTGCAGACATCCGTGCTGTTTTTCCATCAGTGCACTCATTTCAATTCGTACCATCACTGCACCAGATCTGCATGCTATTCACACTCCTGGACCCACATTGGAAAAAAAAGCTGAGTGAGTTTCCTAATATTAGCTAGAAACATTTCCAAACAATTTCCAAAAAATGCTCTGCATTACAGTCATACAGCACGGAAGCAGGCCCATCTGAATTTAAGTATGTCTTAAACTCATCTGAACTCCGTAACCAGGAGCCCAATCAAAGCTGATCTCTTGAGTGACACTTTGGTACAGCTTTTACTTTCTCAGCTGACAATATGCACAGAAACTTGATTAACAGAAAAACTAGGTCTTGATTGCAGAATGGAAGTTACAGAAAGGCTTAATTAGGTAACAAACTAGGTTTTGATTACAGAATAAAATGATTATCCACAAGTCTAACTTAGTTGACAGTAGATCCAATTTCCTGTTACAATGATGTGTGCACGCTATAACATAATCAATGAAGTTCCTGAAACTAGGGTGTCCTCACTGCAGCATTCCATGTCCCTACTTTTTTGCTTTGTCTGAGGCACAATCCACTGGCACCACATTAGCACCAATCCACATCCCTATTTATTGGTTATTAGCCCTCACTATTCTTTCCCATACAACAGCCATTTTTTTGTTAAAGTTCCCAGCTAAGGTTAGGATAATCCTTTGACATTTCTTTTCAAAGTAGTCCCAGGGGATTAACGTTAAAAATATCAAATTATATGCAATACTTCCATGTACAGCAATGGTGAAAATTGAAATGTGTGCACTATTGAAAAAAGGCAAGTATAACAAATTATTATATCAATAAATGTTAAGAGATACAACATGGAAACTGGCCCTTCAGCCAACCGAGACCACGCCAACCTTTGATCTCCCATCAACGGAGATACTGTGTAAATAAAACCACTTTTTATGCTCTACACCGCACTCCCTGTTGTCAGTAAACAGACATCAAACATAGAACAGTACAATGTTTAAGGAGGAACTGCAGATGCTGGAAAATTGAAGGTAAACAAAAGTGCTGGAGAAACTCAGCGGGTGAGGCAGCATCTATGGAGCGAAGGAAATAGACAACGTTTCGGGCAAAACCCTTCTTCAGACTGATGCAGGGTGGGGGGGCGGGAAGAAGAAAGGAAGCGGAGGAGCCAGAGGGCTGAGGGAGAGCTGAGAAGGGGAGGAGACAGCCAGGGCTACCGGAAATTAGAGAAGTCAATGTTCAAGCCGCTGAGGTACAAACTGCCCAAGCGGAATATGAGGTGCTGCTCCTCCAATTTCCGGTGGTCCTCACTCTGGCCGTGGAGGAGGCCCAGGCCAGAAAGGTCGGATTCGGAATGGGAGGGGGAGTTGATGTGCTGAGCCATTGGGAGATCTGGTTGGTTAATGTGGACCGAGCAGAGGTGTTCGCCGAAACGATCGCCAAGCCTACGCTTGGTCTCACCGATGTAGATTTGATCTAGGCTTGGCGATTGTTTCGCCGAACACCTCCCCTCGGTCCACATTGGCCTTCTCCATGGGCAGAGTGAGCACCACCGGAAATTGGAGGAGCAGCACCTCATATTCCACTTGGGCAGTCTGCACCTCAGCGGCTTGAACATTGACTTCTCCAATTTCCGGTAGCCCTTGCTGTCTCCTCCCCTTCTCAGCTCTCCCTCAGCCTTCTGGCTCCTCCTCTTCCTTTCTTCTTCCCGCCCCCCCACCCTGCATCAGTCGAAGAAGGGCTTTGGCCCAAAATGTTGCCTATTTCCTTCACTCCATGGATGCTGCCTCACCCGTTAAGTTTCTCCAGCACACCACAGGCCCTTTGGCCCACAATATCTGTGCAGAACATGATGCCAAGACCAACTCTTATCTGCCTGCACACCCTCCAATCCACATCCCTCCATTCCCTGCATATACATGTTCCTATCCAAAAGTCTTTTAAACGCCACCAAGCACTAATCACCCTATGTGTAAAAAAACCTGCCTCGCACATCTTCTTTAAACTTTACCCCCCCCATCTTAAAGCTCAGCAACAACGGAACATCTACAATGGGATCCCAAGGTGATAAGTGTTCCATACATTTCAATGCTAGAGCAAACACAAAGTGCTGGAGTAACTCAGTGGGTCAGACAGCATCTCTGGAGGGAATGGACGGGGCTGTAGATCTGTGCGTTAATGCCACAGGTCTATCCCTGCTGGCAAATGTTTAGTTAAATTTAGTTTAGTTTATTATTGTCATGTATACCAAGGTAGAGTGAAAAGCCTTTGTTTGCGTACTATCCAGTCAAATAAAACTACAGGTGCTGACTGCAGGTGCTGCCTCTCCAAAGTTTGAACACTGATGTATTCAAGAGAGAGTTGAATATAGCTCTTAGGGCTAATGGAATCAAGGGATATGGGGAGAAAGCAGGAACAGGGTACTAATTCTGGATAATCAGCCATGATCATGTTGAATGGTGATGCTGGCTCGAAGGGCCGAATGGCTTACTCCTGCACAAATTTTCTATGTTTCTCCCTGTGGGTTAATTGGCACCCATTGCCACACTCCAAATGCAAAAATTAATTGGCTTCTTCAGTTAAAATGTCCCTAGGGTGTCGGATAGTGATGGTGTACATGTGATCGCTGGTCGGCGCGGACTCGGTGGGCAGAAGGCTCTGTCTCCACACTGTATCTCTAAAGTCTAAAAGTAAAGTAAAATACTAGACATGAATACAATCAAGCCGTCCACAACACATACAAACGAAGGATAAAAGGTACCACATTTAGTCAGTGCAAGGGTTAGAACAAGAGCGTCCAAGCTCACACAGGGCATGACACAGCCCTGCTTCTACCAACCCGCTGGAGATCTGGCACATTCCCATTTGCCACATCAGCAGGGAGCAGCAGGGAAGGAGAGAAATGTCAACAGTCTACCACTTTTCATTCTTCTTGTAGAAAAAAACATCTTCCCACAACTTCCTATCCAAGTATCGGTGGGTGACCTATTGGGCAGAAAAACTGCAAGAGTCTACCTCTATAAAAATACAGTTTGATAAAAATGTTTATTTGTTTTATATGACAATTATAATTTTTTAATAATATTTAATGAATAGTAATTTTTTATAGGATAATTATTTGTGCTTAATACCCTCTGCAGATTATACTTAGGTCTGAAGAAGGGTCTCGACCTGAAACGTCACCCATTTCTTCTCTCCAGTGATGCTGCCTGTCCCGATGAGTTACTCCTGCATTTTGTGTCTACCAGCATCTGCAGTCCTTTCCTACACAGTTGCAGTTCCTTCCTACATATACTTAAGATGAAAACAGTTTGAGGAAATACGGCAATGTATAACTCAGCCCTATGGATCATGATTAGTTTCGCAGCAGAACCAGCCATCCATGCTTTAGGCTTTAAGGGCCTGTCCCATGCGTCTAGCGCGACCAAACGTGGTCGCTTGAGGCGTACGGCCACGCGGGGCCGGTCCCAATTCAAACCGCGGATTGCGTATGGAGTTGTGCGGGGCTGGTGCCGACATCTTACTCACCAATCAGCTGGGCAGGAGGTGGGCCGACTGAATTTGGACGTCGCACGGCATTGGGCGGTGACGTCATCACGCAATGGCACGCCGGGCAGTGACGTCATCGCGCAACGCCACTCACTAGGCTTACGACTTTGAGACACTGCGTACGTCCTCAATGCGGCTGCAGGCCGACAGGCCGTTGGCGCGCGGAATATTTGAACGGTGTCAGTTTTTCGGAGCCCCGCGCGATGTCGAGACCAGCCCCACACAACTCCATACGCCTCTGGCGATCGAAGTGGGACTGGCCCCGCGAGACCGTACGGCTCAAGCGACCACGTTAGGTCGCGCTAGACGCATGCAGTCGCATGCTGGTGGGACAGGCCGTTAGACTTTAGAAATGCGGCATGGAAACAGGCCCTTCGGACCACCGAGTCCATGCTGATCTGCAATCACCCCGTAGACTAGCACTATCCAACACAACACAGACAATTTACAATTTACAGAAGCCAATTAACCTATAAGCCTTTACGTCTTTGGAATGAGGGAGAAAACCGGAGCATCACGAGAAAACCCAAGCGGTCACAGGGAGAATGTACAAACTCTGTACATACTGCACCCGTAGTGAGGATGGAACCTGGTTCTCTGACGCTGTAAGGCAGCAATTCCACCACTATGTTACTGGTTATTCATTTATATTTTCAAGTAATGTGCATTACAAGACCACCACATGGTACGTTTGACACATTGCATCCGTTCACGATAAGAATCAAGTTGTTTCATCTGCAAATCCATTAAAGACGAGCAAAAAAAAAGAGCCAATGCAATGACTGTTATTTGCACACCTGATAATAAAAAAAAAGATTTGCCTATCAGGATGTAACAAATAATTTTGCGTAAGAAGGCCGTTGCAGATGCTGGTTTAAACCGGCTTTAACCGAAGATAGACACAAAAAGCTGGAGTAACTCAGCGGGACAGGCAGCATCTCTGGAGAGAAGGAATGGATGACATTTTGGGTCGAGACCCTTCTTCAGAATAATTTTGCATTCTACTATCAAAAACCCAGGTGAAAGCAGTGTTAAGCAGGAGTTTATATTTGCCTGTATCAAGCTAGTAATTCTATTTACAACCCAGCTGAATGAACATTGAATTCTCCACCTACATTCCTTCCCCATACTTCACAACTCGCTAATCCTCTCATCTCACACCTTGTGTGTGTTAATCTCTGTCCTTTGTCCAACCATCTGCCTATCAATCCACCGCCCCCCCCCCCCCCCCCCGTGTTCACCTCTGACCACCTACCACCCGTTGTCCTGCCCCTCCACTCTTCCAGCTTTCATTCCCCCTACAATCAGTGTGAAGGGTCCAAACCCTAAATGCAAGGATGCCAACTCTCACGCTTTGAGCGTGAGAATCACGCATTGAGCGTGAGAATCACGCATTTGGCCAAATTCTCACGCTCATCACAAATTTCTCACGCACTGTCGTAATTCTGTAATCAATGAAAATTTTAAAACGCATATCAACTGCATGGGCTGCGGGTGTTGGAGACCTGGGGCTGAGGGAGGGATGAAAGCAGAAGCAGCGGCAGGGGCAGATGCGGACGGGGAACTGGGGCTGGCGAGTGTTTGCCAGGCTGGCATGTGTTTTCTGGGCTGGCGAGTCACTTGCTGCAGCTCCGGCCATGGACTAGCCTCAGTGCAAGAGTCCCGGGCCGTCGGAAGCATTGCGCCGCGGCCGTGGGTCTCGGTGCCGAATTTGCCCTGGTGACCGGCATGGACCAGGCTGTGGCTCGGTGCATCCTGGAGGACAACCAGTGGCTGCTGGAAGTAGGTACCAAGCACTGGGTAGATTTTCACTTACTGTAACTGCATGAAAAAATTTTCCGATGTTGGGCGAGTTCAGAACCAGGGGTCACACAGTTTAAGGATAAGGGGTAGGCCATTTAAGACTGAGATGAGGACAAACTTTCTTCACCTAGAAAGTTGTGACTCTGTGGAATTCTCTGCCACAGAAAGCAATGGAGGCCAATTCACTGGATGTTTTCAAGAGAGTTATATTTAGCTCATGGCGGTAGCGAAATCCGGGGAAATATGAAAAAAACAGGAAAGAGGTACTGATTTTAGATGAACAGCCATGATCATATTGAATGACAGTGCTGACTCGAAGGGCCGAATGGCCTATTCCTGCACCTATTTTCTATGTTTCTATGCTTGAGTATATGGCAATAAAACTCGACCACTTGATTTTGAAGCATTCATGCATGGTGGAGGTATAATGTAGTCATAAAGTGATGCAGTGTGAAAACAGGCCCTTCAACGCAACTCGCCCACACCCGCCAACATGTCCCAGCTACACTACCTGCTTTTGGTCCATATCCCTCCAAACCTGTCCTATTCATGTATCAGTCTGACTGCTTCTTAAATGTTGGGATAGTCGCTGCCTCAACTACCTCCACTGGCAGCTTGTTCCGTACACCCACCACCCTTTGTGTGGAAAAAGTTACCCCTTAAAAAGTTACCTCTTAAAAATACTTCGAACAAAAAACATTTAAATCATACTTCTACAATGCACTATCCTCCCTCCCACCACTCAGTTGCTCCACTCCCTCGCTGGGTACCCCCAAGGCCAGTGATCAGTGATCGCTCAGCCTCCCCACTTTCAAAAACGCTCTGTGGCCCCTGGTTCAGACAGAGAGCACTGCCAGATGTGAGCGGGGGACTGAGGTCAGTTGTCCCTGATGTCTGGATCCCAATGCTCAGCGCTTCGTGTTTTGGAGTTGACTAACGTTATTGATTTGTAATTAGCCTGATTTGTAATTAGTTGCCAAAACCTTAATTTATTAATCCGGAATATCCAGGAGGATGGGATAAGTGTAATATTAAAATAGCATGCAAGGTGTCAGGCTGTCTGTCATAACATGCCGTCCCAATAACCCATTATTTCCTTCAGTTAAAAATTGGGAAGGTAGCAGGTGTAAGGCTGGACTCAGGGTCAGGATTGAGAGAAGGTATGCAACTGGAGTCAGGGTCAGGAGTAGTACCAGGTGTGTAGTGAGACCCAGGTTGGTCAACATGTTTGATTATAATCTGATTTCCACACATGAATATACTAAGATGATTCATGTGCTGCACCTGTTGATCAGAGCCTGGCTCCACTGTGGAATGTAATTAGGATTGTAATTTAGCCTAACCTTATTCATAGCTAATCCAATTTAAAGCATAAATATTGCATTCAAATGTAAGTTAAAAGACTCGCTATAGTATGCACCAGATTGCACAATTTCAAACAGAAAAATGCAAAAGCTCCCTACCAATACCCCCTCCCACACCCTCCCCCCAGTTGCTACGCTCCCTCAGGCTTGGTCTCTCACAATTTCTCACTCCCAACTCCCACCCAATGTTGGCAGCCCTGCTAAATGTCACCTGTCCATGTTCTCCAGCAATGCTGCCTGACCTGTTGAATTACTCCACTTTGTGCCTCTCGTTTTTATTTCACAAGCAGAAACCAGAAGCTGGCTAGCAGGATAAGGTTTGGGAACGCCCATGCCGTGATCTTCAAATTCGTAAAAAGGATTTGCAAATCTCACTTTTTATTCCCTGATTGAGTACTTTGCTGCAATGTGTTGCTTTTTACCACATATGAACAAGTAAGTTTGGTAAGGTTTGCTTTGGCTAATACAGCTGACCTTTTGCTGAGTACCACTTTTTAAAGGAAATGCGAAATTAGCAAATAATTCATCAATGTTCAACCTCTCTTCTGCCCCGGACATCCTGGACTTGGTTTAGTTTGGTACACTTTACTTTAGACTTCATAAGTTCATAAGTAGACTTGATGGGCCGAATGACCTAATTCGGTCATTCGGCCCATCAAGTCTACTCCGCCATTCAATCATGACTGATCTATATTTTCCTCTTAACCCCATTCTGCTGCTTTTCCCCATAACCTCTGAAACCCTTACTAATCAAGAATCGGTCAATCTCCACAGCCTTCTATGGCATGAATCCCCCACATTCACCACCTTCTGACTAAGGAAATTACTCATCATCTCTTTTCTAAAGGAACGTCCTTTTACTCTGAGGCTGTGGCCTCTCGTCCTAGACTCTCCCACGAGTGGAAACATTCTCTCCACTTCCACTCTATCGAGGTCTTTCAGTATTCACTAAGTTTCAATTATGTCTCCTCTCATCCTTCTAAACTCCAGCGAGTACAGGCCCAGTGCCGTCAAAGCTCATCATATGTTAACCTAATCATTTCTGAGATCGTTCTCAAATGCCAGATTTTAGGAATACAGCATGGAAACAGGCTCTTCGGCCCACCGTGTCCGCACAGACAGGTGATCACCCCCCATACACAAGCACGATCCTGCACACTAGGGACAATCGTTCGTCATTTGTCATGGAGGCCTGATATCTTGCCGAGATTCTGCAGTTACTTCAGCAGTTAACAAGGCAGCACTCAGCGTTGTCATCAGTTTCAGCAGAAAGACATGCTAGATTATCAGAGAGTCGGTCCCAGGAGCTGAGGTTTGGCAGTGAGCTGGGAGATTGGAGATGTGGCCAGAGGCAGGCGTACTTACACTGAAACTGCACCAACATTAACAACACATGGGATCAAATGTTTCTGCGGAATGAGCTAAACAATGTGAGACAAGCATAGCGAGCGAACTGGACCCACATATGCTGACGGCTATCGACTTGGAGACTTGCGCACGGACTTCAATCACCATGGGACTGGCCCCACTCCCAGTAGCCGGACAAGTTTGGCTCCAAGTGTTGGTACTGCCGTTGATACCAGAGCAGAGTTTTCCTACAATCTGTCAGTAGGTACTCCGGCGGGAGATGGGAATTCCCGTAAGAGGGTGTAGACGACCAACCACGAATACCAGCACAGCACAATTGTAAACTTTGGCACACTCAACAGTAGCTCGGAGAGAAAAACAGACCTGAAGTCTGGTGAGGAGGGGAAGGGAGTAGGTGGCAAGGGAAACGTAGAGCAGGCTGGGAGACCACGTTCCACGTTTCCATCCATTTTGTACGATGAGTAGAGAATCATCGGCAGTGAACGGGGGGGGGGGGGGGGAGAATGGAAAATTAGACAGAGGAACAAGAGGGGGAGAATTTGAAGGAATCAAATAAATGTAATGGCAAAAAGGGAATGAGAAGCTGAATATAATGTTTACGAAAGGAAGGAAATGGGCGTAGCAACATTAATAGTAATTATGGGGAGGGAGAAGAGGTAAACAAAATCCAACGTTAACAGGTAACGCAAAGAAGTGTCTTTAGTTTGTTGAGAGGATGAACAAAGGAAAGATAGCCAACAGACACTCGATCGCAAAGTGTTAGAGTTGTTTTTCATTTCTTTTGTTGCTCTTTTCATGTCTAGCATCCACCCATCTGCCAAGCACCACTCCTTCCCTCATCGGTATCTGAACACCTGCCGGGCTTTGTCCCATCTCCTCACCTTTCCCAGCTTTCTCCCCTTACTCCCTCATTCTGAAGAAAGTTCTAAACATAAAACGGATGTTGTCTGTATGGAGTTTGTACGTTCTCCCTGGGACCACGTGGGTTTCATCCAACACTCCAAAGACATACAGGTTTGTAGGTTAATTGGCTTCGGTAAAAATGGCAAAATTGGCCTTAGTGTGTGCAGATAGTGTTAGTGTGCAGGATCACTGGTTGACGCGGACCCATTTGACCGAAGGACCTGTTTCCGCACTGTATCTGTAAACTAAACTAAAGCTTGCTTTCATAGGTCGGAGCATTGAGTATAAGACATGCGGGGAGACCCGATAGAAGTATATAAAATTATGAGAAGCATATATGAGGATAGACAATCAGAACCTTATGAAAAAATCAAACATTAGAGCGTATAACACAAGGGTGAGAGGGGCACAGTTTAAAGATGTGCGAGACAATTTTTGTTTTACACAGACGGTGGCGAGTGCCTGGAATACGCTGAGTTACTCCAGCACTTTGTGTCTATTTTCGGTATCAACCAGCATCTGCAGTTCATTTCTACATAAAGACAAAAGATGTAGGAAACACTCATCCAGTCGGGCAGTATCTGTGGAGAGAGAAAAAATAAGAGTTGACGTTTCATTAACCTGAAAATTCAACTCTGTTTCTCTCCTCATAGACACGTCGAGCATATTCCATTTTTATTACATTTCAGATTTCCAGCATCAGCAAGTCTTTGATTTATTGGAGAAGTACCAGGAGAGAATTGATTCCTTCTTCCCCTTCCCCATCTCATCTCTATGCCTTCCCTATTCACAACCATAGGAGGAACTGCAACTGGATTTTAATTCCACTACATGGTTATGGTTCTCTAAACCAGCTATTAATTCAGCTATTGTTCAAACTAATCCACAAGAAAACCATTTCCTCTTAATAAAGCAAGACAAAGTGCTGGAGTAACTCAGCGGGTCACGCAGCATCTCTTGAGAACATGGATAGGTAACATTTCAGGTCGGGACCCTTCTTCAGACTGATTTTATGGGGGGTTGGAATGAAAGCTGAAAAAAAGGAGGGGTGGACAGTGTATGGCCCGTAATAGGTGAACAAAGGCGAGGGGGATATTTAATAGGCAGATTGTTAAGAGAAACGTTGAACTTTAATTTGAATAAATTGTCCTTGGTCCAACAATCTGCCTATCAAGTAATGCCTTCACCTATTACAAAATGTATGTCAATATTCTGTACTTGCACCCTTGAACAGGTCATATTCTAATGGAATGAAACAGACAATGCTGAAAATACTCTAGGAAAGTTTGTGTTAAAGAGAAATAAAGTTAACATTTCAGGTTGATTACTTTTTTGAAGCTGCCTGACCTGTTGAGTATTTTCAGCATTATGTTTTATTTCAGGTTTCCAGCATCTGTGATTTGCATTTTCCAGGTCACATTCCAAATGGAAGCCATTCTTTACGTAACAATTTACACTCCCTAGCATTAAAATGGACGTTGTTCCGTTTTACCAACAGAGCAACTCTATTTGCGTGCAAGGCATGGTGTATTTAAAACATTCTCCATCACCACTTTTATTTATACATAAAAGTAGGATTCAACTGAACCCTCAGCGATGTACTAATATAACAACTCCTGTTCTAGTTGCCCAATTACAGGAGTGATGCAGAGGTTTTGGTGATGGTGCAGAAGACGTTTATTAGAATGCTGCCTGGATTAGTGGGTATTAGATACAAGGAGAAGTTGATGAACTTGGATTGTTTCTCTGGTGCGCCGGAGGCTGAGGGGAGGTCCGTTTGAAGTATATAAAATGATGAGGCATAAATAGACTAGACAGAACCTGTTCACCCATGAAGCAAATGTCGTAGATAAGACGGCATAGTTTTAAGGCAAAAGGGGCAAAGTTGAAAGGAGATGTACAAGGCATGTTTTTTTTACACAGTTTAGTTTAATGTCACATGTACCGAGGTACAGTGAAAATCTTTTTTGTTGTGTGCTAACTAGTCAGCTGAAAGACTATAAATGATTACATCTGAGCTGTATAGATACATGACTAATAATGTTTAGTGTAAGATAAAATCCAGTAAAGTCCGATTAAAGATAGTCCAAGGGTCTTCAATGTGGTAGATAGTAGCTCAGGGTGATGAGAGCTAGGAATACGCTACTGGGGATGCTGGTGGAGGCAGATATGATAGTGGTGTTTATGAAGCTTTTAGATGGGCACATGCATGTGCAGGGAATGGAAGGATATGGATCATGTGCAAGCAGATGAGGTTAATTTATCTCAGCATTATGTGCAGCATCAACATGGTGGGCCGAAGGGCCTGGCCTTTGCGCTGTATCTTTCTATGTTCTAATATACAATAAAATACATTTAAACAAACGCGAATAGGAAAAGTCAGCTTTGCCACGGTTAAATCACTACCGCACACAACCAGCATTCATGCCTTGCATGCCTGAACGAGTGAAATTTGCACAAGAATTTGCTGGCATATTCTGTACTCCTCTGCAACCTAGACATGAGGAATTCACAAGGGACAATTCTATCTTCAGAGAGAATGGCAGCTATCTCAGAAATCGTCCAATAATTAATTTTTTCCTCGGCTTTGGGTAAATTGCTAAGTTTTAAATGTTAGGCAGGGTTACATGTTATTTCATATCAATATTCGTTCAAGTAAAACAAAAGTGAAAAAACAACCTTGCATTTTGTAATTGAGCGAGAGAGAAAAAACAGGGGTTAAACAGAACTCAAAAACGCTTGAGAAACAAAATCTGGAGGAATGCCAGGGAAAAGCAATGTTTACAATTCTCATTTACATCCCTGCATAACAAATCTCTTGTTCACATTGTACAGGGGTGGCGGTTCCCAATGGAAGCCTTTGGAGGTTGATGCATTAGCACTTCCCAGCATTTAAATGGTATGAAAACACTTTGTGGTACGTTACCAAAGCAAACATAAGATGTTTGTAGATTTGCCATTTAACGTAGGTCACACTGCAGCAGCAATTATGGCAAATGGTTTGCTTGGTTTAGTTTAGAGATACAGCATGGAAATGGGTCCTTCGGCCCACCGAGTCCGCGCCGACCATCGATCGCCCGTTCACAGAAGATACGACACAAAAAGCAGGAGTAATTCAGTGGGATGGGCAGCATCTCGAGAGAGGGAATGGGTGACTTTTCGGGTCGAAACCCTTCTTCCACTGTTTGCATTCACGTATCCCTCTGTAATGTCAGCTTCATTGTGTTCTGCACCCTAACTAGATATCCATAAAGCAGGTAGGTCTTCATCAATCTAATACTGTCCAAAATTCAATTCCAATACAGTCTTTGAAATTATAAGGTAGGACATTATGAAATAAATCCATAAATCCCAATCAACTCGCTCACATAAATGTGCCAGATCATGAATAGCCCCAGTCATTACTTCAATGCCAGGAACAAGTTAGAAACACTCGACCAATTCAAAGCTCAGAGGCACATACTGACACCTGATATCCATTCATTAACCGGCTCGCTACTTGATACTTCTAAGAGTATGCAATTTGATTTGGGGGTTTCAAGGTTTCAAAAAGTTGCTATGCAAATGCAGGTTCAAGGGTCGATGATGTTACCGACAGGAGAACAAATGGAATCCTCAGCAAGGTTCCTGACAATCAGGCGGATAGAACGGCAGACACACAGAATGGAGGTTGCTGGAATCTTGACTGGATGAAAACTCCCCTGAACAGCTACAGGTGTACAGTACACAGCATATTGACTGGTTGCATCACAGCCTGCTTCGGCAACTCGAACGCCCAGGAACTAACAAGTTTGCCAATTGTGGTGAACGTTATCCCAAAGGATACGGGGAGAAGGCAGGAGAATGGGGTTGAGAGGGAAACATTATATATCAGCCATGATTGAATGATAGAGCAGACTCGATGGGCTAATTCTGCTCCCATGTGTTATGAACCTGGAGGTCACAGTTTTCAGACTCCGGTACCATCTTCCCGACGGTAGGAGTGAAAAGAGAACGTTGTCAGGGTGGTGGGAGTCCTTTATGATGCTACATACATTTTTTGAGTCAACGCATCCTATGGATCCTTTCAATGATGGGGAGCTCACTACGGACTTGGCGGTGTCCACCAACATTTGTCAGCTACTTCATTCCTGGACATTCGAATTACTAAACCAGGCCATGATGCAACCAAAAGGACCAATGAGGCATATTGCAAAGGCTACCAATTTAAAGCAATTTTAGAAAATGTCAGTAGGATTGGCAAACCCTGCGTGGACAATGTAATCATTTAGAAAATGCAGTTACAGCTCGCTGGGCACAGAAACAGATGCAACATGCTGCAATATTTCTGTAAATATCTGCAGAAGGGATATATCCATTCTTTTGGACTTCTCTGTATAAAACTGGGGTTAATATGTTGTTGGATAAGAAAGTGTTTGTAGTCATTTGTAATTTTTACCATCTTTCTAAGATATAGCTATATCTTAGCTATATAGCTAAGATTATCTTCTGCTATTAATTATATGGGTGTCAAGAAAGTGCACTCACTCCATTGATAACACGCACTACAGATTCTGGTTACTCAAGATACCAACCCTATGTTGTACTTAACAACTAAAATATTTGCAAAATTAATGTGATGCAGTGGATTAAAGACTGATTCTTGCTCAACAGTCTCATGGTGCCTTGAATGAAGTAACCATTTACACTGAAATAAATGGGAAAAATAAATCAATATTCAATGCTGGATGACCAAAATAATGAGTATGCAAGAGACGCCAGGAACTGCAGATGCTGGTTTATAAAACACAACACAAATTGCTGGAAAACTCAGCGGGTCGGGCAGCATCTCTGGAAGACACAGATAGGTGAAGTTTTGGGTTGGGACCCTTCTTAGGAAATTGAGGGGGTGAGGGGGGGATAAAGATGAGGCAAAGTGCTCTCAGGAATTGAAGGCATTGAAGTGTTGAAGAGTGCATGAGGTGTCTCAGTGGTCAGAGGTGACAGGACAAGGGGGGGAAACAAGATAGAATCGAGGTATTTGGAGATGGGTTCAGATGGAAGCAGACAGAAACAATAGGTCTACCAGGGCAGAATTAAGATAATAAGATGATGATCAGAAAACGTTCGTCGTCATTCCGAACGCAAGTTTATAAAAAAGACAGTAAACTGATCCTATCTAAATAGATGTGGTTGTTATGACTTCAAATGATCTCAATTTTCTGCTACTTGACAAGTGTGTCAAGTGAATATTCCAGCTGCTTTCATCCAAACATATGCTCAGCCTTGTCCGATTTAAGTCGAGTGGGAGTATTAGTAAAGAGATTAGGACGTGCCTTAATCTATCAAAGCTTCAACACTGCCACTTTTAGATTAGCTAGAAGGAGGTTTTCTAATATTCTTTCATTGCGATAGAATTCTTCATTTCGGAGTACTTAATTCAGACAAAAATATAAAAAAAAATGTAAAAGGCAAATCCTACTACATTGTATCCATTTAAAAAGAAAGAAAAATAAAATGTCTTAAACGAACACGAATTGCGAAGGATTTTAGGAGCATGTGCCTGGATTATAAGGATTTATCTGTATAGGGTGAAATATTATCAGGTTCAAATTGGGACAAGTAAAAAGATTTAGAAACAAAAAACTGCAGATGCTGGTTTATAACAAAGATAGACACAAAATGTTGGAGTAACTCAGCCGAATTAACCTACAAACTTGTACGTCTTTGGAGTGTGGGAGGAAACCGGAGTTCCCGGAGAAAATACCACACAGGTCACGGGGAGAACGAACAAACTCCGCAGAGGCAGCAACCGTAGTCAGGATTGAACCTGGGTCTGGTGCTGAAAAGGCAGCAACTCTACCACTGCGTCAAGTCTTTGTTTTTGAATGTTTTTCCAAGGCAGTGTGAAGTAAGTTTATAGGAGTGTTATAAAGGGACAAAGAGAATTAAAATGAGTTAAAGTTAATCTCACAATCGAAGAAGGAATTAAAAGGTCGGCGGGGAAACAACTTTTAAAACTAAGTTAATATTAAGGTAGTTATGATAATGTTAATAGCCTTTGCTTGAGAAAAGGTTCTTATCATTGTGTTACTCAAATGAAACTTCTATTGTCCTGATATATTTGAAGCTAATTTTTCCTTTACTTTTTTTGTTGGTTTCTTTTTACAGTTAAATATCAAGGTTTCGTTTTACAGTTAAATATCAAACACTCTCTGCTGTCATGTGCTTGTCATTGCGGTTTATGGGAAAGGGGAAGAAACAGAACAAGTAACCAAAAGGTAGGCAGGAGACTGCATAAACGGGAAAGGGGAACAAAAGAGGAAGGCAAAAGAAGGAATCATGCCCCACAACGTACAAGTAGCAACATTCATACAAGTAGTCCTCAATCCACTCATCTCTTTTTGGCTCCGAATTACACTTTGGAATGTTTTTGCCTGGTACACTAACTTCCAAAAGAAAGTTTGTGAGGAATCCAGACATTACAAGCTATGCAAAGACCAATTTCTACCATCTGGAAACTTGTAAGCATCTAAACAAAGTGCTACTGATTGCAAGTATCACGTTACAGAACACAATAGGAAATAATGCCACATTTACTATGCCACGTTTTAGACTAGTTTAGTTTACTGTCAGGTACACCGAGGTACAGTGAAAAGCTTTTTGTTGCATGCTACTAAAGACCATACTCCATTACAATTGAGCCGTCCACAGTGTACAGATACGGGATAGTTCAAGGGTCTCCAATGAGGTAGATGGTAGCTCAGGACTACTCTCTAGTTGGTGGTAGAATGGTTCAGTTGCCTGATGACAGCTGGGAAGAAACTGTCCCTGAATCTGGAGGTAGGTGCTTTTTAACTTCTGTTCCTCTTGACTGACGAGATAGGGGAGAAGAGGGAGTGACCGGGTTGAGACTTGTCTGAGAAGGAACTGCAGATGCTGGTAAACCAAAGATAGACACAAAAAACGCTGGAGTAACTCAGCGGGACAGGCAGCATCTCTGAAGAGAAGGAATGGGTGACGTTTCGGGTCGAGACCCTCTTCAGACTAGTCCTTGATTATGCTGGTGGCCTTGCCGAAGCACTGTGACATGTAGACGGAGTCAATGGAAGGGAGACCCATAGAACCTCCCTTCATTACAGGTCAGGTTTATCAAAGGGTTTTAATATTCCACAAGCACTGAAATTAATTGTGTGCAAATTCTTCTAGTTGCTTGATAAATCTCCATGTCAATTTCTTTCTTAATCTGTCTGGATACACAAAAGTAAAAAGACGAACCCAAGTCGTCGTTCTTTTGCTCTTCATCAATAACAAATAGTGAAGGATTAAAACAATATGAAAATGCCTGGTCTGTATAAGATCACGAGGAATAGATAGGGTATATTCACAATGTCTTTTGCCCAGAGTTGGGGAATCCGGGACCACAGGACAGGTTTAAGGTGAAGTGGGAACGATTTAATAGGAAACTGAGGGGCAACTCTTTTTTTTTTTTACGCAAAGCGTGGTGTGTATATGGAACGTGCTGCCAGAGGAGGTAGGTGAGGCAGGTACTATCACAATGTTTAAGAAACATTTAGACAGGTATATTGATAGGAAAGGTTTAGAAAGATACCGGTCAAACACAAGCAACTGGGACTAGTGTTGATCGGACATGTTGGTTGGTGTGGGCAAGTTGGGCTGAAGGGCCTGTTTCCATGCTGTATGACTCTATGACTCGATACATAAGGCACCCCGACTGCTAACATCATGAAAGGTTTACAATTATGCGCATCCCAACGCAATCCACCCTTGGCCATCGGAACAATGAAGGCATTATCAAAGGATACCTAGAAGCAGGCATTACGATCAGTTCAACTTCTGTCAAGCCGAGAGAGTGATGGAAAATTCCAGTCGTACATTTCACACACTGCCACTGCCACATGACCTTCACTAACCCTGACACTTATTCCATCTTCATCTTTCCACTTGGTGCAGTTGGAGCAATGTTTACTCTGGCAAGTCTTTCCTAGGCTGTGCAATTCCCTTGCTGTGATCAAACACAATACACAGGTCACTTACGATTCTATCGCTGTTCATAGATTGTCTCGGTACGTGGAAACGCCAGGAGAACGTGGGGAGGTGACCTTTCGGTTCGGGACACTTCTTCGGACAATTTGACGGAGGGGCCAGACCTGAAACATCACCTATTCATGTTCTCCAGGGATGCTATCTGGTTAATCAATGATTAGTCAGTGCCTCTGAGTTACTCTGGCACTTTGTGTTTTTATTTTTAACTGCCTTCTATAGTATGAGGTTGAGGCTGGGAAATCATAACATATCACCACACAGCAAACATTTAAAGTTGACAATATATTTCAATTTAAATTAGCATACTGCTAAAGATAGAAACGTAGAAAATAGGTGCAGGAGGAGGCTATTCGGCCCTTCGAGCCAGCACCGCCATTCATCGTGATCATAGTTTCTACCCATGCCTGCCTTCTCCCCATACCCCTTGATTCCGCTAGCCCCGAGAGCTCTATCTAACCCTCTTATAAATTCATCCAATGAATTGGCCTCCACTTCCTTCTGTGGCAGAGAATTCCACAAATTCACAACTCTCTGGGTGAAAAAAGTTTTTTCTCATCTCAGTTTTAAATGGCCTTCCCTTTATTCGTAGACTGTGGCCACTGGTTGTGGACTCCCCCAACATTGGGAACATTTTCCTGCATCTAGTTTGTCCTGTCCTTTTATAATTGTATATGTTTCTCTGATCCCCTCTCATCTTTCTAAATTCCAGTGAATACAAGCCCAGTCTTTCCAATCTTTCCACATAAGACAGTCGCGCCATCCCGGGGATTAACCTCGTGAACCTACACTGCACTCCCTCAATAGCAAGGATGTCCTTCCTCAAATTAGGAGACCAAAACTGCACACAATACTCCAGTTGTGGTCTCACCACAGCCCACAAATGCACAGTTGTACAAACTGCAGAAGAATCTCTTCACTCCTATACTCAAATCTGTAGTTGTAGCAGCATGATTACTTTCAGATAAATATGTACCAGAGATTTTTCCACAAATCATTGTTATCCATATAAAATATGGTGATTCATCACACACAAGGGTGCATTCACAGCTGCAAAAACAGGGTGGCCAATGTGAAATTGCCAATTAAAAAAAAAAAGACAAATCAGGTTGAAAATCATTTTTATTGATTTTAAATCACAAATCCAAATGTATGCCGATTCAATTTCTTTCCTATGTAGGAAACAACTGCAAATGCTGATTTAAATCGAAGATAGACACATAATGCTGAAGTAACTGTGGGACAGTCTGAAGAAGGGTCTCGACCCGAAACATCACACATTCCTGCTCTCCAGAGATGCTGCCCGAGTGATTCCAGCATTTTGTGTCTTTCTATTTCTTCTTCCTCAAAAAGAACAGAACCACCCCCCACCCCTTTCTTTCCCCCTGAACCCCCTACTCCTCTGTGCCTCAACTGCACTCGCACCTATTTCTCTCCTCCACATCCCCTTCCAACTACCTTCCTTTAGCTTCACTCTTCACACCACTTCAATCCTTTTGTCTCAACCTGACTTTTCATCTCCAACCCTTGTTCAACCATCTGCCTATTAAAAAGCACCACGCACCTGTATCCACCTATTACTTGCCAGGCTTTATCTTGCCACCACCTCTCCTCCAGCTTTCTTCCCCTTTCCTTGCCCACTATCAGTCTGAAGATGGGTCCCGACCTGGAATGTCACCTATCCATCTTCTCCAGAGATGCTGCCTGACCCGCTGAGTTATTCCTGGAGGGTACACAAAAGGCTGGAGAAACTCAGCAGGTGCAACAGCATCTAAGGAGCGAAGGAGATAGGCGACGTTTCGGGTCGAACAACGAGTTATTCCTGGACTTTGTGTCTGTTTTTCTAAACGGAACAAGGTTTTTTTTTCATTAAATATCATTTTTCTCTCTAAAAAAAAAACAAAGAAAACCCTCATCTCCTAGCACTTTGACAAACCAACAAGAGGTCCTTAAAATTATACTGGCCAACAAGAAATCATGAGACCTTACTCCCAGCAAGATAACCATTAAACAAGAGTTGAGATGCACACAAGTTATGATTTGTATGTATCAAACTTTGTTCCAACCACAAACGGCATCTGTCCATTTCTCTGCACAGATACCACCTGACTTGCTGAGTTCCTTCAGTGGTCTGTTTTGTGGTCTCTATTTTACAGCGCTGTGGTATATCATTCTAAATTAAGGTGCAAGATCATTATTTCACAGCTGAAACAACTGGTAAAGATGACATTAGTCAGCTGTATCCAAAATGCTAACATCCCTTTGACATTATTTGTGGTGTTCAGTCAACAATCAAGTCACTTCACCGTGGTAACCAGACCCGAGCAGAAAGATTTGCTCCTGACAGAAAAAGTATTTAAGGCAAGCAGCAACTTACCAATAATAACTTTATGTATAAAGAGCAAGGCTCGCTCTCAGACTACTGCAAAGGAAGTTCCTGGATTACCTTTAAGCAAGAAAGCACGAAATGCATGTATTGAAGCACAACGTTTTCCCTGTTTCCACGTTGTATCTCTGAAGTCTGAAGTCTAAACTGCATTCATGAAAAGCGACACTCTAAGTGACTACAGTGTGAATTTTTCCAAATCTTTATCCTTGTGAGGCGTTCTTATCTTCTCGCCAGAATGTGAATGCTCTGGTGGCTGACAGTTCCCTCAACATTGTTGCAATCACAGAGATGAGCTAAAACATTGTGCATGTCTGGCAACTCAAAGTACTAGGCTATATAATAAATAATCAGACGCAGGAGGTGGCAACACAATAATAATCAACGGGTACATTACTGCACTAAGGAAGTCAGAAATGTGGGACAAAACCAGAGCACCTGGAGAAAACCCATGTGGTCACAGGGAACATTTTATTTTGTAAATGATCAGCCATGATCACATTGAATGGCGGTGCTGGCTCAAAGGGCCGAATGGCCTACTCCTGCACCTATTGTCTATTGTCTAAAACGTACCAACTCCATACAGACATCAATGGTTAGGATCAAACCTGGGACTGGAGCTTAAGGCAACAACTCTACCAGTGCGCCACTGTGCCTCTCCCAAATTATTCTTTATTATTGTTATGTGTACCAGTGTAGATTTAAGTTTATTATTGTCACATTTACCGAGGTACAGCAAAAAGCTTTGTTTTGCATGCTATCCTAACAGATCAGATTTACCATACATGATACCATGCCATACAACCAATTCATACTCAAGTACAATAGAGAGAGCAAAGGGGAAGGTACAGTTCTCAGCTTTAGTTTAATTTAGTTTAATTTATTTTTGAGATACAGCGTGGAAACAGGCCATTTGACCCACGCAGTCCGCACCAACCAACAATAACAATAACTGATTCTCTATTATTCCAATTTCGCATCCTGCAGACAAGGACAACTTACAGAAGCTAATTAACCTACAAACCTGCAAATCTTTGGAATGTGGTAGGATACTGGAGCACCCGGAAGAAACCTACACGGTCACAGGGAGAATGTACAAACTCCGTACAGACAGCACCCAAGGTCAGGATCAAATCCGGGTCTGTTGCATTGTGAGGCAGCAACTCTACTGCTGCGCCACTGTGATGCCCCTTACTTTAGTTTAGAGCATGGAAACAAGGGACCTTGGCATGCAATGCAAGGATCCTTGCAGACTACAGCAGAGGTTGATAAGGTGGTTAAGACAAGCAACTTGCCTTCAGAAGCCAAG
The DNA here is from genome assembly GCA_963514005.1 of Raja brachyura. The sequence continues at coordinate 63,053,709 of OY740787.1, forward strand.
GCATAGAATTCAAGAATATAAGGGGCATTATAAAGCCCGTTTCTGTGCTGTATCTCAGATTTCTTCCCAGCTGTTATCAGGCAACTGAACGGTCCTCTCACCTGCTCGAGTGCAATCCTGATCTCCCATCTACCTCATTAGAGATCTCTAATTGGGCTTTATAATGTACTAAATGTTGTACCCTTTACAGATGGCTAGATTGTACACATATATTGGTAGACAAAAGTGCTGGAGAAACTCAGCGGGTGAGGCAGTATCTACTGAAGCAAGGAAGTAGGCAAAGTTTCGGGTCGAAACCCTTCTTCAGAGTCTGAAGAAGGGTTTCTGCCCGAAACATTGCCTATTTCTTTCGCTCCACAGATGCTGCGTCACTCGCTGAGTTTCTCCAGCAATTTGGTCTACCTTCGATTTTCCCGCTTCTGCAGTTCTCACTCAAACATTTTGTATACGTAGAGTCTTCTTTAACTGGATAGCACGCAAAAAAGAGCTTTTCGTTGTGCACATGACGATACTCTCCAAAGCGCATTTAATTCAAGTCTTTAAAAAAATTTAACAATTGTTATGGGTGAGTTAACGCGAGACATTTTGATGGCAAAGGCACACATTTTAAATCTGCACAAGCTTTTCATTGTACCTCAGTACACATGACAATAATAAACTAAACTAAACCATTTAGCAGCTCTCAATTACCTTGCTGCATGGATATAAAAGATAAACTCCTGAAACACTTGGAGGGAGAGACAGCAGTGATAAATAAACAGCTGTTAGTACAATACGTAGTCCGCACTCCCCTGGTTACAGTACCAGCCTGCAATGATGAATTTCCGCTGCAGATATTACAGCATATCACACTCCCGATCCAAAGTTATTCCAGGGTTTATTTAGTGCCACAATAGAAATCTCTTCCATATATAAAAAAATACCTGCTAATTAGGCAACATCTGCACCAGTGGAACACATGTAGACCTTCAGTCCCCTGTGCCTGCACCAGTATTCAATTAGATCATAGCTAACCTTTATCTTAAATCTAATTACTTGCCTTCATTCCATTTCTCTCTGGTTTTGCTCAATAAAAATCTGTTGATCTCGTCCTCAAATATCCATCCAGTGCCTACAGATTTTTTGGAAAGAAGCTCTAGATCCAAATTATTAAGTTTATTGATTATTGTGTATTATATATTATCTGTGTGTATTGTGTTTACAGGCCTGTTATGCTGCTGCAAGTCAGAATTTCCATTGTCGGTGGATTAAACTCTTGTCTCTTCCATTCTGTGTGGAAGAAACTGTTTCTGATTTAATTTCTAATTGGCTGAGGTTTCCTTTTAATATTCATTCCCAATAATTGCCGGTCACAATCAAGATGGTTTGGATGCCAAGTTAAACATGCATCTGCCAATTAGGACGTAAGCATTTCTTAGTAATAAGTGTATCCACCATATTAAGAGCAGGTGTACATTCATGAAAGCAGCACATTCATGAAGGATGTGCAAGTCTCTGGAGTTTCAAAGGAAAAGACACCAAGTGCTGGAGTAACTCAGCGGGTCAGGCAACATCTCTGGAGCACATGGATAGGTGACATTTTGGGTTGTGACCCTTCCTCTGAATGATTGTGGGGCTCATGTTGTCGACCTCCCTGTGGTGAGCCGTGTCAGCTGACCTCAGTCAAGCAAACGACAACAAACAGAGACAGCAACAGAAATAATGCAACCTTAGTCGCCGCAGCTTGGCGCCTTTGTAGGGTGGGCACCTACGGATGGCATCATCCTGCTGCAGCTGAATGCGGAAGGCCTAACGCCCTCCAGGCGCTACAGTGCCTTGACAGCGTTACATAACTTCTGCTGCCTCAAACACAAGGAGAAGAATGATTGTGGGCGAGGGGCAAGAAAGCTGGAAGAGAGGAGAGGCAGATGGATTGTCAAAGACCAGAGAGCAGCACAGCAGAGACCTGGGTTTGATCCTGACTATGAGTGCTGTCTGCATGGAGTTTGCAGGTTCTCTCTGTGATTGCGTGGGTTTTTTTTCCCCCGCAGGCTCCGGTTTCTTCCCACTTTCCAAAGACGTACAGGTCTGAAAGGCCTACTCCTGCACCTATTGTCTAATGTGTAGAATGCAAAACTGGGATAACATAGAACTAGTGTACAGTTGATCGTTGGTCGGCACGGACTCTGTGGGTTGAAGTGCCTGTTTCCATGCTCTCTAAACTAAAACTAAGCTAAATTTAAAAAGACCAGGATTTTCATGTAATTTCAATTCATGGATATTTGCCTTCATAAATATGTACAGGCAGATAAGGAGCAGTCTGGCATCATGTTCGGCACATACATGCCTCTACCTGTACTGTACTCTTCTATGTTTAAGAAGAAACTGCAGATGCTGGAGAATCGAAGGTACACAAAAATGCTGGAGAAACTCAGCATCTATGGAGCGAAGGAATGCTGCTGCACCCGCTGACTTTATCCAGCATTTTTGTGTACCTCCTGTACTCTGCTATGTTCTATGAATGGAGGCTGGGAGAATTAGCAACTAGGTATGTGCTTGAAGGTATCCATTGCTCAAACTGAAAATGTTTTGATTCTATCTGACTAATGATAGTCAATCTGACTTTGAAAAAATGAATAGAGTTATATACAGAACACAGAATGCAGTTACTACTCCTGCCTGAAGCAAAGGCTCGTCATACTGAATTATGTCAGGACTATAAAGCATGTTCATTTTAAAAGCCTTAAAAATTAAGATACATTCAAAAATTGCAAACTTTTCTGAAAATTTGCCATATTAGCATTCTTCAATTTTAATTGCCACTTTACAATTATTCATGAATAAAGAACATAAATACCTTATCACAAAAGCTGCAAAGCTGTAAAGTCTACTGAGCCTCAAATCAATGGTCATTCGAATATATGGGCAAGGCAGTCGTGTGGTAGTTGCGTAATGGTTGCATGAAATTCCTCTCATTCTCTGTTATTTAGGCTAAAATGCAGGATATTTTTAACGTCAAACATCTGTTTACCCTGGAGAAGATAGACTCTTCTCAGTGTGTTTGCCCATCCTTTTTAAACATGCCCTTTGATTGCTGGAGAGAGAATTTTCTCTTCACTTGTGAAGCTTAGTTTCTTCCCAATCTAATCAAAAGTAGATGCTGGAACTGGATTGCAGATCGAAAGACAGAAAGGAAAGCATAGCTTTCTGGACAAAATGTTCTCCAGGTGTAAGCCAAGGTACAGAAAATCGAGACACATTATCTATTCTCAGCCAATCCTCAGCCAATGTGCACTGAATTTGATGTTTCCATTATGTCTGCCCCTGGGGGAAGTTAGCAAAGTGGGTAGTTGGGTGCAGACTCCCTTCCTGACTCCAATACAGATTACTATCCATAGATTAAAATGCATCAAAAAAATGATTCAAAATGCATCAAAAAAATGATTCAAAATGCTGACCTCACGCCTATTATGCAACAAAAAAAGTTCAGTATATATGGAAAAACAAATAGACAAAAGCAGTGCAAAGTCAAAAATAATATCATCAAGTCAAGTTTAAGAAAGAACTGCAGATGCTGGAAAAATCAAAGATAGACAAAAATGCTGGAGAAACTCAGTGGGTGAGGCAGCATCTATGGAGCGAAGAAATAGGTGACGTTTCGGGTCGAGACCCTTCTTCAGACCAAAGGTACTAGAGGTGCCTCTAGTATCTTTGCTTCAGACGGATGTGGCGGTGGGGGGGGCGGGAAGAAGTAAAGAGGAGGAGAAGACAGTAGGCTGAGGGAGAGCTGGGAAGGAAAGGGGAAGGAGAAAGAAAGCAAGGACTACCTGAAATTGGTGAAGTCAATGTTCATACCGCTGGGGTTTAAACTACCCAAGCGAAATATGATGTGCTGCTCCTCCAATTTGCGGTGGGACTCACTCTGGCCATGGAGGAGGCCCAAGACCGAAAAGTCGGATTCAGAATGGGAGGGGGAGTTGAAGTGCTGAGCCACCGGGAGATCAGGTTGGTTATTGCGAACCAAGCGGAGGTGTTGGGCGAAGCGACCGCCAAGCCTGTGTGTGGTCTCACCGATGTAGAGCAGTTGACACCTAGAGCAGCGGATGCAATAGATGAGGTTGGAGGAGGTGCAGGTGAACCTCTGCCTCACCTGGAAAGACTGCTTGGGTCCTTGAATGGAGTCGAGGAGGGAGGTAAAGTAACAAGTGTAACATTTCCTGCGGTTGCAAGGGAAAGCACCAGGGGAGGGAGTTGTTTGGGTGGAAAGGGACGAATTGACCAGGGAGTTACGGAGGGAGCAGTCAGTTCGGAGTCTATTTGGAGGTTATGGTGTTTAATAACCTGATGGTTGATGGAAATAAGCTGTTCCTGAGCCTGGACAAGCTCCGATACATTCTTCATGATGGCAGGAGTGAAATGAGAGCGTGACCAGGGTCATGTGGGTTTCTGATGATGTTGGCTGCCTATTTGAGGCAGCGATTCCTGGAGGTCCCTTTGATGGTGGGGAGGTCAGTACCTGTGACGGACCAGGCAATGTACACCACTTTTTTCAGTCTTCTGTTCAGGATCATTCGAGAGTAAAATGTTTCCAGCTTTTTGACATGCCTATTGGTCATGTAATTATTTTTCTATTTATTCCTCTGTCTGAAAAGCACAGCTGCAGGGAGAGGCAGGAAGTGAACCCATAATGGCGCAAGCTTGGGGGAACCAGCTGGCTTAGTCATAAAGCCTTCGGCCCAACTCGTCCATGACGACCAAGAAGCCCCATCTACACTAGTCCCACTTGCCTGCATTTGGCCCATATTCCTCTAAGTCATTCCAATCCATGTACACGTCCAAATGTCTTTTAAATGTTGTTATAAAACCTGCCTCAACTACCTCCTCTGGTTGCGTGTTCCACATATGTAACGCCCGCTGAGTGAATAAGTTGCTTCTCAGGTTGTTATTATATCTTTGTCCTCTCATCTTAATCCTAATTCTTGATTCCCCTATTGTGAGAAACAGATTCTGTGTATACATCCTATCTATTCCCCTCACCATCTTATATACCTCTATAAGATCACCCCTCATCTTCCTGCGCTCCAAGGAATCAAGTCCTAGGCTGCCGAACCTCCACCTATGGCTCAGTCCTTCGAGTCCTGGCAACATCCTCCTAAATCCTCTCTGCATTTTTTCCAGCTTGGGGACCAAGTGGAAACGAATGACACCAACAGAGATGGGAGTGGCTGAGAGAGGCCGTTGAAGGCTTGAATGTATATCATCACTTGGGCAGTTTACAGCCCAGTGATATGAATATTGATTTCTCTCACTTCAGATAGCCCTGGCATTCCCTCTCTCTCTCTCTCCCTCTCTATCCCTCCCAAGTCGCATTAGCTTCTCGTTTTCACCCGACAAACAGCTCACAATGACCTGTTTCCTTTATTATCATTACTTTTTTGCATATCTTTCATTCATAGTTCTTTATCTAGCCGTCTATATCTCTTGTTTCCCTTATCCCTAACCAGTCTGAAGGTCTCGGCCCGAAACGTCACCCATTCCTTCTCTCCAGTGATGCTGCCTGTCCTGCTGAGTTACTCTAGCTTGTTGTGCCTATCTTCATGTGGATCATCTATCTGGGGGTATAGAGGAAAATATGAAAAAGAAACAAAGAAGGGAAGAGAAGAAAACAAACACTGCTGTATCTGTGAGATACAAACTGCCTCAAGTGTTACTGAAAGTTTGTAAATGTCAAGGATGGTCTCAAACTTTCAAGTATATGTTGGGAGGTCATGTTGCAGTTATACAAGGTGTTAATGATGCTGCACTTAGGGTATTGTGTTCAGTTCTAGGCACCGTGTTATAGGAAAGAAATTGTCAAGCTGGAAAGAATAGCACCCATGTCAGGATCAAACCCAAGTCTCTGTCGCTGGAAAGAATAGCACCCATGTCAGGATCAAACCCAAGTCTCTGTCGCTGTAAAGCAGCAACTCTGCCGCTGTGCCACCATGCCGCCCAGAACTTGGCCACTCACCTTGAGGACAGCCACCAAAATAGCATTTGCCAAAATCCTCCTTTACAAATAACTAAGGAGTCCATCTCCAACGAAAATGATGCATTTTCACTGAGTTTAGATAATGGCTGTGTGCAGAATATTGTTTTGTTTGGACCACAATTACTCGGTTTTATTTGGTATAATTTTTGGGTGGCACAGTGGCGCAGCGGTAGAGCAGCTCCCTTACAGCGCCAGAGACCTGGGTTCAATCCTGACCATGGGTGCTGTCTGTACGGAGTTTGTACGTTCTCCCTGTGACCGCATTTGGTTTTCTCAGAGTGCTCCGGTTTCTTCCCACACTACAAAGACGTGCAGATTTGGAGGTATGGCTTCCTGAATTTGCCTCTAGTGTGTACGATGCGAAAGCAGGATTACAGGTGTGAACAGGCAATTGAGGGCCAGCGTGGCCTCGGTGGGCCAAGGGTCCTCTAAACTAAACTATGTGGGTCAAAAACCTAGAAATATATGGCATTAATTTGTATGTGCAAACCAAACGCAACGAGATGGAAAAGTCTACAAGTAAAAGTGATAATATGCTCCAAAATGGACAAAATGACAAAACATATTTGGTTGTAGTGTGGATGCAGAGACACAAAGTTATTTTCATGATCATAAATTAAAGTAGAGTTATGCCATTCACCCATCTAGTCTACTCCGCCGTTCAATCATCTTTCCCTCTCAACCCCATTGTCCTGCCTTCACCCCTGACACCCGGATTAATATCATTAATCAATATATATTTAATTATATTTGGTATAATTAACTACGTGATAGATGACAGGCATCAATTAAAATTGCTGATGCTAAAACAAAAATCTGCTTTTCATTTAAAGGGCTGATTAAAACTACATTACTACCAGTCTGCCTTTATGTTCCGTAGACACCTTGCCTCAATGTTCCCACAGAAAATGGCACAGCAGTTTCTCCTGTTTCCACAGAAATAGTGCTCTTTTTTAAATAAATGGTGTATTCAGAATGCACAATTGCTCTTTTTGTGACTCTAACAACATTCAATGATTATCCCATCAAATGGTTCACTGTTTCCATTAAACAAGACATGAACTTAACAGAGATTTAAGTGAGGTCACACATTTTCACACCATACACTGAGTCACGTAGTGTTTACTTGGATTACGTTTAAATTCCTTCACATGCCGCTTCAGTTTTCTCAAAAACAAATTTATGAAGAAAAAAGGAAAAATGTGGAAAGTAATGAGAAGAAACTGGCGGTAGTTTTTATTTGAGGGGGCGGAGGGGGGGGGGGGGGGGTCAAGCAAAGACTAAATTAGTAACCAAAGCAGGATTAAGCTCAAAGGAATGTAATTAGTTAGAATCAGAATCTTACAGCAAAGCAAACTCTTAGCCCATCAGGGGAGTGTTGGCTCTTTTAAGCAGCTGTTCCGTTTGTCTGATTTTTCTGCCCTTTCCCCAAAGCAAAGAATTATTTAATCCTTTTAAGTTCTGACTGTAAAAATGTTTTGAAAGCTTCTTTAAATAAGATCTCCTGCTGTCACCTGTCGCCATCACAAATCGCGACAACTCACAATGGGCGGGGGAAGAAACACTTCAGGTTAGGGCGAGGCATGGACAAGCTGGGCCTGTTTCTGTGCTTTATGACTCTGCAACTCGAGATCAGCCAATACTCTGCATTTTCTGGTTAATGTTCATCCTGCCCCCGGAACAGTTTTTATATATGTTTACACCACAGGTGCTCCGATTCCAAGCAACAAATTTCCATGGACTTCAATCCTTCTATGCCTAAATCAATCAGTTTGCAGCCTGGCTTTTCCTTTCCCTCTTCCAAACTGTTCTGCACCTGTTCCCCGATTTAGACTGTTAAGCTGTTAATGATAAATTCAAAGTGAAAGCAATACACAATGTGTGTTGGTCTGTAAACAACAGCCTAATCTAATATGCTTCCACTAATAACAAAATATTTTCCCACAAAATTCTCCCGACAAACAGTTTCTTTTTCACAGGGAACTCAAGTATCTTGATAATATCAAACTCAAATAATTTTTCTTTTGTTGATCAACTGGATTAATATCTGCAAGTTTAGAGTTTTGCATGGAAACAGACCCTTCAGCCCACCGAGTCTACGCCGACCATTAATCACCCTTTCTCCCTAGTAAATAAACAAAAGGACACAAAGTGCTGGAGCATCTCTGGAGAATATGGATACATGACGTTTTGGGTTGAGACACTTCTTAATGCCCCTGTCCCACTTAGGAAACCTGAACGGAAACCTCTGGAAACCAGAGGTTTTTGTCCTCCAGCAACCACCTTCAACTAGCATCGCAACCAGCTTCAACTAAAAAATTACCGATTTTTAAAACGGAAACCACTTTCGGCCATTAGGGAGACTGACAAAAACCTCCGGGAACCGCACGGAAACCTTGGGTGGGGCGCAAAGTCTCCAGAGGTTTCCGTTCACGTTTCCTAAGTGGGACAGGGGCATACGACTCTTCAGTCTCAAAATCTAGTTCTACATTATCCCACTTTCTCATTCACTCTACACACGGGGCAGTTTTCACGGAGGCCAACCAACCTGCATGTCTTTGGGATTTGTGAGGAGCTCCCAGAGGAAACCCACTCAGTCACAGGGAAAATGTACAAGCTCCACGCAGGCAGCATCCAAGGTGAGGAAGGAACACAGGTCTTCAACATTATATTATCTCCACACACCTAGAGGTTGGCTGCGGGAAGGAAAAAGGTGGACGGGCGAGGAGAGGACGTGGGTTCTCGGGTCGATCCAGACGTCCAAGGAAAGCTGATGGCTGGAGGCCCGCAGCAGCCTGGGGCTTGCCTGGAATGGGCAATGCTCATAACAACTAGAGCACAGACTGGACTTTGAAAAGAGAGACAGTATTGGCATCGAAACAGAACAGAACACTGTGCAGTCACATTCAGTTTCATTTAAGAGATGTAGAAGTGGGAGCGGTGACCCGCGTAGCGTATAGCAGATTGTCTGGCTGCCTAACAATGAACCTGACCTGTTAAATACTGCAAAGGCGAATGCCAAGCACTCACCTAATAAACTGCAGCTGCAGGGCTGTATGTTCACAATCCGTGCACCACCATAGCACACATAATTTCTGATTTTATCTTTCATAGACATAATGGCAAGAAGGCAGCCATGTGGCTCCACAGGGAGCAATCCCATTAGCCCATTCCTGTCAGTCCTCATCTCCCCCCACCTCATTTTCCCTCATATAGACCCATCAACTCCCTTTTGGTTCTTTTTGCCATTAATCTACAGGATGGGATAATTAACATTTGTACCAGGTACTTTCTATAAATTAGGGCTCGGAAAATGTTAATTGACTGCATGCTGCACCGACCAGCTTTAGTACATCGGGACGCAGACTGTCATCGCATACCGGGTAGTCTAGCATGTACGTGGTAGAGCTGTTGCCTCAAAGCACCAGAGACCCGAGTTCGATCCTGACCTTGGATACTGTCTCTGCAGAGTTTGTACGTTCTCCCTGTGACCAAGTGGGTTTTCTCTGGGTACTCCCACACTCCAAAAACGGGAGGGTTTGTAGATTTGCAGTCTGAAGAAGGGTCTCGACCGGAAACGTCGCCTATCTCCTTTGCTCCTTAGATGCTGCTGCACCCGCTGAGTTTCTCCAGCTTTTTGTGTAACCCAGGGTTTGTAGGTTAATTGGCTTCCGTAAAATTACCCCTGCTGTGTAGGATGCGAAGGTGGGTCAACATAGAACTAGTGTAAACAGGTGATCGATGGTCATCATGGACTCGGTGGGACGAAAGGCCTGTTTCCATGTTGTATCCCAAACTAAACTAAACTGTGTATCAGTGTCTTTTTACAATACTGCACACAATAATGTGACAAAGGTGGTCACAATTCAAATTCCTTCAAATAAGTTGACAAGCACTTTATTGGGCTCATGACTAACATAGTATCAACATAAAATAAGAAAATATAACATATTGAAGGGAAAGTTTCTGAAAATGGCATCAGAATACACAAATGCATTTGTGTAATTGATGTCGCATGGTGCACGTATATTTCTTATTCCTTTTTATGTTTATGAATACCACATGGAACAATAAAATTGCAAACACTGTTTCCACTTCATTCACCTGATCATGTAGTGGAATACTGCATCCAGCTGAGTGGACACCGCAACATGCGTTATACATCATACACACAAACGTACATTACGTTGGACATTCAAAGGTTTGGTGTCCCAGAAAACAAACGTTACATTATTAGCGAAAACCAAACATTTTCACCAATGTGATCTAAACGGTACATCACCTTATGGATTTGAGCTATATCGATGGCCGATGATTTGTCAGAAGGTTTCATTTGGGATGATTTTTTGGTGAGTAAAATATCTCCGTAACGGTCGTTGTAGAGCTTCCGGAAGTTGTAACAAAGGAATGAAGTTAGCGACTTGGTCCGTACAAAAGGTAAACAAGAAATACTGTTCTGCCAAATTGAAGATTGGCTCAGTTTCTTAGTTTTGATGTCCAAAAACATTTTTTAAACTGATTTTAAAAAGTCGGAAAATATATTGTAAACAGTCGTTGCATTTTTGACTCCACAATGTTTTTGATATACTAATTTGGAAAATAAGAAAAAATAATTAACTCGCCCAAAAATCACTACTACCATGGGTTTTTGAAAAGCATTAGAGGTTTGAAGCCTCCGTGGTTTAACTTACGGAGGTACTGACCCCGATAACGGTCGTTGTGACGATGGACAACAAGCACAGCGACCGTTATGGGATCTTTACTAGGCGGAATACCAGACATGTTACTGCATTTTACTCCTGCATTGATGAAGATATTTCCCTAGCTCATTATCAAAATGTATATGTATGAGGGTCCATATGAAGTTTATTTATGAATTAAACATTAATGACTAAATGTGGCAGAGTTTTAATGTCCCATTTTTGGTGTCCAAAATGGTGGTAAAGCGATGAAAATCTGCCTGTTATGAAAAATGTTTTTGTCTTTCGGCCTTGTCTACCTTCGATTTTTCCAACATCTGCAGTTCTTTCTTCAACATTTTGTCTACTCCACTGCAAAATCTCCTCAAGGTAGGCATACCTTGAGGAAGTTCTCCTCTCTCTGAAAATAATTTACCAGTATGTCTGTTATTTGTAAGGTTTCACATGATGGTTAGATTTTTGTTCATAACAGTGTATTATTGATAATAATCTTGTTCCTCAGAATCTGTCCAGTATTGTAAAAAGACACATCACCTCTCATGGTGACCATCTTTAGGCCTAAGCACACAATCATTTCATTAAGCTAAAGGTTGTATGGAGAAAAAGCTTCATCACCCATCAAATGTATTGAAATGCGATAGAATGCAGGAATGGCCAGCCGACCACTATAATGCCTAATGATGCCTAATAAGACCCAAGTAATTAATTTTAGAAGCTGCATGTATAATTTAAGCAAGAGTTACCAGGTCTGAACAAGGGTCCCGACCCAAAATACCACCTATCCATGTTCTCCAGGGACGCTGCCTGACCCGCTGAGTTACTCCAGCACTTTTTGTCCTTCTTCGTAAACCGGTATCTGCAGTTGCTGTCACAACAAGAGTCACCTTCTTGATTACCGTTACCGTTAGAGTTACCGTTTAGACATCACTTTAGACTTTAGAGATACAGCACGGAAACAGGCCTCTCAGACCACCGAGTCCACGGCATCCAGCGATAACCCCATACACTAACATTATCCGGCACACTATGGACAATTTACAATTTTTACCAAAGCCAATTAACCTATAAACCTGCACGTCATCGGAATGTGGGAGGAAGCTGTAGCAGCCGAAGAAAACCCATGCGGTCACACAGATTCCGTTCAGACAGCACCCGTAGTCAGAATCAAATCTGGGTCTCTGGCGCTGTTAGGCGGCAACTTCACCACTGCACCACCGTGCTGCCCCTAATTGTTTCCAAGCACTGACTAACACATTGAAACAGTGGTATGCATTCAATATTAAAAACATCAATGCAAGTAAATCCTTCTGATCTACTGCTCTAATTTTATCAGATATTGAAACCATCCCTTGAGCAGAGTATATCAGAGTGATACCTCCTTCATGTTTGAGGATTGCACATTGTGTCATGCCTTTTTGGCTGTTTCTGATCTCCACAGCCATATACTGAAAGGCTGTAGGGACAGGTTGGTCAGGCTAGGATTTTATTCCTTTGAGTGCAGGAGGCTGCGGGGTGATCATATAGAGGTATACAAAACCACGAGGGGAATAGATAGGGTGAATGCAGAGTATTTTACCCAGGGTAGGGAAATCAAATATCACAGGACATAGTTTTAAAGTGAGAGGGGAAGTATTTAATAGGAACCCGAGAGGCAATTTTTTCACTCAGAGGGTCGTAGGTATATGGAATGAGCTATGTCCAACTTGCCCATACCGACAAACATGTTCCAACTACTTTGCATATTCCTTGCATCATAAAGGATAAAGAGAACAAAGAGGTTGATGTTGCAAATGAAAAGTCAACTGTCACATTTTGGAAAGGATAGAAAATAACGAAGCGTACCATGTCACTAACAAGTTAGAGGACCAGATGACAGAGTTCAACCTCAACTACTTAAAGCAGTGATAAATGGATTAGCTATCTGTCCAGAATAGATGCACGACATCTTGCAAATTTGCATTTTATTCAACAGTCAAAATCTAATGACCATCACTAGTTGTTCATAAATAAGTGAAATAACATTGTTATGTGCTATTAAAGTTGCCAGGGGTAAATGGGAAGAAAAAGGTTGGGAACCCCTGTTATACAGGGACAGTCTATAAAATCCTATATATACATATTTAAAATACGGCATAGAAAGGAACTGCAGATGCTGGTTTATATCAATGTGCTGGAGTAACTCAGCGGGTCAGGCAGCATCTGTGGAGAAAAAGGATGGGTGATGTTTCGGGTCAGGACTCTTCCTTCGTGTCAATTAACACTGGTCAAGTTACGCCCTGCCTTTAACTCTTTGGCTGCAGACTGCAGTTCGATTTTTCTTTGATATAACATGGGAGAACCACGCGGCGCATTAAAAGGTTGGTAGCAACTGTGAACCAGACTATATTACGGCTGCCACGTACACGATTCTGACAACAGAGCCTTGCAGCCGATTTTTTTCTGAAATATTGAAAACCATGAATCAGGGACTCCTTAATACCAATCAAGAACATGGTGGAACTTGGAAAACCTCATGTAATATGAGCGATGTGTGCATCAGGAATCATCATTTCATTAGTTTCCACGGTAGGTTTTAGTTTATTTTAATCTTTTCTGCAAACAGACGAATGCGGTATGTTATATCTTAGTACTACCCATAAGTGGATTCTGCTAAAGATCAACATATGGTCTGTGTCAGATGTGGAAAGACAGACACACAGCCCTCTAGAAATATTTGGCTAAACACTTGTTTCATAAAAACAAAACAAAAATTTCAGCTGATAAAATTGGAAGCAGACCATCTGACAGTGAAGTGGGGATCCTTCGGGATTAAGAAGTGAGAAAATTGGTTTTAAATGGCATTTTTATAATATTTTGCTGTCAGTTCCAATGAAAAAGTTTAAATCTGGCCCAGACTTGCAATCATCTTAAATGGTTAAACGGCACGGGAATTTCTAACAGTTTGAAATGTTTAATTCCCCCAAACTTTAGCCTGGAAAGTCGTGAATTCTGCCTTGTCCGCGATCTCATCTGAAATACCAAACCATTCAAGCAAGTTGTCTTCATGTTGATAAAAGGGCGAGGCAGAAAGACTGACTAAAAAATGCAAAATGTAACTCAACGGAAGATGAAAATGAAAATAAGGAATAGAAGACAAGAAAGGGTGGAGAAATGGAGAATGACTGACAAAGTAACATCAGCACTTGTCTCAAAAATATCTTTAAATATTTCTTCCAAAGAAAAATGGGTGGGAAAATGAAACGCCCCAAATCACAGAATATAACATTAATTCAAACTGAAGACTTGTATGTCTTTTACTTTTGTACATTTTTTCATGATTTACACAGACAGACAGATTTTCCCTGACGCAGTGTTAGAGTTGCTGCCTCACAGCACCAGAGGCCCAGGTTCAATCCTGACTGTGGGTGCTATCTGTGCAGTTTGTATGTTCCCGTGACCGACCCTTGTGGATTTTTTCCAGGATCTCTGGTTTCCTCCCACATTCAAAAGACTTGCGGGTTTGTAGTTTAATTGGCTTGGTAAAATTGTAAAATTGTCCCTAATGTGTTGGATCGCGTCAATGTACGGGGATCGCTGGTCAGCACAGGCTCATTGAGCCAAAGGGCCTGTTCCCATGCTGTATCTCTAAAATAAATAAACTAAACACAGAATCTACAAGAGGATTTTCATTGTGAGAAATATCAAACTACTGTGCCCACTCCCACCACCAGACACCACACCTGCAGCACCCCTAGTGGACACACTCTTACCAATCTCTCATCAAGTACACCACGTACCTCTGAACAAGCCACGGGCTAGAGGTTTACCCTCCCTTCTCTTCTCCTGAAAAGTGGCACAGAACCACCCGAAGAAAACCCACGCAGTCACAAGGAAAACGTGCAAACTCCACACAGACAACACCCATAGGGTCAGGATTGAACCCGAGTCTCCGACAGTACAAGGCAGCATCTCATCCAGCTGCGCCACTGTGCTGTTCCCTCCTCAAGAACACAGTGGAGTTCAGAGGTGGTCTGCACAGTGTTTGCAACTGATTTTAAATCGGGTGCCAGAAACCATTCCTTTATGCAAGTGAGAACAAGTGTTGGCAGGTAAATGCTGAGCACACAAGTCCTGTGCTACATCCAATGGTGCTTTGCACAGACTAAAGAGGAGCAGTTTCAAAGGAAGGCAGTGAAGCTAGAGCCAGCAGCTGGGAGATTACAACACAACTGCTGGATCCCAACAAGGCCAACGGCTATAAAGCTCTGCTAATTCAGGACAAATCAGAGCATGGCGATTCATGTAATTGTCATATTTGGAGAATGAAATGCTAAATCAAAGTCCAATGTTGATGGATCAGCCATTTAATGCCACATTTAATTAAACAATAACTAGTTATATTTTCACAGAAGGAAGCCAGGGCACCCAGAGGAAACCCTCGCTATTACAGGGAGATCATGCCAACTCCACACAGACAGCACCTCTGTCCTTACATCCCTTCTTTATCAAGACAATTGTTCAGACAACAATAGGCCATTAAGGGCTCCACCCTTCTTCAGACATCCGTTGCCAGCACTGATTTATCCTGGCCTTCCCTTACCTCCAGTTTCCCCACCAGAAACGTCACTCATCCCTTTTTCTCCAGAGATGTGCCTCACCTGCCAGCACATTGTGTCTATCTTCAGTATAAACCAGCATCAGCAGTTCCTTTCCGCACCGATCCTGATCTCAATTAGTAATGAGAGTAAACCCCACCCCCCAGTAATAATCATCTGTAGCAGACTGCCCCACTCTCCCCTTCCATCTTGGCCCAGCACATTGATAAAAAGGAAGGTCATCAACACCTCTACTTCCTTGGAATATTGAGTAGATTTGGCATGTTGACGAATACTCTCTTGAACCTCTACAGGTGTGTAAGGTAGAGAGCAATATTGACTGGTTGTATCGCAGCCTGGTTCAGCAACTCGTACAAAACGTTGTGGACACCTCCCGGTCCATCACGGGTATTGAACTCCCCACCAACAGAGGGATCAAGAGGAGACAAAAAGGCAACGGGCAACATCATCAGAGACCACACCACCCTGAGCACACTCTCATTTCACTGCTACCATACAGAAGACATTTCAGGGGTCTGAAAATGTGACCTTCAGGTTCAGGAACAGCTTCTTCCCAACAACCATCAAGTTCGTGAACACTACAAAACACAAACCAAACTATGAACTTTGGTTGAGTGGTCAAAGTGTCACATGTGCAACTGCGTAGTGAAATTCTTTTTGCATATTTACACATGCACACACCGCCATGTATTGGCGCCATTTCCAAAGTCCAGTCCAACTCAGTCTACTAGAGCATCCATCTTGGATTGAACTCAACTGCTTCGGTTGTGCTAAGCACTTTGGGCTTTGCGCACTAGTATTGGGGTTTTAATTTATGGATTTTTACAGGGCTGTTATTCTACTGTAAGTAAGAGTTTCTCCATTCCGTTGTTGATACAAAATATATTGAAACACAATCAATCCTCTAGTCTCTTGATCTTCCAGCCCACCATTGTACCTCACTCCCTCATGACTTCTCTTTTACTCAATTTCCTTTGCAACATTGGAGAAAGCAAAGATAGACACAAAATGCTAGAGTAACTTAGAGGGTCAGACAGCATCCATGGAGAACATGGTTCGATGACGTTTTAGGTCGGGATGCTTCTTCCGCCTGATTGTCGGGGGGGGGGGGGGGGGTTAGGGGAAAGGGTGGGAGAAGAGGAAAGCTAGAAGAGAGGAAGGGTAGGAAAAAGTGGCAGGTGGGAGGTGAACACGGGCGGGGGGAGGGTTGATAGGCAGATGTTTGGATAAAGGCCAAAGAGAAATAAAAAGATGTGAAAATAAAGGACTGAAGATTTTACAAACTTCTTTAATCAAATTATTAAACTAAATACCACTTTTTTTAAACTTGTTGCGTAAGATTTTTAGAAGTATGATATATTGCAAATGGAAAGCTGAATGGATGATTTAGAATGGAGCCATTTTGGCCTTTTAACATTTCCTATGAGCAATTCTAGTGTTGCTGGCCTGGTTCAATTAGTTGCTTTCATTTCAACCAAAATAATTGGGAATTATCTGATGTATTGTAAATGAGATCAGGCATACTGTTCTGCTGATCCAACTAATGCAGACGCTGGCAATTCTTACCGAGCATATTGTCACAATTGATACAGTGATAATACGGCTTCACATTATAATGGAGTCAGTACTTTTTAACAAAGCGGTTAGCGCCTACATCATGCCTACATCAGGGCCTTTCATTAGGTCAAGCTTAATGCACTCTTTCAAGCTAATCTCAACAAACTAAAGGTACTGGCAAGTGACACATGCATTTTGACAGAACTGGTCCATTCCCCAGTCAAAGCAAGTGCAGCAAGTCTACACAATTTAAGCAGCAACTTCATTCACAAGTCTAGGGCGGCACGGTGGCACTGCGGTAGAGCTGCTGCCTTACAACACCAGAGACCTGGGTTCAATCCTGCCTGCGGGTGCTGTCTGTATGGAGTTTGTACGTTCTCCCTGTGACCACCTGAGTTTTCTCCAGGTGCTCCGGTTTCCTCCCACTTTCCAAAGACGTGCAGGTTTGTAGGTTAATTGACTTCTGTAAATTGTCCCTAGTGTGTGAGATAGAACTAGTGTACGGTGTGATCGCTGGTCGGAGTGGACTCGGTGGGACGAAGGGCCTGTTTCCATGCTGTATCTCTAAATTTTTAGTTTTTAGTCATACAGTATGGAAACAGGCCCTTCGGCTTAACTTGCATATGCCGACCAAGATGCCTCATCTACATTAGTTCCACCTGCCGGCTTTTGGTCCATATCCCTCGAAACCTTTCCTATCCTATGTATCTGTCCAAATGTCTTTTAAATCTTGTTGCAGTACCTGACTCAACTACTTCCTCTGGCAGCTCGTTCCACATAGTCACCACCCTCTGAGTGAAAAGGTTCCTATTAAATCTTTCCCTTCTCACCTTAAACCTATATCCCCTGGTTCTTGATTCCCCAACATGGGTAAAAGACTTTGTGCATCTACCGTATCTATTCCCCTCATGAAAATAAATCAGACTCATTTCTAAAAGAGTATTTACCAAAAATGTTATATCCATTCAGAAGTTGATTGACTGGAACAATAATAATACAAAATGCATTTTTTTAAAAAGTGGAAAAATAATTGCCTGTACGAGTATGTCATTATGTTGGGATCACTGCCCTTCAGCCTGTTTATTATATCAGGTCAACTTACTGTCAGCCAACTGGAGAACTAGCACTCATACCATTGCAGATAAAAACAATGAAGTTGTTGCAGGAAAGTAACTTGTTCTGCTCTTATGTACAAACAAGATTATTAGTAACGGCAGTCTAATGCACGATCCCACTATTTTATTTTTAGAGAGACAGAATGGAAAAAGGGCTTGTCGGCCCACTGTGTCCACGTTGACCAGCGATCGCCTGTCCCCACTAGTTCTGCATTATAGAGACACAAGGAACTGCAGCTTAAGCCAAATAAAAGACACAAAGACACAGAGTGCTCAGGGTAACTCAGCGGGTCAGGCGGCATCTCTGCAGATAGGAGAGAGGAGGAGACCTTCTTCAAAGACGGCATACCTTGAAGAGATTTTGCAGTGGAGCTGTAAAATGGAGACACGAGGACCTCAATGCTGGTTTACGAACATCCATGCTGCCCATCTCCTGACATCAGTCTGAAGAAGGGTCTCGACCCGAAACGTTCCACATTCCTTCTCTCCAGAGATGCTGTCTGTCCCACTGAGGTACTCCAGCATTCTGTGTCTACCTTCAATGACTATCATGTTTGTTGCACCAGCCTCTTTCCTGTGACCAATATGGAGAGCTCTTATAATATAAAGGACCCATTTTGGTACTGCATGCTCCCTTTATAAAAAAAAATACACATAACATTGAACGAGGAGCAAGAAATAAACAATGACATAGATAGACACCATATGCTGAAGTAACTCAGCAGATCAGGCTGCATCTCTGGAGAACATGGCTAGGTGATGTTTCGGGGTCCAAAACCTCACCTACCCATGTTGTCCAGAGATGCCGCCTGACCCGCTGAGTTACTCCAACATTTAGTGTCTATCTTTGGTATAAACCAGCATCTGCAGTTCCATCTTTGTTACAATAAACAATGACGATAGACACAAAATGCTGGAGTAACTCAGCGGGACAGGCAGCATCTCTGGAGAAAAGGAATAGATGTCATTTTGGGTCAAGTCCCTTTTTCAGACTGTTGTTTTACAATAAAAACATTTTAATCTAACTAATTTTATTTAAATAAGTGATTGCACAAGAAAGAGTTTTAAAATAATTCTATTCGCTGTATGTTGCATGCTAATTCTCCAGCTCTGGTAACATCCTGGCAAATCTTTTATGCGGCCCTTTCCAGCTAAATGAGATCCTTCCTATCACAGGGTATGCACAGTATTCCAATGAAAATACACAAAGGATTCACAAACATAAATGAGAATGAACTCCTGGAATAATAATGCTGCAATTGCTGAAATTCGGATTTCTAATTCAAATGCTGCATCTCATAATGTTAGGTATGAATGGTAAAAACATCACATTTGAATAA
This sequence comes from Raja brachyura, assembly GCA_963514005.1. The sequence continues at coordinate 63,073,026 of OY740787.1, forward strand.
GCTACAGTGAAGTGGAATGCACGCCCCCATAACAAGATGCTAATGCGGACATGGATTAGAGCTGCGTATTGGAGGTTAATCTCAGGTTAAGGTACTTAATCATATTGAGGTTTCATTTATTTTTTCAATTTAAGTATATTCGAGAACTCTGGTGCATTACTGCAGGTACTTCACGGGCATGAACCAAGCGGCATGTTCAAGGGATACTCCTTTCACCCAGCCTCATCGGCATGGGCTTTTATTGTGTGGCTGAAAAGACATCAGCTTAGCAGCTTCCCTGCAGAGAGCATCCATTTAGAGTGTGAGGCAGCCCCGCCAATCTCCTGGTGAAGAATCGACCAGTCGGTGTCCATTGTGATAAAAAGGAGCAGAGAGGAGGGGATAGATGGACTAAGGAAGGACTGGGGGAACACATGCCAGATCTGGGCAGACAATGCAAACCTCCTGTAGCGCGCAGAATACAGGTGCCGAGTGGGGGAGGGGGTTAGAAATGTAAAACAATCAGCTGCCCACACTTGATAGGAGCGACACGTCACAGAGGACTTGCTGAAGCAATTTCAAAGCGAAAATCAGATAGAGGACTTGCCTGCCGGATCTTAATTAGTTTTTTTTATTTGGTTCGCTTAGAGATATACGGTGTAGAAACAGGCCCTTCAGCCCACTGAGTCCACGCCAAACAGAGGTCTCTGTTACATCTGCACTATCCCACACACTAGGGACAATTTACAATTTTTACTGAAGCCAATTAACCTGCAAACCTGCACGTCTTTGGAGTGTGGGAGGAAACCGGAGCACCCGGGGAAGACCTGCACGTACAAACTCTGTAGAGACAGTACCCCACAGTCAGCATCGAACCCGGGTATCTGGCGCTGTGGGCAGCAACTCTAATGCTGGGCCACTGTACCGCCCTTTTGTTTTGTCTTGCACTAATACTAGTTTTGTTTTTTATGTATTGATTTTTTTTGTGGTTGTTTTACGTTGAGTACTGTGTTTACAGACCTGCTATGCTGCCGCAAGAAAGAATTTCATTGTTCTTTTTTGGTACATATGACAATTAAACATTTGTCTTGACTTTTGTTTTAAGCAAAGAGCGGTACTGGTTGTAGTAGTAATGTTAACAGCTTTCCCAGTTAACATTTCGTTAAAATGTAAACAAGCTCCCAAAATCTTTAGAACCTAAACCTCTTTTTTCTTTTTGTTATTTGTCTTTTCAAGAGTCTATGCTCATTTAGATTTGCAAATCCTTTGTGTATTTTCATTGCATTTTTGTGTGCAGTTCTGGTCACCCAGTTAGAGGAGGATGTCATTAAGCTGGAAAGTGTACAAAAATGATTCACCAGAATAGAGACCTTGAACTATAAGGAGAGGCTGGAGAGACTGAGATTTTTCACCGAGGTGTGGCTTTACAGAGATATACACAATTATGAGGGGCACAGATAAGGCGAGAAAAATCCAGAACAAATCAGGGCTGGCAACAGATAACCACAGGAGCCCATAATGGCCCATTGTTCGCTGGGGAAGGTGTGCTAACGAGAGGGATACAAGATTAGTTTATTTTTGCCCCCGTCAACTTAAAGCTATACCCTCTAGTATTTGATATTTCCTTCCTGTATCGGGTCGACCAGAACTGCACGCAATACTCCAAATGCAAATAACCTGAGTCCCATGAAGTTGCATTGTGAATCCTGACTCTTATACTCAATGCCCTGACCAATGATGGCAAGCATACCATATGTCACTCTTACCACTCCATCTACTTGTGTTACTACTTTCAGGGAGTTATGGACCAGGAGCCCAAGTTCCCTCCATATTCAATGCTGTTAACAGTCTTGCCTATTTTCCCCTAACATTCGACCACCCAAAGTGCAACACCTAACACTTTCTCGGACTGAACGCCATCCGCCATTTTCCGTCCAGGATTCTCTTAAAGAGGTGCGATTTGTGAAGCTATGAACCAAGTGCAGACAGATGACTCTTTCCTGAGCAGCACAAACAAATTGGGCTGAGAGGCCTCCTTTGTCCTTGAGTTTGGTTTGGAGATACAGCATGGAAACAGGCCCTTAGACCCACTGAGTCCATGCTGACCATCGATCACCCGTTCCCACTAGTTCTATGTTATCACACTTTTGCATCCACTCCTTACACACTAGGGGCAATTTTACAGAGGCCAATTAACCTACTAATCCGTATGTCTTTGAGATGTGGGAGGAAACCAGAGCACCCGGAGGCAACCAGGAAAATTACAGAAGCCAATTAACCTACATATCTGCACGTCGTTGGAATGTGGGAGAAAACCCACGTGGTCACAGGGAGAACATACAAACATATCTGACATACAAACAGCACCTAAGGTCAGGATCGAACCCGGGTCTCTGGCGTTCTGAGGCGGCAGCTCTATCAGGTGCGCCACCCTGCACCACTGTGTATATATTGTACTATTCCTATGGCACCACTTTCTCTCTGAGGAATAATCAAGTGCAGTTGATAGATCTGCAAAATGAATACTCTAACTCCTTTGTATAAGCTATCTTTTATCACCTAACCTCAAGCTGTAGGGAGATTAGGACCATTTATAAGCAAGTCTCAAAAGTGAAATCAAAACCAATTTTAGGATATTGGCAGCTATGTTCCCAAAGCCAGACAAAACAATTCTTCAGTGTCAACAACAGTAAAAAATCTGTTGTTGAAGCACCCGGAATCAAGATATTGGCAAAGTTGGTTAATAAAAGCAGCCCGTTTTTAACAAAATTTGACAAATTCACATCTTAATAAGAAATGCAACTAATCCAAACTTCACCATCACAATGGCCAAATGGACGTCCAGTTAATAGCTATGATAGTAATAGAAGGAAAGACACTAAGTGCTGGAGTAACTCAGTGGTCAGCATATAACCCAACAGGTGGGCGGCACAGCGGTAGAGTTGCTACCTTACAGCGCCAGAGACCCGGGTTTGATCCTGACTACGCGTGTTGTCTGTGCGGAGTTTGTACGTTCTTCCTGTGACTACCCGAGCTTCCTTCGGGTGCTCCGGTTTCCTCGCACATTGCAAAGACGTACAGGTTTGCTGGTTAATTGGCTTTAGTAAATGCAAATTCTTCCTAGTGTGTAGGATAGTGCTAGTGGTTGGGGCGATCGCTGGTCGGCGTGGATTCGGTGGGCTGAAGGGCCTGTTTCCACGCTGTATATCTAAAAAATAAGTATGTATGTGTGTACCACCCTTCCCCTCACCCCCCCCACCCATCCCATCTCAATCTTTCAGTCTGAAGAAGGGTTCCGACCCGAAACGTCACTTATTCCTTTTCACAGATGCTGTCTGACCAGCTGAGTTACTCCAGCTTTTTGTGTCTCTCTTTTGTTTAAACCAGCATCTGCAGTTCTTTCCTACATTTGTTAAAAAACAATAAGTCTGTTGTACACAGTGGAGTTGTAGGTATCCAACAGTATTTTGCCCCAAAGCATAAAAAGAAAATGAGGTTATCTAACCTCGCAAACAATTTCCTTCTGATATTGGAACCATGGGAATTAACATCATTGCTTGCTTTTTGGCCCACGATATCTTTGCCAACTCTGACTATAACTTAAAGATACCGCATTGGGTGTAAAGTGCTTTGAAACGCCTGGCCATGAAAGAAAACCATTTAAAGCTGATGAAGCTTTTAAATTTGGTTTAGCTTAGCTCACTGTCACGTGTACTGAGGTACAGTGAAAAGCTTTTGTTGCATGCCAACCAGTCAGCGGAACGACTATACAAGAGTACAATCGTGCCGTCCACAGTGTACAGATACAGGATAATGGGAATAACGTTTAGTGCAAGATAAAGTCCAGTAAAGATAATCCAAGTGTCACCAATGTAGTTGACAGTAGTTCGGCACCGCCCTCCAGTTTGTGGTAGGATGGTTCAGTTGCCTGATAACAGCTGGGAAGAAAATGTTCCTGAATCTGGGGGTATGCGTTTTCACACTTCTGTACCTCTTGCCTGATGGGAGAGGGGAGAAGTGGGAATGTCTGGGGTGAGACTGGTCTTTGATTATGCTGGCGGTCTTGCCAAGGAAGCGTGAAGTGTAGATGGAGTCAATGGAAGTTAATATATTCTACCAGTGAGACTAGAGTCAAAAGGACAGGTGGGGGCTGATTGGGTTGCAAAGTAGGAAAGAGCTAGTCAGTCCTGACGGGGTGCATTTTTAGACTTTAGAGATGTAGCGTGGAAACAGGCCCTTCAGCCCACCGAGTCCCTGCCGACTAGCAATCACCCGTACACTAGTTCTATCTTCTACATTAGGGGTAATTTACATAAGCCAATTAACCTACAAACCTGCACCTCTTTGGAGTGTGGGAGGAAACCGGTGCACTGGGAAAGACAAACTCCACACAGACAGCACCCAAGGTCAGGATCGAACCTGGGTCTCTGGCGCTGTGAGGCAGTGGCTCAACCAACTGCGCCACTGTACCAGCTGTGTGTCACTGTTCCATAAACTGTTCCATCGGTCCATGTGTATAATGCAGGGAGACTCAGAGGGATGAGGGTCCTTTCCACAAAGTACAGAGAAGTTAAAATGTTAATGTGAAATCTTGCATAGAACATAAAGTGCTGAAGTAACTCAGCAGATCAGATAGCGTCTCTAGAACACATGGATAGGCAACATTTCAGGTCGGAACCCTTTTTCAGATTAAATTTACCAAATCACCAAAAATTACTAAATTCTGCTTGTTTTAACAGTTACAGTATATGCTTTGGGATTGCAACAAAGTAAAGATGTTACAAAGCACCACCAGTTATGTGCATGAAGGAACAGTAAATGCAGATTGATATCGAAGATAGACACAAAGTGCTGGAGTCACTCAGTGGGTCAGGCAGTCTGAAGAAGGGTTCCATCCCGAAAAGTCACCCATCGCTTTTCTCTACGGATGCTGCCTGATCTGCTGCGTTACTCCAGCACTTTGTATCGACCACCAAAGTTAAATATTTTCCATCTAAAAGTAACAAGAACATTTTTTCCAATCTATTGTTTTAAGGCTACCATTAATTTCAGGTGACAAAAAAATGTCATAGGAAAATATTGACCAAATTGTTTTAAAATACAGTAAATTATTTTGACTTCTCTCCATACCAGTGGAGATCAAAGCACTGGAACAAAGCTGCAGATATTTGTCAATTTCATTCCACACTTTATTATCTTATTACCTCGGAAAGGTGTGGTGTGTATTATCAACAAACCTTCCGTAGTTCATTATTTGTTATCATGCAAGTCAAACTTTCAGAAGGCACCGCCAATTAATTCTTCGGTTTAACTATTGAAAATTATTACACTGCATGTTAGTAAAGCAGCTTCATTTGATTTACTTGCACTGAAAATCTTTCTAAGAAGATCTCCAATATAGTAGTTGTAATCGTTACTTTATTATACATGTACCTAGATGTGTAATATGTAAATATCACACTGATGTAGCAGCATTACTTTTTTTAAAGCTTTCTTTTAGGGTGAATACAAGGAACCACATGGCACATAGTGCTGGAGTAACGCAGAGGGTCAGGCAGCATCCTTGGAGAACATGGATAGGTTACTTTTCAGGTCAGGAGCCTTCTTCAGTCTGAAGAAGGGACCCAACCCAAAATGTCACCTCTCCATGGTGTCCACAGATGCTGCCTGACCTGCTGAGGTTACTCAAGCATTTTGTGTCTTCTTTCATTTCTAGTCATAATCATAAAGTGTGGAAACAGGCCCTTCAGCCCATTTGTCCCCACCGGCCAACATATCTACAAGAGTCCCACTTTCCTGCGTTTGGCCCATATCCCTCTAAACCTATCCTATCCATGTACCTGTCTAATTGCTTCTTAAAAGTTGCGATAGTACCTGTCTCGACCACCTCCTCCGTCAGCTCGTGCCATGCACCCACCACCCTCTGTGTGAATTCATTCAAGCAATTTATGCACCACCAATAGTATTTATTTATAGACTGCAGAATTCTCCAAGGGCTTCAGGCAATTAAGTGCTTCTTCTAAATGTAGTCACCACTGTAGAGACATGTAGCAAACAGCAGGCAAATAACATTTATTAAAGCATGATACAGATTGAATGATAATTATTGGTTCAGAAACAGAGGGATTTCCCTCCTTTGAATAGTTTGTATTTCCACCTGAGGGAAACACCACTGCAGCCTTCCAGTGTCACATCTGGAATGTGGTTTGAACAGACACCCTTCCTCCTGACACACAGGCACCTTTCCAACTTCAAAGCATACAAGTCGATCATTCCCAACTTCATTACATTTGGCTTTTACATCAACACCTTTAGTTTACTGTAGAGATACAGCGTGGAAACAGTACGCGCCGACCAGCGATCACCCGTATACTAGCAGAGTCCTACACTTTATCTTGCACTAAATGGTGTTCACATTATTCCCTGTATCATGTTATAGAAGCAGAATTAGGCCATTCGGCCCATCAAGTCTACCCTGCCATTCAAACATCACTGATCTATCTCTCCCTCTTAATCCCATTCTCCTGCCTTCTCCGCATAACCCCTGACACCCATGCTAATGAAAAATCTATCAATCTCGAACTTTAACATATCCATTGACTTGGCCTAAACAGCCATCTGTGGCAATGAATGCCACCACTGGGTGGCTCAATTGTAATCATGTATAGTCTTTCCACTGACTGGTTAACACGCAACAAAAGCTTTTCACTGTACCTCACTACACGTGACAATGAACAAAACTCGAACACTAGGGTCAATTTACAATTTTTAATCAAAGCCAATTAACCTACAAACCTGTACGTCTTTGGAGTGAGGGTGGAAACTGGAGCACCTGGAGAAAACCCACATGTGCACGGGGAGAGCATGTAAATTCGGTACAGACAGCACCCGCAGTTAGGATTGAACCCGGGTCTCTGCCTCAATAAGGCAGCAACTCTACCGCTGCTCCACCGTGCTGCCCTATGCCAATAATTCACAATTTAGGGAAAGTTTTTTTGTGTTTCTACACAGATGACGGATTGTTTAATGCAAAGTTAAATTCACACACCTTCTGTTAAACTGATCACAGCATAGAGGAACTACACCAATCAATTCTACAATGCAATGCATAATGCCATTAATGATGTGGGGACTACCTCTAGGCAGCTATCGCATTACTGGGAAGTAAAAAATGAGATGACTTTCAATGTAATAAGAACAATATATTATAAAACAATCCAAATGATTTGATTTTGATTCCAACTTCGCTCCATCAAGGAAATTAACTACAAAAGATGATTGAAATAAAATAACACATTATCCACAAATGAATTCACAAATGTTTAAATCACAATTTTTTAGTAATGAGTACATTCAAAGTAGCATCCCAAGTCCAAATCAGTGCAAACTTCAATTAACATACACAGTAATAATGACCAATATTTGGTTTACATGGCTTGTTTCTTTTCTTATTATCCAAATAAAACACTTGAATTTTTTTAAGACATCCAAAAGTGCTGTTACATCATGGTTATACTGTAGGAAATACAGCAGGCAACCCAACTGAATGCACGGCAATAAAGACACAACGTGAAGAGGTAACTCAGCGGGTCAGGCAGCATCCCTGCAGAACATGGATAGGTGATGATCTGTGTTCTATGTTCCTTTCCAGTGATCTAATGAATCGAGAGTGGTTGGCAACTTTTGTTGTGTAGGAAGGAAGTGCAGATGCTGGATTAAACCGAAGATAGACTCAAAAAGCTGGAGTAACTCAGCGGGACAGGTAGCTTCTCTGGAGAGAAGAAATGGGTGACTTTTTGGGTCGAGACCCTTCTTCAGACTAGCCAGGGGAAAGGGAAATGAGAGATATAGACGATGATGTAGAGAGATAAAGGACAATGAATAAAAGATCTGCAAAAAAACTTTTGGTAACTTCATTCACTGACTACTGAAGGCATGGAGAATAAGCAAGAACCTTCCATGCACAACAGGGTCAAAACTGAATTCCCAATTAAGTATCAGGTTTACATCCAAGCAAGCTGTTCAGGGTATTGTATAGTAAGAGAATGATATTCATCCAATTAACCTTCTTTAACGAGTACATATCTCCTGTTCAATTGGCAAAGGTCTGCACAGTTATCCTGGCAGTAAAAGCTTAAGGGCATAAGTAATAAAAGGAGCTTCCCTGCTGTGTGCCAATGAATGGGCAGGGAATGTCCCAATAAAGAATTTATTTTATAGCCACTGTGGTTATAACACGTATAACTATAACGCGTGGCACAATACTAGTTCAACTAAACATCCCAAATCTTCTCCCACCCAGTATCCACATACAAAAATGGTCTACAGTATGTACTGTCTCAAAAAGGCAGTTAATATCATCAAAGAGCCACACCAAGGAAAGACACAGTGCAGGAGTAACTCAGCGGGTCAGGTAGTATCTCTGGATAATATGGAGAGGTGACATTTCAGGTCGGGACCCTTCTTCAAACCCGTCCAGAAACATCACCTATCCATGTTCACCGGGATGCTGCCTGACCCGCTGAGTTACTTCAGCACTTTGTGTCTTTCTTTGGTAAACCAGCGTCCGCAGTTCCCCGTTTACACAAAGGAACCACACCACTACACTCTCATTTCACTCTTACCTTCAGGAAAGAGATAGTAGAGTTGAGGTGCAGGAGTCTGCAAACCCATGACCACCGGGTTCAAGAATAGTTTCTTCTCAACAACCATCAGGCTCTTGAACATGTTACCACACTAACGTCAACCATGAACAAAAGATTTGAGGGGGGGGGGGTTGTACTAGTTTTGGGGTTATTAATTTATTGAATATGATCAGTGTGTATTGTGTTTACAGGCCAGTTATGTTACTGCAAGTAAGAATCCTTGTTGTTCCGTTGTTTGTACATACAACAATTAAACACTCTTTGACTCCAAATACACAAAGATAAAGTTTGCAATCCATTCAACCAAGTCTGCCGAACATCTGAAAAAGTGGAATCCGTTTAAAAACATTTCCCTTTGGACCTTTGCTTCTGTCATCATCTCGAACTCAAATCTAAATAACATCTCCAATTACTGCACAACTGCTCTGGATATTAAAATTGGCTAATCTCCTCAACAACCCCCCTCCCAAACACCAGTTGATTGTTTCCCCATCTCCACACCAGAACCACGGACCATCAAACGATCCCAACCCTCACATTTATTTTAATATGAAGGGTCGAGGTAGGAAATTGGAAACAGTACACCGACACGACTTTCTCCCTCAACTTGATGAAAATAAAATGTTCTTGGTATCTATGGCTACCGTGGATAAGTGTGGCCTTGGCCAGTTTGGATATACTGGCGAGAACAGTCAACTCAGGCAGGGAACCAAAACAGAAATCCAAAGCATTACCTCTTCTCCGAAAAAAAAATGTTTACAAAATTCGTGAAACTGGAACCAAAAGATCCCCGCCCCTTCTCGCCCAACCAGCTGTACATCAACACACAGATGTATTTCAGCAGGGAGAAATAAACTTTTTGGAATGAACGTTTGTCTAATTTAAAACATGCCCCTGCTCTTCGCCATTGAGACCCACAAAGCAAGGCCGCTGCATTTCATGCCTCATCTCCAAGCTGCTACAAGGCAGCCAAGCAAGGACAGTCACAATGCCCGCAACAGGCTCACACTACATCAAACAAGTTTTACTGCAACCTTCGCCTCTGCCACTTCCACTCTGCAGGCTTCAGGGTGAGAGTGTGAGTGTATTAGACGGTCAATAGGCAAGATCGCTGAGCTTGTGTTTTTGTCTCACACACCATCTACAGACGGGAAGCATATGGCTGTTAACCCTTGATTCACTGCCCTCCCCCACCCACCCAGCCAGCCAGCCAGCCAGCCTCTGCATGAAGCTCGCAGCAAGTCCAGCAATTTATAAAGGGTGAAGTAGCAGAGGGGGTGCGGGGTTGGGAGGGGAGAGATGAGGGAAGGGGAGAGATCAGGGAAGGGGAGAGATGAGGGAAGGGGAGAGATGAGGGAAGGGGAGAGATCAGGGAAGGGGAGATTGGGGATGGGAAGAGGGGGAATCAGAGGGGGGTGGGTGGGAGACCAGGAGTGGGGGAGGACCAGGGATGGAAGGAAGGGGAGACGAGGGAAGGGGAGGAGGTAACATCGAGGAAGGGGAGAAAATGTGGGTGGGGGGAGTGAAGGAAGGAAGGGGGGGATAACGGGAGGAAGGGGAGGGAGGGAGGGAAGGGGTTAAGTCCAACACGGCGGCTGCCTGCAAACAATGAGAAGCCAAGCGAGAGAGAGCCCGAAGTTGGGCGTCGATGCGACCACTCACCAGAACCACCACGAAGCGCTCCTCCAGCTCGCCGGCCCCGGGCATGGGCACCTTGTGGGGCACGGTCTGGGCTCGCACATCACTGTGCTGCGGCTCCATGCTGCCGGCGTTGCCCATGGTCGCGCAGCCCACACCCACTCAATGCTCCCCTCCTCTCCCCCTCAACCTCTCCTCCCCTCCCCAGCACACACTCACACCCCCTCCTCCCTCTGCAATCTCCTCTCACACCCCCTCCTGAACTCACAACTCCCGGCTACGGTCACCGGCGGACCATCCGAGCAGCGGCTGCAGTGGGAAGCCGCCCTCAGCCGCTGCCCGCCTTCATGCTCCCTCTCCTTCTCTTTCTCTCTCCCCCAGCCCCTGCCCCCTTGTCCCGGCCGCACAGACACAGTGAGCTGCCGCTGTCCCCTCTCCCTCTGTCTGTCTGTCTGTCTGTCTATCTGCCGCTGCAGCCGCCGCTTGCACAATCTGGGCACCACTCCCCGTCTGTGCAATGCATGATTCAGGTTTGCTCCCTGCTAATCCTCCAGCTCCGTGCCACACAATAAGCGCTTTGATCCCAGACTCACTCCCTCCCTCCAGCCAGTCATCCCACACAGCGTTTGCGCAGCAACAGAATGAGACTGGCTGCACACTGGGACTTGTAGTCTTCAAGACTCCAGCCCAAGACATCTGCTAGATGCTGCCAGACCTGCTGAGTTACTCCAGCATTTTGTGTCTATCTTTGGTACAAACTAGCATTTTTATCGCAACTGCAAGACCACCGCACTGTGATCTGACTCATTTCTTTTGGAATATTTCTGTTTTTCAATGAATCAGTTTGTATACTAGATAGAGCCGGGATTTCTGGTCGTCTGAGCTGTGAATTTATATTCTGCAAAGAGATGCAGAAACAATGAACTACAGATGCTAGTTCACCAAGGGAAGACACAAAAGTGCTGGAGCAACTCAGCGGGTCAGGCATCATCTGTGGAGAACATGGATAGGCGGCATTTCGAGTCAAGACCTTTCTTCAGACTGACTGTCCTGACCCGAAACGCCACCTATCCATGTTCTCCAGGGATGCTGCCTGACGATCCGTGTTACTCCAGCATTTTGTGTCGCCTTTTTGACACATCTAACAAACAAACCCATGGCAGTACAAGTGGTGTTCCTCGGAAGAACTGGAGAGTAGATGTTCCTATACAAGATGTTGTGGAATTTCAGGCATTTGTATCTCCTGCCTGCTGGTAGCAACGAGTAGAGTGCATGGCCTGGATGATGGGAATCCTTGATGATAGATATCACCTTCTTGTGGTAACAGCTTAAATGTTTTCCATTGTGGGGAGGACTGTGCCCTTAATGGACCGGGTTGAGTCCACCACTTGCATTCCTAATCAAATATCTAACTATATTCATCCTATTTTCCAACTGGCGGTACATAGCCTTCAACACATGATGTTTCAAGAGATAATCTGAATACCTTTTAAATATTAGTGTTTACCTCATTTTAACCCTCAAAGTTACATTCCAGATTCTAACCATGTCTGTGTGAAATGTTTGTTCCTCCAGTCTGAAGAAGGGTCCCGACCCGAAAAGTCACCTGTCCATGTTCTCCAGGTATGCTGCCTAACCTGCTTAGTTACTCTAGCACTTTGTGTTCTTTTGCACTTTAAATCTATCCTTTACCTTGAACCTATGTCCTCTGGCCACAAACATCTCTGCTGCAGGGCAAAATGTCTCATTCATCTCCCTGCCTACACCCTCATCATTTTGCATATCTCCATCAGATCCTTCCTCGGTCTTCTCTCCAAAGAAAACAAGCCCATCCCATCCGCTCTCTCCACACAGCTGAAGTGTTCAATTCCAGTGGGACATTCTGGTGAATAATCTCTGCACTCTCAACAATGGTACACATCCTTCCAACTAGAATTGCTTGCAGACCTCCAGTTATGATCTAACCATTATTTTATAAAGTTGTATCATTACTTCTTTACTCTTAAGTTGTATGTCTTGACCAATGAAGGCAAGTACCCAATGACTTCTTAACTCTCTTGTCTTCCTGTCCTGCCTTCTCTCTGGTCCTCTGTGCTTCCATAGGGTCCTATGTCATTGGATCGCTCAGATATCCCTAACCTTGTTAGCCTTCCAAAATGTATCACTTTACATTTTTTTTTAGGATTAAATCCTAAGCGTGAAGTGTAAATTGACTCAATAGAAGGGAGGTTGGTGTGTGTGATGGCCTGGACTGCATCCACAATTCTCTACAATTCTTGTGGTCTTGGATGGAGCTGTTACCAAACTGTGCTTTGATCATCCCGATCAAATGCTTTTTACGGCGCATCTGTAGAAGTTGGTGAAAGTTGTTGGGGACAAGCTGAATGTCCTAAGCCTTCTCAGGAAGTAAAGACTTGTTCCTTTCACTGAGTGTAAGTCATGGAGTTCCTTCTCTGAGAACACTGTGAAAACATCTGCATGTTCAAGATGATGCCCCAAACTGGGCAAGAGTCTGGGAAACATTAAACGCTTGCCCAAAAGATATATTAAAAAAGCCAGGAATGTGAATAAAACCGCACTCAGGACTGTGCTGAGGTGTTTGCCGAGATTATATTTTTAAATCCAGCAATTAGCTTCAACCACCATCCTTTGACTTAGCTTCAGGGCTGTTGGCATCAAGCCAAATTATCATCGCATTAATGTTTTTAGGAGGGTGAAAGATTTTACTGTTTATAAATATGAGGCGTCACATATTGAATGGAGAAAAAACCCAAAGGTGTAGATGTCCGACATGTACGCTGGAAGATTAATAAATAGAAAGTTGCAACCATGTAAATAATATTTTTGATATAGTAAACGGGGATTACAGATCATACTGCTGTAATGCTTGTTTCCATAACACCAATTGAATATAATGCAATTGATGAATTAGGGAACACTATGCAAGAAAATCTGATCATAATGTGATTTTGACTGAGAACGGCAAACCACTTATAAGTTACTTTGGAAATTAACATGCAGAAAAAAAGCTGTCTTGAAACAAACAGTCTTGGGGGACAAATGTTACCATGTAAACCTCCCCTGCCATTTTTCTCTTATGAACACTGTCGGTTTCACTGCAGATGGCCAGTGAAACTGGCAAACAATTACTTCTATTCACACTTGTACAATAATACTCGGTTAAACAGTATAACCATTGAGTCTTTAAGATTTTTTTTAATTTGCAATAACAGAAATAAAAATATAGCTGGTATTTATTTTTGAAAATTCTGCAAGAAAATAACTTTGTTACTGTGAGTCAGATACTCTCTAGTCCTTAACCCACTGTTCCCTGTGGACACCATCATTTTACTTGATTTTGTGCAACACACCTTAGGAATGCAAACATCACATTATGGCAGAAATACTGGTACAAAACAAGATTTAAATAAACAATGATGAATTAATACAAAATATTGGTTTGGCCAGCGTAAGATCCGAGGACAGATGTTAAGTAATTCCATTAACACAGGATGAAATAAGACACAAAGTGCTGGAGTAACTCAGCAGGTCAGGCAGCATCTCTGGAGAACATGGATAGGTGGTGTTTTGGGTGACATTTCGAGTGAATCCTGACCTTAAACATCACATATTTTTGTTCTCTAGAGTTGCTGCCTGACCCACTTAGTTTAGTTTAGTTTAGTTTCAGCACATCGACCAGCGATCCCCGTACACTAACACTACCCTACACACTAGTGACAATTTTAGAATTATTTTACCAAAGCCAATTAACCTACAAACCTGTAGGTCTTTGGGGTGTGGGAGGAAACCCAGAGAAAACCCATGCGATCACGAGGAGAACGTACAAACTCTGTACAGACAGCACCCATAGTCAGGATCGAACCCAGGCCTCTGGCGCTGTAAGGCAGCAACTCTACCACTGTGCCCCCTAGTACAGCGCGCACAGGGTGGCACAGTGGTGCACCAGAGTTCTCCAACTCTTTGAGACTTATTTTGTAAACCAGCGCTTGCCATTCCTTGTTTCGCCATTATAAAAAGATATTGAATGTGCATACCAGAAGGATGCCAGAGATGATAATCCATGTTTAAGAGAGCATTTCTGTCAATGCATTTTTTAGTTTATAGCCTGCATCCTAAGAAATACTGAATAAAAGAAGCATGCATATAATTACCAATTACTACTTTCCTTGAAACATACATAGCACTTCAGGTTTTTGCCAAATATCCCTTTAGCACAGAGTTCAGCAGCAGTGACATAATGATTTGACAACCACTCCTTAAATATTTGAGAGCTCTCAGACTTGGCTCGGTAAAAGCAATCTCACTGTTAGATCAGAAGATTCAAGCTTTGCTCCAGATGCGTGGATTCATCATCTAGACAGCCTAATTTAACATTGAGGAAGTACTGGTCTATGAGATCTGACATAGTGTTACGGTCCTTCGGCCCAACTTGTCCATGCCCGCTAAGATATCTATCCAAACCAGTCACAATTGACTGCATGTGACCCATAATATCTATATTACTAAAAGTGTGATATTGACCACTTCCTGGTGTTCTGTATATTGATTTTAGAAAAAACGCTGCCACTTACTGCTGTGATTTTTGGCCATCTTACTCAGAGTCCCCCTCCGATGCACAGGACAAGAGGATTTTTCCCATCTATGAAAAATAAAAGTTATTAAGGTTTTTAAAATGTTGAGATTCTCTCTCCTGGCCATGCCCCGTCTGGAGGGACTATAAAACCCGGAAGTGTTGAGTGCCTCAGTCAGTCTCTGCAAGATGGGGGAGCGAGAGGATCACGTCTCTCAGTCTGAGATGTGAATAACACTGAACACATGTCTACTGAACTGTGAGTGGTTTACTGACCTGTCAGTGCCCTTAATGTGGTTTGAAAATATAGTTTGGAAATGTTAAAGCTGTGTTGCCTCTGGTTTGGAAATGCTAAAGCTGTGTTGCCTTTGGTTTGGAAATGCTAAAGCTGTGTTGCCTGTGGTTTGGAAATGCTAAAGCTGTGTTGCCTTTGGTTTGGAAATGCTAAAACTGTGTTGCATTTGGTTTGGAAATGCTAAAGCTGTGTTGCCTAATTAAAGTTGCCTTGCCTAATTAAAGTTGCCTTGCCAGGGCTCTCACTTAACTTTTTTTCCCTGTTGCCAGCCGGGCAACCTAGGCAGCTTTTTAGGTTGCCAAATGACGGTTTAGGTGGTCATTTAAGAGGGTTTGGATGACACGTGCAATAATGTGCTCGGACGAAGTGCGTAGTTACCAGTCGGAATTATGCTCAATGAAGCATTCACATATTATTTCCGCTTCAAATAAAGTCATAAACTAAATCAAGACATGATATATACCACAATGACATGCAGCAAAATTATAAGACAACTATTTTTACACATTGAAATTAATGCAATTTCTATTATTTCTTTCCACTTTCAAACAAAAATGTGGTTGGATTATTCAGCTTATGATCAACCTGTGTCAATGGACCATGGTAACATATGTGCTTAACCATGCACACTACAGATTGATGCAAGCATGTTTTCTGTGAAGGACCGAAAATTATCATGACATGGCCATAGCATGGGTCATTATTGCTATTGGTACAGAAACACTCTTGCTTCCCACATAATTTATCCACAACAAAATATACAGGTTGTAAGGAAATGTCTAAAGGCATTTTATGATAATAGCTGATAAAACCGACTATACCCATCTGACAGGTTAAACATTACACTATCTGACAAGAAATAACCAAATGACATAACTGCAGCAAATGTTTTGGTAATATGTTTAAAGGTGTCAAAACGCCATATTACCGGACATTCAGATTAGATGTATATGTTGTGAACAGCAATGAAGATACCCAGTTTGTACGCACCAGATTTTAAAAAAAGTATTGATAAACGCTATTTCCATCATTCTCACTTCAGAATTAACATTAAAATTTCAACTGAAATATCTCCTGACCAAATTTGTGATGTATATGACTGACTGTAGAAGTAAAACCTGGATAATTCCAACGTATAGTTGCAAATGTTGCTCATTAAATAGCTACAGTACTGATACTCCATATTAAGAGCATTGATTTGCCGTTAAAATGAATTCTGTAATAACATGTCAATGGTAGCAGTGAAAATCGAACACTGCGGTTTTAATGTTTCACGTGTTCACAATTTAATTAATCCATCTTTATGGATTAAAACAAATAATAACATTGGGAATTAAAGCACATTTGATTGCATTCCGTTAACAAACATAGTCAATGTTCATTCTGAAGACATTTCCAGCACAATAGAGTCGTGGGGGTGGGAATCAGTGCGGGATGGATAGATGGGGCGGGGGGGGGGGGGGGGGGGGGGGAGTTGAGAAGGCAATCGGTGCAGAATGGATGGATTAAGGCAGGGGAATTAGTGCGTGTTGGTTGGTGTAGGTAAAAGTGTGAGGGGAGAGCACGGGAGATGTCAGTGGGGTTGAACGGGGAGATCAGTACGGGATGGACGGGGGGGGGATATCTGTGCAGGATGGATGGGGGGTATCAGTACAGGATGGATGGGGGGATCAGTTTGGGATGGACGGGGGGTATCTGTGCAGGATGGATGGGACTATCAGTACAGGATGAATGGGGGTAGACAAAAATGCTGGAGAAATTCAGCGGGTGAGGCTACATCTGTGGAGCGAAGGAAATAGGCAATGTTTCGGGTCGAGACCGTTCTTCAGACTGATCCCCCCATTCTTCTTGAATGGACGGATCAGTACAGGATGGATGGGGGGATCAGTGCAGGATGAATGAGGGGATCAGTACAGGAAGGATGGGAAGGGGGGTCAGAGAGAGAAGGGGAGATAGAGAGAGGGGGAGAGAGAGAGAGGGGGAGAGGGGGAGGAGGTGGGGAGTAAGGAAGGTCAGCGCTCCTCGGACAATACCGGCATAATTGCCCTGCTGCCTTGGTCGTCCCTGTCCACCACCTTGTGCCGCCGCCAAAGGGGGAGGCAGTTGGGATCTCCTCGCCACCGTCTCCCCTCCTCCGCCAGCCAACAGGAAGGTGCGGGTCCGAGCGGTGCAGGTGATATAAGATCTTTGCTTCAAACGGCAGAAGGGGGCCTCCTCCTCTTCCTCCCTCTCTCCCTCGGCTTGCGGGGGGGTTTGTTTTGAAAGCGTTTATCGCTGTTGGCGGAGTGGCACACAGCGGCCGCTATCAGAGCGGGCGGGGGAGGTGGAGCCGCTGCTGCTGTGCGGGGCCCGTCATTTGCTCTGACCCTCCGTCACCCCGCACCTAGTATCCTTGCCCTGCACTACAGTCGCCGCCAACACGAAACGTCACATCCTTTTCTCCAGAGATGCTGCCTGACCCGTTGAGTTACTCCAGTTTTTTGGATCTATCTTTGGTATAAACCAGTATCTGCAGTGCCAAGCCAGGCAAAATGACTCGGCATTTAGGTTGCCCGGCGGCATTTTAGGTGGCCATTGGCACCCGGGCAACCGCTAATTTTGAGCCCTGCTTGCCTAATTAAAGTTGCCTTGCCTTCTATATAATTAAAAGTCTAATCTTGACCACTTCCTGTTTACGCTTTATATTGATTTTATAAAAAGCGCTAACACGTATGGTTGTGATTTTTGGCCATCTAACTCAGAGTCCCCTGCCGCTCATCAGGTGCCGAGGATTTTTCCCATTAATGAAAAATAAAAGAGTTATTAGTGTTTTAAAAATGTTGAGATTCTCTCTCCTGTCAGTCATGCCATGGAGGCCATGCCCCCTTCTGGTGGGATGGGGAGGGACTATAAAACCTAGAAGTGTGGACGTGGCTCAATCTCTGCAAGATGGAGGAGGGAGAGGTTACGACTCGCTGTCTTTAGTGGCCTTGCACCCTGCTTGAAGTGGTAAGAAACTGCACTTGAATTTGGTGGCCTTGCACCCTGCTTGAAATGGAATTTCAAGAAATAGCCGTGAGTCAACTGCCAGCCCACCAGCCATGAGTGAGTGAGTGAGCTGCCAGCACAACAGGCTTGAGTGACTGAGCCGCCAGCCCAAGAATCCATACAATGTCCATACTAGCCCTCTGGAAACCAGTCCCTTCAGCCCACAACACCCATACTAGCACTCCAGAAAGCCCCCCCTAACACTCCCACTGGCCACCTATATTGGAATTGGTGAAGAGGTGGAATATTGCATTGGGGGATCAGCCCTCCTGTGTGATGCTGGGACCCAACGGTCCCACTTAGTCAAGTAACTATTAAAACTCTGATCTTGGATGTATGTGTGAGAGTGTGAGTGTGTTTGTGAGTGTGTGTGTTTTTATATGTGATTCACATCTCCTCGAAAACCCGACGCGATAATGGTGAAACTTTTACATATTCCGGTAGAAATTTACCTCGTGATTTCGAAAATCCCCTCATATGAAAATTTGATTCATTATTTCCTGAGTTTTTTGTTCACTCAAATTGTTCACCAATCTGACATATTTTTAAAATCTAACGTGCTGAAGCGGGCTGGATGATGTCACAATGCCTTTGCTCCTGGCGGCAAGAAGAGTTTTCAACGCACAGCCATGATCTGCGAGTTACGCAGCCCAGCCGCCCTCTCCCCGACCCCGGGCTCTGGATTTAAGCTGTTGAACACGTGGTCAAATCGTGCTGCTCGCTCCACTGGGCTCCAGTGGGTGAAAGCACTTGTTTCTTTGCTGTATCTTTCAATCAATCAATGTAATCCAAAAAAAACCTTGAACCTATGCTTTCTAGTTTTAGACTGCACTCTCCGAGGAGAGAGCTGAGTATCTTATGACAGTAAGGCAGCACCCCTCCCGGTGCGCCACTGTGTCGATTGTACTGGAAGAAGTTACCCAGAGGAATGGCTAACAACAATGTCAAACATGCAACAGAGTTGACTTTGCATGTTGGGACAGCATAGGTATGAAACATATGAGTCAAGAATGTTTAATTGTCGTATGTACCAACAACGGATCAATTACAATTTCCCAACTTCACATTGTGTGCTGTGCATACTTGGAAGGGTTAACTGCATTTAATAATTAATTTTACTCTTCAATTCAATCCTGGAAACAATTGTGCTTTAGAAGGTGAGAAAATTGCTTCATGGCTAATTGATTATGTAGGAATGAACTGCTGAAACTGGTTTACACCGAAGATAGACACAAAATGCTGGAGTAACTCAGCGGGACAGGCAGCATCTCTGGAGAACATGGAAAGGTGCCCTTCGGTTTGGGGCTCTGCTCCAGGGTCCTAAGCTGGGGGGGTGGGGGGGGGGGGGGGCTGGAAAGAAAGCTGGGAGAGAGAAGGTGCTGGATTTAGCAAAGCAGGTATTGGAAGTAGTTTCACAGTTGCTTAACGTGTTTTACTTAGTATATCCCCTAATAAACAACATTGTGGGTTGTATTGTTCGATGATTATTGATTAGCTAGGAGATCTAGTCATGCCATATTTCCCAATAACTGTCGCATACTGTTCAATATCACTTGAACCTTGCTGGAGGTGGCTGGGAATAACACCTCACTGCAGTTTCTGTGGTTAAGTATTGCAAAATAACAGCAGTACTGGTCAAAATATCTCACAGATGCTGCACATCTGACGGATGCCAAAGCAGCCCTGATGAAACACGACATTGGCAGGGATATCACCACTTCCTACTGGTGGATGGAATTTGTCAGCAGTTTATTCAACATTTACTAATGATTACAGTTATAGTAAACCTTTGTTATTATGGATCTCTTTATAATGGATTTTGGTTGTAGCGGACGGACCTACCGACCCTCGATGCTAGGCCGGCTGCTGCCACCACCACCACCACCACCATTGCCGACCCTTACGTGCACACCGGCACTCCACCGATCCTTGCCGCTCCCCCGGCCGGCAGCAGGCCAGGGCCGGCAAGTCACCTGAGTCCCACGCCAAGTTCCAGACCAAGAATCTGAAGAAGGGTCTGGAACTGAAACTTCACCTATCCATGTTCACCAAAGACGCTGCCTGACCCGCTGAGTTACTCCAGTACTTTGTGTCTTTTTACGTATTAACCAACGCCTGCGGTTCCTTGTTTCTACTAATTTTACAATGATAATCCCTTACTTGGTTATGGTGGATAATTGGCAATAAAGGGCACCGTTCCTTGCCCCCCATGGTTCATTATAATGAGGGTTTACTGGACCAATATGAGTAAAATGGATCTTCAAACCAATATTTGTAACAAAATAAAGATACTTTCCTACTTGAGGAGATTGAATAAACTGTCTGTGTGAAAACATCTATTAAAAGACTGGATTGGCAAATTCTTAACTCAGGGCGGCACGGTGGCGCAGCGGTAGAGTTGCTGCCCTTACTGTAAGGGTGCTGTCTGTATGGAGTTTGTACGTTCTTCCCGAGAACACGCAAGTTTTCTCCGAGATCTTCGGTTTCCTCCCACACTGCAAAGACGTACAGGTTTGTAGGTTATTTAGCTTGGTAAATGTAAAAATTGTCCCTAGAGTGTGTAGGGCAGTATTAATATGTGAGTAACGCTGGTCGGCATGGTCCCGGTGGGCCAAAAGGCCTATTTCCGTGCTGTATCTGTAAACTAAACTAAGTTGCAATCACCAAAAATGACAATTGGAAAATACTTACCATGTTATTACTAAGTACACTAAACCCTCATTTTAACGTAACATGGAGGGAAGGTGAAGGGAATGGTGTCTGTTATTGCCGCTAAACTGAGCGTAATATATGGCATTTCATATGTAGTGACCCAATGATAAAGTTTAGACTGAGCAAGAACTGCACTGACAGAGGTGCTTTTTTCCAGCTGAAACATTAAACCGAACCGTTACCTGCCCTGAGCTCCAAACCTCCAAGGTCTCATCACAGCTATACAAGTGGGGGCAGACAAGGAAACGGCAGGAGGGTGCATGGCAAGAGTGGCCTGGTGGTGAAGTTCGGTAGGTCCATGTGCTATAACTGAAATCCGTTAGAAGGAAATCCATAAAAACAAGCGTTAACACTATTCCCAAAATGAATTGCTCAATGATAGAGGCCTTTATGTCTCCCTCCAATATGCCCAACAGTTTGCACAGCAAAGCTCCCTTATAATGTGCCCTCACACTCGCTTCCTTCAGTAAATGAGCTGATAATCTCACCGTGAAAGTCAGGCCAATGTTATGGCTTGTTGTGGATGAACTAGACTTAGCAGAACTAGTTGAAGAGCCCGGAGTTCTTCAAATGTGTATTGGACCAATTTTTTCCAGCAAAATTCATTAGCAATGATCTCTGAGACACACGGAACTGCAGATAAGACTATAAGACAGAGGAGCAGAGACTAGGGCAGCACGGTGGTGCAGCGGTAGAGTTGCTGCCTTATAGCAGTGCTTCTAAGACTGGTGAATTGTTCACCCAAGGGCGAATGAAATTATTTTTGGGTGAATGAAACTAGAGGGGTGAATGAAGGGTGAATTACTTCATTTATTCAGATATATATATATTTTTTCTATACTTAAAAAAGGCACTGCCATTAAAGTGGTTAGTAAGCTCTTGTTGGTTTTAATGGCAGTGGAAATAGAAATTTGATATGTTTTTTTCTCTCTACCTATGGTTTTCTAATTTCAAAGTAGCAGGATATTTCCCAAATTTACTGTAATATAACCTTTTAGGGAAGACCAGACAAGCTAGTGGGATCATAAATTTATAAATGGCAACACTGGAGGATCGCTGTAGGGAATTGTTGAACTGTAACTTTACTTTGTGTAGCAATTTAGCTACCAAAGTTGATATTGGTGATATTGTGAGCTTTCATCAGGGAGAGTTATAGAAAGTTATATCAGTTGGATACTAATATATTAAATCACGTACTCGTGGTTTTTTGAGCTAGTTTTCCAAGAAAAAAACTGCAGTAATCAAAGCACGAAAGGGTAGGGTGGGGCTAAAACCCAGTTTAGACGTTGGAATGGTTTTTTATCATTCTAATAGAATGATTTTCCAACTCCAGTGGTAATTAAACTTTATTTTCACTCCTTGTTTTCTTTACATATTTTTAGGATGTTCAAAATGTTGAATAAAATAAACACTTAAGAAATGAGCTAATTTATGTTTTTTGCTCATGTGACAAAATAAATTATATATAAAATGATGCACAAGGGAGAATAAAACGAAAATTACCAAAAAACATAATAAAATGTAGTCGAGAGTGAATGAAATTTTCTGATAAGGACTCAAGGGTGAATGACACGGAAATAGTTTAAGAAGCACTGCCTTATAACACCATAGACCTGGGTTCGATCCTGACTACGGGTGCTGTACGTACGGAATTTCTATGTTCTCCCTGTGACCGCATGCATTTTCTCCAGGTCAAGTCAAAGTCAAAGTCAAAGTCAAAAGAGTTTATTGTCATGTGTCCCTGACAGGACAATGAAATTCTTTCTTTGCATAGCACAACAGAACATAGTAGGCATTGACTACAAAATAGATCATATACCATTATATACATAAATACACACATGAATAAATAAAGTGATAAAGTACAAATAACAGATAAAGGGGTATTAATGTTCAGAGTTTTGTCCGAGCCAAGTTTAATAGCCTGATGGCTGTGGGGAAGTAGCTATTCCTGAACCTGGTCGTTGCAGTCCTCAGTCCTGAAGGTAGCAGGGAAATGAGTATATGGCCAGGATGGTGTGAGTTCTTGATGATGCTGCCAGCAATTTTCAGGCAGCGACTGCGATAGATCCCCTCGACGGAAGGGAGGTCAGAGCCGATGATGGACTGGGCAGTGTTTACTACTTTTTGTAGTCTTCTCCACTCCAGGACACTCAAGTTGACGAACCAAGCCACGATGCAACCGGTCAGCATGCTCTCTACTGTGCACCTGTAGAAGTTAGAGAGAGTCCTCCTTGACAGACCGACTCTCCGTAATCTTCTCAGGAAGTAGAGGCACTGATGAGCTTTCTTAATAATTGCATCTGTGTTCTCGGACCAGGAAAGATCTTCAGAGATGTGCACGCCCAGGAATTTGAAACTCTTGACCCTTTCAACGTTGATACAAACAGGACTGTGGGTCCCCATCCTAATCCTTCTAAAGTCCACAATCAGTTCCTTGTTTTTGCTGGTGTTGAGGGCCAGGTTATTGTGCTGGCACCGTATGGACAGTCGCTCGATCTTTCTTCTATACTCTGACTCATCCCCATCAGTGATACTTCCCACAACAGTGGTGTCGTCAGCGAACTTGATGATGGAGTTTGCACTATGACCGGCTACGCAGTCATGAGTACAACAGGGGGCTGAGCACGCAGCCTTGAGGTGCTCCTGTGCTGATTGTTATCGAGTCTGACACATTACCAGGTGCTCCAGTTTCCTCACACACTCCAAAGACCTGGTTTTTGTAGGCTAATTTGCTTCAGTAAAAATTGTAAATTATCCCTAGTGTGTAGCGTATGGAGTGATCCCTGGTCGCCGTGGACCGAAGGGTCTGTTTCTGCGCTGTATCTATAAAGTCTAAAGCAGAATTAGGCCATTTCTCCCATCAAGTCTGTTCCACAATTTGATGTTGGCTGATCTATTGGCAACAGGGATGATGGGATGTTGGAGTATTGAGAAAAACACAGAGTGCTGGAGTAAATCAGCGGGACAGGCCACATCTTTGGAGAGATGGAATGGGTGACGTTTCAGGTTGAGACCCTTCTTTAGACTGATGTCAGGGGAGTGGACGGGACAGAGATAAAATGTAGTCGGGTTCAGTAAGACTGGTCGGAGAACTGGGATGGGGGAGGGGATGGAGAGAGATGGAAAGCAAGGGCTATTTGAAGTTAGAGAAGTCAATGTTCATACCGCTGGGGTATAAGCTACCCTTGCGAAATACGAGGTGCTGTTCATCCAATTTGCGCTGGGCTTCACTCTGACAATGGAGGAGGCCCAGGACAATGTGGAATGGGAGGGGGAGTTAGTGTTGAGCTTCAGGTCAGGATCCTTCTTCAGACTGGGAAGGGCCCCACCCCGAAACGTCACCTATCCTTTCCCTCCACAGCTGCTGCCTGACCTGCTGAGTTACTCCAGCGCCTTTGTGCTGTGCAATGATCTAAATAGTTTCTGTTGGATTTCTGCTGTGCACAAATAATCTACTGTTTTTATCTAGGTATCAAGTGATTAGAATGTAAAAGTAATTCATCAGGTCATGCTGAGGAAGTGAAAGTAGTTACATAAATCCTTGTTCTATTCTTTCTATTGGATTTCCCCAACTTTTGTCACCATGGATACCACCAGCATTCCACAAGCCAGCTGAGCCCAAAGACACTCTTTGATAAAAACACTTCAAGCGAGTGGGACATTTAGATTAAAGTTCATTTTTATTACCCTGCTAACCGAATCATCAGAAGGTACAAATCGTACCCTTTCTTGGAAGATGGAAAGCAATTTCTTGGCAAGGACTAAAGATACAGGTTTTGCAATATGACGTTATATATTTTAATTTTATACAGGTATAAAGATCATTGAATCATTGTACTTAATAGATAGAAAGCAGATAATATATGTACACTTATGGTTTTAAGAGATTTTCTCCCGCATAAAAAATAAACTATGGAATAATCTACTCCAGACAAATAAATGCAATTTTTCGACTTTTAGACATTTAAAGATACAGTGCGAAACATGCCCTTCTGCCCACCAAGTCCGTGGCAACCAGTATTCACCCTGTACACTAGCACTATCCTCCACACTAGAGACAATTTATAATTTTTACTGAAGCCAATTAACCTACAGACCTGTACATCTTTGGATTGTGGGAGGAAAGCAGAGCATCCTGACGAAACCCACACGGTCACGGGGAGAACGTATAAACTCCGTACAGACAGCACCCGTAGTCAGGATTGAACCAGAGTCCTTGGTGCTGTAAGGCAGCAACTCTACCGCTGCACCACTCTGCCGCCCCCTCAGTTGCACACCAATTATCTAATTTAGAAAATGATAGGACACAAAGTTTAATGACTATTATCTGCTAATTGCAAGTTGCGGGGTTGCTCTGCGTTTAATTTATTCAGAACATTCTCTGCTTTCACTCCCATCTACTGCCTGCAAGCTTCCAGGACCTCCCGATGCCACCGTCCAGCCAATATGAAGGGTAGAATTAGGAGCAGGAGTAGGACATTCGGTCCCTTGTGCCCGAGTCATCAATAGAGTCATTAGAGAGAAACAGCCCAGAAATAAACACACCAAGTCATTATCTCCCCCACCGACACGCTTGAGCCTTTCACAGAGGCCAATGAACTTGGCAACCCTCACATCTTTGGCATGTGACAGGAAAACAGATTTCCCAGAGGAAACCCACGTGTTCACAGGGCAACTCTTTGTGTGCTCTTCCCAAAGACAGATCTACCACCATCCGATACAAGTGCTCTGCTCACAGGACATAGAACAGTACAGCACAGGAACGGGCCCTTCGGCCCACAATGTTTGTGCAGAACATGATGCCAATTTAAACTCATCTCATCTGCTTCAACATGATCCATATTCCTCTATTCCCTGCATTTCCATCTGCCATCATGTTCAGTTGTATAGGGCCTTGGTGAGATCACACCTGGAGTATTGCGTACAGTTCTGGTCTCCAAATCTAAGGAAGGACATTATTGCCATAGAGGGAGTGCAGAGAAGGTTCACCAGACTGATTCCTGGGATGTCAGGACTGTCTTATGAACAAAGACTGCATAGACTCGGTTTATACTCTCTAGAATTTAGGAGATTGAGAGGGGATCTTATAGAAACTTACAAAATTCTTAAGGGGTTGGACAGGCTAGATGCAGGAAGATTGTTCCCGATGTTGGAGAGGTCCAGGACAAGGGGTCACAGCTTAAGGATAAGGGGGAAATCCTTTAGGACCGAGATGAGAAGGACTTTTTTCACACAGAGAGTGGTGGGTCTGGAACTCTCTGCCACAGAGGGTAGTTGAGGCCAGTTCATTGGCTATATTTAAGAGGGAGTTAGATGTGGCCCTTGTGGCTAAGGGGATCAGAGGGTATGGAGAGAAGGCAGGTACGGGTTACTGAGTTGGATGATCAGCCATGATCATATTGAATGGCGGTGCAGGCTCGAAGGGCCGAATGGCCTATCCTGCACCTAATTTCTATGTTTCTATGCCGATCTAAAAACCTCTGAAATGATACTATCATATCTGACTCCACCACTATCCCTGCTAATGCATTCCAAGTCCCCACCACTCTGTGTAAAAAAACTTGCCCCGCACCTCTCCATTAAACTGTCCCCATCCCACCTTACAGCTATGCCCTCTGGTGTTGGTCATTTCCACCCTGGGGAAATGGTTCTGTGTCTCTCCTATCAATGCCTCTCATCATTTTACATTACAATTTTATATACATAATTTTATACACATGCATTGTTTTACATCTCTTTTCTACCTGTAAATCTAGGCGCGACAATAAATCTACATTCTGTACTCTGCGTCCTTCCCTTTGCTCTACCTATTGTATTTGAGTTTGACTTGATTATATTCATGTACTAGACTAAGTGGGACCTGTTGGGTCCCAGCATCACACGGGAGGGCTGGTCCCCCAACGCAATATTCCACCTCTCCACCAATTCCAATATTGGTGGCCAATGGGGATGGGGGGGGGGGGGGGGGGCGCTTTCTGGAGCGTAGGTATGGGTGTTGTGGGCTGAAGGGACTGGTTTCCAGAGGGCTAGTATGGACATTGTGGGCCAAATGGATTATTGGGCTGGCGGCTCAGTCACTCAAGCCTGTTGTGCTGGCAGCTCACTCACGGCTGGTGGGCTGGCAGTTGACTCACGGCTATTTCTTGAAATTCCATTTCAAGCATGGTGCAAGGCCACCAAATTCAAGTGTAGTTTCATACCACTTCAAGCAAGGTGCAAGGCCACCAAATTCAAGTGCAGTTTCATACCATTTCAAGCAGGGTGCAAGGCCACTAAAGACAGTCAGTCATGACCTCTCCCTGCTCCATCTTGCAAAGACTGAGCCGCACCCACACTTCTGGGTTTTAAAGATGGCCAAACAATCACAGCCGTATGCGGTAGCGTTTTTTCTAAAATCAATATAAAGCACAAACAGGAAGTGGTCAAGATTAGACTTTTAATTATATAGAAGGCAAGGCAACTTTAATTAGGCAAGGCAACTTTAATTAGGCAACACAGCTTTAGCATTTCAAAACCAAAGGCAACACAGTTTTAATATTTTCAAACTATATTTTCAAACCACATTAAGGGCACTGGCAGGTCAGTAAAACCACTCACAGTTTAGTAGACATGCTTTAGTGTTATTCACAGCTCAGACTGAGAGACGTGACACTCTCATTCTCCCATCTTGCAGCGACTGACTGAGGCACTCAACACTTCTGGGTTTTATAGTCCCTCCAGAAGGGGCGTGGCCTTCAGAAGAGAGAATCTCAACACAGGTTTAGCATTTCCAAACCAAAGGCAACAGAGCTTTAGCATTTCCAAACCAAAGGCAACACAGCTTTAGCATTTCCAAACCAAAGGCAACACCGCTTTAACATTTCCAAACAAAAGGCAACACAGCTTTAGCATTTCCAAACTATATTTTCAAACCACATTAAGGGCACTGACAGGTCAGTAAAACCTCTCAGAGTTTAGTAGACATGTGTTCAGTGTTATTCGCAGCTCAGACTGAGAGACGTGACCCTCTTGCTCCCCCACCTTGCAGAGACTGACTGAGGCACTCAACATTTCCGGATTTTATAGTCCCTCCGGACCGGGCATGGCTCTAGAGAGAATCTCAACCTTTTTTAAACATTAATAACTTTTATATTTAATTGATGGGAAAAATCCTCTTGTCCTGCACAACGGAGGAGGACACAGAGTAAGATGGCCAAAAATCACAGCCGTAAGTGGCAGCGTTTTTTCTAAAATCAATATACAGAGCAACAGGAAGTGGTCAAGACTTTTAGTAATATAGATAGTATTGCCTGATCTGATAGGATAGCATTCCAAACAAAGCTTTTCACTGTACCTCGCTGCATATGACAATATTAAAGCGAAACTTGATACAGGCATCACCCAAACTCTGAACTGAACCTGGGTCTCAGATTTGCTAAGATCTTGGCTGACCTGATCTTGACCTTATATCCAATTTGCTGCCCGAGCAACATGATTGTTGACACCCCTCCTTGTCTGCATTTCTCGTCACTTATATTCAATGAACCCGTTTCTACAGGTCACAGGGTGGAGGTTTCTAAAGACATCCTCTGGGTGTAAAATACCTTCCCAGTCCTGTTCAAAGTGTTTGCTCCTTCAGTTCTAGACTCCCCCTACAAAGGGGGACATCCTCTCAGAAGCTACCACTCAAGCCCCTTCTGAACTTAGCAACCTTCAATAACTTTAGCGCAAATTATTTTAAACTCCAGGGAATATCGGCCCAACCTGCTCAATCGCTGTTCATTCAGAACATAGAACAGTACCGTACAGAAACAAGCCCTTTGGCCCACAATGTCCGTACCGAACATAATCCCAAGTTAATTAATCTCCTCGGCATACACATGATCCAAATCCCTCCATTCCCTACATATTAATGTGTCTATCTAAAAGCCTCTTAAAGGTCAATGTCAAGTCTGCCTCCACCATCACCCTTGGCCGCAGCATGTTCAATTACTCACCACTCTGTACCAAACCTACCCTGCGCGTCTCCTCTGAACTTTGCCCCTCTTACCATAAAGCTATGCTGTCTCGTCTTATACTTTGCCCCCCTAACTTTAAAACTATGCCCTTTAGTCTTTGACATATCCACCCTATCTACCGTGACTATATGCCTCTCTTAATTTTATATACCAAGGAATCAATCTAATGGACGTACTCTACACTACCTCTAATGCAAGTATATATCTCCTTACCTTTTATATAGGCACAGGGTGGCACGGTGGCACAGTCGTAGAGTTGCTATCTTACAGCGCTAGCAGAGCCAGAGTGCCGGGTTCGATCACGACTGCGGGTGCTGTCTGTACGTTCTCCCTGTGAGCTGCGTGGGTTTTTGCCGAGATCTTCGGTTCACTCCCACACTCCAAAGATGTACAGGTGTGTAGGTTAATTGGCATGGTAAATGTAAAAATGTCCCTAGTGTGTGTAGGTTAGTGTTAATGTGCGGGGATCGCTGGTCGGCATGAACCCGGTGGGCCGAAGTGCCTGTTTGCGTACTGTATCTCTGTATATGTATCTGTACAAGAACGTGCAGGGATCAGAGGGCTTTGGATCATGTATAGGTGCAGCGGGCCGGGACTCTCACGGCAAGCAGGCCCACAGAACGCCTGCCATGGACACGAGGGTGAACCTGCCTGATAAGCCCAGCTTGCCCACTGCAGGCTCCGAATCGGCCCCGAGCCACTGGCGTCGATGGGAACCGCACCACCGAGAGCGAGGAGGGACCGGGAGCGAGGAGCAATGTGGGGACCTGGTAGAGGGCTGCCAGGAATGAAGGGGGATCTGACGGGGTGGGGTGGGGGGCTGAATGAAAGGGGAACTGGCAGGGTGGGGTGGGGGGTGCTTCCACGTGCGTGGACTGTTCGGTACATTTGTAACTTTGTCAACTTGTGGCGACACTTGTGTGTCGTGACAGATTTCACTATGTAGTGGCTACTACATAGTGTGCTGCTTAGGTTGTATGCAAAGCAAAGCATTTCACTGTAATTAGGTACAATAATGTATCATTCATTCAAATAAGATCAGTTTAACTTGCATCATGTTTGACATAGACATTGTGAGCCGAAGAGCCCATTCCTGCCCTGTCTATGTTCTCCTTTCAAAATTGTCTCTTACTTCTGTACCATGCTCCAGCATCTCGGCTGTTTTCTCTAATTGCCTTTGCGGTTTAAGTGCCCTCTCATTTGTAACAAATTATTTGTGAATTGTGTTTTTGCACCTTGGTATATTTTGTCATCTTAAGAGAAGCTTGCAATCTTTCGCCCCCGTGATCAGAACACAAAGCATAGATAAACGAGGAACATGAGTCATACGCCGAGCAACTTAATGTGAGCGAGTAATAACGAACCCAAACAAGGATTACAATGTGGTAAAGAAAAATACAGTGTTTCCATTGATGTCAGTAACCCAGCTGAATGACTACTGAAGCTCAATGACATAATAAGGACTTAATGTAATTACAATCATACTTGATTATTTGGAAAATAAAGTAAGACTGATCTGCCACTCATATTTGCAGTTTTTGCCATAATTGCTGTGGAAAATATTTTGGAATATTATTAAAACGTTATATTATTAAAAAATGACTGATCTGTGTCATATGTTATCCTTTGAGTTAAGGGAATAACAGAAAATGGAAGGATGGGAGTATAGCTGTGAAAAGTCATAGAATTTTCAAGCAGTTACAGGCCCTTCAGCACACTGTGTCCATGCTAACCATCATGTAAAAACGTAGAAAATAGGTGCAGGAGTAGGCCAATCGGCCCTTTGAGCCAGCACCGCCATACAATATGATCATGGCTGATCATCTAAAATCAGTACCCCATTCCTGCTTTCTCCCCTTGATTCTATTAGCCCAAAGCTATATCCTACTCTCTCTTGAAAACATCCAGTGAATTGGCTTCCATTGCCTTCTGTGACAAGAGAATTCCACAGATTCACAACCCTACGGGTGCAAAAAGTTTTTTCCTCATCTCAGTACTAAATGGCCTTCCCTTATTCTTAAACTGTGACCCCTGGTTCTGGACTCCCCAAACTTCTCAACAATTTTCCTGCATCTAGCCGGTCCAATCTATTAAGAATTTTACATGTTTCTATAAGATCCCTCTCATCCTACGACATTCCAGTGAATATTAGCCCAGTCGACCCATCACATACCTATCTATATTAATCCCATATCCCATGGTCTGTGCTCTTGAATGCCTTGGCAATCCAGGTGTTCATCCTGAGCAATGTTTGAGGGAACCTGCTTCTGTCACCTCTTCAGGTAAGGCATTCCATAGTCCAGTGTGACTGAGGTGCAGAAGGATCCTGATCTTGTCAGAATCTTTTTACCCAGGGTAAAAATGTCCAACTCTACAGGGCATAGTTATAAAGTGAGATGGGGAAAAGTTTAATGGGGAAGTGCGGGGCAAGATTTTTTTACACAGAAGATGATGGGGAGTGTGAAGAGAAGTTGCAATGCATGTGTTGGTTTCAGCATCAATTGAGAAATTTCGAGTCTTTTAGACTTTAGAGATACAGCGTGGAAACAGGCCCTTCAGCCCACTGAGACCGTGCCGACCAACAATCACGCCATACACTAGCAGTATCCTACACACACTCGGGATAATTTACAATGATACTAAAGCCAATTAACCTACAAACCTGCATGACTTTGGAGAGTGGGAAGAAATCGAACCACCCAGAGAAAACCCACGCAGTCACAGGGAGAAAGTACAAACTCAATACGGACAGTTAGGGTCCATCCGGGTCTCTGGTGCTGTGAGGCAGCAACTTTACCACGGCACCACCATGCTGCCCATATCTATAAGGTGAGAAGGGAAAGGTTTTACATGCTAACCACAGTGGAAAGACTATACATGATTACAATCAAGCCATCGACACTGTACAGATACGTGATAAAGGGAATTACGTTTAGTGCAAGATAAAACACAGTAAAGTCCGATTTAAGATAGTCTGAGGGTCTCCAATGAGATGGATAGTAGCTCAGGGCTATCACAACTACCTACGGTGCTGAAAAGATAACCCAATTGAGTTTTGCCTATAGTGGACCTTGGCTCAATCAACAGATACAAAAACAGCAATTTTCATTAAAAATATTGAAAGCACGTTGCAGCTTTCAAAGTGGCATTGAATTAAACGGCCGTGCGATTGCTAATCAGTTATTGCTAATCAGCTGCCAACTGCTGCAAATGTTTGGAGAAATCCTGTATGCCTCTATGAATCTATTGCCTGCAGTAGAGAAATAGTGTACAGTGCTTGATAATGAAGCTCATGCAGCATATTCCATTGTGAATTTGAAACACTTCAAATATAAACCATTAACACGTATCTGGAGATTATTTTTCATTGCAGTTTTGTATTGCTGCAGTCTTCCTTGAAGTGAGATTTAAGTGTTGGTTTGCATATTGCTAAAGAGTTATATTTCTTTATATGTGTACTTATATATAAAATATTTGCTCGAAGACCATACTCCACGGGGCTATATAAATAACAGAGCAAGCAGAAAATGTATTTATGACTGACAAAGTTAAAAAAGTTGGCTCAGACCAAGTCTGATGGAAAATATGATCCAATTGCCCTACTTTAAGCAGAATACAGGGGCCCCAGACATGGGTGAATTTGAGGAAACCAAGCAGAAAAAACAAAATAGTAACTCAACACCAAAGAGATCAAAAAATGGTCTTTTAATGAAATATGAAATTTGACAAGGAAATGAGTAGCAGGCTGGAAAATTCAACCACAACTGTGCACATGTGGAAACTATGTCCCTGATTCACACATGTATAATGGACCTGAGGTAGGAAAGAATGGATCATAAAGTGAATGAGTGAGACTGCTGCAAATCAGTAAGCATCCGAATAATTAACTTCCCTGAGAAGGTGAGCTGGCAACAACCTGCTACATGTAGTGGATAAAACTTCCCACAGACCACCTATTGAAAAGGGCACAGAAACACAGCGGGACATCATTTGCCTTCCAAATTTGTGCCAGCTTTCTGTAGTCAGCTCGAGTCATCTGCTCCTTCCCTTGTTTCATCACTTTGGTATGAGCAGTGTAAATTTAAACACGTTTGCAGTTTGTTGGTTTATTTTAGTTCAATGATACCTGTACTAAACATTGCGCAAGTTATATTCAACATCCAAGAAAGACATGGCGAGGAAAGGCAATTGGTGCAACACCGGAAACCGTTCTGAAATAGGTACAATATCCGGAATGTGTGCCACATAAGGCTTATCTGATATTTACAACATTACTGAGGAACACAAATTGCTAGAGTAACTCAGCAGTTCAGGCTGCACCTCTGGAGAACATGGATAGGTAATGTTTCAGGTTGAAGAAAACTGAAAGACACCTATCACTGTTCTCTAGAGATGCTGCCTGACCTGGTGAGTTATGCCAGCACTTTGTGTCTATCAAGGAGCCTGAAGAAGGGTCTCAACCCAAAACGTCACCTGTACATGTTCTCCAGAGATGCTGCCTGACCTGTTGAGTTACTCCAGCACTTTGTGTCCTTTTGTGTAAACCAGCATCTACAGTTCCTTGTGTCTCCATTTGGTTTCAAATGGAAGCAATCTCTTTACTTCACTGGATCCTATTCCCTCAGGATCACAAATTCTTGAATATCAAAAAATCTGCTGTTGGTGTTTATGTGTGATGGAGGGTACATTCTGACCATTTCCAACAGATTGAGGTCTGCCGGTCAGAAAGCCCCAGAAGCCAGTTGCAGATGGAGGTCCGAAATGCTAGACCCAATGAAAATCCGCGTGACCTGCCCCATACATAAATCTGTACTACCAACATACTGCACCAATAATCAGGCAGTAGAGCCCATGTGATCCATCACTTTCCTTCCTGTTTATTACACAGCATCCCTAATCCATTTACATCAATGGCTTGTCACAACAGCTACTGTCTCTCCCTTAATTAACTAATTTATTTATTTAATTTCAATTTTAACTTTTATTATTATATATATATATATTTTTTTTTTTAAATTTAAATCACAACAGTTACTTGGGAAGTTAAATGGATTGGAAAGGTTTAGAGAGATATAGACTAAATCCAGGCAATGGGAAGAGCTTAGGTGGGACATCTTGGTTGACAAGGACAAGTTGGGCTGAAGGGCCTGTTGCTGTGCTGTATCACTCTATGACTCCATATCGGCTTTGTATTTCCTGATGACTGACACTGTCCAGGGTCTCCTATGCTACAAGGCAGCATTGTCCTGGTATTGGGGTATATCAGCTTCATGATAAAAGTGGCCCACTTGTCGAGAGTCAAGAGTCAAGAATGTCTATTGTCACATGTACCAATAATGGAACAATAGATTTGTTACTTTCAGCAGCATAACAGGCCTGTATGCATGGTACTCATAGATACCATAGTACGAGTGTAGATAGGGTAAATGCACATGCTATGCACGGTGGCACAGCGGTAGAGTTGCTACCTCACGGCGCCAGAGACCTGGGTTCAATCCTGACTATGGGTGCTGTCTGTCCATAGTTTGTACGTTCTTCCCGTGACCTGCGTGGGTTTTCTTGGGGAGCTCCAGTTTCCTCCCACACTCCAAAGACATACAGGTTTGTTAGTTAATTGGCTTGGTAAAATTGTAAATTGTTCCCAGTGTGTGTAGGATAGTGTTTGTGTGAGGGGTTCGCTGGTTGGTGCGGACTAGGTGGGCTGAAGAGCCAGTTTCCGTGCTGTACACCTAAACTAAACTAGAAACCCCAATACAAGTGCAAAAGCCCCGTGGTCCTTATATAATTCCTCCGGGGCTGTATGGATAGGCAGATTGCCTCCAACCTGGTGCCAGACACAGCTGGCTAGGATATGGTGCATCTCCCCTTGACATGTTTTCCTCTAAACGTACCCATTCATTACCCACTGACTCATCGCTGACATGGTCTATATGGTGTCTGGTGCAAGCCCATCATTCCCCTTGTCCTCCTATCTCCCGCAGCACCTTCACTTGCAGTATCTCCTCATGGTCCTCCTGCCCCAAGTCACAAAGACCTGTTGAGTAGGAAACATGAAGGAAGGGAGCTCTGAGTACCAGAGGATGAACAAAGCTCACTTAGTTTTGTTTAATACAGTGAAAATCTTTGGTAGTTCAGTTTAGAGATACAGCGCGGAAACAGGCCCTTTGGCCCACCGTGTCCGTGCCGACCAGCGACCCCCACACACTAACACAATCCTACAAATGCTAGGGCTAATTTAAAATTATACCAAGCCAATTAGCCTGTACGTCTTTGGAGTGTGTAAAGGAGAATTCCTGAGGCATACAGACAAGTACCCATAGTCTGGATCGATCCCGGGTCTGGCGCTGTAAAGCAGCAACTCTATCGCCTTGCCGCCCACGTTTATAGTATTTGTTGCTTGCTAACCGGTCAGCGGGAAGACTATTTACAATCAAGCCATCCGCAGTGTACAGATACAGGATAAAGGGATAACGTTTAGTGCAAGATAAAGTCAGATTAAAGATAGTCCAAGGGTCTCCAATGAGGTAGATCGTAGCTCAGGACGCTCTCTAGTTGGTGATAGGATGGTTCAATTGCTTTATAACAGCTGGGAAGAAACAGTCCCTGAATCTGGAGGTGTGCATTTTCAAACTTCTATACACCTTGCCTGATGGGAGAGGGGTGGAGAGGGAGTGTCTGGGATGAGACAGATCCTCAATTATGTTGGTGGCCTTACCGAGGCAAAAAGTGAGAGTTATAATAGCTTCACTCAAACTTCATCTAAAAAATATCGTTTGT
Source organism: Raja brachyura (assembly GCA_963514005.1). Next base: position 63,108,690 of record OY740787.1, read on the forward strand.
AGTGGCAAATAGAATAGAATTTATATACACAGTTTAAAAAAAATGTTTGAAAACATATTTGCCAAGATTATCAGATATATAATTGAAGAGTTACATAAATATCCCACTGCCGACTGTTTAAAATATAAGCACCACCGCCTAAACAACAGTAGCAAGCAGAGACAGGCCGTATAAATACCAACTGTTAATGCATTGAAAACATTTATACACTATAATGTCTAAAATTGGCCCGAGAATTAATAAAAATGCTAACTGTTTCCATCTCCGTGGAGGCACAAGGAACTGTAGATGCTGGACTCTTGAGCAAAAGACAATGCTGGAGGAACTCGGCCGGTCAGGCAGCATCTGGAGGCAACGTTTTGGGTCAGGTCCCTTTCTTTGGTGAGCTGACTGACACATTCCCATTTTTGTTTTGCAACACTCAGTACATCATCTTAATAGCAACTGGTATGTTGCTTTGGGTATTCTCTCTATCCCGACAATATGTTATTGAGCACAGAGGTTGTGGGATCACGTTGCAGTTATATAAGATGTTAGTGAGGCCACATTCAGAAGCATTGTGTTCAGTTTTGTTCACCATGTTATAGGAAAGATGTTGTCAAGCTGGAAAAGGTGTAGATAAGATTTACAAGGATGTTGCCAGGAGTTGAGGGCCTGAGGTATAAGGAGCAATTGACAGGCTTGGACTTTATTCATTGGAGGAGAATGAGGGGTAAATGCACAGAGGTTTTTGCCCAGAGTAGTGGAAACGAGAACCAGTGCACATAGGTTAAGGTGAGGGGAGAAAGATTAAATAGGAACGTGAGAGGTAACTTTTTTTTACAAAAGATGGTGGTGTATGGAATGAGCTGCCTGAGGAGGTAGTTGAGGCAGGGACTATTGCAGTGTTTAAAAAATATTTATTCAGGTACATGAATAGGATAGGTTTAAAAGGATATTGGCCAAACGCAGGGAGGTGGGACTAGTGTAGATGGGGCATGTTGGTCAGTGTGGGCAAGTGGGGCTGATGGGTCAGTTTCCATGCTGTATGACTGTACGAATCCAATACTTTAAAAGGAAAGATTGATCCAATGTTTCTTCCTAAGAACGCAGCATTCAATATTTGAGAAACAACATAAAGTGTGTTCCTGCCTCAACTTGTATCAAGCAGCTGAAGCAATCTATACAGGCTGTTAACTAGAAATCACATAGTTCTAGTTGCTTGGTTATGCCTGACCTATTCATTTTGAGTATTTCCATTTCCCCAGCAGAAATCCCAGCGAGTTTCAGTGCACAGCTATGACACCAATTTAAATATTAACACTTTCCCAACAGTCACTAAAGGCAGCAACTGAAGGAAACTGTGTTCTTGAAGGGAAACTCCAATTCATTCTGTCAATAAATATCATTCAAAATGATAAATTATCAAATTTATTTCCATGGATTTGGAAGAGCAAAGTAATCAGATCAGATGTAGATTAATAGAAAGATCAAATGAGAACTTACCATTTGAAGTTTGATCTTTATTTTATGAGAAGTTGGAGTGAGGGATTACTTGAAGAACCCGCCAGCCCGCATGCGCGTCAATCTTCAAAGAAACTGTATGAAACCACAGACCACTTGCACCAAATTAAACTATAGAAAGATTAATAGCGCATGACTTACCGTATGATCTTTATGAGATTCAGGGTTGGGAGTGGAGGGCACGTAGTCTCTCATTCCAACTTCTCATAAAATAAGATCAAACTTCAAATGGTAAGTTCTCTTTTAATCTTTTATATCAAAGTCACGTGAGAGACTGTGTGAAGCCTTTGAAGCTCTGTGGTTTCATGCAGTAAACCAATCAGTATGTAAAAACACTAAACAGATAAACCATAAATGGTAGAAAAGACATGGGCATTAACAACATGATGCTAACTTAACATACATGTACATCGCCTTTAATTGGACCACAGTCCCAATTGCCTTTGGGTTAGACAATAGCTCAGGCAACACCGTTCAGAATTCTATCTGCAACCATCCAGACATGTTTAACGAAATGTTATAAATTGTGAAAGTGCGCTTATCTGAGCCTCCTGCTGTTACAAGAAAGTGATCAAAGGGGAATATCCATTCTATTGGCTGCTGACGAGCCAGCCGCCCTGGGTAGTGAGACTTGAAATGATTTGTATTCACTCCCACTTTCAGCTGCTTACACTCTATCCATCTTGAAATAGTCTACACCAACAATCTCTTGTGAAACTATTATATAACTATGAAGAAACTTTTCTTTCATCTCACAGGTTCTTAGTAACCTCGGTGTACCTTTTTACATAATAAACCCCCCCCCCCCCAATCTCCGATCTGGTGGGTGGGTATGCTGTCAACTCCAACTTGTACTCAACTGTAGGTAGACAAAGTGCTGGAGAAACTCAGCGGGTGCGACAGCATCTATGGAGCGAAGGAAATAGGCAACGTGTCATAAGCATGACTAACTTAAGAGTAACTGTTCCATCGTTAGGGATACAGCTGATGATAATCTGCATAACAATTTATACTGATTACACATTCCACACTACTTTGTATCTAGGCTTTAGAGCGTTCATATAAAAGACACCTTCCATAACCTTAGTCAACAGTGGGTGAGAACCAATCATTTATTGTCCCACTTATAGTACTAGATACAACAACAAAGCAGTACGAGCAGTATTAATTGCGCTATAACATAGTCGCTTCTCTTAAACCCAAACTGAAAGAAAACCACAAACCTCTGCTACTTCTGTTTAAAAGTAGCTCACATGTGGCTCTTCACAAAACTTTCCATACATGCAGTGATAGATGCATGAGAGGTAGGTTGAACGAGGCAACGCTCGTGTGCCCAAGCAAATATAGGAGCTTCTGTCAGTGGACTTATTTACAATGGAAGCCATGGTTGAGTAGGCCAATTTGGCACTACTATAAATCATGTTGCCTCGTCTTGAATTATCTTAGGAGGCATTTACTGATAAATACCCCGAGTCTTATCTGTGGGTCGGGTCCGAGACTCTGCAGAGTTTATGACAAAACCTAAATATGTAATAGATAATGCCGGCTCCAGTATGGATTTTCCTGGATGAATAACAAACCCTAGATATTCTAGGAGCGCCTTGGTTGCTGAAACAGCTAACTCTGTGACACCTGATCTCTTCCATACGATAAGCATGTCCTCTAGAACATCCATGACAAAATGCCCTTTAGATCTAAGTAGGGCAGCATTGACTTTAGAATATTTGTAAATAGCCTAGGACTGAAGTCAAGCTCTTAGATAGAGCCTAAAATTTCCACAACTGGCCTTGCCAGATAAACCTCAGATATATCCTGTGACCCTCGTGTATTGATATGGAAAAGTATGCATCTTCAACATCGATTGAGGCCCTAAAGCAATCCTCTGTACTATGCTATTTTGCTGAATTAAAATTATTCATCTTAAAATGGTTATTCCAAGCACATGTTTAGACTAGACAAATCCTATAATGATCCTTGAGAAGATATTAGAGATATACCCCTCTTGTTCATGGGCAGACTGCTCATCCTTTTGTGAAATGTCTCAGTTTCAATTTGGATAGCCATAGTTTCCTCTTTAGACCGTATGTATGGAATTCTAGGCTTCTCTTGCCGCGGAGGAAATTGATCAGCCAGAAACTGAATCTATAATCATTTATGATTTGTAAAATGAAAGATCGGAGGTTATCTATCCCCACCTGTTGTTGAACCCTCATCCTATCTCTAAGAAAGCACTTGCTATAAAAACCACCAAGGCTGCCAATAAAATAAATGACAAAAGGTGATTATCATCCCCCGGCACCAAGATCCAGCAACCCCCGAGACTGACACCACCAAAAATGACCTTAGGCAGATGATCATTAGAGTCAACTGACCCTAGACTTTGCTCTGTTCCCTTGGCTCGGGCATCGTGGCCAGCTGGGGAATGATACTGAGTATGTGGAGTGCGCTGCCACCATGGTGAGCGCTGAAAACCTGTGAATAAAAAGGCCTCGGGCTTGGTTTTAATTGTGTAGGCCTGGTGCTCCAACCAGCCTCAGAGTAGCGGTATCTGCCACTAGTTTGGTCGGGATGATGCATGCAGGTAAACGGGAGTCTTACCCACAAAGGGTGTCTTTACCACACCCACCGCAGCCTTGAATTCCTCTTGCAAGTGTTTTACTTGCTAGCCCAAGTCTTCTCCAAAGAGATACGTGCATACTGCACATACTAGCCTTGCACAAAATTAGCAATATTGGGTTGATCTCAGGCCTATACCATCCTAACACAATTGAGTTTAAACTGTGCATTACACAAAAGTGCTAAGGTGTCTACTGCAATTCAGACAGCTGAGTTCCCTCCATCGACCCTGCAAATGCCATAATCCTTCTTTGAGAATTCTCTGAACTTGCTGGAGTTTAAAGCCTTTTTATTTTGTTTTACCCTTCAGATAGCCCCATATGGTAGCATTAACCTATGGACCTCCATTGTCTGGCAGAAATCAGGACTAGCATACTATCCAGCAATGTCCAGCATGATCTTCTCAATCAACTGAGGAGAAGTCAAATAACCAATCCTATTGCCAGTTCTTCCTCTATCGGTTCTCCTATCCCCGAAGGGATGGCAAATTTAGTCACAAGTGGCAGCAGATCCTTATAAGTTGATCCTTGAGTTGAAGCATATCATCCACTTGATGTGGGAATTTGAGTTCACTGTCAACTACCCCACAGTCAGAGTCTCCACGAATAATCCTCAAAACACCCCTCCTCAGAGTGGGACATATCATAATGCAACCCTGAACCAGGTATTGTTGCCGCAGACGCTGACTGCAACTACCCGTCTCGGTCGCCAGTGTGCACAACATATTACTTCGACCAGCCTCTCAATCAGGATTTCCAGTATTGAGAGCCTACAGATGACATCCTCAATGAATGTTGAGACAGTACCTTCCTGCCCAATAATGTCCTTTTGGCCATGGCCTACCTGAACTTGGGTCGCCAAACTGCTCCCTTATGGAGCTTTTGCTTTTTATTATTATTTTTTTTTTTTACTTTTTACAACACGAACCTGCAAGATAGGTAAAAATGCTACATGCCAGTTTGGCCTTTACTGGTTTACCTATCTCTGAGAGGATGGCAAATGATGTTCCGGCGTGCTGGCAACTCTTTTTAGCCGAGCTGAAAGAATTTACCAGGTGTTGAGGGATTCCTCAAACTCCCTGCCTCTGAGCAGGAGATATCCTCAAATATCTGAATTTAACTGCTATGAAATGAAATGCACCTTCCTCACTCTTGTGTGCAGCCTGATAGCCTCAATCATAGATGTTGAGGCAGTGCTTCCCTGGCCAATATGATCCATTTGGACAGCCAGTTTCAAGTTTGTCTACCCTGAACCAGGGTAGACAAGTGGCTTCTGGCTCAATAGAGGTTGCTGTGCAGGCCACCCTGCCAGCATCTCTGAGCCCGGTTCCAACAAGCTGTTCCATTTCGGAACTTTCAGAGGTTGCTGTGCAGGCCACCACGCCAGCGTCTCTGAGCCCGGGTTGCCAACTTGCTCTTTTTCAGAGCCAGTGGAAGGTACTGGACAGACCATGCTGCCAGCGTCTCCAAGCCCGGGTCGACCTCCTTATCAGAGCTTCACCGTAGTTCCTTTTGCAGGCTGTGCCCGTTCCCATCTTCGGCCCCACGCTTGCCAAACTGCTCCCTTTGCGGATCTTTAAATGGATATTGTTGCGCAGGTTGCGCTTGCCAGCATCTCCAAGCCTGGTTCGACAGGCTGCTCCTTCAGAGCTTGGTGGAGCTTACTGTACAGGTCGCGCCTGCCAGTTACTCCGAGCCTGGTGCGACAGGCTGCTCCTTTGGAGCTTGATGGAGCTTACTGTACAGGTCGCGCCTGCCAGTTACTCAGAGCCTGGTTCGACAGGCTGCTCCTTCTGGGCCTTGGCAGAGCTTACTGTACAGGTCGCGCCTGTCAGTTTACTCCGAGGCTGGGCTCCTGCTCTCTTCCGGAGACTCAACGGTGATAGCTGTGCAGGCCGCGTGTGTAAGCCTCTCCGAGCCCGCTGCATCTATTTTTGGCGCCAGCGGGCCGTTCCTGAAAGAAAAATGCCTTACCTGCCGGAGCATTTTCGACTTACTCCGAATCCCGCGCCATGATTCGACGTATTGACACGCATGCGGGCTGGCGGGTTCTTCACGCAGTCTCTCAGGAGACTTCAATATAAAATCTGCATCGCACCTTTAGAAAGGGGATGAGGAGGAATTTCTTTAGTGAGGGGATGGTGAATCTGTAAAATGAATTGCCACAGATGGCTGTGGAGGCCTTCATTGGGCATTTTTAAGGCGAAGATTGACATATTCTTGATTAATAGGGATGTCAAGGGTTATGGAGAGAAGCCAGATTGGGATTGAGAGGAAAGGATAGATCAACCATGATTGAATGGCAGAGTAGACTTAATGGGTCGAATGGCCTACTCCTGCTCCTATGACTTATGAACTTAACGCACTAATTTGGTAACATAGCCATCAGATTGGAAGACCACTTCTCTGCTCTAATGGAGTCATAAAGCACAGAAACAGGCCCTTGGACAATTGTCCATGCCCATCAACATGTCTGTCTGAGCTAGCTATATTTGCATGTGTTTGGACCGTGTCCCTCTAAACCTTTCCTATCCGCGTACCTGTCCAAATGTCTTTTAAACATTGAAATTGTTCCTACTTCTCCAACTTCGTCTGGCAGCTTGTTCCATCTAACCACCATCCTCTGTGTGAAAAAGATGCCTCTTCTAAATCTTTCTCCATGCACCCTAAGTTTCAGATTTCACAACCATGATTGGCCATCATGGCCATGATTGTTCATCTTGTGTTCACCCCTTATGTTGTTATATACCTCTTTAAGGCCACCCTTCAGTCCCATAGACTCCAGGGAAAACAGTGCTGGTCTATCAAGCCTCTCCCGAAAATTCAAGCATTCCAGACCTGATAACATCCCCATGAACAACACAAAAAGTTGGAGTAACTCAGTGGGTCAGCAACATCTCTGGAGAAAAGACAGGTGACATTTTAGGTCAAAACCCTTCTCCAGTCAAGCATTCCTTCCTACAGCATGCTCATAAATCTTTCCTGCACCCTTTTCAACTTAATGATATCCTTCCTATAGCTGGGTGACCAGAACTGCACACCATACTCCAAGTGTAGTCTCAACAATCAGGTATGCAATAGAAACATGACATTCCAACTCCTGGAGTCAAATGCCCTGACTGACGAAGAGGACATGCTAAATGCCGTCTTCTGTACCCTGTCTGCCCGTGTTGCAATTTTCAGGCATTCATATAGCCGTACCCCTGGATCTAGCACTTACCCAATGGGTATCAATAACCCCAGGTCTCTCACTTTCACTTTTATACAGTTCATTAAAATTTTACTGGCATTGTTAATGCTATTGTATTCCCAACCTCCCATCACTGCACAGGCTTCATGTTCCCATTTCTTTCAATTGGAAAATCAGTGTAAATGTAGTAACTGCTATGAAACTGTGCTGGAGTGCTGGTATATTGCTTCTGTGGTATTTTAAAGTGCCCGTCATTTTAATGGTCTGCATTGTAAATGCTTCAATCATACAAATCTACATTTCACGTATTCAGCTAGAATGCCACTATTTTATGTGCCAAGCCCATGATGAGTAAAAAACACAGAAACTGCCACAGAATTTGCAATTTCTTTTGTCAAACTATTTCCTACATGCCTGAAGAAGGGTTTTGACCAGAAACATCACCCATTCCTTCTCTCCAGAGATGCTGCCTGTCCCACTGAGTTACTCCAGCTTTGTGTGTCTATCTTCAGTGGAAACCAGCATCTGCAGTTCCTTCCGGTGAGTTCCGGTGGGCGGCGCGACTCTCGTCGCAGCGGCCTCTGCAGTCAGTGTGTCTTATTTTATTAATTTTTGGTCCCATTTGAGTGTAGTTAGTTGGTGGTTTTTTATTAGCTGGATATGTGTGGGGTCTCCGTTGTCGTTGGGGCCTAGCACCGTGGAGCGGCCTCCAACCGGACCTGGGGCTCCAGTCGCGGAGCTGCGGACTACTTACCAACATGGAGCTGGCTGAGTTCGGAACGGGAGGAGCTGTGGTGGCGCGCTGCTGCTGCCCGACCCCGGAGATTCGGAGGCTCCAGCTGCAGGCCGGTGGACGGTGACATCGGGAGCTCGCGGGTCCCTGGTGGGAGACCGATTTTCAGAGCTCCCGCGGTGGCAACTTCTCCCGCCCGAGATGCGGGGTTGAAAATGACCTGGAGCGGGGCCTTGCATCGCTCGGCACGGCTTTAATGGCCGCGGGACTTGCTAGCGCCCGCCGGGGGCTCCAACATCAACACCCGGAGTGGGGCCTTGCATCGCCCAGCGCGGCCTGAATGGCCGCGGGACTTATTTCCCATCGCCCGCCGGGGGCTTTGACTCTGACATCGGGAGGAGAATGGGGAGTGCAGGGGAGAGATAAGTCTTTGCCTTCCATCACAGTGAGGAGGAGATTCACTGTGATGGATGTTTGTGTCAATTGTGTTGTGTCTTGGTTCTTTTCTTGTTTGTATGACTGCAGAAATTAAATTTTGTTTGAACCTCAATGAGGTTCAAATGACAATAAATGGTATTGTATTGTATTCCTACATATTTCCTATGAGTATTTTTGTTAATATTCCTAATCATTGTCATTTTGTGGTTCAATACTTTTTGAAAGCTTTTGGCTAATAACAATTTTGTGCTATGGTCTTATACAAGAGGGTGTGACTTTAAGGTGAGAGCAGTCAGGATTAAAGGAGACGTGCGAGGCAAATTTTTTTATCATCAAGATGAATTGTGGGTTCTCAGAGCACTGAAAGGACGATGAAAGGCAGAATGTAGCAAAATCAAAACTATATTCATGTTAGAAATCCTAATTAAAATAGAAAATGCTCAAAATATTCAGCATATTCTGACGTTAGACTTTAGAGATAGTGTGGAAACAGGCCCTTCGGCCCACGGAGTCCATGCCCACTAGTGATCACCACGTACACTAGCATGACCCTACACCCTAGAGACAATTTACAACTTTCACTGAAGCCAATTAATCTACGAACATGCATGTCTTTGTGAGTAAGTTATTGAGCTTAAATATATTCGCTTGTCTGTTTGCGTTAGTTGTATTGAATTCATATCGTCTCTTTGGAGTGTTTGGAGGAAACCGGAACACCTGGGGAAAACCCACGCAGGTCACGGGGAGAACGTGCAAACCCTGTACAGACAGCAGCAGTTATCAGGATTACACGGGGGTCTCTGGTGCTGTAAAGCAGTAACTCTACCAGTGTGCCAGCCCAATGTTGAGGGAGAAATCAAGTTATTGAGCCTCAACATATTAAACCATGGCAACTCCCTATAGAATCACCAGCAAGGTCTTTGTATTGCTCAGTTCAGCTGCGACTTCCAAACCAGTATCGTGTTACACTAGGCTAACACGAAAATTGAACATCTTCATCCTTAATGCCTCGATGCCCAAACATGTCATTAACCCAGCAGTACTAACAGCCTCTTCATTTTCCACTTCCTTTTAAAGCTTCTCTAATTGCCTACTATAGAACATTACTCCACATAATTTAAGGAGCAATTAGTATGTTTATAGACTTTAATAAAAGCTACATTTGCAAATTTCAACTTGTAATTTTTCATATTCCTGTGTAAAAATTATATAGGATTTAGCTTTATCACGTGTACTGTTTGTATCTCTGACTTTAGTTTTATAGTTTTAGTAATACACTAGACAAGTGGAACCCGTTGGGTCCCTGTCACACGGGAGGCCTGGTCTCCCAACGCAACCCGTTCTCCAATGCAATATTCCACCACTCACCCATTCCCCCAACGCAATATTCCACCACTCACACATAACCCCCAACTGCGATGGTGCGGCTCATTTCCCCTCATCACCAGCAGTCCCTGTCCCTCCTCTTCACCCTCCCTCTTCTTTCCCCTCTCCTCCTCCCCTCCCCCAATCCTTCGCTCACCTCTCCCTCGCTCTCCTTTCCCCTACCCTCAGTCACTCCGACCCTCCCTCCGCTTCGCCGTTGTGATGAGGGGGGAAAAAAAGATGACGATTTATCTGCTTCGGCCTTCGAGGATCCGGGATATCGGCCCACAAAGCTCCAGAGCCCCGGCTGCGGGGCAGCAAATGCGACCCGCTGATCGGTCACGGAAGTCCCAATGAGGTTAAGATCAGTTGCCTCACCCAGCCTAGGCGTCTTAATTTTGGGGGAACTTCGGGGGTTGGGGGGTGGTTTCAAGTGCACTGTCATAATTTGGTCTGGATTAAAGGAGGTGCCGGACCACCAGTTGCCGGAAAATCGGTGATGGACCTAGAGTCATAGAGTGATACAGTGTGGAAACAAGCCCTTTGGCCCAACTTGCCCACACCGACCAACTTGGCCCAGCTACACCAGTCCCACCTGCCTGCGCTTGGTCCATATCCCTCCAAACCTGTCCCATCCATGAACCTGTCTAACTGTTTCTTTAATGTTGGGACAGTCCCAGCCTCAATTACCTCATCTGGCAGCTTGTTCCACACACCCACCACCCTTTGTGTGAAAAAGTTACCTCTCAGAGTCCTATTAAATCTTTTCCCCCTCACCTTAAACCTATGTCCTCTGGTCCCCGATTCACCTACTCTGGGCAAGAGACTCTGCCAGGGATCTACCCAATTTATTCCTCTCATGATTTTATACACCTCAATATGATCAGCCCTCCTCCTGTGCTCCAAGGAATGGAGTCCCAGCCTGCTCAACCTCTCCCTATAGCTCACACCCTCTAGCCCTGGCAACATCCTTGCAAATCTTCTCTGAACCCTTTCCGGCTTGACAATATATTTCCTATAACATGGTGCCCAGAACTGAACACAATACTCTAAATGAGGCCTTAGCAACTGTACAAGCATCAGTCTTGGAAATCGTATCCGGACTGGTTATTTTTGAGACCGAGCTATGGATCCAAACGTTCATCTCATATGGTACTCAACATAAAATCATAAAATGATAAGACAGAGGAGCAGAATTAGGCCATTGGGCCTGTTGAGTCTGTTCCGCCATTCGATCGTAGCTAAACTATTCTTCTCTCTCAACACCATTCTCCGGCCTTCTCCCCATAACCTTTAACATGCCAGGTTTTAAGTATAAAGAGGAGCAATGAATGATTGATGGGTTCCTCTCCAAACACCAACATGGCTCATTGAATTACACAATTAAAAACGGCTCCATATTTTTTCTCAAAGCCAGCTTTTCTTCCATTGCTCTGTACTGTAATGTTAACATATCAAGATTCCAAAATCCGAAAGCTGTATTTCGATGTCATCTTATGTCCATTTTTTACTTGTAATTTCTCTCAGTGCATCAATGCCTACTCACAAATATTTTGGCCGTGGTCACTCACAGCACTTACGAAGGATGAATACCAGAATGATTGACTACACAACCATAATATTTGAAATCTATGGCAGCAACTTTTGCATTAAAACAGGAGTCAAAATTTAAGATTGTTAATGCTAAGAAATTATGTCACTTCTCCCCTTTTACCACCAAGAGGTCATGTTTAATTAATAATCTTGAAGTCCACTGGCTTTCTCTTGCATAGCTGAACAGACTGGGTTTTTTTTTCAGTAAAGTGCTGATCAGAAATTTGATAAGTTCTAGGAGCAGAATTAGGCCAGTCGGCTTATCAAGTCTACTCCGCCATTCAATTATGGGTAATCTATCTTTCCCTCAACCCCATTCTCCTTCCTTCCCCACATAACCCCTGACACCCACACTAATCAAGAATCTGTCAATCTCTGCCTAAAAAATATCCGTTCACTGGAGTTGGAGATTGCAACCTTCACGTGGTCCGCCCTGTTTCGACAAATGCAATCAACCTGGTGTGCACAATCAAATAGAACAAGTTGTCCTACAACTTTAGGCTGTGCACACCATACGCATCCATTCACTTGGCCTCCACAGCCGTCTGTCGTAATGAATTTCAAAGATTCCCTACCCTCTGACTAACATACTTTTATTCTGAGGTTATGACCTCTGGCCTTAGATTCTCCCACTAGTGGAATCATCCTCACCATATCCACTTTATCCAGGCCTTAATTGACTTATTATACCTCATGTTTTGTGTTTTGACAGTTTAGTTCATTTTAGAGATACAGCTTGGAGACAAGCCCTTTGGCCCACTGTGTCCACGCTAGGGTTGCCAACGCTCCCACTCCCAAATAAGGGACAAAAGGTCAAAATACGGGACAAATTCCCGACGGCGATTCGTTGACCGACTCGGCTGTGCCTGGGTGAATGATGAGTTGGCCCGGGTGCTGGACTGCACACAAAGCCCAGCCAGCGGGCTAGCTGAGTAGTTTTGGCCCACGCGGTGTTGTGCGCAAAGTCCGGCACTCCATCCAACTCATGAACCGACGATCGGCCATGAGAAGGAGGTGTGGTGGTGTCAGCGGTAAGCGAAGGTCTGAAAGTCAGACAGCTGGCCGGGCTGCCGAGCGACGGGCGAGGCGCTGCTGCTGTACTCCATGGGCTGCACTACGTCGGGACGGGTGAGGCAGGGCCGGACGCAGCACTCTGACCCGACAGTCCTCTCGACCTGAGTTACAGCAGTCAAATACGGGACAAGGGCGGTCCTGTAAGGGACAAACCAATTTAGCCCAAAATATGGGATGTCTCGGCTAATATGGGACAGTTGGCAACCCTAGTACACGCCCCCCAGCGATCACTCATTGACAACTAATTCTGCACACTCCCTATACTCTAGGGGCAATTTGACAGGTTAATTAATCTGCAAACCCTCACGTCTTTTATGGCATGTGGGAGGAAACCTGAGCACCCGGAGGAAACGCATACAGTCACAAGGAGAACGTGCAGACCCCATAGAGACAACACCTGACATCAGGATCAAACCCGGGTTTTGACACTGTGAGGCAATGGCTCTACCTGCAGCATCAGTGTGCCACCCTTATAAACTTATATAACTATGTTTAGAAGCTGATGAATTATTTTATTTTCTATTCAAAGCATTCTGTGTTACTATTAGTACTCTTGAAATTACAACATTATTTTTGTGTCTTATATTTAAAATTCCTTTACCTTTCTGCAAGCTTTGCTTTCCGCTGCAGTTCAATACACCACTGCCAGAATGAAAAGGCACCTTGTTGTTTGGCAAAGTGCCCAAGGCACCCATGGCTCGATAACAACCTGGGAGAAAAAAGATACAGTGCCGGAGTAACTCAGCGGGTCAGGCAGCATCTCTGGAGAACATGGATGGGGGTCTTTTCAGGTCAGGCCCTTCTCCAGATGGAAGGTAGTGGAGGGGAGGGTGGAGAAAACTGGAAGAGAGGCGGATCTGTACAAAGCCTGGTGTGTGATAGGTGGATACAGGTGAAGGTGGGTTGAGATAGGCAGATGGTTGGACAACAGCCAGAGATGAGATGAAAAGACAAAGTGTGTGAAACCAGAGGAAGAAAAATGGGTGGAAGGGGTTGAGGAGCGGGGACATGGGTGCAAGTCTAGGTGGGGCACATGGAAGGCGGGGATGGGGTGGGGTGGGGGGGACAGAGAAAAAACAAACAAAAAAGTAGTTTAGTGGTTAGTAGTTACCTAAACTTGGAGAATTTAATGTTCAGTGTTGAGTTATTCTGGCACTTTGTGTCTTTTTTTGTAAGTCATCAACGTGTGTGAAACTTGGTTTGACTTGGTTCCATGTCTTTGTTGGGGCGGTATTGGTAGGATTTTTTACTCATAGAGTTATTGTCATAGTCATAGAGTGTGGAAATAGGCCTTTCGGCCCAACTTGTCCACACCAGCCAACATGTCCCATCTACACTAGTCCCACTGGCCTGCATTTGACACATATCCCTCCAAACCTGTCCTATCCATGTACCTGTCCAAATGTTTCTTAAACATTATGATAGCCCATGCCTCATCTACCTCCTCCGGTAGCTCGTTCCATACACCCACCACTCTTGCTGCATGGAAAAGTGACCCCTCAGATTCCTAGTAGATCTTTCCCACCTCACCTTAAACCTATGCCTTCTGGTTCTTGATTACATTGCTTTGAAAAAAAAGCTCTGAATTGTACTTGACCTAGAAGTGTTCCCGCAAAGCAAACATATTTTGACACTGATATGTAAATGTTATTGCCGGTCTCAAGGATAAGCTAGGCTGTGAAAAGCAATGAGCCGTGATTCTAGTCAGTCTCACGATCCTGATCTTGTGTCCTTCAACCAAAGACTGAAACACGCTGGGAGAAATATAAATATTGTGACTGTGCAATAATTATGGCATTTTCTCTGTCGCAAGAGCAGGCTGTAGTCTAAAGAATATGGATGAAACTCATTCAGAGAAACAACTTACCATGAGAAACATTTCATAAATTTCAATATTACCTATTGAAAACTAAAATTCTTATTGATGGTTAATTTGATTTTATTAAGTGAACGAGTTGGGGAAATAGTTAAATTCTTGCTTTGAGTGGTTTGATTGGAGCTACAGTGGGAACCACTCTATCCATTAGTGCACCAGCTTATGGTGAGGAAATTTGTGCAGAACATATTGCTACCTAGTAGCCTGTTTATGTTGAGCCAACCAGAGCTGATCTGTAATCATCAGCCTCCGAGGACAAACAGAAGTGTGTGTTGCCAAAACAATGCGTTTTGAGTTCCTTACTAACGTTCCTAACTGGAGTTAAATACGGATGTAGGAAGAGGCACTGAGCACTCTCAATTTTGAATAGATTTACATTTCCAGTAGGAATATCATCAAAAGAACAACAAGGTGAATAAACTGCGTTTGCGCGGTACTTTGCTTACAATTGAATGGAAACAGAAGAACCAGGAATGTTTAGTCTAGTTTTGAGATGGAATAAATGCCCAGTCCCACTTTGTGATTTTTTCAGCGACTGCGAACGTCAGTGACTGACGCCCTAAAAACCCTCAAGTTGTATGACACTCCGCATCACCGACACGTCAAGCACGTCACCCGCCTTCACACTACACCGAAGTATAATACTCACATTGGAAATGAACACCTGCTTCCTTGTCAGTTTGCCCGCTGCTCGAACAGATAGCGCTCTGGGATTTTTACGTACGAGTCGCTCTCTGCGACGTCTCAGTTTCGACCCAGCAGTATCCTTTTCTATCTCGCCACGCTCCGCCCCTGTTCTCCCAGCCGAGTTGGATCTCTGCCGCAGATATCGTTCTGGTTTCAATTCCCGCCGTTCGTAAATTCCGCCCCTCTCCATTCAGTAACATTTCCCTTAGACATACCAAGGCCAATAATCTTTAAGCAATCGACGCCCAGATCCAGTCCCCGAGATCGCCACTTCTAAGCATTCTCCTCCGGCATCAATCTAAACAAGCAAGCTTGTGTTCGTCCTAGTGGACCTAGTTCAGACCCCCTCGCTAGTTATTGGGGGTCTCTTTAAATTGCGATACATTGCACGCGTGTCGATCTTTTTGATTACAACAGCAATGAGGACTACCCTCGCTAGTCATTCTCACCTTGTGCCGAGTTGCATGTGTATATAGGTATGTAACAAAACTTACCTTCAGCGGCGCTGCAGTTCTGTCACTGGCCATATGCGCGACTTTGGCGCCTTTAAGGGGGGTGGGGGGGGGGGGTGGGGGGGGCGGGGTTAAAATGCGGTTTTCCCCTTGCCATCCGGAGCTTTCTTTTGTCGGAGTGCGATCTATTTCTGGGGATTCGTTCCGACTACCGGCAAGTTATTTTTTTTAATAAATAGCCCAACCATTTCAACGCTACAGTAAAATAAAAATGAGCTCCTAATGCCGTGACGCCGACAACGGGGATGGATTTTACGTAGGGGACAGGTAAGTGAAAGCTGTTTATTTTTACATAAAAACAAGCTTTTTTAGATGACTTTAATCAACATTTAATGTTGCGAAACGGTGATTTATTCCTCATACGAACCAGCAGAATTTTTCCTGCCGACATGGGGTTTAAATTCACCGCAACCGCAACGTTCCAATACATCGCATTCCATAAAATCCCACTCGCAAGTTGATTTAAATGGCCATTAATTTACAGGCAGTAAACACTAAATTCCTTCAATTTGGCCTATAACTTAATTACAGTTAGATTTAAAAATCATGTTATATTGTGAATTACTGTGTGAATGTTAATTGGACACTTAGGCTTTAAATGTTTTTTTAATTTTTTCTTAAGAAATGGATAGATGTTTAGATCTAGTAATTGGATTTTGTAATTAGCTACAATTGGGTAACTAACTAATTATATGCTTTAATTTCAGGTCATCCAAGTAAGATTGTTTCATGAGCGAAGGAGATAGGCGACGTTTCGGGTCGAGACCCTTCTTCAGACTGGACACCAGTCTGAAGAAGGGTCTCGACCCGAAACGTCGCCTATCTCCTTCGCTCCTTAGATGCTGCTGCACCCGCTGAGTTTCTCCAGCTTTTTGTGTAACCCTCGATTCTCCAGCATCTGCAGTTCCTTCTTTAACAAGATTGTTTCATATTTGTTTCATAATACTTCAATCTATAATAACTGAAAATTTCTTTCAGTTCTCTTAATTTTTAAGAAAGTTAAGGGCTTTTGACTGTCCTCGATCACAACTTTTGTGTTAAGTTAATAGAAAAGCAAAAGGAAACAGGTTGCTAATTTCCGAGTATGAAAATGGCCATAGCTTTTTTAATACTGAAGATATGAAAGTGAATTAGGTGTCAAATTAAACTTCTTTTTATACTTTATCTGATGGGATAAATTGCAGACTTGATTTTTTAAATCTCAAAATGTTGTAACATTGCTAGTGTATATCATAAGAAATAAAACAGCAAAGTTGCAGGTGTGGAGCATCACCGGCCATCACCTGCAGTACAGCATACGTCAGCGTGTGACAGGGCGCACGACGTGAATAAACACCCAGATGTCGCCTGAAGATTTTGAACATTCCACAATCCAGGGGTGACAGGGAGACACCGCGCGTCACCCCGCATCACACCCCGACCACGCGGTGCTCTTTAGGCTGTCGCCGAAAATGTCACCCAAGTGGGACAGCCCTAGCCTGCCCACCTCAAGTCCTGGCAACTTCCTCGTAATTCTTCTCTGCTTTCTTTCCAGCTTATTGATATAATTTCCTATTGGGTGACCAAAACTGAACACAATTCTCCAAATACAGCCTCACCAATGCCTTGTGCAACTGTAACCTACCATCCCAACTTCTGTCCTCAATATCCTATCTGATGAAGGCCAATATGCCAAAAGACTTCTTTATCACCTTACAGTATCTACCTGTAATGGCACTTTCAGAAAACTATGTACCTGTACTCATCCATTCCTCTACTTAAAAAATCCACAGTGGCCTACCAGCTTTTAGGAGATACAAGGAAATGCAGATGCAGGTTTACAAGAAAGGCATAAAGTGCTGGAGTAACTCAGCAGGTTAGACAGGGTGGGGGGGGGGAGGGTGGATGAGAAAGCTGGAAGAGAGATGGGTGCTGGACAAAGTGGATACAGGTGAAATGGGTTGATGATAGGTGGATGGTTGGAAAAAGACCAATGGTGAAAAGACAAAAATGTGTGCGATCAGGATAGAAGAGGTACAAAATGTGAAACCAGAGGAAGGAATATAAATGGACGGGGAGGGAGATGGGGAGAATTAGGTGTGAGTCCAGGTAGGGCACAAGGATGCGAGGGGTAATAGAGTGGAAAAAATGGGTTGTTTGCAGGTTAGTTATCTAAATTGGATATTCAATGTTCATACTGAATTCATAATGATGCACAGTTTATGTTTTATTTATATTTTTTATTCTGCATAATGTTTATATTTGAAATTTTTGAGGCCCTCTTGCTCCTAGAAGAGGATCAGGAATAAACCGGCTCTGAAGGTTTCCCAGTGGAGCCTCACTGGGATTTGAGATAAAGTCCGGACGTTGCGGGCGGCAGAAGCTCTCGAGGAGCCGTGGCCTTACCCCGGCAGTGGTCCCGGCTCTCCCGCCATGGAGCCGCCTGGAGTGGGATCCTTGTCCTCTGCTAGAACCCAAGGACCAGCAACCGGAGAGGAGGGTGGAGGGAGTCAGCGATGGTGCCGGACGTTAGGCAAAGGGCCGGGGTCTTGCCTACCAAATCCTCAGTCGGTTGTGGGAGACGCCCCGGGGCATGAAGGCTGAAGGTGGCCAGGCGAGGCGAGGGACGACAGCCTCTATAGGACTTTGAAAATGGTGCCAAAACCTGACGAGTCTTGGACTCAGTGGGCTGTTTCTATGCATTCTGTACTTAATCGGGGATTGCACTTTTGTATGGCAATAATCTTAAGAGCCTGTCCCACTTGGGCGTCATTTGCCCGTCATTTACGTGACATCATTTACGCATCACGACGCACGACACGTGCATTACGCGCGCATGGTGCATGGTGACATAGGCTGTGATGCACGATCGTGCGCGGCACCCTAGGATTTTGGGGTGATGCGCAAATGACGCCCAAGTGAGACAGGCCCTTTACTGATCTGTATGCAAACAAAAGAATTTCACTGTACATTGGTACACGTGAAAATAAAGAACCATTGAAGTGCTATGGCGACCTCTGGTGGAGTGTGGTGGCATTGAAATAGTTTGGATCAATATCACCTAAATGGTTCATAACTAAATCTTTCAGAGGAGCTAGCGGGTACCTGATTCCGCTCTCTTTTCTGTTCACATTCTCTTCTCGATCTGGCAACACTGTGGAAGTGGACGTACAAGGAACTGCAGATGCTGGAACCTTGAGCAAAGTACAAAGTGCTGGAGGATTTCAGCAGGCCAGGCAGCATCTGTGGGGGGAAAATGGACAGACAATGTTTCAGGATTACAAAAGTTATGAAAATAATTGTGAGCTACTTTAGAAAAGAAGACACTGAGTGCTGGAGTAATTCAGCAGGTCAGGCAGCATCAGGAGTACAGTTCCTTGTTACTCATGTTACCTTTTTTGGTTTAGTTTAGAGACTTCCTCACTCCCTCTTCTCCACTCTCCCATCAGGCAGGAGGTACAGAAGTGTGAAAACACACACACCACCAGATTCTGGGACAGTTTCTTCCCAGCTGTTATCAAGCAACTGACCACATCCTATCATCAACTAGAGAGCGATCCTGTCCTCCCATCTACCACATGGGAGACCCTTGGACTATCTTTAATCGGACCTGACTTTACTTTAATTTATCGTGCAAAAAATGTTATTCCCTTAACCAGTATCTGTACACTGTGGACAGCTTGATTGTAATGATGTCTTGTCTTTCCACTGACTGGATAGCAGGCAATAAAAAACCCTTTCACTGTACGTCACGGGACAGTAAACTAAACAACTTGCATGTTCTCCCTGTGACCGTGTGTTTTTTTTTACAGTGGTCTGGTTTCTTCTCACACTCCAACAATGTACAGGTTTGTAGATTAATTGGCTTTGGTAAGTTGTAAAATTGTCTTTAGTGTTGTAGGTTAGTGTACAGGGCGATCGCTGGTCTGCACGAACTCGGTGGGCTGAAGGGCCCGTTTCCACGCTGAATCTATAAAATCTAAAACTAACCTAAACTAATCGGATTGCACGTTCTCCCTGTGACCGTATGTGTTTTCTCCAGATGTTCCAGTTTCCTTCCACACTTCAAAAATGTACAGGTTCGTAGCTTAATTGGCTTCAGTAAGTTGTAGAAATGTCCCTAGTGTGTAGGTTGGTGCACGAGGTGATCGCTGGTCTGCGCGGACTCGGTGGGCCTGTTTCTCCGCTGTATCTCCAAAACCTAAGAAAACCTCGAAACTAAACTAAACTAAACTAAACTGAACCGAACTGAACCAAACTAAATTGCAGGGTCCAAGAGCTAGTCATTAACCTCTTGCCACCATGGAAAGGTGCAGCAGTTTGTAATCGCACCCGTTTCCTGTCTGGTGCAAATAGTGAAAAAGTCAGTGTGAGCAACTCCCCTCCCACGCTTCACGAGAACCTAATTTGTGTTTTAAAGGGGACAGCGCCAGCTCATGGTTCCCTCACCACCCGTATGTCTGACTTGCACCCTTGTTTTGAAACAGTGAGGAGGGGTGTGGGGTCTGATACAGGCCCAGGCAACCCTACCAAAGGATGGTCAAACCAGCTGGGTCCCTGGTACATTCCGGCCAATGCGAGGAAGAGAGAGGAGGTAGGCAATTTAATCCAAGAGTTGGCTCTGTGGTAAGTGTGCGTCTCATGAGGGTTACACAAAAAGCTGGAGAAACTCAGCGGGTGCAGCAGCATCTAAGGAGCGGAGGAGATAGGCAACGTTTCGGGTCGAGACCCTTCTTCAGACGTGTCTCATGAGTTTGCCACAGTTTGCACAGCTCACTGAAGGCCTCTGGTGGTCAAAGTTAGGTACTCCAGCTATCCTCCAAAGTAAGTCCAAAGAATTGTGATAAAACCAAGACTACAATATGACTGAACATTTTGTCCTCCTTTAGTGTCATAGAGTCATACAGCTTGGAAACAGGCCCTACAGCTCAACTTACCCACACTGACCAACATGTCCCATCTACACCAATCCCACCTGCCTGTGATTGGTCCATACCCATCTAACCAAGTCCAAATGTTTCTTAAACAGAGCAATGCTACTTATCTCAACTACATCCTCCATACACCCTCCATTTTTGTGTGAAAAAGTTACCCCTCGGGTTCCTATTAAATCTTTTCCCCTTCACCTTAAACCTATGTTATCTGGTTTTCTATTTCCCAACTCTGGGCAAGAGACTCTGTGAGTCTACCCGATCTATTCCTCTCAAGATTTTTTAGACCTCTATAAGATCACTCCTATTCCTCCTGTGTTCCAAGGAATAGAGTCCGAGCCTGCTCAACCTCTCCCGAGACCTCCCCTTCACTTTTTCCACATTTTGTTACGTTACAGCCTTATTCTAAAATTAATTAAATTATTTTTTTTAAATCATCAATCTACACACAATAAAAAAAGTGAAAACAGGTGTTTAGAAATTTTTGCAAAGTAATTAAAAAGAAATAATTGAAATATCACATTTACATAAGTATTCAGACCCTTTACTCAGTACTTTGTTGAGGCACCTTTGGCAGCGATTACAGCCTCAAGTCTTCTTGGGTATGACGCTACAAGCTTGGCACACCTGTATTTGGGTAATTTCTCCCATTCTTCTCTGCAGATCCTCTCAAGCTCTGTCAGGTTGGATGGGGAGCATCGATGCACAGCTATTTTCAGGTCCCTCCAGAGATGTTCGATCGGTTCAAGTCCAGGCTCTGGCTGGGCCACTTAAGGGCATTCACAGGCTTGTCACAAAGCCACTCCTGCGTTGTCTTGGCTGTGTGCTTATGGTCGGGCATGGAAATCACTATCAAAATATGGGGGGGGACGGGGGACAAGGGACACACAATTTCTTGGCGGCCGCGCGCACATGGACACACAAACACGCGAGGCTTCGGAGGCTCAATCCAGCACTAAATGCAACTCAACTCTGCCTGTCTCGCCAGATTAACCTACAGCCCTGCCTGGATTGACGAGACATCAGCCTGCAGTCGTTGAGCTGCCGATGCTTCTCCGCGCTGGCTGTAAACCTGGGCCATATTTCCCGTAGGTCCAGGCAGGGCTGTAGGTTAACCTGGCGGGACAGGCAGAGTTGAGCTGGGTTTAGCGCTGCTTCTCTGCACTGGCTATGGGCTTGTGGGTACTGCTCCCTTCTGACTCCCGACGTCTCTGGCCACCCCTGCTGAGGCACTCAGGTGGGGATGGGGATGGTCCAGTGGCGGTTCGGCAGCGATTGCAGCGCCAGAGACCGGGATCAATCCTGGATGCAGATGAGGCGCAGGTCTGTGTCCAGGGCTGCCGAGAGCGTTTTGGCATGTCTCCCTCCTCCAATCACCGCGCTCTATCTTCACTCCCACCCCCTACTTCTGCCTCTGACCGACACCTCCCTTCTGCAATGATCGTGCTGAATCATCATGTCCCACCCCCATTGCCCGATGATCGACATCTCTCTCTTCCAATCGGCGCCCTCGATCAGCAGTCCCACCCCCACTCTCGAGGAAAGGGGAGATTTCACTGGGTTTTAAAATCCGGATTACAAAAAATGGGGGGGGGGGGGGGATCATCCCCCTCCTCTCAAAACAGGGAGGGGGGGGGACGTGGCTCCCCTGGCACCCCAGGATTTCCACCCCTGCTTAGGGTCAGTGTCCTGTTGGAAGGTGAACCTCCGCCTCAGTCTGAGGTCCAGAACGCTGTGGAACAGGTTTTTATCAAGGATCTCTCTGTACTTTGCTCCATTCATCTTTCTCTCAATCCTGACTAGTCTCCCAGTTCCTGCCGCTGAAAAACATCCGCACAGCTTGATGCTGCCACCACCATGCTTCACCGTAGGTATGGTATTGGCCGGGTGATGAGCGGTGCCTGGTTTCCTCCAGACGTGACATTTGGCATTTAGGTTCAAAGAGTTCAATCTTGGTTTCATCAGACCAGAGCACCAGAGAAAACAACGTTTTGGCAAACTCCAAGCGGGCTGTCATATGCCTTTTACTGAGGCGTGGCTTCCCGTCCAGCCACTCTACCATAAAGACCTGATTGGTGGAGTGCCGCAGGTATAGTTGTCCTTCTGGAAAGTTCTCTCATCTCCACAGAGGAACTATAGAGCTCTGTCAGAGTGACCACCAGGTTCTTGGTCACCTCCCTGACCAAGGCCCTTCTCCCCCAATTGCTCAGTTTGGCCGGGCAGCGGGCTCTATGAAGAGTCCTGGTGGTTCCAAAATTCTTCCATTTAAGAATGACAGAGGCCACTGTGCCCTGCAATGCGGCAGAAATTGTTTTATACCCTTCCCCAGACCTGTGTCTCGACATAATCCTGTCTCGGAGGTCTACAGACAATTCCTTCATCTTCATGGCTTGGGTTTTGCTCTGACATGCACTGTCCACTGTGGGACCTTATGTAGACAGGTGTGTGCCTTTCCAAATCATGTCCAATCAATTTAATTTACCACTGGTGGACTCCAATCAAGTTGCAGAAACATCTCAAGGATAATCAATGGAAACAGCATGAACTTAAGTTAAATTTTGAGTGTCATAGCTAAGGGTCTGAATAGTTATGTAAATGTGATATTTCAGTTATTTCTATTTAATTACTTTGCAAACATTTCTAAGCACCTGATTTTGCTTCTTCATTCTGGGGTATTGTGTGTAGATTGATGATTAAAAAAATGAATTTAATCCATTTTAAAATAAGGCTGTAACGTAACAAAATGTGGAAAAAGTGAAGGGGTCTGAATACTTTTTGAATGCACTACAGATGATTGAGGAGATTTGGTTTGTTGTCAAATACTCTCTTTTACACCCACACGTGTGCAGTAGGACGCACATAGGGTTAGGCCGCATGTTGACTTAGTTGCATCACTGCTTGGTTCAGCAACTCAAGCGGAATGAAGTAGATTACAAATAGTGGTGGATTCTGCCCACTCCATCACAAAGTGTAAAAGTGATGGCAGCATTCATATGAATGGGATTGGCAAAGCTTCACAAAGAAGGTAAGCAAATCTATCTAAATATTTTATATTTAATTAATGTTTTCAATTAATGGTCTGTAAAAATGGTACTGTGATCCTTTCCACATAATAGAATCCCAATTTAAAATTACCTTTGAAATGTATTAATGTATTTGTGCATGTGTGATCTATGTAAAAAGACTTTCACAGTGAACTATGGAAGAATGTGATTATCCAGCAGTTCTTCTAATGTCCTGATTTTATCTTTGTTTTCTGCCCAGTTATCAGAGATAATGCTGTTGTCCATTATTGCCAGTGTGTGCAACAGGGGTCTAGTGTAGTTTTGTGATAACAGCATGAAAACAGACCCTTCGGCCCACCAAAACCACACCGACTAACGATCACCGATTCACATTTGTTATTCTACTTTCTTATCCTCTCCCTATACACTAGGGGTGATTTACAGAGGCCAATTAACCGACAAACCTACAAGTCTTTGGGATGTGGGAGGAAAGCGGAGCACTGGAGGAAACCCACGTACTTACGGATATTTCCACTTTCCTTTCCAGAAGCAGGAATCCAAGACCAGGTGCCGTTTTCCAATCATGATACAACTGACGGTTGAGTCCTACAGCACGGAAACAGGCCCTTCAGCCCAACTTGCCCATGTCGACCAAGATGCCACATCATCACTAGTCCCGCATGCCCGTGTTTGGCCATATCCCTCTAAACTTTTCCCATCCATGTACCCATCCAAATGTCTTTTAAATGCTGGTGTTTAAATGATCTACTTGAACTTGAAGGGCACATGTTGGCGCTGGAAATGTGGTGACTCTTTGTGTACTGTCTCAGTGAAGTCTACTATTCTAACACAATAATTGTGGCACTCTTGGTTTTGTATATGGTTGTGCTTATGTATTGTATAGTTTTACTTAATTGTATGCAACAATAAATAAATTCACTGTGGCCAGGTACATACTGTATGACAATAAAGTACCATTGAACCATGTGTGATTGAATTGCCAAAAAAAGACACAAAGTGCTGGAGTAACTCAGCGGGTCAGGCAGCATCTCTGATGAACATGGATATATCACCCAAACCTGTCTTCCGTTTTTACGTTCTCATATTTCGTTGTTTTTTTAAATGCATAGGAAATTGTAGACAATGCACAATAGGTGCAGGAGTATACACTTGGACCAATGCACAATAGGTGCAGGAGTATACACTTGGACCATTTCCTCAAATACACTTGGACCATTTCCCTACCATTCCTTGACCTCACCATCTCTATTGCAGGTGATACACTCCTGACCGACATCCACTACAAACCAACTGACTCCCACAGCTACCTGGACTACTCTTCCTCCCACCCTGCTTCCTGTAAGGACTCCATCCCCTATTCCCAGTTCCTCCGTCTACGCCACATCTGCTCCCAGGATGAGGTGTTCCACACCAGGTCATCACAAATGTCCTCATTCTTCAGAGAATGGGGATTCCCCTCCCCCACTATAGATGAGGCTCGCACCAGGGTCTCCTCCATACCCTGCAACACTGCCCTCTCTCCCCATTCTCCCACTCGCAACAAGGGCAGAGTCCCCCTGGTCCTCACCTTTCACCCCACCAGCTGGCACATACAACACATAGTCCTCCGCCAGTTTCGCCACCTCCAACGTGACACCACCACTCACCACATCTCCCCATCTCCCCCCGTCTGCCTTCCGCAAAGACCGCTCCCTCCGCAACTCCATTGTCAATTCTTCCCTTCCCTCCCGCTCCACCCCTTCCCCGGGCACTTTCCCTTGCAACCGCAAGAGATGCTACACTTGTCCCTTCACCTCCCCCCTCCACTCCTTTCAGGGACCCAAGCAGTCCTTCCAGGTTCGACAGAGGTTCACCTGCACCTCCTCCAACCTCATCTACTGCATCCGTTGCTCCAAATGCCAGCTGATCTATATCGGTGAGACCAAGCGGAGGCTTGGCGATCGTTTCGCCGAACACCTCCGCTCGGTCCGCAATAACCAACCCGACCTCCCGGTGGCTCAGCACTTCAACTCCCCCTCCCATTCCCTATCCGAGCTCTCGGTCCTGGGCCTCCTCCACGGCCAGAGTGAGCAACACCGCAAGTTGGAGGAACAGCACCTCATATTCCGCTTGGGGAGTCTGCATCCTCTGGGCTTAAACATTGAATTTTATCAATTCTGTTAACCCTTGCTACCTCCTCCCCTTCCCACCTCTCCCTCAGCCCTCGGGCCCTGGCATTCCCTCTCTCTCTATCTCTCCCCCATCCAAGTCACACTAGCTTCTCATTTTCACACTACAAACAGCTTACAATGGCCTGTTTCCTTTATCATCAATACTTTTTTGCATATCTTTCATTCATTGTTCTTTATCTCTCCACATCACCGTCTATATCTCTCGTTTCCCTGATCCCTAGCCAGTCTGAAGAAGGGTTTCGGCCCGAAACGTCGCCTATATCCTGCGCTCCTTAGATGCTGCTGCACCCGCTGAGTTTCTCCAGCCTTTTGTGTACCCTTGATTCTCCAGCATCTGCAGTTCCTTCTTTAACACAGGTGCAGGAGTAGGCCATTCGGCCCTTCGAGCCAGCACCGCCATTCACTGGGATCATGGCTGATCATCCACAATCAGTACCCTATTTCTGCCTTCTCCTCATATACCTTGACTCCGCTATCTTTAAGAACTTTCAAATAACTCTCTCTTTGAAGCATCCAGAGAATCGGCCTCCATTGCCTTCTGAGGCAGAGAATTCCACAGATTCACAATTCTCTGGGTGAAAATCTCAGTTCTGAATGCCCTGCCCCTTATTCTTAAACTGTGGCCCCTGGTTCTGGACTCCTTCAACACCTGGAGCATGTTTCCTGTCTCTAGCGTGTCCAATCCCTTAATAATCTTATTGTTTCAGTAAAATCCCCTCTAATCCTTCTAAATTCAAGTGTTTCCAAGCCCAGTCGCTCTATTCAAAGACAAGACAAAGGCAAAGGACAAGACAAAGGACATTTATTGTCACGTACACCTATTGGTGTAGTGAAATTTGATTTGCCATGCAGCACACAGATAAAGATAAGACACAACATCATAGGATTTAACAGTAGACATAAAAACATTCCCCACAATGGTTCCCACTGTGGGGGAAGGCAGCAAAGTCCAGTCCCATCCCCAGTTCACCCATAGTCGGGCCTATTGAGGCCTCCGCAGTCGCTGCTACGGGGCTCGATGTTCCAGGCCGTTCTCGCCGGGTGATGGTGGTCCGGCATCGGGAGCACCCTCTCAGCGGCTTGGGAGACCTGGAACGGCCGCCTCTTACTGGAGTCCGAGGCTTCCGAAGCCAACAAGGCCGCGCTGGATGGAGCTCCACCACTGGGATGGAGGCTCCCGTTGTACGGTTCAGCGCCACTGCTCGCAGCTGGCCGTTCCACAGGCCCGCGGCTCCGTGATGTTTTTTGTCGACGGTCTTCAGCTCACCGGAGTTCCAGGGTGGCGACCCAGGCGAGGCATCACCCTCTCCGCTCCGTGATAACGTTCCAGCAGCCGTTCCAGGAGTCCCAAGCCGAAGCCGAGGTTCCGGCCAGTCCCATCAAGACACGTCCCCCGTCTCCCCCCCCCCCACATAAAAAAGAATAGACTCCAAAACAAAACACTTTTTACACACTAAAAATAAGAAAAATAAGTTAAAGACAGACAGCTACAGGCTGGGCAGCCATACCAACTGGTCTATTCTTTCATCATACGACAGAACCGCCATCCCGGGAATTAACCTTGTGAACCTTCACTGCACTCCCTCCATAGCAAGAATGTCCTGCCTCAAATCTGGAGACCAAAACTGCACACAATACTTCAGGTGTGATCTCACTAGGGCCCTGTACAACTGCAAAAGAACCCTTTGCTCCTATACTCAACTCCTCTTGTTATGAAGGCCAACAATGCCATTAGCTTCCTTCACTGCCTAGTGTATCTGCATGCTTACTTTGAATTCACTTACCACACCATAGAAATGTGTAAAAGACAGAACTAGTGCATATATCGCCAACTTCTTTTGAGCCAATCATAACAAACATCAAAATGTCATTCACTTTTTAATAATTGCTTTACAAATTACAAACATTTGGTAGCTGTTAGCATCGTAAACATTGTAACATTGTCTATACCGACTTTATTGGTTATTAATGTAAAATGTATTTATCAAATTCAAAATATGTTTCAGTTTTAGTTTATGGTTAAAACAATTAATTTCTTGTCCTTAACTAAATTTATTTTACGATGATGAAATGGCACATACATCTTTAAATCCATAATTGCATTTATTAAACCGTACGACAGCAATGGGAAGTAAGAGTTTCAATACTATTATTCATTTATTCAAATCTGAAGCTTGTTTGTGAAAGGTTTGGAGAAATATTCTGAAAGCTATTTTAGCCAAATCTAAAACAAAGGCCTTCTAATCAACAATTATAAATACCTATTTTTTGATTTGTAATATTTAAGTTAATGCCATCCAACATTGCAATATTGTTAAATCTGAGTGTATCAGATCGGATGAAATGTGATCAAATCTTAATTCAAACTAAAAAAAGTCCCAAAGTGCTGGAGTAACTTAGATCAGGCAGCTTCTCTGGAGAACATGGATACGTGATGCATGTTTTCTAGAGATGGTGCCTATCCCATTAAGTTACTCAAGGACTTTGTGTCTTATTTGTAAACCAGCATCTGCAGTTCCATGTGTCTTATTCAGACTAAAATGTTTACGATAAAAACTGGTTAAAGTAGAGAGACACAGTCTGATCCTACAGTTATGTCATTGCATATAATTTGAATGTGCATCATGGAATATTTCTATATATTATATCCACCTTTGCCTCACATTTAAAGTGCATGCTTTTGCTTAAGTCTAACAACTAGAGGCAGGAGAGGGCATTTGGCCCTTTAATCCTGCGTCACCATTCAATATGATCATGGCTGTTCATCCAAATGTATCTGTGTCCTCCTCCCAAATTTTGCCCATATCTTTTTCGACAGTGAAGACACTATATCTAACTCCTCCTTGAATATGCTCACTTAAGGTGTGAATTTAATGAAAACAGTAGAACCATGGTGAAATGTAAATATATTTATATATATATATATATTGCTTTTTATAAACATATTAAGACTTTTCAAAGAATATGAGATCAGGTTGGTTGCTCTTTGAATTCATAGCTAAAGGCCAGTCGTGTGTGCCGAAAGAAACGAGAGGTCTGCATTGGTTGAAAAGTGTTTGTGTGCGTGTGTGTCCCTGATAAAGCAGAAAATAAAAATAGCAGGGATGTAATGCTGAGGCTTTATAGGGCATTGGTCAGACCACATTTGGAGTATTGCGAGCAATAATGGGCCTCATATCTGAGGAGGGCCCAGAGGAGGTTTACAAAAAATGATCCTGGGGGTGATTGGGTTAACATATGAGGAGCGTTTGACGGCACTGGGCCTGTACTCGCTGGTGTTTAGAGGATGAGGAGAGGGTCTCATTGAAACTTACTGAATCAGTGAAAGGCCTGGATAAAGTGGATGTGGAGAGGATGTTTCCACAAGTAGGAGAGTCTGCACTGACCAGCAATCACCATGTACACTAACCTACATACACTAGTGACAATTATACAACTTACATAAAAACCACATTGGGGTAGAGTTTCTTCCATTAAAAAGAGCTAGTCCTGTACCAAATGTTGCCGAGGTGTTAACTTATAACAGGCACAAGAGACAACATAATGAGGACTCTCTCTGATATAAAGTGCTAGAGTAACTCAGCAGGTCAGGCAACAGGGACAGTTTCTTCCCAGCTGTTATCAGGCAACTAAACCGTCCCACTCACCAGCTAGAGCTGTCCTGAAACTCCCATCTACCTCATGAGAGGTGTGTGGGTTTTTTTACACAGATGTGGTGGAGGAGGGAGATATGGTCGTGAGGCTTACCCATGGGTATGCCTCCCATCTACCTCATAACTATCTATAATCGGACTTCATTCTGCCCTTAATATTGCACCCTTTATCCATACACTGTGGATGGCTTGTTTGTAACCATATATAGTATTTTCTTTGACTGGATAGCACACAATAAAAAGCTAGTCACTGTACCTCGGTACACATGACAATAATAAACTCATCTAAGAAACTAAACTAAACCTCGCTGTAGAAAATGTGTCCATGTTCTCCAGAGATGCTGTCTGATCTGTTGAGTTACACCAGCACTTTGTGTGTCTTTGTTTTGTAAACCAGCATCTGTGGTTCCTTGTTTCTCTCTCTGATATATACTGGTAAATTCAAGCAGTAATGGTCAGTGCAGGATGCAGACCAAAAAGAAAAACACAGCAATTTCGGCAACTACACTTTTTGAAATCTTACTTTAAATCTACATTTTCCAGTAGATTTAGCATGACATTTGGAAGACCCAATGGAATAGTTTCTGAAGCTGGCAGGTGCAAGTTAATAGTCAACAGAACCAGGCACGTTGCAGGAAAACACCAGAACTAAACTGTAAACATCATTAAAAAAAATTGTCACCAAATAATACAGAATGTAATAAGAATTAGAAAGAAAATTTGATATGTGACCAAATTGTCACTAAACAATTAAGCCAGATGGGAGATGGTCATGGCATGATTTATTAATCTGTGCTAATTATCAGACAGGCTCCATACCAAGGGGAAAGCTTCAAGAGACAGGGGGCATCTCAGTTTAATAGTATTTCTCTTCTGTAGTCCAAATATAAAGCTCATTATATTTACGACAGAGCCACGATGATTTGAAATTAGTTAGATCATAATGGATTGGAAGGATATGGATCAGGTGCAGGCAGAGGAGATTAGTTTGGCCTAGCATCATGATCGGCATGGGCCAAACGGCCACTTCCTGTGCTGTGCTCTGCACTATGTTCTCTCAAGCAGAATTTGATTATTGAGTACTTTACAACAATATGGTTTGTGATGTCTTATGGCATTATCTTTGCATTTAATTCACAAGAACCTATTTGATTTTCAGGCCTTCTTGCTTTATATTCAAAATGTGCCTTGCCACCAATATTGGGAATAATTTTCGGCTAAATTTTGATACAGCAGGATTTACTAACCTTCCTGTAAACTTTATATCCTTTGTATTTTATTATATAATAATACAGGCTGCATTTCCGTGCTTTTTAGCGGCATAAACAGAAATTCTGGTGTTCACTTCCCTTGTGTGGTGTGACCAGTAAAAGCACGGACTCTATCATTGTCCACAAACCATAAACTAAAGTGACACATAAAAAGCATTGTGAAAGACATTAAACACACGTGAAAGGAGCAGTGTCAAGTAAACGGGATTGTGTTTAAAATATCTCTTAGATCACAGAAAGCTTCGCACATCTGAGATTCGGGTAGGTAGATGAAATTCGTTAACTAGGGAGTCACCAATTGGCTTCTCCAACATATGTACATGCAACTGGGGATGACCAAAGAACTGTGTCAAAGCACAAAAAAGGTTTGATGGCAGATGTTGGATACCAGCTTCAAAGAATTTCTAAATTTCTCTGAGAAAGTTAGCGATTATTGCAGTTAATTGGTAAATGATGGCAAAACTGAACCACGGGTATATCGTATATACTATAGTATATATAGCTGTGGTATTCAGATTGGCATATATCTGTCATTAAGTGATGATGTGGGTTCTAATCTTACATTTCTGGGTATGACTGCAATATCCCACCTTGATTTCTTATATCAATAAACAATTTCCATGCCTTGGGAATTAATGATGAACTTTGCTTGTCAAACCCTTATGCTCCTTTAAATAGTCTTTAATAGTGTAGCATTTAGCATTAGACAACAAGCACGAGCAACACTTTTTTATAAACTCTGATGGAGTGTTGCTCATTTCTCTCCCTCTAAAGTTTGCACACTGAGTTCAGCTGTCCAGGTTGAATCTCCTAGGCTGTTGATGGCTTTACAGGTATATTTGCCGTCGTCACGCGAAGATACCTCAGAAATGAGCAAGGAACAGTTCCCATCTTCATCGTAGTCAATCTGGTAGTGGTGAGATTCTTTGATGGGCTGCTCATCCTTAAACCAGATGACTTCAGGGTCAGGGTAACCTGCGAAAAACACGCAGTCATCAAGTTGTGAACCGTGCTCGATAAACACCTTATACAAGCCTGTCCATTAAGACACAAAGTGCTGGAGTAACTCAGCGGGTCAGGCAGCATCTCTGGAGAACAAGGATAGGTGATGTTCGGGTTGAGAGTTGAGGTTGAGAGTTCAGAGTTTAAAGATACAGCATGGATACAGGCTGTACCTTCGACCCACCAAGCCCACAGGTTCAGAAGCAGCTTCTTCCCTACAACCACCAAATAAGCTCTGAACCACATAAACTTGGGAGGCATTATTTTTTATCTTTCCGCTTTATACATATATATATATATTTTTTTTTTCATTTGTTTATCTACCAAATGTTATTTTGTTGTTTATTATGGGTTTTAATGATTTAAAATCATTTTACAGAGTAGTATGATTACATATCTGTATTGCTGCTGTATGTGTGGGAGGCACAGTGGCGCAGCGGTAGAGTTGCTGCACTTACAGTGCCAGAGACCTGGGTTCGATCCTGACCATGGATGCTTTTCTGTCCCCGTGACCTCATGGGTTCACTCCATGTGCTCCGGTTTCCTCCCGCACTCCAAAGACGTACAGGGTGAGATTTAATGGCTTTGGTAAAATTATCCTTAGTGTTGAAGGATCGTGCAAGTGTAAGGGGATCGTTGGCCGACACTGACTCGGTGGGCCGAAGGGCCTGTTTCTGTGCTGTATTTCTAAACTAAGCTAAGTAACAATTTATTTGTTCCTTTTTGGGACATATGACAATAAAACACTCTTGATTTGACTATTGATAACTTAAAGCAACAAAAAAGCCCCTTGGAACTATTCTTCTTTGAAATTAATGGAGAATATCGCCTCATAGCAGGACTAATGGGAATAGATCTTTCAAGCAGATTTCCCAGCTTAAATATTTGGGGATTTCTGCAAAACTCCAGAATGCCCACCCGAAACATCGCCTGTCCATTCCCTCCACAGATGCTGCCTGACCTGCTGTGTTTTTCCAGCAGTTTGTTTGCCTCAATATTCCAGCATCTGCAGTTCCCTTTGCACAAACCTAAGGCAGCACAGTGGCACAGCGGTGGAGTTGCTGCCTCACAGCGCCAGAGACCTGAATTCGATCCTGGCTATGGGTGCTGTCTGTACGGAATTTGTGCATTCTCCCTGTGACCGTGTGGGTTTCCTCCAGGTGCTCCTGTTCCCTCCCACACTCCAAAGATGTACAGGATTGTAGGTTAATTGGCTTTAGTAAAATTGTAAATTGTCCCTCGTGTGGAGGATAGTTCAAGCGTACAGGGTGATCGCGGGTCGGAGTGGGCTCAGTGTTCTGAAGGGCCTATTTTGCAATGCATCTCTACAGTCTAAAGTAAAGTAATGGAAGAAAGGAGGGATTGAACACATACGGGACTGCGACAATGCAAAAGAAACTTCCAATAAAAATACATTTTCAACAGCAACAATAATCAAAACATTATAGATTGACACAAACTTCTAGGAGAATAATACTTAATAAAAGACTCTGCAATGTAATCAGAAGCAGCATCTGTGAATTTACCCTCGATCTTGCAATCAAACCGTGCTGCACTGCTTTCTATAACTTCAGCGTCTTCAAAGGTCTTGGAGAAATATGGCTTAAAGTTTTGCTTTTCTTCGGAAACCTCTTCAAGAAGCACATTGGTGTCAACGGCTGAGATAAGGAAATATAAAAACAATTAAATTGAATGTCCATTTTTGGTAGCCGTAAAAAACCATGACATCTGTCCATATTGGGTAAAAGCCAAGTGTTACAGTGGTTGGGACATGCCTATATCAGTTGAAAGGACTTTACTAATGAAACTATATTATTGGTCCATATTTACTGAAAGGAAATGGTCAAGTTCCATTTTCTAAGCTTATTTAACAAACAAGTTTCTTCCCAGTTGTTATCAGGCAACTGAACCATCCTATCAACAACGAGAGAGCAGTCCTGAACAAGTAACTACCTCATTGGAGACCCTCGGAATATATTGAATCGGACTTTATCTTGCACTAAACGTTATTCACTTTATCATGCATGTGTATACTGTGGACATCTCGATTTTAATCGTGTATAGTCTTTCCGCTGACTGGTAAGCACGCACCAAAAAAGCTTTTCACTGTACCTTGGTGCACATGACAATAAATTAAACTAAGTAAAGTTTATTGCTTTATCCATTGGCATGGTTGTGAATTTTTATCAAGTGTTTTTGGTGAATGTTACGAGGCTCACAAACTGAATCTCCAAATGGTGCATCAATGGGACCAGCATAAGGTGGTGGGCACACTTGTAGTGCAAAGATACCTCTTCAACCGATGTATGACCACTTAAATAAACTGAAAATGGTGTAGCAATGAATTAGAGGGGTTAATACTTTTATCACCATCAATTTTATCGCTACAATGCAAGATGTACTTGCAACATGTGACAGAATTTCTTACGTCTGCTCGTGTTAGCAAAAAAGTCAGTACCTGTCCACTTATTAATCAGATAGTAAAAAACAAAAAGTCATGAATATTCATTGGCTAAATTGTAATTACAGTACTTAGTGGGATTACTTTATTGATTATAAAGTAAAATAATTAGATTTTTGTATCAATAACGTAATGACAAAATATGCAAATGTGGCAAATTATTTAAGATTAAATATATAATATCAGAGCACATAAGCTGACAAAGCTGTGGTGTGGATTGAACAGATACATATTCCATCATCAGTTTGTCAAAAATGAAATACAGGGTAATCTGGATATGTCAGCTCTGGGTTGTGCTCTAAGTGAAATCTTATGGTCTCCATAAGACGTATTAAGCATCCTTCAACATAGCAATGTAATCAGAGGATCATGTCGCACTTTCTTGTAAATTGTTGGCCTACCTGCAACTTCTCCAAGCCTTCACCTGCAACCTGTGCAACATCTCCTCAGTCTCTTCAAATAATGGGATAGCAAACAGCATTAGGCTGCA
Organism: Raja brachyura; assembly: GCA_963514005.1. Next base: position 63,143,260 of record OY740787.1, read on the forward strand.
GAGCCATCGAGCTGTGCAGCACAGAAATAGGCCCTTCAGTCCACCTTATCCATGCTGACCAAGTTGGCATATTGGGCTAGTCTCTTTTGCCTGCATTTGGCCCATATCCCTCAAAACGCTTCCTATCCATATTTCTATCCAACTATTTCCACTTGTATAGCTTCCTCTGGCAGCTCATGCCAGATATGGACTACCCTTTGAATGAAAAGGTTGACCCTAAATCCATCCAAAGTGCTTATGTTTTTCCTGCTTTTTTTAAACTCTGTGTAAGACGTACATAAAATGAAGGCGAAGTGAAATAATGTAAATGGTGTAGTGTGGAGCAAAGAAAATCAAACTATTGGGGGATGCAAGGAACTGCAGATGTTAGTTAACAAAAAAGACACAAAGTACTGGAGTAACACAGTGGATGAGCAGCAAATCTGTGGAGGTAAAAGGGATTGCTAACATTTTGGGTCGAAACTCTGCATCAGGACAGAGTGTGGTGGGCAGATAGTCAGTATAAAGAGGTGAGGGGAGGGGTGAGGCAGTGCTGGCGGGTGATACATAGAACCAAGGAGGAGGGTGAATGGGAGCAGATGGAATTAGTTGTGGAGGGGGAAAGGGGTGCCTCACAGCGCCAGAGACCAAGGTTCGATCCTGACTTCGGGTGCTCTCTGTACAAAGTTTGCACTCTCTCTCTGTGACCAAGTGGGTTTTCTCCGGGTGCTCCGGTTTCCTCCCATATTTCGAAGACGTGCAGGTTTCTAGGTTAATTGCTTCTGTAAATTGTATCCTAATGTGTAGCATAGAACTAGAACTATCGCTGGTCGCCATGGACTCGGTGGGCCGAAGGGCCTGTTTCTACACTGTATCTCTAAACTAAACACTGCACTTCATTTCAAGCAGATTCTGTTTTAGTCACCGGCACGATCCTTGGATTATCAGATCAATTGTATCATTTTAACACAACCTCTCAGTTATACAAGTAAACCTCGAAAGCTTACTGCTCTACCAGTTACTGTCCAGACATTGTATAACTTTCAGATAAAATTATCTGTTGATATTAACACGTAACAATGGTAATCCATTTAACTATTTGACTTGTTTATTTGTTCTTAATGGAACCGCAAAGAATATTGTCCAACAGTCAAGATTGTATTACCTTCAGCTTCTGGCTGCTCGGCAGAAGTGAGAGGACAGGCAGGTGCGTTTCCCAGAGAGGTCTTCTTCGCACTTAGACCAGCGAGCATCGCCATGGAGGACAATCGGCCAATCGCTCGAACCGCATGGCCCGTCTTCTACAAAGCAAGGAAATTAAATTATGAGAAATTCTTATTCAAAACTTCTGGGATTACAAATTCAATTCAACGATGCACAGTCTTTCGAGGTTAGAGTGCTCTGAGGGAAGTTTTGAATCGTCAGCTCTCGCTTTCTGTTTCGGAAAATGTGTGATACCAGTTCTTGAAACCATGCACCTTCAGGCAGCCCTGAATGTAATACATCATGGAAACAGGCCCTTCAGCCCAACTTGTCCATGCTGACCGAGATGCCCATCTGGGCTGATCCTATATGTTAGTGTTCGGCCCCATGTCCCTCTGAATCTTGAAGATAGATACAAAGTGTTGGAGTAACTCAGAGTGTCAGGCAGCATCTCTGGAGATACAGGATGGGTGACGCTTCGGGTCAGAATTTTTCTTCAAACTAGAGGTAGGAAAAGACCAGGACAAATCAGGGCTGGCAACAGATGACCAAGGGAGGGTGGAGCCCATAATGGCCCATTGTTGGCTGGGGAAGAGGTGATAACGAAGGGATACAGGGATATGAACAATGGAACTAGTAGGACGACTAGAGTGTAAGGGGGGGGAGAGGGGAATGTAAGAGTTACTTGAAATTAGAGAAATCAACGGTCATACCGCTGGCTTGTAAGCTGCCCAAGCGAAATACGAGGTGCTGCTCCCCCAATTTAAAAAAATATTAAGCTCTCTGAATCCTTCCAAATGCCTTTTAAATGCTATTACAATACCTGCCTCAACTACCTCTCACCGATTGAATTCTAGTTTATTGTGTACAGTTCTGGTCATTCTGTTGCAGGAAGGATGTGGAGGCTTTGGAGAGGGCTTAGGAGGTTTACCAAATTGCTGCCTGGATTAGTGGGCATTAGGTACAAGGAGAGGTTGGACAAACATGGATTGTTTTCTCCAGAATAATGAAGGTTGAAGGGAAACCTGATAGAAGGATATAAAATTACAAGAGGCATAGATAGAGCAGACAGTCAGAACCTTCGCAGTGGAAATTTCAAAGACTAGAGGGCATAGCTTTAAGATGAGAGTGGCAAAGGTTTAAAGGAAATGTATGGGGAAGGTTTTTTTATGCAGAGGGTGGTGGTTGCCTGGAACGCGCTGCCAGGGTTGGTAGTGGAGGCAGATACAATAGTGGCATTTAATAAACTTTTAGATGGGCACATGGATATGCAGATACTAGAGGGATGTGGATCATGTGCAGGCAGAAGGGATCAGTTTGTCTTGACATCATGTTCACACAGATACTGAGGAGTCAAAGAGCCAGTTCCCGTGCTGTGTTGTTCAATGTTCTATATTATATGGACTTTGACCTTTTATTCTTTTTCCACCAGAATGCACGATGTCATGTTTTTTCTTCGTAATATCTGACCTACCATTTCCCTGCTCAGTCGGTTACCTTGTTTATATGCCTGGAAATCTCTCTGCATCTCTTTCTACCTCTCACTGCCACCCAGTTTTATATCTTCAACAAGCTTGTATATATTACCAAGGCCCTTCATCCAAATCCATGGGAGCAGCTAGGTCAGTTCCAGCACCAGATCCTGCAGCACTCCAATGGTTAGAGAATACCAACTCAAAACTTATCCATCTAGTTTAATTCTCTGTCTTCTGCCTGTTATTCACTCCTCAAGACTTGCTGGTATATCTCAGTGATCCCACATGCTTTAATATAGTTTAATGGCACCTCACCAAAGGATGTAAGAATTGTATGGACAGAATTAACATTGATGGGTCGGATCGCCTAATTCTGCTTCTAGAACCTATGCACATGAAGGTTCTGCTGATTCTGTGCTCTTTTTGGGCAAATGTTGGTTATCAGTTCCATTGTTTTTTAATAATTATTAAAAATTACTTTTGCATGCAGTTTTAGCTGGCCTCCAGGATCTCTGTTGAAATTTATAATGTTTTTAATAACTTTGGCACTTTCGCTACACTACACTTGATTTAAACTTTGATTTACTTGATCTTATCTTTGATTTAAAGTGAGAGGGGCACAGTTTAAAGGACATTTGCATGGGAATATTTTTTACACAAAGGGTGGTGAGTGCCTGTAAAGTGCTGCTAGGGATGGTGGTGATGGCAGATACAATAATGGCATTTAAGAGACTTTTGGATAGGCACATGGATATGCAGAGAATGGAGGGATATGGATCATGTGCAGGCAGATAAGAGTCGGTCTTGGTATCAAGATTGGCACAGACTTTCTGGGTCAAAGGCCTCTTTTTGTACCGTACAGTTCTAAGTACAGTTGAAACAAAGTACAATGTTGATTCACAAATATCTGCTGCGCTACATACACTGCATCTCTAAGTTTATCTAATGACGAACTCGTCATCCAGTTGTCAATTCATCAGTCTCTGGGGAACGAATGAGGGAAGGAAAAGTAACTTAAAATTTTTAATGAAAAGAAAAGTGTGACCAAGGTAGGGTATGAAAAGCAAGGACTCTGCAGAAGGACCTGGTCAGGTTAGGAGAGTGGCCAGAGAAGTGGCAGATGAAATTCGGTATAGCAAAGAGTCATGCTTTGTTGTAATAAGAATAAAGGCGTAGATTATTTTCCAAATGGAGGGAGATTCCAGAAATAGGAGGTGCAAAGGGACTTGGGAATGCTGGTGCAGGATTCCCAAAAATTAATTTGCAAGTCGAATTGGTAGTAAGGAAGGCAAATACAATGCTAGCATTTATATCAAGAGGATTGTAATACAAAATCAGACATGTAATGCTGAGGCTCTGTAAGGCACTGGTCAGGCTGCATTTGGAGTACTGTGAGCAGATTTGGGTCCCGTATCTGAGGAAGGATGTGCTCGCTCTGGAGAGGGAGCAGAGGAGATTTACAAGAATGATTCCAGGAATGAGTGGGTTAGCATATGATGAGCACTTGACAGCACTGGGCCTCCATTCGCTTGAGTTTAGAAGGTTGAAGGGGAACCTCATTGAAACTTACAGAATAATGAAAGGCATAGATAGAGTGGGTGTGGAAAGGATGTTTCCACTGGCGGGAGAGTCTAGGACCAGAGGTCATAGCCTCAGAATTACAGGGCACTCTTTTAGAAAGGAGATGAGGAGGAACTTTAGTCACAGGGGAGTTAATCTTTGGAACTCATTACCACAGAGGACTGTGGAGGGCAAGTTAGTGGATATTTTTAAGGCAGAGATAGACAAATTCTTGATTAGAACGTGTATCCAGGGTTATGGGGGGGGAAGGCAGGAAATTACGATTAGGAGGCAGAGATCAGCCATGACTGATTGGCGGAATGGACTCGATGGGCCAAATGGCCCAATTCTACTCCTATAACTTGTGAACTATATGACAATAGTAAACTTAAACCTAAAATACAAAGTGAAAAAAAAGTGACGAGAATGACTGGCAGAAAATCTTAATGTAGCAAAGCTCAAAGGATATTATTGTGGCCATATCAATGGGAAAGATATTTCAATAAAATAGTACAATGACTTGAGAAAATTAAGAACAAATGATATATTTCTAATAAAATACATAACACTCCTTTCACAGGCAAAACAAAAGGTTAATGGCAGAGCAAAGGAATTTGTTTATTACTGTATAAAGGAAAATAAAATTAGATCTTTATTTGTGGCAGGACTCCACATAAGCTTTCAGTTTAAGCCACTATGTAATAAAACTGCGTAGCATAGGTCAACTTTGTTATGGTCACACTTTGAACATGATTGAAGCCAATGAAATATGTATCATTTTTTTATTGGTTGGTTAAAAAAAATAATCAATGAGTTTGGGCAGCAACCAACCATCTCTTTATGGGCAATGAGGCACATTACCCTAATTCACAATCTCACTGACACTTTGGAGAACATGGATAGGTGACATTTTGGGTTGAGACTCTTCTTCAGACTCAGTCTAGACCTGAAACGTCACCTCCATAGTGATATATGGAACAAGATGCCAGAGGAGGTAATTCAGGCAGGTAATATAACAGAATTTAAAAGATATTTGGACATGTACATGGACAGGAAAGGTTTAGAGCGATATGGGCCAAATTCGGGGCAGTGGGACTATTGTAGATTGGGCATCTTGGTCGGCATGGGCAAGTTGGGCCGAATGGCCCATCTCCGTGCTGTATTCATGTTCTCCAGATATGCCACCTGAACTGTGTTCTGTTATGGTCAGTCACCCTATTCTGGAAAGAGTGCAGAGAAGATTCACAAACATGTTGCAGGACTCAACGGCCTGAGCTATAAAGAGAGGTTGGGCACGGCAGGACTTTATTCCTTGGAGTGCAGAAGGATGAGGGGTGATCTTATAGAGTGGTATAAGATCCTGATGGGAACAGATAGGGTGAATGTACAGTCTTTTACCCAGACTAGGGGAATCAAGAACCGGAGGACATGGGTTTAAGGAGAGAGGGGGAAGGTTTAATAAGAACCTTAAGGGAAACATTTTCACTGAGAACGTAGTGTGTATGTGGAACAAGCTGCAAGAGGAGGTAGTTGAGGCAGGTACTATAACAGAATGTAAAATACATTTGGACAGGTTGACGAATAGGAAAGATTTAGAGGGATATGGGCCAAACGCGTGCAGGTGGGACCAGTGTAGATCGGACACCCTGGTTGAGCTGAAGGGTCTGTTTCAGTGCTGTATGACTCTATGCTTCCTGACTTGCTGTGTCACTCCAGCACTTTGTATCTTTCATTGTAAACCACCATCAGCAGTTCCTTGGGTCCTCAGAATCTCATTGAGTGAAAATACAAGATGAACTCTATGTGGAGTACGGGTGACATTTTAAGCCATGTTTACCACCTGCCTGCTACACGTCAGGTGTAACTGGACAGCAATGGGCTGCCAACAGTGATCCAGCAGTGTATGCCAAATGTCCACTGCAGCACAATGCTGCATGGAATGCAGGAATTTACTGGATGCACAAACATGTGACTTGCACTTCTGCCGCTGGATTATTCACCATTGAGAAGCAGAGCTAAACCAAGGGCCCTAATGCACTTCACACCTGGCCCCTCACCCAAATGCCTGGTGAATTCACCACAGCTCCATCTGACTCAATGGTACTTTACTGCCACGGGTACTGAGGTACAGTGAAAGTCATTTTTGTTCACAGTTCAGTCCAAGTATCATTGTACATAAGCACATCTTATGATCTTAGTACATTAGCAGGTAGTATTGCAGCATTTAAGTAAGTACTATCGCAACATTTAAGAAACAATTAGACAGGTACATGGATAGGACAGGTTTAGAGGGATATAGGCCAAATGTAAACAGTGTAGATGGGGCATGTTGGTCGTAGTGGGCAAGTTGGACCGAAGGGCCTGTTTCCATGGTGTATGACTATGATTCTATCTTAGATACAGCACAAGTGTATAGAAATAGTACACTGAGACAGCATACAATAGTCCCACTTGTTGACTGGAGTCACTAATCTTTATTTGAAATCTATCTTTACATTATAAGTAGTGAAAAGCAGTTTCATATTTTAAAATATATTTAACTTTCTTTTTGTTTTTACTAATTTATTTAATCTTTGATCAAAGTATTAGGGACACTTGGAACCTGTAGAAAGGCCTTCAGGCAGTAGTGAATTAAATCTGGTGGCTACTCAAAGTTCAATGCACTGACTGCAATGTGTTTGGCAGCAGCACAGACTCAATACATTGCAGATGCATTTTATATGGATTTAGAACAGTCCTCCGATTTTCTTCCAGAACTGACGAGCAATTGCCTTAAAGGGAGATGGGCATATAAACGCTCTTCCTAACTCGAGCCATTTACTTAATCTACACTTCACACTGCCTTGGAAAAGCAGTCAACAATCAAAGATTGTCCCATCCTGCTCATTCCTACCTCTCCCTGCTCCCATCTAGCTGAAGGTACATAAGCTTGAAAGCAAGCATCACCACTCAGGAACAACTTATTCCCCTCCGTTATCAGGCTTCTGAATGGTCCTTCCATAAGCTAGGTTACTGTCCAATACATTTGATGTGGTCATTGGACTTTATCTATGGAACTGGTGCAAGACAATGCTGAGAACTATATGCCACATTCTGTATCTTGCTCTTTGCTCTATCTATTGTAGTTGAGTTTGAAATGATTGCATTGTACGGTATATCTGATCTGTTTGGATAGAATGCAGGTTCAGCTTTCACAGTAGCTCTGTGCTGGTGCCAATAATGCACCAAAGCATAAACCTAGCCTACCCTTTGAGAATCTAGTGGTTTTCACTGGAGGATGACTTGAGACACATCGATTAGGTACAGAACATCCAAATGTAATAAAAAGGAATTGCAGATGCTGGTTTATACCAAAGATATACCAAAGAGTAACTCAGCAAGTTAGGCAGCATGTCTGGAGAAATTGGATAAGTGACGTTTTGTGTTGGAACCCATATCCATTTTCTCCAGAGATGCTGCTGTTATTAATAACTCAGAGACGCTGAGTTATTCCAGCATTTTGTGTCATCTACAGTCGATCCAATGTTGTCGTCTATCTAGTTATTTACTAGTCACAGAGTCATACAGCATGGAAACAGGCCCAACTTGCCCACGCCCACCAACATGCCCCATTGACACTAGTCCCACCTGCCCGCATTTAGCACATATCACACAACATCCCCTATCCATGAACTGTCGAAATGGTTCTTAAATGTCGTCATAGTACTTGGAGTATTGCTTGAGTTGGGAATGTTTCATTGTGGAAATGGAGCTTTAAATATAGGAAAAGGTCTAAAGGCCAAGTAGTTATGTGTAAAGGATTACACAAAAAGCTGGAGAAACTCAGCGGGTGCAGCAGCATCTAAGGAGCGAAGGAGATAGGCGACGTTTCGGGTAAACTTGGCCTTATACTGACTTCAGATGGCAAGAGTGGTCTGATTTGTGGAAGGAGATGCTGCTGTTTACTAACTACCAAACTTCAATTAAAAAAACAAGACGTGTGGATAACAGGCAAGGGGCAAAGATTGTGGTATGAGACTAGCCCAATGAATGCTCATGGCTCATAATTAAAGGTCATATATATGATGAGACAGTGCGCTGTAACATGTTAACTGTGTTGCATCATTCAGATGAGCACCACCTTCATGAAAGAAGGAAACACAAATGAGTGAGAAACAATTGCAACTTGCACCCTGGTCAGCATGTTCGAGGTGGCATCCAGCTGGGAGGAGGTTTTTTAGTTAATTGTAACATTTGGAATATGGCATGCTGTTCCGGTCGCCCCATTTCAGGAAGGAGGTGGAAGCTTTGGAGAGGATGCAGAAGAGGTTTACCAGAATGCTTCCGAGATGAGAAAGTATCAGCTATAAGGAGAGGTTGGACAGATTTGGATTGTTTTCTCTGGACGCAGGAGGTTGAGGGGAGACTTGATAGAAGTGTATCAAATTATGAGAGGCACAGGTAGGGTAGACAGTCAGAATATTTTTCCCAGCGTGGACATGTCAATTTGAGAGTGGCTCAATTAGGGGGTAATAGCTCTAAAGAGAGGTATTATTTTTCTCTGGAATGCCAGAGGTTGAGGGGAAACCTGATAGAAGTATATAAAGTTATGAGAGGCATAGGTATGGTACACAGTCAGAAACTATTTAACTGCCAAAGGCTACATGGCATTGCTTTAATGTGAGAGGGGCAAAGTTTAAAGATGTGCAGGACAAGTTTTTTTACGCAGACGTTGGTGGATGCCTGGAGGTGATGGTGGAGGCAGATACGATCGAGGCATTTAAGAGGCTTTTGGATTGGCACATGGATATGCAGGGAATGGAGGGCCATGGATCATGTGTAGGCAGTGAGGATTAATGTATCATGGCATCATGATTGGCATGGACATTGTAGTGATGGGCATTGTAGTGTGGTGCTCTACTGTTCGCCCTCCGCTCTGCTTAACATTCATGTTGTACCTGCCATTTCCTCCTGGTCATGTACTTCTTCATTCTTTCCTTTGAAAGTTTTTTCACAGCCATGTTCTTAACATCTTTTTTCAGCCACTTGTGCTCGAGACACTGATCACAGTTCAAGCGTTGTCTGGCAACAGACGAAGGAAAGTGTAGATTTTTAAAGCCATTATCTTGATTACATTTGGTTATAATTATCCATATCCCAATTGATTGATTGAATTGATTGAAATGTACAGCCTGGAATCAGGCCATTCGGCTAACCGAGACCATGCCGATCATCAACCACCCGTTCACACTAGTTCTATCTTATTCCACACCCCATATGCATCAAGGGCAATTTACAGAGGCCATTTAACTGATAGATCCGCATGTCTTTGTAATGTGGGAGGAAACTGGAGCACGCAGAGAAACGCAGAGAGGGAGAACGTGCAAACTCCACACAGACAGTACCCGAGGTCAGGATTGAACCTGGGTCTCTGGTGCTGTGAGGCAGCAGCTCTACCTGCTGCTCTGCCCTATTTGAGGAAAGGAAAATTATTGACAATATAAAAGTCTACTTGTTAAAATGAGCAAATAAAATCAAGGCAATAGAGACAAAAATCTTTACTTCATGTCTTTTGTCAGCAGACCACTAATAAAGTCTTTGGCATCTTCTGAAATTTCATCGAATGCTTCATCATCAAAATCCCAAGTGGCTGATGTTACGTTCGCCAAGGTTTCATTATCATTATCGCCCATGAAAGGAGACAGTCCACTGACCCTGAGGCAAAATCATCCGTGTTAGTAGCGTAAAGATGGGCCCTTATCAAGATGCAGTTATTGATGGAAAACTTCATAACTCACTTCTAAACTTCAATTCAGAAATGATATCATGGAATAATGAACAGAATTCAAAGTTTAGCTTAGAGATACAGCACGGAAACAGGCCCTTTGGTCCACTGAGTCCATACTGACCAGCAATCACCACATACACTAACACTATCCTACACACTAAGGAGAATTGACAATTTTTCTGATGCCAATTAAGCTACGTCTTTGAAGTGTGGGAGAAAACACGAGCAATCAGAGAAGATCCATACTGTCATGGGGAGAACTTATAAACTGCACGCAGACAGCACCCGTAGTCAGGATCGATCCCTGCGCTGTGAGGCAGCAACTCTACAGAGCCGCCCCAGGAGGACCCAGTTGACCCAGGCTGAGAAGTTATTCAAGTATCTTTACTCACTTCCATCAGGCTTTCACAACCTTAAAATAATCAATTTTCAATTGAATTTACTGTTAACTTAAAAAGATACAACGTGCTGGAGTAATTTAGCGGGTCAGGCAGCATCTCTGGAGAACATGGACAGGTGCCATTTCTTGAGACTGATTGTGGTAACATTTTTCAGTTTCAGGAGGGAGTCAGACTCGGACTGGGTCATAGTAAGGAGACCGGCTGCAGGAGGGAGTGCAGTGCATCTTGACGGTGGAGTGGGCTGCTGGAGGACCTGCAGCAGCCTGGGGCTCGGCTGGACCGGGCGGCACTCCAAGAGGCCTAGCCGGCCTGCAGCGGCACAGAGCAGTGGAGGACACCCAGGACAATGGGCCTTCATTGTCCGGTTAAGAACTCAACACTTATAACAACTGGGACATGAAAATGGCTCACTGTACTACTACCATACACTTATGTAGAGTCACACTTGTACTGAACTGTATACAAAGTGAATTTCACTGTACCTCATGTGACAATAATGTACAGATAATCCCCGATTTACGATATTTTGACTTTACGATGGTGCAAACGTTGGGCAACGTCTGCGAGCCGCAGCTCACTTCCGGTCACGTGATCAAATTGTATTAAATGCGTTTTCGATCTGATATTTTCGATTTACGTTGGGTTTACGATGGGTTTATCGGAACGTAACCCCATCGTAGGTCGAGGAGCAGCTGTACCATTGAACCATCTAAGAGTACAATGGGACCTTGGTCAACTAGATGAAGGGGCTGGGGAATGGCAGATGGAGTTTAATTCAGATAAATGTGAGGTGTTCCATTTTGGCAAGATAAATGAGGGCAGGACTTACACAATAAATGGTAGGTCCCTGGGGAGTGATGCAGAACAGAGACACCTAGGAGTGAAGATACAAGGTTCCAGGTTGATGGGTGGAGGGGAAGGCATTTGGCACGCTTGCCTTCATTTGTCACTATGAACAGGAGTTGGGGCATCACGGTACATCTATACAAGACATTGGTAAGGCCACGTTTAGAGTGCTCAGTACACCTCTGGTCACCCTGCCATAAGAAGGATTTCGTTAAACTAGAAAGGGCAAAAACGATTTACAAGGATATTACCAGGTTTGGAGGGTTTGAGTTATAAGGAGAGGCTGGATAGGCTGGGTCTCTTTTGCCTCTACAGGAGCACCCTTCACCGTCCTGCACTCCAAGGAATAAAGTCCTAGCCTGCCCAACCTCTCCCGATAGCTCAGGTCCTCGAGTCCTGGCAATATCCTCGTAAATCTTGTCTGCATTCTCTCCAGCTTAACTTAGACAGAATCTCAGCCTCCTTCACATTTTTGTCAGTCTCTATCTACTAGACTGTATGTAATTGTCTGCAACTGTTTCATGCACAATCCTCAATATTTGGCAACTCAGCTGATTATTGAGGAGGAAGAGGTCCCAGAATTGAATCCGGAAGGACATTTCATGCTGTTATGTGAAGAACTTCCTCAAAGTAATAGTATTTACTGCTAATGGTTTTGAACTTTTGATCCCTTGTCCAACTGTCATGCATCAGTTTGAAGTACTGCCTCAGATTTATTTTCCTACTACAGTTTACAACTTGTGTGTCATCTATCAGATACTTTAATTCAAAGGTGCTAAGGCCAAATTTCTCCAATCGTTTATCATTCCTATTTCCTCCATTTCCAGGAATCAGTCCCGTGACTCTCTCTTAAGGTCATAAGTGATAGGAATTGAATTAAGCATCAAGTTTACTCCGCCATTCAATCATGGCTGATCTATCTCTCCTTCCTAACCCCATTATCTATTTATCTATCTCTGCCTTTAAAATATCCACTGACTAGGCCTCCACAGCCTTCTGTGGCAAAGAATTCCACAGATTCACCACCCTCTGACTAAAGAAATGTCTCCTCATCTTCCGAAAAGAATGTCCTTTAATTAAGAGGCTATGATCTCTAGTCCTAGACTCTCCCACTAGTGGACACATCCTTTCCACATCCACTCTATCCAAGCCTTTCACTATTCTGTCTGTATCAATGAGGTCCCCCCACATTCTTCTAAACTCTTCAGTTGTTCCTCAGTGTCCAGGGAGTCCTTTTCATATGGGAGTGCTCTCCAAACCGGAGTCCTTTTCATAAACCATTTTTAGACCTTAGAATTTAAAGATGCAGCGCAGAAACAGGCCTTTTGGCCCACCGCGTATGCACTGACAGTGATCGCCCCGTACATTAGCACTATCCTAGACACTACGAACAATTTACAATTTTACCAAACCCAATTAACCTACAAACCCACAGGGTCACAGGAGAACAGACAAACTCCGTACAGACAGCGTCCGAGGTCAGGATTGAAGCCCGATCTCTTGCACTGTGAGGCAGCAACTCAATGCTGCGCCATTGTGCCGCACTTCGTTTTATCTATTTTTTTACACATTGTAACTTTCTACATTTCTACTTTTGGGTATGTATGTGGCAATTGTGGCTCATGAAATTTTCTCCCACACTGCTAGTTATATTGGTAACAACATATTTAAATACAAATGAAATTTTCGATCTTTCCCAAACCCTTAAAAAATGTCTGAAGAAGGGACCCGACCCTAAACGTCGCCTAGCCATTCCCTCCATAGATAGACACAAATGCTGGAGTAACTCAGCGGGTCAAGCAGCATCTCTGGAGAGAAGGAATAGGTGACGTTTTGGGTTGAGACCCTTCTTCAGACCCTCCATAGATCCAGCCTGACATGCTGAGTTCTCCAGCACTTTATGTTTTGCTCTTAAAATAAATTTGTGGTCTGCTGAACAAACTACACGATAGATGACTCTGGAAGTTTTGCTGTACACTTCATACAGTATGGCACATCATAATACACCCTGAGTGAATTAATGAGGTTAGATTATTTTTTTAATCTGTTGTCTAAAATTAATCAATACCCACCCTATGAACCTTATATCAGCTTTATTGTATGAAACGTTCATAAATGCAGCGGCACAGATGCCGTTTACAATTATCCATAGTGTTTATGGGCGTGTGTTTTTATTAGCTACTGTTTTCAACTCCAACCAGATGTCAGTCACATCAGTGATTGAAAACCAGGACTTAAATATGTGCATCATCCATATTGTAAAAGAGAAACAATGCTTTGCCAGCCTTGTTCGCAGCAAAGATCATTGAGCGAAGTTCTCAGAGCGCAGCGCCACACCGATGGAGAACAAAATAATTTTGTTCAAATGTTGCCGTTTGACATAAATTTATGTACATACTCATCCAGAGAAGACTACACGGGTACAATATTTCTTCGTTTCATGGGAAAATATGAGGCTAATTTCTCCTTATGATTCAGGAAGAAACATGTGCAGTCTACAACAACTACTACAACAACAATAGGTTGCTAATATTAATTATAAGTGAGTGGCCAATGTAAATGGTAATCTATATGTGGCATATAGGAATGGAAATAGAATTCATAAGCTCTGTTCACAGTTCTATTTATTTTTAATCCAACCTAAGAACAAATAAAGGTGGAAAAACAACTATCATGTTCTTGTAAGATATGTCTCAAAATAATCAATAATTATTTTTATAATCACCTAGTCACAACAGGTTATTGGATTTCACAGTTTACAGCTGAATTGGTTTAGGTGTTTTTAGTCATTGTATGGATAGGATTATTATTTCTGATATGGTAATAAGGGGGAGGGGGACTTTTGCTGTCTCTTAAGTTGCTTTTTCTAATCTCCTGGTGACTAATTTCATGCTTTATTGCAAGTTTGCACGACCATTTCAAATTCTATAGGTTATTAAGTTATATATAGTTTTATTTAGAGGTGCAGCATAGAAACAGGCCCACTGAGTCCATGCCAACGATCAATCAACTGTTCACACTAGTTCCAAGTTTTCCCACTTTCTCAATGACTCCCGACATATCAGGTGCATTTTTTTTAAACAGGCCGAACAATGCCATACATCTTTTGTGTGTGTGTGTGTGTGTGTGTGTGTGTGTGTGTGTGTGTGTGTGTGTGTGTGTGTGTGTGTGTGTGTGTGTGTGTGTGTGTGTGTGTGTGGGTGTGGGTGTGGGTGTGTGTGTGTGTGTGTGTGTGTGTGTGTGTGTGTGTGTGTGTGTGTGTGTGTGTGTGTTTTTCTCTCTCTCTCTCTCTGACAGTGGCCGTTCCAGTTCCCGTTTTTTCAGGCAGCGGGACAGGCCCATTGCTGATCTATTATATGCACTTCTATCAGGGAAACAATATAAAAGTGTGAAAATGCACACCTCCAGATTCAGAGACACTTTCTTCCCAGTTGTTATCAGGTAACTGAACCATCCTACTGCAACTGGAGAGCAGTCCTGAACTATTATCTACCTCATTGGTGACCCTTGGATCAGACGTTACCGGTTTTATCTTGCACTAAACGTTTTTCCCTGTACACTGTGGATGGTTTGATAGGAATCATGTATTGTCTTTCTGATGACTGAATAGCACGCAACAAAAGCTTTTCACTGTACCTCGGTGATAATAAATAAAACTAAACTGAACTTGACTAATCGGAACTAAACTCACAACCCGATTCTTCTGCCTTCTCCTTTGACACCCTTGCTAATCAGGAACCTTTTTACTGCCAGAGGAAGAGAGTTGGTTAAATAAAATATATATATCCAGGCTGGATAAATCCAGGCTCTATTCCTTGGAGTGCAGGAGGATGAGGGCTGATCTTACAGAGGTGGTATAAAATCATGTGAGGAATAGATCAGGTAGATGCACAGAGTCTCTTGCCCAGAGTTGGGGAATTGAGAACCAGAGGCCAGGGGTTTAAAGTGAGGCGTAACTTTTTTTACACAAAGGGTGGTGGATATGTGGAACAAGCTGCCGGAGGAAGTAGTTGAGGCCGGTATTATCATAACATTTTAGAGTAATTTGGACAGGTACATGGATAGGATAGGTTTAGAGGGATATGGACCAAGTGCGGGCATATGGGACTAGTGTAGATAGGTCTTGTGGACAAGTTGGGCCGATGGGCCCGTTTCCATGCGGTGTGACTTTATGACTCTATAATAACTTGGGGAGTTTGTATTCAGCACAAACATTGTGGGCGAAAGGCCTCTTCCTGTGCTGTACTTTTCTATGTTCCATGTTCTCTGTTAGAACAAGCCATATAAGGACTTATTATGGGAAATGAGCAACAGCATGATTTTAAGGAACATTTGAAGGGGCAAATAGAGGGCATACGTTTCTGATTTTCAATTTGGAGTTTGTGTTGGAGTATATTTGGAGTTGATTATGATTTTATATTTCTGGGCAGCTGAAAGCACGATTACCAGCAGACCAAGTAAACATCTTTGAGACACCAGTAAATCAGAGATGTGTTCAGGAAAGTATTTGATTCTTCCGTCTCTTCTGAATACCTTATCTCAGAATTATTTCTTCAATTAATCAACGATTTTGGTTATGCTGCTGGCAATAACTACCAAAAATCAACAATGTGTTGCGGTTTGCATTATAAATATTTCCAAACTGCTGCCTGATTGTGGAAGTATTTTTGAAATCTATTTGCTTTTAGGACTCAGCCTTTGAAAAAGATAAGGAAACCAGGAACACTGCTGAAGACAGCATGAGTTGCTTTACAGAGGACTGAGGGGAACACGTTGTATAAAATAACATCAATCTGTTTATTGCTTTAACAACCTGACAAAATAATTGTTTAGTTTAAAGCATATTGTCACTCAGTAGATTGCTTCTACTTTTACTTCATACCATTCATTTATTTGACTCAGCTCAAACACAACTCTCAGAGTTTGTCTCCAATTCCTTATCCAATGAATCTGAAGATGAACATAGAACACAGGAGAGTACAGCACAATACCGGGCCCTATGGTCCACAATGTCTGTGCTGAACATGATCCCAAGACCAACTCTTAAATGCCTGCACATAATCCACACCCCTCCATTCCTTGCATGGGCAGGTTAAGAACCCTACACTTACAACAACTAAGACTTAAAAAACTGGCAACTCTGAATACAGTCTCAGTGTGCTTCTGCTATACACTCGTACTGTATTTGAAATGCTTATCTAAGATATATCTAAGCGCTTGTGATACTTGTACTGAACTGTATACAAAAGTGAATTTCACTGCACCTAAATCCCACTATTGTATCTTCCTCAACCACTACCCCTGGCAACGATTTTCAGGCACTCTGTGCCCTCGATGTAAAAATACACATTTCCTTTAGACTTTGCTCCACTCACCTTAAAGCTATGCCCTCCAGTATTTATTTTTTACTACAGGTTCTGACTGTCGACCCACACTATCTCATAACTTTATCTACTTCTAACGGGTCTCCCCATAATCTGACATTCTAGAGGAAACAATCCATCTGTCCAACCTCTCCTTACAGCTAATACCCTCTAATAAAATAGAAAGAATGAAAGAAAATGCTTCCTCAAAACCACAAGTGGATTTAAATTTAGAATCAACAAAAATCATTAATTTATTTTGTAGAAAGACAAATGTACAATTTCTAGATAAAAGGACCAATCATGCAGCAATTTGTTTTCTGTACAATTCGATAGCTGAGTTGATACTGAAGTTAAAGTTTGATAGTTTTATGCTGAGCAATGTTAACTATCCCGATAATGTTAAATTAATAGCAAAATCTAATGGGATGAACAATTGTTTTTCCATACAACCTGAGATAGACACAAAATGCTGGAGTAACTCAGCGGGTCAGGCAGCATCTCTGGGGAAAAACAGTCTGAAGAAGGGTTCAGACCTGAAACGTCACCAATTATTTTTTTCACCAGAGATGCTGCTTGACTCGCTAAGGTACTGCAGCATTTTGCGTCTATCTTCGGCATAAAGCAGCATCTGCAGTTCCTTCCTACATAGTTAACCTGACTGTTTTATCAGCTCCATTGAATCTGCTTTGGCACAGGGCAGATACATTTGGAATGAGGACTGCGCTCCTTTTATATCCTTTTAAAGTGAATAACTGGAGGAGTAGATCTACTTACTATGGAAACAATTTTCCATCCAGAATGCAAAAATAAATTGATTTATCTTCAGACTGACAAAGGAGCAGCTGGCACTGGTTCCCGGCCATCAATACCTTACTCTAACACTCTGTACTCTTCACAGTTCTAGTTGGTTTTTGTGTCATCTCAAGTTTATTATCAACTACAATTCTATTTACATGATTTACCTTTATCTTAGCTCTTATGCCCTTTTAATTAACATTGGCACTTGGTGAAACTGAAGATCATAAACACTTTGCTTTTTTGAGGGATTAAAAATGTATCCAGTGGACATATAAACATCATTTCCTTTTGCTTAACGCTTGCCAAGATATTTTTAAAACTCCTCTGATCAAGCCAAAGAACACAAATGCTTCTCGGTTTTAAATGTGGACTGAATTCCACAAAACCTGGGGGCACACAGTGTTGCCGAGATCACTCAAACTTCCCAGTTCTGCTACTTGCAAAAAATATTGCTTTACCTTGTGATTCATATGTGAATTATTTGATAATTCTTGTGGAACTTACGACTGGAATTGCTAACAACAACAGCAGTGCCGATTTTTCCCCAGAATAGACTGTCATTAGAAAGTCCCTGTGCAAACATTGGGCATGAAGGCATGTTTAAATTGTTAACACCATAAATGCAGCTATTTCTTGGAAGTGAATTGCGAGTTGCTATCATTGCAAGACCAACGGTGGAGAGGTGCAAATCAATCAACCTCTCTAGTGATCTAATCTAAAATGAAAAATGGCGGGGCTAATTTGCTGTGTCTGAAGAAGAGTCCTGAGCCAAAGCATCACCTCTCTATGTCCGCCGGAGATGCTATCTGGACATATCAATCCTCTTATCCAAATCAGTAGTATATGTGTAGAGAAGCGGTCTCAGCACTGACTTTCCACTAGTCACTGCAACCTGAAAAAGCGCTTTTGTTGCAACTCCGCCTTTGCCATCCAGCCAATCCAGTCTATGGATTTTAATTTGGCCAAAGTGTTTTTTTTGCAATAGATGAGAGATTTTTCCTATCACCACACAGTCAGTGACGGGGAGAATTAAATCCATTACAATCAAATTATCTTTAAAGAACCAAGTGTTAATTTAAGACAGAGACTCAAGAAACTGCAGATGCTGGAATCTTGAGCAAAAGCTGGAGGAACTCAGCGATCAGGCAGCATCTGTGGAGGATGTGTACAGGTGATTTTTTAGATTGGGATCTTTCCTCAGAGAGTCTGGAGGCGTCCCAATCTGAAAGGCCTCCTAGCCATTCCGAGTGGGAAAAAGAGGGAGAGAGTGGGAGAGAGAAGGAGAGAGAGAGAGGAGAGGGAGAGGGGATAAACCTGAGAAAAAGTTACATTGGCCATAATGAAAAGTTTTCTATGTATGATTGTATGATTGCAGTCAATTTAACTTACAAGATATAGCAGATAACGCCGATGCTCCACATGTCTGTTGGATACCCAATTGGTTCATAGTTGATCACTTCCGGAGCAACAAATTCAGGAGTTCCAAATAGAACCTTTAGAGCAGTTGTACTTTCTGCAAGAAACAGCAAAGAAATCAAGTTATGCATCATTGCTAATATTCTGTCAATGTGGTGCCACCGGACGCAGACAGCAGTCTATATTGGATGAGAATTGTACACATTTTGTTCCATTTCTTGAAGGAGGAGTGAGAGTAAAATCTAGACAGAAAGCACGCATCGTTCTGACAAACAGATGAAGCTCTTTGGAAACAGCTGATTCACAGGGGATTAGGGAAGTACGCAGCAAAGAAGTATTAAATCAAATCATTTTGAATTATCATCTGAAAAAGCTAAAACCTGCAGATGTTGCCGAACAGAAAATTCTCCCCGTCACTGCCAGTGTGGTGATTAGGAATAATGATAGATAAAGAGAGAGAGAGAGAGAGGAGAGAGTAGAAAGAAAGAGAGAAGAAAGAGAGAAAGGAGAGAGAAAGAGAGAGAAAGAGAGAGAGGAGAGAGAGAGGGGGAAGAGAGAGGGAAGAGAGAGGGAAGAGAAAGAACGAGGGGGAGAGATAGAGAGAGGGGGTGAGGGAGAGAGGCGGGAATTGGGAGAGAGAGGGGGAGAGGGAGGAGAGAGAGAGGGGGAGGGGGGGGGAAGAGAGAGAGAGAGAGAGAGAGAGAGAGAGAGAGAGAGAGAGAGAGAGAGAGAGAGAGAGAGAGAGTGTGTTCTGTGGGAACTGGGTGACTAGATCGTGATAGTTATAGATTCATACAGTGTGGAAACAGGCCCTTCGCCCCAACTTGCCCACACCGACCAACATGTCCCATCTACACTTGCCCCACCTGCCTGCATTTGGCTCATATCCCTCTAAACCTATCCTATCCATGCACTTGTCTAAATGCTTCTTAAACGTTGTGATTGCGTGAAACCTCCTCTGGCACACAAAATGCTGGAGAAACTCAGCGGGTGAGGCAGCATCCATGGAATGAAGGAATAGGTGCCGTTTCGAGTCGCTGAAGAAGGGTCTCGACCCGTCACCTATTCCTTCGCTCCATAGATGTTGCCTCGCCCGCTGAGTTTCCCAGAATTTTGTCTACCTTCAATTTTTCCAGGATCTGCAGTTCTTTCTTAAATACCTCCTCTGGCAGCTCATTCCATACACCCACCAACCTGAATGTGAAATTGTTGCCCCTCAGGTTCCTATTGAATCATTCTTCCCTCACTTTAAGTAGCAATGTTACAAAATTTTGAGATTTTAAAAATCAAGTCTGCAATTTATCACACTTTGGCGCCTTTCAGAGGGGGGCAGGCTTAAAGTGCCGTTTTTCCACAGACCTGGATAATCGATGAATGTCGGGCGATTTCGTTGCGGAAGAAAAATCGCTCCGACATTTCATCAAAGAAAGTATTTTTAAATTACTCTAAATTATTTGTTAACTAGAGTAATTTAAAAATCACCTTCAAAAGCCGTGAGCACTGACAACCGGAAGGATTTTCCGTAGGGGAGGAAAAAAGGTAAATAGTTTATTTTCATATTAAAAGTTGGTTTTTCGGGAGGCTTTAATAATATTTTTATGTTGCGAAATGGGGTCCCAAAAAATCTATGAACAAACAGTATTTTTCCTCCCGACTTCACCGCTAACCGCAACGTTCCAATCCACCGCATTCCACTAAAACCCACTCGCTAGTTGATTTAAATGGCCATTAATTTACAGGCATCAAACACTAAATTCCTTCCATTTGGCCCAGAAATTCATGAAAATGAGATTTCAAAATTATGTTATATTGTGGATTATTGTGTAAATGTTATTTGGACACTTAGGCAATTTAAAAAAAGTTTATCTTTTCTTAAGAAATTGATAGATGTTTAGATCTACTCATTGAATTTTGTAATTATCTACAATTAGATAACTAACTAATTATATACTTTAATTTCAGGTAATCCAAGTAAGATTGTTTAATATTTGTTTCAGAATGCTTCAATCTATAATAACTGAAAATTTCATTGAGTTCTCTTAATTTTTAAGAAAGTTGTGGGCTTTTAACTTTTCCAGATCACAGCTTTTGAGTTAAGTCAATTGAAAGGCAATGGGGAGCAAGATGCTAATTTCCGAGTATGAAAATGGCCATAACTTTCTTAATACTGAAGATATGAAAGTAAATTAGGTGTCAAATTAAACTTCTTTTTATGCTTTATCTGATGGAATAAATTGCAGACTTGATTTTTAAAATCTCAAAATTTTGTAACATTGCTACTGCATCTATTGTCTATTGTCTATTGAATGGAAATGGTAAAGAGGGAACAGAGTGCATTTAATGTGAGATTTAATATTTGATTGAAAGATACAGCATGGAAACAGGCCCTTCGGCCCACCGATTCTGCACAGACCATTGATCGCACTACATGCGCACTAGTTCAAAGACATCCCACTTTCTCATCCACAACCTAGGGGCAATTTACAGAGATCAATTAACTTACAAATGCGCACATCTTTGGGATGTGGGAGGAAACCAGAGCACCTGTAGGAAACCCATGCATTCACCCATGATTATAATGAAATCATGATAACATTAACAGTGTTAATAAATAATATTATTGGGATGGTGGCTCATACCTTATCATCATGGATTTAAAACAACAGATGTGTTTTCACACAGTGGGTGGTAGGTGAATGGAATGAACTACTGGAGGAGGCAGTTGAGGAAGGTACTATTGCAACGTATAAGAATCATTTAGACAGGGGCATGGATAGGACAGGTTTAGACGGATATGGCCAAATGCAGGCAGGTGGGACTAGGTGGGAAATGTTGGTCGGCGTGGGCAAGTTGGGCCGAAGGGCCTGCTTCTACATTGTATGACTCTATGACTTATAACAGATAAGTTCCTTCAGAGAAAAAAAAAACATAAAGTGCTGGGGTAACTCAGCAGGTCAGGCTGAGATCTGTCAACATTCAGCAAAATCACTCATGCACAGATTCACATCAAACAGCCGCACACTGAGATTTAATGATGGCATTTAAGTGGTGCTGTTACCTAATCTTCGAGCCAGTCCGAAATCAATGAGCTTAATCCTGGCTCCCGTTTTGTTGACACACATGATGTTTTCTGGCTTTAAGTCCAGATGCACAATTTCCTGCTTGTGGATAAACTGCACCCCTTCATTAATTTGCAGCATGTATTTGATGCATTCTCTCTCGGTCAACTCGAAATCCTCATCAATTATTCTCTCAAAAAGCTCTCCTCCTGAAACTCTGTGAGACAAGAAATATGCAAATAATGTAAAATGCATTGGGAAGAAGCACAATGTTTAGCACATTAAGTACCTATTTCTTGGCAGATTTATACTGCTAGGAATTCTCAATTTATTTGGTGGAGATTTGGTTCCATTGACTTCATGGAGTAAACAGTCCAGTGGGATGAAAGTGTTTGATATGGATCTGCCTCATACAGCCCAGACACAGGCCCTTTGGCCCACAATGTCTGTGTCGATCATGATGCCAAGTTAAACTAATCTCGTCTGCTTGCACATGACACAAATCCCTCAATATCCATGTGCTGATACAAAAGTCTCTTAAGCACCGCTATTATATCTGCTTCCACCACCACTCCTGACAACACAGTTCAGGCACCCACCACCTCTCTGTAAAAAAACACGTACCCCACCTATCTCCTTTAAACTTTGGCCCGCACACTTTAAAGCTCTGACCTCTTGATCTTTGACATTTCCATCCTGAGGGAAAGGTTCTGACTGTCTATGCCTCTTATGATTTTTATATACTTCTTTCAGGTCTGCCCCTCTACCTCCAATGCTCTTGCGAAACAAAATATATATGCAAAATAAACAAAAAAAAACCCTTAATAAACAAAATAGTGAAGATGGCTGCAGGTCCAAAGCAAATCAAGGTCACAGCAAAGATCACAATTATAACCTATTTTTCTTCCATGCTGGGCAACAATTTTGGAGATCATCCACGTTTCTCAGTGTAGATGATAGATCTAACATTGGGTAATGGAACATATTTTACTTATGAGCAACTAGTGCTACATCAAGCATTCCGATGATAGAGATGGCAGAGCTCAGATACAATGCAAGGCTGACTTTCAACTATACTGGTACAGCACTTACAGACCAGAATCATTTCATTATGGAACTGTGATTTCACAACCACAGAACATGCCATCCAAACATGTCATTAGTCATACAGCATGAAAACAGGTCCTTTGGTCCAACTTGCCCACAATGACCAACATGCAACATCTACATTGGTCCCACCTTCCAGCGTTAGTCTTGCACCTTCACCCTGTGGCTCAGGCCCTCAAGTCCTGGTAACATCCTCATGAATCTTTTCTGCACCCTTCTTGTACCTCAAGTAGCAAACTTGAGATGATTTCTTATAAGTAGAAACAAGGAACTGCAGATGCTCGTTTGCAAAAGAAAGCACAAAATGCAGGACTAGCTCACTGTGTCAGGTAGCATATCAGGAGAACGTGGATGGGCAACATTTCGGATTGGGACCCTTCTTCAGTCTTCATATCACATTCCTCATCACCCTACACAAGGCAAACAAACTATGTTCCTATGTAACTATGTAAACTTCTATCTTCTTAAATGTAACCGCCAAAGATGAAAGGTGTTGTTTCTTAATTATTTCCCAGCTGTCCTGAAAATCGCAATTAAATAAAAGATGTTTAAAAACCATCCTTTTAGATTTTGTACTTTTTGCTACTTGCCTTGGATTTATTATTGCAATAACGTTTTCCCCACCTCACTCAACCTGTATTTCAGTTCTGACATGGCAAATGGGGTACAGAGTATTGTTTTCCATAGTTTGGATTCAAGAGCCAGGATTTGAAAGTGATCTACACAAGGGTGATGGGAGTGTTGGGAATGTCAGATCATTAAAAACAATGCCCTAGTTTTCACTGCATTCTTGTCAAGACAATTGGCAACTGCATATAGCCTTTGACGCTTAAATTATTATACTGTCATGTGTACCAAGGCACAGTGAAAAGCTTTAGTTGTGTGCTAACTAGTCAGCGGAAACTCTGCACATGGTTACAATCGAGTCATGCACAGTGTACAGATACATGATAAAGGGAATAACCTTTATGCAAGGTACATTCCAGTAAAGTTTGATTAAAGATAGATCAAGGGTCTCCAATGACGTAGATAGTAGCTCAGGACTGCTCTCTAGTTGGTGATAGGATGGTTCAGTTACTTGATAAAAACTGGGAAGAAACTAACCCTAAATGTGGAGGTGCGCGTTTTCACACGTCTGTACCTCTTGCCTGATTGGGATGGGGAGAAGAGGGAGTGCCCGGGGTGAGACTCGTCCTTGATTATGCTGGTGGCCTTGCTGAGGCAGTGAGAAGTTTAAATGGATCAATGGAAGGAGGTTGGTTTGTGTGATGGTCTGGGCTGCGTCAACAATCCTCTGCAATTCTTGCGCCCAAAGATTCTCGAGCACAAGTTATATTTAGAGCGCAGCTTTGATGCATTACAACAGACATTTATTATTCCAATCCAATGCTTATTGTTCACCATGAACAGTATCCACCCTCATGTTCTTCATGAACCCCAAGATGGAGGAAGTGTTAGGGTTTAAAGGTCAAGAGTCAAACGAGTTTTATTGTCATATAAACATTAGGTGGATAAGTCTCCAAGGCCTGATGGGATCTATCCAGTCAAGAGATGAGATTGCTGGAGCCTTGACAGAGATCTTTGTATCCTCTTTAGCCACAGTTGAGGTCCCAGAGGACTGGAGAATAGCTAATGTTTAAGAAGGGCTATAGGGACAAGGAAGGAAATTATAGGCTAATAGGGAAAGTACTGGAGAAAATTCTTCAGGATAGGACCTACTTATTAGGATAGTTGTGTTGAGCTTTTTTGAGGAGGTGACAAAGATGAGGGAATGGCAATGAATGTTGTATAAATGGACACTTGAAGGACATTAGGTTTCACACAGACATTGTGGGCCGAAAGGCCTGTTCTTGTGCTGTGCTGTTCAACATTCTATGTTCTATAATCACCACGGTCATTCCTTCTCATCCATGCTCCCGTCAGACAGATGGTACTGAAGCTTGATGGCACGCACCACCAGACTAAGGAACAGCTTACTCCCCTCTGGTATCAGGCTTCCGAGCAGTCCTTCCATAAGCTTAGGGTAGTGTCCGATTCACCTCTACATTGGGCTTTGTCTCTGGAACTGGTGTGCTACAATGCTGGGAACTATACTCAGCACTCTGTATCTTCCCCTTTGCTCTGCCTATTGTATGAGAGTTTGGCCTGATTCTATTTAGGTACAGTATTATCTGATTTGATTGGGTAGCGTGCAAAACAAAGCTTTTCACCATACATCAGTACACTTAACAATAATAAACCTAAACCTGATTATACACTTTATTGATGATTTCTATAATCATGTTCTGAAATATCGATTAACCAAAGAAAATAGTAATGACTCACATTTCCAGAACCATCACGATGTCTGACCTTGATTCAAATGCATCAACGCATTGAACAAGCTTTGGATGGTGTAGACAATTCATAATACTGATTTCTTGTCTTATGTTTTCTTTATCCTTTGCAGAAAAAGCTTTGAAGAACTTCCCTGCCCAAACTTTTTTAGTTTTCTTCTCAACAAGTTTGAAAACTTGTCCAAATTTCCCCCTGTAAACAAGATCACAATACTTCTTACACATTTGTGCTGTAGAATGAAACAGATTGCAAATAAATATAGTCAAACAGCGTGGAAACAGATCCTTCAGCCCAGCTTGCCCACGCCGCCCAACATGCCCCATCTAAACTAGTCCCACCAGCCTGCTGTTGGCCCATATCCCTCTAAACCTATCCTATCCATGTACCTGTCTAAATGTTTCTTAAACATTGCAATAGCACGTGCCTCACCTAACTCATTCGGCAGCTTGTTCCACACACCCACCACACTTTGTGTAAAAAAGTTAACCCTCAGCTTACCATTAAATCTTTCCCCCCTCACTTAAATCAATGTGCTCTGGTTCTCGATTCCCCTACTCTTATCAAAAGACTCTGGGCGTTTACCCGATCTATTCCTCTCATGATCTTGTACACCTTTATAAGATCATCTCTCATCCTCCAGCGCTGCAAGGAATAAAGTCCTAGCCTGCTCAAACTCTTCCTATAGCTCCGTCCCTAGAGTCCTGGCAACATCATGGTAAATCGTCTCTGAACCTTTTCCAGCTTGACAACATCTTTCTTATAACATGGTGACCAAAACTGAACACAATACTCTGAATGTGGCCTCACCAATGTCTTATACAACTGTAACCATAACGATAAAATCAGAATTGGAGCCCGTTGTATTATTAACAGTGGTACTCACGTTCCTATTTTTTCCAGTATATCGTAATATTCAGCAACCTTCTCGTTTGTGTTAATCTTGACATCCCGATAATCAGGTTCACCTTCTTTCTCATCTATAAGGTAATTTTTTTGGAGTAAATTACAGCACAAGTCTTACTTGTATTTTGCAATGGAGATAAAATTAAAATATCCTTACCATCGTCAGATAGATCAACTTCATCTTTGTGTTCTTAAAATTAAATAAGACATATTTAGATCACTTTGCAATTGAATGATGTCCAAAATATTAAAAATGATATGCAGGCTGAAACTAATAAATTTGTATGTTATTAAACATTTTATTAGATATCTTAAAAAGGCAGGAGTGCCATTAAAGTTGGAAGAATCCCTTAGGTCATAGTTTATGAAGGCTAAATTTGATATGCCATAATCAGGAGAAATAAGACATGGCATCATGTTCAACATGCACATTGTGGGCCGTCGGGCCTGCTCCTTGGCTGTACTATTTTATGTTAGGTAGTCAAAGTGTCATACAGCATAGAAACAGGTCCTTCGGCCTCACTTGTTCAGGCTGACCAAGATGCCTCATCTGCACTGGCACGAGTCCCACCTGCCTGCGTTTGCTCCATATCCCCCTAAACATGTTCGATCTATGGACCTGTCAATAGACAATAGACAATAGGTGCAGGTTTAGGCCATTTGGCCCTTCGAGCCAGCACCGGCATTCAATGTGATCATGGCTGATCATCCCCAATCAGTACTCCTCTCATGCCTTCTCCCCATATCCCCCGACTCGGCTATTTTTAAGAGCCCTATCTAGCTCTCTCTTGAAAGCATCCAGAGAACCTTCCTCCACCGCCCCCTCAGGCAGAGAATTCCACAGACTCACCACTCTCTGTGAGAAAAAGCGTTTCCTCGTCTCCGTTCTAAATGGCTTACTCCTTATTCTTAAACTGTGGCCCCTGGTTCTGGACTCCCCCAACATCGGGAACATGTTTCCTGCCTCTAGTGTGTCCAAGCCCTTAACAATCTTATATGTTTCAATGGGATCTCCTCTCTTCCTTCTAAACTCCAGAGTGTACAAGCCCAGCTGCTCCATTCTCTCAGCATATGACAATCCCGCCATCCCGGGAATTAACCTTGTAAACCTATGCTGCACTCCCTCAATAGTCCTTCCTCAAATTAGGGGACCAAAACTGCACACAATACTCCAGGTGTGGTCTCACTAGGGCTCTGTACAACTGCAGAAAGACATCTTTGCTCCTATAATCGATTCCTCGTGTCATAAAGTCCAACATGCCATTCGCTTTCTTCACTACCTGCTGTACCTGCATGCCTACTTTCATAGACTGATGTACAAGGAACCCCAGATCCCGTTGTACTTCCCCTTTTCCCAACTGTCCGAGTGTCTTTTAAATTCTGTTGTACTACCTGCCTCAACTACCTCCTCTGGCAGCTCACTCCATGTACCCACCACCCACTGTGAAACAGCTGTCCCTCAGGATCCTATGAAATTTTTCCTCTCTCACCATACACCTACTGTATGTCCTCTGGCTCTTGCCACTACCCTGGGTAAAAGACTGTGCATTAACCTTATCAATTCCCTCATGATTTTATACACCTCTATAAGATCACCTCAGATACCTCAGTCTCCTGCACTCCAAGAAATAAAGAACTAGCTTGCCTAGCCTCTCCCTGTAGTTCAGGCTCTCGTTTCCTTGTAATATCCATGTAAATCGTCTCTGCATTCTTTCCATCTTATTTCATAAGTTTTATGAAAGAAAATAAAAGAGGAACAGGGCTTGTTTATATTTGAAAACGCTCTCAGAATTTGCCTGCCACCTTTCTCAGCACAAGTGAACAGAGAACAACAATATGAAAAAAGAAATACAGGTGAAAGCAACATTTCAAAAGGTTGCAGAAAAGCTGATTTCAAAATATCCTGATCATATTTGCACATGTATCAGTAGTAAAAAGGCACAAAGTGCTGGAGTGACCCTGCAGGTCAGGCAGCATCTCTGAAGAACATCCAAAGGGGATGTTTTGGGTTATGACCCTTCTTCAGACTGAAACCTGACCCCGAAACTTCACCTATCCATGTTCTCCGGAGATGCTAAAAACACAAATTGCTGGAGTAACAGAGAGTTAGGCTGCATCTCTGGAGTGATGTTTTGTGTTGGGAACTGTCTTCAGGCTCAATAGGTGACGCTCTGGGTCAGGACCTTTCTTCAGACTGAAACCCAATTGATAACGTCATCTATCCATGTTCTCCAGGGCCGTTGACTGACCTACTGAGTCACTCTTTTGTTGGTAACCCAGCATCTGCAGGTCATTGACACAGACACAAAGAGTAACTCATTGGGTCAGGTAGCATCTCTTGAAAAAAGGATGGGTGACGTTTCAGATTGGGCCCCTTAATTTCATAAGTTCATAAGTTATAGGAGCAGAATTAGACCATCACGTCTACTCCGCCATTCAATCATGGCTGACCTGAATTTCTCTCTCAACCCCATTATCCTGCCTTCTCCCCATAACCCCTGACATCCTTACTAATCAAGAATTTGTCAATCTCCGCCTTAAAAATTCCCATTGACTTGGCCTTCACTGCTGTCTGGGGCAATGAATTCCACGGATTCACTACCCTCTGACTAAAGAAATTCCTCCTCATCTCCTTTCTAAAGGTACGTCCTTTTATTCTGAGGCTGTTCCCCTCTAGTCCTAGACTCTCCTACGTGAACATCCTCTCCACATCCACCCTGTCCAGGTGTATCACTATTCAGTAAGTGTTTCCCTGTGCATATGCAGTCAGTGATGTTTGTGGAGCTCTCTGTGTGGCCATGATGTAAATCTAACCTTCTCTCACTCCCACTTTGACCAAATCGGATTCCTGACTCGGCTCGCTGGTGCCGTAGACGTTGACAGCTCGGACTCGGAACTTGTACTCTTCGTCGGGGGTCAGGTCATGCACGTTGCAGGAGGTGCTGCGACAGGTAGTCAGGGGCATCCATTGCTTCTGCTCTGAACTCCAGTTTTCCACGTTGTAAGACTGGACAACGCTGCCGCCGTCATAGGTGGGCCCATACCACGACAGAGTCAGGGTGGAACTACGGACGTCGGAAGAGCAGGGCTTGCCTGCAGGAGGTTCTGGTCTATCTACGAGCATGAAAAGGCAATGTCAGTGGCAAGACCACATTCACGTTTACAACACTTTAAATGGAAGGAAATTCAAACTTCACCATAAGACACAGGAGCAGAATTAGGACATTCGGCCTACCGAGTCCATTCGATCATGGCTGATCCACCAGTTCCACCATTTACCATTCACCATGTACCACATATCATCTACCATTCACCTGCCAATCTTTCACTGAATCATGAATCTTCCACGTGAAGCAAGAAGTTGCAGAGTTGTGGACGAAGCCCAGACCATCACGGAAACCAACCTCCCTTCCGATTACTCCATCTACACTTCACTCTGCCTCGGCAAGGCCACCAGCAAAATCAAGTACATCTCACCCTGATCACCCCCTCTTCTGGCCTCTCCCATCAGGCAAAAAGTATAGAAGTGTGAAAACGCACACCTCCAGAATCAGGGACAGTTTCTTTCCAGGCAACTGAACCATTCTATCACCAACAAGATAGCAGTCCTGACCTACCATCTACCGCATTGGAGACCCTCAGACTATCTTTAATCGGACTTTCCTGGACTTCATCTTGCGCTAAACGCTATTCCCTTTATGCTGTATCTTTACACTATCTGTACGGCTCGATTGTAATCATGCAAATCATTTTGCTGTCTTTTGGTTAGCACGCATCAAAACCTTATCACCTACCTTGGCACACGTGACAATAATATACTAAACTATGGTAGAATCATCCACACAATCCAACCACAAACCCACCTCAGCAATGAACCTCAGTGGACTTCATACAGATTGCACTAGGTACTTTAGCTTGCATTATTATGGTGTGGTTACTTAGTATAACTGTTAGTTTATTGCTTTTTTTAAATGTATGTTTATTTGGTTGTGTTGTTGCATTTAGAAGATTGTTAGACGGGTGTGTAGGAAGGCAAGGTTTAGAAGCATCTGTGTCAAACATTGGCAAGCGGACGAGTGTATATGGGAATCTTGGTTGGCATGCACAGGTTGGGCTGAAGGGACTTATGAAGGTCCGTGCTCTATGATTCTATTACTATTTTATATTAGTACTGGTTAGGCTGCTGACGTGTTGTTGCACCTTAATGTGCCTGAAAAGCTGCAGCAAGTGAGAATATCATTGTTGTAATGCTAGAACAAATGACAATTAAACACTTCTATGACAATTAAGGATCTTTTTGAAATTCTTGCAGGCTGTTTGAACAAGAGACAGTACAAGGAGTGAGCAAATGGGACATAGCACTTGTGGTACAAGAGGCATTGAGGTGGGA
The DNA here is from genome assembly GCA_963514005.1 of Raja brachyura. Next base: position 63,173,867 of record OY740787.1, read on the forward strand.
AGAGTCTTTGTCCAAGGCTGGGAGGATCAAGAAACAGAGAGTATAGATTTAAGATGAGTGGGACACTTGGACAGGTATATGGATAGGACAGGTTTGGAGGGATATAGGCCAAATGCAGGGAAAACCATCAGCTGAGATGGGGTATCTTGGTCAGCGTGGACATGTTGGGCTGAAGGTTTCCATGCTGTATGACTCAATGACTCTCTAACAAAGAACAGTACATGGACAAGTTGGGCAGAAGGTCCTATTTCCATGCAGTATGATATGATGATTCTATTACTCTAATTGACTATGGATTTAACATTGGTCAGGGGCAAAATGGCTTAAATTAATTGGACACTGGAATAAAAAGTTGTCCACTGGGACAAGCTTCACCTGAATGGAGTTTGGAATGAGTTCCCAGTGCATTGAATCACTAAGCCTGGAGATAAAGTTTAATTTGGTTTAGTTTAGTTTTGGGATAATAGCATGGAAACAGGCTCTTTGGCCCCATGAGTCCCAGCCAAACGTCACCTGTTCACACTAGTTCTATGTTATCCCATTTTCTCATCCACTTCCTACACACTAGAGCCAACATACAGAGGCCAATTCACCTCCAAACCGGCACGTCTTTGGGTTGTGGGAGGAAACAGGAGCACCCGGAGAAAACCCATGCGCTCATAGTACAGGGAGAACATACAGACTACACAGACAGCACCTGAGGTCAGGATCAAACCCAGTGTCTGGCACTGTGTGGCAGTAACTCCACCAGCTGCACCACTGTGCCACCACAAGGTTTAACTGAAGTAAACAGAGGGGAAGTGAGGGAGTGGAGGAGAAATTTAGAAAGTTATAAAGGAAGGATAAACTGGTAGTGGAGGGAAGTTAGATGGGTAATGACTACACATGTTTGTAATGGGGGGCCTTTATTAATGCAAGAATATACCTTCACTTAGTGTCAGAATGGTTTTTGATGAATATATATCAATTCAAGGTAACATAAATTAACAGGTTGTAATAACAAGGAACTGCAGATGCTGGTTTGTACCAAAGATAGACACAAAATGCTGCATTTACTCATCGGGTCAGGCAGCATCACTGGAGAATATGAAGAAGGGTTCCAACCCAAAACATCAACTATCCATTTTATCTAGAGATGCTGCCTAACCCACTGAGTTACTCTAACACTTTGTGTCTATCTTTAGAAATTGCCAGGAAATTGGTCATTCCATGGCTAACAAGAGGAGTTAAAAATAGTATCAGATCAGAGCAGCACAGTGGTGCAGCAGTAGAGTTGCTGCCTTACAGCACCAGAGACCCGGGTCCAATCCTTACTACAGCTGCTGTCTGTATGGTGTTTGGCTAATAGGTTAATGGGCTTTGGTTAAATTATCCTTAGGGTATAGGATAATGCTAGTGGTTGGCATGAACTTGGTGGGCTGAAGGGCCTGTATCCACACTGTATCTCTAAAGTAAAGTCTAGTCAAAGAAACATCCTTTCAAAGTTGCCAAAAAGACCAGCAAGTCTGAGGATTGGGTATAATTACTGATAGATAATAGACAATAGGTGCAGGAGTAGGCCATTCGGCACCGGCATTCCATGTGATCACGGCTGATCATCCCCAATCAGTACCCCGTTCCTGCCTTCTCCCCATATCACCTGACTCTGCTATTTTTAAGAGCCCTATCTAGTTCTCTCTTGAAAGCATCCAGAGAACCCGCCTCCACCGCCCTCAGAGGCAGAGAATTCCACAGACTCACCACTCTCTGTGAGAAAAAGTGTCCGTTCTAAATGGCTTAAGGGCCTGTCCCACCACCATGCGTTTGCATGCGTCTAGCGCGACCAAACGTGGTCGCTTGAGGCGTACGGCCGTGCGGGGCCGGACCAACTTCGAACCGCGGAGGCGTATGGAGTTGTGCGGGGCTGGTCCCGACATCATACTCACCAATCAGCTGAGCAGGAGGCGGGCCGACTGAATTTGGACGTCGCACGGCGTCGGGCAGTGACGTCATCACGCAACGGCACGCCGGGCGGTGACTTCATTGCACAACACCACGCGCAAGGCGTACGTCGTCAAGACGCTGCGGGCCGACAGGCCGTTGGCGCGCGGAATTTTCGGACAGTGCAGGATTTTCGGAGCCCCGCGCGGTGTCGGGACCAGCCCCTCACAACTCCATACGCCTCCGCGGTTCGAAGTGGGACTGGCCCCGCGCGGCCGTACGCCTCAAGCGACCTCATTTGGTCGCGCTAGACGCATGCAATCGCATGCTGGTGGGACAGGCCCTTTACTCCTTATTCTTAAACTGTGACCCCTGGTTCTGGACTCCCCCAACATCAGGAACATGTTTCCTGCTCTAGCGTGTCCAAACCCTTAACAATCTTGACCTTTATAATTCAGGGAAGATAGGATACGAATCCAATGAGAAACATAAAAACACACTGTAAAAACTCCTATAAATATGTGATAAAGGAAAAGATTTGCAAGCGCTAATGAGGGTCTCTTACAGGCTGAGACAGGAGGGATTACATTGGGAAAGTAGGAAATAGCTGGGAAATTAAACACATATTTTGTGTCTGTCTTTCCAGAAGAAAACATTATTCATCACACCAAACTCCCAAATATTAATGGAGGCTTGGAGAAAAAAAGTTGAAAAGGATTTCATTTCGGAGTCACGTGAGTGACTTCGTGAAGAACCCGCCAGCACGCATGCGCGACATATCGTCGCTCGCATTGCAGCCGACGGCTGGAGAGGAGCGCGGCTCACCACCAGCCCTTCATAAGAGCCACTCAGGTAAGTATAGACAACCTTGAGTTGGTTGTCCTGTGTGAGTAATTGTGTTTTCTCCCACAGGGACATGGACGTAAAAAGGAGTAAGGGCCGCAGAACTTCTGGAAGGAGTTGCCGGCCACCCATCCCGGAGTCCCCGTCTACAGCGGTAGGACGGGCCGGGAAAAAGGCACGCAAATCGGGGAGCCCTGTTATCACAGGACCCGGTTCACCGACGCAGCTGTGCTCTAGCGGGGGTCCAGCAGAGCAAGAACTCGGTACAGCGCCGGAGCAGGGGCACCCTGACTCCATTTCTCTGTCACCCACTGGGTCATTGGCGGAGACGAGCAAAAGGGACCCGCGTGCTGCCGCACGGCCCTTCTCCCTGAGCCCTCTCGAAGGAACCAGGGATAGAGCTCGACTACCTAGCCCTTCTAGGGCTGAGGTCTCACCAGGAGCCACCAGAATGTGGTCTGGTGAATCAGCGAGACCCGAATCCACTGGCAGACCAAGGAGGGCCAGCATGGACTCACCACCCAGGGAGACCAGGAGGAGTCATGCGGGTGGAGTCTCGTCACGGTCACCGCTTCCCCCACTGGGGGCGGGTCGGGACCGTACGCCGTCTGGGTCCAGATCAAGGACAGTCGGCAAGCCCGCGCGGATGTCGGGTCACCACGCTGCGGCGTTGGGTGCCGACCTCTCCCCACCTATGCCCTCAGAGGCAGCCGGATGCAGCTCAGCGAAAAGGAGGCGCTTGAGCAGATCCGCGCGGGAATCGCTCAGCTTCGCCGAGGCGGCTGGTAGCGACACATCGTCACGGCACCGATATTACCTCGACGAGGTACGGGCCGACGGCGGGAGCCTCAGTAGTTCCTTCAGGCATGAGGACTCTAACCGCCCATACATGCACGATGAAGGGCGCTTGGACCGTATGGAGAGGATATTGGAACAAGTCCTACTAAATCAAAGACAGGACGCTCACAGTTCCAGGGGACTTATGGACATATCCCCATCACCATCTATGGACAGCATGAGGCCAGAAGAGGAGGAGATCCTGGTACATGCCCCAGCAGCACCTGAGGTCCCCCAGGAAGAGCTCCTGGATGTGGCAGCCAAGTTCGGGTTACCCGTATCTTCAGGACAACCCCTCAACACTAAACAGGCCGCGACCATAGATTACCTCACGAACCACCAGCTACAGGAGGAGGTCCTTGCGAAGGCCATGGAAAGACACAAGGCTCCAGGAAATTGCAATTCACTCAACGTGCCGATTGTAAATATGCCAATCTGGGGCAATATCAGCCCGGGCATTAGAGCGCAGGAAGTGAAACTGCAGAGAATCCTGAAACTACTTACGTCTGGGATTACCGCTTTTGCAAGGTCAGTGGACGGAGTTGATTTAAACACCGAACAGGAGGATGCTCTAGCACTGCTTTGTAATACGCAGTACGAAATCAACGCTTTCAGGAAAAGCATAATTAAACCTTCATTGAACCCCAAATTTGCGGGACTATGCAGAGCACCTCCTACACCACCACCCAGACAGCTGTTCGGAGAAGACCTCCCGAAGCAGGTCAAAGACCTAGATGACCATGCTAAAACAGTGGGTCTGATGAGATCACATACTGTGACCAGACTTCCGGCCAAGAAAACACCTTATTTTAGGCCGCGAGGTCAAACCGACAGGCCAGCAAGGACCTACATTCCGGCGCCTCCTCAATATCAACAGCCTCCTCAGCCCAGGCCTTTTTTAGGACTAGGCCCTCAGCGGCCAGCATGGAAAATGCGGACTCCACATCAACAACGCAACCCAGCACCTCCACGTCCCACCAAACATATCAGGGACCACCGATAACCATGAAGGTAAGGCGGTCTGGATTCCATGCACTTGCATGTCTAACCTCACAGGTTGGGGGCAGACTACGGGGATTTAAGGAGGCATGGGAAACCATCACCTCAGATGAGTTTATCTTACAAAGTATTCAGGGTTATGAAATTGAGTTTATTAATGGCCAATTGCCTCCACCTCAGCATATGCCAAATCGCAAATTTGCACTTTCCAAAAAGGAATCAGCAGAAGGCTATGCTGAAATCTTGAGATTACAAGAGAAAGGGGTGATAGAAAGAACCACACATGAACCAATTGAATTCGTATCTAATATATTTACTAAAACCAAAAAAGATGGTGGATGTCGGGTCATTATAGATTTAACTCACTTGAATACCTTTGTAAAATACACCCATTTCAAAATGGACACGTTCGAAACAGCCAAATCTTTGATTTCGAAGGGCTGCTTCATGGCATGCATTGATTTAAAAGATGCATACTATTCAGTATCCATTCGGAAACATCACAGAAAGTTCTTGAAGTTTATCTGGATGGATCAGCTTTGGCAATACAAAGCATTACCCAATGGGCTTACCACAGCCCCCAGACTGTTCACTAAACTACTCAAGCCAGTACTAGCTACACTAAGGAGGCAAAATCATACGGTCATGGCCTATTTGGATGACATTCTGATAATTGGACATACACTGGAGTCAGCAGAATTGGCATTTTCAGCCACAGTGGAAATTTTTCAAAAAATGGGATTTATTATCCATCCAGACAAATCAAAGTTCTTCCCCGCACAGATCATGGACTACCTGGGGTTCACGGTAGATGCCAATCGCATGATCACCACCATACCAACTAATAAAGTTGGGGATGTGTTTCAAGCATGTAAGAATCTGGTCTGCGCCAGTATACCGTCAATTAGACAAACTGCCAAGGTAATTGGGAAAATTGTAGCAGTCTTTCCAGCTGCTCAATTCGGACCTTTACATTATCAAAATTTGCAAAGATCAAAAATAGCAGCATTAAAATCAAATGCTGGACATTTTGATAGACCTATGCAGCTGCCGCTCAAGGCAAAAATTGAGTTGCAATGGTGGATTGGCAATATCCATAACTCATTCAAACCCATCATTGTGCCTCGTCCGGTGGTATACTTACAAACAGACGCAAGCTCCCATGGCTGGGGAGCTACGGACAACAACACCAGTTGTGGAGGTAGATGGGACTCACTTGAAGCTACTCTGTTGTCAGCACAGGGGATAAACTATTTGGAGATGCTGGGAGCATTCCACGGACTAAGAGCTTATTGTTCAAACATTACTGACACTCATGTCCGTCTCCAAATAGACAACACCACTGCGGTGGCATATTTGAATCATATGGGCGGTACCAGGTCAATTTCATGTGATGAATTGGCAAATACAATTTGGCTCTGGTGTATTCAACGGAATATTTGGATCTCAGCTACCTACTTACCAGGTAAGCTCAACACAGTGGCGGACACCAGGTCACGGAAATTTAATGACAACATCGAGTGGATGTTGAACTCCCAAATATTCACCAAAATTACAGCCAAATTTGGTAAACCGGATATTGACCTTTTTGCGTCACGGTTGAACCATCAGGTACCAACATACGCATCATGGGAACCAGATCCTGGGGCAATGGCGATGGACGCGTTCTCGCTAGATTGGGGGAAATGGTTTTTCTATGCATTTCCTCCATTTTGCCTCATCAGTCGGGTATTGCGGAAAATCCAGCTCGATGCTGCTAAGGGCATCCTTATCACACCCGACTGGCCTACGCAGTCATGGTATCCGGTGGTCCTTGGAATGATAAGTCAACCATGGGTCCTCTTAGAGGGTTGCCCACAATTGGTGACGAACCCTGTCACAGGGAAACCACACCCCTGCTATAGTCACTTGAATCTATTGGCTTACAGGATTTGAACAGACCATTACTACAGTATGGTCTATCATCAAGGACAATGGATACCATGGGAGCATCATGCAGGGAGTCCTCAAGACGGCAATACTTATCGCACATCAGGAAATGGGAAACCTATTGCGGCCGCCTGGACATTGCATATGACTACGTCTCCATCACAGACGTGCTGGAATTTCTTGCGGGGCTACACCATGATGAACATCTCAGTTACAGTGCCATCAATAGCGCCAGGAGTGCCCTATCATCCTACCTCAATATTGAGGTAGGATCTAACAAACTGGTCTCCAAGCTGATGCGGGGAATATTTAATTCCAACCCGCCAAGGCCCCGTTACAACATCACCTGGGATATTGGAAAAGTACTGACCCTACTCAGGACGTGGTCACCCATGGCTGGGCTTGAACTGGACAAACTCACCCTGAAGTTGGTGATGTTGATGGCGCTCACTTCGGCACAAAGGGTGCAGACGCTTCACAAGGCCAATATCGACAAGATGATCTCTACCCCTGAGCGGGTCACTTTCTTCATTGATGAATTGCTGAAGCAACATAGACCTGGATTCACAGGGCTGCAGCTGGAGTTTCCAGCATACCCCGCTGATGCTAGGCTGTGCATAGCCACCCATATCCGCCACTATATTAAAGTGACGAGGAAATTAAGGGGAATGGAGCAATACCTGCTCATCAGCCACAAAAAACCTCACCATAGAGTGACGGCACAGACGATCTCCAGATGGCTCAGGATCGTCTTAAAAAAGGCAGGTATTGACACTGATGTTTTTAAATCCCATTCCACCAGGGCAGCATCTACGTCGGCGGCAAAGGTCATGGAGGTGCCCATGGACCAGATACTTGCCACAGCGGGATGGGCCAGTGAAGCCACCTTTCAGCGGTTTTATAATAAACCCGTCACCATACCTGGAATGTTCGCAGGAGCCGTGCTAGATGCAGGCCGAGAACATACAGTCACCCCTCAGTGAGGGGTTTTTCTTTGTTGTTGTTATTAATAAATATTATTATTTTTCAGAATAGTAGCTTCGGAAATTGGTTACTCCTGTCCATCCTTTCAGTAGCGTGTGTGATAGCATGGACGTTGTCCAGGGCGTGAAATCACAGAAGCTTTGAAGTCTTCACGAAGTCACTCACGTGACTCCGAAATGAAATAGTAAGATTAAACGAGAACTTACCAGTTTGAAGTTTGATCTTTATTTTATGAGGAGTTGCGATGAGGGATTTCGTGCCCTCCGCTCCCAACCCTCGATCATAAAGTCAACTGGTAACTAGAGTCTCTTCAATCTTACTATAACAAGTCATTTCTTGGTCTTGGTTCTGTGATTCCACACCGCTGCTTTGAAGTATGTCGCGCATGCGTGCTGGCGGGTTCTTCACGAAATCCCTCATCGCAACTCCTCATAAAATAAAGATCAAACTTCAAACTGGTAAGTTCTCGTTTAATCTTACTATTAGTTTAGAGATACAGCATTGAAACAGGCCCTTCGGCCCACCAAGACCGCGCTGACAGAAGATCACCCATTTACACCAGTTCTATCCAACACACTAGGGGCAATTTACAGAAGCCAATTAACCCACAAACATACACATCTTTGGAATGTGGGAGGAAACTGGTGCATCCGGGGAAAACCCATGCGGTCATCGGGAGAACGTACAAATGTACAGACCACACCCCAGGCCAGGATTGAACCCGGGCCGCTGGTTCTGTGAGGCAGCAGCTCCACCGCTGCGCCACTGTGACTCCCCAGCATTTATAAAATATTATATTGGTAAAATTAATGGGATTGTAAGCTGAAAATCACCAGGGCCTGCTGACGTACACCTCCTGAACATATTGGATGCAATCGTTGCCATCTTCCTAACTTTCTTTGAACCCTTGTGCAGTGCAGTCTGCAACATAAAAAGCATGAAGTATTTTCAACATTGTTTTTCCAACACATATCCTAAACCATATATCAATTGCAAGTGATGGCACGATACACTCTTAAAAGAAACATCTATTATGAAACAGAAATTTAAACAGGATTTAGAAGCAGCTCAAAGTTCCATTCACTGCAAGGTAGTTGATGCTTCAATCCAGCTTCCATGTTATATCGAGAACAGAATGATTAAATAGTGCAATTGGTTTAATAAAACAACTGATCCAACTGTTATATAAATATAAGGGAGTCATCAAGAGGCAATTATCTCCAACTTGGTCTCCAATATTAGATATACATAGATACATAGACAATAGGTGCAGGAGTAGGCCATTCGGCCCTTCGAGCCAGCACCGCCATTCAATGTGATCATGGCTGATCATCCACAATCAATACCCCATTCCTGCCTTCTCCCCATACCCCTCGATACCACTAGCCCTAAGAGCTCTATCTAACTCTCTTTTGAATGCATCCAGTGAATCGGCCTCCACTGCCTTCGGAGGCAGATAATTACACAAAATCACAACTCTCTGTGTGAAAAGGTTTTTCTCACCTCACCTCATCTCAGACACTGATCAGACTCAGACTGATCAGACAACATGAGAAATTAAGCTGCCAGCTCTTGGTTGGTTAGAGCATTGCACAAACTGAGGTTTCATTTCACTTACAGTACATACGATTGCCATGTGGTTTTGAACTAATGATCATCCTGAACCATACACCAGTAGGACCTGATGTTAAAAATGTTTAAACATGGATCACAGTTGAGCACAGTGTATAACCAGACTAGATTAAGTCAACCAAACAGAACTGATCTCCTGTAAAGCACTAAGTGCTGGTGGGTGAATGACACGGAGAGTAACCATTTTACACAACAAGTAGATTTGACATTTACACAAAATGCTGGCGTAACTCAGCAATCCATGCAGCATCTCCGGAGGGCATGGATAGGCGATATTTCAGGTCAGGACCCTTCAGATTGATTGTAGTAGAGGGAAGAAAGCTGGGAAAGGCGTAGGGCAGGAAAATGCCTGGCAAGTGATGGGTGGATACAGGTGGGAGGGTTTTGATGGTAGATGGGTGGACGAAGGCCAGAGAAGAAAAGACAAAAGGCTGTGAGATGTGGAGAGAAGAAGAGTGAAATGTAAAGCCAGAGGGAAGGGTAAAGGATGAAGGGAATGGGGATGTGGAAGGGTGGGATAGGATAATGGGAGAAATGTGTGTGCACCAGGGGTGAGGGTGAGATAATTTAAAATTGGAGAAGTCAATGTTCATGACGTTGGTTTGTAAGCTACCCAAGCAGAATATGAGATGCTGTTCTTCCAGTTTGCGTGTGGCCTCACTCTGGCAATGGAGGAGGCCCAGTACAGAAAGGTCAGTGTTGGCATTGGAATGTTAAAATGGTTAGCAACAGGGAGATCCAGCAGTCCTGGGCGAACCTGATCTAGCAACCTGATTTAGGAGATGGATGGGCATCTTGGTGTGTGTTAGTTTAGTTCCGTTTATTATTTTCACATGTACCGAGGTAGAGTGAAACGCTTTTTTGTTACATGTTGTCCAGTCAATGAAGAGACTATATATGATTACAATCAAGCCGTCCATAGTATACAGATACAGGATAAAGGGAATAACGTTTAGTGCAAAATAGAGTCCAGTGAAGTCTGATTAAAGATAGTCTGAAGGTCTCCAATGAGGTAGATGGTAGGTCTTTGGTTGATGAAGTAAAGCTTTGATTAATGAAGAGGATACAATTATTTTGATCACTAACCTAGCCATGACTGACACAAGCATCTGTTCCTGAAAATGTCAAGGAATTGATGGACGGTGGCCAGAAATACCACTCACACTTGGAGACCCAACGAGGGGATCTCTCGACCCGTGTACACCTACAGGCCTGCCGCCAGGAAATGCTTGCAGACATTTCCTTTTCTCTCTGCCTGTTTTATGCTCTTTCAGGCTCTTTCTACCTCATACCCATTTCAGCATCTAACAGAGGGTGTGGGGAGACATGGAACATAGAACAGCACAGCAGAACAGTAGGAAAGTAGATAAAGGTATGAGAGGCACAGATAGGGTTGACAGTACAGGGGCGGCACAGTGGCACAGCGGTAGAGTTGCTGCCTTACAGTGCCAGACACCCGGGTTAAATCAGGACTACGAGTGATGCCTGTATGTAGTTTTTACATTCTCCCTGTAACCTGCGTGGGCTTTCTCCGGGTGCTCCGGTTTCCTCCAAAGACATACAGGTTCGTAGGTTAATTGGCTTTGGTAACAATTGTAGATTATCTCTAGTGTGTAGGATAGGGTTAGTGCACGGGGTGAGCGCTAGTCAGTGCGGACTCGGTGGGCTGAAGGGTCTGTTTCCAAGATGTATCTCAAAAATCTAAAGTAAAGTTTAAAACAGAAGAACAGGTCCTTTGGTCCACAATGTTTGAGCCGAACATGATACCATGACCATCACTTATCTGCCTGCACATAACCCATATCCTTCGTTTACCCGCATATTCACGCGCCTATCCAAACGTCTTTTAAATGCCACTAATGTATATGCCTACAATACCACCCCCAGAAACTTGTTCCAAGCACTCATCTTCCTCTATGCAAAATACTTCCACCGCACCTTTAAACTTTGCCCCTCTCACCTTAAACCTTTGCCCTTTAGTATTTGATATTTCCATCCTGGAAAAAAAGACTCTGACTCTCTATACTATCTATGCCTCTTATCATTTTCTGACCTGATAGAAGTATATAGAAGTATTCCCAAAGACTATAAGGCATACAGTAGCTTTAAGCTGACAGTAGGTATGTTGCAAAACTTACCTTGAGCAGCGCTGCACTTCTGCTGCTCCCCGTGTGCGCGACTTTGGCGCCTTTCAGAGGGGGGCGGGCTTAAAGTGCCGTTTTTCAACAGGCAGGACAAATCGATGAATGTCGGGCGATTTGGTTGCAGAAGAAAAATCGCTCCGGCATTTCATCAAAGAAAGTATTTTTAAATTACTCTAAATTATTTATTAACTAGAGTAATTTAAAAATCACCTTCAAAAGCCGTGAGCACAGACAACCGGAAGGATTTTGCGTAGGGGAGAAGAAAAGGTAAATAGTTTATTTTTATATTAAAAGTTGGTTTATCGGGAGGCTTTAATAATATTTTTATGTTGCGAAATGGGGTCCCAAAAAATCTATGAACAAACAGTATTTTTCCTCCCGACTTCACCGCTAACCGCAACGTTCCAATCCACCGCATTCCACTAAAACTCACTCGCTAGTTGATTTAAATGGCCATTAATTTACAGGAATCAAACACTAAATTCCTTCCATTTGGCCCAGAAATTCATGAAAATGAGATTTTAAAATTATGTTATATTGTGGATTATTGTGTGAATATTATTTGGACACTTAGGCAATTTAAAAAAAGTTTATCTTTTCTTAAGAAATGGATAGATGTTTAGATCTACTAATTGAATTTTGTAAATAGCTACAATCAGATAACTAACTAATTATATGCTTTAATTTCAGGTCATCCAAGTAAGATAGTTTCATATTTGTTTCAGAATGCTTCAATCTATAATAACTGAAAATTTCATTGAGTTCTCTTAATTTTTAAGAAAGTTATGGGCTTTTAACTTTTCCAGATCACAGCTTTTGAGTTCAGTCAATTGAAAGGCAATGGGGAGCAAGATGCTAATTTCCGAGTATGAAAATGGGCATAACTTTCTTAATACTGAAGATATGAAAGTAAATTAGGTGTCAAATTAAACTTCTTTTTATGCTTTATCTGATGGGATAAATTGCAGACTTGATTTTTTAAATCTCAAAATTTTGTAACATTGCTACTGACAGGAGCAAAGTTTAAAGGAGACCTGCGTGGCAAGTTTTTGTGACACAGAGAGTGGTGAGTGCTTGGTACCCGCTGTCAGGGGTGGTGGTGGAGGCAGATACGATAGTGGCACAAGAGACTTTTGAATGGGAAGATGGACATGCAGTGAATGGAAGGATATGATCATGTGCAGGCACATTAGAGTTGGTCTTGGCATCATGTTCGACACAGACATTGTCGACCAAAGGACTTGTTCCTGTGCTGTTCTATGTTATATGCTTCGGATTCATCCGTCCCTTCTCCTGAATTCATCTATATCATTTTTTTTTCTATTTCGCTGATGAGGGAGATGACACAGTTGGTCCCTTTATTTACCAACATCCCAGGAGCCACGCCATGATTGAGCCACACTTCCACACTTCACATTGAACATTAACTCAAGCGAATGATTTTCAAAAGAATCCACCTCATGACGCCCACTACAAGATACCGTGGTTCAACAAATTCTCGGATATAAATTACGCACGGTGTAAAATCATGCACAAAACTAGCATATAATTTACCTGGTAGGCAAACAAAAAAACTCGGTTAAGATTCATACAGCACGGAAACAGGCCCTTTGGCCCAACTCATCCATGCCAATCCCAATCTGGTCCCAATTGCCCGCTTTTGGCCACTATCCTGCTAAACCTTTCCTAACCACATACCTGCCCAAATGTCGTTAGATGTTATTGTACATGCCTCGACTACCTCCTCTGGTAACTCCTTCCATATACCCATCACCCTCTGTGTTAAGAAGATGCTCCTCAGGTCCCTGTTAAATCTCTCCATTCTCACCTTAACCCTATGCCATTGACTTTTTGATTCCACTACCCTGGATAAAGATTGTGCACTCATCCTACCTACGTCCTTCATGATCTTATATGCCTCCATAAGATTACCTCTCAGCCTCCTGTGTTTCAACGAATAAAGTCTTTGCATGCCCAAACTCCCCGTATAACTCAGGTTCTCGAGATTTGGCAACATCATTGTAAAGCCTCTTTGCACTCTTTTCAGATTAATGGCATCTTTAAGATATGTGACAAAACTGAAAACAATGCTCCAAGTGCAGCCTCACCAATAGCACATCATGTCCCAAATTTTACACTCAATTGAGACACAAGGTACTGCAGATTCTGGAATGCTGCCTTGAGCACAAGGCGCTGGAGTAACTCATTGGGTCAGACGGTATTTCAGGAAGACATGGATCGGCGGAGTTTCGGGTCGAACTCTTCTACTCTCAGTTCCCTGACTGATGAAGGCCAGTGTGCCAAAAAGCTTTCCTCCCCACCTTACCATCCTACCTGCAGTGCCACTTTCAGGGAACTACGCGCTTTAGTTTACCTTATTAGTTTAGTTTATTATTGTCGCGTGTACCGAAGTACAGTGGAAAACCTTTCCAGTCAGCGGAAAGACTATACATGATTACAATCATGCCACAAACAATGTACAGATGCAGGATAAACGGTTAGTGCAAAAATAAAGTCTAGTAAAGTCCGAATAAAGATAGTCCAATGGTTTCTAATGAGGTAGATGGTAGGTCAGAACAGCGTTTAGTCAGTGATAGTTCAGTCTAAGAAACAATGGATTTGCCAAGCAATTATATATTTTAAAATGTAAAGCTTCCTGCATTTTCCACAAGTTTATTTAGATGCTTGCATGACGGATGAAGAGCAGACACACGCTAACCTATATAAATCTCCTCCCTGTGTTATATAGCCCTCAAGGCACTTCATAGTCAACGAGACAACTTGGAAAGAATCCATGCTGTGACCATTGGCAGCGCAATTCTTTTTAAATAAATCATCTGAAGAATCTGAAACCATAAAAGGCCAGAATTGAAATCTCCCTCTCACAGGAACAGCTCGCAGCCACCGACAATTATTACTGCTTACTTTGAGATTGTTTTAAGCAGTTTTCTTTTTATAGGACACCCTCTTGGTGGAAAAATCTCTGTTATTTTAACAACAAATGCACAGTTGTTATTGTAACATAAAACACAATTGAATGCACCTAAACAAATTAATCAGGACCCATCTCATCTGTACCACACCAGAAGGGGCTGCTTGTGTTACTAAAGGCTTAGCTGGAATTGAAGGAATTGATGTTAACATAACACGAGAGAAAAGGAGGGGTTAAAATTCTTGAAGATATTTTATAATAATAACAAACACTAACCAGGGATATGATCAAGCCTTTCATAGTCAGCCTCGGGGCTATTGTGACAGGGAAGATAGCTGTAAATGCTCATGGCAGGCCTCTGAACCTCCCAGTCATGAATATGTTACTGTGTGTAAGAAGGAACTGAAAATGCTAGTTTCCACCAAAGATAGACACAAAATGCTGGAGTAACTCAGTGGGTCAGGCAACATTTCTGGAGATGGAGAGCAGTTTGATGAAGGGTCACAAGATGACAATGAGATCTTGATCAACTGGGCCGCTGGGTCAATGAATGACAAATGGAGTTTAATTCTGATAAATTAAACTCATAGCAAGGCATGGCAACGGTGGCACAGTGGCATAGCTTTAGATAACTGGGTTCAAACCTGGCTTCAATACAGGAGGGTGCTGTTTGTACGGAGGTTTGTACGATGGGCTTTCTCCAGGTGCTCTGGTTTCTTCCCACATTCCAAAGACGTGCAGGTTTGTGGGTTAATTGGCCTCTCTAAATTGCCCCTGGCATGTATGATGCAAAAGTGGGATTACATATAAATAGTGTGAGTGGATGATCAATGGTCGGCATGGACTAATTTAACCAAAGGCCTGTTTCTATACTCTGTTTCCAAATGTAAAGTGTTGCATTTTTGAAGACAAACTGGGGTGGGACTTACAGAGTGACCTGGCGATGCAGGTACATAGTTTCTTGAAGGTAGCAACACTGGCTGGAGAAGAAGGCATTTGGTGTACTTTCCTCCATCGGTCAGGGTATTGTGCACAGGAATTGGGCCACAGGAACTGCAGAGTTGCAGGAGTTATGACATTGTGTTACAGCTGTACAAGAAGATGGTAAGCCCACATTTGGTCTATAGTGTGCAGTTCTGTTTGCCTGGCTGTAGGAAGGATGTCAATTAACTGGGTGCAATTTTAGGGGGGTTTGAGTTAGGAGAGGCTTGATAGGCTAGGATTTTCCTCTGTGCCAAGGAGGCTGAAGGGTAACCATACTGAGGTTTATAAAATCATAAGGGGCAGAGAAAATGTGAATAGTCACAATCTTCCTCAGGATACAGGAATCTGAAAATAGATGGCATTGATTTAAGGTAAGAGGGAAAAGATTTAAAAGGGACCCGAGAGACAACAGAGGGTGGTGGGTAGATGGAACAAGATGCCAGCGAAAGTGGAAAAGGTAGGTACAATTGCGACAGTTAAAAGACACTTGGAAAGGTTTGGAAGAACATGGGCCTAATGCAGTCAAGAGGACCTGCTCATTTAGGCAACTTGGTAAAAAGGATGAGTTGGTATGAGCAATCAGGTTCCTGATTCATCAGCCAACCAGTCACAGTGTCAATTGGGCAAGTGTGTTTATCAGGCAACTGGTCATGGCCTTTGTCTGGCAGGGTGTATGTATATCTGATAGCCAAACACAGTGTAAATCGTGCAGGATATTACTAGAATTGGTGACATTCAATATACATTGAGCATTTTTCCCATAATTATCCTGCAGAAATCAACGTGTTTATCCTTCTGAAATGCATTGTAATTATGCACGTGGTTTAGTGAATGGAGCTTGTAAACTACTGTGTAACAGAAGTTACTGCAATAACATGATTCCTGTTTAAAAAAAAACGATTTTAATTTATCACTTAAATTAGAAAAATATATATTTTTTTGCAGCCTACTATTGCAATAAAAAAATGATCCAAAGACATTACCATACTCACAGCTGCAAACATGCTCCCTGAGTTCAATAAAATGACACAAGTGTTCGTGTACAGTTTCTTGCAGATCCAGGGACAGTTTCAACAACGAGAGAGCGGTCCCGAGTTGAGTTTAATTTAGTTTATTGTCACGTGTACCGAGGTATGGTGAAATGCTTCTGTTGCGCATTAATCAGTCAGTAGAAAGACAATACATGACTACAGTGTGCAGATACATGATAAAGGGAGAGGAGATTAAGAAGAGATTAAGTAAGAAATCCTGCTGAGGGATTAGAGATTTAAAAGAGTGGAGCTACCTCATTGTACACTACCATCTACCTCATCGGAGACCCTCGGACTACCTTTAATTGGACTTGCACTGGACTTCTTACACAATTCCCTTTACCCTGTATCAACTAAACTAAACTAAAGTGATGGTTGCACACAACTTTATATTCATTACTGAAATTGTAAATTAATAGGCCACTGTGCATCAGCATATCATCAAACATGTAGAGCAGTGGGAACCAGCGTTATACATGTACCAATGAATACACTAAAGTGGCAGACCCACGAGCAAGATCACTTTGATAAAAGACAAGGTGCTATGGAGACCTTCAATCAAGGGGATTGCCATTCTGAAGTGAGGAATTCATAATGTATTTGTTTCAAACCTTTGATCAGACCCCATACAAAGACTTGCTTTCAGTTTGGGCACTGAAGCTGAGAAAGATTGATTAGGCTTTTTAGAAACATTCTACATATGCAGAAAAGTGACACGAAGGTTTTACCATTACATTCTGAGAACAGATTGCACACACTTGCTTTATATTTTTTGACATTGAACATTGATCCTCTTGAATTATTTTGAAACAACTCAGAGATTCTATAGAACATTTATCACAACATTATTTCCTCTTGTCAAAAGTACAGGATATTGGAGCTAAAATAGAAAATGCTTAAAATACTTTTGGTGATTCACCTGTGACATTAACTGTGTTTATCTGTTGATAAATGCTGCCCAACCTGCTCAATTACTTCAGCATTATTTGCTTCATTTCAGATTTTCAGCTTTTGCAGTGTTTAACATCTGGACATCTTACACAGTTAGCTTAAAGAGCTGAAAAAGCAGTTGTTAAACCTGCTACATTGGAGAGGGTAGACTGTAGAAACATGGAACATCAGATGTTAGTTGATACACCAAATGACACAAAGTGCTGGAGTAACTCAGCAGGTCAGGCAGCATCTCTGGATAGGTGATATTTCGGGTTGAGCGCCTTCTTCAGACTGATTGTGTTTGTGTGTGTGTGTGGGGGGGGGGGGGGGGGGGGGGGGGGGGTAGAAGAAAGCTGGAAGAGAAGATTAGGGATGACTTACCTACAATTGTGAGGTTAACTTGAACTTGTTTGCTTCCTATCTTATTTTCTACCAGTAAATTGTAACAGCCAGAGTCCTCATGCTTGGTTGATGAGATGATTAGCTTACTGCTGCTCTCTGTATTGTCTATTTTAATGTGATCACTCTCTTTAATCTGAAATGGAAACAAAACAAAGGATGAAGTTAGAATACCTTTAAGTGTGCACAGTTTTAGCAAAATGAACAGAATTCACCTCAGACGAATACCACAGATAACTCCACATTGTTTCATAGTCATAAGGTGTAGAAACAAACCCTTCGGCCCACTGAGTCCATGTCAATCAACACACACCCATTTACATTATTCGTACACCATTCCCATTTTATTTCTCCTCACATTCCTATCGAGTTCGCTGAAAAATTCCACCATTAACTTAAATGCTAGGGTAAATCTACCGCAGTCAATTAACCTACCAACACACACATCTTTGCAACGTGGGAGGGAATCACAGCAAAGATTCACAGTCATACAGCGGGGAAACGTGCCCAACTTGCCCCTACTGACCAACATGCCCCATCTATACTAGCTCCATTTGCCTGCGTTTGGCCCATATTCCTCTAAACCGATTCTACCCATGTACCTGTCTAAGTGTTTCTTAAACATTGCAGTAGTACCTGCCTCAACTCCCTCCTCAAGCAGCTAATTCCATACACCCATCACCCTTTATGTAGAAAAGTTACCCCTCACAGGGTACTGATTGGGGATGGTCAGCCATGATCATATTGAATGGCGGTGCGTGCTCGAAGGGCCGAATCCTGCACCTATTGTCTATTGTCTCAGGTTCCTATTAATGCAGAGGAAAATCATGTGATTACGTGCAAACTCCATATAGACAGCATAGAACATAGACCAGTACAGCACAAGAATAGGCCCTTGGACCCATGATATAAGTGTCAAACATAATGTCAAGACCAACTCTTATCTGTCTGCATATAATCCACGTCCCTGCATTCCCTGCATATCCATGTGCCTTCTTTACAATTCTATCTACTTGCGTTTTCACATTCAGGGAGCTTGAACATGAAGCATAGAGTGAGCAGATGTGTCACCATGCAAGGCCAGAATGGTTTATTTGAGAAGGAGGTCAGATCGGTGAGGCTTTTGAGAAACACTGTTCTCAAAAGTGAACATGCCTAAAAGTGAAAATTTAGCACAATAAAAAACACAAATCAACAGAGACAAAGTGCTGCGGTAACTCAGCAGGTCATTTTGTTAGAGCATGGATAGGTGACATTTCGTGTCAGGGCCCTTGAAGATCCAAAATGGCATCTATTCCTGTTCTCCAGGGATGCGGCCTGACCTGCTGAGCTACTCCAGCACTTTGTATCCTCTTTTGTAACCAGTAACTGCAGTTCCTTGTTTCTACAAATCAAAGTAGTGTTGGTGCAACAAGTGAAATGGTATCTTTCTACTTTTTGCTTAAATTGTGGATACAAAACATATTTTGCTCCTGGTCTCAGCAGATCTGCATGAAATGAGCTTCCCCACCTATAGTCCTGCGTAAATATTCCATCGTGGCAGCAAAAACTCTCAATTTTACTCGACAAACCGTACAAACAAAGACATTTTCACAGTCTGTCATCTACACCACAAAGCAAAGTTTAAACAGAACTTTGCTTTAAGTGATAACGTAAACTTTAATCCCACTTTCACTAAATTATTGTGGGAGATTACATTGTGCAATCTCGCAGATTTACACCTTAAATTGTAATCTGGGGATTTAGAAGCAAATGCTTTCTTTTCCCCAAAATAAACTTAATTCAGTATAAAAATATAAAAACTGTGCAAAATCTCTTCTGATATTCTCAGCGGTTATACATACTGTACATTCATTAGCGTTGTATTTAGTAGTGTTCACAAAGCTACCATTATAATCAGATGCCTTTGCATCACATGGTCCCCTGGGGTAATATCCCTCCCCTTGTTTGAGGGGTGTCTCCAACACACCCTTTACCCCCCCCCCCCCCCCCCCCCAAGAACAGTATCCAGAACAATAGAAGACTCAGACAATCTTGATGACTAACTCTGGTTCTTATATTCTTGGTCCCTCTGTCCGCATCTCATGTGAAGAATTGGAATGACCTGCTAGAGGTATATAAAGCTATGAAAGTGTAGATATGGCAGATAGCAAGAAAACTTATTTTGAATGTATGTTCTTTTATTCTGAGGCTGTGCCCTATACTCCTAGACTCTTGCACTACTGTAAACATCCTCTCCACATCCACTCAATCTGGACCCCATCCGGTAGGTTGCAATGAGATCCATCCCTCAACCTTCTAAATGAGGACAGGCCCAGAACTGTCAAATGCTCATTGTACGTTAATCCAAACATCTCTGGGATAATTCTAGTAAACCCCTTCTAGGCTCTCTCCAATGACAGCATGCTGTATGCCTCATCAGATATGGGGCCCAAAACTGCTCACAATATTCCAAATGCCGGCACCGGCACTGGATAAAGCCTAGGCATTACTTCCTTGGAGCATCTTTAGTTAGAGGGTGGTGAATCTGTGGAATTCATTGCCACAGACGGCTGTGGCGGCCAAGTCATTGGGTATTTTTAAGGCGGAGATTGACAGATCTTGATTAGTAAGGGTGTCAAGGGTTATGGGGAGAAGGCAGGAGAATGGAGTTGAGAGGGAAAGATAGATCAGCCATGTGTGTAGGAAGGAACCGCAGATGCTGGTTTACACTGAAGATAGACGCAAGATCTGATAGACAGTCTGAAGAAAGGTACCAACCCGAAACATCGCCTATTCCTTTTCTCCAGAATGCTGCTTGACCCGCTGAGTTACTCCAGCATTTTGTGTCTTTCTTCGGGAGATCAGCCATGATTAAATGGCGGAATAGACTCGATGGGCCGAATTGCCCACTTCTTCTCCTATGACTTATGAAGGAGTGAAGAGAAGGAGGATTACCTGTTTCCTAAACTTTAGCCACGTGTAGCTGAGTGGCGGTGTCCCGGCAAGCTTCAAAAACAGTTCTGCAGACTCGCCGGCACGGACTTTCATGCTTCCAGGGCACTGTAGTATCTGTGGCGCGATAGCTGTTGAAAACAAACATCACATTGCAAGATGAGGACATTTTAGTTGACTACTTCATGTCCTTTAGTTAGAAAATATTCACAGTTAGTGTAAATGGGAAAAGGTTACAATTCCAGACACAAAATGCAGGAGTAAGTCACTGGATCAGGCAGCATCTCTGGAGAAAATGGACAGACCATGTTTCGGGCCGGGACCCTTCTTGCCATTGATCGGGCTGAACTGGGTCCCGACCCAAACATCGTCTAGTCCAGGGGTCGGAAATCTACGGCCCACGGGCCGAATCCGGCCAGTAACCCGGAATCATCCGGCCTGCAGGCATTTTCTTTTCCTCAATCATCCGCTCCACAGACTTCCATCATCTCCGGTACCTGGAATGTTTAAGAAAGAACTGTAGATGCTGGAAAAATCGATGGTAAAAATAAAATGCTGGAGAGTGAGTTTCTCCAATATTTTTTTCTACCTCTGGTACCTAGAAGGTGATTTGGCTGTACCGCGTCCTGCGCAAAGCCGCCGACACGGCCGCGCACCTTCTGCGTCTGGGCTTCACTGTCGGGATCGGGGTTGTCAGTAGGCCGGGGACGAGTGAACATGATATTTGAGCTCAGTGCTCCGGGTGGCGTCCTCGAAGGGGCGGGGTCTATGTGAACATGTCATTTGATACCTGCCATCCAGGGCGGGATCCATGTGTACACGTGATAGATTGTGGCCCGCCATCGGCTCACAGACAGGAGTCCTGGCCTCTTGTCAGAAAAGGTTGCCGACCCCTGCTCGAGTCCATTCCTTCCACAGACGGTGCTTGACCCACTGAGTTCCACCAGCACTTTGGGTTTTACTCAAGATTCCAGCAACTGCAGTTTCTTACTGTATCTGCAGCTCTAGAGCTCTGGTTTCCTTGAGCCTCAACATGTCCTTAGTCTTTCTGCTATTGATTAACATTCCAGGCCTTTCTATTCTTAGTTAACATTTCATGTTATCTTTATTTTATTACAATTTTAAGCTCAGATAAAAATACCCTGCCTTGCCAAGGCCACAAAAAATTTATGGAAGAATGTTAAAAGATTCAGTAAACTGTTCCTTTCACTCTATTGTTCATTAAGTTCAATAACTATATTTAAAAAATGGTTGACTGAACCACATACCTGCGTTAAAGGCTAATTATCTTTCAGCCACAAGAGATTTACTTTTGAATGTCCTGGCTTCATTCCCGTAAGTTCAAAAACTAATGCTAGATTTAGTGAGTAAATACTCTTCTGGGTTACAGCTGAGCATGAACATATTTTATTAATCTGATAACTAAGTAGGAAATAGTTTGTAAAATGTATGTTTCTTGTTCAATCAATTGTAAATTACTATCCACCTGGGATAAGTTCGGGTCAATTTTCCACAACTGCAAACACATGGAAACTAGTAATCTTGTTCTTCATTAGGAACCCGTGTTGTTAAATTTCCTTTAGTAATACAATTGAACAGCCCAGACAAAGGGAGAGAATTGGTGGCAATAAATCCGTGATGATCAGGACTTTTTTTGGAGGCAAAAAAGTTGCCAGAATACACAATTAAAACCTTTTTTAACTGTTTAGAAGTGTTGGTGTGTCTTACTGGTGCATACCATCACAGAAGTAATAAGGGCAGCACAGTGGCACAATTGGTAGAGCTGCTGCCTCACAGTGCCAGAGACCCGGGTTCGATTCTGACTACAGGTGCTGTCTGTACAGAGTTCATACGTTCTCCCTGTTCTCCCGGTTTTCTCTGGCTGCTCCAGTTTCCTCTCATACTCCAAAGACGTGCAGGTTTGTATATTAATTGGCTCTGGTAAAATTGTAAATTGTCCCTAGTGCATAGGATTCGGGGACAGTTTCTTCCCAGCTGTTATCAGGCAACTGAACCATCCAACCACAACCAGAGAGCAGTGCTGAACTACTATCTACCTCTTTAATGACCCTTGAACTATCCTTGATCAGAGTTTGTTGCCTTGCACTAAACGTTATCATGTATTCATACACTGTAAATGGATTGCTTGTGTGTATTGTCTTTCTGCTGACTGGTTAACACACAATAAAAGCTTTTCACTGCACTGTGGTATACATGACAATAAACAAAACTGAGCTGAGGATAGTGCTACGGGGTGACCACTGGACACCACGCACTCAGTTGTCCGAAGGGCCTGTTTCCACCCTGTATCTCTAAAGTCTAAAGTAAAGTCTAAAGTCTAATAAGGGTTGCAACGTCTCAGCTCAGAATGATAATGAACAGAATCCAAAATGACAGTTTGGCATAAAATAAAAGAAGACTAAAATAAACTTGCATTCTTGAAATCAAACATCTTACCTGGTTTGGGAGGAGTTTTGGGAGTCCGTTTCTTTTTGATGGTGGCTTCAACTAAAATTTAAAAATATAAATAAATTACGGTTTTCAGCATGAAAATAAATCAACAATGAATTTCCCGTGATACAGCATCATTGGAGTTTAATGCTGCATCTTACAAAGCATTTAGGGGAACAGTTGAATGAAAAGTGAATGTTGTTGCCAACACTCATTCACACGCTACAACTGTGCAGCAGGTCGATAGCACATAACAAATATGCTTTCACTGTACCTCAGTACAACAGGACAATAATATACTAGACTAAACTAAGTACAGCTATGAGTAATTAAAGAGAGTGTTTGTATTCTACTGATTGCAGTTCAAAGACTCAGTGTTCAGACATACTTGCCATTTAACAAGCCAATGTTAAATGTCATGGAATATTACATTTGAACGTTGCTTTAGGTTTCCAAGTTACCATCTTGTTTGTGTGTGAAAACTAATTCCACCCACACTCATTTATGTTTTCCGCCAGGAGGAGAATAACAATCATTTCTATTTCTTAGATTCATAGAGTCACAGCACAAAAATGGGCCCATGCCGGTCAAGATACCCACGTCTATGTGCAGGCAGTGGCGAGTGGAGTGCCGCAAGGCTCAGTGTTGGGGCCGCAGCTGTCTACCATATATATTAATGATTTGGAAGAGGGAATTAGGAGCAACACTAGCAAGTTTGCGGATGACACAAAGCTGGGTGGCAGTGTGAATTGTGAAGAGGATGTTAGGAGGTTGCAGGGTGACCTGGACAGGTTGAGTGAGTGGGCGGTTGCGTGGCAGATGCAGTATAATATAGATACATGTGAGGTTATCCACTTTGGTGGCAAAAACAAGGGGGCAGATTATTATCTCAATGGGGTTAAGTTAGGTAATGGGGAGGTACAGCAGGCAGTGAAGGTTGGCGTGCAGGTACAGCAGGCAGTGAAGAAAGCTAATGGAATGTTGGCCTTCATAACAAGAGGATTTCAGTACAGGAGTAGAGAGGTTCTTCTGCAGTTGTATGGGGCTCTGGTAAGACCACATCTGGAGTATTGTGCACAGTTTTGGTCTCCTAATTTGAGGAAGGACATCCTTGAGATTGAGGCAGTGCAGCGTAGGTTCACGAGATTGATCCCTGGGATGGCGGGACTGTCATACGAGGAAAGATTGAAAGGACTAGGCTTGTATTCACTGGAGTTTAGAAGGATGAGGGGGGATCTTATAGAAACATATAAAATGCTAAAAGGACTGGACAAGCTAGGTGCAGGAAAAATGTTCCCAATGTTGGGCGAGTCCAGAACCAGCGGCCACAGTCTTAGAAAAAAGGGGAGGCCATTTAAGACTGAGGTGAGAAAAACCGTTTTCACCCAGAGAGTTGTGAATTTGTGGAATTCACTGCCACAGAGGGCAGTGGAGGCCAAATCACTGGATGGATTTAAGGGAGTTAGATAGAGCTCTAGCGGCTAGTGGAATCAAGGGATATGGGGAGGAGGCAGGCACGAGTTATTGATTGGGGTTGATCAGCCATGATCACAATGAATGGCGGTGCTGGCTCGAAGGGTCGAATGGCCTCCTCCTGCACCTATTTTCTATGTTTCTAAGTTTCTATGCCTGTATTTGGCCCATATCCCTCTCAACATTTCCTGCCAGTCTGCGTATTGAAATGTCTTTTAAATTAAGAACTAGAGGACAAAGTTTTAAGATGAGAGGGGAAAGATTCAATAGGAATCTGAGGGACAATTCTTTTTACACAGAATTGTACTTCAGGTTTATTATTATTGTCACATGTACCAAGGTACAGTGAAACGTGAAGGACACATAACGGTGGAATTCCCTACCTCCGCGACGGGACTCTACATATGGAGCAGATTAAAAGGAAGACTCATTACATACAGCACAGCAGCATCTAAGGAAAACAGTTTGGCATCCTGAGTGGATAGAAGGAATTGCAGGTGCATTAGTTTAGTTTACAGTTACAAGACAAGACAAGACAAAAGACAAGAGACATTTATTTGTCACATGTACCAATTGGTACAGTCAAATTTGTGGTCGCCATACAGCCATACGAATAAAAAAGAGCACAGAACACGATAGTCTTTAACATAGGCATCCCACCACAGCCGGATCAAAGTTTCCCACTGTGAGGGAAGGCATCAAAGTTCAGTCATCCTCCTCTGTTGTCCTCTGTTGTTCACCCGTGGTCGAGGGGGCTCCCGAACCCCTCGCTGTCGCCGCTACGGGCGGCTCGATGTTCAGGCCCTCTCGCTGGGACGCTGGAATGGGAGAACAACCTCAGCGGGTTAGACATCTGAATCGGCCACTTCCTACCGGAGTCCGCGGTTCCCGAAGTCCACAGGCCGCGCTGGGCGGAGATTCACGATGGCAGCCCTCGGCCAAAGGACCCAGGACTCCGCGATGTTGAAGTCAGCGCCGCCCGCGCTGGGAGCTCTACAAACCACAGCTCCACGATGTTGAAGCAGCAGGCCCAACACTCCGGAGCTTCAAACGGCGATCCAGGTAAGGCATAGTCCGCTCCTCGGTGAATCCAATGCTGCGCCGCTGCTGAAGCTTTGGCCGGTCCCCGGCAGGATAGGCCGATCCAATCCAGTTGGTAGGCCGCGAGGAGGGGGGGCGAGGACGCGACTCGGAGAATAATCGCATCCTCGCCAAGAAGTGACTGGGAAATGGTTTCCCCCTTACCCTACCCCCATCCCCGACATAGAAAAACTAAACAAACCTCCAAAACATAATTTAAAAACAGATTAAAATTTTTAAAAGATAGAAAAATAGACAGACTGTAAGCAGAGGCTGCCATCAATGCGGTGCCCCTTGTGGGTCGTTACAGCGTGGAAACAGGCTTTTCGGCCACCCGGGTTCACGGAGACTAACGATCACTCATACATTAGTTCTATCTTGCCCACTAGGCACAATTTACAAAGCCAATTAACCTACAAACCTGAGTGTCTTTGGTATGTGGGAGAAAACGGGAGTACCCAAAGCAAACCCACGTGGTCACAGGGAGAACCTGTCAAACTCTGTACAGACAGCACCCGTGGCCAGGATCGAACCCAGTTCTCTGGCGCTGTGAGGCAGCAACTCTACCATTACACCATTGTGCCGCCCCTAGTTTACAAAAAAAGACACAAAGTGTTGGAGTAACTCAGCTGGTTAGGCAGCATCTTGGGAGAACTTGGATAGGTGAGGAGAATTTTTGCAAAGTAGCCATAATTTTATTCAAATTTTTGATATCTTATTCAAAGTAGGTCTAAAAAAGGGTCCCAATCCAAAACATCACCTTATCCATGTTCTCCAGAAATGCTGCCTGACTTACTGAGTTACTGCATCACTTTGTGTCTTTCTTTGGCATCCTGAGTGGGTTTCGCTAACATTGCCTTTATGTAGAGAGCAGAAGAAAGTTAAGGTGGGCTGTTGGCCTTACGAGGACAACAGCAAACTCTATGATCAATGGCGGTTGGCTTGATTGTCATCTTAATTGTCGCAATCCTGACAAGACTAACTCAGAGATCAGCAAATGGTCGAAATGGCAGCACAGCAGGAGGGCATTTGGCCCTGTGGTCCATACTAGTGCTTAGCAGAGTGATTCTATTGTTGAGAAGAAAGGGGAACCTGGCGTGGGGGGGGGGGGGGAGGGGGCGCCAGGCGCCAAGAACAAAGGAGGACCCAGCAGGGGGAGATGAAGAAGGGACCAACATTACTTAAAGTGTACTTTTTGTAACTTAGTCAGAGCCTTTGTGGCAACTCTGTTGTGTCGTTTGTATGTGAACAAAGAATTTCACTGCACCTAGGAACACGTGACATTGAAGTACCATCATCATCATCGTCTCATTCTTCTACTGAGCTGACAGAAGCTAGGTTTCGCTTTTTCCTAACATCGGAGAATCTGACAGCATTGAAATCTGACAGCATTTGTCTGTGTTGCCTCTTTGAAAGGCGACTCCTGCACAGTTACACATTATGTCACGCAGTGCCTTCGTCATCCTTAAGCCCCACCGAACGTCCTTTCAATATTCAGTCTCCTCTTCCCACAGGGGGGCTCCTAACCCAACTACTCCCAGTGTTAAGAATTAAATGCTCCTCTTCTCCAGTGGAGTTCTTGCCAATGATTTAAAATCTGTAATGTCTATTACTGACCCATTTTTATCCACTCATCATCTTGTAAACTCTGCTAAGACACCTATTAATCTTTCAACAAGGCGAGCAGTAACATCTCATATTTTGGCACGCAGGTCAGATACAGAATGTAAGCATTCATTTTTCATGTTTAGTCATAAAAATGCAAGGTGTTTGCAGCTTACTAAAATGAGTTAAGACATTATTAGTTTAGTTCAGTTTAATTTGGAGATACAGCGCGGAAACAGGCCCTTTGGCGTCCAGTGATCACCCCGTACACTAATAATATCGGACACACTAGAGACAATTTACAAACTTTATTGGAGCCAATTAACCTACAAAACTGTATTTGGAGTGTGGGAAAAAATCGGAGTACCCGGGGAAAACCTGTAGTCCGGAGAACATAAAACTCCGTCCGGACAGCACCCATAGTCAGGATTGAACCCGGGTTTTTGGTGCTGTAAGGCAGCAACTCTACCGCTGCATCACTGTGCCGCCCCCTAAATCTTCCAACTACCATATTCACTTACATGTAAAAGATCTGCACGTTTTGGCTTTTGACTGCCCTTATCTAAACAAAGTATTGTTATTCTAGGATCGAACCCGGGTCTCTGGTGCTGTAAGACAGCAATTCTTTCACCGCACCACTAGGCTGTCCTTTTTCTTTAAATGTATTTTCACCAACCTCCTCTAGCACCCCTCCAAGGCACCAATGTGACTGACTTTACACTTTTAATTGGGTATCGTGTTCAGCACGGACATTTTGAGCCAAATGACCTGGTCCTGTGCTGTTCTATTTCAAGTGTTTGCACTCAGGTTTCTGAGTGTTGAGAAGTGCGATCCAACAGTGCCGTATTTTATTTAGAGGGTAGTGAATCTGTGGAATTCATTGCCACGGACATCAGTGGTGGCCAGGTCATTAGGTATTTTTTTAAAGTGAAGATTGACAGGTTCTTGATCAGCAAGAGTGTCAAAGGTTATGGGGAGAAGGCAGGAGAATGGGTTTGAGAGGGAAAAAATAGATCAGCCATGATTGAATGGCGGAGTAGATGCAATGAGTTGAATGACCTAATTCTGCTCTTATGCCTTACGTATAATCTCTTATGATCTCATCCACAATAACTATTTAAGGACTATTTACCAATTTGTTGTTACTGTGTCTGACACAATGTCAGGCTATTAAACTGTAACAAAGACCTGTCATCTGAAAATTCAATGATTCATAGAGGAATCTGATAGCTTTAACAAAACCATAAACTAAAATTGTTTTTTTAAGTTTTGAATCATTCTAGAATTTAATATCTCACAAGAGTATAATATCTATCTTGCTCATGTTCTGATTGTTCCACTACCGCTCATTTCCTACAAACAGACACCAAACTAATCAAGTCTCCATTAAGATCAATGCAATCAATTAGATTATTTGTTAATGTCTAAATTAACTTGGACACTCCTTTTTCCAAGTTGGGCCAAGGGTTTGGTACAATGCATTTTGCAAACCTCAATGATGTCATTGAAGCTGGTTACAAGCACAATTATAGATATTTGTTTTGTTAAACCTGCAAACCAGTTCTATTTGGGATGCAAATTGATGGAGTAACTCTGCGGGTGAGGCAGCGTCTCTGGAGAACACGGGTAGGTAACGTTTCGGGTCGTGACTGCTCTTCAGTATATTCAAACTACTTGGCAATAGTCTTGAGTACATGAGTGAAAAATAATCTTATTTTCTTTCCTCACAGGCATGGTTTCAAGATGAAGACTATTGCCGTTTTCCAATTCTCGACAAAATATTTAATGTTGACATGAACACTCCCTGAAGAAAGGTCCTGACCCTCGGTGCTGGCTCGAAGGGCCGAATGGCCTACTCCTGCACCTATTGTCTATTATCTATTGATATGTCGCCTATCCATGTCCTCCAGAGATGCTGTCTGTCCAGCACTTTGTGTACTGTGCAAGATTCCAGCATCTGCAGTTCCTTGTGTCGGCATGGAACACTGCTCATAACTGCGTACAATCTTATTATTCAACTTGAAGAAATGCGACATCTAATCACTCCCGCAAGTTAGGCCATCTCTCTGAACAACACATTTCACCAGTTTCTCCAAGCTGCACACAACTGGGTCAGATAGACACAAAGCGCTGGAGCAATGCAGCGGTTCAGGCAGCATCTCTGGAGAAAAATGATGGATTACGTTTCGGGTCGGAACCCTTCTTCAGACTGAAGGTGGGGGTTTCGGATTAAGAGCTGGAGGTGAGAGAAGACTGGCCAAGGACAGCCACGAATAACCTCAGGCAGGGCGGTGCCTGGTAATTCAATTGTTGGCTCGGGAAGGTGTGATCTCAAAAGAAACATTGTGGAGAACTGTGGAACTGGTACACCTTCCCTAGCCAACAATGGACCCATTAGTCATCGTCCTGCCTGAGTGACTTGTGGCTGGCCCCAATTAGTCCTGCCATTTTCTCACCTCCAGCTCTTCACCCCCACCCACCCCTCCACCAACCCTCTACTTTCAGTTTGAAGAAGGGTCCCAACCTGAAACATCACCCGTCGTTTTTCTCCAGTGATGTTGCCTGACCCGCTGAGTTACTCAAGCACTTGGCGTCTATCTTTGGTATAAACCAGCATTTGCAGTTCTTTGTTTTTACACTGGGTCAGATACTTTGGTGCTCTCTCCAGAACACAGGGATGCCATCAACAGTTTGTTACGAATCCAGATAAGTGTTACATCACTAAATTATTTCCATGTGCCAGGATAATTGATCAATGGAATACTTTTGCTGTAAAAGGCCAACGTGTCTGCTCTTGTAGCCTCAGTGTTAAGATATAATATGTCATTTTGTTGTACATCAAGAATTGGAAAGTAAAGCAAACCAAGTTGAGCCTTACACAAATGAACCAAAATCTTATTTGCATTTGTCTCCAACTGAAGAAAGAAGTTTTGAAGAAGAATGCATAATTCATTTCTTTTAGAGTTTACAGAAACAGCATAGAAACAGGGCCTTTGGCCCACCGAGTCCATGCCGACCAATGATCACTCGTTCACACTAGTTCTATGGTATCCCATTGTCTCATCCACTCCCTACACATTAGAGGTCAATTAACGCAGGTCTTTGGGATGTGGGTGGAAACCGGAGCACCCTGGGGAAACCCATGTGGTCACAGGGAGATGGTGCACATTCCACTCAGCCAACACCCGAGGTCAGGACTGAACTTGGGTCATTAGTCTGTGAACCAGCAGCTCAACCAGTTACACACTGTGCCGCCCATCTGCATTCATAAGCATTAAAATCCCATTATTCCAAATTTGTAGTGATGAGATGTAATTTGCAGTACAGTGGGTGGTTTGTGAGGCAACAGTTCTACCAGCTGCACCACTGTGCAGGCATTTTAGATCGGGAGAATCTTGTGAATTAGGCAGCAACTCGAATATTATTACAAAGGGAGAATGAGGAAAAACAACTGACAGAAGGGGAAACATAAGCCTTGTTGCTGATGTTAAAACTAAAGATAAACCGATTATAGTTTGCTTCTTGCACTATTTTACCCAATTCAGGGCAGCACAGTGGTGCAACGGTAGAGCTGCTGCTATACAGTGCCAGAGGCCCTGGTTCGATCCTGACTACAGGTGCTGTGTTTACAGAGATTTTATGTTCTCCCTGTAACCGTGTGGGTTTTCTCCGGGCGCTCCGGTTTCTCCCCACACTCCAAAGGCATACAGGTTTGTTGGTTAATTGGCTTCGGTAAAATTGTAAATCATCCCTAGTGTATAGGATAGTGCTGGTGTACGGGGTGATCATTGGTTGGCGAGGAGTCGGTGGGCCGAAGGGCCTGTTTTCACACTGTATCTCTAAAGTCTAAAATCCAATTAAAATCTTTAACTGAAAGTCCATCTTTCATTTCAAGTGTCCATGTCATAAACATTTAGGCCCTGCAAACACATTCAGGCTACTTTGCTGAACTAGCTCTGCTTTTTTTCTCACATTTTGTGGGGGCATGTAAAGACTAAAAATATTTCTCCAGGGATGCCCATTTTTGGTAGTATTGAAACTAGCAATAAAATTCTGCCAAGGAAATGCTTCAATCCACAATTCGTTCCACTCTCATCTTACCGTCCAAAAATGTTTCAGGGAATTCTTAGCAATTATTTTATAGCCATTCACACCATGGCACTTCAAAGTAAACCAGGGTTTCTCACTTCTTTTTTGAAGCACAGACATATTATGCATATCATTTGTGTTTTTTAAAATAAAATAACAGTATTTAAACTATGGGACAGGAGTCTTTCAATGTTTTGGAGAAAGTATGTAGATCAAAAAGAAAGAAAATCTAATTCAATGTGGCACTGGTATACCATACTACAACACTCCTGAGGGCTGGGAATACGTGTGGGTCAAGTCCATTTCTTAGCACCGTATAACTAGTGCCCACCCAAATCAGGAGGCCCAAGCAAACTGGTTCCATTGGGCCTCGGCACCCCCATGTGTAACTGGCTACTGGACTTCCTCACTGACAGACCTCAGTCTGTGAGGGTTGGAAATAACACCTCCAATACCATCTCTCTAAGCACCGGCTCCCCTCAGGGCTGTGTCCTGAGTCCACTGCTGTTCACCCTGACGACTCACGACTGTTGTGCCAGGTTTAGTGCAAACCACATCATGAAGTACGCAGATGACACAACAGTGGTGGGCCTCATCAGGGACGACAATGAGCTGGCTTACAGGGAGGAGGTGAAACAACTGGTGGACTGGTGCAATACGAACAACCTGATCCTGAATGTCAAGAAAACAAAGGAGATTATCGTCGACTTCAGGAAAACCCGGCACAGTCCCACACCACTTCACATCAATGACAGCGATGTGGAGGTGGTCAGTAGCACAAAGTTCCTGGGGGTGCAGATCACTAACAGTCTGACCTGGTCGACTAACATCTTATCAACTGTTAAGAGAGCGCAGCAGCGGTTGCACTTTCTGCGCCGGATGAGAAGAGCTCATCTCCCCCATCCCATCCTCACTACTTTCTACAGGGGCACCATAGAGAGTATTTTGACCAGCTGTATCTCTGTCTGGTTTGGGGACTGTAGAGCCTCCGACTGGAAGTCTGTGCAGAGAGTGGTGAGGACAGCGGAAAAAATCATCGGGACCTATCTCTCCTCAATCGGGGATATTGCGACCAAACGCTGCGTGTCTAAGGCCAGCAGTATTATAAAAGACCCCACACATCTCCATCACGGACTGTTCACTCTGCTGCCCTCGGGAAAAAGATACCGCAGCATAAGGAGCAGAACATCAAGGTTCCGCAACAGCTTCTTCCCACGAGCCATCAGACTCCTGAATGCCATGTAAATGGGCTGCCACTATTGTCTATTTACCCTTTTCATACATACCTATCCTTCGGTTAATTTATTGTGTTGCACAGGGAGCCAAATGCAACGTAATTTCGTTTGGAACTGCATATATCAATGTATTTCTAAATGACAATAAAGTTTGTTTGACTTTGTTTGACTTGACAAGCCCCAAGGTTCAACAGAACTTGGAGAATCACTCTAAATAGTTCATCTGCCTCTTTCAAACCCTCCCCCTCCATCCCCACCTCCACTTTCAGTCTGAACAAAAGGTTCCGACCCGAAACATTGCGACTCCTTTTTTCTGGAGTTCCTGCCTGAACTGTTGAGTTGCTCAAGCATTTTGTATCTGTCTTCCAGATTCTGTTTGGTTTGTACTCCGGGAAGACTAGAGAGTGATCAAACCATGTAAAAAAAGACGCAAAGTGCTCGAATAACTCAGCAGGTCAGACAGCATCTCTGGAGACCATGGATGGATGACATTTTGGGTCGGGACCCTTCTTCGGTCTGATTTCCTCAAAATTCCAATAGATTCATACAGCAAGGCCCAAAGTTTCCAAGCTGACCAAGATTTCTATCTAAGCTTGGTCTATATGCCCATGAACTTTAGAACTTTATTTATCCCAACAGGGAAATTGATCAGATCGCATTAGGTAAGAACTCTGAATTCTCCAGTGGTTGAGGAAGCAAGTACAAGAATAGGTTCGCGCGCCAACTATTTACAACATTGTGCAGTTTTAATCAGTGCATTATAGAAAGGTTGTGAAAGTCAAGTGGGAACATAAGCTAGAACAAAAGAATTTCACTATAAAGAAGCAGTGGATACGCTGAAGTGGTTTCCTTTCATACAGAAAAGGCTTAAGAAATACTTTGATTCAGGTCAGAGAGTCATAGAGTGATACAGTGTGGAAACAGGCTCTTTGGCCCAACTTGCCCACACCGGCCAATATGTCCCAGCTACACT
This sequence comes from Raja brachyura, assembly GCA_963514005.1. Next base: position 63,207,274 of record OY740787.1, read on the forward strand.
TGTCCCACCTGCCCGCATTTGGTCCACATACCTCCAAACCTGTCCTATCCACGTACCTGGTAGACAAAAATGCTGGAGAAACTCAGCGGGTGAGGCAGCATCTATGGAGCGAAGGAATAGGTGACGTTTCCGGGACCAGACCCTTCTTCAGACTGATGTGGGGGTGGGGGGGGGGTCGGGAAGATGGAAGGAAGAGGTGGAGACAGTGGGCTGTGGGAGAGCTGGGAAGGGGAGGGGAAGGAGGGAGAAAGCAAGGACTACCTGAAATTGTAGAAGTCAATGTTCATACCGCTGGGGTGTAAACTACCCAAGCGGAATATGAGGTGCTGCTCCTCCAATTTGCGGTGGGACTCACTCTGGCCTTGGAGGAGGCTCAGAACAGAAAGGTCGGATTAGGAATGGGAGGGGGTGTTGAAGTGCTGAGCATCGGGAGATCAGGTTGGTTAATGCGAACTGTGCAGAGGTGTTGGGTGAAGCGATCGCCAAGCCTGCGCTTGGTCTCACCGATGTAGAGCAGTTGACACCTAGAGCAGCGGATGCAACAGATGAGGTTGGAGGAGATGCAGATGAACCTCTGCCTCACCTGGAAACACTGCTTGGGTCCTTGGATGGACTTGAGGGGGGAGGTAAATCGACAAGTGTAGCATTTCCTGCAGTTGCAAGGGAAAGTACCAGGGGAGGGGGTGGTTTGGGTGGGAAGGGGCAAATTTACCATGGAGTTACGGAGGGAGTGGTCTCTGCGGAAAGCCGAAAGGGGAGAAGATGGGAAGATGTGGCCAGTGGTGGGATCCCGTAAACAGTTTATCCATGTTCCTATCTAACTGCTTCTTAAATATTGGGATAGTCCCTGACTCAAACACCTCCTCTGACAACTTGTTCCACAAACTCACCACCCTTTGAGTGAAAAAGTTACCCGTCATATTCTTGTTAAATCTTTCCCCCTTCACAATAAACCTATGTCCTCTGGTCCTCGATTCACCTACTCTGGGCAAGAGACTCTACCCGATCTATTCCTCTCTTGATCTTATACACCTCCATAAGATCATTCCTCATCCTCCTGCACTCCCAGGAATAGAGTCCCAAGCCGCAACCTCTTCATATAGCTCAAACCCTCTAGTTCTGGAAACATCTTCATAAAACTTTTCTGTACCCTTTCCAGCTTGACAACATCTTTCCTATAACCTGATGTCCAGAAATGAACACAATACTGTAAATGTGGCCTCGCCTTCAACTGTGGATGAAGACTCCACCTTCAAGGAACCATGCACTGCACACCAAGAACCCTCTGCTCTACAAAACTATCCACAGTTCTACCATTCACTGTGTAGGCCCTGTCCATGGTAGACTCCCCAAAATTCAATAACAGATTTCTCTGTATTAAATTCCATCAACCATTCCTCAGCTTTTCCGGATCAAGATCCTGCTGCAATTTTTCACAACCATATTCACTATCTGCAAAACCACCCACTTTTGTATCATCTGCAAACTTGCTAATTTTGCTATGTATGTTCTTATCCAAAACATCGATAAAGAGGAATATAAAATTATTATAGACCGAGCCAAAATTTCAAATGGACTAACTTTCTTTATAAGAAGTCTAAGTAAGTTGGGTTCATGGATGTAATGTAACTAAAAGAAATATCAGAGGGGAATTGAGGAATGTTTATTCACCCAAAAGGCTGTAATACTGGTGCAGAAAGCAATTGTAGATGCTGGTATATATGTAAGATAGACACAAAGTGCTGAAGTAACTCAGCGGGTCAGACAGCATCTCTGGAGAAAAAAGATGGGTGATCTTTTGGGTCGGGACCTTTTAGACTGAGAAGGGTTCCGACCTGATACACCATCCATCCTTTTTCTTCAGAGATGCTGCGTGACCCGCTGAGTTACTCCAGCACTTTGTGTCTACCTCCAGGCTTTAGAACTCACTCTCTTTAAGAGTGGGATAGCAGAAATCTTCATCACAACTAAAAAGCATTTGGATGAATGCTTGATGTTGTGAAACCTGCAAGGCTAGATAGACCGAGTGAAACGTTAGAACAGTCCAGATTGCTCCTTTTCTTACTGTGCTGTTCTATGATTCACTGCAGATGTCTGTGATTTGCTGCAGAAATTGTTCAGAGTAGCTTTAACCTTCTGCTATGATAATATCTCATAGAGGAAATGAAGCCCTGCTTTATGTTGATATTGAAGGGTTAAAGTCTATTACGGCACAGGAGTAAAAAAAACTGTTGTGACTTATCTTGTTTTTATGTTTTGCCAATAATGCCCTTATTGAACACAGTTTCTTATTCTGAACAGGAATACAATGATCCCATTACTTAGGATGCGTTACACTATAAAGCTTTCTAAAGTTTGCTATATAAGGTTAATTCTGCAGGCCTGTGTATTTTCAGGGCACAGTACAATTAGATTAGTATTGCTGGGAGTCAGCAGGACACAGGGAACAACAGATGAGGAATATTGCTGATTACAGTGGAAGCAGCGGAGCAAAAATGTGTTGATGGATGATAAAGAACTTAAAATCTTAACTCTTTCCTCTCCCTTTGCAGATCCTGCCAGTATGTACACTACTTGCTCGTGCATTTCTGGCAGCCTAATTTAAATAAGCTGTTTGACATAGAAATAGGGAAGTTTTAAAAGATGCTTCAATCGCAACATTGTACGGTCAGACGGTCATAAGTGATAGGAACAGAATTAAACCGTTCGGCCCATCAAGTCTACGCCGTCATTCAATCATGGCCTATCTATCTCTCCCTCCTAACCCCATTCTTCTGCATTCTCCCCATAACCCCTGACATCCGTACTGATCAAGAATCTCTCTATCTCTGCCTTCACAGGCTAAGACAGCAACATAAAATAATAAATGGAATTAAAGAAATGTCTTTATACTTTAGAGATGCAGCGCAGAAACACGCTTTTCAGACCACCGAGTCCTCGTTGACCAGAAATCACCCCATACACTAGCATTAGGGTGCAGTCTGTTCAGAGTTTGTTCCTTTTCCCTGTGACAGCATGGATTTTCCTCGGGTGCTCCAATTTCCTCCCACACTCCAAAGTCTACAGGTTTGTAGGTTAATTGGCTTTGGTAAAAAAAGTAAATTGTCCCTGGTGTGTAGGATAGTGTTGGTGGACGGGGTGATCGCTGGTCGGTGCAAATTTGGTGGGCCGTTGGGTCTATTTCTGCGCAGTATCTCTAAAGCAAGGGTTCCCAACCTGGGATACATTTACCCCCAGGGGTTAAATTTCGCCGACCCAGGGGGTACATTTGTTGATCCTGGATTTGGACATATTTTTTCTCATTGACTGACTGTGTTTGGTTGTGATATACTGGTATCTGTTTATCATTAGTAGTTCATAAATAAGTGAAATAACATTCTTATGTGCTATTAAATTGGCCAGCGACGAAAAAGGTTGGGAACCGCTGCTCTAAATTCTAAAGGCTAAAATCAATCACCTGTTCACACTAGTTCTATGTTATCCCTCTTTTTCGTCCACTCCTTACACAATGGGGCAATTTTACAGAGGCCAATTAACCTACATCTTTGGGATGTGGGAGGAAACCGGAGCACCCAGAGAAAACCCATGCAGTCACTGGGAGAACGTGCAAACTCCACACACAGAAAGCATCCGAGGTCAGGATCGAACCCGTGTCTCTGGTGCAGCGAGGCAGCAGCTCTACCAGCTGCGCCATAACATTAGAAACAGTTGCCATGGACTAAATAAAGGAAAACATCTTCCAGTGAAAGAAGGACCAGCAATCAATGGATGAAGAATTTAAAGTGACATGGGGAAATGAAAACTAAACAGAGAAAAGGATTTTTCCACACAGTAAGTTGTGACCAGGAATGCATTACCTGAAGAGAGGTGAAAACCTTCATCAGGAAATTGGATAAATATTAAAACGGAAATAATTACAAGGGGCAAGGACCAAGGTGTAAGATGAAGAATTTATTAAAGAACCAGCATAGGCTTGATGGACCAAACATATCTGCTTTATGATTCTATTATTCAATTATTCTAAAATAACAGCCTTGATTCTGTGCGCAGTGTTCCATGCAAACATGTCACATTATTTCGCATTTGAATTACTTAGAGTTCATCATAGATCAGAGATGTTAAACATAGATTACATAATTTTACACCTGCAATATTAATATATTGTCGGAAGTTAAAGTTCGTTCCAAATCCACAGAGAAAGACATTATGCCACTTTCTATTTTAAACCTTTGTTAAAAATTGCTTCTGATATTCGATAAAAGAATACCAGAATTATGCCTGGATTAGGGTATTAGGGAGAAGTTGGACAGACCTGTATTGTTTTCTCGAATGCCAGAGGTTGCGAGGAGACTAGATAGAAGTATATATAATTGTGAGAGAGATAGATAGTGTAGAGTGTCAGAATCCACTCCCTGGACGGAAGAAAACAAATACCAGAGGGCATAGCTTTAAAGGTGATAGGGGCAAGGTTTAACAGAAATGTGTGGAGCAAGTTTTTCAACGCAGAGGGTGGGGACTGCCGGGGATGGTGGTTGGAGATATGTTAGTGGCATTTGAATGATTCTTTGGATGGGCACATAGATATGGAGGGAATGGAGGGATATGGGTTGTGCAGGTAGATATAAGTGATCATAGGCATGCTGGAGTAACTCAGGAGAAAACTCAGGAGCATCTCTGGAGAAAAGGAATAGGTAACATTTTGGGTCGAGACCCTTCTTCAGACTGAGAGTCAGGGGAAAGGGAAACGAGAGATATGTGATGATCTTGGCATCATGTTTGACATGGGTATGATGGGCTGAAGGGCCTGCTCTTGTGCTGTACTGTTCTATGTTCTATGTTTACTCATTTCCCAATTTAAAAGTCTTTCACAGAAGTAAACATATTACATTTAAGAATTCTCTTCCACATTTGTCTCCTCTTCAAAAGAAATAAATCATCATTCATAATTAATAAAGTATGGAATTTGGACAGTTAACTTCAAACTGCTGAACATGATCTTTTGATATTTAACATTCATAGCATAGTTTGTGTCACAAATGAATAAATTCTCGTATCCTGCACCAAAGGTTAAAATAACATAATATCTCATCATTACAAATGACATCTTCTTCAGAGAAAAGCCTTCAACTAATGGGAAAATAGCTGAAAGCCCAATCCTTTCCTTATTTGGGAACAGGTTGGATAAATGATCTCTACTTACAACAGTCTGTTTCTGAAGTGGGACTCGGAATGGATATTATCTTCGTGGACTTTTCCTCATTAGGTTTAGGAGTCTTTTGTTCAACTGCATCTGCAATACAATGATTATTGAAATGAATGATAAATAAAATTTGCTTTCCTTTTCCGGGTGCATATCAGTAGTTGCAAAGCATTTTATCTTAAAGATACAATTGCTTAAAACAAAATCAATGCAGCTTAATTAATTCAGAATTCTTTTTAATTGGTTCTTACAAAATAAACAGGTTTATGAACCTTCCCAGATTTTCGTGGGTACTTTCAATATCATGACAAATTTCTGTTTTTATGATTTTTAAAAATAAATCTTGATCAATATTTATGGCGGCATGGTGGCGCAGCGGTAGAGTTGCTGCCATACAGCGGCAGAGACCCGGGTACGATCCTGATTATGGCTGCTTGTCTGTACAGAATTTGCACATTCTCCCCATGTCCTTCGTGGGTTTTCTCCAGTTCCCTCCCACAATACAAGGACATTCAGGTTTGTAGGTTAATTGGCTCGGTATTATTGTAAATTGTGTCCAGTGTGTGTATGATAGCCTTAGTGTGCGGAGCTCGCTGGTCGGCGAAGACTTGGTGGGCCGAAGGGCCCGTTTCCAGGCAATATCTCAAAACTAAACTAAATAAAATGTGCACATATGCAATGACAGTTTAGACATCTTACATTTAATTGCATTTAAAGTCATATCCATTTTGCTTTGCATTAGTGAGTGTTAGGTTTTTGAGGAAACCGTCTTTCTCTTGCCGCGGCAAGTTGTCTCTGTGACTAGACTAGCGGAAGGAATTTTGTTTTCGAGCTTGCTGTTTAATGACAGGAAGAAAAGACAAACAAGGCTGCGAGAGAAGAATGTTTTCCACAGTGAGTTCTCAGGCTACTCAATGCTCTTACCAATCACAGTAACGGAGCAAGCACATTCCATTTTCCCTTCAGGATTCTCAGCCAAGCATCTGTATCGGCCTGCATCTTCGGGCAAAATCTCTTCAATTGTAAGCGTACAAAGTGATCCTGACAAATAAAAGCTTGTGAGAGTTCAGTGGCCACAAGGAATTTAAACTATGATTTAAAAACTTTACACATGGTTTTTGAGGGCACATTCGTTAACTCTTAATTTATATGTTTTCTAAAATCAAATCTTTCAATAAGACTTTGTTACAAAAAGGTCATAACATCTTGTGTTAAATATCGTTTTAAGATTTGCAGTACTGTTAATAGCGGCAAAAAAAATAGCGACCAACAAATATGCTATCTTCACAACTTCAAAAGATTAAACTGAAGAGGTAATCTTCAGAACGCTAAAAGGTGAAACATTGTTAGGAAGCAAGTATATCAAAAATGTAATTTTATCCATAAATTCTGTCAGAAAATATGTTTAGAAATTGTAAGCATGATGTTCTGTTTTTAGACTTATTAACTGTTCGGAATACATAAATAGCGTAGGAAGCAACTGCAGATGTTGATTTATACCAAAGATAGATGCTAAATCCTGGCGCAACTCAGCCGGTCAGGCAGCATCTCTGGTGAAAAGGAAAAGGTGACGTTTCGGGTTGGAAAATTTCTTCAGACTGAAAGTCTGAAAATAATTAATATTTATTGTTGAAAACTTTTTAGACATTGACTGTTAAAAGTATGTTAATTAGTATGGGTGTCAGGGGTTTCGGGGAGAAGGCTGGATAATGGGGTTGAGAGGAAAAGATAATTCAGTCACGATTGAAAGGCGGAGTAGACTTGACTTGCCGAATAGCCTGATTCTGCTCCTATAACTTATGAACATAATATTTATTAACATTCCTAATAATTGTCTAAAAACAGAATATTGTGCTGTATTTATCAACATATTACAATCAAGTTCAAACTTTCTCTAATTTTGGAAGTCAGTTACCTTCTTGAGATATAGTAATGAACTTGGACGACTTGATGACCTTTCCATTTATAGTCCAGGTGACGGTCGGGGGTGGGTTGGCCACTACTCGGCAACGCAATAATAACCGCTCACCGTCCGCTATCTGAGCATCCTTTAATGTTTCCTTAAAGACAGGTGCATTGCCTGCGTTTTCACCATCAACACGTGAACATCCATCTTCACAATCCCCCCCATCATTTAAGTCCACTTTTACAGACTTAATGCTGCCGGCATCATTACTTGCCTCCTTGTCAGAGGAAGAGTTCTTCTTCGAGCTCAGGGCACTCCTGATGTCTGGCTGCGCTTGCTTTGGCGAGATCGCTTCTTGTGGTGAGATTTTGGGCATGGCCTTTTTACCCAAGACTGCCCGGAAATCTACCTGTTGGGGGCTTGAAATTTTCTTTTCGTCTTCAAACGAATTAGTTGTCTTAACATGTCTGGAGAGAGAGTCTCTGAAGTTCATCTGTTCTGCCTGCCGTTCCTTCAGGTCCTCTTCGGAAAAACTCTTGGTGATAACCTTCTTGCCCAGAACGCAGCGGAAGTCTTTCTGCTCAGCCTCTTGCTGTTTGAGCTGCTCAGCGGACTGCTCCTTGGTCTCCACTTTCCGTCGCAGCACTCCACGGAACGCCTTCTCCTTGTCGGTGCTGGCTTTGGATTCTTCAAGGCTCCTTTTGGCAGTCTCGGCTCGGTCAAGATCCTCTATGCCATCACCGCAAGCCTCCTCCTTTCCAAAGATGCTGTCGTCTAGTTGTATCTTACCGCCACTGTCAGGAATGGAAAGGGAAAGATTTAACAAGAGGTCCGTTTGGATGCTGTAGAACAGCTCCCAGCTTGACAGAAGAATGTTTATAAAAGGGAAAGGCTTTTTACAAGAATACAATCCATTATTACACAGCATCACTGATGACTTCAATGACCATGTAAGGGCATGAAAAAAAATTGAGACAGACTGCCTGAGCCATAGAGTTTTTGCACAGCTGTGTGATGTAAACAATTTCTGGTCACTTTTGGGGATTAGTTTTGAATCTTTTCCAGACTGGACTGACCGATTTGAGCATAGGCAGTGCAAAAATAGAACCCTCCCAAGTAATGTGGGAATCAGACTTACTTTTCCTTGGCATCTTCTCGGGAAAGGGAGTATTCTTTGACCACGAGTGACACATGGCAGTTACACTTGGCGACCTGGTTTCTGACATTTGTGCAAAAGAAAGAGCGTTAAGGTTAAAATTAGGTTTGAAGAATACGTTGAAAATAGATCTGGGAATGATTGCATACATCTTGATTTTTTTTTTTCAAATGTGAATCGTACTGTTTAGATGAAGTGATTATACATTCTTGCTATCTCTTCATCACTGCAAGTAACTTCCGTGCAGAGAAACTAAGGCATAAATATTTGACCATTTTCAAAAGAAAATAAACCTACTGCAATTAGCTGGCTCTAGTTTGTAAAAGGGGATATTCTGAGGCTGTTCAATTCCTTTGCCAAAGAAATAAACTCAAATAGCTTTGAGACCAAGTGATTCGAGGATTTGCTGCGGAGAGTAAGAGAGCTGAGGCCCATATTAAGTTTCAGCAATCTCTGTCTTTCCTCAAATGTTCAGTAACATCATGAGTAGCGGGAGTAACAGATGGAGCAGGACATTTGGTCCATCCAACCTAGTCCGTGTAGTTTGCACAGTGGCACAGCTGGTAGAGCCGCCGCTACGCAGCGCCAGAGACCCAGGTTCGATCCTGACCTCGAGAGCTGTATGTGTGGAGTTTGCACGTTCTCCCTGTGACCACGTGCGTTTCCTCCGGGTGCTTCGGTTTCTTCCCACGTCCCAGAGACGTGTGGGTTTGTAGGTAAATTGCCCTTAGGGAGCGTATTAGGACGTGGGATGACATAGAACTAGTGTGAATTGGTGATCGATGGTCAGCATGGATTCAGTGGGCCGAAGGGCCTGTTTCCATGTTGCATCTCTAAAAATAAACTCTTCATACCAGCTCCCCATAATCCTTAACCCTGGTTTAGCCCCAAATCCTTTTTATCCCAATGTTTAATGACTCAGCAATTGAAGCTCCATGAGGTAACTTAACAGCTCAGTCATAGAATGTTGGGTGGTACAGCACAAGATCAGGCCCTTCAGCTCACAATGTCTGTGTCAAACGTGATGACAAGACCATCACTTATATATCTGCACACAACCCATATCCCTCCATGCCCTGCGATTCCATGTACCTATCCAAAAGTCCTTTAAAAGTGACTAACGTATCTGCTTCAAACACCATTTCCGACAGCACGTACAAGGCCCTCACCACCCTCTGTTAAATAAAATACGCCGCACTTCTCCCTTAACTTTGCTTCTCTCACCTTACAGCTATGCCCTATCGTTTTTGCTTTTTCAACCATGGGGAATTTCTGACTGGGAAATGCACGTGGGACAAAGACGTGCGGGTTTGTCGGTTAATTGGCCTTCTGTAAATTATCACCCCAGTGTGTAGGGAGGGAATGCATGTGTGATAACATTGAACTGGTGTGAATGGTCATCATGGACTCAGGTTCAGAGGTCTCGCATGGAACAACAATGGCAGGTATTTCTGGAAGTAATACTGAAGGTGCAGGATGAGTTCATTCCAAAGAGGAAGAAAGATTCCAAGGGGAGTAGTGGTGACCGTGGCTGACAAGGGTAGTCAGGAACAGTATAAAAATAAATGAGAAGTATAACATAGCAAAGATGAGCGGGAAGTCAGAGGATTGGGAAACCTTTAAAGAGCAACAGAAGATAACTAAAAAGGAAATGTAGGGAGAAAAGATGAGGTACGAAGGTAAGCTAGCCAAGAACATAAAGGAGGATAGTAAAAGTTTCTTTAGGTATGTGAAGAGGAAAAAAATTAGTTAAGACCAAAGTTGGACCCTTGAAGACTGAAACAGGTGGATTTATTATGGGGAGCAAGGAAATAGCAGACGAGTTGAACAGGTACTTTGGATCCATCTTAACTAAGGACGACACAAACAATCTCCCTGATGTACTAGTGGCCAGAGGATCTAGGGTGATGGAGGAACTGAAGGAAATTCACATTAGGCAGGAAATGGTGTTGAATCGACTGATGAGACTGAAGTCTGATAAATCCGCAGGGCCTGATGGTCTGCATCCCAGGGTACTTAAGGAATCGTGGGCGCATTGGTGATCATTTTCCAATGTTATATAGATTCAGGATCAGTTCCTGTGGATTGGAGGTTAATGTTATCCCACTTTTTAAGGAAGGCGTGAGAGAGAAAACAGGGAATTATAGACCAGTTAGTCTGACATCGGTGGTGGGGATGATGCTGGAGTCAATTATAAACGATGAAATAGCGGCATATTTGGATAGCAATAACAGGATCGGTCCGAGTCAGCATGGATTTACGAAGGGGAAATCATGCTTAACTAATCTTTTGGAAATTTTTGAGGATGTAACTAGGAAAATGGATAAGGAAGAGCCAGTGGATGTAGTAACCTGGACTTTCAGAAAGCATTTGATAAGGTCCCACATAGGAGATTAGTGAGCAAAATAAGAGCACATGGTATTGGGGGTAGGGTACTGACATGGATAGAAAATTGGTTGGCAGACAGGAAATAAAGAGTAGGGATAAATGGGTCCATTTCAGAATAACAGGCAGTGACTACTGGGGTTATTTACAATATACATTAATGATTTAGATGAAGGGATTAAAAGTATCATTAGCAAATTTGCAGATGACACAAAGCTGGGTGGCAGTGTGAACTGTGAGGAGGATGCTATGAGGATGCAGGGTGACTTGGACAGGTTGGGTGAGTGGGCAGATGTATAGCAGATGCAGTTGAATGTGGATAAATGTGAGGTTATCCACTTTGGTGGCAAAAACAGGAAGGCAGATTATTATCTGAATGGGGTCAAGTTGGGAAAAGGGGAAGTACAACGAGATCTGGGGGTGCTTGTTCATCAGTCATTGAAAGTAAACATGCAGGTACAGCAGGCAGCGAAGTAAGCAAATGTCATGTTGACTTTCATAACAAGAAGAGTTGAATATATGAGCAGAGTCCTTCTGCAGTTGTACAGGGCCCTAGTGAGACAACACCTGGAGTATTCTGTGCAGTTTTGGTCTCCAAATTTAAGGAAGGATATTCTTGTTATTGAGGGAGTGCAGCGTAGGTTCACGAGGTTAACTCCTGGGATGACAGGATTGTCATATTTTAAAATGGAGCTGCTGGGCTTGTATACTCTGGAATTTAGAAGGATGAGAGGTGATCTTATTGAAACATATAATATTATTAAGAGTTTGGACATGCTAGAGGCAGGAAACATGTTCCCGATATTGGGGGAGTCCAGAACCAGGGGCCACAGTTTAAGAATAAGGGGTAAGCCATTTAGAATTGAGATGAGGAAAAACTTTTTCACACAGAGGGTTGTGAATCTGTGGAATTGTCTGACTCAGAAGGCAGTGGAGGCCAATTATCTGGATGCTTTCAAGAGAGAGTTAGATAGAACTCTTAAAGATAGTGGAGTCCAGGGAAATGGCGAGAAGGCAGGAACTTGGTACTGACTGTGGATGATCAGCTGTGATCATATTGAATGGTGGTGCTGACTCGAAGGGCCGAATGGCCTACTCCTGCGCCTATTGTCCATTGAAACATGCTCTTCGGCCCTAGGGTCTCTTTCATGTTATACCTCTAAGAAAACAGAAGTTGACCAATCAGCCCTCAAACCTGAGCCACCATTCAATGAGAGCACATTTGATCTTGCACTTGAGCACCACTTTCCCTCACTTCTCCCGTACCCTTTTATTTTCTGACCATCTAAAATCCATTGAAGCTTATTTGTAACTATCCATGACACACTATGGGTGGCATTGCATGCATTGTGAAAACTCGCTCAGAAATTCAGGAATGTTTTATTCATTTGCAGTAAAATAAGTTATACGAACAGAACTTTTTCACTACTTGCAGGGAAATAAGTGCTTCATTTATATATAGTTATGGTTGTTCTATGAACAATGATTTAGCATTTGTAGAGCTTATATGCTTCGAGCATGAATAGACACTCCCAACTTATGCGATGGGAGACTTATGTAAACTTGCACTTAAGTAAACAATTCTGTACACAGTCCCTAGTGCAATCAAGGCAGTTTGTAATTTGCACAACACCGTACGATTAATCAAGTTTAAATCAGAAACAAGCGGCCATTACCCAGAAGGCCGCGCGCCACAGGAAGTGCCCCGGGCGCAGCCGGAAGCCACTGAGACAAATAATACTCTCAGTGTCGGACACAAAGTGCTGAGTAACTCAGCAGATCAGGCAGAATCTCTGGAAGAACATGGACAGATGACGTTTTGGGTCGGAACCCTGATTCAGACTTAGTGAATTATTTCGGACAGGGGGTGGGAATGGTGAATCCGACTTACGTAAAATCTGACTCACGTAAAGGTTCATGTAGCATCGCCCTGACATAAGTTGGGGAGTGCCTGTAATGGAGAGAATGCACTGGAAACGTACTTGAGCCGTATTTCATACAGACCGGAATGGTGCAATTGGACACTGTTGATGAACAGGGTAAATACATCGTCATTCTGGAGGATTCTGCAGCCTTCGTCGATTTCAACCTCTTTCCCTTCCTTCAGCCACTGTACGGTTGGGAACGGGTCTCCGGCGATGGCACAAGAGATGAGGACTCGTTCACCTACAGATGCAGTCACGGCTTTGGGCTTGCTGATAAACCAGGGCTGCGTCCCGTCTTGGGGCTCTGCACAATGAGAGGACACCCACGTATGACGTTTGTCTGTGATAAAATGATATTTCATAGCGTCGTGCATACAGAAGCCCACGATGGGCTGCAGATCACTGCCGTACCCCTGAAGGCAGCGGCCTGGCTCACCCATCATGGAACCCAGACCCACGCCTGGAGGGGGAGCCTCGTCTCCTCTTCATCCCCTGAGGACCAGGAACGTGTCATGGCAGATCTATCTTTCTCTCTCCACCCCATTCTCCTGCCTTCCCCCCATAACCCCTGACACCCGTATGAATCAAAAATCTGTCAATATCCACCTTAAAAATACCCAATGACTTTACCTCCACAGCTGGCCGTGGCAATGAATGCCACAGATTCACCACCCTCAGACTAAAGGATAAAGGGAATAACGTTTAGTGCAAGATAAAGTCCAATAAGCTACGATTAATGATAGACAGAGGACCGCTCTCTAGTTGGTGATAGGATGGTTCAGTTGCCTGATGACAGCTGGGAAGAAACTGTCCCTGAATCTGGATGTGTGCGTCTTCACACTTCTGTACCTCTTGCCTATTGGAGAAGGGGAGAAGAGGGAGTGACCGGGGTGAAACTAGTCCTTGATTATGCTGCTGGCCTTGCTGAGACGGCATGAAATGTAATTGAAATCAATGGAAGGCAGGTGTACGGGGTGATTACAGGTCGGCGGGACTCGGTGAGACGAAGGGCCTGGTTCCATGCTGCATCTCTAAACTAAACTACTATACTGATCTATGTTCTACGGTATGTAAACTAATTTAATCCAATCGAATCTAATTTAGAATTCAGTTTGGAGAATTGTTCCTGGAGAACAGGCCAGAAATGCCCCCTGATGAGTTAAGGGCCAGTCCCACTTGGCAATTGTTTTGGCGACTGCTGGCATCATTGACTGACGTATCAGGTCACCGAAAAAGCTGTGACATGACGCGGCGGTATGACGTATTGACGCACGGTGTTACCACAAGTGTCGCAACATTTTTTTGTCGCCGCTGGATTTTGAAATGTTCAAAATCTTTTGCTGACCCTGATATGACGTCGGCAGTCGCCAAAACAATCGCCAAGTAGGACAGGTCCTTTATATTCTCTCACGTTTTCTACCCCCTCCTCTCTCTTTTTGTGCTTTGCCTTGTGTTATTATCCCCCTGCTGAGATTCCTCTCCCCTACCTAGACATTCAGCCTATTCTGCCTGCCCTCTGTTGATATCCCAGTCCCACTGCTTCCCCATTGCACTGTCTACTTGTAAGCATGGTCGGGAGTAATTGATTTGACCAAAAGCTTTGAAGTCAGGACAAATTCCATGAGTGTCTGGCACAGAACTGGCTGCAGGTGTTTAGCAACTTCAAAGCTTTCTAGTGAGTAAACATATGCAGAATTGAGGCAACAGAAGTCAATCTGGCTTCCTAGCCAGTGATCCCTTGAAATGCTATGTTTCATTGTGTTAGGGAAAAAGAGAATGGGGCACTAACTTCCACAAAGCCTGAAATTCCATCCTTTGCATTGAAAAGACACTCCGCAAAGCTTAAAGTAAACACTGCCCAGTCCATCATCGACTCTGACCTTCCTTCCATCGAGGGGATTTATCACAGTCGCTGCCTCAAAAAGGCTGGCAGCATCATCAAGGACCCACACCACCCTAGCCACACACTCATCTCCCTGCTGCCTTCAGGTAGAAGGTACAGGAGCCTGAAGACTGCAACGACCAGGTTCAGGAATAGCTACTTCCCCACAGCCATCAGGTTATTAAACCTGGTTCGGACACAACATTAATAATCCATTGTCTGTTATTTGCACTTTATCAGTTTATTTATTCATGTGTGTATTTACGTATATAATGGTATATGGACACACTGATCTGTTTTGTAGTCAATGCCTACTAGTTCTGTTGTGCTGAAGCAAAGCAAGAATTTCATTGTCCTATCAGGGTCACATGACAATAAACTCACTTGAACTTGTTAGCAATGAATTGATGCAGAACAGATACATCTTGACGATTCCACCTACTCCCAACAACATTGGCTGTGGCACCCTCACAAATGTGATAGCTATTGCAACTTGTTCAACCAATATGTACAATGGACATCATTGTGGAACCAAAAAGGCATCCTTTGCATTGAAAAGACACTCAGCAAAGGCTAAAGTAAAGTGCATAATTATTTTTTTAAACTGTGCAAAGCGTGTGTGTACCTCCTGTGACCACATGGTTTTTCTCCGGGTGCTTCGGTTTCCTCCCACACTCCAAAGACGTATAGGTTTGTAGATTAATTGACTTTAGTATAATTGTAAATTGTCCCTAGTGTGTAGGATAGTGCTAGTGTGAACACTGGTCGGCCCGGACTCGGTGGGTGTCTGCGCTGTATCTCTAAATGTCTAATGTCAAAATCCAAAGACAGGAACTTGGCAGTGCAAGAGGACAATAATCTTACTGGAGGACACAAAGAGCTGGAATAACTCAGCGGGTCAAGCAGCATCACTGGAGAACATGAATAGGCATGTTCTGAAGGACTGAAGAAGGGACCCGATCAGAAACGTTGACTATCCATGTTCTCCAGATATGCTGCCTGACCCAGCACTTTGTGTCCTTTTGTGTAATCCAGCATCCGCAGTTCCTTGTTTCTACATTTGGAGCACTTGTTTGGTGGGACGATGATGCTGCATCTCCAAACTAAAGTGTGAAGAGTGAAGCAGAAAAGACTTACAGTGCGTACATGGAGGCAGGAGATGCTAGCACAGTTGGAACAGTACCTTTTACAGTTAGTATTGCCTGTGTCTGCACTTCCCCATAGTCATTCCAGACCTCACACGTATATTTTCCAGTATCTTCAGGAAAAACCTCCTGAATAAAAAGACTGTATTCATTTCCATTCTTTTCAAGCTGAAAATCTTCCGATTCCTGAATTTCCTTCCCATTATGAAGCCAGATAACTTCAGGAGGTGGGTTGGCTGATAAAATCAACACATTTATTGGAATTAGCAGGAGTAGACAAAAAAAAGAGTTAAGAAATATTTTGCACATTGAATTTTTCAACTAGATGGAAACTATTTTCTGAGAGATAGCTATCTCATTCCTACACTGTACCAATGCTATTAAAATACTAACTAAATATATTTTTTGTTCCACATTCAATAGCTTAACAGCCAATGATAACATTAACTACCTTGCACACGAAGTTGAAAATAGCAATTCATAAGAGTAAACATTCAATACTTCCCTTAGTTCTTGAGAAAGTGGGGAAAAAAATTGTGAAGAATATCCAGACTGTTTTTAAAACCATTTTCATTATTGGTTACCAATAGCTTTGACCTCCAGTAACAAATCCATGATTATTTTAGATTAACATTTTAATTGACAATATTTCTACATAATAACATCATTCCCATTTCACGATTGCAACATGCAAATCATTTTACTTTGCATAATTTGCTCAGTTTACCATGGACACAATGAACTGTAGATGCTAGTTGACACAAAAAGATAGAAAGTGTTGGAGTAATCAGCGGGTCAGGCAGCATCTCTGGAGGACATGGATATGTGAGATTTCAAGTCACCTGCTGTGTGTGTGTGTGTGTGTGTGTGTGTGTGTGTGTGTGTGTGTGTGTGTGTGTGTGTGTGTGTGTGTGTGTGTGTGTGTGTGTGTGTGTGTGTGTAAGTATACGTGCGTGTGTGTGCATGTGGTATGAGTGCGAGTGTGTGTGCTTCCTATTGCTCAGTTTACCATTTCCTTAAGCCTCTTCACAAATAGTTCTACCTATTAAACCATCACCTCAGTTTTCCGATTGTAGTTTGGAGTCTGATTTTGCCGTGGTCATAGTCAGAAGACCATTGTGTAGATGCTGCATATGTGCCATTTTGATCAACAAAAGCATGGCTTGCAACTTTAAATTTCACATTATACAGAAAACGGACTCAAATGATAGTCCACACTGAATTGTTGTCTGTGAGACAGTGACCGTTATTTTTTGAAGCAACATGGACTACTTTATGATGATTCTTAAAATATGTTTATATTTCCACCTTTTTGGAAGACTGGAATTTTCTATTTTTCACTTTCCTAGAAGCCTCTATTTCTGACTGTTTCCATACAGCTTACATCTTTAGCAACAGTCAACCGTCTCATTACAAAGTTCAAGGCTTAATATGATTTTTTGGTTTGGATTTTTGGATTGTTACACTACCTGAACATAAACACCATTATATTTTACGCTGCTTGAGTGTTCAGACCACCAAGGGAATGTATGTTAAAGCAGAGAGTTTTGCTGAACACAATTGCACAAAGGTAAGCAAGAGAAATCAGCCTAGAAAATGGATCCATTCGAATTCATCTTTTAAGCCCAAAGAATGCATCAGCAGCACTTACTCAGGTTCTAATATAACAATAATGATTTTCTGTTGGAATCTCATCCAAGAAAAATTGGACTTTGCTCAAACCTATTCATGCACGACTTTCCACAACCACATCAACAAACCACCAGCTTAGCAATAGAGTCTTGGCCTCGCTTTATACTCGTGAACATTTTAGGCTTGGACATCTTTCCTTATGGATGTGTCCAGGGTTCAGTGATCCCTTACCTGTCACTTCCACTGCCATTCGCACTTGGCTACCATCCATGACCTGGAGATTAGTTAGCTCCCGCAGGAAGACTGGAGCAAACGTTTTTTCTGTCTCTTGGAGACCTGGACTCTCTGCCCTCTTGGTGATCTTTCTTTCTGCAGACAAAAACAATCTATAAATTGCACACAACAAATTATGACAGTGTTTAGTTTAGTTTCGAGATACAGCATAAAAACAGGCCCTTCAACCCACTGAGTCCACACCGACCGGTGATCATGCCGTATATGAGTTCTATACAACACACTAAGAACAAATCACAGAAGCCAATTAACCTGCAAACCTGCACGACTTTGGAGTGTGGGAGGAAACCAGAGCATCCGGAAATACCCCACAGGGAGAACGTGCAAATTCTGTACAGGCAGCGCCCATAGTCAGGATCGAACCCGGATCTCTGGTGCTGTAAGGCAGCAACTCCACAGCAACGCCACTGTGCCGCCCAGTGTACAAGAGACTAAGGGGTCAAATACTAAACAAAAGTAATGAAGTTCAATTGGTCATATAAACTACGTCGCCTTAACCCAACCTTGACCTCAAAATTGTTTAATAAAAATATCACCCATGGTATTCTTTAATTGCTTTGTGGAAGGAAAATAATAATCTGGGGATAGGCAAACTGACACCAAATGAACCTGTCTATCTTTGGTATCAGCATATCCCTCAATCCGCCTTTCCACCACAAGACATGGAATACAGTACAGTGCAAGAACAGGCCATTCAGTTCACAATGTCTGTGCTGAACATGATGCCAAGACCATCTCTTATCTGCCCACAAATAATCCATATTCCCCTTTTCCCTGCATATCCATGCGCCTATCCAAAAGTCTCTTAAATGCCACTGTCATGTACATCTGCCTCGACCATCCCCGGCAACGTGTTCCAGGCACTTACCACCCTCTGTACAAAAAAATGAGCCCCGCACATACCCTTTAAACATTGCCTTTAAAGCAATGCCCTCCCGCCCAGGGGTAAAATGGATCTGACAGTCTGAAGAAGGGTGCAGACATGAAATGTCACCTATCCATGTTCACCAGGGATGATGCCTGGCCCGCTGAGTTACCCTAGTACCTTTGCGTCTTTATCTGACAGCCTATCAATCCTATCTATGCCTCATAATTTTATATACTTCTATCAGGTCTTCCTGCAACCTCCGGCGTTCCAGAGAAAACAATCTAAGTCTGTCCAACCTCTCCCTATGGCTAATACCTCCCCTAATCCAGGCATCATTCTGGTAAACATCCTCTGCACCCTTTCCAAAGCCTTCACATACTTCCTGTAACGGGGTGACCAGAACAGCATGCGATACTCCAAATGTGGCCTGTAATGCTGCAACATAAGTTAAAATGTTGGACATTTGACAGTGCATTTTGAGTGGAGTATGATCTTCACATGGAAAGTGCCTTACTATGCTTCTGATTTAATGTTCAGTAAGGTCTGGTCCATGCATGGTGTCACAATAGTGCAGCAGTCAATGCATTGAGTCATATAGCATGAAAACAGGCACTTTGGCCCATTTGGCCAACATGTCCCATCTACACTAGTCCTATCTGCCTGTGTTTGGCCCATATCTCTCTTACATATTCTATCCCTGTACCTGTTTAAATGTTTCTTAAAGGGCCTGTCCTACAAGCATGCAACTCTATGCGATGAGCGCGATCAAACTAGAAGCGGGGGCCGCGCGGAGGTCGGGTGATCCCCTGTAAAGGGCCGTTCCCACCAGCATGCGCCTGCATGCGGCAAGCGCAACCAAACCGGCAGTAGGGGCCGCACGGAGGTCGGGTGAGTGGCGCAACGCGGCGCAAAGTGAGGCGAACTTGGAGCGAAGTCTAAGGTAAGTTCGCCAGGACAGAGAGGGGCACACAGAGAGGGGCACCGAGGCACACACACACACACAGGGCCACGGAGCCACACACATAGAGGGTCACGGAGGCACTTACAAATAGGTTCACGGAGGCACGATGTCGGGGCGGTGTGTAAATGTCGAGGCGACAGCGAGCCGACAAGCCGTTGCCGCGCGGAATTTTTGGACATAGTCAGTTTTTCGGAGCCCCGCGTGGTGTCGGGACGAACTCCGCACAATTCCGCACGGCTCGGGCGACCGAAGTGGGACCGGCCCCACGACGCCGGACGGCTCAAGCGACCACGTTAGGTCGCGCTAATCGCATAGAGTTGCATGCTCGTGGGACAGGCCCTTAAATGTCGCGACAGTACCTGCCTCAACTACCTCCTTCGACAGCTTCCCGCCTCACCTTAAACCTATGTCTTCTGGTTCTCGATTTCCCTAATCTGGGCAAGGACTCGATCTATTCAAACTGTGCAAATACCCAATCTATTCCTTTCATGATTTTCTACACCTCTATGAGATCACCCCTCATTCTCTCACTCTTCAAGGAATAGAGTCCAAGCCTGCTCAATCTTTCCCGATAGCTGAGGCCCTCGAGTCCTGGCAACATCCTCGTAAATCTTCCCTGCACCCTTTCCAACTTCTGCCACAATGTTCCAGCGACTCCAGGTTGATCGTGACCTCGGGCGCTGTCTTTGTGAAGTTTGCACAATCTCAACATAGCTTCTTACCTGAGGCTCTGCTTTCCTCCCACACTCAAAGACAACGTAATGGGTTATCTCACTACAGTGAGATGCCCCAGTATAGATGGATAGCAGGAGAATCAGGAGTGGAACGGGTAAAATGGACACAGAAAGAGAATGGTTCACTGGGAAACGTGTAGAGGATTGGGACTGAGAGCACAGAAGGCCGGCACAGGCTCAACGGGATGAACATACGTGAGTGCACTTAAAAGCAGGGCTTTCTTCAAAAGCTTTGAGGTCTCGTACTTTACATAGCTTAGTAATACATACATTACATAAATTAGAAATAGGAATAAAGGTTATTTGATGACGTAAGGCGGATGGAGATGAAGCAAAGTTTTGAGACCTGATCCCTCCCTCTTGGCCAACAATTGTCCCCCACTGCTGAAGTCAAATCCCTCCCAGGCCCCCATCTCTTTAGCAGAATCTTGTCTGGATTGGAGGATATCAGCTACAGAAAGAGGTTGGATAAACTTGGATTGTTTTCTCTGGAGTATCAAAGGCTGAGAGGAGACCTGTTAGAAGTATATGAAATTATGAGATGCATAGATAGTAGAGAGCATAGACAGTCAGAACCTTTATCCCCCAGGATGCAAATATCAGAGACTAGAGGACAGAGTTTTAAGGTGAGAGGGTCAATGTTTAAAGGAATTGTGCAGGGAAAGTATTTTAAACAGAGGATGGTGGGATCCTGGAACTTGCTGCCAGGAGTAGTGGTGGAGGCAGATATGATAGTAGCATTTCAGAGGGTTTTGGATAGGCACATGGATATGCAGGGAATGGAGCTCCATGGACCATGTGCAGGCAGAGGAGATTTGTTGTCTTGGCATCGTCCAGCATGGACATTGTGGGCTGATGGGCCTGATTCTGTGCTGTACTGTTCTATGTTCTTTTGACGAGCCCAAGGCTTGACTCCTGCCGCCTCCTTTCTCCAGCACCTACAACAGATGGACCTGGAGTGACATCTTCCAGGTACCCTCCTTGCTGAAGCAGACCTCAAGGCCCAGTCAGGAGATACCTCAGACCCCACCTTTCAGCCTCTGATTGCCACCTGCAAACGGTTCTCAACTGACGTCCCTTCAACTCCCTCATCTCATTAATTTCTCATGGCAATCTTATAAAGTTGTTTATCTCGTAATTGTTTGAAAATCAAAAGAATTGCCCATTGCTGGGAATCCAAAATCTGACGACGGATTTATGTTATCCATTTTTATTTCCCACAGATGCAGCTTAACCTGCCTAATGATTCTAGCCTTTTCCATGTGATTCCTAGTTCGACTGGTCTTTAATTAGCGTGATTCAGCGTAAAAACAGGCCCTTTGGCCCAAATTGCCCAGCTGACCAATATACCCCATCTATATGCTGAGTTACTCCAGCGTTTTGTGTCTTTCTTTATTGTAAAGCAGCATCTGCAGTTCCTTTCTACACATACTCCATCTATGCTAGTGCCACCTGCCTGCATTTGGCCCATGTCCCTCTAAACCTTTCCTATCCATGTACCTGTCCAAATTCATCCATCATTTTATACAGAGAATAATTCATCATGGAAACTCCCTTCCATTTTAGTGATTAAGATGCAAGCAGATTATTCTGAAACAGTGTTCATAGAGTCATAGAGGCATACAGCACAGAAACAGGCCCTTTGGTCCAACTTGCCCATGCCAACCATCTACACTGGTCCCACCTGCCTGCGTTTCGCCCATACCCGCCTAAATTTTTCTTGTGAAAATGCACACCTCCAGGTTCAGGAAAGGTTTCTTCCCAGCTGTTGTGAGGCAACTGAACCATCCTACCAACAACTAGAGTGCAGTCCTGAGCTACTATCTACCTAATTGGAAACCCTCGGACTATCTTTATTCGGAATTTACTGGGCTTTATCTCACACTAAACATTATTCACTTTATTCCCTTCATCATGTATCTGTACACTGTGGATGGCTCGATCGTAATCATGTATTGTCTTTCTGCTGACTGGTTAGCACGCAACAAAAACTGTTGCATTACAAAAATTAAAATAATGAAGCGAATTACAAAACTATTAGTTGTTCCTAGCTATCACTTTCCCAACTCCCAGGATAGCGCCTGAAACTATCAACAGTGTAGAAGGGATGTTAATCTCTTTTGCAGCAATGTCAAATTTTAAAGTGAAAAACGCTGCTCGCGGGGCTTATTCATTGATGCTTTCATCCTGGGGTTTGTAGTGTGGTCATTAACAAAGGGATCTCGAGATGCGGGAACTATAAATCTGATATAAACTACATTGCATGGGAAAGTCATTGAAAGCATATGGGTCCACAATAATTTAATCCCAAACTTGAACCTTTGTGATAAAAACAGCTTTATCACAGCTCAAGAAAACTCATTCAAGTTTACTCACTGGGAAATGTATCCCAGGAATGATTTTATTATGTATAAGTGAGTGATATTGTGAACCCTCAAATGATCTAACTCTATTGCCTATACACAATACAAGATGCAAGGATCTAGACCTTGTTTACAGCAGAACAAAGCAATTGACAATATAAAACAATCCCATAGAGCTATAGAGTCATACAGCAGAGAAACAGGCCCAACGGGTCCATGTTGACCAAGATGCCCCATCTATGCTAATCCCACCTGCGGCGTTTGGCCCATGTCCCTCTCAACCTATCCTAAACATGTACCTGTTTAAATGTCTTTTAAAAGCTGTCAAAGTACTTGCCTCAACTACCTCCACTGGCAGCTCGTTTTATAAACCCACCACCCTCAGAGTGAAAAAGTTGCCCCTCAGGTCCCTGTTAAATCTTTCCTCTCTCACCCCTGTCCTCTGGTTCTTGAATCCCCTACTTGGGGTAAAAGATTATGCATTCACCATATCTATTCTCTTTATGATTTTGTACACCTCTATAAGATCACTCTTCAGCCTTATTCGCTCCAAGGAATAAAGTCCCAACCTGCCTAACTTCTCCCTATATCTCAGTCCCTTGAGTCCTGGCAACATCCTCATAAATCTTCTCTGCACTCCTTCGAGCTCGATGACATTGTTCCCATTGCAGGGTGACTAAAACTGAACACAATACTCCAAATGTAGCCTCACCATCGTGTTGTACAACTGTAACGTAACAACCCAACTTCTACACTCAATATCCTGACTGATGAAAGCTAATGTACCGAATGTCTTCTTAATCACCTTATCTATCTGTGACGCCACATATTCAACCTCAATTTTCTTTTTGCATATCTGAAAGCCATGTTTACAAAAATGAATTAAAAACTCCTGAAAAAGAACATTCAATGTCTATTTCCAGTCTTGCAGAGTGCAAAAAAAATATCTGAAAGGAAATTGTTTGTTGGCACCTGTGTGTTGATGCATGAATGATCTTCAGAACTTCATCTTTCATCTCATTGGGAAGGAAATAAAATGCAGTAGGACTGATATTGTAAAAAGGACAATAACAACAATAACCTGCATTCATATTTATAAAGCAGTACCTCTAACACAATAGGCATTTCAATGCATTTCACAATGCACAGTCAAAATATAATTGGGCACAAAAGCACAAATTGAGACAAAAGGAGGTTGGTTTAAGGAGTATCTTAAAGACGTCATAACAAAGAACTGCAGATGCTGGTTTATTCCAAAGAAAGACACAAAATGCTGGAGTGACTCAGCGGATTTGATGTCTGAAGAAGGGACCCGACCTGAAACATCGCCTGTCCATGTTCTCCAGAGATGCCGCCTGACCCACTGAGTTACTCCAATGAACGGATATGTAGAAAGGCAAAGAAGTTGTGGACAAGGATGTCAGGGCTTGAGATCTTGGCAGCAAAAGCATTGCTTCTGATGATGGAATGATTACAATCAGGAATACCCAAGAGGCCAGAACTGAAGGAGTACAAACATGCAGACTCAAGGAAGTCACACGGTTGGGGTGAGGGCAAGGTCACAGAAGGATTTAAAAAACAAGAACATAAATTTTGAAATCAGGAGAGGATGCAGTCTTTATCTCTTTAATAATGGCTAAACCACTTGTAGTATAAAGGAGATGGTATTAACAAGATAGAAACAAACATGGATGTTTAATTCCCCCTTTCATTCTTGCTTGAATCGTAAACTCAAAATTATTTTAAGATTCCTGTAAATGGCTGGGTTTCAGATGTTAGAATGTGTGCTGTTGGAATCACACCATTCTCATTTAATTACTGAACCATTTGGTGAAAATATATCAGCCACAGTAAACTTCTATACAACAGCGGGGAATTTTAAACATGGGGGAGATTTTTAGCACCAAGCCAAGTGCAAACTATCAGCTAACAGCAAAATAGTGTGGGGCAAGGGTCAAAGAGGAGGCAGCTTGCTTTCTCATTAGACGCATGGGATCGGCATGTGTACTGTTTCTGTGACAAAGCAAATGATCGCTTAGGAGGTATCTGGTCAAATATACAAGTTGTTATCGTAGTAACATGGAGACACGAGGAACTGCAGATGCTGGAATCTTGAGCAAAACCCAAAGTGCTGGAGGAACGCAGTGGGTCAGACAGCATCTAGGAGGGAAATAGGCAGGTGAAGTGTTGGATCGAGACCCTTCTTCAGACTGATTGTAGTGGGGGAGGGAGGGAAGAAAGCCTAGCAAGTGATAGGTGGATACATTAGTAACTGCAGATATTGGAATCTTGAGTAAAACACAGTGCTGGAGGAACACAGTGGGTCAGGTAGCATCTGTGGAAAGAATGGATAGGTGACATTTCGGGTCAGGACAATTGGTGGATAAGGGTGAGGAAGGCTTGATTGGCAGATGAGTGGAGTTCATCTTCAGCTGCCATGGTCCCATTAGGTAGGAGCAAAGCCCTTTAAGGGATTGCGGTGGCAATAACATAACTCCTGACGATAGAGCAATCGTATTCAGGTTAAACTGCAAGGCTGCAGATGTCTGAAGAAGGATCCCAACCTGAAATATCACGTGTCCATGCTGCCTGATCTGTTGAGTTAAGGGCGGCACAGTGGCACTGCGATAGAGTGGCTGCTTCACAGCGTCAGACCCATGCTTGATCCTCACCACGCGTGTTGTCTGTACGGAGTTTGTGCGTTCTTCTAGTGACCACATGGATTTTCTCCGGGTGCTCCGGCTTCCTCCCACATTCCAAAGATGTGCAGGTTTGTAGGTCACATTATTTTTGCAAATTTTCTCTTTAGTATTTGACATTTCCACCGTGGGAAAAAGGTTCTGACTATCTACCCTACCTATGCCTCTCATTATTCCATATACTTCTAGCAGGACTCCCTCAGCCTCCAATACTCCAGAGGAAACAATGCAAGTCTGTCCAACCTTTCCTTGGAGCTAATATCCTCTATTTCAGGCAGTATTCCAAATCTTCCACATCCTTCCTGTAACAGAGTGATTTGAACAACTGACCAATACTCCAAATACAACCAAACAAAGTCCTATAAAGCTGCATCATGATTTCCTGACTCTTATACATGATGCTCCAACTGATGAAGGCACGCATGCCTTCCACCTTTAGTACCACCTTATCTACTTATGTTGCCACTTTCAGGGAGCTATGGACTTGGACCACAAGATCCCTCTGTGTGTCAATGTTGTTAAGGGTCTTGCCATTAACTGCATACTTTCCAATTACATTCGACATCCAAAAGTGCAACACTTCACACTGGCTTGGATTAAACTCCATTGTTTATGAAGATCAATCCCTTGTTATAATGTTGCGATGAAAAATAAAGTCAGACATTCAAACAAAATATGCTGGGAATACTCAGCGGACCAAGCAGCATCAGCAGGGCTGCCAACTCTCACGCATTGGGCGTGAGACTCACGCATTTGATTAAATTCTCACGCTCTCACGCTGATGTCAGACGTTCTCACGCTCAAAAAATTATTTTAGATAAATAAATAAATAAATAAAACCATGCTCCTCCACACACCAAAGAGAATAGTTTTCTGCCGGCAGGTTCCCTGTAAATAACGAGCGATTTAATTGGCTTAATCACATCGCACACTATTTAAAATGGCAATGTAGACAAAAAAAAGAGTTTGACCCTTCTTCAGACTCAAACATTTCTCCAGCATTTTTGTCAACCGCTGTATAGATGCTGCTTCACCCGCATTCACATTCCCGTGCAGATGATGTGATAGATGTGACACGGCGGTGGTCCCAGCACTGACCCCCCCCCGTTCCTTCTTACACTCTTTGTTAAGCGAAACAGGACTCCCACCACCCTTTGTGTGAAAACGTTACCCCTCAGGTTCCTGTTAAATATTTCCCCCCTCACCTTAAACCTATTTCCTCTGGTTCTTGATTTCCCTACTCTGGACAAAGGACTACCCGATCTGTTACTCTCATGATTTTGTACACCTCTATAAGATCACCCCTCACTCTCCTGCACTCCAAGGAATAGAGTCCTAGCCTGGTCATACGCTTCCTGTAGCCCATGCCCTCAAGTCCTGACAACATCCTTGTAAATCTTTACCGTACCCTGTTCCAACTTGACAACATCTTTCCTATAACATGGTGACCAAACTGAACACAATACTCTAAATGTGGCCTCACCAACCTCTTATATAACTGCAACATGACATGCCAACTGCTATACTCAATACACTGACTAATGGCCAATGTACCAAAAGCCTTTTTGACCACCCGATGTGGCAATGAAAGTGATGCCACTTTCAATGAACGATGTACATGCAGCCCTAGATCCCTCTGCTCTACAACACTCCCATGAGCCCTACCATTCGCAGTGCAAGTTCCTGCCTATTTTAGTCTTCTCAAAATACAACACCTCACATTTCTATTGTGTTTTGTTTTGTAAACCAGCATCTACAGTTCTTTATGACTCGATTATGAATTCAATGAATTGGTTTCTCATAAGATCACATTATACCCCAGGCAGAGCTGCCTGCTGTTGACACCGCAGATAAGAAATGTAAAAATATTCAATCCACCGGCCTCATCCTTTTGGTAAGTGAGAAGCAAAATGAGCTTATTTAAAGGATGAATACATAACCATTAAATACTTAGACATGATAGGCTGGTCTCCATTGTGCAGTAAGTCAATTCACTGACAATTGCATCAATGCCGTTCATTATTAATAATAAAGCATTTGACATATTCTGTAAAAGCAGCACTAACATTACGATGAGATCCTGCTACTTTGAATTGCTGAAGAAATTAAAACTTATTTGGGCTAACTTTCAAGCACTCGGGAAAGTGTTGTGAAACGTGAATGCATTCTCCCTTTCAAATATCATCTGCTGGACAATGGCAGTGGCTGACAACTCAGAGAGAAAGTTGTTTTATTACTGGAGGCATCGTATTAGCAAGACCCGAGCTCTCTTCTTATTCAGCAGCTGTTATTTACCATTTATGGTATTTGAATGCAGTCTGGCTGCTGGGAAAATAAGCATTATGTGCCGAGCCTAAAGGATTTAACTCCTAGTGAGCTCTCCTGTTCAGAAGAGTAAAGTCAATTACTAATGGGAGCTTGATTGTCCAGGATCCTGCTTAATCTTGATGATAGATATGTTAATGAAATGTTCTCTGTACTTTTTCAAACTGATTTCCATTTTAAGTTGCTTTCTGGCAGTAATGTCCCTGGATTAGTTGGAGCAAAGGAGGGCTGTTTGCTTTTCGATGATGATGCCAAGATCAACTCTTATATGCCGCCATTTGATCCATATCCCTCCATTCCTTGGACAGACACAAAATGCTGGAGTAACTCAGTGGGTCAGGCAGCACCTCTGGAGAAAAGGAATAGGTGACGTTGCGAGTCGGAACCCTTATTCAATCTGTAGAAGGGACCCAAACCAAAACACCACCCATTCCTTTTCTCCAGAGATGCTGCCTGACCTGCTGAGTTACTCCAGCATTTTGTGTCTATCTTCAGTATAAACCAGCATCTGCAGTTTCTTCCTTCTCATCCCTCCATTCCCTGCATATCCATGCACCTATTAAAAAATGTCTTAAACGCCACTATCATATCTGCCTCCACCACCCCCAGAAGCACAGTCCAGGCACTCACCACCCTTCGTGTAAAAATACATGGCCCACACATCTCCTTTAAACTTGTCTCTCATCTTAAAGATATTTGATATTTCCACCCCAAGATTAAGGTTCCGACCGTCTAACCTATCTTTGCCTCTCATCATTTCATATTCCTCTGTCAGGTCTCCCCTCAACCTCCAGCACACCAGAGAAAACAATCCACGTCTGCCGAACCTCTCCCTGTGGCTAATACCCCCTAATCCAGGCATCATTCTGGTAAACCTTCTCTGCACCCTTTCCAAACGCCTCCACATCCTTCCTGTGAAAGGGTGAGTAGAACTGCTAACAATATAATGCACGTGATGACTATTATTATACAGCTCTAATACTGGTAGGGAGGGTTACTGGTTTTGAAAATGCAACAATGTGTATGTTTATCATTTTGGGCAGCATTTGAGAAGTCCTTTAAATTTGCAGGTCCGCTCGATTTAGAATTCAAGAGAAATCCTGGAACCGATGTTTGAACACAAAGCAAAACAGAATCATATTTTTCAGTAGAATATTCAGATATTTAAATTGCAGTCATTTGCTTTAGTTAGACTTCTGTGCTAAGAGATGTACTTTGTGTAGTTTACTTAAGTAAATTCTCAGAAATTCTATATTGAAAAATTAATTGGCTTGGTATAAGTGTAAATTGTCCCCAGTGTGTGTAGGATATTGTTAATGTGCGGGGATCGCTGGTCGGTGCGGACTCGCTGGGCCGAAGGGCCTGTTTCCGCACTGTATCTCTAAACTAAAAAACAAAACTAATAACCAGCCAGAGCAGAAAAATGCAACATGTCATACAAATGGAATGCACTTTATAAGATACAAAGGGCTAGAGTAACTCAGCAGGTCAGGCAGCATCCTTGAATAGGTGACGTTTCAGATCAGGACCTTCAGATGATTAGGCAGGAACTTCAGATGCTGGTTTACACCGAAAATACACAGAAAATACTGGAGTAACTCAGCGGGCCAGGCAGCAACTCTGGAGAAAAGGAATAGGTGTTGTTTCAAGTCGAGGTACTTCAAAAGACAGTCTTTATTCCAGAGATGCTGCCTGATCCGCTGTGGTACCCTTCTTCAGATGCTGCTTGACTCGCTGAGTTACTCCAGGACTTTGCTTCTATCTTTGGTGTAAACCAGCATCTGCAGTTCCTTCATATTACAGTTGATAAGTTGTATTGGTTACAATCAACCATCCTAATGCTTATTATTTTCTACTTGAAGTAATCCCTCATATCAGAGCTTTCTATTTTAGATATCTCTCTGTAAGAGAGCAAAGGTTCTTTCATCTGGTTCACCCACATGCTTTTCCTGCAACATTTTTGTACGTTCAAATAGTTTAAGTGGAAAAGAGAGGTGTGGGGGGGGGGGGGGGGGGGGAGGTGAACAAAACCTGGCAAGTGACGCATGAATATTCTGGAGAAAGGAGAGATGATTTTTGTTTCTCTGCTGGACAAGTGATGTAGGGAGTAGGGAGACAGCAGGATTTAATTGTGGTATGGGGGGTTACACAAAAAGCAGGAGAAACTTAACGGGTGCAGCAGCATCTAAGGAGCGAAGGAGATAGGTGACGTTTTGGGTCGAGACCCTTCTTCCTTTTTTTAAATCCCTCCCCACCTATGTTCAAGATTTTTTTAATTGTGGCATATTAGATCTCTGGAAAAGGTAGGAGTTATCGCCATCTGCTGGGCAGCAAAACTCACAGCAAGTTATTTGCAGGGGAGTCACTTGTCTGTTTACTTGAGACTTTAGAGATACAGTGCAGAAACGGGCCCTTCGGCCCACCAGGTCCACGCCGACCAGTAATCCCCGAACACAAGCACTATCTCACACACTAGGGACAATTTCCAATTTTACCTAAGCCAATTAACCTACAAACCTGTGCATCTTTGGAGTGTGGGAGGAAACCGGAGCATCCAGAGAAAACCCACGTGGTCACAGGGAGAACGTACAGTATAAACTCTATACAGACAGTATCCATAGTCATGATCTCTGGCGCTGTAACACAGGTCTCTGGCGCTGTAAGGCAGCAACTCTACCGCTGCGCTACTGTGCCACACCTTTGTTCTTGAATGTTTATAGAAAAAAGTTACAACAGTAAAAGCCAAGTCTTCTTAAAGTACTGTCTTGTACAACTATTCCTAACAATAATCATGCTTTTGTTAAGGCTCATGCATTTCACCTAGACAGAGATAGTCTTTTCAAAAAAATGTGGGTAGGAGGGAGACACTAGAGAGGTTCTGGAGAATCTCAGCAGGTCAGGCAGCATTCTTGGAGGGAAATGGGCAAGTGACATTTCAGGTCGAGATCCTCCTTCAGTCTGATTGGAATTGGGGCTGGAAAGATGGAAAAGAGAGGTGGCAGATGGGATAAAACCTAGCAAGTGATAGGTGGATGAATGTGAGGGGTTCTGAAGAAGTATCCCGACCTGAAACGTCTTTTCTCCAGAGATGCGGCCTGATCTGTTGAATTACTCCAGCGTTTTGTGTCTATCTTAAACCAGCATCTGCAGTTCCTTTCTATTGCAGGGTAGGGTCTGTTTGGTTGGCAGATGGGTAGAGTAAGTGACAAAGGCTGGAGGTGAAAAGGAGACAAAAGGGAGTTAGATAAGTTGAGGAGAAGTGAAATGTAAAGCTGGAGGGAGGAATGTGGGTGAAAGGGGACGAGGACGGGGAAAGGTAAAAGGGAAATAAGGGACGAGAAGATGGGAGCTAAGTGCACAAAGGAGATAGGAAGAGCATGATGGGGGGTTGGGAGAACGTAGGAGAAATGGTGATTAGGGGAGGGATGGGAGAAGATAGGAGTAATGGGAACATACTAGGGTGGTAGTGGGAAGCATGGGGAAGTAAGAGGGGTAGAGGGGTTAGAATTGCTGTGTGAAAATCAAGTGATGCACTATTTCCAGATGGCCAGACCTCGTACAAAATTTAGAAAGATTGTAGGATTACAGAATACTGGCAGGATGCAAATTACTTGGATGAGGAAAAGACAGTTAGTTGCTGCTTTCTTAATAGACACCAGCCCTGAAGATCGTGACAGGGTTATAAAAAATGTGGATGAGGTCTAACTATCATTAAATGGTGGAAAGTTTCAGAATTGCACAATAATTGGGACTTTACAAATCAATTTAAAATAAAGGGGTCGACACATAGTATTGGAGCAACCCAGTGAGTGGAGGTGGCGTTTCAGGTTGGTACACTTCTTCAGACCCCTGAAAAAGCGTTCCAACCCAAAATGTCAACTATTCCTTTTCTCCAGAGATACTCCAGCACTTTGTGTCTGTCTTCAGTTTAAAACCAGTATCTGCAGTTCCTTCCTACACAAAATGGAGGTGTTACTGATTTCTGGTGCTGCTGCTCCATTTAATTTGTACTTTTTAATTTGATACGTGTGTCAGATTATTCGTTGAGAGGGGAGTGAATCCATTCAAAGGACTTCTTGTCAAATAGATCTGGCTTTTACATCTGCTTGTGAGATCTCCCATTGGAAATGACAAAGAACATGGCACCATAGTTATTTAAGGTGGGTTGCTGTCTGAAAGAGAAATGGACAGAGTGGATGAAAATTTGATGAAAATTTCTCTAAGAAATAAGAAAGTGTAAAAAACATTGAGTGATGTGGTGAGCTTGTGTGGACAAATTAAAATTGTTATCGGTGAGGATCCCTATTAGATCATAAACCCATAAGATATAAGAGCAGAATTAGGCCATTTGACCCATCGAGTCTACTCCACCATTTGATCATGGGTGACCTATTTTTCCCTCTCAACCCCATTCTCCAGCCTTCTCCCCATAACCTTTAATGCCCTTACTAATCAAGAACCTATCTATCTCCGCTTTAAAAATACCAATGTTTAGTTTAGTTTAGGGAGACAGCATGGAAACAGGCCCTTCAGCCCACCAAGTCCGCGCCGGCCACAATCACCCATACACACTCTGCACACTGTGTTCTATCCTGCACACTGGGGCAATTTCAGAAGCCAATTAACCTACAAACCTGCATGTCTTTGAAATGTGGGAAGAAACCGGAGCACCCGGAGAAAACCCAGCACCCGACAGCACCCGAGGTCAGGATTGAACTGGGGCCTCCGGCGCTGTAAGGCAGTAACTCTACCGCTGCACCACTGTGCCGCCACGATGTCTTGGTCTCCACAATCGTCTGTGGCAATGAATTCCACAAATTCTAAAGAAATTCCTCCTCAACTCCATTCTAAATTCCGTACAAAAACCACAATGTAAAACATCCTCACTAATGTGCAGTAATGTAAAGACCACATATGAAAGTCAAGGGTTGGTACTTTTTTGCCACATCCCACAGTTACTGCTTACAACAAACTGCTTCGGAAATCTCTACCTTCTGAAATAAAATAAACTTATCAACTTTTATTCAAACATTCCTTTGCAAAACAGTTGTGCTAACAAATTCTGAATCTCATCCAAACACAGCTTTTCAGTAAAAACTGCATTGTCATTAAAGAAAATAGGGTGAATGCACAGTCTTTTTCCCCCCAAGGTAAGAGAATGGAGAATTAGAGGACATAGGTTTAAAGTGAGAGGAGCAAGATTTAAAAGGAAGCTGAGGGGCAACTGTTTCACACAGAGGGTGGTGGGTGTATCGGACAAGCTGCCGGGAGAAGTAGCTAAGACAGGTACATTAACAACAATTAAAAGACATTTGGACAGGTACATGGAATGGAAAGGTTTTGAGGGAGAATGTAGAAATGAGGATGGTTTACCGATGCTGATTTACAAAAGAAGACACAAATGCTGGATTAACACAATGTATCAGGCAGCATCTCTGGAGAACATGGAAAGGTTCAGAGGGAAACAGGCCAAATGTGGGCACATGGGACTAGATTAGATGGGCATCTTGGTTGGCATAGATGAGTTGGGCCGAAGGGCATCTTTTCATGAAAGTGAATTTGTCTTTCCAGCACCGGTTGGTAATGTTCTCTGATCTAAAGAAACACCAATCACTCCATATTGGGGAAGTTTAATTGCAGCCTATACTGTTGAAAGTATCAATCACTAGTTCAGATGTCATTGGAGCTGAATTAGGCCATTCGGTCCATCAAGTCTATTCTGCCATTCAATCATGGCTGATCTATCTTTCCCTTTCAACCTCATTCTCCTGCCTTCTCCCCGTAACTTTTGACATCCTTTCAAATCATGAACCTGTCAATCTCTGCTGAAAAAATACCCAATGATGGCCTCCACAGCCATCAATGGCAATGAATTCTGGAATGGAACCAATGTCCTTGGGGGAGTGTTTGCTAGTGCTGTCGGGGAGGATTTAAACTAATGTGGCAGGGGGATGGGTACAAGAGCAGAGAGGCAGGTGGGTGTAAAACGAGGGTGGAAGCAATAGAGAGCAAGGTGAAAGGTAAAAGTGGCAGGCAGACAAAACCAGGGCAAAAATCAAAAAGGGCCACTTCTCAACAAAATTGTATAAGGGGTAAGAGCGTTGTAAAAACAAGCCTGAAGGCTTTGTGTCTCAATGCAAGGAGTATTCGTAATAAGGTGGATGAGTTGAACGTGCAGATAGCTATTAATGAGTATGATATAGTTGGGATCACGGAGACATGGCTCCAGGGTGACCAAGGCTGGGAGCTGAACATCCAGGGATATTCAATATTCATGAGGGATAGAGAGAAAGGAAAAGGAGGTGGGGTAGCGTTGCTGGTTAGAGAGGAGATTAACACAATGGAAAGGAAGGACATTAGCTTGGAGCATGTGGAATCGGTATGGGTAGAGCTGCGAAACACTAAGTGGCAGAAAACGCTAGTGGGAGTTGTGTACAGGCCACCTAACAGTAGTAGTGAAGTTGGGGATGGTATAAAACAGGAAATTAGAAATGCGTGCGACAAAGGCAAAACAGTTATAATGGGTGACTTCAATCTATATATAGATTGGGTGAATCAAATTGGCAGGGGCGCTGAGGAAGAGGATTTTTTGGAAATATGAGGGATAGTTATCTAAATCAACATGTAGAGGAACCAACGAGAGAGCAGGCTATTTTAGACTGGGTATTGAGTAATGAGGAAGGGTTAGTTAGCAGTCTTATTGTGCGTGCCCCCTTGGGCAAGAGTGACCATAATATGGTCGAGTTCTTCATTAGGATGGAGAGTGACATTGTTAATTCAGAAACAATGGTTCTGAACTTAAGGAAAGGTAACTTTGAGGGTATGAGACGTGAATTGGCCAAGATTGACTGGCAATCAATTCTAAAAGGGTTGACGGTGGATACACAATGGAAGACATTTAAAGACTGCATGGATGAACTACAAAAATTGTTCATCCCAATTTGGCAAAAGAATAGATCAGGGAAGGTAGTGCATCCGTGGATACCAAGGGAAATCAGGGATAGTATCAAAGCAAAGGATGATGCGTACAAAGTAGCCAGAAAAAGCAGCATACCAGAGGACTGGGAGAAATTCAGAGACCAGCAGAGAAGGACAAAGGGCTTGATTAGGAAAGGAAAAATAGATTATGAAAGAAAACTGGCAGGGAACATAAAAACTGACTGCAAAAGTTTTTATAGATATGTGAAGAGAAATAGATTAGTTAAAACAAATGTAGGTCCCTTGCAGTCAGAAACAGGTGAGTTGATAATGGGGAACAAGGATATGGCGGACCAATTGAATAACTACTTTGGTTCCGTCTTCACTAAGGAAGACATAAATAATCTGCCGGAAATAGCAGGGGACCGCAGGTCAAAGGAGTACTTGAGTGAAATCCAGGTTAGTCGGGAAGTGGTGTTGGGTAAATTGAATGGATTAAAGGCCGATAAATCCCCAGGGCCAGATAGGCTGCATCCCAGAGTACTTAAGAAAGTAGCTCCGGAAATAGTGGATGCATTAGTGATAATCTTTCAAAACTCTTTAGATTCTGGAGTAGTTCCTGAGGATTGGCGGGTAGCAAACGTAACCCCTCTTTTTAAGAAGGGGGGGAGAGAGAAAACGGGGAATTACAGACCAGTTAGTCTAACATCGGTAGTGGGGAAACTGCTAGAGTCAGTTATTAAAGATGGGATAGCAGCACATTTGGCAAGTGGTGAAATCATTGGACAAAGTCAGCATGGATTTACGAAAGGTAAATCATGTCTGACGAATCTTGTGGAATTTTTCGAGGATGTAACTAGTAGCGTGGATGGGGGAGAACCAGTGGATGTGGTGTATCTGGACTTCCAGAAGGCTTTCGACAAGGTCCCACATAAGCGATTAGTATATAAACTTAAAGCATATGGCATTGGAGGTTCAGTATTGATGTAGATAGAGAACTGGCTGGCAAACAGGAAGCAAAGAGTAGGAGTAAACGGGTCATTTTCACAATGGCAGGCAGTGACTAGTGGGGTACCGCAAGGCTCAGTGCTGGGACCCCAGCTATTTACAATATACATAAATGATCTGGATGAGGGAATTGAAGGCAATATCTCCAAGTTTGCGGATGACACTAAGCTGGGGGGCAGTGTTAGCTGTGAGGAGGATGCTAGGAGAATGCAAGGTGACTTGGATAGGCTGGGTGAGTGGGCAAATGTTTGGCAGATGCAGTATAATGTGGATAAATGTGAGGTTATCCACTTTGGTGGCAAAAATAGGAAAACCGACTACTATCTAAATGGTGGCCGATTAGGAAAAGGGGAGATGCAGCGCGACCTGGGTGTCATGGTACACCAGTCATTGAAAGTAGGCATGCAGGTACAGCAGGCAGTGAAGAAAGCCAATGGTATGTTAGCTTTCATAGCAAAAGGATTTGAGTATAGGAGCAGGGAGGTTCTACTTCAGTTGTATAGGGTCTTGGTGCGGCCACACCTGGAGTATTGTGTACAGTTCTGGTCTCCAGATTCAGAGGGTATGGAGAGAAGGCAGGTACGGGATACTGAGTTGGATGATCAGCCATGATCATATTGAATGGCGGTACAGGCTCGAAGGGCCGAAAGGCCTACTCCTGCACCTAATTTCTATGTTTCTATGTTTCTAATTCCACAGATTCACCACCCTCTGGCTAAATAAATTCCTCCTCATCTCCCTTCTAAAGGTACGTCCTTTTATTCTGAGGCTATGGCCTCTGGTCCTAGACTCTCCCACGAGTGGAAACATCCTCTCCACATCCACTCTATCCAGGCCTTTCACTATTCGGTTGGTTTCAATGAGATACCCCCTCATCCTTCTAAACTCCAGCGAGTACAGGCCCAGTGCCGTCAAGTCACTGTGGTACTGTTTCATCTCGACCCGAAACGTCACCCATCCTTCTCTCCAGAGATGCCGTCTGTCACGCTGAGTTACTCCAGCATTTTGTGTCTATCAGCAGTAGAGTTGCTCCCTTACAGCGCCGGAGACCTGGGTTTGATCTGGACTCCGCTCTCTGTACGGAGTTTGCACGTTCTCGCTGTGACCGTGTGGGTTTTCTCTGGGTGCTATGAGGTTATTGAGATGTGGTCAACCTTTGAGGCCCGCATGTGGATTCCTATTTGACAACAGTGACCAACAGAGTAGCTGCCCAGGACCATAATTCTCTCTGTCAGTTGCTCCTCAACTCATTTCTACAGTTTTGCAGAGCTCTGCTTACTTGGTCCATACCAGTTCAAAGCAGCAGGATACAGCAACATGGAAGTTTTTTTAAACTAACATTGGGAGGAGCAGAAGGACTTTTAAGAAGCTGCTTCAGGAAAATTTCCACCTCCTTTTCCTTCCTCTCGTCCAGTTGTGACATAGAACATGGGGGCCGCATAGTGGCGCAGTGGCAGAGCTGCTTCCATACAGCGCCAAAGACCCGGGTTCAATCCTGACTATGGAATATGAGGTGCTGTTCCTCCAGGTGGCCTCACTCTGGCAATTGAGGAGGCCCAGGACAGAAAAATCAGCATGGGAACCAGGAGGGGAGTTAAATGGTTAGCAACCGGGAGATCCAATAGGCCTTGGTGGACCGAGCACAGGTGTTCGGTGAAACGGTCGCCGAGTCTGTGCTTGGTCTCACCGATGTGCAGGAGGCCTCAGTGGGATCACCAAATGCAATAGGTTAGGTTAGAGGAGGTGCACATGAATCTCTCTTTCACCCAGAGGTATTGCTGGATGGGTGAGAGGGAGAATGGCTATATTAAAGGGAAAACATCATGTGGAAAAGTGCTGGCACTCTGAGAACCCTCTGTACATATCAGAAAAGGAATCAGCCTGGAAGTAAACTGTAGCTATAAATACACTTTCAAGAAGGGTTCAACTAATAAATAAGATAGCTTTTCATCTCACTGTAAGAAAGTTTGCAGCTCTGATTTCAATCAGTGGGATCCGTTTGTGAAAGTTTGTGCAATAAGTTGGGAAGTCAAAGCAAACAAACAAATCCTAATATGGCCTTTGGAATATCTGAGAGAAAGCTACTGTTGCAATTCAAGGACTACTGAAAATATTTTAATGTTTGGTTTAATGCATAAACAAGGAAGAGAAAGACTGTAACAATGTTCTGTTAAAAGAAAACCATTAACCAGTGGTTTGCCCCCAGTGAGTTGCATATTGCATATATTTTATTAATTGTTCTTTATCTCTCCACATCATCGTCTATATCTCCCGTTTCCCTGATCACTAACCAGCCTGAAGAAGGGTCTCGACCCGAAACGTCACCCGTTGCTTCTTTCCAGAGATGCTGCCCGTCCCACTGAGTTACTCCAGCTATTTGTGGCTATCTTACAGGCTGTATCTGATTTCCGATCTTCCAGAATAGAAATTAAGTTTAGCTTTTTCCCGAAAGAGAAAATCATTGTTTGTTCCTGGCCAATGCAATACTTGAGAATTAACTGTAATTAAATTGGGTAGTTTAGAAATACAGCGTGGAAACTCCATACATTCTAGTGTCCGTTATCTCTGGCATCTAAACATTCAGATCTGCTTCAGAAATTGAGGGCTTTTACCATTAGCATTTAAGTAAAACTTTTCCCCGATTTCCTCAATGAAGTATTTCTGTGGATATTTTCTCTATCATATGACTTTCAGTCTTTAGATATGTAGCGTGGTAACAGTCCCTTCCGCCCACCAACTCCATCCCAACCTGTGATCACCTGTACACTAGTTCTATCCAACAAACACTAAAGACAATTTACAGAAGCCAATTTACCTACAAACCTGCATGTCTTTGGAGTGTGGGAGGAAACCGGAGAATCCGGAGTAAACCCACACCATCACAGGGAGAATGTACAAACTCCACACAGACAGCACCCGCAGTCAGGATCGTACCAGGCAGCAACTTTACTGCTGCACCACTGGTGGTATTCATTGGGATTTAGAATGAGTTACTGACCACCAATTTCACTGCAGAATACAAAAGGTAGAGCGTGAAATGGTTGTTTCAGCTTGATTTTTTGTGGAAGAATAAACTGTGCTAAATACTATATGTTTCATTTCATAAACAATTTATTTCAGACTTCACTGCCAAAGTGTGAGTTTCATGCACATAATGTAGTTGATGTGTCAACTTGTATATAGTTTCTTGTGAGACAGAATGGGTTATTTGACTGATTGAGTCTACAAGGCTTCCAGAGAAATCCCATTAGTGCCACTCCCACACTCACTTCCCCGTGATCTATTTTCTTATGCAGACCCATCAACTGTTCAACAATTGAGGGGCAGCACAGTCGTGCAGCGGTAGAGTTGCTACCTTACAGCGCCAGAGACCTGGATTCGATCCCGACTACGGATGCTGTCTGTACGGAGTTTGTACGTTCTCTCCGTGACCTGCGTGGTTTTCTCTGGCTGCTCTGGTTTCCTCTCACATTCTAAATACTTACAGGTTTGTAAGGTAATTGGCTTTGGTAAAATTGTAAATTGTCCTTAGTGTGTGTAGGATAGTGTTAGTGTGCGGGATCGCTGGTCGGCGCGGACTTGGTGGGGCGAAGGACCTGTTTGCACGCTGTCTATCCAAACTAAACTAAACTGCACTCCTATTCTCCTGCCACTCACGACTCACTGCAGGTAATTCACAGTAACCAATTAATCTACAGCCGAATGTCATTGCGATGTGATATGGCACAGGGAGAATGTGCAAACTCCACACAGACAGCATCAGAATTGAGACTGGGTCGCGGGAGCAGCACCAACAACAATTGCCAAAGGATGATCCAGGAACGTGTGTTGGAAAAGGTGCCCAGTGAATTGGCAAATATCAACTTGTTATTCGCAATTCACTGGGCATCTTTTGTAAACTTTCTATCAGTGTCAAGATTTTTCTGCATTGGCTTATTATTCGGCAATTAAACTCGCTACAGGTTGCTCGGCTTGGTATTTTACTGCATGACACAGCTTTTGTCCTCTGACTGTCATTGAGCCACTGCAAGCCAGAAAGGGAATAATGCAAGAGAGAAAGTTTTGGAGTTAAGGGCCTGTCCCACCAGCATGCGATTGCGTGCGTCTACCGCGACCAAACGTGGTCGCTTTAGGTGTACGGCCGTGCGGGGCCAGTCCCAATTTGAACCACGGAGGCGTATGGAGTTGTGCGAGGCTGGTCCCGACATAATACTCACCAATCAGCTGGGCAGGAGGCGGGCCGACTGAATTTGGACGTCGCATGGCGACGGGCGGTGACGTCATCACGCAACGGCACGCCGGGCGGTGACGTCATCGCGCAACGCCACGCACTAGGCGTACGCTGTCAAGACGGTGTGTACAACGTCAAGATGCTGTGTAAGCCCGTTGAGACGCTGCGTACGCCCTCAATGCGCCTGCGGGCCGACAGGCCGTTGGCGTGCGGGATTTTCGGACAGTGCAAGATTTTTTGAGCCCCGCATGATGTCGGGACCAGCCCCGCACAACTCCATACGCCTCCGCCGATCAAAGTGGGACCGGCCTTGCGAGGTCGTACGCCTCAAGCGACCACATTTGGTCGTGCTAGACGCATGCAATCCAACATACAAAAAAATCCAACATACAATGTCTCAATGACTACCGCCCTGTAGCACTCACCCCCATAATGATGAAATGCTTCGAGAGGCTGGTCAGGGACCACATTACCTCCAGACTCCCCTCCACACTTGACCCATACCAGTTTGCTTACAGGCCAAACCGCTCCACAGAGGACGCTATATCCTCCGTACTCCATCTGAGCCTGGAACATTTAGAGGAGAAAAACACCTATGTGCGAATGCTGTTCGTGGATTTCAGTACAGCATTCAACACCATTATCCCCCAGCACCTGATAAGCAAACTTGTTCCATTGGGCCTCGGCACCCCCATGTGTAACTGGCTACTGGACTTCCTCACTGACAGACCTCAGTCTGTGAGGGTTGGAAATAACACCTCCAACACCATCTCTCTGAGCACCGGCTCCCCTCAGGGCTGTGTCCTAAGTCCACTGCTGTTCACCCTGATGACTCACGACTGTTGTGCCAGGTTTAGTACAAACCACATCATGAAGTACGCAGATGACACAACAGTGGTGAGCCTCATCAGGGACGACAATGAGCTGGCTTACAGGAGGTGAAACAACTGGCGGACTGGTGCAATACGAACAACCTGATCCTGAATGTCGAGAAAACAAAGGAGGTCATCGTCGACTTCAGGAAAACCCGGCACAGTCCCACACCACTTCACATCAATGACAGCGATGTGGAGGTGGTCAGTAGCACCAAGTTCCTGGGGGTGCAGATCACTAACAGTCTGACCTGGTCGAATAACATCTCATCAACAGTTAAGAGAGCGCAGCAGCGGTTGCACTTTCTGCGCCGGATGAGAAGAGCTCACCTCCCCCATCCCATCCTCACTACTTTCTACAGGGGCACCATAGAGAGTATTCTGACCAGCTGTATCTCTGTCTGGTTTGGGGACTGTAAAGCCTCTGACTGGAAGTCTGTGCAGAGAGTGGCGAGGACAGCGGAAAAAATCATCGGGACCTCTCTCCCCTCAATCGGGGATATTGCGACCAAACGTTGCGTGTCTAAGTCCAGCAGTATTATAAAAGACCCCACACATCTCCATCACGGTCTGTTCACTCTGCTGCCCTCGGGAAAAAGATATCGCAGCATAAGGAGCAGAACATCAAGGTTCTGCAACAGCTTCTTCCCACGAGCCATCAGACTCCTGAATGCCATGTAATGGGCTGCCACCATTGTCTATTTATCCTTTTATCCTTTTATCCTTTTTATCCATTTTATCCATGTCTATCCTTCTGTTAACTTATCGTGTTGCACAGGGAGCCAAATGCAACAAAATTTTGTTTGGAACTGCATATATCAATGTATTTCTAAATGACAATAAAGTTTGTTTGACTGACTTTGACTTGACAATTGCATGCTGGTGGGACAGGCCCTTAACTCAGCAGATCAGGCATCATTTCTAGAGAACATGGAAAGGTGATGATTCGGGTCGGGAACTTTCTTCAGAATCCAGGGTCTGAAGAAGGGTCCTGACCTGAAACATCACTTTCCATGTTCTCCAGGGATGCTACCTCACCCAGAGTAATCTTTTTAAAAATAAGTCTGTATCTAGTTCATCGTCTCTACAAGGGAGTAATGCAACTGTGTTGTTCCACTGACACACTCCATCTCTCTCTTTCACTGACACACGCCATCTCGCTCTGCCACATTACGTCTCTCACTCTCTCTCACACACTCACTGACACACTCCATCACTCTCTCTCATACTGGCACTCTCCATCACTGATTGTACAATAGCAATTTGTCCATTTCTAGAACATGTTGGGTAAATAATTGTGATGTTGGAGTGATGAAAGAAGCCGAACGATAAGATGATGGAGACACAAGGAATTGCAGAAGCTGGTTTGCAGGGGAAAACAACACGAAGTACTGGTATCTTGACGGGTCTTGCAGCATCTCTGGAAGACATAGCTAGGCGACGTTTTGGGTCGGGAGCTTCTTCAGACGTTGTAGTACAAGAGGGAATAAAGATGAGTCAATGAGGGCGCAGGACTTAAAAGTCATTGAAAAGCATGTGAGGTGCCTCAGATGTAGGTCAGACGTGACTGGGCAAAAGCGGGGAGTGGAAACAAGATAGATTCAAGGTATTTGGAGTTGTTCGGTGAGGCAAGAGCAGGCAGGAACAATGGGTCTGCCAGGGCAGCCCTCCGAAGAT
The DNA here is from genome assembly GCA_963514005.1 of Raja brachyura. Next base: position 63,249,455 of record OY740787.1, read on the forward strand.
AATAAGATGATGGTAATTTTACTCTTACACAAAATAATTGGGTAAGATAGATTCATACCAATTTTTTTTTTCCACAGCGAGTAGATTTGTAAAGATTCCCTTACCTTTCACCGTCACTTTGGCAGAGCAAGATACCGTTCCCAATCTGTTCTCTGCCACGCAGGTATAAACAGCATCATCTTCTGGCAAAGCATCCAGCACGGATAACTTTGCTATGCCATCTTTAAAAGTGTTGTGTGCGTACTGGAAGGGTTTGTCTGTGGACGAAAGAGAGGAATTTGAAACCGTCAAACAAATCGACCTTAAGTATGACTACATCTTGATGATGATGATACTTTATTGTCACTTGTAACTGTGCAGAGTGAAATCCTTGTGTTTGCCAACAAAGTACACAAATGAGTTGCCACAAAGGCACGGACATAGTTACAAAAAGTAAAAAATGACTGTTTACTCCACCCATTCCTCACAATTTTATATACTTCTATCAGGTCTCCTTTGAACCTCTGAGGAAATAACCAATGTTTATTCAGCTTCTATTTATAGCTAATACCCTCTAATGCAGGCAGCATCCTGGTGAACCTCTTCTGCACCCTCTCGCATCTCCACATGCTTCCTGCAACACAATAACGGGACCAGCGTTGGTGACGCTTCCCGCATCCAGACAAGTGAAGAGTGTTCCATCACATTAGGGGTATCAGAATTTAATTACAGGTCCACCACCAACTTTCTGGCACCTCCTTTAATCCGGACAAAATTATGCGAGTGTACTTGATATTCCCCCCAGAAGTGCCCCCAAAGCGTGGCGCTTTGGCTGGGTAAGGTGGGGCGATCTCTACCTCATCTGAACTTTCCCGATCGGCAAGTCGAATTTGTCCCCTGCTGCGGGGGCTCTGGAATATCGGCCCGGCTGGAGCCGGCAGGTCTATTCCCATAGCCGACTAATGTGAATAACGACATAACGTGAATAACGTTTAGTTCAAGAGTTTAGTGTAATGTACAGTAAAGTCCAGTCAAAGATAGTGGAGGGTCTCTGATGAGGTAGATAGTAGCTTCTAGTAGTTGGTAGAATGCCTTCTAGTAGTTGGTAGGATGGTTCAGTTGAATGATAACGGCTTTGGGATGCGGGAAGAAGGCGGAGCACCTGGAGGAAACGCACGTGGTCACAGAGAAAACGTGCAAACTCCACACAGACAGCACATGAGGTGAGGATCGAACCTGGGTCTCTGATGTTGTGAGGCAGCAGCTCCAAGTGTGCACCACTGTGAATACTTAGGAATCGTCTCCCAAAATCTGTCTGCGAAGAGTGAACGATCAAGGATTTCATTATCCGCTCTGACTTCACATTCCTATACCCTTGAAATGGGAGATTATTTCCTTTTTAATACTATCTGGCTTTTTTGTTACTTCTTAATTTCCCTTTCGATTGACCTCAGCTGCAATGGGCTGGTATCCCAGCGGAAGTTTGACCTTTCCGTCTATAAAAAGATTCCTTAAAGCTGGGGCTTTGCAGGGTATGCTTATAAAACAAATTTTGTGTTCTTGTTTGTATCTGAAAACAATTTAATCTGCTATTTATAATGCCTGTCTGTGCTCTCAGAGTCCAAACACATCATCCAAGTCTCGAACTGGCATAAAACTGAAAGAAAATCCTTGCACTGACTTGTAGCATTGTCAAATTTACTTTTGGCAGGGTCTGTTGCATGAAGAAGAAATTCACAGAACATAGAACATTGCAGAAGATAGACACAAAGTGCTGGAGTAACTCAGCGGGTCAGCAGCACCTCTGGAGAAATGGAATAGGCAATGTTTTGGGTCGGAACCCTTCTTCAGACTGAAAGATAGAGAAGGCCAGAACAAAACGGGGTCGGCAACAGATAACCTCGGGAAGAGTGGAGTCCATAATAGCCCATTGTTGGCTGGGGAAGATGTGCTAACGACAGGGATATAAGGATGCGAACAATAGAACTAGTAGATTGACTTGTGTGGAGGATGGAGGGGGTGAGGGGGTGGAGGGGGGAAAGGATGTAAGAGTTACTTTAAATTAGAGAAATCAATGTCCATACCACTGGGTTGGAAACAGCCCAAGCACAATATGAGCTGCTGTTCTTCTGATTTGTGTGTGGCCTCAGTCTGACAGTGGAGGAGGCCCAGGAAAAGAAAGGTCAGTGTTAGAATGGGAAGCGGAGTTAAAATGTCTGGCAACCAGGAGATCGCATTGGGCAAATGCAGACTGAGCGTAAGTGCTCAGCGAAACGATTCGGTATAAACCAGCACCTGCATTTCCTTCCCACACTTAGAACAGTACAGGATAGAAACAGGCCCTTTGGTCCACAATGCCAGTGTCAAACATGATGTCAAGTTAAACTGATCTTCTCTGCCTGCGTGCGATCCACATCCCTGCATTTCCTGACTGCCCTTGTGGCTTATCCAGAAGCCTTTTCAACACCACTATAGGAACTACCTCCACCACCACCCCTGCTGCATGTTCCAGGCATCTACCACCCGCTTATTATAAAAAACTTGCTCCACAAATCTTCTTTAAACTTTGCCCCTCTCACCTTAAAGCTGTGCCCTCTAGTCTTTGACATTACCAGCCTGGGAAAAAGGTTCATGTGACTTGAACTATAATGGAAAATATCCTGGTGGAGTCTCGGGGGAAAGGAATTTATGGAACTTCAAAGCAGGTCTAACTTAAACAAGTTTTCAAGTTATATTTGAAAGTAAATGTCTTTTCCGTTGTGTTTGCGTGTGGCCCACTCAAGTTCCAATGAACATATGGAAGAGGACCAAGCTGTAAATAACATGCATCCTGAAAAAATACTTTTATTGCAACAGATCAAAATCAAACCACAGGGCAAAATTGAGTAGACACAAAATGCTGGAGTAACTCAGCGGATGAGGCAGCATCTCTGGAGAGAAGGAATGCGCGACGTTTCGGGTCGAGACCCTTCTTCAGACTGAGGTCAGGGGAGGAGGCGGGACAAAGATAGTATGTAGTCAGAGGCAGTAAGACTGTTGGGAGAACTGGGAAGCGGAAGGGGTTGGAGAGAGAAAGCAAGGGCTATCTGAAGTTAGAGGTCAATGTTCATACCGCTGGGGTGAAATGGGCAAAATCAAGTATTAGATTAGTTTGATGTTGCTAAGATTGAGTAATGTATTTCAAGGTCACGAGGGACAGGCTTCATCAATGGTGCAGCTTAACTGCAGAGAGATGGGTTTTGGAAGTCCATGATTCAGATTTGTTTGATTTGGTATAAAGCACAAAGGCCTAGCTCTTGCTGCACTGATACCAGCAATGCTGTCAGCACTCATCGAGTCAGAGTCATACAGCACAGAAATAGGCCCTTCCCCTTCTACACTAGTCCCACCTGCCTGCGTTTGGCCCATATCCCTCTAAATCTTTTCTATCCATGTACCTGTCCAAATGTCTTTTAGGTATTGTTGTCGTACCTGCCTCAACTACCTCCTCGGGCAGATCGTTCCATATGCCCCACATTCTCCCAGTTGGAAAGTTGCCCCTCAGGTTCTTATTAAATCTTTCCCCATATCATCCTAAGCCGATGTCCTCTGGTTCTCGATGCCCCTCCTACAGAAGACAACACCAACTGTTGGTGTGTGGGAATTGCAAAGGGAAGTGGAGATTTGCATGCACACTTGGAGTGAGATTGAGATTGCACTGAGAGGCAGAGAAGAACCAAAGTGGAATCTGGAGGAGGTAGCGGTGAATATAAACGTAACTGGGAGGTTTATGTAGCCTAGAAGGATGACTGGATGCAGCTGGTGACTGTGCAAGTTGCAAGATATGGGAAAAGATTTGTGGGAGTGTGCAGCAAGAAATCAAGAAAGTGGGTAACGTGGAGACACAAGGAACTGCAAAAACACAAAGAAATGGAGTAACTCAGTGGGTCAGGCAGCATATGTGAAGGACATGGATAGGTGATGTTTCGGGTCTGGATCCTTAAGACCTTTAAACTTTAGAAATGCAGCGCGGAAACTGGCCCTCTGGCCCAATGAGTCTGCGCTGACCAGCGATCACCCCGTACACTAGCACTAGCCTACACGCTTATTTACAATTTACAAAGCCAATTAATCTGCAAACTTGTATGTCTTTGAAGTGTGGATGGAAACTGGAGCACCCAAAGACACAAGCGGTCACAGGGAGAATGTGCAAACTCGGTACAGACAGTACCCGTAGGCAGGATGGAACGTGGATCTCTGGCGCTGTGAGACAGCAATTCTAGAAACATAGAAAAATAGGTGCAGGAGTAAGCCATTCGGCCCTTCGAGCCTGCACCGCCATTCAATGTGATCATGGCTGATCATCCAACTCAGTATCCCATACCTGCCTTCTCTCCATACCCCCTGATCCCTTTAGCCACAAGTGCCACATATAACGCCCTCTTAAATATATCCAATGAACTGGCCTCAACTACCTTCTGTGGCAGAGAATTCCAGAGACTCACCACTCTCTGTGTAAAGAATGTTTTCCTCATCTCGGTCCTAAAGGAATTCCCCCTTATCCTTAGACTGTGACCCCTTGTTCTGGACTCCCCCGACATCGGGAACAATCTTCCAGCATCTAGCTTGTCCAACCGCTTAAGAATTTTGTAAGTTTCTATAAGATGCCCCCTCAATCTTCTAAATTCCAGCGAGTACAAGCCAAGTCTATCCAGTCTTTCCTTATATGAAAGTCCTGACATTCCAGGAATCAGTCTGGTGAATCTTCTCTGTACCCCCTCTATGGCAAGAATGTCTTTCCTCAGATTTGGAGACCAAAACTGTACGCAATACTCCAGGTGTGGTCTCACCAAAACCCTGTACAACTGCAGTAGAACCTCCCTGCTCCTATACTCAAATCCTTTCGCTATGAATGCCAACATACCATTCGCTTTCTTCACTGCCTGCTGCACCTGCATGCCTACTTTCAATGATTGGTGTACCATGACACCCAGGTCTCGTTGCTCCATTGCTGCTCCATTGTGCCGTCCTTCTTCAGACCAATTGTAAAAGGGGGAGAAAGTTGGAAAATAAATGGGGGCAGGACAAAACTTGACAAGTGAAAGGTGGATATAGACGAGGCAGGGTTTGATTGGCATATATGTGGACGCAGGCTAGAGGTGAAAAGGAGACAAAAGGGTGCTGGATAAGGAGAGATGTCGAGTGAAATGTAAAGCCAGAGGGAGGGATGATAAAGGTAGTAGGTGACAGGGGGTCGGGGCAGAAAAGAGTTTCTACTCTGAAAAGTGTTTGTAGTCTGAAGAAGAATCTCAACCTGAAACGTCACCCATTCCTTCTCTCCAGAGATGCTGCCTCTCCTACTGAGTTACTCCAGCAATTTGTGTCTAAAATAATTTGTACCTTCCCCCTGTGACCTTGTGGGTTTTCTCCGGGTGCTCTGGCTTCCACCCACACTCCAAAGACGTGCTGGTTTGTAGGTCAATTGGTTCTCTGGAAATTGCCACTGGTGTGTGGAGAGTGGATGTGAAAGTGGGATAACACAGAACCAGTGTGAACGGGTGATTGAGCGTAGGCGTAATCTCAGTGGGCCTGTTTCCATGCGGTATCTCTAAACTAAACTTATATAAGACTCAGGGGAGCTTGGCTGAAAGTAGCTCGATTACTGCCAGGACTGGGAGAGTAGAAACGAGTCATGGGAGCTAAACCTGCTGCGTTTCGTTTCACGTGTTAAAATTGAGGCTTTCATTTAAACTATCATCTTCCTCCAGATGTCTTCCAAGATGCCAGTGCTGTTAACCTTCAGTTCTGGTATGTGTAGCTTTTTAAGAATCCAATCATTTTTATATAAAGCATAAAATGCATGATAAGGGTAAATGTTATCAGTGTTGAACACATAATCCATTGTTCAGAACGATAAAAAAACAAGGAGTGAACATCAGCTGTAAGTATCTCAAATCCCGAAACCACAGGATTGGCATTAAATCTTATCTTTTGAGAACACTAACCCGATCAGCTTCCGGTTACTGTAATCATATATTAAATGATTTCTGTGTGCAGGCCTCAAAACAAAAATTCCTGGCAACTCATTCCAGCTGCTGTTCACAGTATCCCAATATGGAAAAGCTTCCTGACATCTGTATTGAATTAAACTCGCAGAACCTTTAACCTGTGCCCTTTTGTCCTCATTTTTTTTAATATATTCAAAAGTGGCAACTTTGTTATGTCTCCATTGAGACATCCCTGTGCAAAGTTGGGGATTCCTACTTTATTGTGTGCTTACACATGCACTTCACTCTGAACACTTAAAAATGAGAAATTGTTAACACAAGTTAATACAGTCTACTGTGGAGTGCCATACTGACAGAAGATAAACGATGTAATGATGAAATAGGCAACGTCAATGATTTTTTAGTTTAGTTCAATTTTGAGATACAGGCCTTTTCGGTGAACCGAGTCCACACCAAGCAGCGATGTCCGCAGACAGACAAGCTCTATCCTAAACATTAGGGACACTTTACAATTTTCACCAAAAATAATTGTACGTCGTTGAAATGTGGGAGGAAACCGGAACACTGGAAAAAACCTTACAGTAAGTCCCAACATTCTTTTATCCAGAGTATGGGGAATCGAGAACCAGGGGACATAGGCTTAAGGTGAGGGGGGTAGATTTTTCAAGCAACTTTTTCACACTAAGGGTGGTGGGTGTATGGAACGAGCAGCTGGAGGAGATAGTTGAGGAGGTACTATTACAACATTTAAGACAGGTACATGGATAGGTTTAGAGGAATATGCGCCAAATACAGGCAGGCGGGACTCATGTAGACGAGGCTTGTAGGTCGGCATGGGCAATTTGGGCCAAATAACCTGTTTCCATGGTGTATGACTCTAAACCTACGCTGAGGAAAAAGGCAAATAAAGCATAACGCAACCAGATTACAATTATGCTCAAAGTGGCACATTGGCACAGCTGGTAGAGCCCGCTGCCTCACAGTGCCGGAGACCTATGTTTGACCCTGACCTTGGGTGCATGTGGATTTTGCATGTTCACCCTGTGATTGCATGGGTTTCTTCCAAGTGCTCCTGTCCTCTCCCACATACCAAAGAAGTGTAGATTAATTGGCCTCTGTAAATTGCCCCTGGTGTGTAGGGAGTGGATGCGAAAGTGGAATAACATATAACTAGTGTGAACTTGGTGATCAATGGTCAGCATAAACTCGATGGGCTGAAGGGCCTATTTCCATGCTGCATCTTTCAATCAATCATTAAAACCACCCAGTATCTCAAGAAAATGGAGACACCTCTGCCATCACTTTAGAACTACAGCATTGCGAACAAATTCTACCAATCAAATTATGTAGTAAAGAGCAACCTAGTTTAGTTTAAGAAGGAACTGCAGATGCTGGAAAAATCGAAGGTAGACAAAAAAACTGGAGAAACTCAGCGGGTGAGGCAGCATCTATGGAGCGAAGGAATAGGTAAAGTTTCGGATCAAGAACCTTTTTCAGCGTGAAGAAGGATCTCGACCCGAAACGGCACCTATTCCTTCGCTCCATAGATGCTGCCTCACCATCTGAGTTTCTCCAGCATTTTTGTCTACCTAGTTTAGTGTCTGATGCTGCAAGGCAGCAACTCTACCACTGTGCCACACTCTCCACCAAAAGTTTACAAAATCTAGTGCCCTTCTCATTAAGGATTTAAAATCAAAACACATGGTTCATTATTGCCTTAAAACCAAAAAGATAAAGTACAACAAAAGCACAACATTTTGTTTTAATTTGTTTGTTGTTCAAATTTCCAATTGAATTTCCTGTGAATTTATCAAGGAAATCTCGATCAAAGGAACTCTGATTACAACCATGCTAGGATTGTGGCAGTGTGTACAGGAAGAGTTATGACTTTCATCTTGTTATACGGAAGGAGAGAATGATCAGCCGGTTAAGACTTTGTGTTCAGGCATTACTGATCTATTTCCAAATATGGAAAGGAATCATTTAAAACTTTATAATTTGCAATGCAAAAAAAAAATCATATGTTTTCTTCAATTGAATGCAACCATTAGAATTTATTTCTGATTAAACATTCAACATTTGCTCACTGCAGTCAAAAAGTTAAAAGATTTTTTATAAAAGTTTAGATTGTGAAAAGATTTGAGACACAATATTTTGGAATTATCCCAATTTACGATGCAGAAGTAGGACCATCTGGTGTACCAGAGGAAGTTTACGAGAATGATTGGGTTAACGTATGAGGAGCGTTTGATGGGTCTAAGACTTGGCTCACTGGAGTGTAGAAGGATTGGGGGGGGGGGGGGGGGACACATTGAAACCTACTGGATAATAGAAGGCGTGGATAGAATGGATATGGAAAGGATGTTTTCACGAGTAGGATAGTCTAGGGACAGAGGGCACAGCCTCAAAATAAAAGGACATACCTTTAGTAAGCAGATGAGGGAGGATTTCTGTAGTCAGAGGGTTGTGGAATCTGTGGAATTCATTGGCACAGACAGCTGTGGTGGCCAAGACATTGGACATTTTTAAAGCGGAGATTGATATGATCTTGATTAGTAAGGGCGTCAAAGGTTACAGGGAGAAGGCTGGAGAATGGGGCTGAGAGGGATAAATAGATCAGCCATGATTATATGACGGAGAAGACTAGATGGGCCAAATGGCCTAATTTGCTCCTACGTCTTATGATGTCTTAAGAACTAAATCGACTATTTGAGAACTATCTGCTAATTTGTTGCTGCTAAAATGACAAAGTCACGTTGTTTTACCGTAACAAAGACCTGTAATCAGACAACCCAATGATTCACAGAGGAATAAGGTAGCCTCAACAAAATCTCAAACTAAAATTGTGTTTTTTTTTAACTTTGAACTTTAAACTAGGAATTAAAAGTTTGCAAAACGACTACATTGAAACTATTGGCGTGTAAAATATTTATCTTACCATTGACAAGCCATGTAACGTGAGGTGGAGGTTTACCCTCTACCAAGCACTCCAGCACAAAATCCTGCCCTTCACTCACGGTGCAATCTTTCAGTTTGCTGGTGAACGCTGGAGGCAGCTCCTTGCCCTTGGAACCTTGAAATGATTGGTCAAAAAGAACCCATCATTAATATGTGCAAAAGCCTTTGCATATCCATTGCACATAAATTGTTGATGCAAATAACATTGGATAACATGTGTACGTAATATATTCCTTAGCTATTACAAAGCAGGGTGCACCTTTTAAACTATTTAATAAGTTCATGTCAGAGGAGCAGAAGTGGGCCATTCAACCCATCCATACCACCATTCAATAATTTTTGATCTGTCTTTACCTCTCAACCCCAATTCTCCTGCCTTCTCCCCATAACCCTTGACACCCATACTAATCAAGTATCTATCAATCTCCCCCTTAAATGCTCTTCAAAGTTGTACAGTCATGTAAATGTATTACAATATTATCAAACAGATTTATCAGCAGCAATTTCTAGGTTGTGTCTTTGCCCATCTGAACCATGGAGCCCAGTGAATTAGGTCAGAGAGTTTACACGTTAATTGATTTGAGCAGTGCTGGTATAGCAAAGTCTATAATAGAAATTAAGAGCATTAGTAAAAGCATTATTAAAATAGCAATCAATAAACAACTGGTTGATTGTTTCCATTAGCATTCCAAACATTTAAATAGATATCATAGTACCAAAACTGAAGGATGCAATCAACAGATTGAAGTGGCAAATGATTGAAAACATTTCAAATGGCGCAGTTGCGCAGCGGTAGAGTTGCTGCCTTACAGCGCCAGAGACCCGGGTTCGATCCTGACTCTGGGTGCTGACGGTACAGAGTCTGTACATTCTCCCCATGACCGCATGGGTTTTCTACGAGTGCTCCGGTTTCCTCCAAAGGCATACAGGGTTTGCCAGTTAATAGGCTGCTGTAAAACTACCCCGAGTGTGCAGGGATTGGATGCGAAAGTGAGATATCATAGAATTGGTGTGATTGGGTGATTGATGATCGGTATGGACACGGTAGGCCAAAGGGCCAGAGTCCATGCTGTCTCTCAAAACTAAACTAAACTAGCCTTTGTGGCAGGAAGAATACATTTCTTTAGTCAGAGGGTGGTGAATCTGTGGAATTCATTACCACAGACAGCTGTGGAGACCAAATCTAGGGATATTTTTAAGGCAGAGATTGAAAGATTCCTGATTATTACAGAGTCAGGGATAATGGGGTGAAGGCAGGAGATTTGGATTTAAAGGGAAAGATAGATCAGCTATGTTTGAATGGCAGTGTAGACTTGATGGGACGAATGGCCTAATTCTGCTCCTTAAAACGTATGAAATTATGAACTAGGAAAGTAGAAGAAATGAATCAAGGCTTAAGAGTTAAAATAGTCCAGACCTTTTGTTTGGAGAACTGGATGATTTTCCAACTCATAATACAACCCTCCAACCAAAGCCGGAATTAAAACTGGGGCCCATATGTTTCTGAGATGGTTTTTCAGGGGCTGAGATTTCGACCGATTCTGCACAGATATTATTTCTGGATCATTGCCGATTAGATCTATAAAACTCATCTTACATTTGTTTTAACATGGAAGCAAATGTTTACTACTAGCCGTTTGCAGGGACCTTTCAGAGTGCATTAGTAACAAATACCTAACATTGGATGCAGGTATTTGTAGCTGGACAATCATGTTCTTGATTGAGGAAGCATATGTTTGTATATCAGTTAGATTTTTTATCGCAACCTTGAGCCCTTTGAAGTAATATTTTGGTTCTTGGCTTTTAGCTCGTAATTTATCAATAAGGTTTTAAATGTATATTTCAATTTGTAAGGGCAGGACTTCAATTCAGGTTTCTTGCAGTCTACCGAGGTTTCTTGCAGAATACCACAACCAATGAATTCAGTTTAATTTATTGTCACGTTTTCCGAGGTACAGTGGAAAGCTTTTTGTTGTGTGCTAACCAGTCAGTGGAAAGACTATACATAATTACAATTAAACCATCCACACATGGATAAAGGGAATAACGTTTAGTGCAAGATAAAACCCAGTGAAGTCCAATTGAAGATAGTCCAAGGGTCTATTCTCTGCAATTCACTTGCGGTCTTGGATGGAGCTGTTCCCAAACCATGTTGTGATGTATCCCGATAAAAGTGATTCCCTATCAAGTGAATATAACCTTAATCTCTAATGTGTTATTAAAAATGATATTGAAACAAAATGCAAAGTAATTTCATCAGAACACTTGCCTTTTACACTCAATGTCCAGCACCTTGAGAGTTGGCCTCTGCTGTTTGATGCAGTGCAGCTGTAAGAACCGCTATCTGACAGACTAATGTTGTTGAAACTAAGATGTTGAACTCCATCATCCTCATATATTTTTACGGCTGGTTTTCCTTGCAGTGAAACTCCATTTTTAGCCCACTTTACTTCTGGTTTGGGGGTTCCTGTAACTGTACAACACAAACATCTCAGATGATGTTAGTTTACTCTAGAGATACAACGCGGAAACAGATCCACGCAGTCCGCACCGACCAGCAATCCCCATACACTAGCACTATCCTACACACTGGAGACTATCTCCAATCTTTACATTTAGTCAATTAATCTACAAACTTTGTATGTCTTTGGAATGTGGGAGGAAACCAGAGCATCCGGGGAAAACCCACGCGGTCACAGGGAGAACGTACAAACTCCGTACAGACATCACCCGTAGTCAGGATCGAACTTGGGTCTTTCTGGTGCTGTCAGGCAGCAACTCTACCGCTGCACCACTGCACCACCTGCATTCTTTCATCTCACGTTTCCACCATGGTTCAGTTTATGATTCTCTCACCATTTCTGGTGACTGAGAATCCATGTGTTCTCTTGTTTACAGGACCTCCAGAGGTACGTTCCACTATTAACAGGCATTTACCGAATTGCACCAGTTGGAACCACCACTACTAGAGTCATACAGCATGGAAACAGGCCTTTCGGCCCAACTTGTCCAAGATGCTCCATCTACATTAGTCCACCCTGCTCGCATTTGGCCAATATCCTTCTACACCTTTAAGAAACCTTTAGATGGTCACATGGATATGCAGGGAATCGAGGGATATGGACCTTGTGCAGGCCGGTTTAACTTGGCATCATATTTGGCACGAACATATTCAGCACAGACCTTGAGGGCCAAAGGGTCTGTTCCTGCACTACATATTCTATCTGTCCCACATGTGTAACATGCCATGCCTTACAAAACTATACATTATTTGAGAGGTTTTCAAAAATTATGATCAGATGTAAACATTCCTAAAAATAGGTGTGCAACTTAAAATGCAGATTTTACAAGATTAATGAAAAATATATTTTTTATTGCCATGTTAATTCAATGCACTAAAGCACATGAGTCCACTTACTTGTGCAGCTGAATTTCAGTTCTTCACCCTCTTGAGTCATCTGGTTTTGTGGACAAGTCAGGAAGTCGGGGGGTGATTCTGCAGATATTGATTTTCGGTCTATAATTCTCTTGCCTTCCTCATCCTGGGCAGGTTTCCCAGTCGTTCTCTGTGAATGTTGAGGGGGTCTGCAACCCTCTACGTTTACCTGCGAGACAACTTTCTTGCACTCTTCCAGGTGCCTTCCCAGAGTATCTTTTGCCCCAGTGGTTAGTTGCTCTTCTCTCTTGCATGACTGAAGCAACGTAGCGTCCTTGGCATTCTGCTGACTTTGGGTTTCTGCTGAACTTTGGGACTTCTGTTGGTTCGGGGCTGCAATGGTCCATTGGGTTTTCTGTTGGACGGGAACGGCTGTGATGCTCTGAGGCACCTGTTCTTTGGAGACTGCTGTGACACTTTGGGATATGTGTTGTTTCGGAGTTGTAATAAGGCTTTGCGGGGACTCTTTAGGTGTGGTACTGATTTGGGACATCTGTTGTTTGGTAGTAGTAATAAGGCTTTGAGGTGATTGCTTAGGTGCTGGTGTACTAAGTTGGGACATTTGCTGTTTAGTAGTTGTTACAAGGCTTTGAGGTGGCTGTTTCGGTGAAATTGTATTGATTTGGGATATTTGTTGTTTAGGAGATGCTTTGAAGCTTTGGGATGTCTGAAGTTTGGACACCATTGTAATGTTTTGGGAGGGCTGTTGCTTGGGATTTATTTGACTGCTCGGGAGTTTCTGTTCAATTGAACATTTATTTATTTCTCCTTTTGGCTCATGAAGAGTTATGGAACTTGTTCCCTTTTGATACAGCCTAGCATATCTGTCTTCTGCCTTTGATTCTGGATGAGACTTGTTTTCCTGTCTTTTGTCCATTCTCTCTTCTGTCTCAGCAATCTGCTTCTCACAGCCAGTGGGAGTGCTTTTTGCCACTTTGAAGCTCTCATTGGATTGATTGGTGACTATGTTAGCCATCTTTTCAACTTGGATGCCATTTGCAGTTGCGTGTTTAGTTTCCAGAATTCCAGCTGTTTCAGCTCCATTGCTTCTTGGATGCACTGACGCACTATTTATGAATAGAAAATGTTGTCACTCCATCAATTTCATTCCTCCTCAGATTAATACTTTATTGCTTTAATGAAGATAGACACAAACTGCTGGGGTAACTCTCCAGGACAGGCAGCATCTCTGGACAGAATAAATGGGTGATATTTCGGGTCGAGACCCTTCGACCCAAAAATTCACCCATTCCATCTCTCCAGAGATGCTGCCTGTCCTGCTGTGTTATTCCAGAATTGTGTGCCTATCTTCTGTGTAAATCCAAATTGCTTTAATGAACCCTTCAACAGATTTTGACAAATACAGGCGGCTTGAAGGGCAGCACATTGGCGCAGCAGTAGAGGTGCTGCCTCAAGGTGCCCGAGAGTCAGGTTCGATCCTGACCTCGGGTGCTGGCTGCGTGGCGTCTGCACGTTCTCCTTGTGACCACGTGGGTTCCCTCTGGCTTCTCCAGTTTCTTCCCACATTTCAAAGACATGCAGGTTTGTAGGTTAATTGGCATCTGTAAATTGCCCCTAGTGTGTAGGACATAGATCTAGTGTATGGGTGATCGATGTTCGGCGTAGACTCGGTAAACCGAAGGGCCTGTTTCCACGCTGTATCTCTAAACTATACAAAAATACAATATAATTTCAAATAAAGACAGGCCCAAAGTGCCTGTGTAACTCAGCAGGTCAGGCAGCATCTCTGGAGAACTTAGAAAGGTGACGTTTCAGGACATGATCCTTCTTCAAACTAATTGCAGAGAAAGCTGGAAAAGAGGTGGGGAGCAGAACAAAGACTGGCAAGTGATTGGTGGATACAGTAAGGGCGAGGTTTGATAGGCAGATGGAGATGGTTGGACAAAGGTCAGAGAAGAAAATACAAAAAGTGAGAAATAAGGATAGAAGAAGTGCAAATTGTAAAGTCAGAGGAAGGAATATAGGTGGAAGGGTATTGGGAAGATGGAAGGTGAGTAAAATATGTAAATCCAGGTGGGGCACAGGGAAGGGAGGGGAAGGAAAAAAACATTTCAAAAATGTCTTAAACATACCAAGCCTTTTCTTGTAGCGTATACTTACAGTCCAGTTGTAGCATCTTTACCTAAAAAGAAAATAATGGAAGTTAACTGGGATGTCATTTTAATGAGGCAAGCTTAAATGTCTGCATCACGCTTTACAGTATTTTGAAAGAGAAAATAAAGACAGTTTTCCTAAGACAACTTTTGGTCACAAGGCCTTGCTTTCTCGCCGACTCTTGCAGTTTGGGACAAGTGGGCATATGTGGTTCCTTTCTCTAAAATGGGAGCTACACAGAAGTAGGGCTAGAACAAGAAGTACTTTAGTACACACAACATAAGTTAGTGCATTCCGCCTGTGACCATGTGGGTTTTCTCCGGGTGCTCTGTTTTATTCCTCCCACAATTTAAAGATGTGCACGTTTGTAGGTTAATTAGCTTCTGTAAATGGTCTCTCGTGCGTCGGGTGGAACTAGTGTATGGGTGATTGATGGTTGGCGCAGTCTCGGTGGGCCGAAGGGCCCGTTTCCGCACTGTACCTCTAAACTAAAATTGTGATGGAGTGAGATGGAAATATAGTCCTTCATTAATTATTATTATGATGTTTCTGAATTGAAACCATCTACTCTTGCAGATTCTGTCGTGAGGTTGCAAGAAAGGTTGGAATAAGCTAATTTTCCACTAGCCAGGAACCAAGCAGTTAGCACGGGTTTTGTTATTTCAGGGCATACACAATCCAATAAAGTGCAGATGTAAATCTCTCTTTCCATTTTCATATCAAGGATATCAAGATATCAAGGATGAGAAAGCTTATGGTTTCTATTTCCAGAATTAAAAGAAAGAAAATAACTCCCAGTATTGGTTCCAGATGTTAAATGTGGTTAAAACCCATGTCTTGATAAAGTTATTTAACAATAACATAATACTTGTTAAAATTAGTAAAATTAGTAAAGTTAATGAAAATAATAGGTTATATATTCCAAAAACATGTTGCAATCTCAAAATTTACAAATATTATATTTCTTCCTCTGACTTTACAAATCTAGATTTATAATGTAATATACAATATATAAATATAGATTTATAAATGGAAGCAGCACAGTGGCGCAACTGGTCGAGCTGCTGCCTCACAGTGCTAGAAACCCGGTTTCAATCCAGACCTCGGGTACTGTCTGTGCGGAGTTTGCACGTTCTCCCCGTGACCGTGTAGGTTTCCTCCGGGTGCTCTGCCTCCCTCCCACATCCTAAAGATGTTCATTGGCCTCTGTAAATTGTTCTTAGGATGCAGGGAGCGGATGGGAATGTGGGACAACATAGAACTAGTGTGAACAGGTGATTGATGCTTGCTGTGGACTTGGTGGGCTGAAGGTCCTATTTCCGTGCTGTATCTATCTATCTATCAATCAAACAAAAAAAGGCCTTCCAATTAAAAACATCAAAGCCGATGTTGGACAGATACAAAGTTTTCAAATTCAAAGTTGAAACTCAGGAGAAAAATGTTTTCAAAAGGATTCGTACTTTGAATTGTGAGCTCGGCGGTGGCCAGTGCTTTCCCCGCACTGTTCTTCACTAAACACACAAAACTTCCAGAGTCCTCACACTGTGCAGCGCAGATCTCCAGAAAATGGATCCCCGACCTCTCAAACATGTTGAAACGATTACTTTGCTGCAGCAGTATATCGTTCTAGGAAAGACAAAAGAGGTGCACTTTCACTTTAACAAAATGATGACCGCCTATCTGAAAGTAGTTATGACGTCCATATAAATAGCACCATAGTGTTAGCCTCCCAATGTTCAAATTTGGGATCATATTATCGAGAAGATAGACACAAAATGCTGGAGTAAAGGGCCTGTCCCATTTTCCCGAGTTATTCACGAATTCTCCCAAGTATTCAAACTCGCAGAGTGTTCGTAACGAGTCCAGGAGGCAGTAGAAGTCTGTGGATATATCGTTTTTTTTTATTTGTGGACATTTTTCATCATGCTGAAAAAATGTCCCGACTTACTTGATGCCTCGAGTACCTACGGCTGGCATGAGCCGCTATGATATATCCACGGACTTCTACGGACTCGTTACGAACATTCTGCAAGTTTGAAAACTCAGGAGAATTCGTGAATAACTCGGGAAAGTGGGACAGGCCCTTAACTCAGCGGGACAGGCAGCATCTCTGGAGAGAAGGAATGGATGAGTTACTCCAGCATTTTGTATCTATCTTCGGTTTAAACCAGCATCTGCAGTTCTTTCCTACGCATCCCTATCATATTAAGAAGTGTTAATTTAATCCTCATTTTATCTCAGTCTTGCAGCTGTTGCATTCATCAGTTCTATTCTACAATAAAGTGTTCCAATAGAGAGAATTTATAGCTGAAAGGTCACTCACGGCAGTTAAGAGTGTTTTATTGTCATAGGTCCTGAAACGAAACACTGAAATTCTTATTTGCAGCAGCACAGCAAGTATGTAAACATAGTACTCAGCAAATACCATAATGAACAATAAAGAAGTTTGATAAATTTAAAAAAACAATATTGTACAAAGATTAAAACCAAGCCCAAAGCCCCTCATCCAACCCAGGCAGTTCATAGTTTGGAGTTTAGTTGGTTAGTGTTTAATAGCCTGATGGTTGTAGGGAAGAAGCTGTTCCTTAACCTGGACGTTAAGTTTTCAGTCTCCTATAGTTTCTCAGGTACTTAGTTTAGATTACTTTAGTTTAGAAATACAACGCGGAAACAGGCCTTTCAGCCCACCGCGGAAACAGGCCTTTCAGTCCACCGCGGAAACAGGCCTTTCAGCCCACCGCGGAAACAGGCCTTTCAGCCCACCGCGGAAACAGGCCTTTCAGCCCACCGCGGAAACAGGCCTTTCAGCCCACCGCGGAAACAGGCCTTTCAGTCCACCGCGGAAACAGGCCTTTCAGCCCACCGCGGAAACAGGCCTTTCAGTCCACACAAAGACAATGGATGCAGTGCTGGAGAAAATTCAATGATCTCATGTGCGATCAAGATCTTCAAGGATCACATGCCCGAGGTGCTCTACTGGCTTCAGGTTCTGCCCAGCCTCTGGAATCGTAACCACGAGGTCCTCATTCCATGACAGCATAGAATCTACAATACAGAGAGACCTTGCATCCCAGTGAATTCCTCCCAATAAACTCGCATTAATTCTACACATTCTGCCACTCATGATGCAACAGCATCTGACCATGACCCTTTGATGCAACTTTCAGCAGTTTAGTTTAGTTCAGTTTCGAGATCCAGCATGGAAACAGGCCCTTCAGCCCACCAAGCCCATGCTGGAGTTACAAGGAAAGGTACCCATAGACAGCAACGATGCGATTCTGTTTTACTCTGAAGTTCTAAATGAGAAGTATTCATGTTTCATTTTACTTTAAGAAAGTGTGAAGTTGCAAAGTCCCTCCAAGGATGTTGCTGTCTGTTGCATAACAGATCCATTTTGTTCTAGTACTCCAGATTGATTGAAACATCGCAAGCCACTGTTGGTCTGGGTTACGGAGACTGGTCAATAGTGTAGGTCACCTTGATCTATCTCTTGGGTTGATTAAATGGTTCTGTCCTGTGGTTTTCATTGGAGCCTTTGCTGTCATCAAACCGTGTGCTTTTCTGGACTACTTCCAGCCCAGAAGATACATGATTAAAGTTGAGCAACACTTATAAGTCCATACAGTATGCTTCAACAATGAAGAGCCACTTGACTTTGGACAGAGACACGGCGCAGAAACAGCGAGTCTGCGTAGACCAGCGATCGCCCCGTACACTAGCACTATCCCATACATTTGGGACAATTTACAACTTTACCAAAGCAAATCAACCTACAAACCTGTACGTCTTTGAAGTGTGGGAGGAAACCAGAGCACCCGGAGAAAACCCACATGGAGACCTTGCATCCCAGTGAATTCCTCCCAATAAACTCACATTAATTCTACACATTCTGCCACCCATGATGCAACAGCATCTGACCATGACCCAAGGTCACATGGAGAAAATACAAACTCCCTACAGACAGCACCCGAGGTCAGGATCAAACCCGTATCTCTGATACTGTAAGGCAGCAACTCTACCACTGTGTCGCCACTGGAACAAATGTGTTCTTCCCACCCCCTCAAACAACCTCCGGCCTTCCTTCTCAAATAAATATCCTGGTAATATTTACAAGTCTAAAATTTAACAAGTGTTCCTTGATCCCAGATTCCATATTCCAACTCACATCAGTAACAATGTGCGGTAACTATGAATTACAACTCTCTGCAGCATTTGAAGCAAATGTCCTTGGCTCCAATGTTGGATGGACTTTGAGCTAAGAGGGACAAGGGGAGTGCTTAACACAACTGCTGTAAAAAACCTGACACCCAGACCATTTGAGTTTGGAAGCCTCATTTTAATTTGCCTGCCAGGTTTCTCACCCAATTTGCTGATTTAACATCCATTAACACTCAGCACTCATTTTTGTGCAGAATTAGAGGTTGACAAAGTAGGAAGGCCCTTCTCAGGCACCATTTCTGGAGTCATGGATAGGTGACTTTTCGGGTCGGGACCCTTCTTCAGACTGAAGTCTAGAGTTTGAAGAAACAGACCAGAGTCTGAAGAAGGATCCTGACCCGAAACGTCACCAATCCATTTTCTCCAGGGTTGCTGGCTGACCCACTGAGCTATTCCAGAACTTCCTAACATTTTTTTGTAAAGCAGCATCTGTAGTTCTTTGTTTTTACCTCCTAACTGAGTCTACATTCCCCTTTGGCTGATTTTGTTGTTGGATTAGTTGAAGAATTAACTGCGGAACAATGGATCACACTTACGGCCAAAATATTCCAGCTCTCTGGAAATGCTCTTGGAAAATGTTAGATGGTAGAAAAATATTCTGTTTACAGTCAGTGGTTCCATATGCAATTTGGCGCCAGGTCTTTTGAATGATTGCTGAGATTATCAACTCAACAAGCATCATCCCCAAGACTTGGAACCACTGCAGAAACGGCAATATCTTACTGGGCAAAAGTGCCGGAGTAACTCAGCGGGTCAGGCAGCATTTGTGGAGGGTTCAGTTTGAGACCGTTCTTTAGATTGTAGCAGCGGGGAGAAAGCTAGAAGAGAGGCGGGGGAGTGTGGCAAAGCTTGGCAAGTGGTAAAAGGACACAAAGGTAGACAAAAGTGCTGGAGAAACTCAGCAGGTGAGGCAGCATCTATGGAGAAAGGGAATAGGTGGCGTTTCGGGTCGAGACCCTTTTCCAAACAGATGTCCGGGGGGGGGGGGGGGGCGATAAAAAGGAAAAGGCAGAGACAGTAGCCTTGTGGAAGAGCTAGGACGGGGAGGGGAAGGAGGGGGAAAGCAAGGACTACCTGAAATTGGAGAAGTCAATGTTCATACTGCTGGGGTGTAAACTACCCAAGCGAAATATGAGGTGTTGTTCCTTCAATTTGCGCTGGGCCTCACTCTAGCAATGGAGGAGGCCCAGGATAGAAAGGGCAGATTCGGAATGGGAGGGGGTGTTGAAGTGCTGGGCTATCGGGAGATCAGGTTGGTTATTGCGAACTGAATGGAGGTGTTGGGCAAAGCGACTGCCAAGCCTGTGCTTGGTCTCACCAGAGAAGTTGGAGGAGGAGCAGGTGAACCTCTGCTCACCTGGAAAGACTGTTTGGGTCCTTAGATGGAGTCGAGGGGGGAGATAAAGCGACAAGTGTAGCATTTCCTCCGGATGCAAGGGAAAGTACCCGGGGAGTGGGAGGTTTGGGTGGGAAGGGACAAATTGACCAGGGTCCCTTCAATTTTTCCACCATCTGCAGTTCTTTCTAAAACAAAGGACACAAAGTGTTGCTGGAGTAATTTAGCGGGTGGGGCATCATCTCTGGGGAACATGGATGGATATGTGATGTTTCGGGTCAGGACCCTTCTTCAGATTGTAGTAGCAGGGAGAAAGCTAGAAGAGAGGTGGAGGAGCAGGCCTGGCAAGTGAGAGGTGGATACAGATAAGGGGGGTTGATTTGAAATGGCTGGAGTTGTTTCTCTACTGTGGTGAACAAAATTGCACACAATATACCAGTTGTAGACTGACCAATATTTTATAAAACCTCTACAGAAACTTCCCTGGCCTTCTCCACCCCAGCTAAGAAAGGCTACATCACATACTGTATGTCTTCTGCACTATCCTAGACACCTGTGCTTCCACCATGCTTTGAACTTGTCTCTGGACCAAACCATCCATTGTGTATGACCTATCCTATATGACCACACAAAATGCATTAATTTTCCATTCATCAGGATTAAATTCCATTACCAGCTGATCAATATCTTTTCTCAATCTTGAGAATACTCCCTTCACTATCCACACACCATCAATTGCCGTGTGCAAGCACCGTCTAAACCACCAGCCCAATTTAGCAATGACCTTTGCTGAGTTCAAATGTAAAAGCTAAATTGCAAGAATAATCAGTGAAATTTTAAAGTATAGGAAATAGCTCAGAAGTGCTGTCTGAAAGCTAATCTAAAATCCAGAATTATTGACTGCAACTTTAACTTATTGGAAGCTGTCTTTCATGCAGTAGTAAAGCTTTTAACATGTATTAGACGAAGGTGCCCTTTGGCAGCATGGTCTGAAATCTTGAAGCTGGAATAAGCAAAAAGAGTAATGCAAATTAACGGGGAAAAACCAAAGGGCCAAGGTAGGGAGAGGGATCTATGGAAATTATTGGAGGTCTTTTTCATATTTGAAGAAAAAAGGTAAGATCAGTTTGCAGAGGGGTGATTAGAGCTGAAATCTTGGAGATTTAGTAGAACCCATTTTTTTTCTTGTGGATCATTTCGAGGAATGATTGTGACATTTTCAAGATATTATTACTTCAGTTCAGAAATACATGTGTGTCTGAGCAACCCCTCGTATATGTTTTACATCTCTCCCTCCGGCGTTACATTTCTTCTCTCCTTATTCAGTCTCCTTTTCTTCTCCAGTCTTTGTCACCTATTCTCCCCATATCCCAAACAACCCCCCCCCCCCCCCCCCTACTCACCTCTATCCATCTGTCACTTGCTCGGCTTTGTTCCACCCCCACAGGCTCCAGCTTTCTCTCCCCAACTCCAATCAGTCTGCAGAAAGGTGCCAACTTAAAATGTCACTTGTCCATTCTCTACACAGATGCTGCCTGACCCTACTGGGTTGCCCCCAGCACTGAAGAGCCTGTTCCTGTGCTGTCCTGATCTCACATTCAGTGAATCAGAGGTCATGTTTTGGTATAAGCCATTACCTTTCATCAATGATCACAATTAACAGACAGAGGAATTCCTTTAGCCAGAGGGTGGTGAAACTATGGGATTCATTGCCACATATGACTTTGGAGGCCAAGTCATTGGGTATTTTTAAAGTGGAGATTGACATATTCTTGATTAGTAAGGGTGTCAAAGGTTACCGGGAAAAGGCAGGAGAATGGGGTTAAGAGTGAAAGGTAGATCAGCCATGATTGAATGGCGGAACAGACTCGATGAGCCCAGTGACATACATTTTGCTCCTATGTCTTATGGTCTATGGAGATATTCCCTTTGTTCTATTTACCCATCCCACACTTTCTCCATAACAATAACTTACTTTATATGAATGACCCCAGGAATGGGTAGGTTAACCTATGATGAGTGTTTGTCGGCACTGGGCCTGTACTCGCTGGATTTTAGAAGAATGTGGGGGGACCTCATTGAAACATACAGAATAGAGAAAGGCTTGGATAGAATGGATATGAAGAGGATGTTGCCACTAGTGGGAGAGTCTAGGACTAGAGGTCATAGTGGCACTCAGATCCGCAAGGGCCAACCTGAGCCGAGTCATCAGGCTGGCCAAGCATGCCCATGGTAAGAAAATCCAGAGCTTCTTCCATGACCCCAAGAACACGAGGCGCATGTGGCAGGGAATCAAATCAATCACGGACTATAAGACTGCTTCACCACCCTGTGATGACAACATTGAGTTCCTCAATGAACTCAACAACTATTTTGGTCGGTTCGAGGCATTAAATAACACACCTGCAAGCAAATTCCTCACTGTGATGAAAAGGCACTCAGTCTTGACATAGTGGATGTATGGAGGACCCTAAAAGGAGTGAACGCACGAAAGGCATCAGGCCCTGATAACATACCACGGCGGGTGCTCAGGGAATGTGCTGATCAGCTGGCATATGTCCTTACGGACATATTTAACACCTCGCTGAACCAGGCTGTCGTCCCATTATGTTTCAAGACTGCCACCATCATACCAGTGCCAAAACAATCCAACATACAATGTCTCAGCGACTACCGCCCTGTAGCACTCGCCCCCATAATGATGAAGTGCTTCGAGAGGCTGGTCAGGGACCACATTACCTCCAGACTCCCCTCCACACTTGACCCATACCAGTTTGCTTACAGGCCAAACCGCTCCACAGAGGACGCTATATCCTCCGTACTCCATCTGAGCCTGGAACATTTAGAGGAGAAAAACACCTATGTGCGAATGCTGTTCGTGGATTTCAGTTCAGCGTTCAACACCATTATCCCCCAGCACCTGATAAGCAAACTGGATCCATTGGGCCTCGGCACCCCCATGTGTAACTGGCTACTGGACTTCCTCACTGAGAGACCCCAGTCTGTGAGGGTTGGAAATAACACCTCTAACACCATCTCTCTGAGCACCGGCTCCCCTCAGGGCTGTGTCCTGAGTCCACTGCTGTTTACCCTGATGACTCACGACTGTTGTGCCAGGTTTAGTACAAACCACATCATGAAGTACGCAGATGACACAACAGTGGTGGGCCTCATCAGGGACGACAATGAGCTGGCTTACAGGGAGGAGGTGAAACAACTGGCGGACTGGTGCAACACGAACAACCTGATCCTGAATGTCGAAAAAACAAAGGAGGTCATCGTCGACTTCAGGAAAAACCGGCACAGTCCCATACCACTTCACATCAATGACAGCGATGTGGAGGTGGTCAGTAGCACAAAGTTCCTGGCGGTGCAGATCACTAACAGTCTGACCTGGTCGAATAACATCTCATCAACAGTTAAGAGAGCGCAGCAGCGGTTGCACTTTCTGCGCCGGATGAGAAGAGCTCAACTCCCCCATCCCATCCTCACTACTTTCTACAGGGGCACCATAGAGAGTATTTTGACCAGCTGTATCTCTGTCTGGTTTGGGGACTGTAAAGCCTCTGATTGGAAGTCCGTGCAGAGAGTAGTGAGGACAGCGGAAAAAATCATCGGGACCTCTCTCCCCTCAATCGGGGATATTGCGACCAAACGTTGCGTGTCTAAGGCCAGCAGTATTATAAAAGACCCCACACATCTCCATCACGGACTGTTCACTCTGCTGCCCTCGGGAAAAAGATATCGCAGCATAAGGAGCAGAACATCAAGGTTCTGCAACAGCTTCTTCCCACGAGCCATCAGACTCCTGAATGCCATGTAATGGGCTGCCACCATTGTCTATTTATCCTTTTATCCTTTTGATCCATTTTATCCATATCTATCCTTCTGTTAATTATCGTGTTGCACAGGGAGCCAAATGCAACGTAATTTCGTTTGGAACTGCATATATCAACGTATTTCTAAATGACAATAAAGTTTGTTTGACTTTTGACTTTGACTTGACTAGACTCAGGATTAAACTACGTTCTTTTCGGAAGGAGATGAGGAGAAATTTATTTTGTCAGAGGGTGGTGGATCTGTGTAATTCTTTGCCACAGAAGGCTGTGGAGGCCGTCAGTAGTTATTTTGAAGGCGGAGAGAGATAGATTCTTGATTAGTAAGGGCGTCAGAGGTTATGGGGAGAAGGCAAGAGAATGGGGTTAAAAGGTAGAGATGGATCAGCCATGATTGAATGGCAGAGTAGACTTGATGGGCCGAATGGCCAAATTCTGCTCCTATCACATGACCTTTATCATTCTTCACGTTCTGAAACATTAACACTGCTTCTCCTTCCAGAGATTTTGCCAGACTTGCTCTGTGTTTCCAGCATTATCTCATTTCATCTCCGGAATAAAGTTGGTCTTCGCATCTTGTTCGGTACAAGCATTCTGGGCCAGACCTGTTCCTGTGCTACACTGTTCTATGTTCTGTGTTCTAACACATACAAAGGTTAGATTGATCAGGATTGCCATGTAACTCCTTAAACATTATACCTGATGTTGCATTTCATACATATCTGCATTAATCCTTAAAGCGACGTTTGATCTTACAGAAGTCAACAATCTTTACCTTCAGCCAGGTAACATGAGGTTGTGGCCGTCCTGTTATCTTACATGAGAATTTGCCGTTCTGTCCTTCTTTGATAATGAGTCGCGTTGGCTTTGTAACAAATTTCGGAGGACTTTCACCCCATATACTGGGTCTATTTTCAATCGACTGTGTAGAATAGCGACTGCCAACAAAATAGAAACTCACTATTTAAAAAGTTTTAAACAACATTTACAATTTTTCAAGAAAAATAAATCAGGCGTGACCAAGTCCTGGCTTGGATAGCTTTTGAGAGGATATAAATGTCTTCCACATTTGATGTCATTAATACTTCATTTCAGAATTCTGTCTTAGATTAGCAAAAATGCAGCGAGGTGCATTAGCTTAAATTCATTTGTTGGATGGAGCCCAACAAAGAATCCAAATTGCAATGGGAATGTAGCTAACTGCAAGTCAGCAACTTAGTTCGCCATTGCAGTACTGATATACGTCCTTTAATTGGTGCAACTACCACAAAGCAAAAAATCTATTTCATAGCTTTTTGTAAAATCTATAATTAAATATAGCTGGGATAATTATCTGATGAAACTCAAGATAAAGTGGGAATATTCTAATAAATGTCTGACCTTCTATTAGGATCTGCAGCATCTGTTTTACCTTCAATTTCCCTAACTTTAGGCATACGACTTTGGATTCAGCGTGGAAACAAGCCCTTTAGTCCACCGAGACCACGCCGACCAACAATCACCAGTACACTAGCACTATCCTACGCACTAGGGACAATTTACAGAAGCTAATTAACCAACAAACCTGTACGTCTTTGGAATGTGGGTGGACCTGGAGAAAACCTACGTGGTCACAGTGAGAATGTACAAATACCATACAGACAGCTTCGGGCATATGACAATACAACACTTTGGTTCTCTTGACTATAGTGGAAGGAGCGATCCCAATATTGGTCCCCCCACCTCCTGAACCATTGCACCATGTTAACTTCATCCATGTGCAAGGTTCTGCACAGTGGCTCTGGGGAAACTAGGCATACAAATACAATAGCTACATTAATATTTGCAAATTAGCAAATACCATGTGCTGTAAAGATGGACTTTATCAGCAGTAACAATTTAAATAATTGGCTTCATCTTGAACATGAAATATGAAATATTACAAACAGTTTGCCTTAGAGATAAAGCCATTTCCTGATTAGTTGTAAAAGTGCTTCCACAGTCTTAATTGTACTTCCTGATAGCCCTTGACAAAGCTTCACATAATTAACTTTAATTTGTGAAATTTCACGATAAATAATTGGGAACAAATAAGAAATTAGCCAGAAAGCATAAAACATAACAGAGTTCTGTCACATTGTAAGACAGTAATTTGGTTTAGTTTAGAGATGCAGCGTGGAAACAGGCCCTTTGGTCCACCAAGTGCACGCCAACCACTGATCACTGTTAACACTAGTTCTATGTTATCCCACTTTCTCATCCACTCGCTATATGAGGGGCAATTTACAGAGGTCAATTAACCTACAAACCTGCAGGGCTTAGGGATGTGGAATGAAACCAGAGCCCATGGAGGAAACCCATGCGGTCACAGGGAGAACATCCAAACACCACACAGAAAATGTTTGAAGATATAATTGAACCCGGATGTCTAGTGCTGTGGGCAGCAGCTCTAACAGCTGTGCCACTGTGTTACCAATTGAGGAGCGCTGGAGAATAGTGTTAAATGCATTACCACGTTTTGTCTGGATATATTGTGTGCCTAATATACCCTTCCCACTCCTATCAAATGGCAGAACCCAGATGAAGCCACAAATTTCAACATGAAGTACATTGAATGGGCACTGTATTGATAAGTATCTACCTGGAGCTGTTGGAAGGCCATCCATATTTCCTGCCAGCTTCCTCTGTAAAAAAATGGATGATTCATGAAGGGACTTGCATGAAATTAAGTTTCTCAGAGCTCTTGACTATATGTTACTGTAAAACTGCAGAATACATATCCATTGTGAAACTAGGAACTGCAGATGTTGGTTCACAGAAAAATACACAAAATGCTGGAGAAACTCAGGTAACATCTCTAGAGAACATGAAAGAAATTACCTGACCAGAATCGTCAGCTATCTATGTTCTTCAGACATATTGCCTGGCTTGCTGAGTTCCTCCAGCACTTTGTCTCTTTTTTTCCATATCCATGCTGTTGACCTTTGAGACCTTTGTATAAGGTATGCATGTGATACTAAACCCATATCCTTGGTCAGGCATATCAATAGCAATAGCAAGTTCACGCTTTGGTCTCTAATGCAAATCACTAAGTATTGATTTCTGTAGAAATGGTGATATGTTCAGAATATGAATCTGCAGAGCTTAGAGATACCACGTGGAAACAGGCCCTTCAGCCCACCGTGTCCACGTCGACCAACAATCACCCAAACACAAGTTCTTCCTACACACTCTGGACAATTTACAGATCCAATTAACTTACAAACCCACACGTCTTTGGGATGTGGGAGGAAACTGGAGCACCTGGAGAAAACCCGAAGGTCACAGGAAGATCGTGGAAATTCCATACAGACAGCACATGAGGTCAGGATCGAACCCAAGTCAAGTCAAGAGAGTTTATTGTCATGTGTCCCAGATAGGACAATGAAATTCTTGCTTGCTGCAGCACAACAGAATATTGTAGGCATAAATACAGAATGGATCATGTGCAGGCAGGTGGGAGTTGGTTTTGGTATCATGTTTGGCATGGACATTGAGAGCTGTAGGGCTTCTTCTTGTGCTGTACTGTTCTATGTTCTATGAAACACAGAGTACAGGTACATGATTGGTGCAGAGTTTACAAGTAGACTGAAATATTTATTGTTCAAAATATGTCTGAAATAAATCAATAAAATGGAAGGGGGGGATCACATGAAGTCTGTTTTTAGTTTAGTTTAGTTTAATTTTGAGATACAGTGTGGAAACGGGTCCTTTCGCCCACCAAATATCAATTAGCCTTCACACTAGTTCTTTGATATCCCACTGTCGCATTCAATCTCTACACACTAGGGGCAACTTACAGAAGTAAATTAATACCAAACGTGCACATGTTTGGGATGTGGGTGGAAACCAGAGCATCCAGTGAAAAACTACACGGTCACAGGGGAAATGTGCAAACTCCACACAGGCAGCACCCAAGGTCAGGATCTACCCGTGGTCTCTGGCTCTGTGCGGCAGCAGCTCTACCACCCTGTGGGATACCGACTGATAGCTCCCAGGATGTGAAGGCTTGGCTCTTCCCTGAAGCCTGTTTGCTGTGTTATGAATAACAATCGTCTTCCCAACAGTAACTGCAGATTCTGGTTTACACCGAAGATAGACACAAAATGCTGGAATAACTCAGCGGGACCAGGCAGCCTCTCTGGATAGGAGGAATGGGTGATGTTTTGGGTCAAGACCCTTCTTCAGTTGAGGGAGTCACAGAGATGAGGAAGGCTAAGGTGTGAACACGTGATATCAAAAGAGATGAGTATGAAAGAATGGAGATAAAGAACTTACCAGTCACTGTTAACTCCACTGTTACCTGTCGAGCACCAGCGACATTGGCGGTTTCACAGGTAAACTTGCCCGCATCTTCTTTCTGCACTTCTTTAATGACCAAGCTAAAGGTTCCGCGTGAACTTTGTTCGGTAACGTACCGATCATCCTTTGGGACAAGCTGCCCGTTCTTGTACCAGCTGATGAGAGGTTCTGGGTGCCCCCTTACCTGAAACGAACAACGATTATTAACAATGATCAGCAATAGTCTTATGCAAAGCACAAGGGCTATGGGAAAGTAAGTCCTATAATGAATTAATGGAGAGAATATAGACCAGCACAGTACAGGAACCCTCCAGCCCACAATGTCTGTGCCAAACACAAGGCCAATGCTAACTCTTATCTGTCTGCATTTAATCTATTCCCTGCATATTCACCTGCCTATCTAAAAGTCTCTTTTAAACTTTACCTCTCTCACCTTACAGCTATGCTCTCTTGTATGTGATATTTCAATTCAATTCAATTCAATCTTTAATTGTCATTGTGCAGTGTACAATACAGAGACAATGAAATGCAGCTGGTATCTCCAAAGGGCGAACTTACGAATAATCAAGTATTCGAGATATCCATCCATGGGAAAAAGGATTTGACTGTTTACCCCGTCCATAATTTTATATACTTCTATCAGGTCTCTCCTCAACCTCCAGCTGCATGATGTCCTATAAAGCTGCATGATGACTTCCTAACTCTTCCAATCAATGTCCCGAAAGCAAACATACCATATGCAAGATGGAAGATGGACAGCATACAGTGCCCTCCATAATGTTTGGGACAAAGACCCATAATTTATTTATATGCCTCCGTACTCCACAATTTGAGATTTTTAATAGAAAAAAAAACACATGTGGTTAAAGTGCACATTGTCAGATTTTATTAAAGGGTATTTTTATACATTTTAGTTTCACCATGTAGAAATTACAGCGATGTTTATACATAGTTCCCCCATTTCAGGGCACCATAATGTTTGAGACACATGGCTTCACAGGCGTTTATAATTACTCAGGTATGTTTAATTGCCTCCTTAATGCAGGTATAAGAGTGCTCTCAGCACCTAGTCTTTCCTCAAGCCTTTCCATCACTCTTGGAAATGTTTATTGCTGTTTATCAACATGAGGACCAAAGTTGTGCCAATGAAAGTCAAATAAGCCATTATGAGACTGAGAAATAAGAATAAAACTGTTGGAGACATCAGCCAAACCTTAGAACATCATTAAGGAGAAAGAGAGCACTGGTGAGCTTCCTAATCGCAAAGGGACTGGCAGACCAAGGAAGACCTCCACAGCTGATGAAAGAAGAATTCTCTCTATATTAATGAAAAATCCCCAAACACCTGTCCGACAGATCAGAAACACTCTTCAGGAGTCAGGTGTGTATTTGTCAATGACCACTGTCCACAGAAGACTTCATGAACAGAAATACAGAGGCTACATTGCAAGATGCAAACCATTGGTTAGCCGCAAAAATAGGATGGCCGGGTTACCATTTCCCAATAAGTACTTAGAAGATCAACCACAGTTCTGGAAATTGGTCTTGTGAACAGATGAGACGAAGATTAACTTATATCGGAGTGATGGCCAGAGCAAAGTATGGAGGAGAGAAGGAACTGCCCAAGATCCAAAGCATACTACCTCATCTGTGAAACACGGTGGTGGGGGTGTTATGGCCTGGGCATGTATGGCTGCTGAAGGTACTGGCTCACTTATCTTCATTGAGGATACAACTGCAGATGGTAGTAGCATAATGAATTCGGAAGTGTAAAGACACATCCTATCTGCTCATGTTCAAACAAATGCCTCGAAACCCATTGGCCGGCGGTTCATTCTACAGCAAGACAATGATCCCAAACATACTGCTAAAGCAACAAAGGAGTTTTTCAAAGCTAAAAAATGGTCAATTCTTGAGTGGTCAAGTCAATCACCCAATCTGAACCCAATTGAGCATGCCTTTTATATGCTGACGGGGACTAGCCCCCCAAAACAAGCATAAACTGAAGATGGCTGCAATACAGGCCTGGCAGAGCATCACCAGAGAAGGCACCCAGCAACTGGTGATGTCCATGAATCGCAGACTAGGGCTTTGGGGACCGAAGGGCCTGTTCCTGGCTGTATTGAGGGGCTGTATTGTTCTACACTCTACTTTTAGTATAGATTTGTTGGAAACATGGAAACATAGAAAAATAGGTGCAGGAGGAGGCCATTCAGCCCTTAGAGCCATCACCGCCATTCAATATGATCATGGCTGATCATCTAAAATCAGTACCCCGTTCCTGCTTTTTCCCCGTATCCCTTAATTCCTTTAGCCCGAAAGCTAAATCTAATTCTCTCTTGAAAACATCCAGTGAATTGGCCTCCACTGCCTTCTGTGTCAGAGAATAGTAAGATTGAACGAGAACTTACCAGTTCGAAGGTTGATCTTTATTTTATGAGGAGTCGAAGTGAGGGATTTCGTGAAGAGCCCGCCGGCGCGCATGCTCGACATACTTCAAAGTAGCGGCGTGGAATCACAGAAACCAACAATAGAAATGACTTCGCATAGTAAGATTGAAGTGACTAAGATTACCAGATGAAGGTGACTGAGGGTTGGGCGAGGAGGGCACGAAATCCCTCACTTCGACTCCTCATAAAATATAGATCAACCTTCGAACTGGTAAGTTCTCGTTCAATATTACTATTTCATTTCGGAGTCACGTGAGTGACTTTGTGAAGACTTCAAAGCTTCTGTGATGACACGCCCTGGACCACGTCCATGCTGACACACCACTACCAGGGATGGATGGGAGGAACAAACTTGCTCAATAGTTCATACTGCAAAACAAGAGCATATTTATTAATAACAAATCAAAAACCCCTCATGCGGGGACATCTCCACGTTCTGAACCTGCATTCAGCACGGCTTCTGCGAACTGTAGAGGAGCAGCAACAGGCTTGTTATAAAAACGCTGGAACACAGCTTCATTAGCCCATCCTGCTGTGGCGAGAATTTGGTCCATGGGCACCTCCATGACCCTCGCCGCTGACGTCGATGCAGCCCTGGTGGAATGAGACTTGAACACATTAGTGTCGATACCTGACTTACTCAAGACGACTCGAAGCCACCTGGATATCGTCTGGACTGTCACTCGATGATGAGGTCTCTTATGAGTGACAAGCAGGTATCCCTCCATTCCTCTAATGCGTGCCGTCACCTTGACATAGTGGCGGATATGTGAGGCTAAACATAGCCTAGCATCTGCGGGGTATGCCGGGAACTTCAGCTGCAGCCCTGTGCACCCAGGTCTATGCTGCTTTAGTAGCTCGTCAATGAAAAAGACTACTTCTGTAGGGGTAGAAGTCATTCTGTCGACACGAAGTTTGTGTAGTGTCTGTACCCTCTGAGCTGAAGTCAGCGCTAGTAACATCACCAGCTTCATGGTGAGTTGGTCCAATTGGAGCCCTTCCATGGGAGACCACGTCCTGAGCAGGGTTAATACGTCCCTGACATCCCAGGTGATATTATAGCGTGGTGTAGGCGGATTCATATTGAATATACCCCGCATGAGTCTGGACACTAGCCTGTTGGATCCTACCCCAATATCGAGGTAGAATGATAGCGCACTTCTGGCGCTGTTGATGGCACTGTAACTTAAGTGTTCATCATGGTGCAACCCCGCGAGGA
The DNA here is from genome assembly GCA_963514005.1 of Raja brachyura. Next base: position 63,281,309 of record OY740787.1, read on the forward strand.
ATTCCAGGACGTCGGTTATTGTCACGTCATCGTACGTGATGCGAGAGCGGCTGCAGTAGGCTTCCCACTTCTTAATATGCGAGCGGTATCTTCGCCTAGTGGACTCTCGACACGACGCCCCGATGGTATCCATGGTCCGAGCCGAGAGGCCGTATTGGACTAACGGCCTGTTCAGAATCTGCAAGCCAACAAATTTAAATAGCCATGGCAGGGATGTGGCTCCCCTGAGACAGGGTGAGTAACCAATTGTGGGCAACCCTTCAAAAGGACCCAAGGTTCGTTGAGCATGTCAAAGACCACCGGACACCAAGGCTGTGTGGGCCAGTCGGGTACAACAAGGATGCCCTCGGCAGCATCCGCCTGAATCTTTCGCAATACCCGACTGATGAGGCAAAACGGGGGGAAGGCATAGAAAAACCAATTCCCCCAGTCCAGCGAGAATGCATCTAGCGCTATTGCCCCAGGATCTGGTTCCCATGAAACGTAGGTTGGTACCTGATGGTTCAACCGTGACGCAAAAAGGTCAATGTCCGGTTTACCAAATTTGGCTGTGACTTTAGAAAAAATCTCAGGATGCAACATCCATTCAATATTGTCATTAAATTTGCGTGACCTGGTGTCCGCCACAGTATTAAGCTCACCTGGCAAATAGGTAGCTGAAATCCAAATGTCTCTTTGAACACACCAGAGCCAAATTGAGTTAGCCAATTTGTCACACGAAACTGACCTGGTACCACCCATATGGTTTAAGTATGCCACTGCTGTGGTGTTGTCTATTTGGAGACGGACATGTGCTCCAACAAGCTTGGAACAATACGCACGAAGTCCGTGGAATGCTGCCAGCAACTCCAAATAGTTAATTCCTTGAGTTAACAACATCGTTGATTCAAGGGTGTCCCATCTGCCCCCACAACTAGAGCAACTAACCGTGGCTCCCCAGCCATTGGAGCTTGCATCAGTCTGCAAATATACCACCGGATTAGCCTCCCTGATAGGCTTGAATGAGCTGCTAATGTGACACACCCACCATTGCAACTCATTTATCGCTTCGGGCGGCAGCTGCATGGACCGATCATAATGACCTGCGTTCTGTTTTAACGCAGCAATTTTAGCTCTTTGCAAATTCTGATAATGCAAAGGTCCATATCGCGCTGCCGGAAACAAAGCTACAAGCTTCCCAATTATTGTAGCTGAATGCCGAATCGATGGTATATTGGTGCGGATTAAATCTTGACACACCTGGGTAACCTCCTCAATCTTGTTAATTGGAATGGTAACCCTCATGCTCATAGAGTTCACCGTGAACCCTAGGTAATTAATCACCTGGGCAGGGCAGAACTTTGATTTCTCTGGATGGACAATAAACCCTAATTGTTGAAATATATTGACAGCAGCTGCAACACCCTGTTCTGCCAATTCCAGGGTGTGGCCCACAATTAAGATATCATCCAAGTAGGCCATAACTATATGGTGTCGTTGTCTCAAATAAGCCATAATTGGTTTCACTAATTTAATGAACAATCTAGGGGCTGTGGTGAGCCCATTAGGCAAAGCCTTGTACTGCCAGAGTTGCCCCATCCAGATGAATTTCAAAAACCTTCTGTCGTATTTCTGGATGGATACTGAATAATATGTGTCTTTCAAATCGATGCATGCCATAAAGCAACCATGAGAAATCAATGATTTGGCTGTTTCAAACGTATCCATTTTAAAATGAGTGTATGTTACAAAAGTATTCAAACGGGTTAGATCAATAATGACGCGACAACCTCCATCCTTCTTAGGTCTGGTGAATATATTCGAAACAAATTCAACTGGCTCATGCACCGCTCTCTCAATCACTCCCTTCTGCTCAAGACTTAAAAGTTCCTTGTAGCCTGCTGCCTGTTCTGCAGCAGATAATTTAAACATTCGAGCGGGCATGTGCTGGGATGGAGGAATGTCACCATTAATAAACTCAATTTTATGCCCCTGAATATTCTGCAACACATACTCGTCACCAGTAAAATTACCCCATGCACCCAAAAACAACCGAAGGCGACCACCAACATGTGAAGTTAAACAAAGAGAAAAGAGAGAACCAGACCCCCTCACCTCCATGGTTACCGGCGGTCCTTGACACGCGTGGGTGGACGTGGAGGTGCTGGGTTGGCTTGAGGGCGCGGCGTCTTCGTTTTCCACCAGGGTCTCTGCCGACCCTGTCCTAAAAAAGACCCCTGGTGCTGGGTCTGATGTTGCTGTCGTTGTGGAGCTTGAGGGTGGGTCCTCGTCGAGGTACTAGCAGACCCTCGTGATCGAACGTATGGAGACTTTGAGCCTGACGGTGCGGGGGCACTCTGAGAGCGCATGATCCCCACCGTTTTGGCTTGTTCGTCAAGCTCTTTGACTCTCTTCGAGAGGTCCTCCCCAAAGAGCTGACGAGGCGGGGGCGGCGGCGGTGGTTTGCACAATCCTGCAAACTTCGGATTGAGCGCTGGGCGGATGCTGGTTTTGCAAAACCCGTTGATTTCGTGCTGGGTCGCGCACAGGAGGGCCAGAGCATCTTCCTGGTCCAAATTCAGTTCGTCCCCGTCCACCGACCGCGCAAAGGCGGTAATACCGGCCGGGAGGAGCTTCAGGATCCGCTGCAATTTTACCTCTTGTTGACGGATAGCCGCACTGATGTTGCCCCATATCGGCGTATTGACCACAGGCACGTTGAGGGAGTTGCAATTGGATGGAGCCTTGTGACGGCTCATTGCCTGAATGAGGACTTCTTCCTGTAGTTGCTGGTTGTTAAGAAAGTCCACAGTGGCTGCCAGCTTTGCGTTTAAAGGAAGTCCAGATGAATGTGGGGCCGCAAATTTGGTCGCCACATCCAGAAGATCCTCCGCTGGCACCTCCAACGGAGATGGTATGGGATCCACCAAAACCTCCTCCTCCTGCTGCTCCAGGCTGATGGTAGAGGCTGGTGACGACGCCCTGTGCCTGTTGCTGCCCTGCTGTTGTTGACTTTGAAGCAGGAGCTCCAGCAGCCGCTCCATACGGTCAATACGCCCTTCACCCTGAACACTCAGGTGGTCGGAGTCCTCCGGCTCTGAAAGAAAACCGGGCTCCTATCATCGGCCCGCACCTCATCGAGGCCCTGCCGGTGCCGGTAGTTGTCGCTAACAGCCGCCGAGGCGAAACTGCGCGATTCCCGCGCGGGCGTGTTCAACCGCCTCCGTTTAGCGGGAGCTGAAGCCGCTGCCACTAAGGGCACTTGCGGCATGGTGTCGGCACCAGCCGAAGCATGGCTGCCTGAAGCACGCGCAGGCTTGCCGGCTGCCCACATCATGGACCTTGCCGACGCATGGTCTCGCCCACCCATCCATGGGGGGCTCGGCGACCGTGACGAGACCCGACTCAACCGACCCGTCCCGGCGTCGAGAGTCGGGGTGTGCCGGCTGGACCTCACAGCCGCCCCGGGTCTCGCCCTGGAACCTGACCGCTCCTCCGTGTCAGGCAATGCCTTAGCCCTGGTAGGGTTAGGCTTCTGGGCTCCTGCCCTTCCCCTACTCGGAGGGCAGAGTGGAACAGGCCGTGCAGCCGCACGCACCCTGCTCGAGGTCGCCAGCGAGCCCGCAGACGACCTGACTGCCATGGCAGGGTCCCCCTGCTCTGGCGGCACACCACACTCCTCCTCGTCGAACTCCTCCGAGCTGTGGTGTGCTGGCGGATCTGGACCTGTAACCACAGGGCTTACCCACATCTCCGCCTGAGTCCCGGCCTGCGTTGCAGGTACTGCCGATGGTAAAGGCCCCGGAACTGTTGACCGGCGAACTCGTCCTGACGTCCTCCGGCCCTTGGAACTCTCATCCATGTCCTTGCTGCAAGACATAACCAACAACAAGGACCACCACTAAAGGTAGAATACTCACCTCCGTGGCCCCTTATGAAGGGCTGGCGAGGAGCGCGCTCCACCGCCAGCCGTCGCAGCAACGCGGTACGACGATATGTCGAGCATGCGCGCCGGCGGGCTCTTCACGAAGTCACTCACGTGACTCCGAAATGAAATTCCACAGATTCACAACTCTCTGGGTGAAAAAGTTTGACCCCTTATTATTAAACTGACCCCTGGTTCTGGACTCCCCCAACATCGGGAACATTTTTCCAGCATCTTTTCCTGTTGCCATGGTGAGGGTAATTGTACGATTACAGAAGGTCACAGCACCTTATAAGGCCATTCAGACCATCTTACAAAGACATTGCACATATTATACATATACAGTATATTGTATATAGATATACGGTCCATCTGTTCTAAGGTAAAGAGTACTGTGGTATTCAAATGTGTTTTGAGCTTTCCATAAACCAGTGAGTGACATCTCCCGCTTTTGTTAATTCTGGATATTGTTTCAAACTTCAATTCAATGCAATTTCTGGCTGCACCACTAGATGTCCTACTTACATTCCCCATGTGAAAATATTCACTCGGCAGATAATATATGTAAACAACCTGACTCCAGTCTGATTGCCCTTACCACATTACCATTTTTGCACAATTTTTGTCCCAGTTCTTAATTGTTCAGAACTGACATCATGCACAGAAATACCTCCTCATTTTCAGACGTTCAAAATTGCCTAAAGACAGAAAATGGGCTTTTTATCAAAAGTCATTGGCTCCCCTACCAGACAGCACAATCTGAAACATTACAGCAACTCAACTATTTTTCCTGTATTGCTCAAAAAGCAAATTCATTTTTTTAAGTACCAAATGATCACAGATATTCCCAGAGCGGTAAATTGAAAACAAGCACATTCTTGGATTCTACAACAGATTTGATGAAAATTAGATCAATTTCCAAGATGATCCAGTGTTATGTTGACTTTTATTTTTTATCCTGAACTTCTCCTTACAATAACATAACTTTCATCTTGGAATTAATTGGGCAGAAATACTGGGTATGTACATCCCCAAAGATATATAGTAACATAGGACTGCTCTTTAGTTGTCAACCATTCTATCAACAACTAAAGAGTGGTCCTGAGCTACTATCCACTGCATTGGAGACCTCTGGACTATCTTTAATCAGACATTACTGGACTTTATCTTGTATTTTACTTCGGAGTCACGTGAGTGACTACGTGAAGACCCCGCCAGCACGCATGCGCGACATATCGTCGAACGCATTGCGGAAGCGACAGTCGGGAGGAGGGTCGCTCCTCCAGCGTAAGTTTAAAAACTTACGGAAGGTAAGTCTCACCTGTAGTGGTGAGCGTGGCGACTCGGTATTTTCTTGTTACAGGAAGAAAAAGCCAACATGGAGTCGCGAAAATCAAAAAGAGCAGCGGCAAAATCTGCTGCTTTGGGGAGCAGCCAGCAGCGTGCCGCTACTCCTGAGCTGCAGGTGTTACCGGCAGCTCCCGACTTTTCGCCGATGAGGACCACAGGTACGCCGCGGTCGGGCGGCAGAACCACCCGAAATTCGGACGGGGCCGCAGACTCAGCTGGGTCCGGACCCGAAGACACCCCGTTCGCTGATAGTGACGGCGGGCGTCTTTCCCGCATGGAGCGGATGATGGAGCAGTTGCTCCAGCGTGACCTGCTTTTGCAGGGGCAGAGTCACAGTGGGCCTCTTCGCAGGCCCACGGCAGAATCCTACCATGGACTGCCAAATGTCTCACCCTCTTCGCAGGGGAGCATTAGGGGTCAGAACTGGGCTGACCCTGAAGAAGGGGATTTGGCTGAACAACCAGCAGTGTCAGGGGTGCAGGAAGAGTTACTGGATATGGTGAATAAACATGCTGTTCCTACACAGAAAGGACTGCCTATTCACCAGAAGCTGGCAGCCAGCATTAACTACATGGCTACCAACCAGCTTCAGGAGCAAGCCGTTAATGCAACAGCTGAGAAGTATCTCGCTCCTGAGAATTGTAACTCTCTGAATGTTCCTGCGGTGAATAACCCTATATGGGGGAACATGAGCCCTACCATCAGAGGGCAAGAAATCAAGCTTCAGAGGATTCTGAAACTTTTGGCCGCCGGGATTACAGCAGTGGCCAGGACTGCTGTAGGGGTGGAGTTACCAGAAGAACTGCAAGATGCTCTGGCTTTGCTGTGTAACACACAGTTCGAAATAAATAACTACCGGAAGAGCATCATCAAACCTGCGCTTAATCCAAAATTTGCGGGGTTATGCAGGTCAGGTAACTTGCAACCACCTAATCTGCTGTTTGGGGATAACCTTCCAAAACAGGTGAAAGACCTGGATGAGGAGGCCAAGGCTATAGGCCTGATTAAGGTACCTGGTGCCTCTAAACCCCACTATCAGCAGCGGCAGCACCCCTACACACCCACCGGACAGCGATATTACAGCAGACCGTCCGGTGGTGAAAGCTCGAAGGCCGGCCCACCTGCACAACGGTCTTTTTTTGGCCATGGCCCAGCCCGGCCTTCTTGGAAAATGCGCCATCCCTACAACTCAGCAACACAGCAACACAAGAAGCAAGGGCAAAGACCGCAACACCGGCAGTAACCATGGAGGTAGGTGGGTCTGATTCCCTCAGGAACATTGCATGTCTAAATTCATCTAATGTGGGGGGACGGTTGCACTTGTTTCATGAAGTATGGCGCACCTTTACCTCTGATCCTTACATACTCGGAAGTATTCAGGGTTAAAAAATTGAGTTTATTCACGAACTCCCTACCCCAGTTCAGCATTCACCTAGCCGAAAGTTTATACTTTCACAGAAAGAAAGAACGGCAGGCCATGCTGAACTATCTAGACTAATTAACAAAGGGGTAATTGAGAAGACTATCAGAGAATCTCAGGAGTTCGTATCAAATATATTTACCAAAAATAAAAAAGATGGCGGGTGCCGCATCATCATAGACCTGACCGAACTAAATACTTCCGTTCAGTATGTTCATTTTAAAATGGACACTTTTGTCACGGCTAGACAGCTAATATCTGAAAGGTACTACATGGCTTGCATTGACCTTAAGGATGCATACTATTCAGTACCTATACATAAGGATCATAGGAAATACCTGAAATTTATCTGGATGGGACAATTATGGCAATATAAAGCCTTACCCAATGGGTTATCATCAGCACCCAGGCTGTTTACCAAAATATTGAAACCAGCTTTAGCCTATTTAAGGAAACAAAACCATATTGTCATGGCTTACCTTGATGATATCCTCATTGTCGGGGAGAATTTGGAAATGGCTACATTGGCAGTTCTAGCCACAAAACATCTTTTTCAAAAACTGGGATTTATCATACATCCAGATAAATCGAAATTGGAACCCTCCACTACCATGGATTATTTGGGGTTCACCATTGACTCGGTGCAAATGTCTATCACCTTACCACCTAACAAGGTGGTGGACTTGATAGAAGCTTGCAGGAGCCTCACAGGCATCAGGGATCCATCTATTCGGCAAGTAGCCAGAGTGATTGGGAAAATAGTGGCTGCGTTTCCCGCAGCACAATTTGGGCCACTCCATTATCAAAACCTTCAAAGAGCAAAAATTATAGCTCTCAAAAATCATGCAGGCCATTTTGACAGGCCTATGAAACTACCAGAAAAGGCAAAATCTGAATTAAATTGGTGGATAGAAAATGCACAGCTTTGTTCTAACCCCATCACTATCATGAATCCCTCAGTTATCTTACAAACTGATGCCAGTGCCAAAGGTTGGGGAGCAACTAATACCACCACTAGTTGTGGAGGCAGATGGAGTGCACAAGAGCTAACCCTATTCAAAACATTAGGGATTAATTATTCAGAAATGCTGGGAGCATTTCATGGTCTAAGAGCATACTGCTCAGATATGCACCAGTTGCATGTCAGGTTACAAATTGACAACACCACAGTGGTGGCTTATATTAATCATATGGGTGGAATAAAGTCGATATCATGTGATGAATTGGCTAATAATATCTGGCACTGGTGTCTGCAAAGGGAAATTTGGATCTCAGCCACTTACCTTCCAGGTAATTCAACGACAACATAGAATGGATGTTGGATCGGAAAGTGTTTACGGATATTATAGAACGTTATGGGACACCAGATATCGACCTTTTTGCATCCAGACTTAATCACCAACTTCCAACATATGTTGCTTGGGAACCAGACCCAGGGGCAGTAGTAATGGACGCTTTCACGCTACATTGGGGGGATTTGTTCTGCTATGCATTTCCCCCCTTCTGCCTCATCAGTCGGGTCTTGCAAAAAATAAGACAAGACTCCGCATCGGGTATTTTGGTTGTGCCCGACTGGCCTACCCAACCATGGTTCCCAGCAGTACAGAAGATGGCCACAGAACCTTGCATCCGGGTCAACAAACGACCTGGTTTATTGATACATCCCGTCACAGGGGAAAGCCATCCATGTCATGACCGCATGGACCTGTTAATTTGCAGATTCTGAAACGGCCACTTCTGGGATTTGGACTCACCGACAGAACAATAAATACCATCTCAGCGTCGTGCAGGGAGTCCACCAGGAAACAGTACCTGACCTATATCAGAAAGTGGGAAGTGTTCTGCACTACAACGAACACTACCTATGAAACGGCCACCATCACGGAAGTTCTGGAATTCCTGGCTACCCTTCACCACGATGAAGGATTAAGCTACAGTGCCATCAACTGTGCAAGGAGTGCTCTATCGAGTTATCTGGGCAAAGGGAGTGATCATCTGGCTATTGGATCACACCCATCAGTGTCTAAGCTAATGAGGGCAATATTTAATTCCAATCCCCCCAGGCCCAGATAAAACCATACGTGGGATAGTAGCATAGTCTTGACTATGTTACGCGGATGGACACCCAATACGGGGCTCACCTTGGACAAGCTCACCTATAAAATGCTAATGATTATGGCACTTGTCACAGCACAACGGGTCCAGTCCCTACACAAGTTAAGTATGGACGCCATGACAATCTCCAATGGCAAAATAACTTTTCTTATACAGGGGCTGTTAAAACAAGACCGACCCGGGTCGTCTGGACAAACATTAGAGTTTCAAGCTTACCCTGCAGATACTCGACTCTGCATCGTTACTCTGATATTACAATATATCACAGTCACTAATACTCTAAGGGGCACTGAGAAAGCTTTGCTTATAAGCCATAAACGGCCCCATCACAAAGTCACGGTGCAAACCATATCAAGATGGTTAAGGGTGGTGTTAGATGCAGCGGGGGTGGACACTAATGTCTTCAAATCTCACTCCACCAGGGCTGCATCTACTTAGGCGGCTAGGATGATGGAAGTACCCATGGACCACATCCTGGCCACAGCGGGTTGGAGCAATGAGAAGACATTCCAACGCTTCTATAACAAACCCGTGGCCTCTCCTGACACTTTTGCAGGAAAAATTTTGAGTACTGCTAGATAATTACCCTATATGGGATATATTTTGTTTTGGTATGAATAAATACCTATTTTGTTTTTCAGCCAGTGTCATGTCTGAAATACGTTCATCCTCTAATCCCAGCATGGCAGTGTGTGAGCATGGACTCGTTTCCAGGGCATGAAATCACAGCTTTGAAATTTTCACGTAGTCACTCACGTGACTCCGAAGTAAAATAGTAAGATTAAATGAGAACTTACCAGTTTGAAGTTTGATCTTTATTTTATGAGGAGTTACGATGAGGGATTACGTGCCCTCCGCTCCCAGAACCCTCTATTATAAAGTTCAACTGGTATGGAAGTTCTCTCTTATCTTACTATATTAGTCTACGTTGCTATCTGTGATTTCACACCACTGCTTTGAAGAATGTCGCGCATGCGTGCTGGCGGGGTCTTCACGTAATCCCTCATCGTAACTCCTCATAAAATAAAGATCAAACTTCAAACTGGTAAGTTCTCATTTAATCTTACTACTAAATGTTACTCCCTTTATCCTGTATCTTTACACTGTGGATGGCTCAATTATATATAATGAGCGTCCAGGAGCGGAAAAGGATGCAGAAAGTTGTAACCACTGCCCAGATCGTCATCGGGTCTGACCTCCCCACCATCGAAAGGGATGTATTGCAGTCACTGCCTCAAAAAGGCAGCCAACATCATCAAGGACCCACACCATCCTGGCCATGCATTCATCTATCCGCTACCATCGGGCAGAAGGTACAGGAGCCTGAAGTCTGTTACATCCAGGTTCAGGAACAGCTACTTCCCCACAGCCATCTATTAAACTCGCCAACAAACAGACTCTGAACTGAAACAGCCTATTGCACTTTATCTGCTTATTTATGAAATATTGAACTGAACTGTTCCGTATTTTTGCTTACTATATTCTGTTGTGCTGCAGCAAGCAAGAATTTCATTGTCCTATCTGGGACATATGACAATAAACTCTCTTGACTTGACCAGATTCATGTATATTCTTTCCACTGAGGGGTTAGCACACAACAAACGTTTTTCACTGTACCCTGTTACACGTGAACAATAAACTAAACTAAATATTTACCTTTCAACCCCCCCCCCCACTCTTACACCTTCCCCATCCCTTCCATCTATGTCCATCCTTCCAGTTTTGGAGCAGAAGACATAGGAGCACAATTGGGCCATCGAGGCTACTCCGCCAGTTGATTACGGCTGATCTATTTCTCCCTCTCAACACATTCTCCCTGTAACCTTTGAGGCCCTTCCTCATCATTACACTGCATCTCTTCTTTCCGTACCTGACACCTTTATGTCCCCTCCTCACCTCCAGCCTTTGTCACTTTCTCCAAACACTGCCAATCACACTACATCCTCTCACCTGTATCCACCTATCACTCGTCAGGATTTACCCCACCTACGTCTTTCTTCTAGCTTTCTCGCCCCTTCTCCAATCAGTTTGAAGAAGGGTCCAGAACCTGAAACGTCGTCTATTCATTCCCTCCACAGATGCTGCCTGATCCACAGAGTCCCTAATTGTAATCATGCATTATCTTTCCGTTGACAGGTTAGCATGCAACAAAAGCTTTTCACTGTCCCTTGGTACACGTGACAATAAACAGAACTGAACTCAGCACTTTGTGTTTTACTCAAGTTTCTAGTATCTGCCGCCTCTTATGTCATCGTTAGAAATAGGAACTATGGGATACACTCTGGAAGATGGGAGCGGAAATTTCCTGAATTCACTTGGAAATGAGAGGTGGATTTTCCTTGCCAGCCATTGTACCAATTCATTTGGGAAAAAAACTTTGTGTGAGTAAAAGTTAAGTAGCTTGTGTCCTTGCTGGGTGTAATTAGTAATGAACCAGGCAAACTTTGGATGCACAGTGATGGGTGGGTTTGATGTGGAATAGCACTATTCAAACTGTTTAAGAATGAACTACAGATGCTGGAAAAATCGAAGGTAATCCCAGACTGATGTTGGGACTGGTGGTGGCAGGAAGAAGAAAGGAAGTGGAGACAGTGGGCTGAGGGAGAGCTGGGGAGGGGAAAGAGGGAGAAAGCAAGGACTACCTGAAATTAGAGAAGTTAATGTTCATACCGCTGGGGTATAAACTGCCCAAGCAAAATATGAGGTGCTACTCCTCCCATTTACGGTGGGCCTCACTCTGGTCATGGAGGAGGCCCAGGACAGAATGGTCGGATTTGGAATGGGAGGGGGAGTTGATGTTCTGAGCCACCAGGAGATCAGGTTGGTTATTGCAAACCGAGCTGAGGTGTTCGGCGAAGCGATCGCCAAGCCTCCCCTTAGTCTCACCGATGTAGAGCAGCTGACACCTGGAACAGCGAATGCAATAGAATATGGTCCAAACATGGGCAAATAGAACATCTTGGTCGAAAAGAATGACCTGGGCTGAAGGGCCTTTTACCGTGCTGTATGATTCTATGACTATGGCACGGAGACTTAGTTAAATGCATCCCCTTGACATAGAATGATTTGAGTTCTGGAAAAGTGTTTTTTATTCTGACAGCTTCTGATCAGTAAGTGTAAGTGCTACATTTTTCACTTTCACATTTGAGAAAATGCCTTCTCTCTCCTTGGTGAGGTTTGGTACTGGACCGATGAGTTTACACTCGCTAAACCTTCTCAGTTATGAAGTTTGAAGCATGATTCTCCAAACTAACAGGAGCCGAGCCTGGTAACATCAACTGTCCAATGTTGCCAACGGAAGAAAAAAATCTCACATTTACACACCATCTTATGTGCAATCGGGAAATGCCAATGTAATTGTGGGCAGCACATTGGTGCAGCAGTAAAATTGCTGCCTTTCAGCGCCAGAGACCCGGGTTTGATCCTGACTACGGGTGCTGTCCGTTCTTCCTGTAACCGCATGAGTTTTCCTCCGGGTGCTCCGGTTTCCTCCTGCACTCCAAAGACGTGCAGGTTTGCAGATTAATATCTTCAGTAAAATTGTAAATTGTCCCTATTGTATAGGACAGTCCTAGTGTACATGGTGATTACTTGTTGGCACGGACTCAGGTGGCCGAAAAGGTCTGTTTCTGCACTGTATCTGTAAAGTCTATAGTCTACTTTAAAGAAACAATCAGTTTTGGGATCTGGCAAAGTCGCATTAACAATAAATAATCCATTATTTTTTGTCATTGTTGAGGAATACATTTTTATTCCCATGGTGCTGTAAAGATGACTTCAACAATTGCCTAACGGGGCCTTTGGCCCACCGAGTCCATGCCGACCATCGATCACCCGTTCACACGAGTTCTCTGTTATCCCATTTTCTCATCCATTCCCAACACACTGGGGGCAATTTACAGAGGCCAATTAACTTTCAAACCTGCACGTGGGATAAACCGGAGCATCCGGAGGAACCCCATGCAGTCACAGGGAGAACGTGCAATTTCCACATTGACAGCACCCGAGGTCAGGATTGAATCCAAGTGGCTGGTGCTGTGAGGCAGTGGCTCTACCAGCAGCTCCACTACTGAGTTGCACAATTCATCTGTACAGCAGCTTGGTCAAGATCAGTAACACGCTGGAGGCCCAGGGGTGAGGTACCTGTCATCACATGGGAGGCACCATCCAGGGTCTACACAGATGTGGTACAGTATTCGTTTGGTGGTTCAACTAATGGTCCTTGAAGTTGCTCAAGTGATCCAAACAAAAAAATAGCATTTATGTTCTCCACAGCACTACCTACACAATGCCCACTCAATGCCCATTTCCTCACATCAAGAGATTTGGAATGCTGGCTATTTCTGCCTCAATAATACTTCTTCTTACCAAAGGCATATGTTTAGCAGAGATTAGAGAGGCGTGTACCATCCAAAGTGAATTATCTTCCACTGACTGTACCTGTTCACTTGTAGGCAGTGAGCCACAAAGAGAAATCAGTTGCCAACTAAGAGAAGTCACAAGGAACTGCAGATGCTGGTTGACAAAAAAAGACAGAAAGTGCTAGAGTACCTCAGCATGTCAGGCAGCATCACTGGAGAACATGGTCAGGCCAACCTCTTCAGACTGATTGTAATAGGGGGGGAGAAAGCTGGAAAAGAGAGAAGGGGGCGGGATAAAGACTGGCAAGTGATAGATGGTGTAGATTACGGGGTGATCGCTGGTCGGCCCTTACTCGGTGGGCCGAAGGGCAGGTTTCCACGATGTATCTCTGAAGTCTAAAGTAAAGTCGAAAATGTAAACAAACAGTTCAGCTGATCCAAATCTGTCAGTAGGTTTGGTTTCTCTGTTTACCCGCACAAGCAAAAAGCCATGGATTTGTTTGCTTTGAATACATAAAGGCAAACATTTACATTGTCAACCACCAGCATTTTCCAGGTAAAAATCCAGGCCATTGTTATTGGTGTGTTTTAGCAGAATATTTACACATTGTTCTGGTCTATCTTGTACAGGGAGGTTTGTAATTTTCAATATGCGTTCCCAAACCTACAATTTTCTGCTTAATATCTTTAATGGGCAGAGAGGCTGTGCGTAAAGGCAGGAGGTTCCAATTACAGTACAGGTTTGAACATCAGAAACAACTATGGAGACTCCCATTCTAAACAACACCAAACAGGTACCAACGCATTGAGTTTCCTTCTATTTATGCACAAAGGAGTTCGGAGACCAGCCATATATTCCTCTGCACCAAAACGTACTAATACTGAGTTATGGTTAAGATGTTACAAATCCAAAGGACCAATTTAATAAATTATGAAATTCAACTGAATTCCACATCATAATTTTTATTGGGTCTGAACAAGGGTCCCGACCTGAAACGTCACCTATCTCTGTTCTCCAGAGATGTTGCCTCACCCGCTGAGTTACTCCAGCACTTTGTGTCCTTTCGTTTTATTGGATTTTTTGTGGCCATCAGTTATACTTTGATGTCTATAAATTTACAAACACTTATAAATTCGTAAGTTACAGGAGCAGAATTAGGCCATTTGACCCATCAAGTCTAATCCACCAGTCACTCATGGCTGATCTATCTTTCCCTCCCAACCCCATTCTCCTGCTTTCTTCCCATAACCCATGACACCCATACTAATGAAGAATCTATCAATCTCCACCTCAACAATAACAATTGGCTTGGCCTCTACAGCCATCTGTGACAATGAATTCCACAGATTCACCACTCTCTGACTAAAGAAATTCCTCCTCATTTCCTTTCTAAAAGTACATCCTTTTATTCTGAGGCGATATCCTCTGTTCCTAGATTCTCTCTCTAGTGGAAACATCCTCTCCACATCCACTCTATCCAGGCACTTATTGGCAACCAGACCTGTTTAAGAGCAACTGGATCTATTCAGATGAATGGAAATGACACTACATCATTAACAGGGTCATGGAGTCATACAGCACGGAAACAGGCCCTTCGACCCAACTCGTTCATTCCAACCAAATGCCCCATCTAGGCTAGTCCCATTTGCCTGTGTTTGGCCCATATCCCTCTAAACCTTTTCTATCTATGTACCTGTCCTGGTGTATTTTAAATGCTGTTATAGTGCCTGCCTCAACTACCTCTTCTGGCAGCTCGTTCCATCTACCCAACACCCTCTGAGTGAAAAATTTACTGCTCAGGTTCATGTTAAATCTATCCCGTCTGACCTTAAGCACATGTCACCTTGTTCTTGATTGCATGACCTTGGGTAAAAGACTCTATGCATTCACTCGATCTATTGATTCATGATTCTGTACACCTCTACTCCTCTCAGCCTCCGGCGCTCCAAGGAATAAAGTCCTAGCCTGCTCAACCTCGCCTTATAGCTCAGTCCCTCAAGTTCTGGCAACATCCTTGTAAATCTTCTCTGCATTCTTTCCAGTTTAATGGCATCCTTCCTATCGCAAAACTGAACATAATACTCCAAACGTGGCTTCATGCCCGTCTTATACAACTGTAACATTACCTCCGAACTTCTATACTCAATACTCTGACTGATAATGGCCAATGTACTGAAAGCCTTCTTGACCACCCTATCTACCTGTGACACCACTTTCAGGGAGCTATACATATGTAAGCCAAGATCCCGCTGAGCTTCAACACTCTCCAGGACCTATACTCACTGTGAAGGTCCAGCCCTGGTTTGTCTTCCCAAAATGCTATACTGCACACATCTGAATTAAACCAAATTAACCATTCCTCTATTTACTTGCCCAGCCGATCACGAACTTGCTGTAATGCTTGATAACCATCTTTGCTCTCCATGATACACCCACTTTAGTGTCATTCCATCTATGCGACATGAAGAACCAAGCAAATTAGAGGTCACACTTCTCAATTCAATGTGCCGACATTCTATCAAAACAAACTTTTATAGGACAATCAAAAGATTCTCAAATTACAAACACTCTTAACATATAAAGAAAAGATCAGTGAACTTTACCAATGACCGACCCACACTTTTGTACATGTTAATGGAGTTTTTTTAATGGATGAAAGGAAGTAAAAGTTGGGTAATTTAATGAACTTCTCAGCCATGAATAAAATACAAAAGCACATCTGTTAAACTGTTTTATAGAGTTTCAGGATTTACTGTTTCACGTTTTACATGCTGAATATATATCTCTTCCTGTGTATATTAGAGCACTTAACTTTCTATTCGTCCTTATAAAGATGACAAGTGTGTCTAATCAAAACTTGGACAATATTATTCATGAAAAGACCATTAGAATTTACTCGAATGGTGGCACAGCGGTAGAGTTCCTGCCCTACAACGCCAGAGACCAGGATTCGATCCTGACTACGGTTGCTGTCTGTATGTTCTCCCCATGAACGTGTGGGTTTTTCTCCGCCAACAATTATAAATTGCCCCCAGTGTGTAGGATAGTGCTAGTACGAGGTGATGGCTGGTCGGCGTGGGCTCGGTGGGCCGAAGGGCCTGTTTCCACACTGTATCTCTAAACTAAACTAAACAAATAACTGGTTTAGATATCAATGGTCATTATTAAATGTTATTGTCACTAAATGAATATTACATATTACAATTTTATAAAAGCATAATCCACTCCTTCCAGTTCATTATAATAAAAAACAGACAAAAAGTAAGGTGACTTATTTATGTTTGTTTGTATAGGGCTATCTGTAACCCCACATTTTAATTAAGACAACTAAAGTGTAGCACAAGGGTAGAGTTGCTGCCTTACAGCACTAGAGACCCAGGTTCGATCATGACTACAGGTGCTGTCTGTGTGGAGTTTGTATGTCGTCCCTGTGATCAAGTGGGTTTTTATTTCCGGGTGCTCCAGTTTCCTCCCACATTCCAAAGACGTGCAGGGTTGTAGGTGAATTGACATGTATAATTGTCCCTAGTGTGTAGGATAGTGAGGGGTGGAGAGGAGGGAGGGAGTTAAATGGAAACAGGCGACGCGGGGATGGTGGATAAGTGTACAAAGGAGGAGAAAGGAGATGGGTGACTAGTGGTGGAGTGGGAGTTGGTGGGAGAAATGTGTGCTCATTGGGGTGCAGCTGGGATGTGGGCATTATTTGGATTTGGAGAATTCAATTATCTTACCGTCGGGCAGTTGGCTTGTGGAAGCGGAATATGAGATGCTGTTCCTCTGGTTTGTACGTGGCCTCACTCTGGCAATGGAGGAGGCCCAGGATAGAATAATGGATGTGGCCTCTGGCAATGGAGGAGGCCCAGGATAGAATAATCAGTATGGGAATGGGAAGGGGGGTTAAAATAGTTAACAACCAGGAGATCGCACAGGCCGTGGTGAACCGAACACAAGTGTTCGGCGAAACGGTCACCTGATCTATGCTTGGACTTGCTGACGTAAAGGAGGCCTCAAACTTTGATGGAGTCTCCACACTGCAAAATCAGTCTTCAACAAAAACAGGAAGCATTGAAGTAATCAGCAATTCAAACAACATCAATGGAGTTATTGTTATTCCCTTTATCATGGCTTTATACACTGTGGACCCCTCGAGTGCAATCACGTATAGTCTTTCCGCTGACTGGTTCACATGCAACAAGAACTTTTCACTGTATCTTGGTACATGTAACAATAAACTAAACAAAAATAGAATTAAGAAAATCTAAATAATAGTTCTGTTTCTTTGCCACAATAGCACCTGGAGAAAGTTTCACCATTATCAGCTTTAATTTTAGATTTTCAACATCCGAAGCATATCGTAGAAACGCAGAATTGCAGATGTCGATTTACAAAAAAAGATACAAAGTGCTGGGTTAACTCAGTGGGTCAAGCAACATCTCTGGGGAACATAGATAATGATTCTGAAGCAGGGTCCTGACACAAATGTCACCTGTCCATGTTCTCCAGAGATGCTGCCTGAGCTGCTGAGTTACTTCAGCATTTTGTGTCTTCTTTTATCCAAAACATATTGTTTGTGTGAAACGTATCTGTCCTGAACCATTCACCTTCTAGATCATCACAGATCAGAGCATAACTTTAATAATTTAAAGGGCGGCACAGAGGCACAGCTGGTAGAGCTGCTACCTCACCTTGCCAGAGACCCTGGTTCAATCCTGACCTCGGCTTCTGTCCGTGGGGAGTTTACACGTTCTCTTCTGTGACCACATTGGTTTCCTCCGGGTGATCCGGCTTCCTCCCAAATCCCAAAGATATTTAGGTTAATTGTCCTCTGTAGTGTGTAGGGAGTGGATGAGATAGCTACGAACTAGTGTGAATGGGTGATCGATGGTCAGCGTGGACTTGATAGGCCACAAGCCCTGTTTCCATGCTGCACCCTTTCAATCAATTAAATCGAAACAATCTTTCTTACTGGTCTTTTTTATACCATAGTGAAGAGAACTCTGCTTTAAGATTTATTAATATTATAACAATGCCCCCCACTTTGTAAAGTGACATTTTTTTTCATGGACTCGAGGCAAACACTTTGTCAGAAGGAAGAACAAGAGAGCAAATCTAAAAATGCTGTACAAAGAAAATATTGTAGATGGAAGGATCCATAGAATCTTACTAATTCGAAAATTCAAACCACATTTCCAGGAACAGAAGTATTATTTTATTCTTTATTGCATATCTCGGCTAAATTCAATAACTCCCAATGAAAGAGGCTGGGATCAGAAGCTGGAATTATCCGAAAGATGTTAGGTGGAATGTGGATACCATGCCAACTACTGCGTTCATAGCCGAATGCAATGACTGCAATGTCTCGCCAGCACTAAGTGTGCTGCTGATAGAGTCACACAGTCATACAGCACAGTGCAAACAAGCCCTATGGCCCAACCTGACCACACCGACCAACATGCCCCATCTACTATAGTCCCACCTGTCTGTGTTTGGCCCATATCTCTCAGAACCTGTCCTATCCATGTACCTGTCTAAATGGTTCTTAACAGTCTGGATAGTACCTGCCTCAACTACCTCCTCTGGCAGCCCATTTCATACAGCCACCACCCCATTTCATACAGCTCCCCCACTTTTTTGGCTAGACGTGTTTCAATGTTCCCGCTTTGGACGAGGCGCTGCTGTGCTCTGAGCAACCTGGTTGTGGGTGTTGGAGAGCCGGGCGGAGGGAGGGATGGAAGCAGAAGCAGCGTCGGGGACAGATGCGGACGGGGAGCCTGGGCTAGTGAGTGTTTCGCTGCAGCTCAGGCCATGGAGTCCCGGGCCGTCAGAGGCGTAGGAAGCGTTGCGCTGCTGCCGTGGGAGTCTCTGCGCGGCCTGCGTGGTCCTGTGACCGGCATGGATCAGGCTGCGGCTCGGTGCATCCTGGAGGACAACCAGTGGCTGCTGGAAGTGGGTACCAAATACTGGGTAGAGGCGGTGGAAGATAGTGGCCTTCAAATGTGGGTGGTTGGAGAAAGCATCCTGCTTGCCTGCTAGATTTTCACTTACTGTAACTGCAGGAAAAATGGTCCCGATGTTGGGGGAGTCCAGAACCAGGGTTCACAGTTTAAGAATAAGGGGTAGGCCATTTAGGACTGGGATGAGGACAAACGTTCTTCACCCAGAGTTGTGAATCTGTGGAATTCTCTGCCATAGAAGGCAGTGGAGGCCAATTCAGTCGGGTCTCGACCCGAAACGTCGCCTATCTCCTTCGCTCCTTAGATGCTGCTGCACCCGCTGAGTTTCTCCAGCTTTTTGTGTAACCCCCAATTCACTGTATGTTTTCAAGAGATAGTTACATTTAGCTCTTGGGGCTAGCGAAATCAGGGGATATGGGAAAAAATAGGAAAGGGATACTGATTTTAGATAAACAGCCATGATCATATTGAATGGCAGTGCTTGCTCGGGGCCGAATGGCCTATTCCCGCATCTATTTTCTATGTTTCTATGCTTGAGTATATGGCAATAAACCTCAAACACTTGATTTTGAAGCATTCATGCATGATGGAAGTATAATGTAGTCATAGTGTGAAAACAGACCCTTCGGCCCCACTTTCCCACATCCGCCAACATGTCCCAGCTACACTACCTGCTTTTGGTCCATACTCCTCCAAACATGTCCTATCCATGTATCAGTCTAAAGGGCCTGTCCCACCAGCATGCAACTCTATGCGATTAGCGCGACCTAACGTGGTCGCTTGAGCCGTCCGGCGTCGTGGGGCCGGTCCCACTTCGATAGCCGGAGCCGTGCGGAATTGTGCGGAGTTCGTCCCGAGTTCGTCCCAACACCGCGCGGGGCTCCGAAAAACCGACTGTCCAAAAATCCCGCACGGCCACGGCTTGTCGGCTCCCAGTCGCCTCGACATTTACACACCGCCCCGCCATCGTGCCTCCGTGACCCTCTCGGTAGGTGCCTCCATGACCCTCTATGTGTGTGGCTCCGTGGCCCTGTGTGTGTGTGTGCCTCGGTGCCCCTCTCTGTGTGCCCCTCTCTGTCCTGGCGAACTTACCTTGGACTTCGCTCCAAGTTCGCCTCACTTTGCGCCACGTTGCGCCACTCACCCGACCTCTGCGCGGCCCCTACTGCCGGTTTGGTTGCGCTTGCCGCATGCAGGCGCATGCTGGTGGGACAGGCCCTTTACTGTTTCTTAAATGTTGGGATAGTCCCTGCCTTAACTACCTCCTCTGGCAGCTTGTTCCATACACCCACACCCTTTGTGGTGGTTACCCCTCAGATTCCTATGAATTCTTTTCCCCTTCACCTTAAATCTGTCTTCTGGTCCTTGATTCACCAACTCTGGGCAAGAGACTCAGTGCATTGAAATATATATATAGTGGATAGGTATATGGATGGGAAGGGAATGGAGGGGTATCGTCTGAGAGCAGGTAGATGGGACTAGGGGAAAATAAATGGTCGACATGGAAGGGCTGAGAAGGCCTGTTTCCGTGCTGCAATTGTTATATGGTTATATGGTTATATGGTTAATGCATTTCAGATTTCTCGAAAGCCTTACTTTTAAAAAAGTAAAGTTTCCACAAACATATACCCCCTTTATATTCTAAATTCATATCAAAATGAAATATACTCCACAAGGAGAACGCATACTTTCAAAATACTCTGATTTTTTTCCCCGAGCAAAACATAATTTGTATGACTTTGCAAAATCAGGAAATGTTATGATTATTTCTTGCCCCTTTTTCCAACTACAACCAAAAAAAAGCACTTGAAATTATAACACATTTAAATTTTGGTCACATTTTCTGCACCGTGGAAGGCACTGGCATTGATTGGGGGGGGGGGGGGGATGGGGAATATATACCCCCACTTTTTGAGGTGGGGGATGGCCTGTATTATTATTCCCCAGTTTTTGGAGTTCGAGCAATAACAAAAATAATAATCACCTGCTCCTACCTCTCCTGTAGGCCCTACATTATCTTAAAAATACTTCAAACATAAAACATTGAAATCATACTTCTGCAATGCACTAAAACATGATTTTAATACATCAAATTTCAAAAGGTCCCTACCGTGGGAGGTGGGGGCACCCCCCTCCCACACCCTCCCCCGCTCGGTTGCTCCTCTCCCTCGCCGGGTACCCCCAAGGCCAGTGACCAGTGATCGCTCAGTCCCCCTGCTTTCAAAAACGCTCTGTGGCCCCTGCCCTTTCTGTGAAAAAGTTACCTCTCAGGTTCCTATTAAATCTTTCCACCCTCACCTTAAACCTATGTCCTCTGGTTCTCAATTCCCCAACTCTGGGAAAGAGACTCTGTGCATTTACCCGATCTATTCCTTTCATGATTTTATACACCTCTATAAAATCACCTCTCATCATCCTGCTTTCCAAGGAATAGTCCTAGCCTACTCAATCTCTTCCTCTTACTCAGGTTCTCGAGTGCTGGTAATATGGGGAACAGGGGAAAAACTTGGAACTTCTAGTTCGGGACAAAATGTCATCTTACATGCTCTGGAGACAAAGTAAGTCCCAGCACCAGATCATAAGATTTGATGCACGCCAGTTACAATAATTAATGAATGAATGAAAGAATGAATGAAAACGTTTATTGGCCAAGTATATTCACATACAAGGAATTTGCCTTGGTGCTCCGCTCGCAAGTGACAACATGACATACAGTAACAATTAAGAATGACATAAAACTTTAAACATTAATAATAAAACATTATCGATTAAACATGTGAATTAAATAAAATTCCAGAGCAAAAGGAGGCTACAGATTTTTGGTTATTGAGTAGAGCTACTTGTGGAAAAAAGCTGTTTTTATGTCTGGCTGTGGCAGCTTTGACAGTCCGGAGTCACCTTCCAGAGGGAAGTGATTCAAAGAGTTTCAAAATTGTAAACACGTCATTGAATCAACAAATCAGTGTTGTATTTTAATCTGCTACTTTGAATAAAATGTAGTTTTTCTCCCTGGTTATAAAATAATCCTATTAGCAAAATCCATAATAATGCTTTTTTAAATCACCGTACCAATATCCTTTCTACCAAATAAGAATATTCCTGTTGGATTTGTAAGTCAATCAGAATTTGCACTACTTCTTTTAGAGAATTTTCAATACTATTTGCAATAACAAAATTCTGAGTATCACATTACAGAATTTTGCTTGAGGCAAAATTGTAATTTGTGGGCATTAAAATTTTAATCACCCACAGTCATGTCACGATACATTTAATCCTCTTCCATTGCTTGACTAAGACCATTATATACCAGCTAAATCCAGTGCAATGTTCTGCAGTAAATAATTATATTGTCTGTCCTATATAATGTGAAACATGCTGCTTTTTATTGAACTATTTTTGCAATTCTGTTTAAATTAGCAGAGATGTTCCCCGATATGCATTTGTAATGACCTGAATTGATGGGCAATAATGTACTAAATAATGTGCGCCCTACAAAGGAATTATCTGAAGCTTTCTCTGAAACCATTTTGTATTTTCTAAGGCAGCATGTAAGTTGCTGTTCAAATGCATACGTCAAATGCTGGAAAGCTTAACTGCTAAGTCTTTCATTGTTAACTGCTGCAAATATCTGAGGTAATTGGAAAAGCCAAGTGTCTACATGCCCACAGTTAGAGAAGCCAACATTACGAAACACAAACAATGCTGGGACAGATAAGCCAGAAAGTAATATGGGGCGATCTCCATAATTTTCACAGCAATTATCCTATTCAGCTATAGTAATATGTAGATTAATAAAAACATGTTGGATATCTACTTACTCAGGCATTCCATACCTAAATAATGAACCAAAGTGATAAGAAGTGTGAAGAAACTTAATTATCAAAAAGTTTAATTAATTGTGGGAGGTGCTGACTGCTTATAGTATTCAGTTTTAATTTAGTTTAGTTTATTATTGTCACGTATAGTGGAGTGTATAGTGGAAAGCTTCGTGTTGCGTGCTAACCAGTCAGCGGAAAGACTACATAATTACAATTGAGCTGTCCAAACATGATAAAAGCTTTTCTTTGAGTACTAACCAATCAAAGAAAAGATTACACATGAATACAATCAAGCCATCCACAGTGCACAGATCAAGGATAAAGGGTACAACATTTAATGCAAGATTCAGCTTGTCCAGTTTGCTGTGTTTTACACTGACTTCTATACTTTAATATGACTAGCATCACCAATTCAGGTTCTCGCCTTGATTTTTCCAAGAGCTTGCTTTTTGCGTGGGACAGATATCAACAAATTGCTAAAGTTTAGTAAATACTCAAGAACACACTGCATTCATCTGAGTGTATCTCTTAGAAGATAGAACAGTACAACCAGGAACAGGCCTTACGGCCCACAATGTCTGTGCCGAACATGATGCCCAAGTGAGCTATTCTCCTTTGCTTGCACATGATACATATCCCACCATTCCCCACATGTCCATGTGTAAATCTAAAAGTGTCTTAAACGCCATGATAGTATCTACCTCCAGCACACCATCGGCAAACATTCCAGTGTGGCACCCACCAAAGGAAAAGGTGCCCCATCCCCTTTAACTTTGTTTCAATAATAGTTTTGTTGAGTTTAGTTTAATTTAGTGACACAAGGTGGAAACAGACCCTTCGGCCCACTGAGTGTGCCAACCAGCACCTGCACACTAGTTCTCTCCTACACATATGGGTCAATTCACAGAAGCCAATTAACCTACAAACTTGCATGTCTTTGGGATGTGGGAGGAACCCGGAGCACATGGAGGAAACCCACGCGGTCACAGGGAGAACGTGCATACTCCGCACAGACGATTGAACCCGGGTCTGTGGCGCTGTAAGGCAGCAACTCTGCCGCTGCGCCACCGTGCAACCCTCATTGAAATAGATAATTGACATCCATACCTTTCCATCAAACCTGGCCGTTCCGTTGATGGGAATGCTAGCATTCCTTGGAGGCAACGTGAAGACTGGCACTTCAGGGGGGTATGTGTCCACTTGAGGCCTTTCCAAAGTTAGAGTTGTTTTGGAAATACGTGTGCTAGTCTGAGCAATCTTCACGTCTCCCATGATCACTTATCCGATCTAATGATGAGAAGGAAATGCTAATTAATATTTGTCAATGTAACCAACCTGAATAATAAACAAGAACATGCCTCAGCTAGACACAAGGAACTGCAGATGCTGGTTTACTAAAAGAAAATACACAAATTCTGGAGTAACTCAGCGGGTCAGGCAGCATCCCTGGAGGACATGGATGGGCGACGTTTAGGATCAGGACACTTCACAGCTAATTGGTGATAACCTAAAATACCATAAAATACAATAGCATAATGCTGTAGGGTAGCACAGTGGCACAGCAGTAGAGTTGCTGCCTTACAGCACCAGAGACCCGGGTTTGAACCTGACTATGATGCTGCCAGTACGGAGTTTGTACGTTTTCTCTGTAACTGCATGGGTTTCATCCGGGTGCTCCGGTTTCCTCCCATGCTCCACGGAACACAGGTTTGTACGCGCATTGGCTTTGCTAAAAATTGTAAATTGTCCCTAGTGTGCTAGTGGTCAGCATAGACTCAGTGGGCCGAAGGACCTGTTTCCATGCTGTAACTCTAACTAAACTAAATTAAACCAATAGTGTTTCACATCTTTTCCTACTAAGGGTATAAACCTTCCTTCCTACCACTTTGATTTCCAACCAAGATGCGCCACTGATCACATTACATCACAACCAACCACCCACACTTCAGTATAATCACACTACCCATCTCAGTTCCTTCTGAAACCCTCAACCATGCTCTTAATCTTGGTGAGCTTGGTGAATATGCATGAACTCTCCTTTTTTTTCCCTCCATACACTGGGATTCTTCCAAAACTCTCTATCCTTATCCCAACTTTTAGCAAATTCCAATCACCTGGAAGGCTTGTGTTGCTGACCGACACTGGTTCCTGGTTTAAACATTCTGATACTCACACTCAAACTCTCACAAGCCCGAGAGCAGTTTGAGATCTCTGCATTTATCCAATTTTTGCTCCTTCTGCATCACATCTTTATGCTTCTTTTAATCCCTCTCTTCTCTCCCCCACGCCCCCCCCCGCATCTCGTTCTTGCTCTTGCCCCTTCCCAGTCTCTCCTTATCTCTCGCTCCCTCTTCCCCTTTAAGCTGTTTCCTGAATTCTATTTGATTGACTTAACTATCACTTTTCATAATTTCCCTTTTATGACTCAATACTATTTATTCAAAACACAAACTGCTGGAGGAAGTCAGCGGTTCAAGCAGCAACTGGGGAGGGTGTGGACAGGTGCCCGAAAAGTCACCTGTCCATTACCTCCCCAGATGTTACCTAACGCACTGAGTTCCTTCAGCACTTTGTAGTTTGCTCAAGATTCTAGCATCAGCAGTTTCTTGTGTCTCTATCTATTCTTTATTGTTTGACCAAGTACCCCTAAAGATAGGTTTCTAACAAAATTGAATCAATTGTTCTGGTCACTGTATAAAAAGAAGTAGAAACAAAGACAAAATAAGTGATGGATGTAATAATGACAAAAAGTGATGGAGTAACTCAGTGGGTCAGGCGATATGTCTGGAGAACATGGAAAGGTGACGTTTCGAACCGGGACTTCAGTCTGAAGAAGGGTACCGTCCCGAAACTTCACTTGTCCATTCTCTCCCCAGATGCTGCCTGGCTGTTGAGCTCTGGCCTCTGCCTGCCCGTTCTAACTGTAGTAGCAAGGGACTGCAGTTGCTGCTTTACACCAAAGGTAGACACAGAAAGCTGGAGTAACTATGCGGGGTTATCTCTGGAGAGAAGGAATGGGTCGAGAACTTCTTCACCCATCTCACCATTTTGTGTCTATCTTGCTGGTTCTAACTTCATCCACTCTGTAGCTTAGATCGAAGCAATAACAAGGAACTGCAAATGCTGGTTTAGACCAGAAAGACACAAAATGTTGTATTAACTCAGGGTCAGGCAGTATCGCATGAAAGGTAAGTATACAGGAGGAGTTTCAACTCTGGCTTTGCTGCCTCTGCTGTGGTTTCAAGACAGAGTTAGATTTAGCTCTTAGGGTTAAGGGAATCAAGGGATATGAGGGAAAATGCCGGAACGGAGCACTGATTTTAGATGATCAGCCATGATCATATTGAATAGTGTGCTGGCTTGAAGGGCTTAATGGCCTACTCCTGGAGCTATTTTCTATGTTTCTATGCTGCCTGACCCGCTGAGCTCATCCAGCATGTTGAAATTTGCTGAAGATACCAGCATCTACAGTGTGTAAAGTGTTCAAACTAAGTACAGCCCTAAAGAAAGAGACACAAAATCCAATGGAAGAGCATCAGAAAACTAGGAGGAACAGTGGGGGGGAAGGAAGCTTGTTCTACTGAATTTTGCAATTAAATGCACATAAGCTGATTAAATAACTTAAATCCATGTCAGTGTGAAACGTAGATATAACAGCAGGGATTAGAAGAATCGTCTCGTCCGTTTGATAAGTTCTTCAGTGCACATGCAGAAATTTCTTACTCAAATATAACAGCACAGAATTCAAATATAATTTGATTGTATAAATTCAGTATGCAACTTGTATAAAAAAATAATACAACAGAGAAAATAGTACAACGTGGAAAACAATAATCCTGTTCAAATAATGTCAGAAATTGCTGAAAGACTACTTGCTCTAATCAATTCCTCTTCCTATTATGTATCTCCTCAAGCTTGTAGACGACTTGTTTCCACTCCAGTACAGAAGCAGTGGGAGATGTCTGCCGTTTGTTATTTTACTACAAACCCCTCCAACTTACTGTTTTGTGATGGAAAGCAATGAGTAATCTATTATATCGACATAATTTCCAAGTAATAACGT
Source organism: Raja brachyura (assembly GCA_963514005.1). The sequence goes on from OY740787.1 coordinate 63,308,295, forward strand.
TTCATTGTTTAGCTATTTGTTCCAAAACGATTTGGCAACCATGCCTTGCACAGCAATGTTAGCCCACCTTCCATTCCTAAAGTTATAAGTCGAACAACAGAATATCTTGAAAAGCACTTAATAACGGCTTCTTTTTTTTTTGTTTTCTTTTAATTTGGATTCCAGTAACTCGACATCCAAAAGCCAACTCTCCGTTTATGTAATACAATCTGTTTTCCATAGTGTCCGGGAAGACTAGACACACGATATGAAAATCTGCCGTCAGGCTGCAGGAAACTAGGCAACATTTCCATAATCCTTCTGTGGCATTTTGTCCTTGCCTTCTAGCCCAGTGTGAGACTGGTTGGTCACTGCACTGGAAGGAAGCAGCCCCCAGCCTGATAACTTAGGGATGCACAGTGGCACAGCGGTAGAGTTGCTGCCTTGCAGTGCCAGAGACCCGGGTTCGAACCTGACCATGGGTGCTGCCTGTACCATTTGTACGTTCACCCTGTAACCACATGAGTTTTCACTGGGTACTACGGTTTCCTCCCACATTTCAAAGACCTGCAGGTTTGTGGGCTACTTGGCTTTGGTGAAATACAATTGTAAAATGTCTCGTGTGTGTAGGATGTTGCCAGAGTACGGCGATCGCTGGTCAGCAAGGACTCGGTGAGGCAAAGGTCCTGTTTCCACACTATATCTCTAGTCTAAAGTAAAAAAAATCACCAAGATCCATATCTAAGCTCATCCCATTTGCCCATATCCCTCTAGACCATTCCTATCAATGTCCCTGTCCACGTATCTTTTAAATTATGTTATAGTACCCGTCACAACTTCCTCCTCTGGCAGCTGGTTCCATATACCCATCACACTCTCAGTTAAAACGTTGCCCTCAGTTTACTATTAAATCTTTCCGCCTCTCACCTTAAAACCCTCGGTGCAGCTTTGAATGGTTGTGGACTATTAGAACTTGGGCTTTTCTTGTGACGGTGTGCACCTGTATGGTGTATTGGCACCTCTAATTTGTTTTATATTCCTTTAGTATTATAAATAAATTGCTAAAGTTTACAACATAAAATGTATTAATTAGGTTGGGGAGTCAGGCCCTTAATCAGCCTGGACAGCCAATAGGATATTAATCCACCATTGGGACAAACAGCAAGGAATTATATCACCAGCATCTTTTTGTTTGATTGGGAACGATCTTGCTATGATGTGAATATTAATTGCCATTGAGCATTACTTTATACTGATAGTAAATGTCATTTATACATTTAACCAAGATTATTTGGCAAAGAACTTCTTATTTTTCAGATATATACTATGGAACGAAAAATGGATGAATTAAATCTTAGAATTCGTCAATAACAATTTCCAGAAAAAATATTCAACTAAGAAAACCCATAGTACATCATAATAGTGCAGCGGTAGTGTTGCTGCCTTACAGTGTCAGACACCTGGGTTCGATCCTGGCTTTTTGCACGGAGTTTGTATGTTCTCGCGTGGGTTTTCTCCGGGTACCCTGGTTTCCTCCCACACTCCAAAGACGTACAAGTTTGTAGATTAGTTGGCTTCAGTAAAATTGTAAATTGTCCCTGGTGTGTAGATCAGTGCTAGTGTACGGGATGTCGCTGGTAGGCATGGACTCAGTGGACCAAAGGGCCTGTTTCTGCACTGTATCTCTAAAGTCGTAAGATCCAGCATATTCCCCAGAAAAAATCCACAGAAATATTTCATTGAGGAAATCAGGGTTTCACATAAATGCTAAAAGGTAAAAGCCTCAATATCTGAGGCTGGTCTAAATGTTCAGATACAAGTGGTGATGGAGACTTTCAGGAACTAGAGTGTTTTGAGTTTCTAAGCCCACCTTTGATACCAATGTGTTTGTCAAAGTTGACAGAAACTCTCATAATCCAACCAATGAATTGCTGATGCAGAATTGGAAACAGGTTGTACAGTTCTGGCCTTATCCTCCAGCTGTTCAAGATTAAATGTTAACAGTGCTTCAGAAAAAAATTGTAAAAGCCAGAAGGGGGAAAGGAAAAATAAGTAGGATAAGTTTTACTTTTGTCATATGAAAGCGTTTTTTGCAAGCCATTCAATAAAATCATAAAGATAGTCGTCAAATTCAAATACAATAGGTTGAGCAAAGGGCAAGATAGAGTTCTGAATATAGTTCTCAGCATTGTAATGCACCAGTTCCAGAGACAAAATCCAATATCCACAATGGGGTGGAAGAGAATTGGACAATACCCTAACTTATTGAAGGACCATTCAGAAGCCTGATAACAGAGGAGAAGAAGCTGTTCAGTCTGGCGGTGTGCACTTTCAAGCTTCTGTATCTTCTGCTGCTTGGGACCAAGGAGAAGAAGGACTGGCCAAAATGAGACAAGCCTTTGATTATGTTGGCTGCTTTTCTGAGGCAGCGTGAAATGTAAATGCAGCCGGCGGTGGGAAGTCTGGTCGTTGTGATGGACTGGGCTACATCCACAACTCTGCGATTTCATGCAGTTATGGGCAGAGCTATTCCCATGAAGTAAATAACACTTTGACCCAGATTTTGCTGTCAACAGTGTTCCTTGCTGACATTTGACTAAAGCTCCCACAAATAATTTGTATTTACATGCATGAACTTCCCTTTTCACATAACCTGCTGCTGTTGTGATGTCATAAAGTTAGGTGAAGTACCAATTTATTTTAGATTTTTGACTTTAGAGATACAGTGTGGAAACGGGCACTTTAACCCACCAAGTCCGCGCCAACCAGCAAATATCATGAACGCTAGCACTGTCCTACACACTAGGGACAATTTACAATTTTACAAAAGCCAATTAACCTATAAACCTGTACATTTTTGGAGTGTGAGTGGAAACTAGAGCACCTGGAGAAAACACACCCAGTCACAGGGAGAACATATAAAAACTCCAAACAGACAGCACCAGTAGTCAGGATCGAACCCGGGTCATTAGTGCCCTAAGGCAGCAACTCTACCGATGCGCCACTGTGTTACCTTTCAATGACATGAAGAATTCTCCCTGGCAATTTGACAGGAAGCGCTCTTAATTAGCTATCTAAATATTGAGGGTGTGAAAAGAGATTAGAGCATAACTATATGATTAACGTAGGTCAAAATAAATTGGAAATTATCTCAAAGTCCCCTGCATTTTACAAATAAGGAAATTACTTTGCAAATCCATTAAGTTAGTTTATTGTCAGGCCAGATAGTTTACAAAGCAGTAATTATGGGTCAGCTCAGGATCGCATAGACTTTATGTAACACCATTAGAAGGCAGCAAGGAGCACAGTCTGTGAAGCACACTCGGTCACTGACACCGACTGTGGTATTTCTAGGGTGGCACAGTGGGTCAGGTGCTGTCTGTGTGGAGTTTGCACGGTCTCCCTGTGACTGCATGCATTTCCTGCAGGTGCTTCGGTTTCCTCCCACATCCCAAGGATGTGTGGCATCGTTGGCTAATTGGCCCTCTGTGAAATTGCTCCTAATGTGTAGGAGTGGGTGAGAAAGTGAGATAACATAGAACTCCTGTCAACGGGTGATCGATGGCCGGCATGGACTCGGTGGGCTGAAGAGTATGTTTCCATGTTGTATTTCAAAACAAAATTACAAATGGATGAAAACATAGCAACATAGAAAATAGGTCAGGAGTAGGCCATTCGGCCCTTCGAGCCAGCACCGCCATTCAATATGATGATGGCTGATCATCCACAATCAGTACCCCGTTCTGGCTATTTTCCCATAAGCCTTGATTCCCTTGGCCCGAAGAGGTAAATCTAACTCTCTCTTGAAAAATCATCCAGTTGCTGTTATTTTACCAGAGTAACAATAATGAGTGACAATTAACATCCATGAATGCAAGCAGTTACTCTCACAAAATCCAAACTACTGAATTCTAGTCCAAGAATGGGCTTTAATGCACTGTACAATAAAGAAATTCAGCTGTGATTTTTGCCAATAGTTCACAAGAGGTCTATTGTCCCCAAAACTACAGACTTGAAACTCCACAGCATTATTTTTAGCAAATAATTCACACATTTCCATTTGTTTCAAATTCTGATTTTTGCAATGAAATATTCCTCTGGATTTTCCTCTACAGAATATATCTTCTTGAAATGCTTAACGGAAACTCTTCCTGGAATTTATTATTGACAAATTCATACAGTTTCATTCATGTTACAATAAAGCATTTACAATAGATGTAGCACTGTGTTGGAGCCAATTATAGGAGTTTTAACATCATCCAGTCATACCATCCAGGTAGCAACTGTAACATGTGAATGAGCAACTAAAAGATTGAAGTTGCATCTTGCATTGGAATGCCTAAATTGGAAGAACGGAACCTGGTATTTCACCTGGGTCACTTACAACCTAACAGTATGAACAGTCCATGCATGAACAGGTATGCACAGTCTGAATAGGGTCTCGACCCGAAACGTCACCCATTCCTTCTCTCCAGAGATGCTGCCTGTCGTGCTGAGTTTCTCCAGCTTTGTGTCCATCTCTGGTATGAACATTGAATAGCTACCCAACAAACCCACCCACCCCCCCACCCCCCCCCCCCCCCCACCTTCCCCCCTCACTTCCCCATGACCTCCTTGCCTGTGTCCGACCTATTTCCCCCTCCCCTCTCCACCTATATACCTTCCTCTGGCGACACAATTCACACTTATTCCATCTTTATCTCACACTTTTTGTCATTTAATCTCAGGTCTTTGTCCAAACATCTACCTATCAAAAAAACCATCAGCTGTATCTGTCTACTACTTGTCAGGCTTGGTCCTGCCCCTCCTCTTTTCCAGCTTTCTCCCCCCTCCCCCCCACCACCACCACAATCAATAGTCTAATAGAAGCATATTGAAGTCTAATTGCTTATGTCTGAAGAAGGGTCCTGACCCAAAACATCACCAATCCATGTTCTCCAGAGGTGCTGCCTGACCCGCTGAGTTACTCCAGCACTTTGTGAGTTAGAGGAGAGATAGATCAGCCATGATTGAATGGCCGAGTAGACATGATGGGCCGAATGGCCTAATTCTGCTCCTATCACTTGTGAACTTATGAAGATTGCTTAGTTAATGATATCAACATCATCCAGTCATACCATCCATATAGCAACAGCAACATGTTGAACATGTAACCAGCAGTTCAAAGCTGCATCTTGCATTGTATTCATTTCTTCTTGGATAATTGCCGGCAAACTAAGCCTAAACTTGGGAGTTCTAGGTCATGGCCCCTTTAAAATACCACGATAGAGATTGCAACAGAAAGGCAATAAAGCTGTTTTATAGATCTTGGTTCAACAGACAACTGGAAAAATAAACCAAGGCTTCAGATATTTAATCGCAGCAGGAAACGGCTCGTTATGCAAGTGCCGAGAATTACAAGAATGACTGTCTGCAATGCATGAGAGAACCTAGCATTACAAATGTACATTGGTACAGTTCATGCAGAAGACAACCAATATCAATCACGGGGGGAGGAAGGAACCAATCTGGGGTATCAGGAGACAGATGGGACAGAGGCTTTTTGAAGCAAAACACAAAGTAGGACTTCAGACTTTTAAACTTCAGGGGAGGACATCATTGAAACTTTGAAATAGTGAAAGGCCTGGATAGAGTGGATGTTTCCACTAGTGGGAGAGTCAAGGACCAGAGCCCAGAGCCACAGAATAAAAGTACGCACCTTTAGAAAGGAGATGAGGAGGAATTTATTTCGTCAGAGGGTGGCGAATCTGTGGAATTCATTGCCACAGAAGGCCCTGGTGCCATCAATGGATATTTTTTAAGCTGGAGATTGATAAATTCTTCATTAAGGGGTTATGGGTAGAAGGCAGAAGAATAGGGTTGAGAGAGAAAGAAAAATCAACCATGATTGAATGGTGGAGTTGACTTGATGAGCCAAATGGCCAAATTCTGCTGTTATAACATGAACTTTACTTCAGATTTGAGAGATACAGCGCGGAAACAAGCTGTTAAGCCCGCCGAATCCGCGTCAACCAGCAATCACCCCGTACACAACACACCAGGGACAATTTATAACGTTACCAAAGCCAATTAAATAACGAACCTGTACGCCTTTAGAATGTGGGAGGAAACTGGTGAACCTGGAAAAAACTCACACGGTCACAGGGAGAACATACAGACAGCACCCAAAGTCAGGATCAAACCCGGGTCGCTTGGCGCTGTAAGGCAGCAAGTCTATCGCTGTGCCTCCGCAACGGAGAATATCCGTTGACTTTCCTCCAAATGTTCTCTTCAACCTCAACAAGGACATTAGGTTATTTTAACAACGCTCAATTACTAGATTTTAACTAATCGACTAAAGTACTAAAGGGGAAATGAGAATTATTTCACATGACCAGAGAGGACTGAAATTGAATGTATAAGTTGTAAAACATTGCAAGATGATTCATTTTGTGAGTGCTGCCTGATCCAACATCAATCCTACTCAGAATAATTTGTGCTAGCACTTACTTGTGTCAAATTGCATCAACTGCAAAATCGGACGGGACATTGAAAGATGTGATTCATAACAGTGCACCCGAGAGTCAGCTTTGTATAGTACACATTTAAGTTAGAAAGGGTGCAAAGAAGATTCACAAGGATGTTGCCAGGACTTCATGTGCTGAGCTATAGGGAGAGATTGAGTAGGCCGAGACACTATTCCTTGTAGCACAGGAGGATGAGGGGTAATCTGGTAGAGGTGTATAAGATCATGCGTGGAATAGATAGAGTAGATGCACAGTATCTTTTATCTAGAGCAGGGGAATCAGGAACGAGAGGACATAGGTTTAAGATGAAGGAGAAACAATTCAATAGGATTCTGAGGGGTAACTTTTTCACATAACGGTCGGTGGGGACACTGTGAGTCGGCTGCCCTGTCAGCAGCGTGTCCATTATTTCGACTTATTTTGTTTTGTTTGGTTTGTCTAAGTGTTTGTTTTGGGTGTTTCTCGGTGTATCTTGTGGGGTGTGGTGGGGGGGGGGGGGGAAGGGGCAAAGGGGAAAACCGTTCTTCAGTCACCCTCGACGGAGAGGCGACTTTTTCCATATCGCTTCACCGCCTCCCCTCTCGCGGCCTAACAGCATGGCTTGGAGCGGCCTTTTCAGGAGTCGGGCCTGAGAGTTTCAGCAGCAGGCGCAGCGTGGACTTTTCCATCGCAGGGTCGCCAGAGAGGAGTGCTCCGATCGCTGGCCCGCGGACTACGACATCCTGAAGCCACGGTCTGCTGAACTTCTAACCGCGGGCGTGGCATAGACTTTCCATCGCGGAGTCCAGGATCCCTTGCCGGGGATCGCCGGAGAAGAGCTCTAACCGCGGGCGCGGCATAGACTTTCCATCGCGGAGTCCAGGATCCCTTGCCGGGGATTGCCGGAGAAGAGCTCTGACCGCTGGCTTGTGGTTCAAGCCGCGGAGTGTGTTCGACCGTACATGTCCCCGACCACGGGTGAACAAGAGAGGAGGACTGGCTGAACTTTGTGCCTTCCACCACAATGAAGAATGCTGAGGTGGATGTTTGTGTTAAATCTTATTGTGTATTCTTTTTGAGTGTATTGCTGCTGGCAAACTCATTTCACTGCACCTTCGGGTGTATGTGACGAATAAAATTGACTTTGACTTGATTTTGGTGGGTGTATGGAATAAGCTGCCCGAGGAGGTAATAGAGGCAGGGACTATCGCAATGCTTAACAGTTAGACAGGTACATGGATGGCACAGGATTAAAGAGATTTGGGCCCAACGCAGGCAGGTGGGACTAATGTATTTGGGACATGTCGGCCTGTTTGGGCAAGGTGGGACGAAGGGCCTGTTTCCATGCAGTATGAAGACTCTAACTGGTAGCATATCACACTACATGTTGATTCTCTACCAGCCACTGAATGTTAACATTATTAGGCGAGAATAAGGAACCACCTCAGAACTCACTTTCGATTGCTCATACACTTTCCATAATCCACTTACTGTGCAATATGTAATAGTGAGTGCCCTTGACATGCGTTGACATCCACTGAGCTACTCAATCGGTGATGGTGGCGGGTGCTGGACAAAGGGCTGATTTCAAGATGGCAGCGGACAGAGGAGAGGATCGGTGCCAGCAGGACAACAGGCCTTTATGGCCAAGATAAGGGGATGTACTCTTAAGAACTTTGAAACTTTGTTGGCGCCAGAAATGTGGTGACTCTTTGTGTGCTGCTGCGATGAAGTCTACTCTCAATTGTTGTACTTTTGTATTTATCTATGATTGTGCTTACATATGGTATGATTTTACTGGGTTGTATGCAAAACAAAGTATTTCACTTCAGCTAGGTACACGTGACAATAAAGTATCATTGAGTATTGAGTGTCAATGGGTGCCTCAGTGGAGACAGTGGTGGTAGAACTACATTACTAAAGGCTGTAGGATAGGTGTGGCCAGCAACTCAGGAATGCTCAGGGACCTGCAGCCCAGAAGCAAAGGCATGTCCACCTACAAACATATCATCACTCAGCATCTCAGAGATTTGCAATCTCACTAGTTAGGTATTGCTTCTCATTCAATTTTCTTGACAAAATATTTTTTCTTGAAATTTGATACCACCATACTTTAGATTTTTTTAATTAACGGCATATGGTGGGCCCTTCCCTTGGATATTTTGCTTCTATGTGCAAGAAGGAATTGCAGATGTTGGTTTAAACCAAAGTCAGACACAAAAAGCTGGAGTAACTCAGCGTGTCGGGCAGCATTTCTGGAGGAAAGGAAAAGGTGACATTTCTTGTCGAGACCATTCTTCAGACCGAGGTCCAGGAGTCAACTAATTCCGCTTAATTTTGTTTTATTTAGTTGAGTGTGATTTAGTCTAATTTGATTTAATCCAGTTTGATTTAGTCCAGTTTAATTTGGTCTAGTCTAATCATACAACATAGAAAGAGGCCCTTCAGCCCAACGAGACCACATTGATCATCGATTACCCGTTCACTCTAGTTCTATCCCACTTTCTTATCCACTCCTTAAGGGCCTGTCCCACTAACGCGACTTTTCAGCGACTGTCTTCGACCTTCAAGCTCGAGCTGGATCAACCGTCAGCGGTGAAACCGCAAGCTGGATCGAACGACTGCGCACACACACACACACACACACACACACAAATACATTGCAAAAGCAGGGGCCAGGGAAAGCGGGGGAGCGCTGTCTGAAATTCACACCCACGATGAACAGGAAGGTAAAAGATGGCTGGCACAGTAATGGTAAGTCCTTAAGAAGCCAGACAACTTTTAATAAAGTTTAGCAGGCATTTAACATTACTGGTTGGTTTTCCTTGGTTCAGAAAATGCCAATGAGCCAATTAAAATGCCGGGTCAGCAAAGGAGATTGCCTACGGCTGCCCTCGACTGCCTGTAACTAAATAGCGACCCCACTCCACTGCACTACGAGTTCAAAAGAACCATGCCGACCAATTTTTACTCGCGGAAAATTTTTCAGCATACTGAAAAATCTTCCTCGACCAAACTGAGGCCGCGAGTATGTGGGAACTTCCCTCGAGCATGAAGGAGAGTTCCAGTGACCTCCTAGGACCACGTGTCAACCATGCTGCAAGTTTGAGTCGAGCGCAAACTCTTCTAAACTCGCAAATTAGGTTGCCGCAGTGGGACAGGCCCTTTACACACTTGAGGCAATTAACCTATAAACCTGCATGTCTTTGGGATGTGGGAGGAAACTGGATCACCCAGAGGAAAACCACGATGTTGCAGGGAGAACGTGCAAACACCACACCCAAACAGCACCCGAGGTCAGGATCGAACCCGGGAAGCAACTCTAACAGCTGTGGAAGTCTTTTCAAAACTGTTCCAAATATATTAATATGCTTTTTGAATTATTTTAGTTTAAAGATACAGCTCAGAAACAGACCCATCGGCCCACTGAGTGGACGCCAACCAGCGATCACCCTGTACACCAGCACTATCCCACACACTAGGGACAATTTACAATTTTTACTGAAGCAAATTAACCTACAAACCTTTGAAATGTGGGAGTAAACCGGAGCACCCGGAGGAAGCCCATGCAGTCATAGGGAGAACGTACAAACTCCGTAGTCAACACCATTAGTCAGGATCGAACCCGGGTGTCTGGCGCTGTAAGGCAGCAACTCTACCGCTGTGCCACCGTGCCACCCCAAATTTAAGGTCATCAATATTGTACCTAGTAGTCCAGATGTGGTTTTACTGATGCCCTTTATAAATGATGCCCCGCCTTTGCTTTCAATTTCCCGACCAATTAATCCTGTCGACTTTCTTTATTACTCGCTACACCCAGCACCCTTGGAATCTCACAAATGTGCAATCTCACCATTTGGGTAATATGTTTCTTATTCACTTTTCTTGACAAAATATTTTTTCTTTAAATTTGATACTACTTACCTTTAACTATTTTAATTAACCACATATGCTGGGCCCACCTACCTCTTGGATTTTTTGTTTCTTGTTGGACAGTAGTGATTCTATGTATTCTGAATGGTTCACATAAAGACCACCATTATTTCGTGACTGATCCCTTAAACTAATTTGCAAGTTTATGTTAGCTAACTCTGCCCTCGTAATCCTGAATGTAACTCTTATTTAAAGATAAAATACTGGACCCATTCTAAAATCCAGACCTATTCTAGTAAATACTGGATCCATTCCCTCTCCCATTCCCATATCCCTGTAAACCTGTCCTATGGACGTATGAACTATCCATGTATTTCGCCACCTGTTTCTTAAAGTTGTAAAATGTTGTAGAAACGTCTTCTACACGTTAAACTGGATGTAAACTCCGATCATATTCTGATTGCTGTTGCCTCAAAGTCCATTGTGATGAGATCCTCAACAATCCCATAACATTATACAATAATAATATTTTCTCTTGCATCCTCCTTTTCCATTTGGATAAAAGGTTTAATTTCACCTTGCAACACAACTTATTTTACTCAGTTTCTTGTAGGAATTGACCATCTAAAACTTTTTCCCAGGGTGGAAATGTCAAAGACTAGCGAGCATAGCTTTAAAGCAAAAGGAAGAGAGGCAGGAGAATGGGGTTGAGAGGGGAAAATACTGATCAGCTAATATCGAATGGAAGAGCAGAGCTGATAGGACCAGAATGAGGCCATTCGGCCTGTCTTATGATCTTATTCATGTTATGCGGCAGAATTATGCCATTCAATCATGGCTGATCTCTCTTTCCCTCTCTACCCCATTCTCCTGCCTTTTTCCCGCAACCTTTATCACCCTTACTACTCAAGAACCTGCCAATCTCCACAATAAAAATACCCAATGACTTGGCCTCCACAGCCTCATATCCTTTCTAAAGTGACATATTTATCTTCCAAGGCTGAGCCCTCTGGTCCCAGACTCTCCCAAAAATGGAAACGTCCTCTCCAAGTTTACTCTATCCAGACCTTATTACCATTTATTGGTCTATCATATTTGCTCAAACATCTAAAAGGACATAAGCTTCATAACTGCTACTTAGATGCCGTGATACACACCAGTGTGTATATAATAGCACATCAGTCAGACATTTAGGGTACAGAACAGCCACGGTACGTATCTACACAACCTCTAGGTTTTCTCTGGAGCGGCAGAAGTTGCGAGGAGACCTGCATTATGAAAGGCATCAATTTGGTAGACAGTCAGAAACCTTCTCCCTGGATGAGAAATATCAAATACTTACTGGGTAGCTTTAAAGCTTGGCTTTAAGTTGAGAGGAACAAAGTTTAAAGGTATGGGGCTAGTTTTTTTTAACACAGAGGTTCGTGAAGGCAGATGCAACAGTGGCATTTAAGGGACTTCAGGAAAGGCATTTAGATAGTCAAGGAATGGAGAAATATGGATGATGTGCAGGCAGATAAGAATTGGTGTTGGCATCATGTTCAGCACGGATACTGTGGACCGAAGGGCCTGTTCCTGTGTTGTACTGTTCCATGTTAAATGTTCTGACTTGAGCGCAGACAATAGTTGTAGCATGGAATGTATTTTAGCAATGTCACAACCTGTCTAATACAGTGACTTGATGACTTATGCCCCAAGCTGATACCTGCACGTCAGAAGTCAACTTTGAAACTAAATTGTTGCCATGCAGCTGAATTTTAAGACCTGTGATTTTATGCAATGTTTGGACACACAGTGCATTGAAGGCTATGGGTGCCGTCTGCACAGTATTTGTACATTCTCCCTGTGACTGTGTGGGTATTCTCCAGGTGCTCCGGTTTCCTCCCACACTCCAAAGACGTACAGGTTTGCAGATTAATTTGCTTTGGTAAAATTGTGTTGGTGTACAGAGTGATCACTGGTCGGCCCAGACTCAGTGGGCCGAAGGATTTGTTTCCATGCTGTATCTCTAAAGTCTAAAAGTCTAAAGATGTCATGTATAACCTCGCAATATATGTTCAGTCTGATTTATCCTGATTCTTCCTCTGTATAGCAGTATAATGTGTCAGCGCAAGAAGCTTTGTACTCTTGGAATAAGAACCTTACTTAAACCGTTTTTTAATCGTTATGTTTAAACACCAGTATCTTTATAACAATGTAGGGGATGTTCTGTGACACAAAACAGGCCATTGCTCCACATTCAGAGATCTGGATGACTTTTGAGTGAGTCAGAGAACAATTAATGGAATTTCTCTGTTGTCATTAAACATTTTATTGAGTGCACATAGACTTTGTGGAACAATATCCAACATTTCCAAACAAGTGATTAAAATGATAAAACGGTTTCAATCCTTCAAGCATCTCCCTTTTTTATTGTACACTTTGGTTGTCGAAAACGATGACCCTTGTCATACTGTGCACCTTTTACATCATCAGAGTTTCCCAACTAATGGTGATCAGAACACAAACACAGACATTTGCTTTTATCTCATCTACAAGGCATCACTCTGGATAACGCAATACTCTGTCGGTTTGTTTAAGTCTGCACAGGGAGCTAAATATCAGCCCCGTTTGGCACAGAAGCAAGAATGATATCACTTCTGTCAAATTTATACCAAACCAAAGAACTGAATGTTTAAGCTTGACTAATGACCAACAAACTAATTTGCTCCTTTTAGTTGAAGACAAAATGCAGCAGTACCCAGTATTTTTTCTTGCCTGCACATCTAATCATCTCAGCATTTTCTGAAATTAGAGAACACTAATACTGTGAAGTACTTCAATAGTAAAAGCAACAATGTGAATAGTGAATACATCCAGCATCTTACTTAATAAATTCAAAGTGATAATTGGTTAACTCATTTATTAATTCATTTTCTGTTTGTAGGACATTATTAGTACTTAAAACATCTTATACATAAAGTCATACAGCGTGGAAACAGGTCATTCGGCTTAATTTGCCAACACCAACCAACATGACCACCATCCACACTAGTCCTATCTGCCTGCATTTGGCCCATATCGCACTAAACCTGTCCTATCCATGTACCTATCCGAATGTTTCTTAAATGTTGCGAGAGTACCTAACTTAACTACCTCCTCTGGCAGCTTATTTCATACACCCACCACCCTTTTGTGAAAAAGTTACCCTTCAGGTTCGTATTAAATCTTTCCCCCCCTCACCTTAAACCTATGTCTGGTTCTCGTTCCCCCTTTTCTGTGCGTCTAGGCGATCTATTCCTATCATGATTTTGTACACCTTTATTAGATCACCCCTGATCCTCATGCGCTCCAAGGAATAGAGTCCTAGCCTTCTCCTCCTCAACCTTGAGTTCTGGCAACATCCTCGTAAATCTTTTCTGCACCTCTTCCAGTTTGACAACAGCTTTCCTATAACACTATGCCCCATGGGATGAGATGCAGGTTTTGATCACCAAAAGGGCAAGATTAGCTAAATTAGCTCATCACATTTTTGTATCTTGGTTTGGGATTAGAAAAGCAAAATGTATGGAAGTAGGAAATTATTCAGAAATGCAAGTTTTAAATAAATCTGATAAATCAGCAATACATTGAATTGAGTGCTTGATATCGATACCATTTGCTTGAATTCCTTGCTTATTGAATGCAGTCCCAGTAAATTTGAGAAAACAAGGAACTGCAGATACTGGCTAATACATGAAAGGACACAAAGTGCTGGAGTGACTGCAGGTCAGGCACAATCTCTGGACAGCATGGATCAGGTCAAGACCCTTCTTCGTGTTCTCTAGAGATGCTGCCTGAGCTGCTGAGTTACTCCAGCACTTTGTATTATTTAGTCTAATACAGTTGATTGGCATTAGCAGTTTAAATAGTAAATCAAGGTACTAAGCAGGGAATAGTTGTTTTGGCCTTGTGACGGGCCAGGAAATGTATCCTTTCTATAGTAATATCTTCCCCATCAACATCAATTCAGGGGTGCCAGTGGCTATGGGGAGAAGGCAGGAGAATGGGGTTAGGAGGGAGAGATGGATCAGCCATGATTGAATGGCGGGGTAGACATGATGGGCCGAATGGCGCAATGCTGATCCTATCACTAATAACTGCAGGATACTCCTTTCACAATCATTATGAAAAATGTGTACCAATTGATGGGTATGTATACATTTTCTTCAGTTTGATAACTTAATGAATAGCCAGTATAAACTTATTTTCCCCACTAAATATTTTAGATTTAGTTTAGTTTAGTTTAGAAATATGGTGCGGAAATAGGCCCTTCGGCCCAATTAGTCACTGCTGGCAATCACAACAATCTGTAATCTCACTTTCATATCCTACACACTAGAAGCTATTTACAAAGACAATTAACCTACAGACCTGCATGTCTATGGAATGTGGGAGGGAGACGGAGCACCTGGAGAAAACCCACGCAGTCACAGGGAGAAAGTACAAACTCTGTACAGACAGCACTCTTAATGGCCTGTCCCACTTGGGCGTCATTTGCGCGTCACGCAGGTGGCGCACAAAGATTTTGTACATCCCAAAATCTTGGGGCGCCGCGCGCAATCACCACGCACCATGCGCGCATCACGTGCGCGTTGTGACGTGTGAATGATGTCGCGCAAATGACGCCCAACTGGGACAGGCCCTTTAGTCAGAATGTAAGGCAGCAGCTCTACCAATGCTGTGCCACTGTGCAACCCTTTCTGCTTCTTCACAAACATTAAGGTGGAGAAAATACCTTCATTTAAAACCTGTTATTAACACAGGAAAAAAATATTGAGGAATTATTTTTTGGTTACCTATAAAATTTAGTTCATGGAAGGGAAGCAGATAACCAGCTGTTGCAATAAAATTTGTGCATGGGAAAAGACAAGATGTTCTGATATTTTTGATACTATTAGATCAGTAGATAATTGTACATAATATGTGCAGCACTGATGTAACAATGGAACAAACTGTAATACCAGGAATGAGATTGGAGATATTTTCTCCAGAGTGGCTACAATGCTTCAGTTTATTATCAGGACATATATCTTTCTGTGTAGGAAAGAACTGCAAGATGCTGGTTTAAATCGAAGGTAGACACAAAATTCTGGAGTAACTCAGAGGGACAGGCAGCATCTCTGGAGAGAAGGAATGAGTGACGTTTTGGGTTCAGATGAGGGGTCTCGACCCGAAACGTCACCCATTTCTTCTCTCCAGAGATCAAGTCAAGTCACATTTATTTACATAGCACGTTTAAAAAACAACTCTCGTTGACCAAAGTGCTTTACATTTGTTATAAGAGTAGTATACACAAGCAGGCTACATACATATATACAAATAGCCCTCGCTCAGAGGACGTCAGGAAAGGCTTGGGAGAACAGATACGTTTTTAGTCTCAACTTAAAGGAGTTGATGGAGGGGGCAGTTCTAATGGGGAGGGGGATGCTGTTCCACAGTCTAGGAGCTGCGACCGCAAAGGCGCGGTCGCCCCTGAGCTTATGCCTGGACTGCGGGACATTCAGCAACCCCAAGTCGGCCGATCTGAGGGACCTGGAGGTGGTGTAGTGGGTGAGAAAACTTTTAATGATGCTGCCTGTCCCGCTGAAATTCTCTAGTATTTTGTGTCTACATATATCTTTCTGTGGCCTTGTTCTACCCTAAACATGGACATTCTTCCAGCATGAAAATGCCATTAAAACTCTTCACTCTTCTGGTGTATCTCTTCACCATTTTGTCATGGCATTACTGACCATGCTAATCTTTACCTAGCTCCCACACTTCAGAATTTCCACTTTTTCTATTTAGTGGAATATACTGCACTGACTGAAATGCTGGACAAACAGATTCAGATGTAACTTTCTAATGAATGGCACAGCTGTGGAGTTGCCGCTTTACAGCGCTGGAGCCCTGGGTTCGATCCTGACTACGGGTGCTATCTGCATGGAAATTTGCACATTCTCCCAGTGACTGCGTTGGTTTTCTTCGGGTGCTCCGGTTTCCTCACAAATTTCAAAGACGTGCAGGTTTGTAGGTTAATTGGCCTCTGTACTTTGCCACTAGTGTGTAGGATAGTACTAGTGTACAGGAGGTTGTTGGTTGGCGTGGATTTGGTGGACCGAAGGGCCTGTTTCCGCTCTGTATTTCTAAATTCCAAATGGATAAATATCTGAATGAAATAGCAGAGGCAAAGGCTCAGAGTGCAGGCTAAGGACTGGTGTGGACATGTCTTTTGAAGAGCTAGCAGCAAATGAATGGCCAAATGGGCTCCTAATTTGCCAGGGCATTCTATGGTCTACTAAAATATATGCAATTGAATATATTTGCATCATCCAGTGCTTCCTATTGAAATACATTAGGTTTCAAATTTGTGGACTGCTCCAGTTACTTTTTCACCTCATAACTTGTCTTTGTTAATAACGATTTTATTTTGCAGTGGAAGTGAATGAGACAGTAGAGTTGCTGCCTCACAGACCCGGGTTCGATCCTGGCTATGGGTGCTGTCTGTACAGAGATTGTACATCCAACCTGTGATGGCGTGGGTTTCCTCTGGGTGCTCCAGCTTCCTCCCACACTCCAAAGATGTACATGTTTGTAGGTTAATTGCCGTTGGTAAAAAAAAATTGTAAATTGTCCCGAGTGTGTAGGATAGAGCTAATGTACGGGGTGATCACTGGTCGGTGCGGACTAAGTGTGCCGAAGGGCCTGTTTCCACACTGTGTCTCTAAACTAAACTAGGCAACCCCTAGAGCAATACAAAATGCCTACTCTCACTTCAACAAATAAAAATATTCGGCGTTCTTCTCAACGAATTCCTTTCAATTCTTTGAGGAGTAAACAAAATCCAGGCAAATTTCCTGTGCTGAATCTTTCCGACACCAACTTTCGGAGGAGCTTATCCCCTCTCCCAAAGTAACATGCCTTTCATTTTCAGAGTTTTCATTACATTTGTAGACAACAGATACTGCGGGGGGCAGAATTAAAGAATGTTACTCTTTTGTGGAGGGAAATGCGTGTGTTTGGTTTGCGTGGCAGCCCCTCCCCCAAATTGATCGACTAAACTAATGTTTCACTACCGGTCTATTTTTTTTAAGTATAAACATCATACTGATTAGAAATTGTCAAGGAAGATTTTTTGACATTGTTATTACCATCGTTTGACTAAACTAATGCCTCATTGTTAAGCAATTTAGAAAAAATACACAAAGTGCTGGAGTAACTCAGGGGTCAGGCAGCATCTTTGGGAAACATGGTCAAGAAACTTCTATTGTCATATGTCCTGAAATGTCCAAAAATAATTTCCCCAGATCCATGCAGTTTAGAGCTTATTTTGAGGTCGTGGTGTTTAATAGCCTGATGGCTGCAGGGAAGAAGCTGCTCCTGACCTTGATGTTAGACAAAAGTGCTGGAGAAACTCAGCGGGTGCGGCAGCATCTATGGAGCGAAGGAAATAGGCAACGTTTTGGGCCCTAGATGTTACCGTTTTCAGGCTCCTGTACCTTCTGCCCGATGGCAGGAGTGAAATGAGAGCGCGGCCAGGGTGGTGTGGGCCTCTGATGATGCTGGCTGTCTTTTTGAAATAGTTACGCTTGTAGGACCCATTCTAGTCATAAACAGGAGTCTTTAAGGGGCTGTCCCACTGCGGCGACCTAATCTGCGGGTTTAGACGAGTTTGCCCTGGACTCAAACTCGCAGCATGGTTGACACATGGTCCTAGGAGGTCCTATGAGATCACTGGAACTCTCCTTCATGCTCGAGAGAAGTTCCTGCATACTCGCGGCCTCAGTTAGGTCGCGGAAACCGACCGGTAGGTAAAATGGCCGCTAAACTTTATTAAACGTTGTCTGGCTTCTTAAAAGTGTCTCCACTCCTTCTCCCCCTCTAAAGGACTTACCGTGCACTGTGCAGCCGTCTTTCCTTCCTCTTCATCGCAGGTGTGAATTTCAGACAGCGCTCCCCCGCTTTCCCTGGCCCCCGCCTTTGGGGGGGGGGGGGGGTGGAGTGTGTGTGTGTGTGTGTGTGTGTGTGTGTGTGTGTGTGTGTGTGTGTGTGTGTGTTTCTCATCCAGCTCAAGGGGTTTTCCAGGCGAGTGCCCTCGAGCTTGAAGGTTGAGGACACTCTTCTGACCTCGCAGATCAGGTCGCCGCCCCTTTAGCCTTTACTTTAGACTTTACAGACATAGCATGGAATCAGACCCTTCAGAACACCAAATCTGTGCCGATCATCGATCACGCCGTACACACTAGCACCATCTTACACCCCAGGAACAACTTTAAATTAACCTGCAAACCTGTATGTCTTTGGGGTGTGGAAGGAAACTGGTCACAGGGAGAATGCACAAACATCATGCAGACAGCACCCGTAGTCAGGATCAATCCAGGTGCTGTAAGGCCCTGTGCCACTGTGCTACCCTAAGTCCTGTCACTGCAGTATGTCTTTGGTTGAAAGGTTTGCACTTGACAAGTTCAGCAGATGTTAAAAATACCTTGCATGTTACCTTTCTATCATTTCAATGGCTACAAGGGAGTCAGCTGGAATGTATTCTCAACAAGGGGTTAGGAAGAATGTGAAACAATTTGTTTTATTTTGTTGAGGCATGTTTAAAATAGTTTCACTTCATTGAACCATGCGGTTCATGGAAACAGTTGAAAGCTAGGCATCTATAAGGATGTTGCCAGGACTCGTGGGCCTGAGCTATAGGAAAAGGTTGGGCAGGCTAGGATTTTAATTCTGGAGCACAGGAGGTTGAGGGGAGATCTTATAGAGGTGTATAAGATCAAAAGTGGAATAGATAGGGTGAATGCACAGAGTCTTTTTCCTGGGGTAGGGGCATCAAGAACCAGAGGACATAGGTTTAAGTTTAGGGGGGAAGATTTAATAGGAACCTGAGGGGCAACTTCTTTACGCAAAATGAGCTGCCAGAGGTGATAGTTGAGGTAGGTACTATATCGACATTTAAAATACACTAGGACAGATACGTGGATAGGGAAGGTTTACAGAGATGTGGGCCAAATGTGCTCAGGTGTAGAGGGGGCATCTTGGTCAGCATGGAGAAGTTGGGTTGAAGAGCCCGTTTCCCTGCTGTAGGACTATAATTCTACGACTCTATTACCCTTTTTGATTCCCTGCACAGATGCTGCATGACCTGCTAAGTTACTCCAGCACTTTGTGTTTTGCCCAAGATTCCAGGTGCCATGGCTCTCTCTCCTTTCTTTCTGACATTGGCCATCTAGATTGCTAGTGATACATGCCCAGAGAAAGCTGCTGGGAGTTATTAGATGAACGCAAGATTCAAAATGTGTGCAATGCATACATATCAAAAACAAAATTGCTTAGTTGTACAGGTAAGCAAGACTGCTGCAAGAACATTCCCAGCATATATCCGCAGATAAGATTAAGGCCGAGCTTAGATAGTATGTCGCTGCCATCTCACAGTGTGCGAATGTGCAGAGGAATGTATGCTAAATAAGTTGGGAGTGTTTTCCAACTATGGATGAATTGTGAGATCCATCCCTGGGTAAAATCCACATCAAACAATCCCAAGCAGCATAATAAATCTATGTACCAGCTTCTCAAAGTGATGCTAAGAGGGAATACCAGACACTTAGACTTCCTGACCCACAGATCACAATCCGTGGGAATAGGTGACAAAATGCCTCCATGATCATTCTCAACGTTGGTGACCTGCAAGGCTGCATTCTCAGTCCCGGATTGTACTCCCGATATAGTCACGACCATGTGGCCAAATTCTGCCCTCACCCCCTGAATAAGTCTGAAGATTACACCACAGCAGTGGGTCAGATCTCGAACCAAGACAAGGACGGAGTACAGGAAGTACATAGAGAGCTTAGTAACATGGTATCAAGACAACAACCTCTCCCTCATTTGTTAATGACTTCAGGAAGTGGGGTGGCACAGCAGTGGAGTTGCGGCCTTACAGTGCCAGAGACCCGGATTCGATCCAGACTACGGGTGTTGTCTGTAGAGTTGGTACGTTCTTCCTGTGACCATGTGGGTTTTCTCCGGGGTTCCTCCAACACTCCAATGACGTGCAAGTTTGTCGGTTAATTGGTTTTGGTAAAAATTGTAAATTGTCCCTAATGTGTAGGATAGTGCAGGTGTGCAGGGATCACTGGTTGCCATGGACCCGGTGGGCCAAAGGGCCTATTTCCATGCTCGCTCTCCAAACTAAACTAAACTAAACACTGCTGGATTTTAATATCTTTGTACCTGGCCTTTTTTTTTGCTTTAAGACTTTAGTGCAAGTGCTTTCTATAAACCACCCTAACTATTTCAGCAAAGTGCTGTTGAACTGAGCCCGTAGTCATGAACATAGCTTCAGTGAGAGTTTTTTTTTAAATCACGAGTTAAAAGCAGCATGAAATGATATTAAAGCTGCAGCCAGCAGCACAGTTCCACCTCTCTGAGGGAGGAACACAAGGATCCATGGCCACACTGGAGATAAATGTTCAAAGTCTTTGGCCCTGTTGGAACATTGCTGTGTGCAGTGGAGGTAATTATACATTATACAAACAGGAAAACAGTTGGCTCAACCAGCTTGTGATTAAACACAGAAGAGGCAGATCATATCATACATTTTTAGCAATAAAAAAAGCAGACAATACGTCCATTTAATTGTCCCATGTAGAGACAAGGACGTGTATATTACATTTGCGGCAAGATAAAGTAGATATGGATTCTTCACACGATACTAAAGGAGTGTTTTAACTAATAACTCACCATATTATTTTTAACAAAGTGCTTAGATGGAGCAATGTTTATAAGTTATCAACCTGCGCCATTAGCTATGTTTACGAAATATATGAAAGCTCAAGTTCATACAAGTTCCTGTTGCTACTAAAGCACATTTGGGACAAGCAAGCCATTCTGAGACCACAAATGTGGTGGGCAGATCACCGCACCAATGAAACAGCAGAAATCTCTGCTGCATACACCACTTGCAAGTTATCTGTTTTAAGAACACAGGATAATTTGATCACCTTCTAATTGAGATTCTTCAGCGAAACTACTCTCCCACAGAGCGCCACCACAGTGCATCCACTTGAAAATGCTATTAAGCTGCCACGGTTTCATTCCATGGCCCCAGTTAATAATCTATCACAGCGCAAACTGGCCACCTCTGACTGGACATTTTCCAGTGTTACATTCTGACCATACTCCGTGGACATGTAACAGCCCAATCACAAAGTTGTTTTAATTGTTATTGCCTTTTACGTTAGATAGGTTATCCCCTGAAATTAAAAACTTTTGCTTGTTGTGTCTTGGGTCGGGCTTCATGAACCTATGCTAAGTCTCTACTGCCACAGACAGGGTTGGAGATTGAACAGGATGGGCAGCACAGTGGAACAGCAGTAGAGTTACTGCCTCATTGTAAAATGGTCCCTAATGTGTCGGATAGCGTTAGTGTACAGGGGGTGCTCGCTGGTTGGTGCAGACTCGGTGGTCCAAAGGGCCTGGTCTGCGCTGTATCTCTAAAATAAAGTAATCTACCCAGGTAATGTCAGAGGAACAGGAGTAGAGTGGTTAACATATAGAGGGCAGCGTCAGAGTAAACATGCAGACACAAGGAAATGCAGATGTTGGTTAACAAAAAGACAAAGTGCTGCAGTAACTCCCTTCCATGCCCCACCTGTCTTTCTCCCCTACCCCTGTTCCCTTCCACAAATAATCCTTCCTTTGGCATCATAATTCGAGCCTCTTCTATCCTTATCTCCTTTTCTCACACTTTTTCTCTTTTCTTCTCTGGCCTTTGTCCAACCATCTGCCAAGCTTCCCAAAGCAACATGAGTGAACCATTTATCAAGAATTAGACAAGTTATTGAAGAGGTGATCATTAACACTCCACAAGAAAACAACATCAAAGGCAGCCGCCAATTATCGCATCCTGTTTTTATTATATGTGTGAATATCACTTGCTTCAAGACATATGAAGCAATGTCTTCATTGCTTCAATGAAGCAATATTGAAGCTTCAATACAGCTACCCACAACACATTCCTACACAAATTCCTGGGTGCGGCACCATGGCACAGCAGTAGAGATGCTGCCTCACAGCACCAGAGGCCCGGGTTCGATCCTAGCCTCGGGAGATGTCTGTGCGGAATTTGCACGTTCTCCTATAAAAATTATACGTTTTATAAAAATAGCCCCCTGTGAGTAGGATAGAATTGGTGCGAATGGGTGATCGATGGGCGGCATGGACTCGGTGGGCTGACAGGCCTGTTTCATCGCTCCATTTCTAACGCTAAAACTATATGCTAAAGAAAAGATACCAGGTTCCTGCTTTTTCTCCCCCCACTGATACCTTCCAATATGAAACGAGGAACATCTTAGTCAAGGTCTCTTGATGATTTATAAGCAGATGAACCATTAGACCCAGGAGTCTCCTCTGCACAAAGGTCTGATATTCAGTTAATGCTGAGTTTACTTAGCCGATTCGGGCCGGTGGCTGGGTGCAACAATTAGGTTATGACAGAGAAAGTATGAAAGGATTCCTGCTGCCAACTGATATGTACTAATTGCAGTGGGAAATAGTTGATTGATTTAAAGATACAGCATAAAAAACAAGCCCTTCGACCCACAGAGTCCAGGCCGACCATCGATCATCTGTTCACACGAGTTCTATGCTATCCCACTTTCGACACATACGCGTGGGGACACACAAGGGGAAATTTACAGAGGCCCAGTTAACCTACTTATCTGCACACCTTTGATATGTGGGAGGAAACCCATGCGGTCACAGGGAGAACGTACAAACTTTGTACAGACAGCACCCGTAGTCAGGATCGAACCCAGGTCTCTGACGCTGCAAGGCAGCAGTTCTACCACCGAGCCACTGTTGTACCCCACTTGAAGAGACGGGTGGGCTTACGGGCTTGAAGAGATGGGGTGGGCTGAGTATTAAAGGTAGAGAGGGGGGCTTCAAGCTCTTATGTAATGTACGACAAACACTGAAGTCACTCCATCATCCCCTCCCCCTCCAACACTCAGGCGTTTCACGGAACAAAATCTAACAAAACAGGCACCACTGCTTAGTTTCCTGCCCAGTGAACTTTATCTGTGGATCTGTTGCCTAACAAGAAACTGATGTCCTAAGAAATGTAGGCAAATGATAACACTTGTGTTCTGAGAAAGAGACATGGATAAAAACCAGGCTGGTAGCTTTCCATATCATTGTGATTGAACACCAAGGAACTATCATCACTGTTTAAAATATGCCTTGGGGAATGATTAATTGAAGTGAGACAGAAATCTTCTCAAACATCAGGACCAAATGTAGCAGCAGAAAATTAATATTCAGTGAATAATGGTATTTTGGATTCAGTGCATAACACAAAAATCTTTTTGAGTTTCTTTCAGTCACTTTGGGCAAGTTATTGTTCAGAAATATAAATAAATATTATCTTTATGGAAAAATTTGGAATTAAAGCTAGCTTTCGTGACAGTAGCCAGAGACTGAAAGGCCATTTAGTTCATTGGTGCTGTGCAGTGGCGTAGCCGATAGAACTGCTGCTTCAGCACAAGAGACCCAGGGTCGATCCTGACCTTAGGTGCTGTCTATGTAGAGTTTGCACGTTTTCCCTGTGGCCGTGTGGGTTTCCTCCAGGTGCTTCGGTTTCTTCCCACAACCCAAATACAGTAGGTCTGTAGGTTAATTACCTCACAGCACCGGGAGTCAGGTTCACTCCCGACCTCGGGTACTCCTTGTGACTGCGTGGGTTTCCTCCGGATACCCCTGTTTCCTCCCACATCCAAAATATGTGCGGGTTTGTAGGTCAATTGGCATTTGTAAATTGCCACCAGTGTGTAGAGCGTGGATGAGAAAGCATGTGAACGGATAGGCAATGGTCAATGGGGACTCGGTGGGCCGATGAATCTGTTTCTATGTTGTAGGTCTAAATCAAACTAATATCTGTCAGGGAAGGAAATCTACTATCTTCATTGTGTCTAGTTTATGTGAGACTCCAAACCGATCAAGTGGATGATCTGGCGCAGGTCACACATTTCCTGGTAAAACCCTGTCCAAATAATAGACTGGAGCTGGCTCTTCCTGGTGCAATTCACTCAAATTAATGCCCTTTTCCCATTTTTTTGAACACACTGCAAAATCTTTCACATGCTCAGCTATTACAATGTGCTTGAAGTAAGCAATTGAAACATGATGTTGTGATTTTTGCCCCGTGTTATTTGCTCACAGTTGGGTAAAGTGTACGTCATCTTGAAAGAAATTAAACCTAAAAAAGAATTCCTGCAAGATATTAGTAGAAACAAGGAAATGGAGATGCTGGTTTATACATAAAAGGACACAAAGTGCTGGAGCAACTCAGCGGGTCAGGCAGCACCTCTGGAGAACATGGATAGGTGACGTTTCGGGTCAGGACCCTTCAGTGTGAAGAAGGATCCCGACCCAAGGTGTCACCGATCCATGTTCTCCAGAGATGCTGCCTGACTCACTGTTACTCCAACACTGTCCTTTCCTGTAAGGTATTGTTTACGTGTGTTGAAATCAACCGTATGCTTTATTCATCTGAGAAACTTCACAGCAGACGGACCACAATACAGATCAGTGGGTCAGGTGCCATCTCTAGACAAATGGATATGCGACGTTACGGGTCAGGATCAGGGTCCTGACCTGAAACATCACCTATCCATGTTCTCCAGAGAAGCTGTCCGACCCGCTTACACCAGCACTTTGTTTCTACCTTTGGCATAGAAACAGAAAACAGGAATAGGCCCTTCGGCCCTTCAAGCCAGCACCGCCATTCAATGTGATCATGGCTGATCATCCACAATCAGTACCCCGTTCCTGCCTTTTCCCTATATCCCTTGATTCCGCCAGCCCGAAGAGCTCTATCTAACTCTCTTTTGAATGCATCCAGTGAATTGGCCTCCACTGCCTTCTGAGGCACAGAATTCCACAAATTTATAACTCTCTGGGTGAAAAAGTTTTTCCTCATCTCTGTTCTAAATGGGCTACCCCTTATTCTTAAACTGTAACCCCTGGTTCTGGACTCCCCCAACATCGGGAACTTGTTTCCTGCATCTAGCTTGTCCAATCCCTTAATAATTTTACATGTTTTTATAAGACCCCCTCTCATATGGGTTCTCATATGTAAAGCCCATAGCGCTATGTGTAAAGGCAATAGCGTTGCAGCTGGGAGCGCTATTTTTAGAAACCATAGCACTGTTCATTTAAATTCCCACGCGTTCAACTGACAGCGCAGTTTAAACCTGGAGCGGGACAGGCAGATCAAAGCTTACAAAAATAATCTTGAAATTTAAAATACTAATAGATTTAATCCGCTATAATTTTTAGAGGTACAGTATGACTTTTTATATCCTTGCATTTTTTAAGCAGCAAGAAAGCAAATCTGTGCATCCGTATTCTGATCGCATTTCCATAAAAACGGAAAATCCGTACTACTTGGTAGCTCTGCATATGCTCTAATTTTGCCCTAATCTCCTGTGTGGGATCTTATCAAAGGCTTTCTGAAAGTCCGGATGCACTACATCCACTGGCTCTCCCTTGTCCATTTTACTTGTTAAATCCTCAAAAAAATTCCAGAAGATTAGTCATGCAAGAAAGCGAATGGCATGTTGGCCTTTATAAAAGAAACCGAATGGCATGTTGGCCTTTATAAAAGAAACCGAATGGCATGTTGGCCTTTATAAAAGAAACCGAATGGCATGTTGGACTTTATAACAAGAGGAATCGCATACAGGAGCAAAGAGGTCCTTCTGCAGTTGTACAGAGCCCTAGTGAGACCACACCTGGAGTATTGTGTGCAGTTTTGGTCCCCTAATTTGAGGAAGGACATACTTGCTATTGAGTGAGTGCAGCGTAGGTTTACAAGGTTAATCCCCGGGATGGCGGGTCTGTCATATGCTGAGAGAATGGAGCAGCTGGGCTTGTACACTCTGGAGTTTAGAAGGATGAGAGGGCATCTCATTGAAACATATAAGATTGTTAAGGGCTTGGACACGCTAGAGGCAGGAAACATGTTCCCGATGTTGGGGGAGTCCAGAACCAGGGGCCACAGTTTAAGAATAAGGAGTAAGTCATTTAGAACGGAGATGAGGAAACACCTTTTCTCACAGAGAGTGGCCAGTCTATGGAATTTCATTTCGGAGTCACGTGAGTGACTTCGTGAAGAGCCCGCCGGCGCGCATGCTCGACATATCGTCGTAACGCGTTGCTGCGACGGCTGGCGGTGGAGCGCGCTCCTCGCCAGCCCTTCATAAGGGGCCACGGAGGTAAGTATTCTACCTTTAGTTGGTGGTCCTTGTTGTCTGATTATGTCTTGCAGCAAGGACATGGATGGGAGTTCGAAGGGCCGGAGGACGTCAGGACGAGTTCGCCGGTCAACAGTTCCGGGGCCTTTACCATCGGCAGTACCTGCAGCGCAGGCCGGGACTCAGGCGGAGATGTGGGTAAGCCCTGTGATTACAGGTCCAGATCCGCCAGCACACCACAGCTCGGAGGAGTTCGACGAGGAGGAGTGTGGTGTGCCGCCAGAGCAGGGGGACCCTGCCATGGCAGTCAGGTCGTCAGCGGGCTCGCTGGCGACCTCGAGCAGGGCACGTGCCGTTGCACGGTCTGTTCCACTCAGCCCTCCGAGAAGGGGGAGGGCAGGAGCCCAGAAGCCTAACCCTGTTAGGGCTAAGGCATTGCCTGTCGCAGAGGAGCGGTCAGGTTCCAGGGCGAGACCCGGGGCGGCTGTGAGGTCCAGCCGGCACACCCCGACTCTCGACGCCGGGACGGGTCGGTCGAGTCGGGTCTCGTCACGGTCGCCGAGCCCCCCATGGATGGGTGGGCGAGACCATGCGTCGGCAACGTCCACGATGTGGGCAGCCATGCTTCGGCTGGTGCCGACACCTCGCCGCAAGTGCCCTTAGTGGCAGCGGCTTCAGCTCCCGCTAAACGGAGGCGGTTGAACACGCCCGCGCAGGAATCGCGCAGTTTCGCCTCGGCGGCTGTTAGCGACAACTACCGGCACCGGCAGGGCCTCGACGAGGTGCGGGCCGATGACAGGAGCCCGGTTTTCTTTTCAGAGCCGGAGGACTCCGACCACCTGAGTGTTCAGGGTGAAGGGCGTATTGACCGTATGGAGCGGCTGCTGGAGCTCCTGCTTCAACGTCAACAACAGCAGGGCAGCAACAGGCACAGGGCGTCTTCACCAACATCTACTATCAGCCTGGAGCAGCAGGAGGAGGTGGTTCTGGTGGATCCCGTACCACCTCCGTTGGAGGTGCCAGCGGAGGAACTCTTGGATGTGGCGACCAAATTCGCGGCCCCACATACGGCTGGTCTTCCTCTAAATACAAAGCTGGCAGCCACAGTGGACTTTCTTAATAATCAGGTGCTGCAGGAAGAAGTCCTCATCCAGGCTATGAGCCGTCACAAGGCTCCATCAAACTGCAACTCCCTCAACGTGCCTGTGGTCAATACGCCAATATGGGGCAACATCAGTGCGGCTATCCGTCAACAGGAGCTAAAATTGCAGCGGATCCTGAAACTCCTCACGGCCGGTATTACCGCCTTTGCGCGGTCGGTGGACGGGGACGAACTGAATTTGGACCAGGAAGATGCTCTGGCCTTATTGTGCGCGACCCAGCACGAAATCAACGGGTTTCGCAAAAACAGCATCCGCCCAGCACTCAACCCGAAGTTTGCAGGATTGTGCAAACCACCGCCGCCGCCGCCGCCCCGTCAGCTCTTTGGTGAGGACCTCTCGAAGAGAGTCAAAGAGCTTGACGAACAAGCCAAAACGGTGGGGATCATGCGCTCTCAGAGTGCCCCCACACCGTCAGGCTCAAAAGCTCCATACATTCGCTCACGAGGGTCGGCCAGTGCCTCGACAAGGACTCGCCCTCTAGCTCCACAATGACAACAGCACCAGAACCAGCACCAAGGGTCTTTTTTAGGACAGGGTCAGCAGAGACCTTTGTGGAAATTGAAGACGCCGCGCCCTCAAGCCAACCCAGCACCTCCACGGCCACCCATACGTGTCAAGGACCGCCGGTAACCACGGAGGTGAGGGGGTCTGGTTCTCTTTTTTCTCTCTGTTTAACTTCCCATGTTGGTGGTCATTTACGGTTCTTTTTGGATGCATGGGGTAATTTTACTGGTGATGAGTATGTGTTGCGGAATATTCAGGGGCATAAAATTGAGTTTATTAATGGCGACATTCCTCCATCCCAGCACATGCCTGGTCGTACGTTCAAATTGTCTGCTGCAGAACAGGCAGCAGGTTATAAGGAAATTTTAAGTCTGGAACAGAAGGGTGTGATTGAGAAAACGGTGCATGAGCCAATTGAATTTGTTTCGAACATATTTACTAGACCTAAGAAGGATGGAGGCTGTCGTGTCATTATTGATCTAACCCGTTTGAATACGTTTATAACATATACTCATTTTAAAATGGATACGTTTGAAACAGCCAAATCATTGATTTCTCATGGCTGCTTTATGGCATGCATTGATTTGAGGGATGCATATTATTCAGTATCCATCCAGAAATATGATAGAAGGTTTTTGAAATTTATCTGGATGGGGCAACTTTGGCAGTATAAGGCTTTGCCTAATGGGCTCACTACAGCCCCTAGATTGTTCACTAAATTGGTGAAGCCAATCATGGCTTATTTGAGACAACGACATCATATAGTTATGGCCTATTTAGATGATGTCTTTATTGTGGGCCACACCCTGCAATTAGCTGAACAGGGTGTTGCAGCTGCTGTCAATATATTTCAACAATTAGGATTCATTGTCCATCCAGAGAAATCGAAGTTCTGCCCTGCCCAGGTAATTAATTACCTAGGGTTCACGGTGAACTCAATGAGCATGAGGATAACTATACCAATTAACAAAATTGAGGAAGTCACTAAGGTGTGCAGAGATTTAATTGGCACCAATATACCATCGATTCGGCATACAGCCACAGTAATTGGCAAGCTAGTGGCTTTGTTTCCGGCAGCACGATATGGACCTTTGCATTATCAGAATTTGCAAAGAGCTAAAATTACTGCGTTAAAACGGAACGCTGGTCATTACGATCGATCAATGCAGCTGCCGTCCGAAGCGATAACTGAGTTGCAATGGTGGGTGTGTCACATTAGCAACTCATTTAAGCCTGTCAGGGAGGCTAATCCGGTGGTATATTTACAGACTGATGCAAGCTCCAATGGCTGGGGAGCTACTGATAATTGCTCTAGTTGTGGGGGCAGATGGGACACCCTTGAGGCATCGATGTTGTTGACTCAAGGGATTAACTATTTGGAGTTGCTGGCAGCATTCCACGGACTTCGTGCATATTGTTCCAAGCTTGTTGGAGCACACGTCCGTCTCCAAATAGACAACACCACAGCTGTGGCATATTTAAACCATATGGGTGGTACCAGGTCAGTTTCGTGTGACAAATTGGCTAACTCAATTTGGCTCTGGTGTGTTCAAAGAGACATTTGGATTTCAGCTACCTATTTGCCAGGTGAGCTTAATACTGTGGCGGACACCAGGACACGCAAATTTAATGACAACATTGAATGGATGTTGCATCCTGAGATTTTTTCTAAAGTCACAGCCAAATTTGGTAAACCGGACATTGACCTTTTTGCGTCACGGTTGAACCATCAGGTACCAGCCTACGTTTCATGGGAACCAGATCCTGGGGCAATAGCGCTAGATGCATTGTCGCTGGACTGGGGGAATTGGTTTTTCTATGCCTTCCCTCCGTTTTGCCTCATCAGTCGGGTATTGCGAAAGATTCAGGCAGATGCTGCCAAGGGCAACCTTATTATACCCGACTGGCCCACACAGCCTTGGTATCCGGTGGTCTTTGACATGCTCAACGAACCTTGGGTCCTTTTGAAGGGTTGCCCACAATTGGTTACTCACCCTGTCTCAGGGGAGCCACATCCCTGCCATGGCTATTTAAATTTGTTGGCTTGCAGGTTCTGAACAGGCCGTTAGTCCAATACGGCCTCTCGGCTCGGACCATGGATACCATCGGGGCGTCGTGTCGAGAGTCCACAAGGCGAAGATACGGCTCGCATATTAAGAAGTGGGAAGCCTACTGCAGCCGCTCTCGCATCACGTACGATGACGTGACAATAACCGACGTCCTGGAATTCCTCGCGGGGTTGCACCATGATGAACACTTAAGTTAGTGCCATCAACAGCGCCAGAAGTGCGCTCTCATTCTACCTCAATATTGAGGTAGGATCCAACAGGCTAGTGTCCAGACTCATGCGGGGTATATTCAATATGAATCCGCCTACACCACGCTATAATATCACCTGGGATGTCAGGGACGTATTAACCCTGCTCAGGACGTGGTCTCCCATGGAAGGGCTCCAACTGGACCAACTCACCATGAAGCTGGTGATGTTACTAGCGCTGACTTCAGCTCAGAGGGTACAGACACTACACAAACTTCGTGTCGACAGAATGACATCTACCCCTACAGAAGTAGTCTTTTTCATTGACGAGCTACTAAAGCAGCATAGACCTGGGTGCACAGGGCTGCAGCTGAAGTTCCCGGCATACCCCGCAGATGCTAGGCTATGTTTAGCCTCACATATCCGCCACTATGTCAAGGTGACGGCACGCATCAGAGGAATGGAGAGATACCTGCTTGTCACTCATAAGAGACCTCATCATCGAGTGACAGTCCAGACGATATCCAGGTGGCTTCGAGTCGTCTTGGGTAAGTCAGGTATCGACATTAATGTGTTCAAGTCTCATTCCACCAGGGCTGCATCGACGTCAGCGGCGAGGGTCATGGAGGTGCCCATGGACCAAATTCTCGCCACAGCAGGATGGGCGAATGAAGCTGTGTTCCAGCGTTTTTATAACAAGCCTGTTGCTGCTCCTCTACAGTTCGCAGAAGCCGTGCTGAATGCAGGTCAAGAACGTGGAGATGTCCCCGCATGAGGGGTTTTTGATTTGTTATTAATAAATATGCTCTTGTTTTGCAGTATGAACTATTGAGCAAGTTTGTTCCTCCCATCCATCCCTGGTAGTGGTGTGTCAGCATGGACGTGGTCCAGGGCGTGTAATCACAGAAGCTTTGAAGTCTTCACGAAGTCACTCACGTGACTCCGAAATGAAATAGTAAGATTGAACGAGAACTTACTAGTTCGAAGGTTGATCTTTATTTTATGAGGAGTCGAAGTGAGGGATTTCGTGCCCTCCTCGCCCAACCCTCAATCACCTTCATCTGGTAATCTTAGTCAATTCAATCATACTATGCAAAGTCATTTCTATTGTTGGTTCTGTGATTCCACGCCGCTACTTTGAAGTATGTCGAGCATGCGCGCCGGCGGGCTCTTCACGAAATCCCTCACTTCGACTCCTCATAAAATAAAGATCAACCTTCGAACTGGTAAGTTCTCGTTCAATCTTACTATTCTCTGCCACAGAAGGCAGTGGAGGCCAATTCACTGGATGTTTTCAAGAGAGAATTAGATTTAGCTTTCGGGCTAAAGGAATTAAGGGATACGGGGAAAAAGCAGGAACGGGGTACTGATTTTAGATGATCAGCCATGATCATATTGAATGGCGGTGATGGCTCTAAGGGCTGAATGGCCTCCTCCTGCACCTATTGGTAAGTTCTCGTTCAATCTTACTATTCTCTGCCTCAGAGGGCGGTGGAGGCAGGTTCTCTGGATGCTTTCAAAAGAGAGCTGGATAGGGCTCTTAAAAATAGCGGAGTCAGGGGATATGGGGCAAAGGCAGGAACGGGGTACTGATTGGGGATGATCAGTCATGATCACAATGAATGCCGGTGCTGGCTCGAAGCACCAAATGGCCTACTCCTGCACCTATTGTCTATTATCTATTACCCCTTCATAAATCCATGCTGACTTGGACCGATCCTGTTACTGCTATCCAAATGCGCCACCGTTACATCTTTAATAATTGACTCCAGCATCTTCCCCACCACCGATAACAGGTTAACTGGTCTATAATTCCCCGTTTTCTCTCTTC
The DNA here is from genome assembly GCA_963514005.1 of Raja brachyura. Next base: position 63,340,640 of record OY740787.1, read on the forward strand.
CTCCTTCCTTAAAAAGTGGGATAACATTAGCTACCCTCCAATCCACAAGAATTGATCCAGAATCTATCAACATTGGAAAATGATCACCATTGCGTCCACGATTTATAGAGCCACCTCCTTGAGTAGACTTGGATGCACACCATCAGGCCCAGAGGATTTATCAGCCTACAGTCCCATCAGTCTACCCAACATCATTTCCCGACGATTGTGAATTTTCTTCAGTTCCTCCGTCACCCTAGATCCCCTGCCCCTAGTACTTCTGGGAGATTGTTTGTGTATTCTTCAGTGAAGGCAGAACCAAAATATCTGTTCAAATATTTGTCATTTCCTTGTTCCCCATAATAAATTCACCTGTTTCTGTCTTCAAGGGACCCACATTTGTCGTAGCTAATCTTTTCCTCTTCACACACCAGAAGAAGCTTTTACTATCTTCCTTTATGTTCTTGGCTGGCTTACCTTCGTACATCATCTTTCTCCCCGTATTGCCTTTATAGTTATCCTCTGTTGCTCTTTAAAAGTTTCCCAATGCTCTGGCTTCCCGCTCATCTTTGCTATATTATAGGTAGCAAGAATGCTGGAGAAACTCAGCGGGCGAGGCAGCATCTATGTAGAGAAGGAATAGGTGACATTTTGGGACGAGACCCTTCTTCAGACTGATGATCGGGGGAGGGGAGGGGGCGGGAAACATAAAGGAAGAGGCGGATACAGTGGGCTGTGGGAGAGCTGGGAAGGAGAGAGAAATCAACGATTTTCTGAAATTGGAGAAGTCAATGTTCATACTGCTGGGGTGTAAACTATCCAAGCGATATACGAGGTGCTGTACCTCCAATTTGCTCTCTACCTCACTCTGGCAATGGAGGAGGCTCAGGACAGAAAGGTCAGATTTGGAATGGGAGGGGAAGTTGAAGTGCTGAGCCACTGGGAGATCAGGTTGGTTAGTGCGAACTGAGAGGAGGTGCTGGGCGAAGCGTTCGCTAAGCCTGCGCTTGGTCTCACCGATGTAGAGATACTCATTTATTATTATACTGTCTTTTACTTCCCTTATCAGCCACGGTCACCCCTTACTCCCCTTAGAATCTTTCTTCCTGTTTGGAATGAACTGATCCTGCATCTTCTGTATTATTCCCAGAAATATCTGCCATTGCTGTTCCACTGTCATCCCTGCAAGGGTACCTTTCCAGTCAAATGTGTCCAGCTCATCTCTCATGCCTCCATAGTCCCCTTTGTTTAACTGCAATACTGACACTTCCGATTTTACCTTCTCCCTCTCAAATCTTATCATATTATGGTCACTACCTCTTAATGGTTCCTTTACCTTAAGTTCCCTTATCAAATCCGGTTCATTACACAACACTAAATCCAGAATTGCCTTCTCCCTGGTAGGCTCCAGTACAAGCTGCTCTAAGAATCCATCTCGGAGGCACTCCACAAACTCCCTTTCTTGGGGTCCAGTACCCCCCCCAGCCTGATTTTCCCAGTCTACCTGCATATTGAAATCTCCCATAACCACCGTAACGTTTGCTTTGTTGCATGCCAATTTTAACTCCTGATGCATCTTGCACCATGTATCCAAGCTACTTTTTGAGGGGCTGTAGATAACTCCCTAGTCTTTTTACCCTTAGAATTTCTCAGTTCTATCCACAATGACTCTACATCTGATTTTAAGTAGACAAAAAATGCTGGAGAAACTCAGCGGGTGAGGCAGCATCTATGGAGAAAAGGAGTAGGCGATGTTTTGAGTCAAGACCCTTCTTCAGTCTGAACACACGTTAAACTCCAGCATAAACACCAGCATAATCAAGCACCAGTCTCACCCCAATCACTCTCTGATCTCCCCACTTCTATCAGGCAAGAGATACAGAAGTGTGAAAAAGCATACCTCCAGATTCAGGGACAGTTTCTTCCCAGCTGTTATCAGGCAACTGAACCATCCTATCACCAACTAGAGAGTGGTCCTGAGCTACCATCTACCTCATTATAAACACTCAGACTATCTATAATTGGACTTTATCTTGCACTAAACATTACTCCCTTCATCATGTGTCTGTATGCTGTGGATGGCTTGTGAACGTCACCACCCATAAAGTGATAAAGACCTTCCCTAATCAGAAGCCGTGGATGAGCAGGGAGGTCAGACTCCTGCTGAAGGCTCGAGACGCCGCTTTTAAATCTGGCGACGCTGAGGGATACAGCTCATCCAGGGCCAATCTGAAAAAGGGAATTAGGAATGCTAAACTCAATCACAAACAGCGGATTGAGGAGCATTTCCGAAACAACTCCGACCCCAGGCGCATGTGGCAAGGAATTAAGTCCATTGCCGACTACCATAAAGTCAACACCCCCCCCCCCCGGACAACGCCTCCCTTCCTAATGAGCTAAACCACTTCTATGCTCGCTTTGACCGGGACAACAAAACTCCCGCCATCAAAGTTGCTCCACCCCCGAATGAACAACCCCTCAGTCTCTCCACCTCTGCTGTACAAGACGCACTGAGCAAGGTGAATGAGCACAAAGCTGCCGGCCCCGATGGCATCCCCGGGCGGGTGCTCAGGGCATGTGCCGGACAACTATCCCTGGTCCTCACTGACATTTTCAATCTGTCACTGGCCCAGGGTGTCGTCCCCACTTGCCTCAAGACATCTACCATTGTGCCAGTGCCCAAACAATCAGCGACAGGGAGTCTCAACGACTACCGGCCAGTGGCACTCACCCCTGTCATCGCTAAGTGCTTTGAGCGGCTGATCCTGGCTCACCTCAAAGCCAGCCTCCCCCCCACACTGGACTCCCACCAATTTGCCTACCGGTCAAACAGTTCTACAGAGGACGCCATATCGACGGCCCTACACTCTGCCCTGACCCACCTGGACAGCAACAACACCTACATCAGGCTGCTGTTTATTGACTTCAGCTCTGCCTTTAACACTGTCATACCCGCTAGCTTGATCACCAAACTCAGCGGTCTTGGCATCTCCACCTCCCTCTGCAATTGGACACTGGATTTCCTCACTAACAGACCACAGTCTGTTAGGGTCAACAACCTCACCTCCTCCACTATAACACTGAACACCGGCGTGCCACAGGGCTGTGTGCTCAGCCCTCTCCTCTACTCCCTCTTCACGCATGACTGCATCCCCAAGTATGGCTCCAACGCCATCATAAAATTTGCCGATGACACCACGGTGGTAGGACTGATCAGTGATAATGACGAATCAGCCTACAGGGAGGAGGTCCAGCACCTGACTACCTGGTGTGCCAACAATAACCTCGTCCTCAACTCCCAGAAGACGAAGGAAATAATTGTTGACTTTCGGAAGAACAGAGGGGGCAGACACACCCCCATCCATATAAACGGGACTGAGGTGGAGCGGGTCTCCAACTACAAATTCCTCGGGGTACACATCTCGGAGGATCTGTCCTGGTCCCTCAACACCTCAAAGCTAATCAAAAAGGCACAGCAGCGCCTTTACTTTCTGAGGAGGCTCAAAAAAGCCCACCTGTCCCCCCAGATCCTGACGAACTTCTACCGCTGCACCATCGAAAGCATCCTGACCACCTGCTTTACGGTATGGTACAGCAGTTGCACCGTGGCAGACAGGAAGGCACTACAACGGGTGGTGAAAACCGCCCAGTACATCATCGGTGCCCCGCTCCCTGCCTTGGATGCCCTCCACCGAAAACGGTGCCTGAAGCGGGCCGGGAAGATCATCAAGGACCCCTCACACCCTAATCATGGACTGTTTGCTCTCCTCCCATCAGGGAGGCGGTACAGGAGCCTCAAGTCCCGCACCAGTAGGACGAAGAACAGCTTCTTCAACTACACCATCCGACTGCTGAACTCGGAGCCCAGCTGATAGACTTGTCTGTACCCTGTATTTATTTATTTTCCATATTGCTACCACTGCACTCTGTATTTATTTTTCTATATCGCTATCACTAAGAACGACGCTAAACTGCATTTCGTTGTACCTATACTTGTATTTGTGCAATGACATTAAACTTGAATTGAATTGAATTGATTGCAATCATGTGCAGTCTTTCCGCTGGCTGGTTAGCACGCAACACAAGTTTTTCACTGTACCACGGTACATGTGACAATAAACTAAACTAATTAATCTAAACTGAACAGCAATAAGTGCAATCCTATGTCCAGGCATGAGTGTTTTCTTAAAGCATCGTTGGTTCAGAGGTATTTCAGTGGCATTTCAATAACGTGAAGGCCAAAACTGACTGAGCTGAAATAAATCACTTTAGCAGTGATTTCAAAAGGGATTGTGTCATAGATTATTCCTCAGAGCAACGATTCAACATCTATAGTATCTAACTGCTTAAGAGTCAAGCCATGCACCTTTGAAATGCAACTCAATTGGGTTTTCAGATGTCACCCCAAATCCATTGAATGGAGACAAATGAGTTTGGAAGACAATGGCACTTTGTAAGAATGGAATCCCCAAACATGCATTTTCCTTTGAAGCTTTGATGAAAACCAGTTGCAGTGATGTGGTGGGGAAACCAAGAACCAACAGAATATCACTCTCTACTCAGTGTTTGTCAATCACTTCTTTTCCAGTGTGATTGCCAATCAACTCACAATTAAAAAAAACTAATCTTATCACCAAAAGAAGGTGTCTTTTTTGAGTATCTAAAGGAATGGGATTAATTCACTACTTTCCCATTCAGCAAACTAGATAAAAGAGGGGGAAAGAAATCACTATGGAGATGTTTTCAATTCTTCGCAGCTTATTATTGGGTCTCAATTATTTCTGCTGCTTTTCAAAGTTGAAGGAGCAACATCTCTTTTCATGAAATGCTAGTTATTTGAAGCCGGTTCCTAAGGATACAGGAACGTGCATGGATAAAGCTTTTACCCTCAGTAGATTTAAATTTTAAAGGTAATCAGTCACATTTCTTTTCTTACCATGAATTGATTGCTTTTCTTTGTTTGAGCGGATAAAGTTATTTAGATTGAGTTTAAAATTAAGGAATCAACCTAATTACTACTGTATGCGCCACACCTCACTGGAGATTTAGAAATAATAATCTTATTGAAAATCCATCAGCTTTGAGGGCAGAAGGAAAATAAATATGATGTATTTTGTTGCATGAGGCAGTGACCTTAATAAAAAACAGCTAAAACAGAACCACTGTTAAATTCCAGCTTCCTTACGCAATGTAGCTACTGTTATTTGACAGGAAATCCAAATACTTTGGAGAGGAGATAGGAACATTAGAACAAAGCATCGCTGCACTCATTCCACGCACAAGCCAATTGCCAGCTGAATGCTCACAGCAGCTTACAGCTGGAAATCATTAAAATCAAGAAAACGATTTGTACCCGAATAAAGTGGGGAAAATAATTAAACAGGTGGCTTCAGATCCTACCATGTTACGTCACCATTTATAATAAATCTCCCCAAAGCAATAAGGTTCAGGTAAATAATTTTGAACAGAGAACCTTTCACACAGGGTGGTGGATATATGGAATGAGCTGCCAGAGGCAGTAGTCGAGGCAGACACTATAACGGTATTTAACAGACATTTGGACAGGTACATGGCTTAGAGGGAGATGGGCCAAACACGGGCAGGTGGGACAGGCGTAGGTGGGACACCTTGGTTGGCATGGGCACATAGGGCCGAAGGGAAAGTTGCCATGCTGTATGACTCTTTGTCTCCATTACTATAATATCAGAGAACAGCTACAAGGGGTCATGTTCCTTTTTTAATTTACTCACTTGAGGTTGAACAATTTGCACGATTAGGCACAGTGGCGCAGCAGTAGAGTTGCTGCCTTTACAGCGCCAACTACTAGGGTTTGATCCTGACTACGGGTGCTGTCTGTACCGAGTTTGCACGTTCTGCCTGTGACTGCGTGGGTTTTCTACAGTTTCCTCTCACATCCACTTGCTGGTTTTTAGGTTAATTGGCCTCTAAATTGCCCCATCTATGTAGAGAGTGGATGTGAATGTAGGATAACATAGAACCAGTGTCAACAATGATCGATGGCCGGCATGGACTTGGTGGCCCAAAGTTCATAAAACATAGGAGCAGAATTAGGCTATTCGGCCCATCGAGTTTGCTCCACCATGTGATCATGGCTGTTTTATCATTGCAGCCCCATTCTCCTGCCTTCAACCCCATAGCCTAACAACCTTACTAATCAAGAACCTGTCAATCTCTGCTTTTAAAATACCCAGTGATTTGGCCTCCACATCTGTCTGTAGCAAGGACCTGTTTCCATGCTGTGTCTTTCAATCAATTAATCAATTCTAAATTATTAGAATAATTTGTGCATTGTCAGGGGATTTTTTTTAAAACTGACCTTCAATCATTTGGGTTATTCCCAGGTTTTTTCTGCTGAAAGCTGGAGTGATTCCACAATTAAACACTAGTCTATAAGCAAATTCTACAAAATGTTGTAATTCGAGAAGAATAAAAGCATCTCCAGCAAAGTATCCTAAACAATTGTAGGGTCATTATCAGACAAAATCTGACACTCAACCTTAGAAGCTGAGCAGTTTCATCAAAGTGGTTGGTTTTAAATTATGACTTAAAGGATGAGCCATCAGCCGCCAGAGACCTGGGTTCGATCCTGACTATGGGTGCCGTCTGTACGGAGTTTGTATTTTCTCCCCATGACTGCGTGGGTATTCTCTGGGTGCTCCGGTTTCCTCCCACACTCCAAACGTACAGGTTAATTGGCTTTGGTAAAGATTGTAAATTGTCCCTAGTGTGTAAAATAGTGTATGGGGATCACTGGTCAGCACGGACCAGGAGGGCCGGATTCTGCGCTGAATATTTGAACTGAGCCCTCTAGTATTTGATTTTTCCATCCTGGGAAAAGGGTTCTGACTGTCTTTCCTATGAGGCTTCTCCTCATTTTATATTGTTAAGTCCATCTACTGAAAACAGTCAATTCTGAAGCTCAGAACTGTATAAAAAGTGCGATGCTACAATTAGCTCACATTAACATTTCCTCCAAAGAGATCTCACAGACCAATTACTGTTTGCAAGTCACTGCATGAAAGTCTTCATCAAAGCAAATCACCCTCTCCATGTAACACATAAAAATAAGGAACTACAGACCCTGGTTAATACATATGAAGGGTCCCGACCCAAAACGTCACCTACCCATGTTCCCCAGAAATGCTGCCTGACCTGCTGAGTAACTAGAGCACTTTCTCCGTTTCTCCTCCATGTAACATATCATAGTTCGTTGATACAAGTTTTAATCAACTACTGGAAAAAAACAGCCTTAAGGGCCTGTCCCACTTAGGTGACTTTTTAGGAGTGCAGGAGACTCTGAGCTCGCCTCATGATCGTCACATGGTCACCACATGTTCGCTGGTGGTCTCTGGGAGAAAATCGATACTTTAGTTGTAGGTGCAGTGGTAGTGGTGTTGCCATGTCGTTGTAGGTAGTCGAGGTAGCCGTAGGTAGTTTCAGTTAATTGCCTTTGCTGACCGGGCATTTTCATAGGCTCATTGGGGGGGAAAAAAACGTAAGCACGAGTTTTCAGAACCAAGGAAAACCAACCAGTAATGTCAAATGCCCACCGATCTTCACAGCTGTGTATCTCTGGCTTATTAAAAGTTGTCTGGTTTCTTAAAAGTGTTTCCACTCCTTCTTCCCCCCCCCCCCCTCTTTTAAAGGACTTTGTGCTAGCCGTCTTAAACTTCCTGTTTATCGCGGGTATCACCTTGGCTTTGCACCTTATGAATTTAAGACAGTGCTCCCCCACTTTCCCTGGCCCCCACCTTTGCGATGTGTGTGTGTGTGTGTGTGTGTGCGCGTTTGTGTGTGTTCCACTCTTGACACTCGCCGTTCCACTTCCCGGTTTTTCAGCGAGTGCCACCAGCTTGACACTCGCCAGCTGTCCGCTGAAAAATTGCCTTATTTCTCTCGTATCCTCCACAATGATGACTGTCAGATTAATGTGAATTAAACAAAATTCCTTAGTTAATCTCACAGGAGGTTTAATTTAGATTTTACTCTTGACAGTAGAGAGATGCAATGCGGAAACAAGCCCTTTGGTTCACCAAGTCCGCGCCGACCAGCAATCACCCTGTATACTAATACTATCCTACACAAGAGGAACTATTTACAATTTTACCAAAAACAATTAACCTACAAACCTGCACATCTTTGGAGTGTGGGAGGAAACCGGAGCACCCGGAAAAAATCCATGCGGTCACAGGGAAAACGTGCAAACTCTCCGTACAGACAGCACGCATAGTCAACCTGCCTCAACCGATCCACCCTGCCCTCAAATTCACTTGGACACTCTCTGACACCTCTCTCCCCTTTCTTGATCTCTCTGTCTCCATCACAGGGGGTTAGACTATTGACTGACGTCTACTACAAATCGACTGACTCTTCTTCTGTCGTGTGTCTTTTTGACCTTCAGCTCCTTTGAGGCGAGCCAGGCCAACGTGTCATCGTCCAGGTCAATCAGACCTCGTTCACCATTCGGTGGCCGGTGTTTGGGGCAACTGGTGACTATGTGCTCCACTGTCTACGTTGGGTCCCCACACTCGCAGGAGTAGCTGACCACGAGGCCCCAACTCTTCATCGCTACTCCATAGCGGCCGATGCCTGTCCTCAAGCGGTTGAGGGTTGTCCACTGCTTTCGGGGCAGGTCCTGGCCAGGGACGTCCATGGGGTCATTGATGTACCGGTGTAGCCTAGATGGTTCCGCTGACTTCCACTGGTCTCTCCGTCTCGTCTTGACCCAGGCAGCCTTAGAAACGTCAGCCGGTGTTGTGCAGAGCAGCTCTTGGGCTTGCGTGGCAAAGGGGCGCCGTGACTTGAGGCGCACTCGTCGTGGTGTCTCTGTGACGATCTGATGGAGGAGGTGGGATTCACTGGTCTATGCCTTTCGAGAAAGGGCCAGCGTGGCTGCTTCTCGTCTGATGTTGGCTGGGGCGTTGCCAGCAAGGACGGGCAGTTGGTTTACTGGGGCGGCTCGTAGGCATCCGGAGACAGACCGCAGGGCGCTGTTGAGGGCAGCATCCAGCTTCTTGGCGTGAGGGCTACGGCACCAGACCAGGGCACAGTACTGCGCGGCTGAGAACACCAGGGCCACTGTGGACATGCGCAGTGTCTTCGTCGTGGCTCCCCATGTGGTGCCGGCTAGGCGGCGAATCAGTGCGGCACGGGCGCTTGTCTTTGCCTTAGCACCTTCCAAGTGTTGTTTGAATGACAACGTTCTATCGAGCTTCACACCGAGGTACGTAGGGACAGGCTGGGACTGTAACCGGGCGTTATCCACCATGACGTTCATCACGCGGGTCGCTTCACTGTTGTTGAGGTGGAACATTGAAGATGTTGTCTTACCCATGCTAAGCTTGAAGACAGGTATGAAGACAGGATGTTCATGTCTTCAGAGAGGCTCTCTTCTGCTGCTTCCCAGGATGGCTTACTGAGTAGGATGGCCAGGTCATCAGCATAGCCATACTTCTTTGACTGGGTTGCAGGCAGGTTATGGATGTAGATGTTGAACAGCATTGGTGCCAGCACTGAGCCCTGTGGGACGCCGTTCTTAAGTTTCCTGACCCTGCTGCATTTCCCGTTGCTGGCGTGTAGCCTGAAGCTGCGGTTGCTCAGCATCTCCATGATGAAGCTCACCATGTGCTTGTCTGGGATGGTTTCCAGACGCTTCATGTGTTGCCCACGCAGGCAGACAGTATCATATGCAGCTGTGAGGTCCAAGAAGACAGCGCCAGCCTTCTCCCCTGCCTAGAAGCCGTCCTCTATGTCTTGGCACAGGAGGGTCACCTGGTCCAATGTTGACCTATCGCTTCGGAAGCCAGCCTGTTCTTTAGGCAGCTGGGGGTCGATCACTGGATTGAGACGTGTGTGGAGGAGACGTTCCAGGAGCTTGTATGGAACACACAGCAGTGAGATGGGGTCGGTATCCCTTGGGGTCATCGCGAGGCTTGTTTGGCTTTGGCAGAACGATCACCTTGGCACGGTGCCAGATCTTTGGCTGCTTCAGGCAGCGGAAACACGTGGAGAGGAAGGAGCATAGCCAGTCATTTGCCTTCTTGCCTTGGTGTTTTATGTATTCCGGGTGGATGCCGTCTGGTGCCTTACCGGTTTTCAGCCATCGGATAGCCTGCTCGATTTCTTGTGTTGTGAAATCGTGGGATAGTTTGGAGTCGCAGCTCGGGGCCCTGTGCAGCTCGTGGGCTCTCGCCGATGTTGTTCTGGTGAAGTCCTTGTCTGCGTTGGGGAAGCGCCCGTTGCTCAGCAGTAGCGACGCGATGGAATTTGCAGCAATGGGACACCGTGCTGGGGTTGTCAACCTGCCCATCAGCTTATTCATGGTCTGTCACGCCTGACGGCTGGAGTGTGTGAAATCAATTGATTCCACTGTCTCCGTCCATCTTTGCCTGCGTTTCTCATTTAGTCTGCAGATTAGGTCATTTCCTGCTTTGTCCCCGTCTTCGCTGGTTTGTGATTCTGTGTGGGCGCGAAGTAGGTCTTCATATGCCGCCAACTGTCGAGGTTTAATGCTACTGCAGCTCAATGTTGAAGATCTTACCACCGCCAAGCTCAACATCATCGAACAGATTGCCATCAAAAACAAGGCGACTATAGTTCTACTGTAGGAGACTCACACCAAAAACAAGAACTTCCTGAAACTTCCTGGGTATATCCTGGCCGGTCACACTGCCGACAAACATCATGGCATAGCTACGTTCGTTTGTAACGAAATGGTCTGGTCAGCCACAGCACAGTCCGCAGAGGTAGAATGGATCACAGCCAAAGTGCAAGACACTACCATCGTCAACATTTACAAGCCGCCTCCCAGCAGGTTGGTCCCAACATCTCTGCCAGATGTCCCAGCCCCTGCCGTGTATGCTGATGACTTCAACAGCCATCATACAGACTGGGCATACAGCAGCTCCAACTCTGATGGCGACTTCCTGGCAGAATGGGCCTCGACCGCCGATGCAACCCTCCTATACGACCCAAAGGAGCCATGCACCTTCTACTCTGCACTCTGGAACAGCACCACCAACCCAGACCTGGCCTTCGCAAAATGTCGCAACAACGAACCGCTCCCAGCAAGACGCATCCTGGACAGGTTTCCCTGGTCACACCATCGACCATTGCACATAACCATTCCATCTCTGGTCCAGCTCGTGGAAGGGAAAGACGTCAAGAGGTGGAACTTCCGGAAAGCAAACTGGGTAGGCTTCACACAACAAGTGAATAAGGCACACCCAGGCCCCACCAACCTGAACAACGCCTACGACTCATACTGCAAGATGCTGCTGTCCGCCACCAAGAAGAACATCCCCCGCGGTGTACGTAAAGCCTATGTTCCCTGCTGGAATGGCCGACTGACTCTAGGTAGCTCGTTCCATACACCCACCACCCTTTGTGTAAAAAGGTGATCACTCAGCATCCTATTAAATCCCCCCCCCCCCGCCCTGCTCACTTTAAACCTGTGTCCTCTGGTTCTCTATTCACCTATTCTGGGCAAAATACTCTGTGCGTTTACCCAATCTATTCCTCTCATGATTTTGTTCTGGAAAGCTTTTTTGAATTAATGAACTAAAAACATCAGGAAGTGTAGCCTTAGGCCTGTGTGGAAAATGGATGATTACAAATCAGCAGCCTGGCTTTGCCAGCATAATATTTTCTTTCACTAGTTAAAATTGCCCTTGAAGTTCGGCATTTGAGGTTCCGCTATTTGTGATCCTGCTCTTCAGAGCAGGAAGAGCAGGACCCAATAAAATCCAAAACAAAAGCACTAATCCAAAACAATAAACATTGAAACAAAACAAGACACAGAAAGCTGCAGCAACCTAGCAGGTCAGGCAGCATCTCTGGAGAACGCAGATAGGTGATGTTTTGGGTCGGGACTCTCTTCAGACTGACAGAGGGGCGGAGGAGGACAAAGCCTGGCTAGTAGTAGGTAGATACAGGTGAGGAGGGTTTTTGATAGATAGATGGTTGGACAAAGGCCAGAGAGTAAAAGACAGAAAGTGTGATAAAAAAAATGGAAGAGTTGTGAATTGTGAAGCTAGAGGCAGGAAAGTAAGCGGAAGGGTGTGAGTACAGGTAGGGCAGAGGGGATAGAGGGCGAGAAAAGTAAGAGATGAGGGGGGGGGGGGGGGGGGAGGGTGGTTGAGGGTGGAGAAGAGTTGATAGTTACCTAAATTTGGAGAATTCAATGTTCATACTGCTGGGATATAAGCTACCCAAGCGGAATACAAATGCTATTCCTAAAGTTTGTGTGTGGTCTCACTCTTCCACTAGAGGAGGCCCGGGACAGAAAGGGAAAGGGAAGAGGAGTTAAAATTATTAGCAGCCAGGAGATCCAGGGGAACGAAGCGCAAGTGTTTGGTGAAAAGTCATGGCTTGGTCTAGCCGGTGTACAGGAGGCAGTATCAGGAACTGCGGATGTGGTGGATATGGTTAGGATTCACCTGGAAGGACTGCTATGCTCCCTAGATGATGCGACTGGTGATGGGGTCACATTGAGGTGATGAGAAATATCAGAGAATGGTGCGCTGGAGGGGAGAAATGTGAGGACCAGGAGAACTCTATCCTTAATGCGCGTGGGGTGGGGGAGAGAGAGCAGAACTATAGGACACAGAGGATCCATCAATGAGAGCAGGGAGAGAAACTATGTTTATTAACGAAAGAAGATTTCAAATAAGTTGAGGGCAGGTGATGGCGTCTTTGCAAAAGGCAGGGTGGGAGGAGTTTTTAGTTTTAGTTTCAGAAATATTCGTTTCGGTACACCGTGCCTACGCCGACCAGTGATCACCCATACACTAGTTCTATCCTATACCCCAGTTAATCTACGGAAACCAATTAACCGACAAACCTGCACGTCTTTGGAGTGCGGAAGGAAACTATAGCACCTGGAGAAAATCCACATGGTCACAGGGAGAACATACAAACTCCATTCAGACAACACCCGTAGTCAGGATCGACTTCGGGTCTTTGGAGCTGTAAGGCATCAACTCTACTGCTGCGACTCTGGGCCCCAGATGTCGTCCAGATAACTGTAGGAGTCAATAGGTTTGTAGTAGACATCAGTCATTAGCCTGAAGATAGACACAAAATGCTGGAGTAACTCAGCGGGACAGGCAGCACCTCTGGAGAGGAATGGGTGACGTTTTGGGTCGAGACCCTTCTTCAGCAGTCATTAGCCTGTTCCCTGTGATGGAGACGGAGAAATCAAGAAAGGGCAGAGAGTGTGTCGGAGATAGCCCGTGAATTTGAGGGCAGGGTGGACGATCATGGTGAACCTAATGAAACCATGAGTTCCGCATAGGTAGCGATGTTACAAAACTTACCTTCAGTGGCGCTGCAGTTCTGCCACTGGCGCAACTTGGATTGCACCAGTGGCACAACTGGCATGTGTGCAATTTTGGCGCCTTTCAGGAGGGGGGGGGGGGGGGGGGGCGGGATTAAAATGCCGTTTTGTACTGCCTGTCTGAGGAGGATTTCCTCGGGCTGCTAGCTGCCAATGAAAAATCGATCGGACTTTCGTTCGCGCTATATTTTTTAAAACATTTGCTGGACAATTTAATATTTGGATTAAAATAAAAGGCGACTTCTAATGCCCTCAACGCCTACAACGTGACGGAATGCAAGAACGGGACAAAACAAAGGGCATATAAGATATAAGATTACATATAATCTTGCTTCTTGGGATGGCTTTAATCTAATTTTACGTTGCAAAAATGTTATTTGGGCCCCATACGAACTGGCAATGTTTTTCCTGCCGATATGGCGTTCAAATTCACCGCAAATGCCACGTTCCAATCGATCGCGTTCCAGAAGCAAGATGATTAAAATGCCCATTTTTTTGGACAATCATGTCGTAAGCTGTCCAAATTGTCTATATTTTGTGTTATTCTCTCTCCATGATCATTATTTATAAACTAAATATTCACAACAGTTGAGTCACATGTATTGTGCAAAAAACAATAATTTTGATTATATTTTGAGAGGATGTTTCTGGATTAATTTATGGGTATTAAACATTAAATTCTTTCCATCTGGCATATACATTCATGACAGTGAGATTTAAAAATCATGTTATATTGTGAATTCCTGTGTGAATGGGATTAGTATGTTATTTGGATACTTAGGCTATTAAAAATTATATCCTTTTCTAAAGAAATTGAATCCACAGGACATTCTTAATGGGAAAGTAGTGGGCAGAAAGGCATGTCATGCGTGGTTTAAAGAGCAAACATTTGTAGTTTACAATGCTAAAATTGAAAAGTTGAGGAAAAACAAGGTGTACAGAATTGCTTATTGGTTACAATCTGAGGACTATGATGATGCTACTGATTATGCTACGTACCAGCTAGCAACTGATCTTCTCCATAAAGACGGTCTATTGCTAGAAATTGTGATTTATTTACCTATCTGTTATGGACTTACAGCATATTATACAATAATATTAAAGTTCTGATCTTGAGAATATCACATTTCTGAATTTAAGGCAGTCTGGGTGTTTATTACTATTTCCATCACAAATGTCAATGTTGTAATTAGCTACAATTAGGTAATTAACTAATTATGTGCTTTAATTTCAGGTCATCCAAGTAAGATGTTTTATATTTGTTTCACAATGCTTCAATCTATAATAACTGAAAATTTCATTCAGTTCTCTTAATTTTTAAGAACGTTATGGGCTTTTGACTGTCCTCGATCACAACTTTTGTGTTAAGTCAATGTAAAAGCAATAGGGAACAAGATGCTAATTTTCGAGTATGAAAATGGCCATAACGTTTTTAAATACTGAAGATATGAAAGTGAATTAGGTGTCAAATTAAACTTCTTTATATGCTTTATCTGATTGGATAAATTGCAGACTTGATCTTTAAAATCTCAAAATTGTGTAACATTGCTAGTGTAGGATGCAGTGCGACTGCAGTAATCCAGGTACTGGAGTAAGAGTTGGGGGATGGTGCCAGTGGACATTGGAAAGAAGGACTGTTTGACACAACCACCAAAAAAGCAGGCATAGCTGGGGTCCAAGTACCTGTGGCTACACCTTTCACTTGATGAAAGTGAGAGGAGCCAAGACAGAAATGTCGGAGAATGATGTGTTCGATGTGGATGCTGGTTGGGTGAAAGGTGAGCTGGCCCAAAAGGTCCATATGTGTACTCCTGTACATCGGTGAGACTAAGCGTAGACTGGGCAACTATTTTGCCAAACACTTGCGGTAGGTCCGCCAAGGCCTACTGAATCTCCCAATCGCTAACCATTGTAACTCCTCTTCCCATTCCCACACTGATCTTTCTGTCCTGGGCCTCCTCCATTGCCAGAGTTTGGCCACACAAACATAGAAACATAGAAAATAGGTGCAGGAGGAGGCCATTCGGCCCTTCGAGCCAGCACCGCCATTCATTGTGATCATGGCTGATCGTCCCCTATCAATAACCCGTGCCTGCCTTCTCCTCATATCCCTTGACTCTACTAGCCCCTAGAGCTCTATCTAACTCTCTCTTAAATCCATCCAGTGACTTGGCCTCCAATGCTCTCTGTGGCAGGGAATTCCATAAATTCACAACTCTCTGGGTGAATTTTTTTTTTTCTCACCTCAGTCTTAAATGACCTCCCCTTTATTCTAAGACTGTGGCCCCTGGTTCTGGACTTGCCCCACATTGGGAACATTTTTCCTGCATCTAGCTTGTCCAGTCCTTTTATAATGTTATATGTTTCTATAAGGTTCCCCCTCATCCTTCTAAACTCCAGTGAATACAAGCCTAGTCTTTTCAATCTTTCCTCATATGACAGTCCTGCCATCCCAGGGATCAATCTTGTGAACCAACGCTGCACTGCCTCAATCACAAGGATGTTCTTCCTCAAATTAGGAGACCAAAACTGTACACAATACTCCAGAATCCAAGAGGTTCTTCTGCCCGATACAACTGCAGAAGAACCTCTTTACTCATATACTGAAATCATCTTGTTCTGAAGGCCAACATTCCATTAGCTTTCTTCACTGCCTGCTGTACCTGTAAGACAACTTTCAGTGACTGGTGTACAAGGACACCCAGGTCTCGCTGTACCTCCCCTTACCTAACCTAACCCCATTGAGATAATAATCTGCCAACTTTTTTTTGCCGCCAAAGTCAAGTCAAGTCAAACAACCTTTATTGTCATTTAGAAATACATTGATATATGCAGTTCCAAACGAAATTACTTTGCATTTGGCTCCCTGTGCAACACGATAAATTAGCAGGAGGGTAGGCATGGATCAAAAGGATAAAAGGATAAATAGACAATGGTGGCAGCCCGCTACATGGCATTCAGGAGTCTGACGGCTCGTGGGAGGAAGCTGTTGCAGAACCTTGATGTTCTGCTCCTTATGCTGCGATATCTTTTTCCCGAGGGCAGCAGAGTGAATAACAAAGTGGATAACCTCACATTTATCTATATTATACTGCATCTGCCACGCATCTGCCCACTCACTCAACCTGTCCAGGTCCCCCTGCAACCTCCTAACATCCTCTTCACAGTTCACACTGCCATCCAGCTTTGTGTCATCCGCAAACTTGCTAGTGTTGCTCCTAATTCCCTCTTCCCAATCATTAATATATATGGTAAACAGTTGCGGCCCCAACACCGAGCCTTGCAGCACTCCACTCGGTACTGCCTGCCGAAAAGGACCCATTCTCTCCTACTCTTTGCCTCCGGTCTGCCAACCAATTTTCTATCCATGTCAACAGCCTACCCCCAATACCATGTGCTCTAATTTTGTCACCAGTCTCCCGTGCGGGACCTTCTCAAAGGCTTTCTGAAAGTTTAGGTATACTACATCCACTGGCACCCCTTCATCCATTTTACTTGTCACATCTTCAAAAAATTCCAGAAGATTAGTCAAGCATGATTTCCCTTTCATAAATCCATGCTGACTTGGACTAATCCTTTTACTGCTATCCAAATGCCCCATTATTACCTCTTTAAAATTGTCTCCAGCATCTTTCCCACCACTGAAGTTAGGCTAACTGGTCTGTAATTCCCCGTTTTCTCTCTCGCTCCTTTCTTGAAAACATTAGCTATCCTCCAAACCACAGGAACTGATCCTGAATCTATTGAGCATTGGAAAATGATCACCAATGCGTCCACTATTTCTAGAGCCAACCTCCCTGAGGATCCTGGGATGCAGACCATCAGGCCCAGGGGATTTATCATCCTTCAGTCCCATTAGCCTACCCAATGCTATTTCTCGCCTAATGAAAATTTATTTCAGTTCCTCTACCGCCTTAGCCTCTGTCCTCCAGTACATCTGGGAGATTGTTTGTGTCTTCCTTAGTGAAGACAGATCCGAAGTACCTATTCAACTCTTCTGCCATTTCTTTGTTGCCCATAATAATTTCACCCGTGTCTGCCTTCAAGGGACCCACATTTGACTTTGCTACTCTTTTTCCCTTAATATATCTAAAGAAGCTTTTCCTGTCCTTCTTTATATTCCTGGCCAGCTTCCCCTCGTACTTCATCTTTTCAGCTCGTATTGCCTGTTTTGTCTCCTTCTGTTGTCCTATGAAAGTTTCCCAATCCTCTGGCTTCCGGCTACTCTTTGCTGTGTTATACATCTTTTCTTTTAGTTTTATTCTATCCCTAACTTCTCTTGTCAGCCACGGTTGCCTCCTACTCCCCTTAGAATCTTTCTTCCTTTTTGGAATTAAATGATCCTGCGTCTTCCGGATTATGCCCAGAAATTCCTGCCATTGCTGTTCCACCGTCATTCCTGCTAGGATCCCTTCCCAGTCTACCTTGGCCAGCTCCCCTCTCATGCCTTCATAGTCCCCTTTGTTCAACTGCATCACTGACACTTCCGATTTAACCTTCTCCTTCTCAAATTGCAGATTAAAACTAATCATATTATGATCACAACCTCCAAGCGGTTCCTTTACCTCGAGTTCGCTTATCATATCTGGTTCATTGGACAACACTAAATCCAGAATTGCCTTTTCTCTGGTGGGCTCCATTATAAGCTGCTCTAAGAAACGCGAATGAACAGCCCCTCATTTTCCGCTTGGGTAGCTTACAACCTTATGGTATAAACTTTGAATTCTCCAATTATAGGTAACTACCAAACCCACTTCCCTTCTTCCACCCACTATGTGCCATCTGGATTCGTACCTAATTCTCCAGTCCCCCTCCCCTTCCACCTACATTCCTTCCTCTAGTCTCACAATTCGCAACTTTTCAATCCTTTGTCACACACCTTGTCATTTCATCGTTGGCCTAAACGGTGGTGCAGCAGTAGAGTTGCTGCCTTACTGTGCCAGAGACGCATCTTCGATCCTGACTATGGGTACAGTCTGTACAGAGTTTGAATGTTCTCACTATGGCCGTGTGGATTTTCTCTGGGTGCTCTGATTTCTTCCCACATCCCAAAGGTCAATTGCCTTCTGTAAACTGTTCCAAGTGTGAAGGGTGTAAAAATGGGATAAGATAGAACTTGTGTATGGGTAATTGTTGGACAGCACAGACTCCGGGGTCCTCTCTCTGCTACTCCCCCATCCTAGTCGTCTTGCCTATTCCACTGTTCATATCCATATATTCCCTTCGTTATCGCCTCTTCCACAGCCGTGGTGGGCACCACTTTTCCTTTGTCATCGGTGCTGGTTCTAATTTGTTCTGAACTTTTTCATACCTCTCGTCTCCCTCCCCCATGACTCACAGTCTGAAGAAAAATTCTACCAAAATGTTACCTATTCCTTTTCTCCAGAGATGTTGCCTGACCCGCGCATTTTGTACCTATCTTCGATGTAAACCGGCATTCCCAGTTCCTTCGTTCACATGAATAGGTGACATTCTGGACTGGAACCCATCTCCGGAGATGCTGCCAGACCCACTAAGTTATTCCAGCACTTTATGTCCTTTTTTTCCCAAGAGGCAATGGTCAGTTTAGTTTAGTTTAGAGATACAGTGTGCGAAGAGGCCCTTCAGACCCCGAGTCCACAACGGCCATCGACCACCTGTTCACACTAGCTCTTTGTTATCCCACTTTCTCATCCACTCTCTACGCACTAGAGTCCAATCAATCTACACACCTGCACGTCTTTAGGATGTGGGAGGAAACTGGAGCATTTGGAAGAAACTAATGTTGTCACAAGGAGAACGTGTGAATTCCACACGGTCAATAACCGGGATTAGGATTGAACCCACGTCTTTGTCGCTGAGAGGCAGCAGCTCTCTGTGCCCCCCTTCACCATTAAAATGTGTGTCGGTCTAAAAGATGGCCTTGCATGGATAAACCTCTAACTTGGAGGCAAGAGCCTGTCCAGGAAACCAAGGTTGACATAGAATGTAAGTTGTCAATTAAAGATTAATCCTGTTAGACTCGATGAAGGGCAAGCAACTGGTATTGAAACAGTGCATTCCAACATTTTACTAAATGCGTCATTCATTCCAAGTTAAACTGAACCTGCAGTAAATATCTGCAAAGGACTTTCAGATGTTGTTGGCATCCTCAGTGGAAGTGGAGCCAAAATTCTTTGAACTTCATTTAAGGTATTCAGGATTCCTGCACAGAGAAGCTGTTTAATTGGAACAGATCAAAGTCCAGATTTAAAACAAAATAAAGGATTAAGTACTTTAACTAGGAGCCAATTATGAAAAACATTATTTTTCCCTTTGAATAGAATTTGTCTATTCTAGCCTTCTGTTGCAAATTCTCTTTCTGTCGTGAAACCCCTGCACTACTAAATTCTTGCCCTGTGTAAATGAAAGCAGAACCAGAGGCAGGAATGCTTAGGATGCCATTTTAACCTGTTAAAATGTGACAAGAAGCTTGTCTCCATGTGCATGCAACTTCAGGAGGGGGTGGGGTGCAAGCTGGGAGAAGTGTTTGCTGTCTAATGCAGCCTTTGAGGAGTGAGGGAAGAAGTGACAGGTCCGGGTTTTGTTTAACGATCAGAACTAAATTGTTACAAAATTTCAAGCGTTAACTAAAATGCTACCAAAATTCAAAATACCAAAAAACATGAAAAAAGGACTGAATAGAGGAAAGACAAAAAGTGGCGGAGAGTCAAACTCACAGTATTACCTACGTTCAGCCTTCAATCTTCATCAATCCTGTTGAATTTTCTTCCTTTTTCCAAAGTAACAGCGCACAGAAGTGATTTGTATGTTACAAATTTATGTAAAATACAAATTTATTTTGGCAATTCACAATCAAAAATCATCTGATGATTTTGAAGGAGACTGGTTTATATCATGCAACAGGGCTCTCATCTCAAGGCAGGCTCCTGCATCGTCAAAGATCTCAGCCCATGCCAATAGAAAATAAACTGCAAATCTATTTTATGCGAAAATGTACTGTCCTGTAGCTGTCTGCTAAATAATACCAGATGTTTCTCGGTGAATTAAAAGAACAGTCCAGCATTTAGAATCAGAGGAATATAAACCATTTGAATTCCATCTTGCAGCCTGCAATGCAACTTTGATCCCGAGACTGAATACTTCACCAAAATTCTGTGTCTCGGACCATTTCACAAATAAATACTGAAATCATAATGAAAAACCTTCTGTAAAAATATGATTCTTGTGCAAGGTCTGTAGTTATGTGGTTTTATACCTTTGCAATACCGAACAAGGAATGTAGGTAGGATCGTGGTATGAGATTTGAAATTCCACTTAAGCAACAGTGAAAACAAGTTGCCCAGCATTTTTTTTAAAGCAAATTATAAGAGTAATTAGTTTACAAATTAGCCTTATAACGACGTTGCCAGGATTAGAGGGTCTGAGCTATAAGGAGAGGTTGAATAAGGTGGGACTCTATTCCTTGAAGCGCAGGAGGATGAGGGGTGATCTTATAAAGGTGTATAAGATCATGAGAGGAATAGAATCTCTTGCCCCGAAGATTAAAGTACATAGGTTTAAGGAGAAGTGGAAAAGATTTAATAGGAATCTGAGGGGTAACGTTTTCACAAAAAGGATGGTGTGTGAATGGAACAAGCTGCCAGAGGAGGTAGTTGAGACAGGGACTATCCCAACATTTAAGAAACAGTTAGACAGGTACATAGATAGGACAGGTTTGAAGGGATATGGGCAGGTTTGAAATGCGGGCAGGTGGGACTAGTGTAGCTGGGACATGTTGGTCGGGGTGGATAAGTTGGGCCGAAGGACCGATTTCCACACTGTTATGACTATGACATATATGTCCCCACCCAACACATCATCTGTCAATCCCTTTCACAGATTCCTGACACATTGAGTTACTCCAGCACTTTGGGCTTTGCTCAAGATTCCAGCATCTGCAGTTCCTGGTTTCTAGGTTCCTTTTACAATTGGTCCAGAGCCTTGCTTCCTCGAACATCAGACTGCCCAAACTACCTGTGGCTAAATATGGCAGGATTCAAACTTCAAGCAATCAGCTGAAGCATATTAAACGGACAAAGAGTAACACGTGACGTCACCAGTACTGACAAAAGGGAAAACAAGGAGTGGTGGACAGTCAAATCCATGGTGTTTCCCAAATCAGACTTCTTTTTTCACCTCTGCTGTCAATTGCAACAGATTTAAGGGGGAACATAGGAATGCACAGGAAAGGAATTTGAATGGTGCAAACAAATTAGTGCAGTTTAGTTTCGAGATACAGCACAGAAACAGACCCTACAGCCCACCGGGTCCATGTCGTCCATCATTTTACCCATTCACACTGGTTCAATGTTATCTCACTTAACCCTTCACACCAGGGTCAATTTATCAAAGGCCAATTAACTGATAAACACGCACATCTTTGTGATGTGGGAGGAAACCGGAGCACACAGAGGAAACCCACACGGTCACAGGAAGAACATGAAAACTCCACACAGACAGTGCCCGTAGAAATTGAATGTTTAAGAAAGAACTGCAGATGCATGAAAAATCGAAGGTAGCCAGAAATGCTGGAGAAACTCAGCGGGTTAGGCAGCATCTACGGAGCGAAGGAATAGGTGACGTTTCGGGTCGTGACCCCTTCATCAGTCTGAGGAGTCTCGACCCGAAACATCATCTATTCCTTCGCTCCATAGATGCTGCCTCACCCGCTGAGTTTCTCCAGCATTTTTGGCTACCGTAGAAATGGAATGTCATTTGAAATATATTACATAATGCACGCTTATTAGTAGAAAGTCCTTTAATGTGAAGAGGAATTTTGGGAACCAAACCAGACGTCCATGTTTAAAACGTTAGCATCTTGAGTTTATTGAGACAAGGACTTTGATTTACTTCAATCCAGATGCAACTGTGTCTAATGATTTCTGACACAGACCTTTCTATCTTTGTCACGGACTCAACACTAAACAGACAGGGTTAACAGGGCCACGCCACTTTCCAGATGCTTCAGACTTCAAGGATACAATTTTACCCCAGATTTTGTTTTGCCTAACAGCATTTGTATGACCAGAATAGGCCCTTAAATTGCAAAGCCGATCTATCCTTTGTTTCTAGGACAATTGGTCAAGAGTTGACATGAAGATTTTAGGTTTATTATTGTTGTGTACCGAGGTACAGAGAAAAGCTTTGTTTTGGATTCTATCCGAACAGATCAGATATATCATACATAAACACAATCAAATCAAGCCCAAGTACAATAGATGGAGCAAACAGGAAGATACAGAGTGCAGAATACAGTTCTCAGCATCAGCTCCGTAGACAAAGTCCAATGTCCTCAATGGGGTAGAGGTGAATCAGACAGAACCGTAACTTATGAAAGGACCGTTCAGAAGCCTGATAACAGAGGGGAAAGGTTCTGCATGCTATGAGGTAGGATATAATCAGTTTTGGTAGCCTTGTGTTACGTCTGTGAATAATGTAATTTTTTGTTTAGTTTAGTTTAGAGATACAGCGCGGAAACAGATCCTTTGACCCACCGAGTTATCGCAGACCAGCAATCCTTGTAGACTAGCACTATCCTACACACTGCGAACAATTTACAATTCTTATCAAAGCCAATTAACCTACAAACCTGTAAATATTTGGAAGATGGGAGTTTACCCGGTCACCCGGGAAAACCCACGTGGCCACTGGGAGAACATGCAAACTCCGTACAGACAGCACCCATCGTCAGGATTGAACCCAGGTCTCTGGCACTGTAAGGCAGCAACTTTAACGCTGTGCCACCGTGCCGCTCTTAGTAATCTTGATTTATTGTATTGGATTTATTTTTGTACGGTTTATAATATTACTATACAATATATTATTGCTACAGTTATCATCTTATGATTACTAATATTGCTTATTATTATTAGTGTGTGGGATTTTGTTTAGTCAGGCTACTAATTACATTTGGCTTCCTACCAGCCATTGTTGTATTGGAGACTTATTCTGTGATACAGAGAAAGTGGAGACACATGGAGACTGCATGTTGAGTTAACTGTGATAAAAAAAAAATTAAAACCCAATTGTAGCCAGCAATCTGACCCACAGCCCAGAATGTCCAGAGCATTCAACACTAAAACCTAGGGCCACACGCCACACTAATATAAACTAAACTAAAGCTAATGGAACCGCTGCACTCATTCTTTCTCTGCACTTCCAGAACTCAGGACGGGAGTCCCTACCCTCAGTTTCCCCTCCTCCTGGTCTTCATGTTCCAGTTTTCTACATGTCCAGTGTCAAGCCACCGTCAAACAAATCCACCCTCTTCTCTACCTTCAGCATTCTGAAAGGTCCATTTCTACACAACCTCATATTCCACCTGGGTAGCTTCCAACCCAATTGATTTCTCCTGTTTTAGGAAACCTTTCATTAATCCTCCCCTCACAACCCCCTTTCTTCCCCACACCTTTTTTCTTCCCCCTCCCTCTCCACCCCAGTGCCCCACCTAGACTCCCAGCTATTTCTCCCCACCCCCCTCCCCATACTTTCCTCCCTCTGGCTTCACGATTTGCAACTCTTCAAACCTGTCTCATACCTTCTGCTTTTATCCCTTGTTCCACCCATCTGCCTATCAAAAAATAGCCCTTGCCTGCAGCCACCTGCTACACTTTGT
Organism: Raja brachyura; assembly: GCA_963514005.1. Next base: position 63,364,612 of record OY740787.1, read on the forward strand.
CCTGCCTCTCCAAGCTTTCTTCTCCCCATCCCCACCCCGCAAACACTTTGAAGAAGGGTCTCGATCTATCCATATTCTCCAGTGATACTGCCTGACCCACAAAGTTACACAAAAGGACATTACGTGCTGAAGTATCAAACTGCATCTGCAGGTCCTAACATCTACTAGAACGTTGTTGAACCAACACAGCGGTCGAGTTGCTGCCTCACAGCACCAGAGACCCCGGTTCAATGCTGACCTCAGGTACTGTCTGTACAGATTTTGTACGTTCTTTCTGTGACTGCGTGGGTTTCCTCCAGCTGCTCCGGTTTCCTCCTACATCCCAAAGACATGCAGGTTTGTAGATTAATTGGCTTCTGTAAATTGTCCCTAGTGTGCAGGAGAGAACTTGTGTGAATGGGCAGTTGCTGGTCGGCGCGGACTAGGTGGGCCGAAGGGCGTGTTTCCATGCTGCGTCTTCTAAACTAAACTCCTTTAACCCACCAAAACCCACTTTCATTTTTAACAACTCTTCCTATGCAGGAAAAATTTATATTGGCCTTTCCCTCCCTCACTTACTTTCCATGCGAGGCCCAAATACCGCATGTCAGACAGCAACACAGAACTGCTGTTCACGTCTAAACTGGCTTGATCCAGACCTTGCTCCACTGCTTTTGCAGTGACAGATTTGTAAGTAAACTTGGGTACAAATGCATGAATGAACGAACATGTGTTCCTGAGATCTGTTTCCACTGAAATTTGGAATGCTAGCGCATTCTTAGACGCTCTTGAAATTTTATAGATATACTTAAATCATTACCAGCCCTACTTCAAATCATATAAAAATAATAATATATTAAAATTCGCTGACAACTTTTAAAATTCTAAATTGCTATCACCAACTTTATGACCGAAACTCCCCATATAAAATAGTCTTACACGATTTTACATAGAGGCACAGTGGGGTTTTAGATTATTATGTGACATATTTATATGGCCAGCTTCAGGATATGAAAATTTAACCTGTCCGTGTCCCAGTGCATAATTTAGTTTGGTTTATTAATGTCATGTGTACCAAGATACAGTGGAAGGCTTTTGTTTGCCTGCTATCCAGTCAAGAGTTTGTCTGCTTTCCAGTTTAAATTCCAGTTGGAATATTTTGGAGGACCAAATAACCAAGAACCAAGAGACAAGACTATACATGAATACAATCAAGCTGTCCAGAGTACATAGATAAAGGATAAAGATTTAATGACCACATGGATAAACTCCAGAAATTGTTCACCCCTGTCTGGCGAAAAAATAAAACTGGGAAGGCGGCTCAACCGTGGCTGACGAGGGAAGTCAAGGATAGTGTTAAATTCAAGGAAGAGGCAAATAAATTGGCCAGAAGAAGCGGCAACCCAGAGGACTGGGAGAAAGTTAGAACTCAACAGAGGAGGACAAAGGGGTTAATTAAGAGGGGGGGAAAAAGAGCATGAAAGAAAGCTTGCGGGGACTATAAAAGCTGACTAAAGGTTTGTTAGGTGTATAAAAAAGAAAAGATTAGTGAAGATGAATGTAGGTCCCTTACAGTCCGAGACAGGTGAATTTATAATGGGCAACAAGGAAATGGCAGAACAGTTAAATAAGTACTTTGGTTCTGTCTTCACTAAGAAACAGAAAATCTCCCAGAAATACTACGGGACCGAGGATCTAGTGGGAGGCAGGAACTGAAGTGAATCCACATTAGTCAGAACATGGTGTTAGGTAAACTGTAGGAACTGAAGGCAGATAAATCCAAGGTCTGATGGTCTGAATCCCAGAGTGCTCAGGGAGGTGGCCCTAGAAATCGAGGATGCACTGGTGATCATTCCCCAATGTTCTCTCGACTCTGGATCAGTTCCTGTGGACTGGAGGGTAGCTAATGTAACTCCACTTTTTAAGAAAGGAGGGAGAGAGAAATTGAGGAATTATAGACCAGCTAGCCTTACAGTGCAGCGTAGGTTCATCAGGTTAATTCCCAGGATGGCGGGACTGATGAAACAATGGGTCGGCTGGGCTTGTATTCACTGGAATTTAGAAGGATGAGAGGAAATCATAGAAACAATAACATTCTTGGAGGATTGCACTGGGTGGATACAGGAAAAGATTTCCTGATGTTGGGGGAGTCCAGAACCAGCGGTCACAGTTTAAGAATAAGGGATAGGCCATTTAGTACTGAGATGAGGAAAAACGTTTTTCACCCAGAGAGTTGTGAATCTGTGGAATTCTCTGCCACAGAAGGCAGTGGAGGATAATTCACTGGATGGTTTCAAGAGAGAGTTAGATTTAGCTCTTAGGGCTAAGGGAATCAAGGGATATGGGGATAAAGCCGGAACGGGTACTGATTTTGGATGATCAGCCATGATCATATTGAATGGCGGTGCTGGCTCGAACTGCCGTATGGTCTACTCCTGCACCTATTTTCTAAGGGTGCAACAGTTAGTGCGAAGATATAACATCGAACAAAGAGTTCACATCACGGCTGGATTTAGATAAAGAGAGGCCATAGGCTATTCCACTTGTGAAGCCCCTCCCAATCCCCCACCCCCACGACAAGAGGAAGATGGAAGGGTTCACCAGATTAAGACCGATGTGCAGCCGAGCATGGCCAATGAGATAAAGGCTGGAAAGCTGCGCCTTTTATTAATTGCCAGTGCTAGTGTCGAGTTATCGGCTTATTATTCTGAAATGGAGGGCAAGGAAAATTACTGAAGTGTTGTTTAGAGACTACAGTGTGTTGTGACCGCATATGTAAGAAAGGCCTATGACAGTGTCAAAAATATTATACACCAGGCCTGTACAAAGTTTTTCTAAAAGGGGATGGCATGGCAGGATTACAAACATTTTATGTGAAATAAGCGCACGCAGCACATATCACAAGTGCGAAGCTCAAAGACCATTGCAGCTGGGGTTCAGGGCCTGCCTAAGGGCCCTGGAAGCTCTGGGGTTTTAGATGCTCTCTGATGCATTCTGAGCCTTATTTTGGAGCATTTTTGCACCACATTTATGACCAATATTTCAGAGATAATTTTGGTTGAGTCAAGAGTAATGAGTAGTTGGAATGGGATGATTGGGGTCATTGTTGCATACATTTTTTTTAAATCAAGAATTGAAGTTGTTTTAATAATCAAGTTGTACTATAAAATGTTATGTCAAATGTTATGAAGGAGCATGCAAACACTGCAAATAAAATACTATAAGTTTTTGCAGTAAATAAAACATTTTTTAGAAAATGTTTTGTGTGTTGATTTGATTGCCTGTTACTGTTCGACTGTTAGTGTGTGCAAACATTAAAAATATGATGCAAAATGAAAGTCGCAAACTATGGAATACATATTTTTCAGTATTGTTATCAAGGAAAAGAAAGCAGTTCCAATTGTTTGATATTATTCATATGGAGGAGAAAATATAATTGCTCTAAAACCTACCTTAATTTTGCAATCACACTAAAGATAATCCTCCTTCCTCCTCCGTCTCTCTCCACCTCTCTCTCCCTCCACATTTCTCTCTCCATCCTCCCCCCTTCCCCTCTCTCTCTCCCCCTCCCTCTGTCTCAACCCCCCCTTTTCCCCTCCCACATCCCCCCCCTCTCTCTCCCTCCCTCCCCCTCTCTCCCTCCCATGCAGCGAGGCTCCGATTCCGCACCCCCCCCCTTCCCCCCCCCCCCCCCGGCTCGGGCACTCCCGCAACGCAATATACCGCTACTTACCTGGAGTGGACATCTAGGATCTTTAGTAGACACGAGGCATCGAGGAGATTGTGTGGAGTGCAAATGGAGATCTGAACCCGCCCGGGCCCACTGCGCATGTGAGGAGAGACAGCATCATTTTGCGTCGCTACTGCGTCACCGGCTTCCCCCAACTGCGCAGGCGCGGATGGTCGCAATTGTTTCCCCCAAAACTTTCAGCGGGCCCGAACCAGAATTTCAGGTAATTTCCGTCAAAGTGGAAACGCTGATAGCACTCCAATTCTTTTTTTTTCTCTGGATTTTTTTTACCCTGGGAAACAAACACCTTGGCCGGAGGCCCCCTAGATTTTGAGGCCCTAGGCTTCAGCCTACGAAGCCTGTAGATAAATCCGGCCCTGCCGAGGCCCCCCTAGATTGCGAGGCCCTAAGCTTGACTTTGTATCATCAGCAAAGTTTGGTGCATTTATTCCCTGCTCTTTCATCCGTCTAAAAACCGCTGAGGACAGTAACAATCTTGTGGCAACCCAGAAGTCTCAAGCTGCCAATCTGATGAATGGTTTAAATTCTTAATCTATGTTTCCAGCCTATCTGCGCAGCACAGTGGGGCAGCGGTGGAGTTGCTGCCGTCCAGCGCCAGTGACCCAGGTTCAATCAAGTTCAAGTTCAAGTGAGTTTATTGTCAAGTGTCCCTGATAGGACAATTAAATTCTTGCTTTGCTTCAGCACACCAGAACATAGTAGGCATTGACTACAAAACAGATCAGTGTGTCCATATACCATTATATAAATATATACACACATGAATAAATAAACTGATAAAGTGCAAATAACAGATAATGGGTTATTAATGTTCAGACTTTTGTCCGAGCCAGGTTTAATAGCCTGATGGCTGTTAATCCTGACTACGGGTGCTGTCTATATGGACTTTGTACATCCTCCGTGGTTTTCTCCAGGTGCTCTAGTTTCTTCCCACATTCCAAATATATGCAGGTTCGTAGGTTAATTGGCCTCAGTAAATTGTCCCTCGTGTGTGGTATAGAACCAGCGTGAAAGGGTGTTTGCAGAACGGCGCGGACTCAGTGGGCGAAGGGCCTGTTTCCACGGTGTATCTCCAAACTAAACTGATAATCTACCAGTATTTCCACAACGAAATGTCCTCTTATTTCATGTGACAGTTTTTTTAATATAAAACGGCTAAATACATATACAAAGCTAGCAGTTCAGAAATATCTTGATTTTTTAAATTTTCATCCAAGTTTTCTAATCCAGGTCCCTGCACCTGCAAGGCAGTGGAATTTCCACCAGTTCCTCTTTCCAAAACCTCTCAAATGCATGGCAGATGTAGTATAATGTGGATAAATGTGAGGTTATCCACTTTGGCGGCAAAAACAGGAGGGTAGACTATTATCTGAATGGTGGCCGATTAGGAAAAGGGGAGATGCAACGAGACCTGGGTGTCATGGTACACCAGTCATTGAAAGTAGGCATGCAGGTGCAGCAGGCTGTGAAGAAAGCGAATGGTATGTTACCATTCATAGCAAAAGGTTTTGAGTATAGGAGCAGGAAGGTTCTACTGCAGTTGTACAGGGCCTTGGTGAGACCACACCTGGAGTATTGCGTACAGTTTTGGTCTCCTAATCTGAGGAAAGACATTCTTGCCACAGAGGGAGTACAGAGAAGGTTCACCAGACTGATTCCTGGGATGTCAGGTCTTTCAAATGAAGAAAGACTGGATAGACTCGGCTTGTACTCACTAGAATTTAGAAGATTGAGGGGGGATCTTATAGAAACTTACAAAATTCTTAAGGGGTTGAACAGGCTAGATGCAGGAAGATTGTTCCCGACGTTGGGGAAGTCCAGGACAAGGGGTCACAGTTTAAGGATAAGGGGGAAATCCTTTAGGACCGAGATGAGAAAAACATTTTTCACACAGAGAGTGGTGAATCTCTGGAATTCTCTGCCACAGAAGGTAGTTGAGGCCAGTTCATTGGCTATATTTAAGAGGGAGTTAGATGTGGCCCTTGTGGCTAAAGGGATCAGGGGGTATGGAGAGAAGGCAGGTACAGGATACTGACTAGGATGATCAGCCATGATCATATTGAATGGGGTTGCAGGCTCAAAGGGCCGAATGGCCTACTCCTGCACCTATTTTCTATGTTTCTATGTTTCTAATCCTGTCCTCTTTGACCAGCCTGGTATTAATTTGCTCCATAACTGAAAGCCATGCCATCAGTGCCAAGGGTCCTCTTTTCAATTCCCTTTCTAAAATCTCTCTTTTTTTCATTGACTGTCTCAATATTTCATTTTTAGGTTTGATTACCATTGTGAAGATTCTTGACACATTTGGCTATGTGAATGGTACTATGTAAATACAAATTGATATTTTCAATTATTCATTTCTTGAAGATTGACGTCAATGCCAGAGAAATGAATACTCAGCTTTTTTCTCGGTGTAGAATCGAACATCGAAAAGGTACAGCACAGAAACAGGCCCTTTGGCCAACAATGCCTCTACTTCCTTAAAAGATTGAGGAGGTTCGGTATGTCAACAAATTATTTATTTAACTTCTACAGGAATACAGTAGAGTGCATGTTCATCCACACCAACCTGGCCACACTCTCATTTCACATCTGCTGTCGAGAAGGTGGTACAGGAGCCTTTGGTTAATAACATTTTTGGAAATATAGATATAAGGAACAGCAGATGCTGGTTTACAAAAACAAAAGTAGTAAGTGCACAAAACTCACCGCGCAGGCAGCTCTCTGGAGTATCAGTCTGAAGAAGGATCTTGACCCGAAACATCACCTATCCATCGAAGGAATCTACAAAAAGGCAGGCAGCATCATCAGAGACCCATACCACCATGGCTCATTTCACTCCTGCCATCGGGAAAAAGGCATAGGAGCCTTAAAACTGTAACGTCCAGGTTCAGGAGCAAATTCTTCCCTACAACCATCAGGCTATTAAACACTACAACCTCCCAATAAGCTCCAAACAACATTGACTTGGGAACATTGTTTTTATCTTTGCACAATTATTGTTTGTTTCTTTAATATATGTACTGTCATTCATTAAGGTGTGTACAGAGTACTATGTTTACATATTTATTGTGCTGCTCCAAGTAGGAATTTCATTATTCCGTTTCAGGACCCACGACAATAAAATACTCTTGATAATGTCTGTGCCGAACATAATGTCAAGATAAACTAACCTCATCTGCCTGCACATGATCCATACTTTTCCATTCCCTGCATATCCGTGTGCCTACCTAAAAGCTTAAATGCCACAATCATATCTGCATCCACCATCACCCCTGGCAGCATGTTCAAAGCACCCACCTCCCTCTGTGCAAAAAAAACTTTAAACTTTGCCCCTCTCACTTTAAAGCTATGCCCTCTAGTTTTTGATAATTCCTCCATGGGAAGAAAGGTTCTGACTGTTTACCTGAGCTATGCCTCTCATAATTGTGCATGCTTTTTATCAGATCTCCCCTCAACCTCTGACATTCTAGAGGAAACAATCCAAGTTTGTCCAAACTCTTCTTCTAGTTTACAATCCCTAACCCAGGCAGCATTCTATCAAACCTCTTCTGCACCCTCTGCAGTGTCTATGTTGGACTAAAATTATTCAGTTATAACCTCCAATGTCAATTTTGATTAGCAACTGAACTTCAAATTTGCCTTTCAGTAATCAAAGTTTACTCAAAATGACTAAATAGACAACTTATTTTTGTCCTTTCTTCGCGGACTTGCATGAAAATCAGTGAAAGTTCATCATTTACAATCACGTCCAAGAAACATAATGCACCAAAAGTTCTTCAATAAACTAACCTGACCCGAAACGTCACCTATTCTTTTTCTCCAGAAATACTGCCTGACCCACTGAGTTACTCCAGCACTTTCTGTATATTGTGGTGAACCAACATCTGCAGTTCCTCGTTTCTCCTCTTAAACAAATAGATATTCTTTTGATATTTCTCTGATCTTACACTCTGAGTTTTGCAACCCTGAAAAATGACATGGAGGTACTTGATACTAATTTTTAGAATCAGCATTTTCTCAGATTTTTAACGAGGAACAAGCTCAGCTAATCCAACTAGCAAACAGTTAAAAATAAAATGTATGGTATAAATACACGCTCTCTCTACAGGAGGTCTGCTATGTGTGAGAAAAATGTGAGACAGTCATTCAATAATACTGTGTGCAGTTCTGTTTGTCCCATTACAGGAAAAATTTGGGGGAATTGGAGAGGGTGCAGCAGATGTTTACCAGAAAGCTGCTTGGTTTAGAGGATTTCAGCTGCAAATCAAGATTGGATAGACTTGGATTGCTTTCTCTGAAACAGAGGAGGGTAAGGGGAGACTTGAGTATATAAAATGAGAGGCAGAGATAGGGTAGACTGTGTGAAACCCCCAGGGTGAAAATGTCCAACGTAAGCGACCATAGCTATAAACTGGAAGGAGGAAACTTTAATGGAGTTGTGCATGACACTGTTTTTTTTTTTTTTTTACACAGAGTGGAGGTGGGCATGGAACGCATTGCCTGGGGTAGTGGTGGAGGCAGATATGATAATGGCACTCAAGAGGTTTTGAGCAAAGATCATAAATCTTTGGTTTTGAGATTGGCAAGTGGAAGTGCAGGGAATAGAGGGATATGGATCATGTACAGGCAAATGAGATCAGTTTAACTTGGCATCATATTCAGCACGCACTTTGGGGTTATTTCTATGCTCTATGCTATCGGCTCTATGGGTGGGACAGTGGTAGAGTTGCTGCCTTACAGTGCCAGAGACCTGGGTTTGATCCTGACTATAGGTGCTGTCTATACGCAGTTTGTATGTTCTCCCTGTGACAGTGTGGGTTTTCTCCGGGCGCACCAAATTCCTTCCACACTCCAAACTCATACAGGATTGTTGGCTTTGGTAAAAAGTGCAAACTGGCCCTAGTGTGTAGGATAGTACCGGGATCGCTGGTCGGCACGGACTTAGTGGGCCAAAGGGCCTATTTCCAGCTGTACCTAAAGTAAAATATTGTAAGCTCTATGTTCTATGCTCCAACACACAGCAACACTCGATTAGAATAAAATAGAGGTTAACAGCATTTAAAAAGGGGATTTCCTTTTATTTCCTGCATCAGGACAAGAGTAAGCTAAACTTGAAAGTACTGTTTGCTGATTCTTACCTGATGAATGTCGTCACTAAATCTATCTCCCGGTAATACAACACGAGCCACTTCAGGTTAGGACCAGTTCATAACTTTAAGGCCTGCATGGGCGCTATTTGATGCCCAGATCCTCACCAGTCTCAGGCACGATACACTGTTTAATACTTCATACAACATTGAATTTTACAAAAATAACTTTGCTATTTGCAAAGTTTTTGTACCCTCCTTCATGGTGAAACAGCATTGTAATCAGCAGAGAGCAGGAGGAATTATGTCCTTTTCAAGTGTAGCATGCAGTCATTTTGTGGTTTATTTATGTTCCTCCGGAACTATAATCTAAAATAAAAGCTGTTGATTCATTCAGCGCTTGCAAGGATAGATTCTTTCCACATCCTACTGCTTTCCTGGCAATCAAACAATTGGGAGTAGAAATTAGCATTTTATCATTGCCTTGTGTTTACAAAAACATTGTTGCTTCAAATGGTGCAAGAGTTTCTGCGCAAATACTGATCAGAAAAAGGATTATAGTTCAGTGCATATTCATTCCTAGTCTAACATTTGATCACAGTCCAACTTTCCAATCCCACTGAAGAAGTCTCAGAGTTTATGATCCTCAGTTAACCTCAAAAATTCTTTAATGTCTTTACTTCCTACTTCCTTTGTTTATATGTGTGGTTAGTTAGTGTTGGTTTACTTATTAACATTAATACTTCTGTCACTGCAAGAAAATGTTTGCGAAAATATTCTGTATTCTGAACGTTTTTTTCATTTTTACTCTCTAGTGCTCAGAAGAGAACAAATTGTACTAATTACAGTGAAGAACCTCATAAACGCTGAGACAAACACAAAAAAAAATCAGCCAGCAGGTGAAAGATAAGTTAACTAAAGAAAGCATCGTATAAAATGTTTGTGACCCAGGTCATTGACTGTCACTAGAACATAGAACTGTTCAGTATGGGATGGCAGAGTGGCGCAGCAATAGAGTTGCTGTGGGTTCAATCCTGACTATGGGTGCTGTATGTACCGAGTTTGTATGTTCTCCCTGTGACCTCATGGGTTTTCTCTGGATTCTCTGGTTTCCTTTCACACTTCAAAGACATATAGCTTTGTAGGTTAATTGGCTTTGGTAAAATAAAAAATTGTCCCTGTTGTGTCAGATAGTGTGAGGGCACGGGATGATCGCTGGTCGGTGCGGACACGCGGTGAGCGAAGGGCCTGTTTCCGCACTGCATCTTTGAAATCTACAGCAGAGGAACAGGCCCTTAAGCCCACAATGTCCATGCCAAAGGGGGAAATCCTTTAAGACCGAGATGAGAAAGACTTTTTTCACACAGAGAGTGGTGAGTCTCTGGAACTCTTTGCCACAGAGGGTAGTTGAGGCCAGTTCATTGGCTATATTTAAGAAGGAGTTAAATGTGGCCCTTGTGGCTAAGGGGATCAGAGGGTATGGAGAGAAGGCAGGTACGGGATACTGAGTTGGATGATCAGCCATGATCATATTGAATGGCGGTGCAGGCTCGAAGGGCCGAATGGCCTACTCCTGCACCTAATTTCCATGTTTCTATGTTTCAAACATGATACCTTGTTAAATTAATTCTCTCTGCCAGTACGTGATCCATATCCCTCCATTCCTTGCATATCCATGTGCCTATTGAAAAGCTTCTTCAATGCCACAGTTGTATCTAACTCCACCACCACCCTTGACAGCGCGTTCCAGGTACCCACCATTCTCATCTATCATATCGTATATATATATAATTTAAAAGAGTATGTGTGTGTCTGTGTGTGTGCGCGCACGCGCATGTCACTTTACCTGTGAAACGCATCTCCTCGAAAACCAGACGCCGAAACAGGGACATTTTTACATATTTCAGTAGTGATTTTCCTTTTAGAAATCCACTCCTCTGTAAAATTTTCCTTATGATTTCAAAAATCCACTCTGTAAATTTGGTGAATTATTTCCCGAGATATTTACTAAAATTTATCACCAAACTAATATTTAAAAAAATATAACGGTTGCCCAGCTGCTGACCTCACAATGCCTTTGCTCGTGGCCCCCCCACCCCCCCCCCACGCCGCTCTGGATTAATGCCACTGCTGTCAACGCGCATGCGCAGTTTTCTACTAGTCACGTTAGAACGAGCGTTCTGCAGATGCGGAGGTCACCAGAGATTACAGGAGGTCACAGCAGGTCACTGGAGGCCACCGGCTTGCTTCTGAATCCTCTCCGTCTCCCCGCCCAATGGTAGAACATGGCGGCGGCGGCCGTTATCGTCGCGCAGGGCATGCGATGAGAAGGTGGCCCTTGCGGTCATTACTCCCTCTGGGAAACCTGCCCCCAGTGCAGCGAGTGAAGTCACGTCCCTCCCTCCCGCTGCAAGTCCTTTGAAATAAACCTTGTGAGCGGGCAAGCGAGCTTTGACAAAAACCTTGCGACCCGACCTCCCGGTGGCTCAGCACTTCAACTCTCCCTCCCATTCCGTATCCGACCTCTCCGTCCTGGGCCTCCTGCACGGCCAGAGTGAGCAACACCACAAATTGGAGGAACAGCACCTCATATTCCGCTTGGGGAGTCTGCATCCTCTTGGCATGAACATTGAATTCTCTCAATTCTGTTAACCCTTGCTGCCTCCTCCCCTTCCCACCTCTCCCTCAGCCCTCGGGCTCCTCCTCCTCCTTTTTCCTTTCTTCCCCCCCCGCCTCTCGCCACCCCCCATCAGTCTGAAGAAGGGTTTCGGACAGAAACGTTGCCTATCTCCTTCGCTCCATAGATGCTGCTGTACCCGCTGAGTTTCTCCAGCATTTTGGGTACCGTCCTTTTTTTAAGTATTCAGTGTTTTTTTTAAAGTATTAAAGTATTAAACAATTTTTAAGTATTAAGTTTTAGTGCTCAGTTACAATTTTGTTGTTGTGATACTTGATTTAAACCAGTATTTATGAAATCTTAAATGATAAACATGATATATTTATTTTACACATCTACACATTTTCGCTTTACTTATACAATGAGTTACTTAACTTACAAACCTAATCTGACTGCTGGTTTATGGATGCAGCCTGATCATCTAACACTAACAGTAACAGGTGTAACAGGTTTAGGTGTTGACTCAACTGTAGGCTTGTTTGGTTCTGTTTTAGTACCCTGACTTTGACCAGAGGAATCTGTTTTTTTGTCTGTACTAACTGAACGTTGTGTTTCAACCACAGTGGTCTCTTCCAACTCACTTTCAGATAAAAACTCAGGGATTAGGACTTCATGCTCAGTTTTTGGTTCATCTTTGGCTGGAATCATTTGATCAACAGGAACACTTTTGATCCTGTCTCCAACCAACTAAGTATCTTTTTGTTCCACACACTTCTACTATTTTCCCAACATCCCATTTGTCTAGACTGGACTTGTTAGCAGGACTGAAAACACAAACCTGCTCATCTGGCTTGAAGTACCTCTCCTAGGGAGTCAAAATGGAGTTTGACTGCTGTTTTTGCTCAACTTTCAAGGCCAATTAGGGTTGAACTAGACTTAGTCTTCTCTTCATCAACAGTTCTGCAGGTGAGTAACCTGTTGTTGTGTTGCGTGGTTCTGTACTTCAGCAAGAAACTAGCCAAACGATATTTCATGCTGAGCTTTGAACTACGCTGCAAAACCTGTTTCTTGAGAGCATCTTTGACAACTCTAACAGACCTTTCTGCTGCCCCGTTGGAGGCTGGATGGTATGGGGGAACAAGTGTGTGTTTTACACCATTCTGCTGCATGAACTCTTTGAACCGTTCTGAACTAAACTGAGGCCCGTTATCAGAAACAAGTTCTTCCGGTAAACCATGGCATGCAAAAATGGATCTCAACTCATCTATGGTACACTCAGCAGTAGTGCTTGACCCCATATGCTTAACCCCAATCCATTTTGAATGACTATCTACTAGTACCAGAAAGTGATCATTACCCTTTTCACAAAAATCTATATGAACTCTCTGAAATGGCGGCGCTGCCCAAGCAGCTGCGGCTCGCCTGCAGTCCGTCTGGGTTTTCTTTTTATTGTTTTCTTTTGTCCTGTTGGACGTATGTTTTAGTTTGATTTTAGTTGTGTATGTGTGGGGGGTGGGAGAAACTTGTTTTAGTCTCTTCCTTTGGAGGGATGCGATGTTTTATTGGCTTCTGGTTTCTAGTGCCGAATTTATAGCTTTCTGCAATTTCCAGAGGCTTTGGGTTGAAGTGCTCCTCCAACTTCTTCATAATGTTATTGAATGGCACATCTTTTGCCTTTATGGGCGCAAGGAGATTCACGAGTGTGCCGTACACTTCAGGACCGATCTCCGTGAGCAGAATCGCTTTCATGCGTTCGCAAATGGCCTTATTTGTTTCAGTCACTATCTCTCCTTCACCACTAATCTCCATTATGGTGTTTGCCGTGAAAAACATGTTTGCTCTCTCCATATAGGAGCTGAACGGCTCTCTACTCTTGTCAAAAGTGCCAAGGTTTCCGATGTAGCCCGTGGGTGCAGCCATCATGTCGTTCTCTTTTTTTTTTAAAGTCCGTTCAAAAACCCCGATTTCTTGTCTGTTCTAGTGTAACAATTCACCTAAAACGTAGCTGTACAAAGGCTATTCAGCGTAAGGAACTTGACAAAAAAAAACTCAGTCTAAAATGTTATACATTCCCATCTTGCCACGTGGAAGCATCATAGAGATCGCCTGATAAACTCTTGCCGATTTGTACGGCTGCTGTTTTAAACTACATTCCCCTGCATAGAAGGATCTGCAGCCTCTCGTGTCCAGCTCACAAACAACTGCGACACAACTCCGTATTTACTGTTTTAAATGTTAAACAATACTGCATGTTGCAAAACAGTCCTGCACTGTATTTAAAGGATGAGTTCACAAACTCTATCCCATCCTCGTCGCCAATTTTGTTATATTCCGGACGGCAGAATGAATAACAACTTACACGCAGGTGCCTGGATCACGAGAGATTTATTACCCACATTCTAACTTATAATGAATGCCAAGAAACATTTTGGGATTTGAATGACATTTTGTGTTCACTCAGAAAATAGTTTTATGACCCATTATGTATAATCGTAGAAGCTCACAGTATTAACAACATAAAGGTGGTCACTCGACCCATCACATTTGTCAGCCGTTTGTGGAGCAATGCTATCAATCCCACCCCCTGCTTTCTCCCCCACAATCCTGCATCTTCTTCTTGCTCAGGAGCCTCTCCAGTTCCCATTTGAAGGCACTAAAGATGAGAGCCAAGGTTTCACTGTAGCCCCTCCCAAACTCATGACCCAACTCAAGTACAATCACTACTGGTGCATAAAACCTCCAACCTCTCCAAGATCCATTGCAAGCCTAACGCCACGGACTTGGAATAATATGTCTTATTCTCTTGCCATTGTCAAAAATTCTGGAATTTCAAAAGGCATTTCATCACAAGGACTGCAATATTAAAGGAGTTGGTTTGGCCGCCATTTTCTCTTGGACAACTGGATCAGTTTATAAATGCTGGCTTTTCTTATAATGTCTATCTTACAAATGAATAAATAAAAAGGCTGAACATAAGGTACCAACAGTCCTATATAGCATTTACGAAACTTTGAGATAGGCATATGGATATGCAGAGAATGGAGGGATATGGATCATATGCAGGCAGAAGAGATCATGTTCAGCATAGACATTGCGGGCCAAAGGGCCTGTTCCTGTGCTGTACTGTTCCATGTTCTATGTTCCATGTTCTGTACTGGTAGCCAAATGGGAAATGAAGAGCCTGATGACTCGAGGGCATGAGCTATAAGGTTGGGCAGGCTAGGGCTGCATTCCTTGGAACGTAGGAGGATTACAGGTGATCTTATAGAGATAAAAAAAACAGTATTATGTTTACATATTCTGTTGTGCTGCTGCAAGTATGAATGTCATTGTTCATCTGGGACATATGACAATAAAACACTTACTCTTGACTCTTGAAAACCATCTGAGTAAGCTTCCTGATAACACAAAGTCAAGGGGCATGCCGGCACGGTAACTAACACAGACTAGAGCAAAAACTTGCAAGGTTGCAATGCTGGTTTAAGTGAGTGGACAAAAGCATGTGAGATGAACTTCATTTTGGGAAAATGAGAGATAATACCTTCAGAGAAATCATATTATTTTCCATATTTTCCAACAACTAGGATCTGTGGAATTAGGGTTTGATTACAGAAATCATTAAAAACGTGGTCTGGCATAAAAAAACAATTAAAAATGAGTCTGAAGGGTTCCAACCCACAACATTACCTATCCATGTTCTCCAGGGATGCTGCCTGACCCGCTGAGTTACTCCAGCACTTTGTGTATTTTTTAAAATGAAATGTTGTCCCTCACTTCAAAAGAGCTGAAACATTGGCATGGAACTGTAGACACAAAGAGGTCTTGGTAGACTCGACCTGAATCTAGTGTTCAGTTCCGAGCACCACATCACAGAAAGGGGAATGATGGTGGAGGGGCTGCAGTGCAGGGGATACCTGGGCTTGACGGCTAAATTATTAGCATGGACAATTAACAGCAATTTAACTGATGTTCGTTTTCTGCTAATGAATGTAATAGAGTAAATGGAAACTATTTATTCAAGTAGGTATCTGAAACGATCTTCAAATTAGATCTGGATAATTCAAGAAGTATTTTTTCTTTCAATAGAGAAGAATTGAATCAGCAGCATTCCCTGCAAGAGAGTGGGTGATGATCTGTTGGCTGCGATCCAATTGAATTCTAAAGCAGGTTTAGTTTAGTTTAGAGATACAGCTTTGAAACAGGCACTTTGACATACCAAGTCTGCGCTGACTATCGATACCCTGTTCACACTAGTTCTATGTTATCCCACATTCTCGTCCACTCTTTACACTTGAGGGAACATTTAACAGGAGCCAATTAACCTACAAACCATGTCTCTTTGTGATATGGGAAAAAAACAGAGCACCCAGAGAAAACCCACGCAGTCACAGGGAGAACATGCAAACTTCACATAGACATGAACCAACGTTTAGCTTAGTTTAGAGATACGGCGTGGAACCAGGTCCTTCGACCAACCATGCTGGCCAACATTCACCAATACACTACTTCTATCCTACACACTCAGAAAAATTCACAGAAGTCAATTAAACCAAAAACTCGCCCAAGGAAACCAGAACACCCAGAGAAAACCCACGCGGTCGCAGTGCGAACATGCAACCTCCATACAGACAGCACATGTAGTCAGGATCGACCACAGGTCTCCGTCACACAGCAGCAATACCAACTGTGCCACTGTGCTCCTCTAATGCCAGGCCTGAAGCTGAATGGCCTATTCGTTTCAAAAATCCCTCTCCATTACCCCTGGACAGCTAAATCTATTTTCTTGGTTTTCAAATTGACTTTTTGTCCAATTTAGTAAAAATGCGGATTTTTGTTGTCAAACAAATAATAAGGGGGCTCAGGTCAGACTCCAGATATATCTACATGTTCATCTGAGGTAGCAGCCAAATATTTGTTAGACTCTGTCAGCCTCGGGATTTGAGCCTATGACCAGCTGTGATCCAGGTCTGTCTGCTGTTCTGGTAACAAGAGGCTACTGAAAAAGTATTATTTTGCAGCTCGAGAATTTAACTCTTGCCTAGTCTTACCTAGACCATCCAATTACTCAAATGCAGCAAGCAAAGCTGCATAACCTTAGAGATTTAAGGTGAGTGGGGGAAAGATTTAATGGAAACCCAAGGGGTAAGTTTTTCACACAAAGGGTGGTGGGTGCATGGAACGAGCTGCGGGAGGAGGTAGTTGAGGCAGGGAAAAACACAACATTTAAGAAACATTTAGACAGGTACATGGATAGGACAGGTTTAGAGGAATATGGATCAAACGCAGGCAGGTGGGACTAGTGTAGATGGGATATGTTGGTCAGTGTGGGAAAATTGACCCCGTTTCCTCGCTTTATAACTCTATGATTCTAACCCAGCAGCACTTTGTCATGAGATTCATAAAATGTTCAGCTTCAGCTCTACCCATGAAAGGAATCACCATCTCCTCAGTGTGACTTAAGGGCCTGTCCCACCAGCATGCGATTGCATGCATCTAACGTGACCAAACGTGGTCCCTTGAGGCGTACGGCCTCGCGGGGCCGGTTCCACTTCGAACCGCGGAGTTGTGCGGGGCTGGTCCCGACATCATACTCATCAATCAGCTGGGCAGGAGGCGGGCCGACTGAATTTGGACGTCGCACGGTATCGGGCGGTGACGTCATCGCGCAACGCCACGCGCTAGGCATACGCCGTCAAAACGCTGCGTACGACGTCAAGATGCTGCGTACGTCCTCAATGCAGCTGCGGGCCGACAGGCCGTTGGCGCACGGGATTTTTGGACAGTGTCAGTTTTTCAGAGCTCCGCGCGATGTCGGGACCAGCCCCGCACAACTCCATACGCCTCCGGTGATCAAAGTGGGGCCAGCCGCGCGAGGCCGTACGGCTCAAGCAACCACGTTAGGTCGCGCTAGCCGCATGCAGTCGCATGCTGGTGAACAGGCCCTTTACAACTCAACCGTATAAAAATCTTCAATATTATGTAATACCTCTTCTCTCTTTCCTGTGCCTCTCCCACCCTGATGCACACACATTCCCCCCACTATCTCGCACCCCTCCCAATAACCTCGCTCCTTTCCCCTCCTTCATACACTCATCTCCCATCCCACAATCCCTCAATTCCCCTTTTATCCACCCCTCTCTCTTCTCCCCTCAAACTTGTCCCCTTTCACCTGTATCCTTCCCTGTGGTTCTACATTTCAATCCTATTCTCTCCTTATCCGATACCCTTTTGCCACTAGTTCCACCTATTTTCCAATCCCCCACCCCACGCCGCTCATCTCCATCTCACACTCCCTCTTCTTCCCTTTCTCATCAGTCAAAAGGTACAGAATTCTGAAAACGCACTCTTCCAGATTCATGGACAGTTTCTACCCAGCTATTATCAGGCAACTAAACCATCCTCTCACCAACTACAGAACGGTCCAGCTCATTGAAGCCCCATCTTTAATTGGACTCTTCAGGACTATCTTGCACTAAACATTATTCCCTTTATCCTGTATGAAAAATGAAACCCATCCCTTGCCAGGCTTTGGACTGTCCCCACCTCTCTTTTCCAGCTTTCTCCCTCCCCTACTGCAATAAGTCTGAAGAAAGGTCCTGACCAGAAACGTCACCCCCCAGATCAATCCCAGATGCTGCCTGATCCTTTCAGTTACTCCAGCACTTTTTGTTTTGCAAAAGCCATTTTGCCTTTGGCTCCAGCCTCGTAAACAGTACAGGTTTGTTCTTTTTGATTCATAAACTGCATCCTAGCTCAACTAATTGAGGCTTATCTTTTCCTTACAATGCTACAAGTACTGTGGCATCAGGTTGAAAATCCAGGAAAAAGCACCAACTTACCACAGGATGCCTGTGTGTTTGGAGTCTCCGGGTGGGCCAGGACTTAGCTGAACAGATTCTCACCAGAATAAATAGGAAGCTGAAAAAAATGTAAATATTTAAACGGAGGTAAGTTGCTATTGTCAGATTGCCAAGTGCCAATACTACTTCCTGAACCTGTGCACAAGCCGTGAGCAGTGCAGATGATTAAGTGGCTATTTACATCAGCTCCTGTAAGGATATCTGGTGCTTAAATCCACTTCAATCTCCTGGAAGGTTTAGACATAGCTTCTCTATGTTACAATGGATACCTCCAGTTAATATGCCCGATACTAAAGGAGGAAGGTTATGCTCAAAACCCCAGATTAGTGGTGGCCCTGCCAGGTATTTTACCAGCTGAGGTGAGAGAATAAATTACCATTATATCGAAGGAAGTGGTAATGAGCAAAATATTTGCACTAACGTTTCTACTCCCTTAAGACCTGCATCCTAGGGTATTGAGAGATGCTCTGGTTACATTCTTCCAAAATTCCCTTGATTCTAGAAGATTCATGTGGATTGGAAAGCCTCAAATGTTACGTAGAAACAAGGGTGCTGGTTTAAAAAAAAAAAATACACAAGCTACTGAAGTAGTTCAACGGGTCAGGCAGCATGTCTGGAGAACATGGATACGCATCATTTCAGGTCGGGACCCTTTTCCAGACTGATTGTGGTGCAGGAGTGGGGGTGGGAAACAAAGCTGAAAAGACAAAGCCTGGCAAGTAATAGGTGGATATGGGTAGGGGGGGTTTGATAGCCAAATGGTTGGACAAAGGCCAAAGATGAAAAGACAGAATGTATGAGACAAAAGGATCGTGGGGTATCAAATTGTGATGCTGGAGAAAGGAGTGTGGGTGGAAAGGGAGTGGGGGGAAGAAATAGGTGCGAATGAGGAATAGTGTTTGAATGGACAGGGATTATTGAATGCTGATGTAAGGTCTTCAAAATTGAAACAAAGTTAGTGGTCAGGTATATCACGTATTCAGGAAGGTAAATGAAATGTCAGCCTTCAAAACAAATTCAATGGAGAGAGGAACACTTAACGTTCCAGGTCCCCGAGTTGTTCTCAGATCTAGGGAAAGCTAACAATCAAAATGTTTAAAGAGGCAGCAAATCAAGGAGTGGTTGACAATAACTTATTTTACATTTCCTGCATGTTTTGTTTTCATTACAAAGTCTCAACATGAGTCTGAATAAAGACCCTGCCCCGAAACGTCACCCATGCATATTCACCAAAGATGCTGCCTGACCTGCTGAGTTACTCAAGATTCAAGAGAGTTTATTGTCATGTGTCCCGGATAGAACAATGAAATTCTCGTTTTGCTTCAGCACAACAGAATATAGTAGGCATAAATACAGATCAGTGTGTCCATACACCATTGAATAAATATATACACACACAAATAAATAAACAGATAAAGTGCAATGGGTTATTAATGTTAAGAGTTTTGTATGAGTTGAGTTTAGTAGCCTGATGGTTACTCCAGCACTTCCGGTCTATTTTTCTCAACATGGGCAGTTTTTTTGGCATTTTGGTAAAAACAAGGAAGTCTTGTGCAGCTGCATGGGGCATTGGAGAGACCACACCTGGAGGGTTGCGTACTGTTTGCGTTCTCCAGTTTAAGGAGGGATTTACTTACTGTGGAGGGTTCACCAGGGTTAGTTCTTGCAACAAAAGGGTTTCTTTATGAAAAAAGATTGGACAGGTTTGAGAAATTCAAATGTGTGATCAACGTCACACGCCAGCCCTTCTTTAGGAAGCATTACTTCAATAATAATGCAGAGTTGCCTCAAAACTTGATGAAAATTGATTATGAACATCATAGAAATTAAAACAATCTATTTGACTGAATCCGGGTTCTCCAATATTTGACTCTAGAACGATACCTGAATCTGCTTAAATGGGAACGAATAAAGGGCATGAAGTCTTCTGTCCAAAAGTAGTTTTCTAAACCACTAGGCCTATTATTAGTTGCATTCTAGACAGTCTGGACAACATTCATAAAACCCACTACATCGTAACTTTCTAAGAGTTAGTTACCACTCAAGTCCACATTTAAAGTTTAAAAAAAGAGTTGCATTAAATATCTAAGGAGCAATGACCACAATAGTCACCTCCACACATGAATTATAACTTTCTATTCCTAGTACCTCATTACAGACAGTTTTGTACACACATTGCTGCTAAATTCTATGATTAAGAGTCGCCACTGAATGCTGAAATACCCGATTATGTTTATTAAATGTCATCAGAGTGATTTACCAGCAATTTCTCTCTGAAGTGAAGGCAGAGGCAAAGTCGACAGACATTACACACTTCAGTGAAATTCAGTAACACAAGAGACATTTTCTTCCAGACTTGGCCACGGGTGTTGTTCCTTGCCAGCAAGCGACTCAAGTAAAAGAATGAGGGGGTATATTATACATGCAAGTAGTCTTTTACAACTGTGAAATCAAGAGTGTTTGAATGTGGTGGCCTCATTGAAGGATTAAAGAGACTGCGCTGTTCTTGTTGCTAGGGTGGTGGAACAGAGACCGTCCGCATGTCAACTTGTTATAATGACATCAAATGCACACAGCACTTCATGCCATGCGCCTACATCATGTGGATTGAAAGCACAAAAGTATCCACAGTAGTTTGGACAAATTTGCAAAAAAGTGCCTTAGAACAAAGTATATGCAACGTGAAAATGCAATGCAATTTAAAATCAATCCCATTAAAAATAGGTCAGTTGATTTTTCACTGCATGTATGGTCTTTTCACATTCATATCAACGAGCGTTACTTCTCCAATACCAAAGTATTTCCTTACTTAATTTTCATGAGCAACAATTTTGGATTGTAAAATATTTTAGAACAAGATTTGATATGGGGGCACAGTGGCACAGCAGCTGACTCTCAGCGCCAGAGACCAGGGTTGAATCCTGACCTAGGGTGCTGTCTGTGTGGAGTTGGCATGTTCGTCCTGTGACCTCAGGGGTTTCCCCCGGGTGCTCCGGTTTCCTCCCACATGCCGAAAACGTGTGCATTCGTAGTTAATTGGCTTCTGTAATTGGCACCTTGTGAGTAGGGAGTGGGTATCCTACACACTGGGGACAATTTACAATTTTTACTGGTCAATTAACCTCCAAGCCTGCAAATCTTTGAAAGGTGGGAGGAAACCGGAGCACCCGGAGAAAACCCACGTGATTACAGGGAGAACGCTAAAAACTGTGCACCTATAGTCACGATTGAACCCGGGTCTGTTAGGGCAGCTACTCCATAGTGGAACCCGGCATTGTAAGGCAGCTACTCTACCGCTGCACCACTGTGCCGTCCTAAAGATGTAAAAGAAATGCGGTTTTGAAACTGGGTTGAAAGCAATTCAGCCATACTGCGGCAATTCTGAGATCAAAATAGCAACAAGTGCATGCTACAATTCTGTCGTATTTGTTATGTTGGTGAAGTATTAGCTGGCTCCTTCAGGAAGTATGCACAGCAATATTTCCATCAGTGTGCAAGGCTCATTTGTAAACTGGCCCTCTGTGTTTAAGCTCAGTGGTCTGACCTTCAGTCGTGTTCATCTCAAACATGTGTTAAACAACTAGAAGAACCACCCTCCCACTCCACTCATCATGCCTGGAGAATGGGGCTGGTGGGGAGCTCACTATCACATGGTTTATTATTATTGGCTAAATCCTTGGCATACAAGAACAAACTGGAGCAGTAACTAACAACAGTGAAACTGCGTGACATTATAACCTCATACATCGGGCGGCACAGCGGTAGAGTTGCTGCCTCCCAGCATCAAAGACTCAGGTTCGATCCTGACCTCGTGTGCTGACTGTACGGAGTTTGTACCTTCTCCCTGTGACTGTGTGGGTTTTGTCCGGACGCTCTGGTTTTCTCCCTCATTCCAAAGATTTGTGGGTTGATGGGGTTCTGTAAATTACCCCTGGCGTTTAGAATATATGAAACTGGCATAACATTGAATTAGTGTACAGGAGATTGTTGGTCAGCACGGACTGGATGGGCCAAAGGGCCTGTTTGCACACCGTATCTCTAAACGAAATAAAACTAATCCCTCACTCTTATCATGGCCATAGAGCTAGACCAACATCCAACCTGCCAGGTCATTGAGTATATAGGACAATTTTAAACATGCTTTTGAAACACCAAATGTTGATCTAGAACAGGTCATCCTTCCCGGGTTCAGGACTGCGCAGGGCTGGTATACCAGGGCTGAAACTTGCATTGAATAAAAAATCCTGGAGTAACTCAGCAGGTCAGGTGGCATCTATGGAGAACATGGATAGGTGACATTTCGGGGTGCGACCCTACTTCAGACCGATTGTGGTAAGGGATATAAAGCTGGGAAAGGGCTGGGGGCAGAACAAAGCCTGGCAAGTGATAGGTGGGTACAGGCAAGGCGCAGATTGGCTGATGGATGGGAACAAAGGGAAACACAAAGGAGACAAGGAGACAAAAGGGGGTTAGATAAAGAGAAAAGAGGAGTGAAATGTAAAGCCAGAGGGAAGGATAATATAGGGAGAAGATAATGGGGAGGAGTGGGAAATTCGGTGTTCATACCATTGGATTGTATTTAGTGTTCACACCTATACAGGCAGAAATCTGAAGGAGAGTCTTGATCCAAAACATCACCTGCCTGACCCGCTGAGGTACTCCTACACTTTGTGCTATAGTTGGGTCTAGTATGGCTCTGGGCATAAGGTCATAAAGTCATAACTGATAGAAGCAGAATTAGGCAATTCAGCCCATCAAGTCTATTCCGCCATTCAATCATGACTGATCTATCTCTCCCTCCAAACCCCATTTTCCTGCCTTCTCCCCATAACCCCTGACACCCGTACTAATCAAGAATCTATCTGTCGCTGCTTGCCAAGGTCAATTTGCCAGTCCCATTCTGCCACAGGTTTATTACAAAGAAAGGCAAAATTCCTGGCTCCATTTGATTCAAAGGGGCATCGAGGAATGCAGGTAAAACTGGGTAATTCATCATTGCTGCCACACACAGCACAATGGGAGAACTAGTTTGTTGGAAGTCAATCGTCTCCGCTCCAGGATGTCATTGCACGAGCTGCTCAAGGCACAGACCCCACCCGGCCGTCATTCGTTATCCTCCCTCCAAGCCAGGATAAGAATGGGATATGGATTATGCACAGGCAGATAAAAGATGGTCTTGGCATCATGCTCAGTACAGACATTGTGAGTGGAATGGCATGTTCTTTAGCTGTATTCTATTCATCAGACCAAGTACAATTGTGGGCTGATCAACAGAAAGCTATGTCCAGACTGCACACGTTTCAGACGATGACACGAAACACAAAATGCTGTAGGAACTCAGTGGGTCAGGCAACTTCTGTGAAGAAAATGGACAGGTGATGTTTTGTGGCGGGACCCTTCCTCAGACGAAGCATCTAAGGAACATTGCTTGTCCATTCCCTCAACATTCCCTCAGGCAATGTTGTCTGACCTGTTGAGTTCCTTCAGAACTTTGTCATTTTGCTCACTATATCAACATCTGCAATTCCCTGCATCTCCATTTTCAGAGAATGACCGTCTCCAAACTTTGATCCAACCGTCAACCACGTTCTGGCACAGCCAAGTTCTCTCACAGCCAACTACATTCAAGGAGATGCAAGAGTCTGAGGAGGGGTCCCGACCCAGAATTTCATCTATCCATGTTCTCCAAAGATGCCGCCTGACTCGCTGAGTTACTCCAGCAGTTTGTGTCTTTATAAAAAAATCTCCATTCAAGGATTAGAGTGGGGAGGTGGAAGGGGTGAATGGTACCATTCGCACCATTCAACAGTAAGTCAACTGTGCCAGCCAAATAACTACCGTGGCTCCATATCCTGTATCAGATGGCACACCTCCTGACGCCCACCCAAAAGACAAATCAGAAGCACGACGGACTATTTCTCACTCTCCTGAATGAGTGCAGCTCCATCAATACTTACAAAGCTTGACACCATCTTGGACAAACCTGATTGAGTGATATGCCATTCATTTAGAATCAGTCATACAGCACGGACGCAGGCCTTTTGTCCCAGTTTGTCCTCACGGTCCAACTTGCCACATTTACACTACTACCACCTGCCCGCTTTTGGCCCATATTCCTCTGAACCTATCCTGTCCATGTACCTGTCTAAATGTTTCTTAAACATTGTGATAACACCTGCCTCAACTACCTGTTCTGGCAACTCGTTCCATACATCTACAACCATTTGTGTAAAAAGGTAACCTCTTGGGTTCCAATGAAATCTTACATTAGATGCACAGGTTTGGAGGTTAATTGGCATCTGTATGGGATTGGATACATGTAGGGATGGGGATATGGGATTGGGACTAGTGTAGATGGGGTCTTCACAGCCTAACCCTGCGGACTTGAAGGGCCGAGATGGCCTGTTTCCGTGCTGTAATTGTTATATGGTTATATGGTTATAACCCCCGGACTTTCATCTATCCACCTACTGTAATTTGTACTGTAACTGTAATTTCCAATATGTGCAATAACCCATACTGGATATAGGAATCCTATTTATCCATTCTATTTATCCATTGTCTTTTTATAGATATGTATATAGCGCTGCAGAAACTGTGCACCTTATCCCCCCTCCCTTTTTTTGTTTTGTTTTGCACTGAGTAGGAGCAGCTTTTAATCTCATTGTACATGTGTATAGTGACAAGAAAAGGCATTCTGATTCTGATTGGTCAGCATGGGCTAGTTGGGCCAAAGCGCATGTTTCCACGTTGTATAACTCTATCACTGTAAACTGAAATGGTCTGTGGGGATATCTTCACCAGAAGGATGGTGCGTGTGGTGTGTGCAATAGCATTTAAGAGACTTTTGGATAGGCACATGGATATGCATGAACAGGAGGGATATGGATTATGCACAGGCAGATAAAAGATGGTCTTAGCATCATGCTCAGTACAGACATTGTGAGTGGAATGGCATGTTCTATAGCTGTATTATTCTATGTTTTAAGGAGTGCATCAATCAAGAAATCAATATGCAATCACTATCTGAAGAGCAATTAGAAATATGAAATATATATTGGCCATGTCATTGACTCCCATGTCCCACAAATGACTGATATAAAGTTAGCTCTGCAGTTAAAGGTACTTTTGTCCAGAATGCTGATGTAGTTGGTACAGCAGTCTGTGATATACAATTTCCTAGTATGTAAATACATTGTAACTCAAGCTTATAACAGGACTTTAAACTTTAGAGGTGCAGCGTGGAAACAGGCCCTCCTCGGCCCACCGAATCCACGCAGATCAGCGATCACCCCGTACTCTAGCACTATGCTACACACTAGGGACAATTTGCAGAAGCTAATTAACCTACAAACCTGTATGTCTTTGGAGTGCAGGAGGAAACCGGAGCACCCGGAAAAAAATTCACGCGGTCACAGGAACAACGTACAAACTCCGTATAGACAGCACCCGTAGTCAGGATCGAACCCAGGACTCTGTAAGGCAGCAACTCTACAGCTACAGTAGGTAGTACTATATGCTTGCACTACAGTAGACAGTACTATATCTTACACTATTCTTACATTACATTCATACTCTTGTACAAAGATTGTATGATTGTGTTATTGTATGATTTTACTGAACTTTATGTTAAATGAAGAATTTCACTGTATCTAGGTACATGTGATAATAAAGTACTCCTGAGCATTTTATCTAATTAGCTGTTCATAAATTTATGTTATAGGAGAGAATTAGGCCATTTTGCCCATTCAAACTACTTCGCCATTCAATCGTGGCTGTTTAGTTTAGAGATACAGTGCGGAAACAGGCCCTTCGGCCCACCGGGTCCGCACTGACCAGCGATCCCCACACATTAACACTATCCTACACACACTGGGGACAATTTACAATTATACCAATCCAATTAACCTACATACCTGTACATCTTTGGAGAGTGGGAGAAAACCGAAGATCTCGGAGAAAACCCACACGGTCACGGGGAGAACGTACAAACTCCGTACAAACAGTATCCGCAGTCGGGATCGAATCCGAGTCTCCGTTGCGGTAAGTGCTGTAAGGCAGCAACTCTACCGCTGTGCCACAGTGCCACCCTATCTATCTAATCTATCTTTTCCTCTCAACCCCATTCTCATGCCTTCTCCCCATCCTTTGCCATCTTTACTAATCAAGAACCTATCAATCCCCACTTTAAATACCCAGACTTGGCCTCCATTGCCGTCTGCGGCAATGAATTCCATTAATTCACCAAAATAATTCTAGTGGTCAAATAATGCACAAAGATCATTCCGACAACCCAGAAGAAAATTTCACAATCTTGAACAAATAATGAGTCTGAAAAAATGTAACAGGGAAGCCAATTGTGAACAAGAAATGGAAGGGTTCATTGAAAGTAATTGAGATAAACAGCCCTTCAACCCAACGCACCCATGCCCAGATGCCCCATCTACACTAGTAACACCTGCCTGCATTTGGCCCATATCCCTCTTAATCTATCCTATCCATGTGCCTGTCCAAGCATTTTCCAAATGTTGTTACAGTAACTGCCTCAACTACCTCCTCTGGCTGTTCATTCCATATAACAAATATATGTGACATATAAACAAGCAGTAATGAGCACAAAACTACATTTTTGTGTTTATATTTGAGCTTCAGATATTTTGTGAGCAAGTGAGTTTTAGCATGAGTGCTCATGAATATAAAGTAATCCAAGTATAAACTAAATAACAAGCTGAAGTGAGTATTAAGTAAAAGCTGTTAACTTGCAATTACATCAGAAGTGCATTAAGCCAAGTTGTTCATTTCCTTGCATTGTACAGTGAAAAGCAATCAATGTTTACACAAGGTTTGTTTATTAATGTCTGCAGATTTTGAGCAAATGCTAATTATTGACTGGAAAGCCCTGGAAAATCGTGAGGCTTACATTATTTGGAGAATAATGTTGTTACAACAGATTCTTATCCAAAGTAACTTGTTCCTTTTATTCCAAATAAATATTTATTGAGAACTAGACCAAGGATGACCCGTTGGGTCCCGTCCCCTCAACGCACGATTGCAGTGGGTGGGTGGGGGGGGGGGGGGTCAGCCCTTCGGTGTCACAAACACACACACTAACAAATCCCCACACACACTAACCCCTTGCTTGATATTATATTAATATTATTCATTCGCTCCTTTTACACCATCCCCCGCCCTATCCACTCACGCATAACCCCAACTGCGCAGGCGTGGCTAGAGGGGGGGGGGTGGAGAGGGAGGAGAAGGGGGTGGCGAGGGAGAGGAAAAGGGGTAGAGATTGAGGGGTGGGGGGGCGATGTCACAGGGGCGGGCTGGTTCCCGAACGCAATACTCCACCACTCACCCATAGGTCCCAATAGTCACCACTCCCTAGAGAGGGAGGGGGGCAGAGAGGGAGGGGGGGGGGCAGAGAGGAAGAGCCCCCTCCCCCTCTCCTCCCCCCTTCATCCCCCCCCCACCCCTCCCTCTCCGCCCCCTCCTCTGTTCCCCTCCCTTCCCCCCCCCCTCTCTCTCTCTCTCTCTCTCTGCCCCAGGGAGGGGGAGGGGGTAGAGGCAGCACCTACCTAGGTCGTAGAGCTCTTTCTGACCTCATCACTGGGGTGCTTCTTGGGTTATATCAGGTTATAAGGAAACCCGAGCCGCGAGCATACTTTGTGTTAAGCAGCTGGGCTGCGGGCAGGGCTGGGCGCTGCGCTGCGGACGCCCTCGGTTTATCTCGGGTTGTCTCAGAAAACCCGAGCCTAGGCGCGAACGTGTTGCGTGTTCAGCGGCTAGAAATTCTCGGAAGCGCCTTCAGAAGCCGCCGGAATCTGCAGAAGAGAGCCCACTTGCTCGTTCTTTCTGCATCTTTTGAATAAGCGGGGGGAGGGTGAGGGGGGAGGGTGGTGACTTCACTCCTGGAAAACAGTGCCCAGCAGGCAGCGCGTTAAAAACTCAGCGCAGCTTGCCGCGTTGAGCAAAGGCATTGTGACATCATCCAGCTCGCTTCAGCATGTTAGATTTTAAAAAGATGTCAGATTGGTGAACAATTTTAGTAAAAAACTTGGAAAATAATGAATCAAATTTTCAGATGAGGCGATTTTCGAAATCATGAGGTAAATCTCTTCCGGAAAGTGCAAAAATTTCACCGTTACCGCTTTGGGTTTTCGAGGAGATGTGAATCAGATATGAACATGAACATGCACCCCCCCCCCCCCCCCAGGTTTTTTTAAAATAGTTTTCAGAGTTTTAATAGTCCCAGCATCACACGGGTGGGCTGGTGCCCTGACGCAATATTCCACCACTCCACCAATTCCAATATAGGTGGCGAGGGGGGGGGGGGGGGGGGGGGGGGCTTTCTGAGGCGCTTGTATGGGTGTGGTGAGCTGAAGGGACTGGTTTCCAGAGGGCTAGTATGGACATTCTTGACCGAATGGATTCTTGGGCTGGTGGCTCAGTCAATCAAGCCTGTTGTGCTGGCAGCTCACTCACTCACGGCTGGTGGGCTGGCAGTTGACTCATGGCTATTCCTTGAAATTCCATTTCAAGCAGGATACAAGGCGATCAAATTCAAGTGCAGTTTCATACCATTTCAAGCAGGGTGCAAGGCCACTAAAGACAGCGAGTCATGACCTCTCCCTCCTCCATCTTGCAGAGACTGAGCCACGCCACACTTCTGGGTTTTATAGTCCCTCCCCCTCCCACCAGAAGGGGCGTGGCCTTCATGGCGTGATTGACAGGAGAGAGAATCTCAACATTCTTTCAACACTAATAACCATCAGTTTCAGTTTTTTATTTGTAATAAAATTTGAAAACCATGTATCATTTTCCTTCCACTTCACAATTATGCACCACTTTGTGTTAGTCTATCACATAAAATCCCAATAAAATACATTTACGTTTGTGGTTGTAACGTGACAAAATGTGGAAAAATTCAAGGGGTATGAATACTTTTGCAAGCCACTGTACTTTTGGATAAGTAAACAGAAGGTCAGTTATGGAATAAATGGAGAGAATGAGCACAAGCATGTTGTGCATAGTTTGGAAGACAAATTTCCAATTATAAACAACATCAGTGAATGTACTGCTCTGCTTTGTGACCATGAAGTATGAACCACATTCAATATTATTGGATGTACATTGCTTAAGGATTATATTTCTCAATTACTTTTTGTTTTTAAATTTTATGATCCATTTGTCTAGAGCGATCTGTGGAAACTTGTTGGGGCCTGATTGTTTATAATTGTGTAGCTTTCATTATTAGAGGGCGTATTAACAGGTAACACAAGTATTCTTCTGCCAATACCCTGCATGTATGAGTGCCAGAAAGAAAGTATTCATTCAAACATGCCTTGGGCAGTCACAAATATTTAATTTAAGGGACCACGGAGACTTTTTCGGCTGTGGCACATGATGCGTGATTCAAGGTCGATACAAGTGCTGATTTAGAACAAAATACACAAAGTGTTGACGTAACTCAGCAGATCAAGCAGCATCTCAGGAGAACATAGGTGGATGATGTTTCGGATCACGTTGGATCATTTAAGAACTTTTGGAGACATGATTCTTGGGCTTTAGATTTTAGATGATATAAAGCTTCTGTGCTTTAATTGTGGATGGGTTAATTTGGGTTTTCGCTGAGTACCGCATGGGTTTTCTCCGGGTGCTCTGGTTTACTCCCACTCTCCAATGACATACAGGTTTGTAGGTTAATTGGCTTCTGTGAATTATAAATTGTCCCTGGTGTGTAGCATAGCGCTAGTACTCAGGACGATTGGTGGTTAGTGCAGACTCAATGGGCTAAAGGGCTTGTTTCCACACTGTATTGATAAGGTCTAAACTGGTTTTCATGCGTCTGAAAAGAAAGGACAAAGAGAAGTTGGCTATTTAAAGTCAACATTCCAACATCTGTGGTTCCTTGCGTCTCCATTTTCAGAGAATGACTGTTCCAAACTTTGAGGCTAACCTGCAACGACGGAGGTTCTGTCACACCCAATGGTGGACCTAAATCTCCTACCATCTACATTCAAGGTGATACAAGAGTCTGAAGAAGAGTCCCAACCCAAAAAGTCACCTATCTATGTTCTCCAGAGATGTTCCATGACCCCCTCCAGTTACTCCAGAACTTTGTGTTACTCCAGCATTTGGTTTATATCAATGATTCAGGGTGTTCTCAATACAGCCACTCAGAGGCAACAATGTGACTCATCAGTCTAGTTTATTATTGTCACGTGTACCAAGGTAGAGTGAAAAGCTTTTTGTTGTATACTATCCAGTCAGCAAGGAGACAATACATGATTATAATCAAGCCATCCAGCGTACAGTTACAGGATAAAGGGTATGATATTTAGTGCTAGATAAAGTCCAAAAACGTGCAATTGAAGATAGTTCGAAGGTCTCTAATGAGGTAGAAGGGAGGTCTGGCCCACGCTCTGGTTGGTGAGAGGACCATTCAGTCCATACCGACCTACAATCACCCCATATACTAACAATATCCTACACACTAGGTCACAGGAAGAACAGACACGATCCATACAGACAGCACCCATATCATGATCGAACCCAGGTCTCTGGCGTTGTAAGGCAGCATCTCTACCGCTGCGCCACCATGCAGCCCCTGCAGAATAATGCAGGACTCAAGAGTGAGGTGATTTCTTAGACACAAAAACAGATCCATGCTCAATCCAAATGTTATTAGCTCATGTTGGGATATTACACAGAAAAGTTTTCTCTCTATACCATTGGTGATTGCACCATTGAGGCAGATTATTGAGTGATTTAAAAGCTTGAATTAAAGCAGTGTATATATTTTTTTATTTACCAAAGATCGTTGGACAATTGGTAATGTTAAATGGAGCCACCACATCTCCCTATGGCTAACCATTTTAACTCCCCTTCCCATTCTTACATTGAACTGGGTCACCTCCATTACCTGTCCTGAGACAGTTACATGGATAGGAAAGGTGTAGAGTGATATGGGCCAAATGTGGGCAGGTTGGACTAGTAGATGGAGCATCTTGGTCGGCATGGACGCGTTGGGCCAAAGGGACTGTGAATCTCCATGATTTTGAGGCCACACGTAAAACTGGAGTTACAGCACATTAGATTTCACTTGAATAACTTCCAACCCAACGGTATGAATATGGACTTCTCTAATTTTAGGTGACACCCCTCTCTTCTTTTTCCCCTTACCCCCCCCCCCCCCCCCCATCTCCTTCCATCTATATCCCTCCCTCTGATGTCACATTTTATTTCCTTTTATGACACCCTTTTATCTCCTTTTCATCTCTGGCCCTTGTCAATGAATCTGCCACTGAAAATCAACATCTCAAATATATCCACCTGGCAATGCCAGGCTTTGTCTCACCTCTTTTCCAGCTTTCTTCCACTTATTACAATCAACCTGAAGAAGGGTCTGGAGGCAAAAGGTTGCCTCTCCACGTCCTCCGGAAATGCTACATGATCCGGAGTTGCACCAGCACTCTCTACATTCTTTTTTTTACCCACCAATTTTGTTACCCAACTGACTTCCAGTCATTTGTTTAAAAATGTAAGAAACTAATTAGCCATAACTAACAACATTTCCACAGTTGGGAGCCATGCAGCAACAACTATCTAATCACAGAAACTTTTAAAACTTCTTGTTCACGTTTGTATGTCAACAATCTACCCTTCCCCTGCCACTTGCCAAACTTATGCCAACAGCAGGAATGAGTTGTCTGATTGTAATTGAGAAAAGAATGTGTTCTGTTGGAGAGGTAGAGCAAAGATTTGATTACAGTATGCTCAATGGTGAAACTAAATAAATCTTGCAGTGATGCACTGAGCACAGGAAGGTGTGGTGGAGGATCTGCCTCAAACACACAATCTCAACCCTCCTAGCGGGGCAACCCACCAAGAGACCATTCCTTCTCCCTCAGCAGGGAAATCATCAGATGTTCACTCTACCTTGGATTACCTCAAAAGTTCATTGCAAGACCACAAGGAACCACACAAAGCCCCTCTCTCCAGAACATATGACCACAGGAGCACAAGCCAAATGAGCAGAATTGGGCACCCACCCTAATCGTTCTACTATTCCATTGTTCTCATCTTTGAATCCCTGTTGATAGCACATCTTCCCCAGCCAACAATGGACCATTATGGACTCCACCCTTCCCGAGGTAATCTGTTGCCAGTCCTGTTTTGTTCCGGCCTTCTCTATCTTTCAGTCTGAAGAAGGGTTCTGACCCGAAATGTCACCTATTCCTTTTCACCAGAGATGTTGAGTTAATCCAGCATTTTGTGCCTATCTTCAGAATTAGGCCATTCTGTCCATCGAGTCACCCATTTAATCATGGATGATCTATTTCCCATCTCAACCTCATTCTTCTGCCTTCTCCCCATAAGCTATGACACCCTTACTAAATCGAGAACTTATCAATCTCTGCTTTAAAAATACCTAATGTTTTGGCTTCCACAGGTGACTGTGTTAATACATTCCAAAGAATCAGCACCCTCTGGCTAAAGAAATTCCTCCTCATACCCATTCTAAAGGTACAACTTTTTATTCTGAGGTGATGCCCTGGTTCTATTCTCTCCCATTACTGGAAACATCCTCTCCACATACACTCTCTCCAAGCCTTTAATTATCCAGTAGGCTTCAATGAAATTCCCCCCCCCCTTCTAAAATCCAGCTAGTACAGGCCCAGAGCTGCCAAACACTCCTCATACATAAACCCAGGCACGGAAATCGCTTTCAAAACATGGGGGGGGGGGGGGACACAATTTCTTGGCGGCCACACACGCGAGGCTTCGGCCGTGGACCCTGTGGACGGTAACATCGGGAGCTGACCCAGTTGGTGACTGACTCCGAACTCCAGCAACAGTAGCTTCGTCCGCCCCGAATCGTGGGGCTTGAATCGGCCCGTATGCAAGGTCTTTCATCGGCCGGCGGGGCTTCAACATCTGGAGCATCGATCGCCTTGATCGCCTCGATGCAGCAGTTTGATTTTAACCCATGCCGGGCGCTGAAAGGCACCGCGAACGGGCCATTTCAGCCATGAGAAAGCGTCTGATAAAGTCCGGATTACAAAACATGGGGGGGGGGGGATTGTCCCCCACCTCTCAAAGCATGGGGGGGACGTGTGTGTGTGTGTCCCCCCACCCCCCCCCCACCCCCCACCCCCCCCCCCCCCACCCCCCCCCCCCCCCCCACCCCCCCCCCCCC
Organism: Raja brachyura; assembly: GCA_963514005.1. Next base: position 63,398,111 of record OY740787.1, read on the forward strand.
CCCCACCCCCCCCACCCCCCCCCCCCCCCCACCCCCCCCCCACCCCCCCACCCCCCACCCCCCACCCCCCCCCCACCCCCCACCCCCCCACCCCCCACCCCCCCCCACCCACACACACCAAGATTTCCACCCATGCATTATTATCCACAGGATCATTTTCATAAACCTCCCCTAGATCCTCTCCAACGCCAGCACATCCTTCCTCAGGACTGTTCACAATACTTCAAACCAAAGATAATCTTTGCTTCAAACGTGGTCTGACCAGCACTTTATAAAACCTTAACATAACCCCTAACTAGCAATCATTTGGAGGGGAAATCATGTAAGGGTGTTAACGGAATAAAGTTGCCAAAAGTATTTAAAAAATAGATCAAAAGTGCAAACAATTTGAAAAAGAATCGAAACCCCGTCACCTTAACTTTGCATTTTAATTGCTTAAAGCAACCGAGATCTTGTTCTCTTCAGCATTTAATGATACAATGCATTATCTTGCTGAAGGGCTCAATGTTAAAGGTCTTAATTAAACTTGGAAATACCGAAGTGGCATTAACCACTAACATAGAATGATGAAGGAAACTTTGTACAGTCCACTCAAAATTACTGAAAGCGCCCTCTGCACATGTAATGTTGTCATTCCACACATGGGGAATAGGGTAAATTCCATCAGAGATTTTCATTCATCCAGCTCACACTTCATTGTAGTACGTGAGGTAAACACACCAGAGCAACGAGAGTGAGGGTTTATGTTACCATGTATTATTTTTTTTAATTAATACCTATTGTGAGAGGAGTATTATATTACTTCATCCTCCATTCAAAACTGTTTCAAAAGACATGCCCAGCAGGCATATAAAGGTTGCTGACTACCACGTATCATTGTAAGCATACAAAGATGTACATGGTGCAAAAGCACGTATTACTCCTATTATCGGCATGGTATGCAAGACTTTTTTTGCTCTTTTATCTCCACCAACAAAATGTTGACAAATGTGCTTTTAATAATGACTGTCTCCTTTCATCAGTGCAAGCAAAGCACAAGGGAAAGCAGGCAACATAATCAAGGACCACTCACACCCCAGTCATTCTCTTGTCTCCCCACTCCCTTGGAACAGAAGGTACAAAGCTCGAATACACTTACCACCAGATTCAAGAAAAGCTTCTTCCCTACTGTTATCAGACTCTTGAACAGACCATGGGATACAATTTAATTCCCATTCTTCCAATTTACCTGGTTGATGCTCTTGCAGTTTTTTTAAAAATAAAATCTGCAGTCTGCAACAGTATATTCTACACACTGTTTATTTTCTCTTTTGTTCTACCTGTTGTACTCATGATTTACTTGGATGGCACGCAAAACATTTGTTTCACTGTACAAAAAGCTAGTAACTCCGCGGGTCTGGCAGCATCTCTTCAGGGAATGGACAGGCGACGTTCCGGGTTGAGACCAAACACTTTTTGGTGACAAACTGTTATGCACAAGTTTCCAGCATCTGCAGTTACTCATGTCTCCTGTTTTCATTGTATATCTTTCACGTGACAATAATAAACCAATGCCAATAAACAAAATACCCCAAATGGCAATAGATTGTTTGTTAAAACCTTGAACTTAATCAGATTTTTCAAGAAATAAACAGTTTGCATGGGTGTCTTAAATAAATGCAAGTTTCCTGAGAAAGGAGCCTTGGTAGAAATCGTCTGCTTTCAGCAGGACTGTCGGGTGATGCCACAACGCTTTGTAGAAACACTGACCTTTCAAAAAGAAGGCTCCCGGGGAAGTTAAAGACTCTGCTCGCCGCCTCTTCTGCGGAACTGCACCGGCTGCGCTGCGCTTCGCTTCAGTGAGACTCAGAGTCGAGCTCACACGCTGTGTTCGCGGCCACAGAGTCAGCGGCGACCCACTGTAACTACCGCCTGTCCACACAGCCGCGTTGCTTCCTGCCACTCTGCTCGAAATCCCCCCACCCCCCCCACTGGAACCAAGGTGCGACTGTGTGCTGCGGGTAGTAGGAACAGGTTCGCTGTCCAGAAACAGACGGAACACTCACTCCTGCCCCCACTGCCAGCGCAAGGACTCTGCTGCAATCTAAATATTCAGGCTAATTCCCTTCGCCACTGTCCCTGAAACTTCAGCCGGCTTGCTGCCTCGGGCAATAAACAAAGCTGACTCAATCGCAGGTAAATCTCAGGCACACTGGGAGATTGGTTTCTGAGATGAATTGAAACACAAACCGAGTACTAGCATAGATGGGGTTTTTTTTAACACCCTTTATTTATATGGTAATCAAAATTAAACTTAGAAATATGAAAACAGTTACTTATTGAAGGTTAAGCCGTTGAGAGTGTTACACTTACTGAGGAAGCGGCTGTGTCAGTGGGGAACCCGCGCCCTCTGCGCGTTTGTCCGGAGTTTCAACGCGATTTACGAACCCAAGGTGTTCCTGGAGTCCAATTGCGATACGAAGAGGGATCACGGCGCCGTGATATATGGCGCTCAAAACATATTTGGCCGCATTCACAGTTTTAGCCACTGTCAGCCTTATAAGGCAATATGTTCATCTTTCTGTGGAAAGCGGTGGACTTTCAGGGAAAACAAAACTACACGGATTTGACCACGGAGTGTGTTGCTGACAAAGGGAGGCAACGCGCTGGCTGACATGAGAGTGCATGTCCTACAGAAAGCAACAGGGTACACGGGGTGGGGGTGGGTGGGGGGTATTAGATCAATGCACTGTTGGGCGATGGGGACATCAAAGCCCAGCATGTGATACAATAGGAATCACTCAAGCACAGCACATGAACCAGAGGGAACACTCCATCTAACCACCAGCACGGGGGAATCAGGGCAACGTTGGTTGAACCAGTGCTCAGGGACGACATGGGATGTCAAACAGCACAACAGGACACCATCTAAGCAGAACCCAGAAACAGCCTGGAATATCAAACAGGGTCACCAGGATCACGGGACAAAATATATGGAACAGAATTGAAGATAGGATAATGGAATCATAGGAAGCCATTCAACCCATTCTGTCATGCTGGTCCATTTTTTCTCCCAAATATTATAAATCTATGCCCCCTGTTTTTTCTACATTTGAGTGTTTTACGACGTGAAAATGTATACTCTCCCTCAAAATGGACGCGATTAATCAGAGATCAACTATGGGCCTGTAATATCTTCAATAATCCCTAACTTACTAAAACAATGACGCAAAATTAAGCAAAGAACTGTTCCGACCTGTTCATTCCTTTCCCATATGCTGCTTGACCCGCTGAGTTCCTCCAGTACATTATTGTCTGATATTGTCATACCGATATTATCATTAGCAACTGAAAGAGGGTTCTGACCCAAAACGTCACCTATTATTTTTCTCCAGAGATGCTGCCTGACCCACAGAGTCTTGTGTCTTGCATCTTGTGTCTATTTTTGCAATAAACCAGCATCTGCACGTCCTTCCTACACATTAGCTGTCCTCCCGTTCTCTGTAAACTATTTCAGGAACTAGGGTGGATTGAAATATTGTGGTTTGAGTCTCTGGAATTTTCTCCTTTACTTCTTTTAATAGCCAAAGGTATATATCATCTGGGTCTGCTAGTTATCCATTTTCAGAGCTACTAAACTCTGGAATATTTCCACTTTTATTATGTTTGCCGCGTCCAATATTCCACACGCTTTAACTCCAACAGTGCATAATCCTCGAAGACAGACACAAAATGCTGGAGTAACTCAGCGGGTCGGGTATTCCTTTTCTCCAGAGATGCTGCCTGACCCACTGAGTTTTGTGTCTATCTTCAGTGTAAACTATAATCTGCATTTCCTTCCTACACATAACATAATCTCCCTTTTCAGTTTAGAGAGTCACAAAATGCTAATTTGCACCTTACCACACTCTATGCCTCAGCCTATTTTCTATGTTTCTATATTATTTTCTATGTTTCTATATTGGGGACGATCAGCCATGATCACAATAAATGGCGGTGTTGGCTCGAAGGGCCGAATGGTTCCCCCTGCACCTATTTTCTATGTTCCTATGTTACCTTTTTGGTTCATAATAGGCCCTGCTCTTTATTTTCATCCTTTTTGTTTTTTTGTGAATTTTCTGTGATTTTGCTTGCCAATATTTTTATTTATTCCCTTGCTTTTATAATGTTTAATTTAATTTATTTTTTTAATTTCACTCTTTTAATTTAAGATGACAGCAAAGTTGTGCAGCTGGTAGAGCTGCTGCCTCACAGCACCAGATACCCAGTTTTAATCCTGACCTCTGTTTTGCCTTTGTGGAGTTTGCATGTTCTCCCTGTGACCGCCTGGGTTTCGTCCGAGTGCTCCGGTTTCCTCCCTCATCCAAAAAAGACATGCTGGTTTGTAGGTTAATTGGTCGCTGTAAAATTGCCCCTAATGTGTTGGGAGTGGATGGGAAAGCATGATATCATTGAACAAGTGGAAATGGGTGATTGATGGTCAGCTTGGAAATGGTGGGCTGAAGGGCCTGTTTCCATATTGTACCACTAAACTAAACTAAAACTAAACACTCCTACACTTCTATAAACTCCAGGCTTTCATCTGCATTAAGCTATCAGTGTCTCATATAACATTCATTTATATTTTGACTTATCTTACCCTCTATGCACCTTGTCATCTGGGGTTTGATATTCCCACTCTTTATTCCCAAATGCCTGGAATCCCCTTCCTAAATGCCTCCTTTTGCTCTGAAGCTCATGTACCTTCAAATAGCTGTCTCCAGTCCACTTCTGCTAAATAACTCTTTAATTTTGTAAAATTAGCCAAAACTGATGTAGAGCCTTCATTCCTATTTTATCCTTGAATTTTCCATGACTATGCTGAATATAACTAAAGTATGATCATGAACACACAAAAAATGTTCTCTAACTGATATCCCTATCACTTATTTAACCTAGATTCCCTGAAACTAAATTCACAATTCTCCCTTTCTCTCACACCTGCTACATGCTCAGTCAGAAACCTCTCCTGAATTTGGGTTTCTGTGCCTTCTTTGCCTTTAGCACTCTCTGTATCCCAGCTAATAGTAGAGTAAATAAAATCCAAGTACTTCTACACTTGTGAGAACATTGCCTACACATTTGCTCTTCTATCTCCCTCAGATTGTTTGCAGGTCTATTGAACATTCCCAATGGCATGAAAGCCCCTTTGTTGTTCTTTATTCAGCCCATACAACCTCAACCAATGATCCTTTGAACATATGATCCTTTCACACAACTGCGATTGTTTCTGTACACAATATTGCCACTCCCCTTCCTTTGTTACCTCCCACCTCTTCTCATCTGAAAAGCCTGTAATCAGGAACATAAGCTTTCCTGCCCCTCTCTCAGCCATGCTCTAGTAATAGTCAAAATGTTATACTTCTTGTGTCTTTCAGAGTCACAAACTCATCTGATCTGATGTTTTCACTAAACTCCTTGACTTTAGGTTTATGCGAGATGAGACACAGGCTGAATTAATTTCGCCCAACTAGTCTTTGTTTCCTTTAACGTTCACACCTTAGTGTTTTGCTTTCCTTTTCCTGTTCTCTTTTCTCCCTTCTAAATCTTTGCTTAGCTTCTCATGCGTCTGTCAAGGTAACTTAAACTCTCACCACACTTACTTGCATTCATATGGGCCCAAGCCTGTTGGAGGTTTAAAAAAAAACTGCTGGAGGAACTCAGTGAGTCAGGCAGCATCTATGGAGGGATATGGACAGGTGACGTTTCAGGTTGGGTCCCCTCCAGACTGGTGAAGTGCAGGGGAGATAATATATCCAAAAATATATAGCAAAAATCCAATATACAATGTCTCAACGATTACCGCCCTGTAGCACTCACTCCCATAATGATGAAGTGCTTCGGGAGGCTGGTCAGGGACCATATTACCTCCAGACTCCCCTCCACACTTGACCCATACCAGTTTGCTTACAGGCCAAACCGCTCCACAGAGGACGCTATATCCTCCGTACTCCATCTGAGCCTGGAACATCTAGAGGAGAAGAACACCTATGTGCGAATGCTGTTCGTGGATTTTAGTTCAGCATTCAACACAATTATCCCTCAGCAACTGATAAGCAAACTGGTTCCATTGGGCCTCAGCACCCCCATGTGTAACTGGCTACTGGACTTCCTCATTGACAAACCCCAGTCAGTGAGGGTTGGAAATAACACCTCTAACATAATCTCTCTGAGCACCGGCTCCGCTCAGGGCTGTGTCCTGAGTCCACTGCTGTTTACCCTGATGACCCACGACTGTTGTGCCAGGTTTAGTACAAACCACATTATGAAGTACGCAGATGACACTACAGTGGTGGGCCTCATCCGGGACGACAATGAGCTGGCTTACAGGGAGGAGGTAAAACAACTGGTGGACTGGTGCAATACGAACAACCTGATCCTGAATGTCGAAAAAACAAAGGAGGCCATCGTCGACTTCAGGAACAACCGGCACAGTCCCACACCACTTCACATCAATGACAGCGATGTGGAGGTGGTCAGTAGCACTAGGTTCCTGGGGGTGCAGATCACTAACAGTCCGACCTGGTCAAATAACATCTCATCAACAGTTAAGAGAGCGCAGCAGCGGTTGCACTTTCTGCGCCAGATGAGAAGAGCTCACCTCCCCCAACCCATCCTCACCACTTTCTACAGGGGCACCATAGAGAGTATTTTGACCAGCTGTATCTCTGTCTGGTTTGGGGACTGTAAAGCCTCCGACTGGAAGTTCGTGCAGAGAGTGGTGAGGACAGCGGAAAAAATCATCGGGACTTCTCTCCCCTTAATCGGGGATATTGCGACCAAACGTTGCGTGTCTAAGGCCAGCAGTATTATAAAAGACCTCACACATCTGCATCACGGACTGTTCACTCTGCTGCCCTCGGGCAAAAGATATCGTAGCATAAGGAGCAGAACATCAAGGTTCTGCAACAGCTTCTTCCCACGAGCCATCAGACTCCTGAATGCCATGTAATGGGCTGCCACCATTGTCTATTTATCCTTTTATCCTTTTATCCATTTTTTTCCATTTTATCCTTCTGTTAATTATCGTGTTGCACAGGGAGCCAAATGCAACGGAATTTCGTTTGGAATTGTATATATCGATGTATTACTAAATGACAATAAAGTTTGTTTGACTTTTGACTTTGACTGTAGAAAGGGGAGAGGGGAAGGGATGGAGCAAGAGCTGGCAATGAATAGATTGATCCAGATGAGAGGTTGATTGGCAGATGGGTCAGGTGGGGACAGATGTTCAACGTGTCAGCAAATTGTTCCAGATCTCAACAGATATCAAAGGGCGGCACAGTGCCGCAGTGGTAGAGTTGCTGCCTTACAACGTCAGAGACACAGGTTCAATCCTGACTACGGGTGCTGTCTGTACGGAATTTTTACATTCTCCATCTGACTGCGTGTGTTTTCTCCGGGTGCTACAGTTTCCTCCCACACTCCAAGGACGTACAGGTTTATAGTTTCATTGGCTTCTGTAAATTGTAAATTGTCTCTAGTGTGTAGGATAGTGCTAATGTACAAAGTGATCGCTGGACAGCATGGACCCGGTGGGCCGAAAGGCGTTTCCACGCTGTATCTCTCGTCTAAAGTCTAATTGTAGATTTCATTAAAGAAATATTAAGGAAAAAGCTGAATTGGTCTGATTGTTTTTGATTTTGCCTTTGATTTAGTCAGCCGCTGTGGAGACCAAAAGCTGATGAGTAAAATTTTTAGGATAGCTAAAAAAACCTGATTTTGCTGAATACCAATAAAAAAAATAACTCAGAGGCACACAGAATAATTGTAAAAACACCCAAAAAATTCAAATCCTCATCATTTTTCCACCCCAGTGGTTAACTGATTAATTTTCAAAGCTCCAGGGAAGATAAGTCTTATCTGTACAACCTGTTCTCAAAATGTAACCACTTTAATCCTTGGATCACTGCAGTGAAGCTTTTGAGCAGGCAGATTTATTGATCAGTGGATCCTTACAGTGACCGGCACTAAAAGCGGATCTCTAAATTGTGTCCAACCACAGTTTTACATGACGGTAGCATCATTTTAACCCCTTAACATTCAAACTTTAGTTTACTTTACTTTGGAGATAAAGCGTGGAAACAGGCTCTTCGGCCCACCAGATCGCCAACCAGCCGATCACCCCGTACATTAGCACTGTCGTACACACAGGGATAATTTACAATTTTTACCAAAGCCAATCAACATACCAACATGTACATCTTTGGAGTGTGAGAGGAAACCAGAGCACCCGGAGAAAACAAACACCATACAGACAATACCTGTAATCTGGGTCTCTGGCGCTGTAACGCAACGACTCTACAGCTGTACCACTTTGCCACCCTACATGAATATAATGATTGTAATGCTTCAAACAGTTTGACAATGACTTACATGTAAATGTATTCTCTTCTGTTTTCTACCTTATCCTTCTGTTAATATAAACAAGTAACAGTGCACTGAAGATAACTAGGCAAGCTCACTGTGGGATTCTGCCATTTGATGATACAGAGGAATCAGAAAACAAACAATTTTTGGAACTTTCAGTAACATTGAATCACCTAAGTATATTACAGGAAAAGTAAAACTGTCACTTCCCTGAGATAATAAGTTGACCATGACCCCTCGATGTTCTATCTCAAGCAAGATTGTTTTGTGATATTGTGAACCTATTAGATTCTAAATGCATAGCTTTTAAACCCACAAGAAGAAAGCATTGTGGTGGGAACAACATCTTTGCTTCTGATTATAACTTTAGTATGGGCAGCAAGATAAAGGCCAAACAATTCCGGGCTTTGCTCTTGAAAGTAGGTTTGAAGAGAAGAGAATAATCAAATCCCAATTTGTAAAATTTACCCAAACTGAAATCAAGGGCTTTTTGCCTTTAGTTTAGTTTAGAGATACAGCATGGAAACAGGCCCTTCGGCCCACCGAGTCTACGCCAACCATCGATCAATCACCTGTTCACACTAGTTCTCACTTTCGCATCCTACAGTAATTGCCAGGGGTAATTTACACAGGCCAATTAACCTACAAACACGCATGTCTTTGTGATGTGAGAGGAAATCAGAGCACCCAAAGGAAATCCATGTATAAACTCCACACAGACAGCACCCATAGTCAGGATCGAACCCATGTTTCAGGAGCAGTGAGGCAGTAACTCTACTGCTGCTTCACTGTGCTGTCCTATATTTGTAAACAACTAAAGGCTTCTTTCTTGTTTGGTAATTTTTTGCCACATGAGGTTACAAACCATGAACAGGGGAAACAAATTGATTATGTGCAGGAAGAAACTGCAGATGCAGGTTTATTTCGAAGTTAGCCACGAAATGCTGGAGTAACCCAGCAGGCCAGGCAGCATCACTGGTGAAAAGGACCTAACGTCACCTAAGACTGCATGGATGAACTATAAAAATTGTTCATCCCAATTTGGCAAAAGAATAGATCAGGGAAGGTAGTGCATCCGTGGATAACAAGGGAAATCAGGGATAGTATCAAAGCAAAGGATGATGCGTACAAAGTAGCCAGAAAAAGCAGCATACCAGAGGACTGGGAGAAATTCAGAGACCAGCAGAGAAGGACAAAGGGCTTGATTAGGAAAGGAAAAATAGATTATGAAAGAAAACTGGCAGGGAACATAAAAACTGACTGCAAAAGTTTTTATAGATATGTGAAGAGAAAGAGATTAGTTAAAACAAATGTAGGTCCCTTGCAGTCAGAGACAGGTGAGTTGATCATGAGGAACAAGGATATGGCGGACCAATTGAATAACTACTTTGGTTCCGTCTTCACTAAGGAAGACATAAATAATCTGCCGGAAATAGCAGGGGACCGCAGGTCAAAGGAGGAATTGAGTGAAATCCAGGTTAGTCGGGAAGTGGTGTTGGGTAAATTGAATGGATTAAAGGCCGATAAATCCCCAGGGCCAGATAGGCTGCATCCCAGAGTACTTAAGGAAGTAGCTCCGGAAATAGTGGATGCATTAGTGATAATCTTTCAAAACTCTTTAGATTCTGGAGTAGTTCCTGAGGATTGGCGGGTAGCAAACGTAACCCCTCTTTTTAAGAAGGGGGGGAGAGAGAAAACGGGGAATTACAGACCAGTTAGTCTAACATCGGTAGTGGGGAAACTGCTAGAGTCAGTTATTAAAGATGGGATAGCAGCACATTTGGAAAGTGGTGAAATCATTGGACAAAGTCAGCATGGATTTACGAAAGGTAAATCATGTCTGACGAATCTTGTGGAATTTTTCGAGGATGTAACTAGTAGCGTGGATGGGGGAGAACCAGTGGATGTGCTGTATCTGGACTTCCAGAAGGCTTTCGACAAGGTCCCACATAAGCGATTAGTATATAAACTTAAAGCATATGGCATTGAGGGTTCAGTATTGATGTGGATAGAGAACTGGCTGGCAAACAGGAAGCAAAGAGTAGGAGTTAACGTGTCATTTTCACAATGGCAGGCAGTGACTAGTGGGGTACCGCAAGGCTCAGTGCTGGGACCCCAGCTATTTACAATATACATAAATGATCTGGATGAGGGAATTGAAGGCAATATCTCCAAGTTTGCAGATGACACTAAGCTGGGGGGCAGTGTTAGCTGTGAGGAGGATGCTAGGAGAATGCAAGGTGACTTGGATAGGCTGGGTGAGTGGGCAAATGTTTGGCAGATGCAGTATAATGTGGATAAATGTGAGGTTATCCACTTTGGTGGCAAAAATAGGAAAACCGACTACTATCTAAATGGTGGCCGATTAGGAAAAGGGAAGATGCAGCGCGACCTGGGTGTCATGGTACACCAGTCATTGAAAGTAGGCATGCAGGTACAGCAGGCAGTGAAGAAAGCCAATGGTATGTTAGCTTTCATAGCAAAAGGATTTGAGTATAGGAGCAGGGAGGTTCTACTTCAGTTGTATAGGGTCTTGGTGAGGCCACACCTGGAGTATTGCGTACAGTTCTGGTCTCCAAATCTGAGGAAGGACATTATTGCCATAGAGGGAGTGCAGCGAAGGTTCACCAGACTGATTCCTGGGATGTCAGGACTGTCTTATGAACAAAGACTGCATAGACTCGGTTTATACTCTCTAGAATTTAGGAGATTGAGAGGGGATCTTATAGAAACTTACAAGATTCTTAAGGGGTTGGACAGGCTAGATGCAGGAAGATTGTTCCCGATGTTGGGGAGGTCCAGGACAAGGGGTCACAGCTTAAGGATAAGGGGGAAATCCTTTAGGACTGAGATGAGAAGGATTTTTTTCACACAAAGAGTGGTGGGTCTCTGGAACTCTCTGCCACAGAGGATAGTTGAGGCCAGTTCATTGGCTATATTTAAGAGGGAGTTAGATGTGGCCCTTGTGGCTAAGGGGATCAGAGGGTATGGAGAGAAGGCAGGTACGGGATACTGAGTTGGATGATCAGCCATGATCATATTGAATGGCGGTGCAGGCTCGAAGGGCCGAATGGCCTACTCCTGCACCTAATTTCTATGTTTCTATGTTTCTATTATTTTTCTCCAGAGATGCTGCCTGACCCATTGAGTTACTCTGGCATTTTGCGTCTATCTTCAACAAAATAATTATGTTGTGTGAGTAGGGTTGCCAACTGTCCCGTATATTGGGCTAAATTGGTTTGTCCCATACAGGACTGCCCTTGCCCTGTACTTGACTGCTACTAGCAGTTTTTCCACGTTTTAATTACGAAATCTCTAAACTAAACTAGTGTGTGTTTAGAAATCTAAATATACCACAGGAAAGCAATTTTAAATTCTACATTTTAATTATAAAATCTCTTTGGCGTCCCTCAACCGCTCTCAATCGGTTTGGCATGTGTAAATATGGATAAACCTGCAAAAATGAAAAGACTGTGCAGCTATAACAAGCAATGGGGAGCAAAAAAGACACGGGTTAAGCCCGTCAGCTGTGACTCGACAAAGGCCTTCTGTACTTTATGCCGTCGGGAATTTGTCCCTTATTTTGACCTTTTGTCCCTTATTTGGGAGTGAGAAAGTTAGCAACCCTATGTGTGAGTAAAGTAGATCAGAAGATGTTTAACTGATAAAAAGTATCATGGCATTATCACTAGTCTGTAGTTGCATTTTTCAGACAAAAACATATGACAGTCCTGACAATCTATCTGAAAAATTACTTTTCTATTCATCAGTAAAACGCCACCCTGTAGATTTTATTTTTCATTCATATTTCTTGAAGAATGTCACAAATGGCTTTCAGGATCACAAATATTTGTTAAGGAATAACTAAGGTAAATGGTGGCACTGTGGTGCAGTGGTAAAGTTGCTGCCTTACAGCTCCAGAGACCCGGTTCGATCCTGACTACAGGTGTTGTCTGTATGGAATTTGTACGTTCTCCCCGTGACCTGCGTGGGCTTTCTCTGGTAAGGTCCTCCCGCACTCCAAAGACATCCAGGCTTGTAGGTTCATTGGCTTGGTATAAATGTAAATTGCCCCTGAATGTGTGTAGGATAACGTTAGTGCGCGGGGATCATTGGTCGGCACGGACTCGGTGGGCCGAAGGGCCTGTTTCCTCGCTGTATATCTAAACTAAATTAAAAAAAACTAAACTCTAAAATTTGAATGCAAGTGTAACTATGACTGATTCGGATGTAGAGATGAAAAGTTAATATACATGAGTGTTTTTAACAATCAAAAAATATCTGCAAACACTAATAAAACTAGAAAATCTCCCCAAATCAAGAAGTGGGTGTGAAAAAGGCAAACTTTATAAATATGATTAAAACAGGTATTGGAACCACTTGCCGAGCAAATGATTTTCATGTCTTGTTATGGACACGTTGATGAAAGGATGTGTACAGAAAGGTCAGGAATCTTCATTACTTAAAGTCATCTGGCAAGTCATAGAACACATATCAAAAAATTAAGAAAAATGCAGAAGGTGTGCCTAGAATGGAGCCTGTTCACACAAATTTGATTACAAGTGCATATGCAATCATTGAAAAGGCAGGGTAATGTAGGATACTGCATAAATCAGCTTTCCTTTATTAATGATTAGTCTGCTTGTCTTGCATCCATTTGTCTCCTTTTCATCTCAAGGTTTAGTCCACCATCTGCCAATCACCTCTATCCACCTGCCACTTGCCAGACTTTGTCCTGCCCACACTCCTTTTCCAGCTTACTTACCCCAGATAGATTTAGTTTGAAGAAGGATTCTAACCCAAAAGCTTCCCTCAGTCCCTCCACAGATGCCGCCTGACCTGCTGAGGTCTTCTAGTACTTTGTTTTTTTGTTCAAGGTTCCAGCATCTGCAGTTTCTTGTGTCTCAGTCTTATTTTACAAGGAAACAGTGTTATAGCTAGATCTTGGATCCAAACTTCATTTTCCAGTATTAATTACATGACTTGGATTTGGATTATAATACTATGATTTTTTTAAGTCATCCATCCAAGATCCACATCCATCAAGGGACACCAGCACCTCTACCAGTGAGATGGAGGTTCATGTGCACCACTTCCTACCTCTTCTACTGCATTTACTGTTCCCAATGAGGCCTCCTGTACATCAGTGAGGATAAGCATAGACTAGGTGACATAGACTAGGTGACAAAAATCATACTTATATGGAAACGCAAGGAACTGCAGATAGTGTCAAAGAATATAGAGTGATGCAGTGTGGAAACAGACCCTTTAACATACAAACTTGCCCACACCAACATGTCCCAGCTACACTATTCCCACCTGGCTGCATTTGGTCCATATCCCTCCAAACCTGTCCTATCCGTGTGCATGTCTACTGCTTGTTAAATGTTGGTATTTTCCCTGTCTCAACTACCTCCTCTGGCGGCTTGTTCCATACCTCCGCCGCCCTTTGTTTGAAAAGGTTACCCCTCAGATTCCTATTAAATCTTTTCCCCTTCACCTTAAACCTATGTCCACGGGTCCTCGATTCAGCTCCTCTGGGCAAGAGACTCTATGCATCTACCCGATCTATTCCTCTCATGATCTTATAAACCTCTATACACCTTGATGCTGGAATCTTGTGCAAACACAGAGTGTTAGAGGACCGCTGCGGGTCAGGCAGCATCTTTGGAGGAAATGGAGAGACAATGTTTCAGGTTGAGACATTCAGACTGATTGGAGTCCTATATAGTTCATTTATAGTTTACCTTTATATAGTTTATCTCTAAGAGATCAAAACCACAAATAAAGCTTTCCAAGATATTTTCTCTATTCCTGTGGCAAATACACGTAACTCCTAAAGATACCTCCTGTTTTAGAAAGCAAGGTTAGGATAGTACTTGCAGGTGCTCATAGGTTTGTAAGGACAAAAGACAATGGAGGCAACTCTCAAGAGTGCAATATAAGGTCTGATCTGCCCCTGGCTTTATCTCCGATTTGCACTTCTTCCCCATAAAACTAAATTCCTCGAACTTTCAAAAATCTATCCAATTCCTCTTTAAATCCACAAAAGTTTAGGCTTCACGACCCTCTGGGTTAGAGAATGACCACTGAAGAAGTTCCTACACACCTCAGTTTCAAATTACTCTAACCTTATGCTATGATTAAGTCCTTTAATTTAGTTTAGATTAGTTTAGAGATACAGCACAGAAACAGGCCCTACGGCCCACCGAGTTCACGCTGACCAGTGATCACCCCGTACACTAGCACTATCCTACACACTAGGGACAATTTACTATTTTTACCAAACTCAATTGACCTACTAACCTGTACATCTTTGGAGTGTGGGAATAAACCGGAGCACCTGGAGAAAATCCATGCAGTCACAGGGAGAACATACAAACTCCGTACAGACAGCACCTGTAGTCAGGTTCGAACCCGGGTCTCTGGCGCTGTAAGGCAGCAACTCTACAACTGTGCCATGGCACTATGCCTCTCATTCAATATTCTTCCAGTAGTGGAAACATCTGGTAGACCCGCTGCCTCACAGCGCCAGTGACCCGGGTTTGATCCTGACCTCGGGTGCCGTCAGTGTGGAGTTTATATGTTCTCACTGTGAGATTCCTCCTGGTGCTCCAGTTTCCCCCCTTATCGCAAAGACATGCGGGCTTGTAGGTTAATTGGACCTCTGTAAATTGCCCCTTGTGTGTAGAGAGTGGATGCAAAAGTGGGATAACATAGAACCAGTATGCACAGGTGATTGATGGTCGGTGTGGACTCGGCGGGACGAGAGGCCTGCTTCCATGTTGTTTCTTTCAATCAATCATTCAATCAATCAATCAAATTTGAACATGTAAGATCCTTTGGGTATTGTCCCTTACTCCTCTAAATTATAGAATATAGAGCTAATTTCTTTAGTATATTGTGAGAGGGCAATTCGCTCACCTCAGGAATTAGTCAAGTGAATCCCTTTTGATGTGCATCCTTCCTTATTTAAGTACATTTAAGTACATCCTTCCTTAAATAAGCAGATCAAAATTGTGCACAATATTTCCTACACAATTGTAGCAATACTTTCCCGTTTCCAAATTCCAACCCACTGGCAATAAAGACTAATATGCCATTTGGCTTCCTAGCCACCTACCATCTGAAAATGTTATGCAATTCTTGCACAAGATCATGTAAGTTGCTCTGTATTTTGTTCATCAGCTGTCGTTCGCCATTGTTCAACCTAATCTGCCTTCAGCTTTCTCTTACTGCAATGCATGACCCTACACGTTACCACATTGAACCCCATTGCTCTGGTATTTTATTTTATTCTTCACATGTTTCAATTAGAATGTTTTATTTTTAATTGTCTACTGTATATTGTGTTGTTATGATTGCAAGCAAAGCACCAAGGCAAATTCCTTGTATACATGCTTGGCTAATAAAATCTGTTAAATTCAATTCAATTCATTGACAACTTCTTTGTTTGCTCACTCAACTATCTATCCTGTTTCCACTGTCATAATATTCTCATCACAATATGCCCTCCCATCTATTTTCAAGTCATTGGCAAACTTGGATACCTTACACATGTACACTCCTCCAGACCATTAGTATAAATTGTAATTAATTGAAGATCAAGAACTGATCCTTGTGACAATACACTAGTTTAGTTTAGTTTAGTTTTAGTTTAGTTTAGATTAGTTTAGAGATACAGCGTGGAAACAGGCCCTTTGGCCACCCAAGTCCGCGTCAACCATCGATCACTAGTTCTATGTCATCCCATTTTCTCATCCACTCCCTGCACACTAGGGTCAATTTACCTACAAATCTGCACGTCTTTGGGATGTGGGAGGAAACTGGAGCACCCGGAGAAACCGCGCACAGTCACTGGGAGAACCAACAAACTCCACACAGACAGCACACGAGGTCAGAATTGAGCTCGGGTCTCTGGGTCTATGAGACAACAACTCTGCTGCTGTTCCACTGTGCTAGTTACATCCTTCCAATAATTGATTACCCTGACCAAAGAAGACACAAAGTGCAGGAATAACTCAGCGAGTCAAGCAGCATCTCAGGAGAACATGGATAGGTGACATTTCGGGTTGGGACACTTCTTCAGACTGATTGTACTAAGGGCGAGAAAGCTGGAAGAGAGTTGGGGGCAGGACAAAGCCTGGCAAGTGATGGGTGGATACAGATGAGGGGGGTTTTGATTGGCAGATGGTTGGACAAAGGCCTTTTTTTGTGTCTTTCTTTGTAAACCAGCACCTCCATTTCCTTGTGTCTACATGTTTACTCTGGCCCTGCCCTATTTATGTTAACCACTCTATTCCTGTTCCTCTGACATTACCTGGGTAGATTACTTTACTTTAGTTTACTTTAGAGATACAGCGTGGAACAGGCCCTTCGGCCCACCGAGTCTGCACCGACCAGCAAGCAACCCCGTTCACTAACACTATCCTACACACTAGGGACAATTGAACAATTGTTTTGCCAAAGCCAATTAACTGTCAAAGCTGTACTTATTTGGAGTGTGGGAGGAAACTGGAGCACCCTGAGAAAGCCCATGCAGTTGCGGGGAGAACATAAAAACTCCATGCTGACAGCACCCATGGTCACAATCGAACCCGGGTCTCTAGCACCAACTCTACCACTGCGTCATCCTCTATATAACATAAACAGGGTCAATGTGCAGAAAGGAACTGCAGACATGCAGAGTGGAAACTGTTCCACAGATTGCTCCAACCCATGTTATTTATATTCAGAACGCTGCACTCCTTATAGTGCTCATCCTGAAAGAACCACGATACAGCATTTGATTAATTATGACTATTCTCACTATCTCCATTCATAATAAAATATTTATCAATTCTTCTTAAAAGATGTATTCAACAGGAATCACCGACTGCATTTACGATGTCTATACCATACACTCAACACTCCGTGAGAAAAAGCTGAGGCTGATTAATTTTCACCATCTAACTCTGCATTAAGATGCCCAGTTAAATGGTTTATTTATGACCTTATTATTTATGCAGTGGTGAAATTTGTTAAAATTCTCAGTCTGAAGTTGTACAGTAGCTTGACTGTGTATTTCTTCAAAGGAAACCATTATGAGGGGATTGTTGGAGGCAAATTCAATTGTGGCAGTCACAAAGGACTGGATAAGTATCTGAAAGAAAATAATTTGCAGAGCCGAGGGGGATGGCTGTAGAAGCAAGGAACTGCAGATGCTGGTTTACACAAAAGGACACAAAGTGCTAGAGACTCAGTGTGAAGAGGGGCCCCGACTCGAAAATCACCTATCTTCAGCTTCGGGTGCTATCCAAATATGTGTAGCATTGTAGATTAATTGGCTTATGCAAATTGCCCCCAGTGTACAGGATGCAAAAGTGGGATAACATAGAATTAGTGTGCGGGTGATCGCTGGTGGGCCGAAAGGCCTGTTTCCACGCTGTATCCCCAAACTAAACTAAACAAACCATGTTCTCCAGAGATGCTGCCTGATCTGCTGAGTTAAGGGCCTGTCCCACTTAGGAGTCATTTGCGCGTCCTCAGCACATTGGGCGGCGCGTGGTGTCGCATGTTTACGGACGTTGACACACGGTGACGTAACCATTCATCACCACGCGATGCAGCGTGCGACGCCAATGCATCAGCGTGCGTAAACGATACGCCAAGCAGGTGGCGCGCGATGATTTCAGTACACTACAAAATCCTGGAGCGCCCCGCGATACCACACGCCACCCACGCGCCGACCAATTTTCTACAAGACGCGTAAAATAGGCGCAAATGACGCCCAAGTGGCACAGGCCCTTTACTCCAGCACTTTGCGTCCTTTTGAGGAGCATAACTGGCTGACTTACTCTATACATGCAGCTGGACACAAGGACTTGACTAGCCAAAGGGCTTGTTCCTTGCCATCACACAGTGCTGAGGATTTATTCTCCTCTCTATCAGAGACAATTATGTCAAGAAAAATTAGATAAGCGGTTGTTTGTATTCTCACCATCCCTGTCTGAGTTACCCATGTATTTTATTAATAAGTTGATGTAGTGAAGGAAAAAATTCAAATCAATTAGTAGGAATGTTATAAAACTTACCTTGAGCAGCGCTGCAGTTCTGCCGCTCCCCGTGTGCGTGACTTTGGCGCCTTTCAGAGGGGGGCGGGCTTAAAGTGACGTTTTTCTACAGACTGGGCAAATCGATCCATGTCGGGCGATTTCATTGAGGAAGAAAAATCACTCTGACATTTCATTAATGAAGGTATTTTTAAATTACGCTAGATTATTTATTATCTAGAGTAATTTAAAAATCACCTTCAAAAGCCATGAGCGCCGACAACGGGAAGGATTTTGCGTAGGGGAGAAAAAAAGGTACACAGTTTATTTTTATATTAAAAGTTGGTTTTTATGGAGGCTTTAATCACATTTTCACGTTGTGAAATGGGGTCCAAAAAAAATGTATGAACCAACAGTATTTTTCCTCCCGACTTCACCGCAAACCACAACGTTCCAATCCACCGCATTCCACTAAAACCCACTTGCTAGTTGATTTAAATGGCCATTAATTTACAGGCTTTAAACACTAAATTCCTTCCATTTGGCCCAGAAATTCATGAAAATGAGATAAAAAAATTATGTTATATTGTGGATTATTGTGTGAATGTTATTTGGACACTTAGGCAATTAAAAAAAAGTTTATCTTTTCTTAAGAAATGGATAGATGTTTAGATCTACTCATTAAATTTTGTAATTAGCTACAATTAGATAACTAACTAATTATATGCTTTAATTTCAGCTCATCCAAGTAAGATTGTTTCATATTTGTTTCAGAATGCTTCAATCTATAATAACTGAAAATTTCATTGAGTTCTCTTCATTTTTAAGAAAGTTATGGGCTTTTAACGGTTCTAGATCACAGCTTTTGAGTTAAGTCAATTGAAAGGCAATGGGGAACAAGATGCTAATTTCCGAGTATGAAAATGGTCATAACTTTCTTAATACTGTAGATATGAAAGTGAATTAGGTGTCAAATTAAACTTCTTTTTATGCTTTATCTGATGGGATAAATTGCAGACTTGATTTTTAAAATCTCAAAATTTTGTAACATTGCTACAATTAGCTGTCTCCACTTTCAATTAGCTGTCCCCACAGTCTCCAATCTGCCTCTCATCTTTCATCCTTCAATGGATACATTCGCAACTCTTCAATCCATTTGTCTCACACCTTTTTGTTACATCTCTGTTCAACCATCTGCCTATTGAAACCTCCCTCGCCTGTCTTAACTTATTACCTGCCAGGCTTTGTCCTGTCCCTCCCCTCCTCTAACTTTCATCGCACCCACACCCTACTCACAATCAGCCTGATGAAGGGTCTCGACCCGAAACATCACCCATTCCTACTCTCCAGAGATGCTGCCTGTCCTGCTGAGTTACTTCAGCAATTTGTGTATTTTTTTGCAAACTAGCATCTGCAGTTCTGACACAGAGGATTTTGACCCAAAACCTGGACAATTCCTTCCCCCCACAGGGTATCTTGACCCACTGAGTTCCTCCAGCAGGTCGCTCGTTGTTAAAAAAAGACTCAGTGTACAGATTGGTCACATTAGTTACAAAAATAGCACTTTTATATCAAATATTGTTCCCGCAGATTATTATCACCCAACTATTGTAACATTTATTTACAATTTTTGCCTCTTCCAAAACACTATCAATTATTCCATAGAAACAATTCTATTCAATAGAGTGGTAAAACATACCGAAGTTTTTCCATTTTCTATATAATGACACAGGAATAACAATACTTTAGACTTTAGAGATACAGAAATACAGCACTGTAACTGGCCCTTCGGCCCACCGGGTCCGCGCCAACTAGCGACCACACCCGTGCACTGGGGAGAATTTTACTATCCTACAGACTAGGGAGAATGTTTCAATTTTATCGAAGCCAATTAACCGATTAACCTGTACGTCTTTGGAGTATGGGAGGAAACCAAAGCACCTGGAGAAAACCCACGTGGTCACAGGGAGAACGTACAAACTCTGTGCAGACAGGACCCATTGACAGGATCAAACCTGGGTCTCTGGCACTCTACCGCTGCTCCGTGCCGCCTCCGTAATGGGGTGACCAGAACTGCATGCAATACTCCAAATGCAGCCTAATCAAAGAGTTATAGAGCTGCATCATGACTTCCTGACTCTTATACCCAATGCTAATATAAAGTTTCTTGTTATGCTAGGATCACCTCTCACTGAAGCAGACTTGCCAACCCCTGGATACCAATTCCAAGTCAGCACCCCAGCACATTTACTTTTCACATAAACTTTCAGAGCATTGACCTTAGTAACGTCAGAGGGTACACAAAAAACTGGAGAAACTCAGCGGGTGCAGCAGCATCTAAGGAGCAAAGGAGATAGGCAACGTTTTGGGCCGAAACCCTTCTTCAGACTGATGGGAGGTGGGGGGTGGGGGCGGGGAGAAGAAAGGAGAAAGGAGGAGGAGGGGTCCGAGGGCTGAGGGAGAGGTGGGAAGGGGAGGAGACAGCAAGGGTTAACAGAATTGAGAAAATTCAATGTTCAAGCCAAGAGGTTGCAGACTCCCCAAGCGGAATATGAGGTGCTGTTCCTCCAATTTGCGGTGTTGCTCACTCTGGCCGTGGAGGAGGCCCAGGACAGAGAGGTCGGATATGGAATGGGAGGGGGAGTTGAAGTGCTGAGCCACCGGGAGGTTGGGTTGGTTATTGCGGACCGAGCGGAGGTGTTCGGCAAAACGATCGCCAAGCCTCCGCTTGGTCTCACCGATATAGATCAGATGGCATCTAGAGCAGCGGATGCAGTAGATGAGGTTGGAGGAGGTGCAGGTGAACCTCTGTCAGACCTGGAAGGGCTGCTTGGGTCCCTGAAAGGAGTGGAGGGGGGATGTAAAGAGACAAGTGTAGCATCTCTTGCGATTGCAAGGGAAAGTGCCCAGGGAAGGGGTGGAGCGGGAGGGAAGGGAAGAATTGACAAGGGAGTTGCGGAGGGAGCGGTCTTTGCGGAAGGCAGACGGGGGGGAGATGGAAAGATGTGGCGAGTGGTGGGGTCACGTTGGAGGTGGCGAAACTGGCGGAGGACTATGTGTTGTATGTGCCGGCTGGTGGGGTGAAAGGTGAGGACCAGGGGGACTCTGCCCTTGTTGCGAGTGGGTGAATGGGGAGAGAGGGCAGTGTTGCGGGGTATGGAGGAGACCCTGGTGCAAGCCTCATCTATAGTGGGGGAGGGGAATCCCCGTTCTCTGAAGAATGAGGACATTTGTGATGACCTGGTGTGGAACACGTCATCCTGGGAGCAGATGCGGCGTAGACGGAGGAATTGGGAATAGGGGATGGAGTCCTTACAGGAAGCAGGGTGGGAGGAAGAGTAGTCCAGGTAGCTGTGGGAGTCAGTGGGTTTTTTGTAGTGAATGTCGGTCAGGAGTGTATCCCCTGCAATGGAGATGGTGAGGTCAAGGAATGGTAGGGAAGTGTCGGAAATGATCCAGGTGTATGTGAGTGCCGGATGGAAGTTGGTGGTGAAACGGATGAAGTCAGTCAGTTGTGTGTGGGTGCAGGAGGTGACACCAAAGCAGTCGTCGATGTAACGGAGGTAGAGGTCGGGGATGGGGCCCTGGTACGCCGAGAACAAGGATTGTTCGACATACCCGACAAAGAGGCAAGCGTAGCTGGGGCCCATGCGTGTGCCCATAGCTACGCCTTGTATTTGGAGGAAATGGAAGGAGTCAAAAGATAAGTTATTGAGGGTTAGTAACGTCAGATCCTTGCTTCTGTACAAATAACATATTTTTGGAGCTAGCATTCATTGGAATAACAGCAATATGATTCTTTCTTTTAATCTTAGCTCCTTTTACTTATTGAGTGTTGTTCTTCCACTGTTAAGTTACGGAAAAGCAGCAGTCACACATTGCTGGGGTACAAAATTCCATGCACGAACATGGGATTTTTCAAAAGAAAATGCATGAGGTTTGCAGAACTCTGCTGACTTGTGCACCCAGAAATCCAGCAGAGGTTCAAGCCTCACAAGAATAGTTTTGCTGTGCTAGGACTTGCAAATTCAGTAAGTCCACAAATACAACGAGCTGGAAGAATTTATAAAATTTGAGCCATCTGGTGACCAACAGAAGGTAATGCTGGATACAAGGAACTGTAGATGCTGGTTTACAAAAAAAGATAGCAAGTGCTGGAGTAACTCAGCAGATCAGGCAGCATCTCTGGAGAACATGGATAGATGACGTTTTGGGTCAGGACCCTTCTTAAGCAATTAGTCTTCAATATGCTTCTATTATATTATATGTTTATTATATTCTATTACAAAGCATAATGCTTCTTCAGAAGTATCTAATTTTGATAATTTCAGAGCCATTACTTATCGTGGTAATTAATTTATTGAATTTTATTCATTATATATGATCTGTGTATTGTGCTAACAGGTTTGTTTAGCTGCAGCAAGTAAGAATGTCATTAATCCTTTGTCGAAACATTTTTTGATTCTTTTGACACTTAGGGCGGCAGGGTGGCAGATTTGCTGCCTTGCAGCACCAGAGACCCGGGTTCGATCCTGACTACGGGTGCTGTCTATGCGGATTTTGTACGTTCTCCCCGTGACTGCGTGGATTTCCTCCCACACTCCAAAGATGCACAGGTTTGTGGGTTAAATTACTTTGGTAAAGCCTTTTGTCCCTGGTGTGCAACTTGTATACGTGGGATCGTTGGATGGCGTGGAGTCGTACGGCTGAACGGCCTGTTTCCGCGCTGTATCTCTGAACCAAAGTAAGCTGAACCCCTGACTGGGAAACACCTTGTAATGCTCTGTCTGTTTTTCTTCACTCTGCTGTGTACTTTTCCCCAATGTAAAGAAGCATGGAAGCAGACCCTTCGGCCCATCAATGCCCACTGTATCAACATTGGTACTAGTGTACATATTGTACTAATTATTATGTGCTGATAATAAATACATAATAATAATGCACTTGTTGTACTAATGTCTTTTTCCAGCACTTAACCCAAAGCTTCCAGTGCCAAGCGTTTGGGTTAGCTTTATTATTGTCATGTATTGAGGTACAATGAAAAGTTTTGTTTTGCATGCTGTCCAAATAGATCAGGTATCTATACTATTACTAAACCTCTCATCTTGACCACTTCCGGTCCGCGTTGCTTTTAAATTTGCGCAACAATGGTACCCTATATCACTAGCATTTGTTAGCCACCTTACGCACCGTTCTCCTCTGCTCCAAAGCACCAAGTTTTGTTCCGGTTGTTGGAAGATTACAAAACTTATGAAGGTTTTAAAAAATCATGAGATCAGCAGATTGGTCTTCTCGCCTGTTAATACCATGAAGGGAAAGCCCCTTCCAGTACCCGCTGGAGAAAAAATCCCCGGAGGTGGGGCTGAGTCTGTGAGCACTTCCAGAAGCTGCAAGTCCAGAAGCCGCCCGCCCAGAAGCCACCCGCCCAGAAGCCGCCGAGAATATTGGAGCAACGGAGTGTGGGCTGTGTTCCGCGGGTGGGGGTGGGCTGTGTCCGTGGGCGGGCTGTGTTCGCGGGCGGGGGCTGTGAGCGCGGGCGGGGGCTGTGAGCGCGGGCGGGGGCTGTGAGCGCGGGCGGGGGCTGCGGACAGGAGCAGCTGAGTGAGTCCGGAGCTGGGCCCTGGAGCCAGGAGTGCGGTCGGAGCTGGGGCCGGGAACCAGTGAGCCCACACACTACCACCCTTGCCTCCATACCCTACATACCCGCCTCCCCTATATCCCCCACTCTACAACTCCCCTCCCCCACACACACACACCCTCCCCCACACACACACACCCTCCCACACACCCCCTCCCCCACACCCCCTCCCCTTCCCCCACACACACACCCCCTCCCCCACACGCTCTCCCCCACACACACGCCCTCCCCCACACACACACGCCCTCCCCCACACACACACGCCCTCCCCCACACACACACGCCCTCCCCCACACACACACGCCCTCCCCCACACACACACGCCCTCCCCCACACACACACCCCCCCTCCCCCACACACACACACCCCCCCTCCCACGCACACCCCCACCAGTCCCCGCCTGAAGCCGTCCCCCTCCGCTGGCTGCAGGACGCTTCCTGCCTGAAGCCGTCCCTGTCCCCGGCTACAGAACGCTCCTGTCGTTGCATTGGGGAAACAGGTGAGTGGTGGAATATTGCATTGGGGAATGGGTTGCGTTGCGGGACCAAGCCTCCCATGTGACTGGGACCCAACAGGTCACACTTAAGTCTAGTACCATATAGAAATACAATAAAGTAAATCTCAAGTACAATAGGTAGAGCCAATGGGAAGATACAGAGCGCAGAAGATAGTGCTCAACATTGCAGCACTGTCCCACTGCGGCGACCTAATCTGCAAGTTTAGAAGAGTTTGCCCTCGACTCAAACTCACAGCATGGTCAAGGAGGTGTTCCTAGGAGGTCCTATGAGGTCACTGGAACTCACCTTCATGCTCGAGGGAAGTTCCCGCTTACTCATGGCCTCAGTTGGGTCGAGGAACATTTTTCAGCATGTTGATAAATTTTCTGCGAGTAAAAAGTGGTCAACATGGTTCTTTTGAACTCGTAGTGCAGTGGAGTGGGGTCGCTATGTAGTTACAGGCAGTCGAGGGCAGCCGTAGGCAATCTCCTTCGCTGACCAGGCATTTTAATTATCTCATTGGCGTTTTCAGGACCAACGAAAACATTAAGTTAAATGCCCACTAACTTTATTCTGGCTTCTTAAAAGTGTCTCCCCCTTCTCTCCCTCCTACGCTCTCTAAAGGACTTACTGTACACTGTGCAGCCGTCTTTGACTTTCCTGTTCATCGCGGGTGTGAATTTCAGACAGCGCTCCCCCACTTTCCCTGGCCCCTGCCTTTGCGATGTGTTTGTGTGTGTGCTGATGGTCAATCCAGCTCGCGGTTTCATCACTGACGGTCGATCCAGCTCAAGGTTTTCCAGGCGAGTGCCCTCGAGCTTGAAGGTCAAAGACAGTCGCTGAAAGGTCGTGTCAGCAGGACAGGCCCTTAACTAATTTTGTCCTCTTCACATACCTAAAGAAGCTTTTACTATCCTCCTTTCTATTCTTGGCTAGCTTACCTTCGTACCTCATCTTTTCTCCCCGTATTGCCTTTTTAGTTATCTTCTGTTGAGAGGGAAGATATAGAGGGAAAGATAGATCAGGCCATGATTGAATGGCAGAGCAGACACAGAAGGCTGAATGGTCTCATCCTGCTCCTATAACATATGACATTGCCAAGTTATAAATTCTGTTCTACACATTTTACTTCAAGCAAACATATTTTGCTGCAAATTCTGTCGTTCTGTTTTTAATTTTAGATGTGTTTCCTATCTCTCCTTCCCAGTTCTGAGGCAGGGCCTTTGACTTGCGACTTCAATTGTGTTTCTTCCCCCCTCACAGATACACACCGACCTACTGAGTATTTCCAGCTTTTTGTTTTATTGCAGTTAATTGACCATTATAAATGGCCCGCTTTGAATGGCTTATTAAGTGGGTTAATTAGAGGGCGGGGAGAGCATTGTGCAGTTGAAGCTGTGTGTAGTTGGCTCTGATTCAAGCTGCAGCATTTACGGTGGTTTGTTTGAGATTAATTTGCTGGGTTTCCGATGGAGTCGGACAATGGAGGAGAAGTGATGCTTAAAATTGCGCTGTTTGTCCTCAACTTGCTTTTTTTGGTAAACTTTATGGTCTGTTTTAATTGCCCGCAATGCTATTTGGAGAGCTAACGCGTCGAATTTAAAATCCTAGGTGACCTGTTTGAAGTGGTTTCACAAGATACTAGATGCTGGTTGACAAAAACACAAAGTGCTGGAGTAATTCAGCGGGTCAGGCTGTATTTCTGGAGAACATGATGGATAGGTCCGACCCAAACCGTCCCATATCCGCGTCCTCCAGAGATGCTGCCTGACTCGTTAACTTGCTCCAGCACGGTGTTCCTCCCCCCCCCCCCCCAAAAAAAAAAAACGATGCATTTTAATGAGTTTACATAATTGTCATTGTTTAACCTGAAAATTTTCCCGATGTGGACAACTTAGTTTTATTGCATTCATTGGGATTTCTTCCTTATTTCCCTGTTCGCAATTTAGTACGGTCTAGGTAGCGGTGACTTCCCTCAATAACCTGCCTTCATTCCTTCTCTGAAGTCTCTCGGCACGTACAAAGAGTAAATAGCTAATCCTTCGCGGTGGAAGCTACATCTGTTTATTACACTGATCCGCCTATACTCCTTTGTAGAATAAATGCTTGTATTAATCTCCCTAAAAACTACTTATCCTGGCCTGTGTTTGTCACGCCGACGATGCCCAGGCGGCCGTTGAATTACCCCCCTCCTCCCCAGTTTGCTGATAAACCTACAACCACATGCGTTTCCTGAAACGTCGATGCCGCTTTCATTCAACAGACTGAAGCACTGCTTATAGTTTGCCTTGATCCATAAGAGGAAACTACTTTTGGATTGGCATCAGTTCCATTGGCATTCTAGTACATTGTCACTTTGCCCTTATTTATGAGATTTTTTTGCAAGTTCCATCAAGCCGCCTTCAAAGCTATCCTGGTTCAGGAGCAGCTTCCTTACAAACCATCAGGCTATCAAACATTACCACCTCCAAATAAGCTCTGATCTACATAGGAGGGGGCATTATTTTTGTCTTTGCACCATTTTTTCATACAGGCAGAACCTTTTCTGTTTATTATGGTGTTTACAGAGTACTGTCTTTACATCTGTAGTGCTGCTGCCAGTAAGAATTTCATTGTTCTGTTTTGTGCCATATGACAATAAAACACTCATGACTCTTTGATCACTCTACTTTTCTTACATGTTCATCATGAGCAGAATTAGGCTCTTCAGCACATCGAATCTACTCCACCATTCAATCAGGCTGTTCTATTTTTCCATCTCAACAACATTCTCCTGCCTTCTCCCTATAACCTTTGATGGTCTTCTAATCATCAATCTATCAATCTCAGCATTAAAAGGACCCACTGATTTTCTTAGCTTTGTTTTCAAAACCAAGCCAAGAGAGGCCTCATACTAGTTCAGGAAATCATATAATCTCTGTATCCTTAAGATTGACGCAACATGCTAGAGTAACTCAGCGGACCAGGCAGCATCTCTAGAGAAAAGGAATAGGTGACCTTAAATGCTCCAAAGATGCTCTGGCATTTTGTGTCTATTTTGGGTATTAATCAGCATCTGCAGTTCCTTCTACACCATCATTGTATGCTTGTTTTAAAATGCAATTGAATACTTAAACTTTCTTTTTGCCTCCCTCTATGAAGTGATAGAAACTTTGCCAATGTACTTCAAAGATGCTGCCTGACCTGCTGAGTTACTCCAGTGCTTTGTGTTCATTTGCTGTTCCATGTGTATCCAATTTGCCAAGACTTGCCAGTAAAATTCCCTCCTGCAATTCTAGTTACTTAAATCCAGGATTTGGTAAGCCTCTGTACTAAAGCCAGTCAGTGGCTACAAACAAGTAGCAGCACATAGTGCAAGGAGTTTCTGAAGTTGTGGTTCTATTGTAACATCTGTACGGCAGCTTAACCTGCAATTTTAAGGCATTTCCAAACAGGTTATTGATGGGAAAGTGCAGGAATATTGTATTGAGATGGAGACTATTGTATTGAGAGCATGTTAGGAGGTTGCAGGGGGACCTGGACAGGTTGAGTGAGTGGGCAGATGCGTGGCAGATGCAGTATAAAGCACGGGACACCGCTTTCAGGTCAGGCGATGCTTGAGCCTACAGTTCATCCAGGGCTAACCTGACGAGGGGCATCAAGATGGCCAAGCATAGATACAAGCTTAGGATTGAAGAGCACTTTAACAACAACTCCGACCCACGATGCATGTGGCAAGGCATCCAGGCCATCACGGACTTCAGACCCACCAACACAACCCCCATATCCAGTGACTCATCCTTCCTTGAGGAGCTCAACCACTTTTATGGCTGCTTTGACAGGGACAACCAAGAGATGGCCATCAAGGTTATGCTCCCTGCTGATCAGCAGCCCCTCACATTCACCCCCTACGATGTGTATCTAGCACCAAGTAGGATTAATGCACGTACGGCTGCTGGCCCTGACGGCATCCCCGGGCGCGTCCTCAGGACCTGTGCTGCACAGCTGACAGACGTCTGGACTGACATCTTCAATCTGTCACTTGCCCAAGCAGTTGTCCCCACGTGCTTTAAAACCACCTCCATCGTGCCGGTGCCAAAATACTCCACTGCGGTGAGCCTCAACGACTTCCCAGTTGCACTTACTCCCATCATCACCAAGTGCTTCAAGAGGCTGGTCCTGGCACACCTCAAAGGCTGCCTACCTCCCACACTGGACCCCTATCAGTTTGCCTACCGCAATAGGAGTACGGAGGATGCCATCTCAACGGCACACCACTCCGCCCTCTCCCACCTCGATAACAGAGACACCTACGTGAGAATGCTGTTCATTGACTTTAGCTCAGCATTTAACACCATTATCCCCTCAAAATTGATCACCAAACTCAGCGACCTGGGCATTAACCCCTCCCTCTGCAACTGGATACTGGACTTCCTGACTAACAGACCACAGTCTGTTACGTTGGACAACCACACCTCTTCAACCTTTACCCTGAACACCGGCGTTCCACAGGGCTATGTACTGAGCCCCCTCCTCTACTCCCTCTTCACCTACGACTGCACACCTGAACATTGTTCTAACGCCATCATCAAGTATGCAGATGATACAACGGTGATTGGCCTCATCAGCAACAACGATGAGTCGGCCTATAGGGAGGAGGTTCAGCTCCTAGCAGCATGGTGCGCTGACAACAACCTGGCCCTTAACTCCAAGAAGACCAAGGAGCTCATTGTGGAATATAGAAGGTCTAGGGGCTGCACGTACACCCCCATCCATATTATTGGGACGGAGGTGGAACGTGTTTCCAGCTTCAGGTTTCTGGGGGTCAACATCTCTGATGACCTCTCTTGGACCCACAATACCTCTACACTGTTCAAGAAGGCTCACCAGCGTCTCTTCTTCCTGAGGAGACTAAAGAAGGTCCATCTGTCTCCTCGGATTCTGGTGAACTTCTACTGCTGCACCATCGAAAGCATCCATACCAACTGTATCACAGTATGGTATGGCAACTGCTCTGTCTCTGTCAGAAAGCACTGCAGAGGGTGATGAAAACTGCTCAACGCATCACCGGTTCCACACTCCCCTCCATTGAGTCTGTCCATAGCAAGCGATGTCTGCGAAGGGCGCGCAGCATCGTCAAGGACTGGTCTGACCCCAGCCACAGACTGTTTATCCTCCTCCCATCCGGGAGGCGCTACAGGTCCCTCCATTGCCGGACCAGCAGGTTCAGGAACAGCTTCTTCCCTGCGGCTGTTACAATACTTAACTCTGCACAATGACAATTAAAGATTGAATTGAATTGAATAATATAGATAAATGTGAGGTTATCCACTTTGGCGGCAAAAACAAGGGGGCAGATTATTATCTCAATGGGGTTAGGTTAGGTAGGGTGTCCTTGTACACCAGTCACTGAAAGTTGGCGTGCAGGTACAACAGACAGTGAAGAAAGCTAATGGAATGTTGGCCTTCATACCAAGAGGATTTCAGTACAGGAGTAAAGAGGTTCTTCTGCAGTTGGATAGGGCTCTGGTGAGACCACATCTGGAGTATTGTGTACAGTTTTGGTCTCCTAATTTGAGGAAGGACATCCTTGTGATTGAGGCAGTGCAGCGTAGGTTCACGAGATTGATCCCTGGGATGGTGGGACTGTCACATGAGGAAAGATTGAAAAGATTAGGCTTGTATTCACTGGAGTTTAGAAGGATGAGGGGGATCTTATAGAAACATATAAAATTATAAAAGGACTGGACAAGCTAAATGCAGGAAACATGTTCCCAATGTTGGGCGAGTCCAGAACCAGGGGCCACAGTCTTAGAATAAAGAGGAGGTCATTTAAAACTAGCTGAGAAAAAACTTTTTTCACCCAGAGAGTTGTGAATTTATGGAATTCCCTGCCACAGAGGGCAGTGGAGGCCAAATCACTGGATGGATTTAAGAGAGAGTTGGATAGAGCTCTAGGGGCTAGTGGAGTCGAGGGATATGGGGAGAAGGCAGGCACGGGTTATTGATAGCGGAAGATCAGCCATGATCATATTGAATGGCGGTGCTGGCTCGAAGGGCCGAATGGCCTCCTCCTGCACCTATTTTCTATGTAATTAGCCAGGACCATATTGAAAGTGCGTGGACTGAGCAGCCGGATGAGGTAGCTGAGGCAGGGACTATCATGATGTTTAAGAAGCAATTTGGCAGGTTCATGTATCGGACAGGTTTGGAGGGATATGGCACAAAAGCACGCAGGTGGGATGAGTGTGGGAGATGATGGTTGGGGTGGGCAAGTTGGGCCAAAGAGCCTGTTTCCATACGGTATGACTCAATGAAAGGGGGAGGTAGCTGGAACAGCCAAATGACCTACACTTCCCATTTTTGTAAGGTTTTTAAAGCCAATTTCAGTTTTGAGATGTTAACAAGATGTTGGATCTTGTTTACCTCTTGACTGGAGGGCGTCTATTTTTAAACATTCCGTTTAATTCCTTCCCGCTCTTGAAGTGGGGTGAGATGGGGACCTGCTTGCCTCTTGCTCTCCCTGGCTGATTACAGCACGAAGCTTGCCTCGTGCAGAAATGATTCATGATGTTTTCTCTCCCAGGTGTTTGGTGTTGAGCTTCTGTGGATAGGTGCTGCCATGCACCTGAACCTCTACCCCCTCTCTTTACTGGTTGGTAAATCGATTTCAGAAGTCCCTGCCGTGCTCGTTATTGTTGGTGTTCTGATATTTTTCATGGCGCTCTTGGGGATTGGTTCCGTTGTGAAGGAAAGCATCATGGCGATCAAAGTGGTAATGTATTTTATATTTTATCATCTGTTCTTGTAGTTTTACTTAAATGCCTAGACTCTACTAGTGTGTCGTCCTGGTGACTGGTGTACAAGGACACCATCCATCTCATTGGAGACCCTTGGATTATCTAAGTGAACTTTACTGGTCTTTATATTGCACTAAATGTTATTGCCTTTATCCTGTATCTATACACTGGATGGTTTGATTGTAAACATGTATAGTCTTTCCCCTGACTGGATAGCGCAAAGCAAAAAAAGCGTTTTGCTATACCTCAGTACAGGTAACAATAATATAATTAACTAAACTAAAAGTTGTAGAAACTGAAATGAAATCTACTCCTTTCATCCACCCACTCTTGTTTTCCTGCACATAATCAATGTGCCCATCCAATTCCCCGCATGTCCATGTTCTTAGACTGCGCATGCTAAAATCTTGAGCAAAATGTAATGAACTGCTGGAAAAAGCTGAGGATCTAACAGCATGAGCGGAGGCAAAAAAGGTGGTCAGTGTGTTGTGTTGAGATTGTACACAGGAATCGGCTTGTCGAGGGAAGATAGTCGGTATAGGTCCGCCCAGGTGAAGTGGAGATCTCCTGATGTAATGAGATACGCTATGGACTGGGATGTGATGGTCTGCTGCATGTTAATAGAGTTGTGGTCCAGGCAAAGTATGAGGAAGTGGCTGAGAGCAGCTGTCTGGCACTTACCAGGTCGAGGTCAGTGCGCTAAACTATAATGACACTACCTTTAGATGCAAGTTTCTTGATCAGGTTGGGATTGGTGCGAAATGAGGAGTGCTGCCCATTCATAGGCGATAGGTTGAAACGGGCGAGGGGAGAGGTCAAGATGGTCAATATTGCAGCAACAGTTTGAAATGAAAAGGTCAAGAGAGGCATGCTTTTTTTTCACATTTTAGTTGGCATGTCTTCATAGCTGGAATTGCCGCAAGGTATTTTTCCCTGATAAAGCCACCTCGGCAGGGGGAGGGGGAGATCGATATAAGTTCTTGAGGCTTGTTTCATGTTCTCATAGAAAGGTGCAGTTCACAAACGTGTGCAGCTTCACTATTGTGGTTTACTAGAAGCAGCTGGAATTTTATTACAAAACTAAAGTAATGAATTGGCAATGACCTTTTTATTTGGCTGCAGTCCATTTCTACAGTGCATTCAGATCCCTTCACATTTTCCACATTTTGTTATGTTACAGCCTTATTTTTAAATGGATTAAAAAAAATTTTTTATAATCATCAATCTACACAATACTCCTGAATGAAGAAGCAAAAACAGGTGTTTAGAAATTTTTTAAATGTAATTAAAAAGAAGTAACTGAAATATCACATTTACATAAGTATACAGACCCTTTGCTATGACACTCAAAATTGAACTTGGATTCATCCTGTTTCCTTTGGTTATCCTTGAGATATTTCTACAATTTGATTGGACTCCATCAGTGGTAAATTTAATTGACTGGACATGATTTAGAAAGGCACACACCTGTCTATATAAGGTCCCACAGTTGACAGTGCATGTCAGAGCAAAATACCAAGCCATGAAGACAAAGGAATTGTCTGTAGACCTCTGAGACAGGATTGTGTTGAGACAGAGATCCGGGGAAAGGTATAAAACAATTTCTGCAGCATTGCAGGTCCCAAAAAGCACAGTGGCCTCCGTCATTCTTAAATGGAAGAACTTTGGAACCACCAGGACTCTTCATAGAGTTGGCCGCCCGGCCAAACTGAGCAATCGTGGGAGAAGGGCCTTGGTCAGGGAGGTGACCAAGAACTCGATGGTCACTCTGACAGAGCTCCAGAGTTCCTCTGTGGAGATGGGAGAACCTTCCATAAGGACAACTATATCTGCAGCACCATCAATCAGGCCTTTATGGCGGAGTGCCTGGAAGGAAGCCATTCCTCAGTAAAAGGCACATGACAGCCCTTTTGGAGTTTGCCTAAAGGCATGAGAAACAAGATTCCCTGATCTGATGAAACCAAGATTGAACTCTTTGGCCTGAATGCCAAGAGTCACGTCTGGAGGAAACCAGGCAACACTCATCACCTGGCCAATACCATACCTACGGTGAAGCATGGTGATGGTAGCATCATGCTGTGGGGATGTTTTTCAGCGGCAGGAACTGGGAGACTAGTCAAGATCGGGGGAAAGATGAACGGAGCAAAGTACAGAGATCCTTGATGAAAACCTGCTCCAGAGCGTTCTGGACCTCAGACTGGGGCAGAGATTTACCTTCCAACAGGACAATGACCTTAAGCACACAGCCAAGACAACGCAGAAGCAGCTTCGTGACAAGTCTGTGAATGTCCTTGAGTGACCCAGCCAGGGCTTGAACTCGATCGAACATCTCTGGAAGGACCTGGAAATAGCTGTGCATCGATGCTCCCCATCCAACCTGACAGAGCTTGAGAGGATCAGCAGAGAAGAATGGGAGAAATTACCCAAATACAGGTGTGCCAAGCTTGTAACGTCATACCCAAGAAGACTTGAGGCTGTAATCACTGCCAAAGGAGCCACAACAAAGTACTGAGTAAAGGGTCTGAATACTTATGTAAATGTGATATTTCAGTTCATTATTTTTAATTGCTTTGCAAACATTTCTAAATACCTGTTTTTGGTGTGGGGGAGGGGAGAGGGGTGGTGTTGGGGAGTGGGTGTGTGGGGGGGGGGGGGGGTGCGATGGGATGGGGAGGGGGGGGCGTGTGGGCTCACCAGTTCCCGGCCCTGGCTCCAGGACCCGGCTCCGGACTCACTCAGCTGCTTCCATTCCCAGCGCCTGTCGCGTTCACAGCCCCTGCCCGTGGAACACAGCCCACATTCAGCTGTTTCAGCTTTATTCTCGACGGCTTGTGGATGGGCTCACAGACTGAGCCCCGCCTCCGGGGATTTCATTCTGCAGCGGGTGACGGAAGGGGCATTTCCTTCATAGTGATTGACAGGCGAGAAGACCAATCTGCTGATCTCATGATTTTTTAAAACCTTCATAACTTTTGTAATCTTCCACCGATCGGAACAAAACTTGGTGGCTTTGAGCAGAGAACGGTGAGTAAGGTGGCGAGTAATCCTAGCGATATAGGGTAGCGTTTTTGCGCAAATTTAAAAACCACGCAGAGCAGTGGTCAAAATGAGAGTTTTAGTAATAGTATAGATTATTGGTACATTCATGTGAAACTTTTCCCAACAAAACATCTTTTTTTTTCTTTAAACAATGCCTTCTGTGCAGTGGCATTCCTAGAAATTGGACAACCACTAATTCTTCCCTTCGCCGCCGCCCCCTCCCCCTCCCCCTCCCAAACTTCCACTAGCTACAGAAATATACACATTCCCTGCTATTATAGCAGTTTTTTCCCTTGGTGTTAAATAAAGTGAGTTGTTTAAATAGTGGATTTTTATTGCTGGTTCTAGCAGTTTGCTGTTTTGAATAAAGGCTGATGTTGGGACTTCTGAGGAAATCCAAATTTAACATTTGAGATCCTGCTATCTGAAAATCTCAAAATGTAGCACCTATAATCTTTTTAGAAGACTAGCTGGTGAATAACTTTAAAAAATGCTGACTTTTAGGCTGACTACGTGCATTATACTGACTGGAATACAAATTTGAAGTGTTGATTGTACTTTATCAGAAATGTTTGGTTTGTATCCATGCTAACTTAAGGGCCTGTCCCACTTTCACGAGTTATTCACGAATTCTCCCGAGTTTTCCCCTTGATTCAAACTCGCAGAAAGTTTGTAACTAGTCCGTTGGAGGTTGTAGTTCATAGACATATCGTGGCGGCTCATTATGGCAATTGTAGGTACTTGTGACATCAGGTAAGTAGGGACATTTTTTCCAGCCCGATAAAAAATGTCCACGAGTGAAAAAAATGGTCGGGAAGAAAGAAATTGCAACTTTTTACTCGTAAGGAGGGCATCGAAATAGTCGTGGGAGTTCGTAGACGTACTTGTAGGAGTTCATGAACATAGTTGTGGAAAGTCGTAGGAGTTCGTAGATTACCACAATCTTGACTTTGTTTTTAGGTCCTTTAAACTTGGCAGAGGTTTTGAATTAAGTCGTGAAAGTGGGACAGGCCCTTTAGTTTAGGACTTTTTTGTATTTTAGTTCTCTTTTTCAAACTCTACTCTACCCATTCTACTCATTACCAAGATGAAGTTGATTAGAGACATTCCTCAAAACATATTTTCTACTTGAATTGGCCTGCTGTCAAGAGCATCTTATCTGCTTTGACTTGACAAATGCTCGTTTATTTGAGTCTGTGCTCTGATAAACTGATCATTATCAAATTCTTAGTGTTGCTGGTCCATTAAAAAAAATAGCATGCATGTGAAGCATTAAATATTGGAATATCTTAAATGACTATCTCTTCAAAAACTTCAGATTCCAAGAACAAGGCAGTATATTTCTGAAATTGGACAAGTAGGTTTAAGAATTCTTTGTTGAATTGTAACCCAAGACATTACAACATTTGCCACAAGATGCATGCAGAGAAATAAGAAAATGAATCTGCAATGCATTCCAAACTTGCTTTGTGCTATTAGCAATGGTGCCTTCAGTTTCTATTCTGAGCTCTACACTTGCCTCACTGTTTATCCCACTTTTCCTTTAAAATTTGCATTGCCACACTAATTTTGTAACATCAGATTCAAAGTCAAAATAAATTTGGAATAAAATCTAACATCACTGCCTGGCCAATGTGCGACTCCAGACGAAACTAATACGATTTAGTTTGGTTTACCATACAGCATGGAAACAGGCCCTTTGGCCCACCAAGTTCACGCTGACCAGCAATCCTGAAACACTAATACTATCCTATGTACACTAGGGACAATTTACAATTTTACCAAGTCAATTAACCTCCGGAGAAAACCCGTGCAGGTCATGGGGAGAATGTATGAACTCAATACAGACACCACCCGTAGACAGGATTGAACCCGGGTCTCTGGCGCTGTAATGCAGCAACTCTACTGTTGCACCACCATGCAATTGTAGTCTTTCAAGATGTTCTACTGGGCTTGGAAATGGGTCCTGAATCTTACAGGCAATAGGAATGCAGTCCTGTTTGAATGAATTACATTGCAACATATTTTCTTCCTCAGTTTCTGATTCTGATGATTCTGATTTTTCTTGTGGAAATAATGGTTGAATTGTCGACCTATATCTTCAGGAGCCAGGTAAGCATTTCTTTATAAACTCTACTGTTTCATCAGACACCAACTGATGTCATTCCACATTTTTCTTCAATAAGTATACACATTTGTGGTGTATTTTAATGGAACATATTTTGCAAAAAGCTTTCATCAAATCCTTTTCTTCCTCCTTCATACCCTAATCCACATTTTCTAGGTGTACAGTAACCTAAACAATGACATTGAGCAATCTTTTCAAGACAATGATGAGATATCCACACAAGGACTGTTAGATCAACTGCAAATCAAGGTAAAACAATTTCCCTTGTTTTTCCATAACAGATCTGTGGTGTTTTGCAAAACTTCTTTACTCGGCTATTTTGCCTGAATTTCAGTGGAGATCATTTGCTTTGATGGAAAGTGGACCTGCCTTTTTTTTTTCTGCAATGTTTTCAGTACCAGCCACTTCCTTTTATGGACTATGTCCAGAGCACATTAAAGATAAATTAAAACTTGAAGCAAATAATAGATTTTGTCAGTGGAAATGGGTGTTCTTGTGCATGTCGTCCAAATGTAATTCACTTAAATTGTTACCCGAGCTTAATTATTGTGGTGTGGTTCATGAATAACATCAAATGTATATAAACCTAAGAATGTAGCCTACCTACAACTTTCAATGGGTGAGCCAAATGGAGCAAAGTGTCTCCTCCTCAGCTCAATGTAGACTGGACTACCTCCAGCAGGGTAAGTCATCGACCTTGAAAGCTAAAGAGGTGCTGGAATCTAAACGCTGCTGGAGGAACTTGATGGATCAGGCAGCATTTGTAGAGGGAAATGGACAGGTGATGTTTCAGATTGGGGCCTTTCTTCAGGCGTGCCTGTCCTTCACCTTCTCCACAGCCACTGAGGCCAGATGTAAAGTATATGAACAACATCTAATCTTCCACCTTGCCAGCCTATGACCCAATGGTTTGAGCATTAAACTTCCAATTTCTGGTAACTTGCACCCCCTGTGATCCTCTGCCACTGACCAGTCCGAAGGATTCTCCCTCCTTTTGTTCACTTTTCCACTTCCAACTAGCCATCATCCACACACCAATTTAGTAAGGCCATCAAAGGTTACGGGGAAAAGGCTGGAGAATGGGGTTGAGGAGGAAAAATAGATCTTCCGTGATTGAATTGTGGAGCAGACTGAGCTGAATGGCTTAATTTTGCTCCCATGTCTTATGACCAATCCAACTGGGTTTCTCATCCACAGGCCCACCCTTGTGCTTTCCCCCATTTGGTTCCACTGCCCTCATCCTTGCCATATCTGGTTCCACCTATTACCTTCCAGCTTGGCCACCTTCCTCCTTACCACTCCTTACCACTCCTTACCACTGGGACCCAAAAAACATGTTACTGTTTTTTGGGTCCCAGACTTCTGTCCTGCCTCTTTATCCTGGGGCTATCTTCCCTCCATTGCAGGGCCATAACCTGGTGTCAGCTATTCCTTCGCCTCCCTAGATGCTGCCTGACCTTCTGAGTTCTTCCAACACATAGTCTTCTGACACCAAAGGCCATATTAGGCTAGAAAGAAGATGATGGGGGAGAATTACCACTTCCTTTGCTGTGCATTACCACAATTCTGATTAAAATAAAAAAATGGTAAATGTTTTCCTGGAATTGGTCAGTATTTTTGGGATCAATTCAGGTTTTATTTAAGTGGAGCAATGAGTGATTAATTTGGATGGAATCTTGTTAACCACATTTAAATTTGATTCAGATTCTCTTGTCTGCCTTATTTTTAGTCCAAATTCAAATGACAATTGCTTTAGATTTTTGCATTGGGAGCAACAGTGAACTTAACATTGCTTGATTCTTTCAGAGTAAATAGAACATAGGTTACAGAACATGGAACAGCATAGGAACAGGCCCTTTGGCCCACAAAGTCTTTGCTGAACATAATGTCAAGATAAACTAATCTCATCTGCCTGCATATTGATATCCTTCCATTCCCTGCATATCCATATCCCTATCTAAAAACTTCTTAATGCCACTATCATATGTCTCCACCATGACCCAGGCTAGGTTTGCCAACTGTCCCGTATTAGCTGAGACATCCCGTATATTGGGCTAAATTGGTTTGTCCCATACCCGACCGCCCTTGTCCCGTATTTGACTGCTACTACTTGGGTCGAGGGGACTGTTGGGTTGGTGTGCTGCGTCCGGCCCCGCCTCGCCCTTCTCTGATGTAGTGCAGCCCATGGAATACAGCAGAACACTGCGCCTGACCTTCGGACCTTCGCCTATCGCCGACACCACACCTCCTTCTCATGGCCGATCGTCGGTTCATGAGTTGCATGGGGTGCCGGACTCTGCACACAACGTCACGCAGGCCAAAACTCCTCAGCTAGCCCGCCGGCTGGGCTTTGTGTGCAGTCCAGCACCCGGGCCAATTCATCATTCACAGAGCCACGGCCTAGTCGGTCAACGAATTGCCGGTGGGAATTTGTCCCTTATTTTGACCTTTTGTCCCTTCTTTGGGACTGAGAAAGTTGGCAACCCTTCATAAACGCCTATAGGCCTACTCGCGGCTGCTGGCATTTCAGAGAAAACAATCCAAGTCTGTCTAACCTCTGTAGCTAATATCCCCTAATCGAGGCAGCATTCAAGCAAACCACCTCAGCACCCTTTCCAAAGCCTCCCCATCCTTCCTGCAATGGAACAGTGGTTTCGTGCAACGGTGACACAGATCGAGAAGTTTCTGTCAAAGGGCCATGCTTCACCATATGGTGTGGTCCTTGTGTATGAATCAGGCTCAGACATTGGCTCAGTGGGTGGAAAGGCAAAAGTATTTTTCACCCGGATCTCAGTAAAGGCCAGGAGTAAATTTTTAATGATGTGATAATCAGTCCCAGGCAGCCCCTCAGGGCTTGGAATTAACATTAATGTTTACCACACTGGATAATTCATAAACAGTATAATTAAAAATAAATAAACACAATACAGATTGAGGCCCTAGCTCCTTGAGCCAGTTGAATGAGAACTGCCTCAGCTTCTAGCGCTTGGATCCAGTGTTCAATGTTCTTAGTTATTCCAAGCACAGAGCAGGCACTTTATAAATTTAATGAGAGTTTCTACATCTCCAGATCTTTCAGTAAAATAGCTCGGATGGCTCCCACCACCTGGGTGACAAAGAAACATTATTCTTCATCTCTGCTCTAATATTCTCCAACAGTCCATCCACAAGTTTAGTTTATTATTGTCATGTGTACATAGGTACAATGGAAAGCTTCTGTTTGCGAGCTATCCAGGCAAAGAAAAGACTATATGTAAATACAATCAAGCCACGCACAGATAAAGGGCACAATATTTATTGAACAATATAAATACAATTTAAAAGTGGAACAATTGTAATGGGTGAGAGTGGATCATCTTCTGTGACCGGCATGTAAAGAGTGCCAGAGGATGGCGACCAAGTTAGGCTTCGGTTTGATTCTCCACTACTTCATTGTGGACAAACGACTTTGTCTCTGGAACTTTTGCCTTACAATGCTGAGAACTATATTCTGCACTCTGATTCTTTCCCTTCACTCAACGTATTGCACTTGAGATAGACACAAAGTGCAGGAGTAACTCAGCGGGTCAGGCAGCATTTCTGAAGAAAAAGGTTGGGTGACGTTTTGGGTCGGGACCCTTCTTCTGACTGAAGGTAGAGGGAAGGGAACTGGAGGCAAGTATAGTCCTAAACAAAGAGCTGCCAACAGATGACGAAGGAAGGGTAGAGCCCATAATTGCCCATTGTTGGTTGGGAAGAGTTTATAACAAAGGGACTTGTACTTGAGTCTGACTTGACTATTTATATATAGCATTATCTGACATTGCGCACAAAACAAAGCTTTTCACTGTACCTCACTACACGTGACAACAATAAACTTAAACCTAAACCAGAAGAAACGAGGAACTGCAGATGTTGGTTAATACAAAATGCTGGAGTAACTCAGTGGATCAAGCAGCATTTCTGGAGAACCAGGATAGGTGATGTTTCAGGTCTGGACCCTTCAGATCTAAACAAATTACTTTTAATCTATGTAACCTGATTTATATTCTGATCTCCTAGCTAAAGAAAATGGGCACAATTTATTTAGTCTCATAAATGTTGTATACATCAGTTAAGCCTCTCCTCAGTCTCTCTTTCAATGAAACAATCCAGTCAAAATGTCCATTGGTACCTCACAGCAAAGTGAATACAAGCTTGAATTCTTCACTGGTAGAAGTATAACTTAATAATTATTATGTCACAAATGCAATTAAAAAAACACATTTGGAACTGCTAACACCAGGCTTATGGATAGACTGGCTGCATATTACCTCACACTGAAGTTTTCAGTGGAATCTGGTTCTTTCACCAGTTACTATGGGGAGTGGTGGAAATTGGTTAGATCATTGTTACTGCCAACTCTGTATAAGACATCGGAGTACTTTGTGTTGTGTTACACTGGTCTGTGTAAATAACACTTGAATGTTCAAGTTGTTTATTTACTTCCGGTGTTGGAGTATTATTTCAACTTTTATCTCCATAGTTTCGTTGTTGCGGTTCTAACAATTATACAGACTGGTTGAAGGCTCCGTTTGACCAGGAAACGAAGTCCGTTCCATGGAGCTGTTGTATCAATATCACAGAATCCTGTGGAAGAGATGTTTCCAATCAGATGTCAAATATCCATTCCGTGGTAAGAATCTATTTTATATAATAGAATGTAGTAATGGTGGGAGGTTGTGGCCACCATACATTATGTATTAACACAACGCATCGTACAAATGACTGAACTTTCATTAATGTATTTATTTTCCAATCAATATTGTCTGGATACATTCAGGGCTGTACTGAAGCAATATCAGCTTGGATTGAAGAGTACTTTTTAATTATTCAAGGAACCAGTGTCTGCTTTGCATTTGGACAGGTAAGCCTATTATCGCGCTACTCTTGTTTCTTGGTACATGGAAGGTCAGTCTTTAGCTCTTCCTCTGAAGATAAAGGGTGCTCAGAATGTGATAAGGGAGGTACTTTGCTGTCTAGAGCTCCTATTGCAACAACGCAAATGTCCTTACAAAACAAAGTACTGGATTCAATGGGTCAGGCAGCATCCGTGGAAGGAATGGACAAAGGACATTTCAGGTTGGGACACTGCTTCAGACTGACGGAGTTGGGTGAGAAGGCTGGAAAAGAAACCTATCAAGTGATGGGTGGATAGGGAGTGGGGTTTTTGCTTGCTAGGCAGATCGTTGTATAAGTGACCAAGGCTCGAGGTGAAAAGGGAACAAAAGGGTGTCTGATGGGGAGAGGAGTGGAATGTAAAGCTGTTAGGAGGGATGTGGATGGGAGGGGAAAGAAGGGGGTAAAAAGAAAACTGGAGACTGGGATGGATGGGTGAGAGTTGAACCAACGCAGGAGAGGAAAGGTGCATGCGGGTGGTGAAGTGGCATAACAGTAGAGCTGCTACCTTACAGTGCCAGAGACCCGGGTTCAATCCGAACTATGGGTGCTGTCTGTATGGAGTTTTGTACATTCTCCCTGTGACTGTGGGTTTTCTCAAGGTGCTCTCACACTCCAAAGAATGTTAGAAAATCATAGAAAATAGGTGCAGGAGGAGGCCATTCGGTCCTTCGGGCCTGCACCGCCATTCAATATGATCATGGCTGATCATCCAACTCGGTATCCTGTTCCTGCCTTCTCTCCATACCCCCTGATCCCTTTAGGCTCAAGGGCCACATCCAACTCCCTCTTAAATATAGCCAATGAACTGGCCTCAACTACCTTCTGTGGCAGAGAATTCCACAGACTCACCACTCTCTGTGTGAAAAATTATCTTCTCATCTCAGTCCTTCCCCCTTATCCTTAAACTGTGACCCTTTGTTCTGGAGTTCCCCAACATCGGGAACAATCTTCCTGCATCAAGCCTGTCCAATCCCTTAAGAATTTTGTAAGTCTCTATAAGATCCCCCCTCAATCTCCTAAATTCCAGCGAGTACAAGCCGAGTCTATCCAGTCTTTCTTCATATGGAAGTCCTGCCATCCAGGAATCAGTCTGGTGAACCTTCTCTGTACTCTATGGCAAGAATGTCTTTCCTCAGATTAGGAGACCAAAACTGTACACAATACTCCAGGTGTGGCCTCACCAAGACCCTGTACAACTGCAGTAGAACCTCCCTGCTCTTGTACTCAAATCCTTTTGCTATGAATGCCAACATACCATTTACTTTCTTCACAGCCTGCTGCACCTGCATGCCTACTTTCAATGACTGGTGTACCATGACACCCAGGTCTCGTTGCATCTCCCATTTTTCTAGTCGGCCACCATTCAGATAATAGACTACCCTCCTGTTTTTGCCGCCAAAGTGGGTAACCTCACATTTATCCACATTATACTGCATCTGCCATGCATTTGCCCACTCACCCAACCTATCCAAGTCACCTTGCACCCCCCTATCATCCTCCTCACAGCTAACACTGCCCCCCAGCTTCGTGTCAACCGCAAACTTGGAGATGTTGCATTCAATTCCCTCATCCAGATCATTAATATATATTGTAAATAGCTGGGGTCCCAGCACTGAGCCTTGCGGTACCCCACTAGTCACTGCCTGCCATCCTGAAATGACCCGTTTATTCCTACTCTTTGCTTCCTGTCTGCCAGCCAGTTCTCGATCCACATCAATACTGAACCCCCCAATACCATGTGCTTTAAGTTTGTATACTAATCTCTTATGTGGGACCTTGTCAAAAGCCTGCTGAAAGTCCAGATATAACACATCCACAGGTTCTCCCTTATCCACTCTACTAGTTACATCCTCGAAAAATTCTATAAGATTCGTCAGACATGATTTACCTTTCATAAATCCATGCTGACTTTGTCCAATGATTTCACCACTTTCCAAATGTGCTGCTATCCCATCTTTAATAACGGACTCTAGCATTTTCCCCACTACCAATGTTAGACCAACTGGTCTGTAATTCCCCGTTTTCTCTCTCCCTCCCTTTTT
Source organism: Raja brachyura (assembly GCA_963514005.1). The sequence continues at coordinate 63,441,573 of OY740787.1, forward strand.
AAAAAGTGGGGTTACATTACCTACCCTCCAATCCTCAGGAACTACTCCAGAATCTAATTCATTTTGAAAAATTATCACTAATGCATCCACTATTTCTGGGGCTACTTCCTTAAGTACTCTGGGATGCAGCCTATCTGGCCCTGGGGATTTATCGGCGTTTAATCCATTCAATTTACCTAACACCACTTCCCGGCTAACCTGGATTTCACTCAGTTCCTCCATCACATTTGACCCCCGGTCCCCTGATATTTCCACCAGATTATTTATGTCTTCCTTGGTGAAGACAACCAAAGTAGTTATTCAATTGGTCTGCCATGTCCTTGTTCCCCATGATCAATTCACCAGTTTCTGACTGCAAGGGACCTACATTTGTTTTAACTAACCTAGATAAGATGTTCCGATTTGTAGGTTAATTGACTTCCGGAAATTGTCCTGTGTGTAGGATAGAGCTAGTGTATAGGTGATATTGGCCAGCATGGACTTTGTGGGACTGGGAATAAAGTTTTTCTTTATTTTTCTGAATAGGAATCATCTCCATTTTAATAATGTGAACAGGTTTGGAAGTTAATGGTTTTGGTAAAAATTGTAAATTATCCTTAATATGTAAGCTAGTGTACAGGGTGATCGATGAGCGGCACTGACTCGGTGAGCCAAAGGGCCTGTTTCAGTGCAGTAAGTCTCTAAAGTAATGTCAAAAGACTGGGGTACTGAAAGATGTTGGGAGAAATGTGTGTTAATTGAGGCAGGAGGAAGGGGAAAGAGCTTGGGGGGGGGGGGGGGGGGGGGGGGGGGGGGGGTTTAATGATGGTATCAATTGAAATTGAAGAGTTTGGTGTTCATTCTGTTGAGTTGTCGGCTACCCAAGCAAAATGAGCTTATGAAATGACCGTGCGTTTGTAAGTCAATAAGTTTGGTGTGACATTAGTTAAGCCAAATTTTTTTTTTAATATGCTGTGCTTGTAACCGTCCTCCCTTGACCAATGACAGAAGATTTTGAGTTAATTTTTCTAATCACATTGCAAGTAAGCTGTTGCTACGGAGGGAGCTGCTGTATAACTTTTTAAAGCTTTCTTCAGTGTATCCTGTAAGCCTTGGGGTTGTTGAATTGTGCACATCATTGGGGAGATGGATGCGGAAGTGGGGTATGTGGAGTAAGGTGGAAACTAGGCTTGCAAGGCAAGTGTACTCGGAAACATGGGAACCCAACCAGAGATACAAACTCAATAGCACATGGTCATAATTCCAAGGAACATAGTTTCAGGATTACTTTCTTCGATCTCACAAGATATCTTGTAACCAACTGACAGGAAAGCACAATAATGTCATTGTAACCTTGAACTGTTTCAGCTTTGGCTCCTTCCAGGCTGCTACAGAACTGGCCAATTTGACACCAGTATTTAATTTCAGCAACTTTGGATCTTTTGGGATGGAATAAACATTACACATTTTTGGAAATCTAAATGCAGAAAAGGGCTCTTGTCTTCTGATTGCAAAGCACTATCTGAAAGTTCAAAATGTTAATGGTTCATTGGTGCTTTTATTGTCACGTGTGTGAAGTGCAAACACAGTGAAATTAATTTTCTCACAATCAGTCCAGAGTATTGCCATACCCACGCACATCCCCAATTAGCAAGTGTACTGAAACAGACCACTGATCCTGCATGTTTTGCACTGATCCTGCAGACCACTGGCCGCATGTTTTGGCTCCATTTTAAAAGTCCAGTCTGTGCTCCAGTTGTGTAGGAATGAACTGCGGATGCTGGTTTAAACCAAATATAGACACAAAAAGCTGGAGTAACTCAGCAGGAAAGGCAGCATCTCTGGAGAGAAGGAATGGATGGTGTTTGGGAAACATCACCCATTCCTTCTCTCCAGAGATGCTGCCTGTCTAGCTGATTTACTCCAGCTTTTTGTGTCTATCTGCACTCTAATTATGAGTGTTGCCTGTTTCAGGCAAGCCCCAGGCTGCTGCAGGATTCCAGCCATCAACCTTCCTTGGACATCTGGAGCGACCAGCAAACCCATGTCCCTTTCCTCGCCCATACACCTTTGTTCCCTAGGGGCACCTCCTGCAGCCAACCTCTGGTGTGGTAGGCCAGACCCCAGTTTCCACCTCCTCACCGACTGAGCTCACCCCTAGCCCGTTGCGTCCATCTCTGTCACTGGCTCCATCCTCCTGGTCTCTGGTCTTGTGGAGCAGGAGCTGAATCGGCGGGCTCCCCTTTTCAGGCCAGTCCGCCGGGTTGCATTCAGCCACAGGGGACTGGATCGGTGGCGACCCCCTGGTAATGTTAATAGCATTTGTTCTGTTGGCATAGGTTTTCAGATATCTCATTTTAGTTTATTTTGTTTTGTCATAAACCTTCACACAGTCCTTGAAAATAGAAAGGAGACTCACCAGAATTTTTGCTGAAAACTTTAATGCAGCTTTGGAAAACTGATTACTCAATGATAATCATTCCTTGCACAGATGCTGCCTGACCTGTTAAATTCTTCTGGCACTTTGTGATTTGCTTAAGATTCCAGCATCTGCAGTTCATAGAAACATAGAAATTAGGTGCAGGAGTAGGCCATTCGGCCCTTCGAGCCTGCACCGCCATTCAATATGATCATGGCTGATCATCGAACTCAGTATCCCGTACCTGCCTTCTCTCCATACCCTCTGATCCCCTTAGCCACAAGGGCCACATCTAACTCCCTCTTAAATACAGCCAATGAACTGGCCTCAACTACCCTCTGTGGCAGAGAGTTCCAGAGACCCACCACTCTCTGTGTGAAAAAATTCCTTCTCATCTCGGTCCTAAAGGATTTCCCCCTTATCCTTAAGCTGTGACCCCTTGTCCTGGACCTCCCCAACATCGGGAACAATCTTCCTGCATCTAGCCTGTCCAACCCCTTAAGAATCTTGTAAGTTTCTATAAGATCCCCTCTCAATCTCCTAAATTCTAGAGAGTATAAACCAAGTCTATGCAGTCTTTGTTCATAAGACATCCTGACATCCCAGGAATCAGTCTGGTGAACCTTCGCTGCACTCCCTCTTTGGCAATAATGTCCTTCATCGTGTATCCATTTTACTGCTTCACTTATCCTTTTATATTGTGAATGGCCAAGATGTGAAGTTTTTCTTTTTCCCCATTCTGTCATCTAGAAATCCTTTATTGCTTGTGCTCTGTTTTTCTTTCATTCCTTTTAATAATTTGTATGATTCTGGTTCCCTCTTCTGTGCTATTTTAGATACATTTTGCAGAATTGCTGGCTCATTCTTTTTCAACTAATACCACCACATGCTAGTCCATAGCAAAGAATATTTGATTACATGTCTGTTTTTAAATTTAATTTCAAATTGATATTTGGCTCAAAGTGAGCCAAAATTACTTGACTAAATGGTGAAAAGTGTTGCATCAATTCTTGAATACACTTGGCAACATAAGACATTGATGTAGTATAATTGATCTTGGAGATAGATTTGTTTTATTGAAATTCTTGCAAGCCATTGAGGTTGTATAATTTATCTTGGAGATAGATTAGTTTTATTGAAAGTCATGTTAAGATGTTGTTGCTTGATCCTTACCAGACCTCAAGTAAGTTTTGAGTTTTGTCAAAACAAAGTCAACAATGAGAGGACAAGATATCTTGTTTGGATATCATGTTCAAGCACAAATTAAACGTATCTGGTTAGCATAAAGGTTTACAGTTGAATGCTTGGTTATTAATTAAGGAATGGGCTAATTCAATGACTTTGATTTGCTTTTTGAGAGTAAATATCCTGGCCCCGTGTATTAGTTTCAACGTTTTAATAAAGTTCAAAATTCTCCTTTAGGTTATTGGAATTTTCATTTCGACTTTGTATATAAAGAAGCTCAAAGACATCTACATACCGGATTACTAATTCAAGATCATTGGTACTGAACTACCTGGATTCCTTTATTTATGCTTTTGTACATCAATAATGCTCCAGAGGTGAATCTGAGAGTTTAGAATAATCTGCTGGTCAAATTTTCGGGTTGTGCTAAATGTGTAGCATATGTGTTCTATGGTTGTTTAAGTTAGTACTAATACTATTGTTAAATGAGTATTATTGAATACTTTGTTTACAGTTTGTATAAATCTGTAATGATTTGTCATAAAGGTTAAATAAATGGAAAATAGAAAACTTGCCCTTTGGACAAGCAGATCTTTAAGCATTTGAGTAATTCTTTCTTTCTGTAAAATATCTTGATATATTTCGCTGAGGAACCTACTACGGTTTTGTTCAAGTTCAGTTTAAAAGGAAGGGAATGAATATTTAAAACGCATAGTGCCTTCAATCTACATCTCAAATACACATCCAGGGAAAAGAGTTGGGAAGACTAGTCGGTATGTACAGTGCCCTCCATAATGTTTGGGACAAAGACCCATTTATTGATTTGCCTCTGTACTCCACAATTTGAGATTTGTAATAGAAAAAATCACATGTGGTTAAAGTGCACATTGTCAGATTTTAATAAAGGCGATTTTTATACATTTTGGTTTCACCGTGTAGAAATTACAGCAGTGTTTATACAAAGTCTCCCCTATTTCAGGGCACCAAAATGTTTGGAGGACAGCAATGTCATGTAAATGAAAGTAGTCACGTTTAGCATTTTGTTGTATATCCTTTGTATGCAATGACTGCTTGAAGTCTGCGATTCATGGACATCACCAGTTGCTGGGTGTCTTCTCTGGTGATGCTCTGCCAGGCCTGTATTGCAGCCATCTTTAGCTTACGCTTGTTTTGGGGGCTAGTCCCCTTCGGTTTTCTCTTCAGCATATAAAAGACATGCTCAATTGGGTTCAGATCGGGTGAATGACTTGGCCACTCAAGAATTGACCATATTTTATCTTTGAAAAACTCCTTTGTTAATTTAGCAGTATGTTTGGGATTGTTGTATTGCTGTAGAATGAACTGCCAGCCAATGCGTTTTGAGGCATTTGTTTGAACTTGAGCAGATTGGATGTGTCTATATACATCAGAATTCATTATGTTACTACTATCAGCAGTTGTATTATCAATGAAGATAAGTGAGCCAGTACCTTCAGCAGCCATACATACCCAGGCCATAACACCCCCACCACTCTTTCACAGATTAGGTGGTCTGCTTTGGATCTTGGGCAGTTTCTTTTCTCCTGCATACTTTGCTCTTGCCATCACTCTATGTTAATCTTCGTGTCATCTATCCACCAGAGCTTTTTCCAGAACTGTGGTTGCTCTTTTAAGTACTTCTTGGCAAACTGTTACCTGGCCATCCTATTTTTGTGGCTAACCAGTGGTTTGCATCTTGCAGTGTAGCCTCTGTATTTATGTTCATGTAGTCTTCTGCAGACAGTGGTCATTGACAAATCCACACCTGACTCCTGAAGAGTGTTTCTGATCTGTTGGACAGGTGTTTGGGTTATTTTTCTTTATTATAGAATTCTTCTGCATCAGCTGAAGGTCTTCCTTGGCCTACCAGTCCCTTTAACCATATAACCATATAACAATTACAGCACGGAAACAAGCCTTCTCGGCCCTTCCAGTCCGTGCCGACCATTTATTTTCCCCTAGTCCCATCTACCTGCCCTCAGACCATACCCCTCCATTCCCTTCCCCTCCATATACCTATCCACTTTACTTCTAAATGTTAAAATCGATCCTGCGTCCACCACTTTTGCTGGAAAATCATTCCACGCAGCCACCACTCTCTGAGTAAAGAAGTTCCCCCTCATGTTACCCCTAAACTTTTGTCCCTTAATTCTCATGTCATGCCCTCTTGTTTGAATCTTCCCTATCCTCAATGGGAAAAGCTTATCCACATCAACTCTGTCTATCCCTTTCATCATTTTAAAGACCTCAATCAAGTCCCCCCCCCTTAACCTTCTGCGCTCCAAAGAATAAAGACCTAACTTGTTCAACCTTTCTCTGTAACTTAGTTGCTGGAACCAGGCAACATTCTAGTAAATCTCCTCTGTACTCTCTCTATTTTGTTGACATCCTTCCTATAATTAGGCGACCAAAATTGTACACCATACTCCAGAATTGGTCTTACCAATGCCTTGTACAATTTTAACATTACTTCCCTACTCCTATATTCAATGCTATGATTTATAAACGCCAGCACACCAAAAGCTTTCTTTACCACCCTATCTACATGCGATTCCACCTTCAGGGAACTATGCACAGTTATTCCTAGATCCCTCTGTTTCACAGCATTCCTCAATTCCCTACCATTTACCATGTACGTCCTATTTTGATTTGTCCTGCCAAGATGTAGCACCTCACACTTATCAGCATTAAACTCCATCTGCCATCTTTCAGCCCACTCTTCCAAATGGCCCAAATCTCTCTGTAGACTTTGAAAATCTACTTCATTATCCACAGCACCCCCTATCTTAGTATCATCTGCATACTTATCCAATTTTCCACCCCATCATCTAGATCATTGATGTACATGACAAACAACAGTGGACCCAACACAGATCCCTGAGGCACCCCACTGGTCACCGGCTTCCAACCTGACAAACAGCCATCCACCATTACTCTCTGGCATCTCCCATTCAGCCACTGTTGAACCCATCTTGCTACTCCGCCATTAACACCCAAAGATTGAACCTTCTTAACCAACCTTCCATGGGGAACCTTGTCAAAGGCCTTACTGAAATCCATATAGACAACATCCACTGCTTTACCCTCATCAATTTCCCTAGTAACCTCTTCAAAAAATTCAAGGAGGTTTGTCAAACATGACCTTCCAGGCACAAATCCATGTTGACTGTTCTTGATCAGACCCTGTTTATCCAGATGCTTATATATATTATCTCTAAGTATCCTTTCCATTAATTTGCCCACCACTGACGTCAAACTAACAGGTCTATAATTGCTAGGTTTATTCTTTGAACCCTTTTTAAACAATGGAACAACATGTGCAGTACGCCAATCCTCCGGCACTATTCCCATTTCTAATGACATTTGAAATATTTCTGTCATAGCTCCTGTTATTTCTACATTAACTTCCCTCAATGTCCTAGGGAATATCTTGTCAGGACCTGGAGACGTATCCACTTTTATATTTTTCAAAAGTGTCAGTACTTCCTCCTCTTTGAATCTCATAGTTTCCATAGCTACTCTACTTTTTTCCCTTACCTCACAGAGTTCAATATCCTTCTCCTTGGTGAATACCGAAGAAAAGAAATTGTTCAATATCTCCCCCATCTCTTTTGGCTCTGCAGATAGCTGTCCATTCTGGCTCTCTAATGGTCCAATTTTATCCCTCGTTATCCTTTTGCTATTGATATAGCTGTAGAAACCCTTTGGATTTACTTTCACCTTTCTTGCCAAAGCAACCTCATATCTTCTTTTAGCTTTTCTTATTTCTTTCTTAAGATTCATTTTACATTCTTTATACTCATCTAGCACCTCATTTACTCCATGCCTCCTATAAATATTGTAGATATCTCTCTTTTTTCGAACCAAGTGTCCAATTTCCCTTAAACCATGGCTCTTTCTGATTTTTACTATTTCCTTTCAACCAAACAGGGACATAAAGATTCTGTACTCTTACAATTTCCCCTTTAAATGTCCTCCATTTCTCTTCTACATCCTTCCCATAAAACAAAATGTCCCAATTCACTCCTTTTAAATCATTACGCATTCCCTCAAAGTTAGCCTTTCTCCAATCAAAAATCTCAACCCTAGGTCCAGTTCTGACTCTCTCCATAATTATATTGAAACTAATGGTATTGTGATCACTGGTCCCGAAGTGCTCACCAACACATACCTCCGTCACCTGACCTGCCTCATTTCCTAACAGGAGGTCCAGCACTGCCCCTTCTCTGGTCGATACTTCTATGTATTGCTGCAAAAAACTATCCTGCACACATTTAACAAACTCCAAACCATCCAGGCCATTCACAGAATGTGTTTCCCAGTCTATTTTTGGAAAATTGAAATCTCCCACAATCACTACCTTGTGCTTACTACTAATATCTGCTATCTCCTTACAAATTAGCTCTTCCAATTCTCGCTCCCCATTTGGCGGTCTATAATACACCCCTAAAAGTGTTGCTACACCGTTCCCACTTCTCAGTTCCACCCAAATAGCCTCCCTAGACGGGCCCTCTAATCTATCCTGCCAAAGCACTGCTGTAATATTTTCTCTGACAAGCAATGCAACCCCTCCACCTCTGGTCCCTCCAATTCTATCGCACCTGAAGCAACGAAATCCTGGAATATTTAGTTTCCAATCACAACCCTCCCGCAACCATGTTTCACTGATTGCCACAACATCATATTTCCAGGTGTCAATCCAGGCTCTAAGTTCATCCACCTTTCTTACAATGCTCCTAGCATTAAAATATACACATTTTAGAAACCCACCATCCCTTATTCTCTGTTTATCGTTTTCCTCTTTCTCGCCTACATTTTGAGTCGGAGTGCTTCCCTTCTCTGCCTCTTGCCCCTCACCCTGTCCCCTAGCCCCCTCTACCCAAGTCCCTCCCCCCAGCCTTTCTAGTTTAAAGTCTCCTACTCTATTTGCGAGTAGTAAGCTCACCAATGCTCTCTTTCTTCTTAATGATGTTCCAAACAGTTGATTTTGGTAAGCCTAAGGTTTGGCTGATGTCTCTAAAGTTTTTATTCTTGTTTCTCAGTCTCATAATGGCTTCTTTGACTTTCATTGGCACAAATCTGGTCCTTGTGTAATAAAAGTTTGGTCCTCCAGCAATAAAAGTTTCCAAATGTGATCGAAAGACTGGAGGAAAGACTATGTGCTGAGAGCTCTCGCATACCTGCATTAAGGAGGCATTTAAACTCACCTGAGCAATTACAAACACATGTGAAGCCATGTGTCCCAAACATTATGGTGCCCTGAAATGGGGGATGATGTATAAACACAGCTGTAATTTCTAAATGGTGAAACCAAAATGTATAAAAATACCCTTTAATAAAATCTGACAATGTGCACTTTAACGACATGTGATTTTTTTTCTATTACAAATCTCAAATTGTGGAGTACAGAGGCAAATAAATAAATGATGGATCTTTGTCCCAAACATTATGGAGGGCACTATCTCTGGGGTATGGGAGTCCATGGAAAATTTGCAGCATTAAGATTATGTTTAGCTTAGAGATACAACATGCAAAAAGGCCATTCCCCCCCCCCCCCCCCCCCCCCAAATAACTCAAACCTACATGCCTTTGGGATGTGGGAGGAAACCGGAGCACCCAGAGGAAACCCACATGATGACAAGGAGAATGTGCAAACTCCACAGACAGCACCAAAGGTCAGAACTCAACCTGGGTATTTAGCACTGAGGGGGAGCAGCTCTACTGTTGTGCCACTGTTTGTACCACGTATAGTGAAATGGGTGTCAGCAAGTGGAGTAATCACAAAGGTTACAAAGCCAGGGAAAATTCTGGCCAGTGACAGTTGTAGGGAGGAAACAGATGGTACCAAAGGCTGTAAGAAGGAACTGCAAATGCTGGTTTAAACCGAAGATAGACATAACAAGCTGGAGCAATTCAACGGGACAGGCAGCATCTCTGGAGAGAAGGAATGGTGACGTTTCGAGTAGAGACCCTTCTCCAGACCTAAAAACTTCACCCTTTTCCTTCTCTCCAGAGTTGCTGCCTGTAACAAAGGCTCTGTTGCTTTCCCACTGCTAGGGTTAAGGACATCTATTCTGGGATTGAAAAGAACATGAGTGGGAAGGGGAGGGTCAGTGATTGTGCACCATGTAGGCATGAAAGGATGTTTAAATTAAAAAAATAATGAGTGGTGGTACTGAATGATGAGAAAGGGAAAATGTTGAGGGAAAATTATAGCATGAGAGGAAGAGGCAGATAATGTAAAGTGAATAGGAAGTAGATGAGTCATTAGAAAAAAAAATTAAGTCAAAGCTTGAGAGTCTTTATCTGAATTTGCTCTGCATATGTAGCAAGACAGTTGAGTTTAGTAGAAACAAAGAAATGCAAATGCTGGTTTGTACCAAAGATAGACATAGATATTTTCTGACAATTCTTGATTAGTGTGTCAGAGGTTATGGGGTGAAGGCAGGGGAATGGGGTTGAGAGATAAATCAACCATGACTGAATGGTGGAGTAGATTTGATGGGCCAAATGGCCTAATTCTTGTCCTAGAATTTATGAAGTGCTGGAGGAACTCAGCAGGTCAGGCAGTATCTCCAAAGGAAAAGGAATAATGATGTTTCGGGTTGGGACTCTTCTTCAGACTGGGTCTAAAGAAGTTCAGTCTGAAGAAGAGTCCTGACCTGAAATGAAGAGAGATGATTTTTCTGTGCAAATAATAACAAATGAGTTTGATCTAATAGCAATTCTAGAGATGTGGATGCATGTGACCAGGAGTAGGAACCTCATATTCCAGATTTTCCAATGTTCTAAAAGAATGTGCCAGAGGGAAAGGTGAGTAGCAGTGGTAATTAATGATATCAGTATGGTAATGAGTAGTGATAGAGATGCAGAAATAAATAAAAGGGGAAAGACACCAAGAACTGGTCCCAAAGTATTGTCTCTTTATTACAAAGCACCATGTAATTCTTTGCTCCAGAGAGTTGTGGTGGCTTGATCATTGGAGGTATTTGGATGAGGTAGATAAATTTTGAACTATTGGGGGAATCGAAAGCTATGTTGAAATGGCACATAAAATCAGTTGGTGGCACAGCTGTAGGTACTGCTTCACAGCCCAGAAACCTGGGTTCAAGCCTGACGTCGGGTGCTGTCGATATGAAGTTTGGTGGGTTATACCAAAGACGGATGCAAAGTGCTTGTCTATCTATAAAACAGTACAGCACAGGAACAGCCCATTTGGCCCACAATCTCTGTGCTGGACATGATGCCAAGTTAAACTAATCTCTCTCTGCCTGCAGAGCTGCTGCTTCACATTGCCAGACACCCAGGTTTGATTCTGGCCACGGGTGATGTCTGTGTGGAGTATGCACATTCGCCCTGAGGATATGATGGATTGTAGGTTAATTGGCATCTATAACTTGTGTGTAGGAGTGGATGTGGGAAAGATAATATAGGACAAGTGTCAATACAGATAGATTTTATTTGTCACATGTGCCAATTGGCGCAGTGAAATTAAGTCACCATACAGCCAAAAATAAAGAACACAACACAGAGTAGCCAGAAATTCAACATAAAACATCCCCTCACAGCAAGATCAAAATTTCTCACCGTGAGGGAAGGCACCAAAGTCAGTCTCTTCCCGATGTTCCCCAATGTTCACCCATGGTCGGGGCCTCCCCCAGCCCTCCGCTGTCGCCGCTCCGGGCGGCCCAATGTTGAGGCCCGCTCCCCGGGGTGATGTAAGTCCGACGTTGGGGCTGGGGGACGTCCTCAGCGGCCTGGACCCCGAGTCGGCCCCCTCCTACCGGAGTCTGCGGCTCCCAAAGTCTGCAGGGCGCGCCGGGTGGAGATTCAACGTTTGAGGCCCTCGGCAAAGGGCCCCAGGACTCCACGATGACGGTCAGCGCCGCCCGTGTTGGGAGCTCTCCAAACCAGAGCTCCACGATGTTGGAGCAGCAGCCCAGAGCTCCAACGGCGACCCAGGTAGGCATCGCCCGCTCCGTGGTGACTCCAGCGCTGCCGCCGCTGTTGCAGCTCTGGTCCGGTTCCCGGTCCCCGGCAGGAAAGGCCGCTCGGATCCAGGAGGTAGGCCGCGAGGTGGGGGGGCGAGGACAAGACTCGGAGAAATAGTCGCGTCCCCGCCAGGAAACAACTGGGAAACAGTTTAACCCTTACCCTGCCCCCCTCCCCCACATATAAAAGTGAAGGATTCCCCCAAAACAGACTTTAAACTGACTAAAAATTTAAAAAAAAGGAGAAACAAACAAGCTGCAGGCAGAGGCCGTTGTCAGTGCAGCGCCCCAATGTTCTTTTATTGTAGGCTTAATTTTTGTCATATGTACCAAGGTACAGCTTTGTTTTGCATGCAATCCAAACAGATCAGATATACGATCATCAAACTCGAGTTTAATAGGTAGAGTAATAAAGGGGAAGACCGTTTGCAGAATATAGTTTTCAGCATTGCAGTGCATCAGTATCATCGACTAAGTCCAACGTCCGCAATGGGGTAGAGGAGAATTGGACAGTATCCTAACTTATGGTAGGAGTGTTTAGAAACCTGTAAGAAGGGAAGAAACTAAAACTAATTCCTAATGCTGGGGTGCACACTTTCAAGCTTCTGTATCTTCTGTTGTACAGGAGCAGGGAGAAGGAATGATCAAGAAGTAGCGGCTTGTCAGTCCATAAACTGGAGTCTGGAAAGTTTGAATCTTATTTGATCTGATTATCTGCTTGAACCCGAGACAGATTGGAGAAGAATTTGAATTGCAATGGTGTTGAAATATGGCAGAAAACAAGCCAATGTATAACAGAAAGGGCAGTATCTACAGAAGACACAGGAACAGAGTACAGATGTCTTTGATGAAGAAGTGGATTTTGCAGCTTATTGGCCTCACTGCAACATTTGATTTTTGATAGCTCTACCATTAACGTTCAAGTGTCACCAATCATTGGTATCAGTAATGCCTTGAATACAAGTTTGTGCCAGAGTCTGCAGTGAAAATTTCCAGTGAAGATTTTCTTTCAAATCAAGTTGTCATAAAATCCTAATTATAGACAACAAGTGCAGGAGTAGGCCATTCAATGTGATCATGGCTGATCATCCCCAATCAGTACCCCATTCCTGCCTTCTCCCCATATCCCCTGACTCTGCTATCTTTTAAGAGCCCTATCTAGCGCTCTCTTGAAAGTATCCAGAGAACCGGCCTCCACCTTCCTCTGAGGCAGAGAATTCCACAGACTCACAACTCTCTGGGAAAAAGTGTTTCCTCGTCTCCGTTCTAAATGGATTACCCCTTATTCTTAAACTATTCAATTTGCAATTTGGATGCTAAGTTTTGAAAAATGATTACATTTCCCAAATAAATGTAGAAACCCCAAACTAGAGGCAATTTTTCCATGGACTGAGTTGTTTTGCATAATCCTTGGTTACGATGCATACATAAAATTAGTTTTTTTTAAATATTTGCCACATTGGTGAGTTGAAGTCCCAACTGTTGGTGCTTGGACCAAGATCAGTATGAACAGGCAAAGTACAAAGATGCACAATTAAAGCATAATCAACCTTAAGTTTTAATATTTACCAGCTTCACTTTTCCAGTTAACATTGTGCTTGTTTAAAAAAATAAATATTGTAAACATTTTAAATAGTTCCCAAAATATTCTGTCATTTGAATTCATTAATAGCATTATTTTCAACCAAGAGGCAGCTGGAATATCCCCAGTGAAATGAACAGGTTCAAATAATCGTGATTTACGAAGAGCAGTTCAGTGGCTGAACGCTTGTAACATTAAAGCATTCCAGTAATATTTTCTACTACTTAAGAGAATGAGTAGAAGTAATATTTTTTGTCAATGTTTTGTTTTTCCATTTTTAGACATTTCTTCCCTTTCTGACAAACTAAAATCACTTTCCCCGCTCTCCAGACATTCCATACGCATTTGTGGCTGAGATTCTGCCAAATTTGGCTCACCAAACGCAAGATAAACAGCATATCTGAAACTATCTGATTAATAAAGAAGCTAATTCCTCCTGACTTTGGAAGTATGATGCTCATTTCACAAAAAAACTTGAAAGAAATCTGTGATCCCACTATGCTGCTTCAACTCAGCATGTTAAAATGCAGAACTAATTTACACTGACACTTATTGCCTGGTTTGGGTTTTTAGGGGAGAAAAAAGGCAGTTTCAAACGACACGCGTGTAAGTCACTATTTTGGAAATAATCTTGTAATGAGAAAAGTATTTACTTCTCTGGAAATACTATACTGCAGAATTCGAGATAATTGGCAAGATTTGAAAATAGTTTGTGATGAACTAACTCACTTGATAAATGAATCCGTCACTGATGGAAGAGTTCAGAATCTTGGAGTAATTAAATCTTGGCATGTGTTTAAAATAGTGCAAAATTTGCTGTCAACAGTGAAGCAATAAGGAAACACAAGGAACAGGAGATGCTGGTTTAAAAAAAAGTACTGGAGTAATTCAGCGGGTCAGGCAGCATCTCTGGAGAAAAGGAATATGTGGCATTTCAGGTCGGAACCCTTCTTCAGAACTCTTGCATCTCTAGATGACCTGGATAGGCGAGCCTAAAGAAGGATCCCGACCCAAAACATCACCTATCCATATCCTCCTGACCAAGTAAAATTTACAAAATCCAGAAAACTGAAGATTTCACCTTTTTCTGAGGTTTGAGGCATCAGTTCAGCTGGGCAGTTAACTGCTCAGCAACTATGCTGCCATTACGCTAGCTGAGGCCCAATAGCATTAATTAATTCTCACAGCATACTGGGAAGGAATATGCACAAGTTTTAATGAACAGTGCTAAAAAAAGATTGAATCATATTCTTCTGGTTATTGAAACTTAATTTAAAATACCTCGAGTTTGATATTTAACAGACATTGTTGTACAAATTAGTATTCTGGAACCAAATAATAGGTAATAAAATCTTACAGTTCACGTGACAAGTTAAAACTTCCAGAGTATTTTAATGGAACGTTATTAAATTGCAACCAGTGCCATAGGCTACAAATAGCACTGTCTGTAACAGGATTGTTAAATTATTAACTGGTAATTTTGGATTTTCATGTTACACTGAATTCAGAAATTGTGGACTTTGTGGAGTAATGATGATGAATGTCATTTTTGCTCTCCTTCCCAATACATAATCTGAGTAAGTACTGTTTGGACTAGCTGATTTAGTTTTGAATCAAAAAAGGACACAAAGTGCTGGAATAACTCAGCGGGTCAGGCGGCATCTCTGGAGAACATGAATAGATGATGTTTCGGGGAGGGACCAGTGATATTTTGGAGCATATTGACATTGAGGATTTGCGAGAGATCTTGAAAGGCATACAAGTGGAAAAGTCCCAGGGTTTGGGTAGGTGTGCCCTGGGTTGTTGTGGGACGCAAGGAAGGGGATTGCTGGGGCTGTGGCAGAGATTGTATCTTCATTAGCATAGGTGAGGTACCAGAAGATTGGAGAATGTTAGTGTTGTGCCTTAACTGTCACATCCATTCACCATGCAGCAGCAGCAATTTACAAAGGCCACGTAATCTAAACCTGCAAGTCTGCAAGAGGAAGCCAGCGCACCCAGAGGAAACTCGAGGTTGCAAGGAGAACGTGCAAACTCCACACAGACAGCACTCAAGGTTAGTATTGAATCCAGGTGTCTGGAGCTGCCAGGCAGCAGCTCTACCTGCTGCATTACAGTGCTACCATGTGCTGCAGGTTTAATGCAGGCCACAAATTAAGGAAGCAATTTTTGCATTGAATGACATTTAATATCCATTCAGTTAATTTGTCATTTTTATTTTAAAAAGGTCTGTAATGTATCAAGTATTAGAACACATACATTCCAAGCAAGTTTATTAATACCTGAAGCAATTAGACAATCTAATTTTGCAGTGAATCACTGGGTGTAATATTTTGATTTGCATATTAAACTGCACTCCAGCATACATATGGAAATAATGGTGAATGCTAACAGTTCCATCATTTTAGCCACATTTTTTGGCGGAGTTAGAAATAACTTAGATGAAAGTAAAGAACTCGCTGTAAACCTTTGACTCAATTCCAAAAATCAATAAGGATTCAGATTTTCTGACATCAAAATTTAATTAGAAAAATCCCACAATACCACATTCATGATCGCAAAACTGAAAACATAATAAAAAGCCCTGCCTGATACGAGAGGCATTCATGACATAAATATACACGTAAATTTTACTAAATATTTTAAGGTCGAATTATTTCAAAATCTGCCTGTAAGCTCTTTTGTAGTCTTGCAATATTAGCATCTAATGCTGCTAAGCTGTTCCTGAAATTATGCTCATCCCTGGAATTAAACGAAGAAACCGATGACGTGCTGCAATTAGATTTTAGATATCTATAATCAAAACTTAAGAAACTTGAATCTACTGCTGAAACAGTGTCGATCTGTAATTGTGGCTCATTTCTCAATGTTGGTGTGGTACACAGATCTAAATTGGATTTGGGAGGCCTCAGCAGGATGTGATTATTTTCCGACACTCCAGTTTCTGATGAATAATCGCTTGGTACCATCTTTTCCTTCAACCTATCAGTAACGGGTATTTCCTCAAACACCACCTTTTGTGGCTTTTCCAACTCATCCAGTGGATGTGGCATTACTATCAATCCATTACATGAATTTCCACTATCATAAGGCAACGCATTTAATCTAGTATACGATTGCACTGGTATACATTCTCTCCTCGCTGGTTCTTTTTCTTGCTTGCAGGCATTGCCTGCTAATGGAATGTAAGTGGTTTCATCCAGCTTAGAGTCTTCAGTCTTAACATCATGACATTCCATCTGTACACTGTACCTAGAAAAACCTGAGGGTGAAGACTTTTCTGACATGCCATTATTTTGATATATTCTGGTTGACGCAGCAGTTAAATTAGGTTGTTCACATTCAGGTACTTTAAACTGCAATGATGAAGCATGTGTGTCTTGTACAGAAATGGTGCTCAGATTTTTAAGATAAGCTGTCACGGAGCTCAAACCTGGATCATCTTGCAGATGCTTTTCATATTCCTGAAGGTTGTTTCTGGTCAGTTTGGATTTGGGTATCACAAAATCCACACTAAGGTCATTGAGAAGTCTTTCCATACTGCCTTGCAAAGTTCTGTTGAACAGCCAAACCATATAAACAATTGATTATTGTTTCCCATCAAGTGTAAAAAATTATATCACACAATTAAAATTGGGGGCAGCATTGTGGTAGAGCTGCTGCCTTACAGCGGCAGAGACAGGTTCGATCCTGACTGCATGGGTTTTCTCCAGGTGCTCCAGTTTCCTCCTACACTCCAAAGATGGACAGTTTGTAGGCTAATTGGCTT
This sequence comes from Raja brachyura, assembly GCA_963514005.1. The sequence continues at coordinate 63,458,516 of OY740787.1, forward strand.
GGTAAAATTATAAATTATCCCCAGTGAGTAGGATGGTTTGAGTGTACGGGGTGATCGCTGGTCGGCGCGAACTTGGTAGGCCGAAGGGACTCAAACTGTGCTGTATCTCTAAAGTAAATTTATATTCAAACAGATACAAAAAGTATACAAAGATTATAACTCAAATGTGAGAAACCTCTTGCTGCACAAAAGCAAACAATACTTTTGTGGAGAATTCTCCTACAAGCTCTTGCAGAAAAATTAGGAAAATCAATTGGAAAGCAAGCTTGAATTCATGGACTTGTTCTGTATTTGTTTAACATTTGATAAAGGTTTGGTTAATAAGACACTCTTCTTAACCACGCAAAGTATGAGTCAGCTGCTCCAATCAGATCTAAAAGTTTGTCCTGACACAGAGAACCAAAATTAATCAAGAATTTGTTGAGGGTTGATCTGCCCTAATAAGCTTTACTTACATTTTGGGGTCTGGATGTTGCTGACAATGCCAACATGCCTGTTGGTGAACTAAGTGGCCTGTCATTTCAGAAAACTGCATGCGACGGTTTTGAGTCACAAATAAGTGACCAATATGGTTTTGAGTGGAAAAATGGCAGATTATGTCCCGTGAAAGATATTAGTAAAACGGATAATGTGCATTTAGAAACAACAATCTGATATTTTATAGTTATCATTTTAATTTGTAAATTTAAGATAACAGATTTGAAATTAAATGCCACAGCTGCCATGGTGGACTTAAACACGTTTCAAGATCGTTAGTCCAATAACTTAAATGTACCTGACATTTAAAAGAAATTTGGACAGCTACATGGATAGGAAAGGTTTAGAGTGATATGGGCCAAAGGTAGGCAAGTGGAACTAATGTAGATGGGGCACCTTGGTGTGCATGGGCAAGGTGGGCCGAAGGGTCTCTTTCTGTGTTGTATCACTCTATCAGGATGGACACTGGATTTCTCACTTAGTGTGAGAAAACTAAGAAGTGCTAAAACTAATTATGGTCAAATAGAAACATTAAAGCATGCTCTAATTAATTAGTTCTTGACTGAAACTCTGAGACGGCAAAAGCAGCAAATGCAGAATTCAATCCTGAAGAGCCACAAAAAAAAGCGACTTTGGAAGTGACATTTGGAAGTGAACATGGTTCTCATCACACAGCAGCACCGCCCGTGTATTATTTAACCAAAACTCTCAGGTACACAAGGGAAGCAGCACCAACATTTAATGTTTTCTCCGATTGCTGTCTATCCTCCTCATGTCAGGAATGACAGCTCTCCCAGCAAGATTACTTTCCAAGGATACATCAAAAGTTAGTTTACTGGATTTTAGACACTACACTTGAGAACAAAGTCCAAAATAATACCTGCGTTTCTTTCTTGTACCTGACACCATTTTGATGGTTGCTAGAATGCTTAGGAGGCAGAGCGATAATCACAGGAACTGCTTGGCCATAATGCACAATTAAAATTTTAAAGCAAATTCATAAATCAAAGCTTACTGTGTAGAAATAACAATAAATCATCACTTATTTTCTTATTGCCCATGTTACAGTATGTGCGTTTCATTATTCCAGAATTAAATCAATAACATTGGGCCTGAAGAAGGGTTTCAACCTGAAACGTTATCTATTCCTTTTCTCCAGAGGACCTGCCTAACCCACTGAGTTACTCCAGCCTTTTGTGTCTGTCTTCAATATCCCATCCTCTCCCTTAAGCAGGGGAAAGGGAAGATACAACCTGCAGCCTCAAGTCATAATCGTGCACACCAGCAGTAAAATAACTCCAGAACTAAACTCTCTGGCTGGAGGTTAGTGCTGAAGCAACTACCAGATTATACTTTTGAACTGCAAGGTGAATAGTGGCATCCCACAAGGAATAGTGTTTGGGCCATTGTTGTGATCCATATGAATTATCCAGATTTGGGGATGCAAGCCCCATTTTCTAAATTTGCAGAGATAGAATTATGAATTGTGAAGAGGGCAAGGAATTGGAATTACAAGGAACTGCAGATGCTGGCTGAGTGTCACCTGATGTTTAATGTAGAGAAACAGGAGGTGGTGTATTTTAGTAGGGAGGATGAATAGAGGCAATCGGGAGTAGGGGGATAGTATTGCAAAGGGATGCAGCAGTGGAGGGTTCTGGAAGTTTTAGCATATTGGTCATTAAAAGTGGTAGACCAGTTTGAGAAAACAACCAATAAATCAATTTTAAACTTAGGTTTTATCAATTGCAGTGTAGGGTATAAAAAGAAAAAGTCATATTGAACTTTTCCAAAATACAGTTCTGGCCTCAGCTGGTGTATTGTGTTCAAATTGAAAGAAGGATGTGAAGGTTCAGAAAAGATTGACATGAATAGTTCTGGGATTGAGGGACTACAGTAGGCTACGTGGATTAGGAATAGATTAGAGACGATGGAATTGTTTTTTTTTTTGAGAAGGGAAACTGGAGGTTGAAAAAGCTTGTAGAATAGAGGTTTCTGGGCAGAATGGATGTTGGGATGTATTTCCCATCAGTGAAAAGGTTGAGGACTAGCAGTCACAGATACAAAATAAATGGGAAGATGATCAAATCTGACACAACGATTCATACATTGGTTGGGTGGCATCTGGAGTGCACGGCCGCCAGATGTAAAGGCAGGAACTTCTGTGGCTTCAAGTGGAATAGGATAAACATATGGTGAAGAAAGATGTGTAAGGCAAAAGAGAAAAGGGCAGGAGGTGAAGTCAGTGAATTACTCTGGCAGAAAGCTGGTGTGAACAATGGAGAGAATGGCAGAACAGTGGAAGAACTTACTTACATGACTAATACAGCAGGTTATGCAGCATCTGAGGAGTCAACAATTTGGGTTGAGACCCTTTCATTGGGACGACGAGGAAAGATAGTGTATAGCAATAGGACAGAGATAAAGGGCAGATAGAACTAGGTGGGAGTGGGGTAGGACCAGATAGAGAGGGGATGAGAAGTGGATGGGGGAAGGGAGTGGGAAAGGTGAACAAAGGGAGAAAAACTATAGACATAAGGAACTGCAGGTACAGGTCTGTGGAAAAAGATAAAGTCCTCAGCAGTCAGGCAGCATCTCAGAAGAACATGGATAGTGGATATAGGGAAGGAGGGTTTTTGATAGGCAGATGGTTGGACAATCATGAAAATAGATGAAAAGACAAAAAATGAGCTAGCAATAGAAGAGGTGAGAACTATGAAACTAGAGGAAGGAATATAGGTGGAAGGGGAGAAATTGGTGCAAATCCAGATGGGGCACAGAAAAGAGGGAGGGGGAAATGGGGGGTGAGAAAAGAGTTGTTTGTAGGTTAGTTACCCAAAATTTGAATATTCAATGTTCATACTGTTAGGTAGTAAAGCACCCAAGTGGGATACGAGATGTTGTTCCTCCAGTGTGCATGTGGCCTCACTCTGGCAATGGAGAGGGACACAGGACAGAAAGGTCAATATGGGAGGTGAAAGTTAAAATGTTGAAGAATGCCAGGTTGATAAGTGAGTGTGAGAAAAACATCTCTGGTGTTGACTACTGAAGCTACCCACATGGATTATGAGATGTTCTGGCAGTTAGTTAAGAGCAACCTGCTACATAAAATAACAGTCAAAGCTCTTTCATGCTCCCTCTAACATTGTCTTTGTTCTTGGATTATAAAGATTAGAGCTCCTAGCAATCAGATATATTTATCTCAACTATATTTTAATAACGTAAAATAAATCTTTTGCCATCTTTTCTCAAAGTGTTTAATCCTAGTATTCAATGTAATTCTTGCTAACTTCTTACGATGCTTGGAAATTATAATTGCTTGAACAGCACTCAAAATGATGTCTGGCCAACTACAATAATCGCTAATTAACAGCAGTGTGACCTTCCAAGTCCCACCTTAATGACTGAATTGTAGAGACAAGTCAAACTTAATTTCACTCAAACACTCTACAAGGTGGGTTTTCATTACATTCATCTTACTTGCTCAGACCAATTATAATTACCAACATCATTCACTAAATATATATTCAAAACTTAATTTTAAAGTTTACACTAATTTGAACACTGCAAGGTAGAATACTGCAGGGTACATTGTCAGCTTGCCATTGACTTGGTTTAAATAAAAGTTTAACTCTGGCAATCCTCCAAGTGGGAAATTGTGGAAATAGCAAAGAAGGTTTCATGTGATAATGCGCGATGGATCAGGAGTACCATCTGTGGCATACAATATGTGTCTAATGTGGTCCCAAAAATGAAATTGGATAATGCCTAAATTTATATTTCAAATATTGAGAACAAAAATCTAATTCTTTCATCCTGCAATGAAATAAGATACAGCATACTGTAAAATCCTGTGCAGTTGTTAATAATTAAAAGGCAGTCTTTGCTTAAGTTTAAACCTGCCATTTACTGGTGCCACAGTTAATACTAATGAAATATGTGAGAGGAATCGCCAACGTTGGAATTAGCAGACGTGTCGATTTATATCGTAAAATTAACCCTTGTAGTTATTATAAGCATACATTAAGAAATGTACTCTGTTATTGCCTCTACACCAAGAATATTCTTTGTTGCACTAATACTAATTCTAATATTAATTTATCAAACCACATTGAGCAGAACAAATCAAATACCTTCATCCTGTAATCAAATACAATTCAAATGGAATTTCAAAATCACTGATTACCTGGTTAATTCGCGCAACCTGTTTACTTCAGCATCACGTTGACGGAGTGTTATTTCCAAGATTTGATTTTCTTTCTCCGCGGCTTCCAGTTTTAGCTGAATCGTTCTCATTTTCGTTAAAGCTTCATCGACTTCTGGAGGAGGAGAACCAATGAAAATAAAGGTCTCACTTCTGCTCACATTCAGAGAACTGTAACCAAAATATTTCTGACCTACCCATCTTCACTCGAGATGTGTCCATCTCGCACTGTTGTCTGCTCTGGAACAGATCCTGTTCTTTCCCTTGCATCTGCCGGAGTAATTGATTGTTCTGCTCTCTTTGACTGTTTATCACATTCAGCAGCTCTTCGTTTTTCTTTTGCAAAGACTCAAGTTCTTTCAATGACTCTCTCAGCTGGGCCTGCATTGTTGTATTCATGGATTGCAGGGAGATCACTGTAAAAGTGACAAAGAGGGTGAAACTGGCCTTTTTTTTGCTATACAGTTTTTAAAAAAAAGGATATTAGGGGAAGTAATAGCTACTACTAGGAAGTGGTCTTGAAATAAAGGATCAGTCCTTATCTTATTGGCTGGCACAGCAAATTAGTTTAGTTCAGTTTATTGTCAAATGTACCGAGGTACAATTAAAAGCTTTTAGTTGTGTGCTAACCAGTCAGCGGAAAGACTACACGATATCAATGAAGCCGTCCACAGTAGATTAAGAAGTTCATTTTGGAACCAATAAATGCAAAAGGAAATTGGGTGATGCTTGGGATAGCATGAATGGATGACAGTGATTCAACATCCTATCATTTCCAAAGGCACTTATCAATGAGTGTTAAAATCAAAGCGGCAAATTGAATAAAGAAGGCGTAATATTGATTGATACCAGACTATTCCAATTTATTGTTTCCCTTTTACAAATATTTCTGCAATTGCTTTTAAAAAAATATGAATCCAACACATCCTGCTGGCATTAATACTTAATCAACTCTGTGCACCATAGGGAATGATAAAGTAACTGAACTTAGGTTACTAAAGATAGACACAAAATGCTGGAGTAACTTAGCGGGTCAGGCAGCAACTCTGGAGAAAATGGACGTGATGTTTCTCTACCCGAACCGTCACTTGTCCATTATCCCCATAGATGCTGCCTGACCCGCTAAGTTAGACCAGCACTTTGACTTTTTCTAAGATCAAAGTGCAGCTTCATTAGGAAAATATATTTTGAAAAGGCCACTTTGTTCTAAACAACCAATGTCTAGAAGAGTGCAACGAGACCTGGGTGTCCTTGTACACCAGTCATTGAAAGTAAACATGCAAGTACAGCAGGTAGTGAAGAAAGCTAATGGCATGTTGGTCTTCATAATGGGAGGATTTAGTATAGGAGTAAAGAGGTCCTTATGCAGTTGTACAGGGCCCTGGTGAGACCACATCTGGAGTATTGTGTGCAGTTTTGGTCTCCTAATTTGAGGAATGACATCCTTGCTTTTGAGGCGGCGTAGGTTCAAGAGGTTAATCCCCGGTATGGCGGGACTGTCATATGAGGAAAGATTGGAAAGACTGGGCTTGTATTCACTGCAATTTAGAAGGATGAGAGGGGATCTTACAGAAACGTATAAAATTGTAAAAGGACTGGACAAGCTAGATACAGGAAAAATGTTCCCAATGTTGGGAGAGTTCAGAACCAGGGGCCACAGACTAAGAATAAAGGGGAGGCCATTTAAAACGGAGATGAGAAACCTTTTCACCCAGAGAGTTGTGAATTTGTGGAATTCTCTGCCACAGAAGGAAGTGGAGGACAATTCACTGGATGAATTTAAAAGAGAGTTAGATGGAGCTCTAGGAGCTAGCGGTTATCAAGGGATATGGGGAGAAAGGAGGCATGGATTACTGATTGTAGATGATCAGCCATGATCACAATGAATGGCGGTGCTGGCTTGAAGGGCCAAATGGGCGCCTCCTTCACTTATTTTCTATGTTTCTATGTAAGAGTGCAATCAACCTATCAAAAGCAGCCTGAAGAAGGGTCCTGATCCGAAACTAATCCGTCAGTTCTCCAGAGAAGCTGACTGACCCTCTGATTACTCCAGCATTTGTGTGTCTAACTTTGGTATAAACCAGCATCTGTAGTTCCTTTTTATTACAACTGAACTTGGATTACTGTTTATTATCCATAACCCTGCCATCAAGTTGTTCACCAAGTAGAAATATAGCAATCGGTAAAAATATTTTGAAATATATACAAAATAGATTGTATTGTCATGAAAAACTACACTAAGAAAAACAGTGGTAGCAGATTACATGCCAGCTCAAGTGAATACATACCCCGTTTAATGGAAATAAGAAAAGGGTTGACTGAATTAACCAAATCTTCATAAAGTCTAAAAGATTAAACTTACCGATATACAAATTATTAAATATGGTCTCAAATATTATTGTTAATTTAACTGCAAATTCTGAGAAAAGCTATGTGTACTTTTCTTTCAGTAGGTGGAAAGGATTTGAAGTTTTAATTTTAATTGTCAACTAGACCAAGTGGGACACGTTGGGTCCCGTCCCCTCAATGCGCGGTCAGTAATAAAAACATAATAACTCAATTCCTATATACCATTAAATCATTATAATAATGTACAATTCTTGACAGTTCCCACACTTTATGTTAGTACGGTATAACCATCCAAAGTCGATTGTAAGGGCTAAAAGACTTCTAAAGCTTTTGATTTTGCATGTGTTTTGGATCATCCTTACAGCAATATTTGCTTTCACAGTTGTGGATGATTAAGACAAGTGACCAATTTAAGAAAGAACTTTGATGGAACAAGGTTAATGGGAAACAAACAAATTACCAAGAAAACAACTATAATTTATTTGAGTCAGAAGATGTTACAGTGTGGAAACAGGCCCTTCGGCCTAACTTGCCCCTATGTCCCATCTACACTAGTCCCACTTGCATGAGTTTGGCCCATATCAGTCTAAACCTGTCCTATCCATGTTCCTAAATGTTTCTAAAACATTGCAAAAGTACATGCTTCAACTACGTCCTCTGGGAGCTCGTTCCATACACCCATCACCCTTTGCCATGTTACATTTATTTTTAGCAGTATATGAAAACTAACCAAGATTATTTCCTTTTAAAATTATATCTTTACTGGGTTTCAGCACAGAGATTTTGATTGCAAATAAAATGTGCATTATTCATTACAAAGTCGGATACCTTCAAAGTTGCCACCTGTAGATCGCGAATCTTTTTCAGCTTTTTCTCGTTCCCGAAGTTGTTGGTTTACTATTCTTAACCGTCTACAAAATTTAAGACAACAATGTAATTTGGGAACTTAAAAAAATTATCAAATCTACCAATGTTTGCCAAAACTAAGGTGCCCTAAACAACAGCTAAAAGTTTCCCGATTTGAAAGATTTCAATTCTCTCACCTTTGTCTTTTAAATTTCCAATAACCCAAAACCAGTGGTATATCTTGGCAAGGTATGCAAGCAGAGAATTTCACTGTGACAATAAAGTATTCTATTCTATTGTAGACAAAATTTAAAATGGTATCAGGGTGTAAATTTACAGAATGTTTGAATGTTTACATTTTTCTCTCTCACCCTCACACCTTCTCACCGAGGATGAACAGAAATCATACAATTATTTGAATATACCGCATTTATTTAGAAACACTCCTTATTTTGAATCTTGAAATGTTAGTTGCCTGTAATTCTTCATTGAGCTCTCATTTTGATTAGACTTAAGAAAAATTAAGTGCTAAGTAGACATTAAAAATGAAATACTACTGACCTGCGAAGCTGTGAATTCTCACTGCGTAGTGGCTGAAGACTCATAGCTATTTCTGCTTCTACATTAGTGCTTCCAAGCACAATTGGGAGTACAGAGATACTATCTTCGAGTTCTATTATCAACCTGAGAATTTCAGACTTATCTACGAATAGAAACACAGTATTTTAAAAATCTTGGTATATTACTTTGCATCACTATTTATCACTGAATACCTGCGCTCAGTCCACCAAGGCCTGCTGGATCTCCCAGTTGCAAACAATTCTAACTCCCTTCCCATTACTATACTGACCTTTTTGACCTGGTCCTCCTCCATTGCCAGAATGAGGCCACATGCAAGCTGGAGGAACAGCACCTCATATTCCACTTGACTAGCAGACCAAACACCATTCCCCAATTTTAGAGAAATAAAACATCCTCCTCTTTTTCCTCCCATTTCTCTTCCATGGATGTGCACCATCCCCACCTCTTCCAGCTTTCTCCCTGCTACTACAGTCAGTCTGAAGAAGGGTCCCGACCCGAAAGGTCGCCTATCATGTTCTTCTGCCGGATAAGCGGAGTTTCTCCAGCACTTTGCATTTTTTTGCTTACAAGTCAGCTTCCTTTTTTGTTGTCATTCCAAAGTAACTTTTAAGTGGTTCTCTAATTCCCAATGGGAATAACCAATTCAGCCCATGCTATGCAAAAAGTGTTCTTGTGTTACGAAACCGAGCATTATAACTGTACCAGCTCACTGTTAAGAAATTAATCTTATTCCTTTGAAACAAATAACATTTCACTTTAGTAATCAAACACAGATATATTGAATAACTAATATGTACTCGACTTCTCAAAAAGTGAATTCAAATATTTACTGTAATTACCTTGATCCGCAATAAGAACCTTAAGTTCACTCAGAAGATGTCTGACAGTTTTAACCTTCTCTGCTTTGTCAGGACTTGGTTTCTTTGATTTTGCATGTTTGGCAAGATTGCACTGGCCAATGGTGTCCTTTACGGGTGTAACATCCAGTAAATTGATGTGAAGTTCTTGAGCTGCAATTCCTTCAACGTGCTCAATGTCCGACTTGTTAATCCCTTGTGATTTGGTCTGTGTTTTCCAACCCTTGTGATGAGGCTCTTTCCCTTGCTGCTCTGCTTGGGTTTTGGAGCATTGGATACACTTTGGCTGTTCTAGTTTCTTCCACTGATGTGGACCTTGGTTTCCCAAGCTGTGGCTTCCACCACCATCACAAACAAGGTGAGCCAAAGCAGATGTGGGCATAGCAGGGGAAAGGGTAGCTGGAGCAGAATATGCTGGCAGATAGTTCAATCCTTCATGAGAAACAGGTGGATTATAGGTGTCACTGGAAATATTCTGCAGCAAGAAAAAAGGGAAATTAAAATGTGATTAAAATGGCTTAGCAAGATGGTGATCATGAAAGCAGTTTGTTTTATAGGAATTATAGTTACAATTACTTAAATCCAAGAGGGGCACTTCTGCAGTAAAGATTGACCATCTGATGCTGCCCTCCCTCTATGTAGAATCTGTCAGCGGCTATTGCTAAAAAGAGCTATAAAATAATCCTAACATTAAAAAAAATTCCACCACCCCCTCCCCATTCGCTTCCCCTGAACCCTGGCTGACCTTGCACCAGTTTCTCCCCCCCCCCCCACTAAAAGCCTGTTAACTAGCTTCACAGTTTGCAACTGTATTCCTCTTGGGTTCACACCTGCTTCTATATCTAACCTTTGTCCAACAATCTGCCTATCAGGGAACCCCTTCGGTTAAGGCCATCCGTTGTTGGCTGTGAATTGTCCTGCCTCTTTTCGCTTCCAGTTCTTTCTCCCACATTCTCTACTACAATCAGCGTGAAGAACAACCCCAACCCGAAACGTCGCAAATCCATTTTCTCCATAGATGCTGCCTTCCCACCGAGTTATTCTAGCATTTTATGTCTATCTTCGGTATGAACCAGAATGTGCGGTTCTTTGTTATTACTCCTAACATAGAGCTGCTTGTAGAAACATTAACAGTTCATTCAAAATATTTATTAGTGGGCCCAGACCATTGGGCTTGTGCCTGTTTGACAAAAAATGTCAAATAATTTTCTATTAACCAAGATCAATAACAGAAACATAATTGTAAATGCACTCTTGAGCAGCAGAATAGCTTTATTTAATGTTGTCAGTGGTTTCGATGAGAGCTACACTTGAAATCTTAACTTTCCTAAATTATAAATATTGCCTTAATGTGAATGATATTACTCTTATGCTTTTTGCTACCGATATTCAGCAAATGCGATATTTTGTTCTTTTTGGCCTTCATGGATTATGGTTTTATTTTCTGTAAATTACCAGTTAAACCACAATTTTGGGCATCACGACTAGCAACTACATTGATTAGAGTCTCGGAATATTTCCACATACTAAAAGTAACACAATTAGGGGAGTGATCCAAGAAATATGAAAGTTATTAGAATTTAAAAAGGCATCGTGCACCAGGAATAATAAGCCCATATGACAAATTCAGTAGATGAGAAATAAATTTAAGAAGATTTGAAAAATCTGATGTTTAAATTACAGAATAATCTGTTCCACAAACGTTTTAACAGTTAGACAGATGATCTTTCAACCACTGCAGCTGTACAGTGACCACCGCACAGAGGAAGTGTCAACACTTTGTTCCTGTGCTACCTAATATTTGCCACTGGATGGTGCTAAGCAGATACTGCTTGAAGGAAAATAAGAGGGAAAAAACTTTAAAAAAAGGAAATAAAGATCTGGATAATCAAAGCAATCCAAAAATGCAAATGGAAAATGAAGATGAAATGTCAGAGTGCGATAAAAGAAGTAGAAACAAAAATCAGGATGGCAGACCATACATGTGTCCAGCTAGTCAAATAACCTATTCGCATATCAGGGTAGTTGAATTATTGTGCAAGGTTTTTTTTAAAGTCTATGTTAAAATTCACATTGTCAGTCCAAGGAGCTTGTATATGCACTAAGAATCAGTTACATTACAATGTCACAGATGTTATGAACTAAAAATGTGTAATAATGTAATTACAGTGCCCTCTATAATGTTTGGGACAAATACGCATCATTTATTTATTTGGCTCTGTACTCCACAATTTGAGATTTGTAATAAAGAAAAATCATATGTGGTTAAAGTGCACGTTGTCAGATTTTATTAACATCAGCCAAACCTTAGGCTTACCAAAATCAACTGTTTGGAACATCATTAAGAACAAAGAGAGCATTGCTGAGCTTACTAATCGCAAAAGGACTGGCAGGCCAAGGAAGACCTCCACAACTGACGACAGATGAATTCTCTCTATAATAAAGAAAAAAAAACAAACACTTGTCCAACAGATCAAAAACATTCTACAGGTGTGGATTTGTCAATGACCACTGTCCCCAGAAGACTTCATGAACATAAATACAGAGGCAAGACAATGATCCCAAACATACTGCTAAAGCAACAGGAGTTTTTCAAAGCTAAAAAAAGTTAATTCTTGAGTGGCCAAGTCAATCACCTGATCTGAACCCAATGGAGCATGCATTTTATATGCTGAAGAGAAAACTGAAGGGGACTAGCCCCCAAAACAAGCATAAGCTAAAGATGGCTGCAATACAGGCCTGGCAGAGCATCACCAGAGAAGACATCCAGCAACTGGTGATGTCCATGAATCGCAGACTTCAAGCAGTCATTGCATGCAATGGATATGCAACAAAATACTAAACATGACATTGCTGTGTCCCAAACATTATGGTGTCCTGAAATGGGAGGAATATGTATAAACACTGCTGTAATTTTTACATGGTGAAACCGAAATGTATAAAAATACCCTTTATTAAAATCTGACAATGTGCACTTGAACTACATGTCATTTTTTCTATTACAAATCTCAAATTGTTGAGTACAGAGGCAAATAAATAAATAATGGGTGTTTGTCCCAAACATTATGGAGGGCACTGTATATACTCACATGTGGAATTAACAATGGGTGAGCAGCGTCCTTAGGAGACATAGCTGGTGTTGAAGTGGGGAGTCGACAATTAAATGTTGGAGCATATTGAGATCCTACAAAACAATATTATATTTTAATTTTGCTTTCTACTGTATTAAATACAAATTAAGGTATTATATTTGTGTAAACAAATACTAATAAGGCAACAATTTTCCCGACAGTTCTAAAGCAAGTTTTGTTACTACAATTATCGTGGTCATGAAACATTTGCTTACCAAAATCTAAAATTGTGTTGTACGGTCTAGATGGCATTCCATTGGAGGCATTTACTGGAACATGGCCATTTAGAAGACCCATTTGTGTCTCAACATGATCGGATAGACACTTATCTCTTAGCGGAGAATGTTGGCCTGAAGGAATTCTAAACTCAGGAACTGTTGACACATGCCCAGTGTTGTTCACACCTACTTCTGCTGAATCAGGTGTCACCTTGAAAGCTGGTGTTGAAACTATTTGGGAAGAAATAATGTATGAACTCTTAAGAAAGTTATTTTCAGTGTAAAGATACAATGAACACACAATACTGGATTTGTAAACCTTTCTGTTGTTTGTTAAAGAATTTGCAATCATTTAAGAATAAGTTTTGATTTGCATTTTCTCTAACTGTAATGCTATAACACCATTAGTTTAGTTTATTATTATTGTCACATGTACCAATGAACAGTGAACAGCTTTTTTGTTGCGGGCTATCCAGTTAGTAAAAAGACTATACAAGTTTTCAATCAAGCCGTCCACAGTGTACAAATACAGGATAAAGGGAATACCGTTTAATGCATGATAAAGTCATATAAAAGATAATCCAAGGGTCTGCAATGAGGTAGATGGTAAGTCAGGATCACTCTCTCGTTGATGATCGGGTGGTTCAGTTGCCTGATAACAGCTGGGAAGAAACCGTCTATGAATCTGGAGGTATGTGTTTTCACACTTCTGTACCTCTTGCCTGATGGGAGAGGAGAGATGTGGGAGTGACTGGGGTGAGACTCGTCCTTGCCTGGGGTGATATTCTATCCTCTGGTACATTTCTCATGGCACTACTTTAACGTGTGCATGGCTTGAACGTACTCATGTATATTATGACTTGACTGGCACTGAAATGAAATTATTCACTGTTATCTTGGTACACATGACAATAATAAACCAACACCAATCAATCTCTGGAATAGGAAGTGCTTTGAGAATACCAATTCCTACAATTAGAGAGTAACTGGAAAATAATAAAATTGTAATAAATCAGCTGCAAACAAAAATCCAATGATTTCATCAAAAGCTTCTCTGACTTTCTATGAGCTCCCTGAATTACTATTATATTTCTGCCATGGTTCAATGGAAGGGTTCAGGAGGTTGAATAGGGTTGAAACAGTTACAACTTTACAATTGTCAAACCCCAACTGCAGTGTGGGTTGTGCTAATCTGCCCACCATACAAGAGGTGTTAACTCACTTAGATGGGCAGGATCCATTTACCTGAAATTCTTGTATTTTAGGTGAACTTGCCATCACACCTGCTGAATTACTCCAACACTTGGGGGTTTTGCTCAAAATTCCAGCATCTGTCAGTCCTTGTGTCTCCCACCATGCTTGAATTCAGTTTCCTCATGTTAACAAAATTCTACAATTAAACTTGAGCCTCAAAATATACATGTGGGATATTTCCAAATAAAACAGAGCCATGCAAAAAATTCAGCTTAATCTTACTAAACCAGTCTTACAACATTGAGACATGAGAAACTGCAAATGCTGGAATCTTGAACAAACCTCAAATTGCTGGATGAACTCAGTGTGTCAGGTAGCATCTGTGAAGGGAATGCGCAATGTTTCAAGTCAGAACTTTTCTTTGGATTGATCGGAGTAGGGAGGAGAGAGCTGGAAAAGAGAGGTTAGTGTGGGACAAACCCTGGCAAGTGATAGGTGGATACAGGTCAGAGGGGTGACCGGCAGATGGGTGGAGTAAGTGATAGTGAAAAGGAGACAAAAGGGTGTCAGACAGGGAAAGAAGAAGATGAGTGAAATGTAAAGCTAGAGGAAGGGAAATCAAGGGGAATCTGGGATGGGACGTGAGTGTACAGAGGAGGGAAAAGAAACAGTGTCGCTGTGGGGAAAGGTCGGAGATGGTGGGGAAAAGGTGGAGAGACTGGGAAAAATGGATGTGAGAAAAATGGGTAGAGAACAATATGGATGTTGACTTGAAATTGGAGAATAATGTAGCAATGTTACAAAATTTGGAGATTTTAAAAATCAAGTCTGCAATTTATCCCATCAGATAAAGCATAAAAAGAAGTTTAATTTGACACCTAATTCACTTTCATATCTTCAGTATTAAAAACGTTATGGCCATTTTCATACTCGGAAATTAGCATCTTGTTAGAAACATAGAAATTAGGTGCAGGAGTAGGCCATTTGGCCCTTCGAGCCTGCACCGCCATTCAATATGATCATGGCTGATCATCCAACTCAGTATCCCGTACCTGCCTTCTCTCCATACCCTCTGATCCCCTTAGCCACAAGGGCCACATCTAACTCCCTCTTAAATATCGCCAATGAACTGGCCTCAACTACCCTCTGTGGCAGAGTTCCAGAGACCCACCACTCTCTGTGTGAAAAAAGTCCTTCTCATCTCGGTCCTAAAGGATTTCCCCCTTATCCTTAAGCTGTGACCCCTTCTCCTGGACCTCCCCAACATCGGGAACAATCTTCCTGCATCTAGCCTGTCCAACCCCTTAAGAATTTTGTAAGTTTCTATAAGATCCCCTCTCAATCTCCTAAATTCTAGAGAGTATAAACCGAGTCTATGAAGTCTTTGTTCATAAGACAGTCCTGACATCCCAGGAATCAGTCTGGTGAACCTTCTCTGCACTCCCTCTATGGCAATAATGCCCTTCCTCAGATTTGGAGACCAGAACTGCACACAATACTCCAAGTGTGGTCTCACCAAGACCCTATACAACTGAAGTAGAACCTCCCTGCTCCTATACTCAAATCCTTTTGCTATGAAAGCTAACATACCATTCGCTTTCTTCACTGCCTGCTGCACCTGCATGCCTACTTTCAATGACTGGTGTACCATGACACCCAGGTTGTGCAGCATCTCCCCTTTTCCTAATCGGCCACCATTTAGATAATAGTCTGCTTTCCTATTTTTGCCACCAAAGTGGATAACCTCACATTTATCCCCATTGCCTTTCCATTGACTTAACTCAAAAGCTGTGGTCTAGAACAGTCAAAAGCCCATATCTTTCTTAAAAATTAAGAGAACTAAAATGGGTATCCAATGGTATCATTCGATATCATGATATGTATAACATAGAAAATAGGTGCAGGAGTAGGCCATTTGGCCCTTCGAGCCTGCACCGCCATTCAATATGATCATGGCTGATCATCCAACTCAGTATCCCGTACCTGCCTTCTCTCCATACCCCCGATCCCTTTAGCCACAAGGGCCACATCTAACCGTCTTAAATATAGCCAATGAACTGGCCTCAACTACCTTTTGTGGCAAAGAATTCCAGAGACTCACCACTCTCTGTGTGAAAAATGTTCACCACTCTCTGTGTGAAAAATGACTTCCCCCTTATCCTTAAACTGTGACCCCTTGTTCTGGACTTCCCCAACATCGGGAACAATCTTCCTGCATTTAGCCTGTCCAACCTCTTAAGAATTTTGTAAGTTTCTATAAGATTCCCCCTCAATCTTCTAAATTCTAGCGAGTACATGCCGAGTCTATCCAGTCTTTCTTCATGTGAAAGTCCTGACATTCCAGGAATCAGTCTGGTGAACCTTCTCTGTACTCCATTTATGGCAGGAATGTATTTCCTCAGATTAGGAGACCAAAACTGTACGCAATAACAGAACCTCATGTTAAGACAGTTTTTGATTGATTATCGATACATAGAAAAACATCACCATATAGTGTACGAGACATCCCTTTTTGACAAAGGTTAAATTGTTGGGGCATATTTCTAATTGTAAGTACCAAAGGCTTTTACCATGGGATAATTAAAGAACCATGGGTGTGCTGGGCTGTGGGCCGAGGTGCTTTTTGTGATTGGCTTTCGTTTAAGTTCATGACCCAAATCACGAACTACCTGAATTTTTAACATATTGTGTAAAAATATTATATAAATCATACCTGAAACTCGTCAAGAATAAAACCTGCACATATTTTTAAAATATGAGAAAAATCTCCAATTTTCCGAGTAATAATTGTCCAATCAAAACACGTCTGACATTGAGTCGGACGCCAATTGACCAATCACGCGCTTTGTTTCAGGGCCGCTAGCTAGGCAGGGAGCCCACATCAAGTCGTGGGACCAGTGAAACATTGTGAATCAAATGGGACTGAAAGGTAAGATCTAAAGTCTGAATTTATGAAAATTAATCTGTATGGACTTTAATTAATTTAATTTCAACCTCTTATAATGTGAAAAATTAGATCTGGAGGCTGAAGTTGAGGGCCTAAACTACATCTATCCATAACAAATTAAAAGTTGTCACTAATGCCAGTTTGTTGAAGTCAAAGAAGTCTTCTTTAACATCTAATCCCGGAGCTGCTTGCGATCGTTTACCGAGAACAAGTGCTCCGACCGCGGGGCCGATGTACTTAACGTAGTGAAGCCGCGGTCTCCGGTAAGAAGCGACCGATTCAGGAACTCGGATCGTGTTTGGATCAACTTCGAGGGGAGGGGCCTGTACATAGTGCCGTCCGTAGTGGCGACTGCGGAGAGTTCAAGGCCCCGACCACGGGAGAATAAAGGAGGAAGATTGTACTTTATTGCCTTCCATCGCGGTGCGATATGCTCAGAAATGGTGGATGTTTATGTTGAAATCAATTGGTGTATGTGAACTTGAACTAACTTATCTATGGTAGTAACTTACAGTATAAGTCTCATTAACATTAAGAAAAGGTTGACATTTTATGAATTGAAGTCCATGCAGTCTTAAGTACTGTGAGATGCTTTTTTCTACAGCTATTCTGTAGCCTCTGCCCCTCCACTTGAATTAACTTATCTACGGTAGCAACTTACGGTGCGAGTCATTAACATGAGGAAGAGGTTGACATTTAATGAATTGAAGTCTATGCAGACTTAAGTACTACGAGATGTTTTTTCTCTGTACCTATTCTGGAGCCTCTGCCCCTCCACTCTTAAGAGCCCCATGCACATTTGCACACTGTAAAAAGCTGCAAAGCCATGAGGCTCATGGCTCCAGAGTGTCTGGACCCTGGAAAGAAGTCAAGAACAGGGTGATGTCCAGATGTCCCCTCAATTGTTAATACGTATGAGGGTTTTGCAGAAAGAGCTGAGCTGGGTTGCAAATGCATGATCAGGATTGGTTACAGAATGGAGTGTTGTAAAGTATTGTTAATTATGTTGCAGAGCATTTGCACTGTTATCTTGTGATTGGTCAAAGCATAGCGCCTTGCTCAAATTGTTCATATTACCCGGGGAAATGTTTCTTTACTTTGGTGAACTGTCTTCCCACTAGAACCTTCTGTGGAAACAATGTAATTGGGTATTTTGTGATTAGGTTAGGGAGCTGTCAATAAATTTATTATATGATCTGTATTTGTGATTGGCTTGTAGGGGTTGCTCTCCCCCCCCCCCTCCCTCCTGTATTTCGCGCCACAGGGCCGATACAGTATAAAAGAGGGGACACCACGTGGATCGAAGTCGATCTTCTGGAGGTGCACTTGGGACTGTGTTGTCCGTCTGGAGGTGTCTATTCGCATGAGGCTGAAGGGCTTGGACGAGTAGAGACAAGGATCGGACCCACGGTGTTGGTTAGGTATCGTATAAGACGTTCGTTTGTGAGTGAGAATAAAGAGTTTAGTTGATCCAGTGCTTGACTCAGTGTTTTACTGAACTAGACTAACGGGGTAAGCCTTAGGAACATAATTACATGTTGACTGCAACTCTCATACTACAAAAGATTTGGAGTCTGATGAAGAATATTCAGATGAAGATGAAATGGAATGTAAACCAAAAGATTAGGGAAATAAATGATTATATAAAGTCTTTTATATAACATAAATATAGGCTCATTGTAACTTAAAATGAATACTCATCGAGTAAACACCAGAGTATTCGATTCTTGGTCAGGATGTGACATTTACATCAGAAATAAGACATTTTAACTCTTACAGGTCTGTCCCCCAGCCTGGCACTGCCCCAGTCCCACTACTGCTGTGACTTCCACTCTGCACACTGGCAGTCAGTGGTGTTCAAAAACGGGGGAACCCACATGAACTGCCCTGATCCATTAATTAGGCTGGTTCAGGAGCCGGACCTCTGCAGCAGTCTCATTCAAAGTACACATTCACAATTATATTATTTTTATATAATATAATTATATATAATTACAGTCATATTCACTAGATATTATATATATATGTGCTTTAAATAGACAGCAGTACGGATCTCAATTATATTTTATCTAAATCTGTGCAAACTTTCAAGTAATTCCCAGACATGGGTCACGAAAGTTAAATTCTAGACACACTTCCGATGCTCGGCCCACAGCTTATGCATACAACATTATTCAAGGCAAAAATATACAGCTAATTTTCACCTTTAGTTTGAAAGGGTACAATAATCAAAATTATGTTTTCTTACAGCATCTGAGAATGACCAGGTTCTTTGCTATTTTTGTTTTCTAAAACTTACCAACATCTTTTTGCACATGTTGAGCCAATGAGGTATTCTTCTTAACTTCCTTTTTGGTTCCTTCTTTGCCTGACACCACCTTTGCTCTTGTAACATTTATCTTCCCTTGTATGTGAGGATCTGGCAATGATTTGCACAAAACTAAATATTAGTAGATAATTACAGGTAGATTTTCTGAATGTGGTGAGAAAAGCGAAATGTGGAAAATACAGAATATCCGCACGTTTAATTTTTTCCAATTTAAGCTGTTCTGCTCCCTGGTTCATGTTTCATGCTTCGAGGCTAAAATCTATTTCTCTACTCCTTGAGCGTTAAAGTGTCTTTCCATCACAATCCTGCCCATTTTACCATCATTTTTGCATACGAAAAGGATTTTCAGCCTCATGGCAGGACCTTCTACTATTCAAATATAGGCCTGATTTGCGTCTTGTCAACTCTGCATGACCAGAAGACCTGCGATTTTAATTTTCGCCTCCTGTGTGTGCTTTCCACTTATTTCCCTGTTTATTTCTGGGCTAAATGCATTCTAATAAGTTTCATTGTAACCATGGCTATATAACTTAAGCTTTCCCTGCGGCCATTCACATCAGTTTTGGTTTCGCTCTGAACCAGAGCTCACCATTTGCATTTTCTTTCATCTTTCTTTGTAAACATATACTTCTATTTCACCCGAGATCCTAATCTCTTTTTGTCATGCCTTTTATTTTATTTTCTCATCACTATGGTACTCATTTAACCTCATTAATTACCTGCATTACCACCTTCAACATTCTTTGGACTTGCACACACCAAAGTTTCACCGTTCCTCAATGTTCCCTAGGACCTTACCATTCATGGTACATATCCTCATTCATTACTACTCCCAAAATGCATCAATTCCCCTTTATCCAAAATAAACTCCAAATTACATTTCTCAGCCCATTTCACCCAAACATCAATATCACCCTGTAACCTAAGAGCAGTTGTCAACAGCTCCATCAATCTTTGTGTTATCTGTGAACTTGCTGATCATGCCACCCAATTCATAAATTATTCACATATCTTACAAACAACACGAGTCCCAACACTGATCCCTGTGAATCAGTAGTAAAGAAAGCAAACTCAATACTAGCATTTATTTCAAGAGGGCTTGTATACAAAAACAGGGTAATGCTGAGGCTCTATAAGGCGCCTGTAAGGCCACATTTGGAATATTGTGTACAATTTTGGGCACCATATCTGAGGAAGGATGTGCTGACTAGAGGGTCCAGAGGAGGTTTACAAGAATGATTCCAGGAATGAGTTGGTTAACCTACGATGAGCGTTTGTCAGCACTGGGCCTGTACTTGCTGGAGTTTAGAAGAATGAGGGAGGACCTCATTGAAACACACAGAAGGCTTAAATAGCGTGGATGTGGAGAGGATGTTTCCACTATTGGGAGAGTCTAGGACTAGAAGTCATAGCGTCTGAATTAAAGGACATTCTTTTAGGAAGGAGACGAGGAGTAATGTCTTTACTCAGAGGGTGGTGAATCTGTGGAATGCTTTGACACAAGGCTGTAGAGGCCAAGTCATATTTTTAAGGCAGAGATAGATTTTTGATTAGGTCAGGTGTCAGCGGTTATGGGGAGAAGGCAGGAGAAAGGGGTTCGGAGGAAGAGATAGATCAGCCATGATAGTGTGAGAAATAGAGTGATTAAACCCCCACTGTTGTGAAGGTCCGGGCGAGGATTCTAACATTGTTGTGAATGAGGTAACCAGCATCGTCCTTGAGCACCACTGATAGCATTGTATAGTGGCAGGCAGAGATGGGTGATGCGCCATAATCATCAGATACTAGCTTTTCAATTAAAATACAAGAAACTAGGCCAGGTCAATAGCAACTGAGCATGCTTAATGAAATAAATGAATATTACTTACACGCCCCTGGTCAAGAAACTGCTCATTACCATGCACATGTATGAACATGCTATGTATGATGAGGGAGGTACTGGGGGACGTACCTATAGACTGTGCACCTCAGTGTTCTGATTGGGAAGAGCCAGAGGGGAGGTTAAGCCAGCAGAATTGTGTGTATAAAGGGACTTTACTTTCCTGACTTTGCTGTGCCTCTAGGGGACAGCAAAGCAGAGGCACCTATTCTGCAGAATATTATCTTAATAAAAGCTTCTTTGCTGACTTTGTCTCAAACAGCGTTTGTGATTTTTTATATCCAACAATTTGGGGGCTCGGTTCCGGTATTTAATTACTCCAGGCCAGCTGATGGGAGTACACGGACGAAGAGAAGGTGCACCCCGCTGAGTTCAGCGGTCTCAGACTCCTTGCTTACCATCAGAAGGTTTGAGCGAGTGATGCCCGGACCAAACAGAGACTCAGCAAAGAAGTGAAGGTGGTTGGAGATTGGTTGGAAATCGCGAAAATCGAGTAATTCTGTGCACAGACCCCGGTAAGAAACTTTGACTATTATAGTATTACCTGGGCGATTTGATAAAAGATCGGAGAGGAATTCCGATAAAGAGAATGGGAAATGTAAGTGAAAAACCCATCCCAGCATTCTGCCTAATAGTCCGTTGGGGGCGAATGCTGAACTACTGGGGGGGGGGCAAGAAATACCCAGGGGTCGGAGAAGACAATAATGATAAGGTATTGTTATTATGAATGGCCAAAACACCCGATAAAGGAGCTTTGGTCCGGTGGCCAGAGGATGAGTCAGATGAGGATTGGGTACAACAGGCATTGAATGAATATGTGAAAAATAAACCCAATCCAATAATAGAAGAGATCAAGTATGCCGCAGTATGGGAAGTGGGATATAATTATTAAAGGAGAGAGAGGCAGTTTAACTCCTCGTGGATACCACCCTGAGAGGTCAGGGGTCTGTCGGACGGGAATAGTCCGATAAGACAATGGATAACCGGAACGGGAAAAGTAAGAGTCCGGGGGGAAAAGAAAAAGGGTCAATGGTGAAGAGCCGCACATTCTGCCTGATAGTCCGTTGGGGCAATGTGGCAATCTTGGGGAGAAGGAAGCCCCGGGGGTAAAGATAAGGAGACTATGATTAAGTTCTGTTATTTTGATTAACCAAAGGACCAATAAGGGGGAGTTCAGTTTGGTGGCCACAACTGGGCTCCAATGAGGATTGGGCACTTTGGATGCTGTACAGAATATTCAGAGTATCACTCAAACATTGCAAAAATCTAAGGAAAATCACAGTGCCAAATGTTTTGAGTACGAAAAGTTAAAAAAGGAGCAACACAGAAAGAAATAGAAAAGGCTACAGAAACATATAAATTTTATGTGGAAAAACAGATTTTGAGCAAAAATTGACAGAAACCTCAAAGGAATTTCAGGAAATTGAAGAAACTCATCTTAAGCACTTGAAAGAAATATTGTTGTTGTGAGTTGTTTCACAAAATCTATAGAAGGAACTCATATACAGATTGGTCAGGTACATGAGGAGTTAGTGCAAAATATTGTAGAATAGCAGAAAGTAGACTTGCAATAAGAATAACGTAATATAGTGACTACGAGGACAGAGGAGGTGTAAGGACTGAGTTTCTTGATTGGATGTGGAGATAAAATTGCTGCATTCTCTCTGCTGAGAGATCAAGACAAAATGTGCTTCTTTGTTTGGAGATTAATGGGAGTGGGGTGTGGTCAGATGTTGAGTGACTAGGGTTTTGATTGGTTGTGATCTTAGTGGGGTGTGGTTCGAATTTGAGTGACGGCGAGTCTGACTAATCACGATCTGAATCAATGTCCAATCACAGCGCTCAGGAACCTGATTGATAGGGGATTAGACCATCCTACTTTAACTTAAAAGGGGAGATAAGAATTATATAAATGTTAATTTTGAAACTTGAATCTGTGTAGAAAATTGCATAATTTCTTTGAAGTAAGAATGGAACGAATGTGATTTGTGTGTAAAAACCGGTTTTGAATGAATGAGAAAGTTCATATATGTGATATTTTGTTTGTTGTAGGCCACATGCTGCAAGGGTGCGTGTGTGTGTTCCTTTAAGAAATTGTAAGCAATGAGGAAGGTTACGAACAGCTGTAAGGTAACTAACAACGCTTTGTATCATCGCAACTTAAAAGGGGAAAGTTGGAAAATGGAGGTTGCTTGGTTTTGCGTATGTTTCTATAGATTTATTTTCAGTAAAGTTAATTTGGAAAATTGTTACTAGTACTAGGAATTGGAAATTCAAAAATAGTGGTGAGAATGGATAGAAATAATTGGAAATAAGTTATTTGCTGAAACATGACCAGCTTTTGTGGTTTGTTTAGATAAACATTCTGGTTGGAGAAGGGTAATGATTGTTTGCTGAGATTTTCAGAAACAGTTGTGACGAAGTGGCCCAAAGAAGGCACTTTCAAGATATTAAAGAAGGAACTGCAGATGCTGGAGAATCGAGGGTACACAAAAAGCTGGAGAAACTCAGCGGGTGCAGCAGCATCTAAGGAGCGAAGGAGATAGGCGATGTTTCGGGTCGAGACCCTTCAAGATAAATGTGTGACAAGATGGAAGTGTTAATTACAAATTTTACTTCGGAGTCACGTGAGTGACTTCGTGAAGACCCCGCCAACACGCATGCGCGGCATATCGTCGCGCGCATTTGCTCACGGCAGCTGGGGGGGGGAGTGCGCTCCCTCAACCGGCTCCTTCAAAAAGGTAAGCAGCTGCAGGTAAGTTAACCTTGAGCTGGTTTACCGTTTTTTGTGTGGTCTGTGTGTTTTTTCAGAACCATGGAAGGAGGAAGAAGAGGGAGTCGCGTTCAGCGAGTGAAGTCCTCGGAGCTGCCCGCTACATCGGGAGCAGCTGAGACACCACCGAGGAAGAAGTCGCGGCAGTCGGGGAGCTCTGAGCAGCTGACCAGACCCGGCACAACCCCTCTGGCTAAGAAGAGGGTGTCCGCGCAGGAGCAGGGGCTGGGAGACCCTGACTCCAGAACAGGGCTGGAGGTAAGGCACGTGGGGCTCTTGGAGCAAGCGTGTCCGCGAGTGCATCCCCCCCTTTAAAGGTCCCTCGCGGGCAGAACCGGGGGGAAGCCTCGCTAAAGTCCAGCCTTGTCGGTACGGCAGGCAGGGACAAGCCACTGGGGAAACCTGCAAGGAAGCAGACCAGTGGCAATGCTGGCGTGCCGAGGATCCCTGTGGGGGCAGGATGTACCGGCACACCACCGGAACAGGCTGCCGTCGTGCGGGCCGGTGGCAGCAAAGTACGGTCCAGCGCCCCTGCTGAGGCGGGTAAAGCAGACCATGCGCCGCCACAGTCCCGTTTATATGTGGAACGCTGTGGTGGTAAGCCCGCACGGACATCAGAGAGTCCAGTTTCTGGTGCAAGTACTGACTCTAGCCCTCTTCCCTCCCATCAGACAGAGGGGCCGCTGCTGTCCAAACGACGGCGGACCAGCGGTGTGTCCGTGTGGGAGTCGCACAGCCCCGCTGGAGTGGGAGCTGGCGACTTCCCGGCAGTACATTCCGTGGGGGTGTTGACAACTGCTGGAAGCCCCGGTTCCTCTGGAGAGGCTGGGGAAGACGACCAGTGGCCCGCGTACAGCGGTGACGGTCGTATCGGCCGGTTGGAGCATATGGTGGAGGTGCTATATCAACGGGACCTGGAGCGTCAGGAACGGGAATCCCAGAGGTCTGGGAGCTACATGCAGCCGCCACCTTCTATCTCCCCGTCGCTTGAGAGCCAGCAAGGAAGTATGGGTGAGCCTGAGGAGGGAGAAGAGGTCCAGAGCCCACAGGAAATGTTGGAGGCGGTGTCGAAATTTGGGTCACCTGCGGCGGCAGGGGGACCACTACATCCCAAAATAGCGGCGTCAATCGATTTCCTGACTACGCACCAGCTCCAGGATACCGTGCTCTCGGAAACAGTGGGGAAGTATAAGGCACCAGCAAACTGTAACTCCCTCAACGTACCGAAAGTGAATGCAGCAATATGGGGGAACATGTCGGCGAACACAAGGGTCAAGGAGGGCAAGCTCCAGAAAATCTTAAAGCTGCTGACAGCAGGTATCACGGCTTTTGCTCGGTCGCTGGATGCCACGAATGTGTCCGAGGAGCAGCAGGATGCGCTAGCACTTCTGTGCACCACACAGTTTGAGATAAACTGTTTCAGGAAGAGCTCCATCCGGCCAAATTTGAATCCCAAATTTGCGGGATTATGCAGCACCTCCACCGCACCACCACCACCACCAAGGCAGTTGTTTGGGGAAGACCTGCCTAAACGCGTAAAGGAACTGGACGAGGAAGCCAAGACTGTGGGGATGATGAGACAGTCTTATTCATCCAAAACTCCCGGTTACACCAGGCAGCAGCCACGTTCCTCGTTCAGGCCCCAGAACATATTCACAAACATATTCCTCGGCGGGGGCCCAACAGCAGAGGCCTTTTTTATTCCAAGGCCAGCCCAAGCCAGCTTGGAAGATGCGGCAACAGGGCCGCGCCACACGAGGAGCAAAGACACCACAGTCCAGACCCCGGCGCTAACCTTGGAGGTAAGGGGGCTTGGGTCCGTCCACAACGTAGCATTAGTAACCTCACCGGTGGGGGGACGGCTTCGGGGTTTCCGGTCTGCTTGGGATACCCTAACTACGGATCCTTTTATTTTACAAAGCATTCAGGGTTATGAGATAGAGTTTATTAATGGCAGAGATCCCCCTTCGCAACATGAGCCTAGTCGCAGATTTGCACTCTCTCAGTCAGAGAAGGAGCGGGCTCATGTTGAAATACTACGATTAGAAAAGAAAGGGGTGATACAAAAAACGACGCACGAGCCATTGGAGTTTGTTTCCAACATCTTTACTAGGGTTAAGAAGGATGGAGGCTGTCGGATTATCATCGACTTAACCCAGTTGAATGCTTTCGTACAATATACCCATTTTAAGATGGAGACGTTTGAGACGGCCAAGCAGTTGGTTAGTCATGGGTACTTTATGGCTTGCATTGACCTGAAGGATGCGTACTATACAGTCCCTATTGCTAAACAACATCGGAGGTTCTTGAAATTTGTCTGGGAAGGTCAATTATGGCAATATATGGCTTTGCCTAATGGGATTACAACAGCGCCGAGACTATTTACTAAAATTGTCAAACCTTTATTGGCACATCTCAGGAAACAAAACCATATTATAATGGCATATTTAGATGACATTTTCATAGCAGGGAAAACCCTAGAGCACGCCCAGTTGGCAGTCTCGGCCGCTATATCTTTGTTTCAAAGAATGGGGTTTGTAATCCATCCAGACAAATCCAAGCTGAACCCTTCGCAGGTCATGGACTATTTGGGGTTCACTATAGACACTAACCAGATGAAAATCACGGTCCCAGTTGACAAAGTGGTGGACGTTCAACAAGCATGCATCAGTTTACTTGACAACAACAGGCCAACCATTCGGCAGGTTGCTAAGGTAATTGGCAAGCTGGTTGCCACATTTCCGGCCGTAAATTATGGTCCGTTGCATTACCAAAACTTACAAAAAAGTAAAATTCTGGCGTTAAAATTGAATACCGGACATTTTGACAGACCTATGCGCTTAGGCATAGGGGAGCAAACTGAGCTGGAATGGTGGGTTCATAATATTGGAGTAAGTTCCAAACCCATCATTCTCCCGAATCCCACGGTTCTGTTGCAAACTGATGCGAGTGCACAAGGCTGGGGGGCAACTGACACTAACCAGCTGTGGTGGCAGATGGGACGCTCATGAGTTCACGCTTCTCCAAGTGCAAGGCATTAATTATTTGGAAATGCTGGGGGTCTTTCATGGACTGCGGGCATATTGCAGTAATTTGCGTCATGCACATGTCCGCCTTCAAATCGATAACACCACGGTGGTAGCCTATATAAATCATATGGGTGGTATCAGGTCAGTATCTTGTAATGATTTGGCAAATACAATTTGGCTCTGGTGCATCAAAAGGGGTATTTGGATATCAGCAACGTACCTTCCGGGGATACTCAATACGGTGGCGGACACCAGGTCACGAGTTTTTAATGATAACATTGAGTGGATGCTGAATCCCCTTGTGTTTGCTGAAATTGTGACAAAATTCGGTATGCCAGATATTGACCTATTTGCGTCTAGACTGAACCATCAGATACCAACATATGTATCGTGGGAACCAGATCCTGGGGCAGTGGCTTTGGATGCTTTTTCGCTCCACTGGGGGAAATGGTGTTGCTACGCTTTTCCCTCATTCTGCCTCATCAGTCGGGTATTACAGAAGATTAAATTAGACTCTGCATCAGGCATTCTGGTAATACCCGACTGGCCGACACAACCGTGGTACCCGGTGGTCTCTCAGATGCTGAAGCACCCGTGGGTGCGAATAGGAAACAACCCACAATTGGTTACTAATCCCGTCACTGGCGAGCCGCATCCGTGCCACGCCTATTTAAACCTGTTGGTCTGCAGGTTCTGAAAAGGCCTTTGCTGAACACGGGGATCTCACCGAGGGCCATGGATTTAATCGCTGCATCATGCAGAGCATCTACAAGGCGGCAGTACCTGACCCAGATCAGGAAATGGGAACTATTCTGTTTAAGGAAGAGTGTTACCTATGATTCTGCCACAATACCTGACGTCCTGGAATTCCTGGCGGGCCTCCACTATGATGAAGGGCTCAGCTATAGTACCATCAATAGCGCCAGGAGTGCGCTGTCCTCGTACCTTCCGGTAGGAGTGGGGACCAACAATCTGGTGTCGAAGTTTATGAGGGGTGTATTTAACACAAACCCTCCACGGCCCAGATATAACGTTGTCTGGGATGCAGGAGTGGTCCTGTCCCTGTTAAGATCATGGTCCCCCATGGCGGGGTTACCTCTTCACCAGCTCACCCTGAAGGTGGTCATGTTGATGGCGCTCACGTCTGCTCAGCGGGTACAGGCGCTTCAAAAGTTGCGCATTGACAATATGCTCTCTACCCCTGGGAAAATAACGTTTTACGTTGCAGACCTGCTGAAGCAGCATCGACCCGGATCTTTGGGGCTGCAGTTGGAATTCCAGGCGTACCCCTCTGATGCCACACTCTGCACAGTCACCCATCTCCGTTGCTACATTGAGTTGACCCGGTCGATCAGGAATTCGGAACAAGGACTGCTTATAAGCCACAAAAAACCACATCGCCGGGTGACAGTGCAGACGATCTCCAGGTGGCTCAGGGAAGTGTTGGATGCAGCGGGTATTGACACTAACTTGTTTAAATCTCATTCCAACAGGGCTGCATCCACATCAACAGCGAGGGCCATGGAGGTGCCCATGGATCACGTCCTCGCTACGGCAGGATGGGCCAGTGAGTCAACCTTTCAACGGTTCTACCATAAGCCATTGGCCGGACCTGCAACATATGCGGATGCAGTACTCAGGGCTGCTCCCTAATATCATTTGTCCCCAGTCAGGGGGTTTGTTTATGATTTGTGTTTAATAAATGTTAATTATTTTCAGATCGTCCAGTCTGGATTGCTTTAACAAACTTCCTCCATCAGGAGTGCGGCAGTGTGGTAGCATGGGCGTTGTCCAGGGCGTGTAATCACAGAGCTTTGAAGTCTTCACGAAGTCACTCACGTGACTCCGAAGTAAAATAGTAAGATTAAACGAGAACTTACCAGTTCGAAGGTTGATCTTTATTTTATGAGGAGTTGCGATGAGGGATTTCGTGCCCTCCGCTCCCAACCCTCGATCATTATGTTCAGCTGGTTAGTTCGCAGTTTAATCTTAATATCCTTACTTTTCGTCGAGTCTGTGATTCCACACCGCTGCTTTGAAGGATGCCGCGCATGCGTGTTGGCGGGGTCTTCACGAAATCCCTCATCGCAACTCCTCATAAAATAAAGATCAACCTTCGAACTGGTAAGTTCTCGTTTAATCTTACTATTATATGTCACAGATAAGTTGGAAAGGTGGGAAAAGGGGAGAGGAAAGGAATTAGATGTACTTAAGCAGTTTAGAGAGGAAAGGAGAGAGAGGCAGTGAGGTAACAGAAGGAGGAAACGACAGGTGTGAACGTAATATTTCAGGAGGAGTCAGTGGAAGATTTTAAAAGAAAGGTGAATACATTTGCAAAGGAGGGTAAACTATCTGAGAAGTAAAAAATTGAGTTTAGAATGAGAAAGAAGGCATATCAGAAAGGATTAAAGTGGGGAACAAAGGGATAAATTGATGAGACTGCTTTAAAAAGATAAGAGCAGGCCAGACACAGATTATCCTTTGGGGCACCCATAAACTGAGAGGGCTAAAAAAATACCTTACCCAATATTCCTGATGGGGCAGGAAATGGATTATGGCTTTGGAGGAGGAGAACATGGGACGATTATTGGCTATGGGGGATTTGAAGGCACTGTTGGTGAAAGTGATAGGAACCACTAAACTGACAGAACTCCTGAAGATGGCTGGTAGAAAAATGCTGTGAACAATGCAATAAACAATGGCACGCTGTTTGACACAGTCAAGCAGAGGGTATGGCAGGCCCTCAGACAATAATCCAGCAGTCTATCTGGAGAACAAGCTGAAAAGGTGGAGACTGGAAACTGAACAAGAAAGAGAAGGCAACCAGTTAATGAACACTATATTCTGAACCACTGTGGTGAATGTCATTCCTAAAGTGAAGTCTAGATTGGAGGAGGTGGTGGGATTGTCATCTATTTCCCACCCATGAGTCAGTGATCAATGAGGTTGAGAAATATCGCAAAGAGAGGAAAAAGATTTGCAGACCAGCAGGAAGAGGTGCAGAGAAAAATGATGCAAATGTAACTTGAAGAGCTCAAACAGAAAGAGCGTGAAAAAGGAAAGACAATATTGTCAGTAACAACAGACCTGGTTGAAAAGTCTGAAAAAAAGTGATGCACCAACACACAGTGAGTCCTATGACAGAGCCAAACAGGGGCCAGAGAATTCCATGCCAATAATAAATTTATTTGGGAAAGTATTTCCTCAAATGCCTTATCAGGAGTGAAATAAATCTGGATATAAGCCCAGACGGGACTGGGGTCCCCAAGGGAGGGAGGGATCTCAAGAAGGAGGTCAAGAAAGGCTAGTAAAGAGACAGGTAATGGATAAGATGTGTTGGGGATGCAAACAGGTATGGTAATCAGGAAAAAAAAAATAATAATTAAGATAGTGGTGAACACAGCTATGGTAAGAACATTAAGAAGAGGTATTAAAGACACACAGGCTGGGATGCAGCAAGGTTTTAAATACTAGCCCCATGTTTTTAATCAGATGTTATAGGCAGATTTGGAAGGTGTTGATATAGTATTTGGATGATTTGTTTGTTTGTTCCACAAGTGAGAAGCAATGTGAGAGAAACATTGTAATTATCTTGGAAAAGATGGCACAGGAGGTCATAAAGTATCAAGGAAGAAGTTGTTGTTTTGTCAGCAGCAGGTAGAATATTTTGGACGAGTAATATCTAAAGAAGTAAAAGCTATAGCGCAGGATCAATTTGAAGTGATGCATCAGGATGAATTAGACTTTAAGGTAATCAAATTGGAAGCTTGCCTGCAATCTTGCGTAGCTCAGTTGGCAGAAATTAAGGCTTTAAGAGCAGCATGTGTACATGGAGTCTGGCACATGTTTGGAGCAGTAGGGAAACAGAAAGGCTTCGAGAAAAGCAACGGAGACCCCATGCAAAGTTAGCAGTATCCCCCTATGAAATGTTGTTTGAGTTACCTTATTTGGGAAAGATAGAAGGAATACCCACCATGGAGGGCAGTAATGTATTCTTAAGGAACTATTTACTGGCAGTATCTCGTTCTCTTACAGGATTAAAAGCTTGCTGCCTAAATATCGATGACAATGGACAGGCAGTAATGGACATATCAGAAGGAATCCGGAAGTTGGCACATGTTCCAATACAAAAGTGGAATTCGATTGTGGTTATCGGATGGTGGGATTCCATCCTCGGAGGAACATGGTGGAGAATGGTGGAACTCGTGTTTCTATCTGCATTGGCTGGGCTGATATTTATCCCCTGTTGTATCCCTTGTTTTAGGGAACTTATTACGAGGAGTATAAGTCAGATGCAGGCTGTAGTAGTACCAATGGGAAAAAAAAGGGGTAGCACAGAAAATAATGATAATGCAACCGGGGAAGGTCCAGGACCCACAGGAGAAGGAGATTAGGAGAATGTTACTTCAATTGGAACCAAGGGAGCTTGAAATTGGGGTTTAATCAATAAATGCGTAGCAAAAGAAAAAGGGAGGTTTGTGAGAAATAGAGTGATTAAACCCCCACTGTTGTGAAGGTCCGGGCGAGGATTCTAACATCGTTGTGAATGAGGTAACCAGCATCGTCCTCGAGCACCACTGATAGCATTGTATAGTGGCAGGCAGAGATGGGTGATGCGCCATAATCACCAGATACTAGCTTTTCAATTAAAATACAAGAAACTAGGCCAGGTCAATAGCAACTGAGCATGCTTAAGGAAATAAATGAATATTACTTACACGCCCCTGGTCAAGAAACTGCTCATTACTCATTATGATGAGGGAGGTACTGGGGGACATACCTATAGACTGTGCACCTCAGTGCTCTGATTGGGAAGAGCCAGAGGGGAGGTTAAGCCAGCAGAATTGTGTGTATAAAGGGACTTTACTTTCCTGACTTTGCTGTGCCTCTAGGGGACAGCAAAGCAGAGGCACCTATTCTGCAGAATATTATCTTAATAAAAGCTTCTTTGCTGACTTTGTCTCAAACAGCGTTTGTGATTTTTTATATCTCACAATTGGATGGGGGAAGTAGACTAGATGGGCTGAATGGCTTAATTCTACTCCTATCCCTTATAACCTTACGAACACCAAACCACACATATCCTATCACAAATACAACCCACCTCCTCCTATTTTCAAGCCAACGATGATTGGCCAACTTGCCTTGGATCCCAATGGCTCTAAACTTTCAGACCAGTTTCCCATAAAAGACCTTGCTGAAGTCTTTACTGTAGTTCATGTAAACCACATCGGCTGTGCTTTCCATGTCAATAAATGTTGTTATTATCTCAAATTCAAGGATTGGGCAGAGAAGACTTGAATTTGACAAAGCCATGCTGGCTGTCTCTGATTAGTCCCTGCCTTTGTAATGATTAATCCTGAGCCTCAGAATTTGAGCAATAACTTCCCTACTTCTGATGCAAGGCTCACAGGCATAGTTGCCTGGTGTTTCCCTGCTGCCCTTCTCGAAAAGGACAACCTTGTTTACTGTCTTCCAGTTATCTGGTGCCCAGCCTGTGGCAAGTGAAGATGTAAAATAATCACAGCCAGAGCTCCAGCAATCTCTTCCCTTGCCTTACACAACAGCCTGGAATAAATCTCATTTGGCCCTGGGGATTTATCCACCTTTAAATCTGCTAAGACATTGAGTATTTATGGAGACTTGCAGTAGAATTTCACCTTCCCCTTCATCGACATCTTCATGTCTGTTTCTTTCGTGAGTTCTGATTAAAAGTATTCATTTAGGACCTCACCTCTACCTTCCAGCTACACAAATAGATTGACTCTAGATAGACACAAAAAACTGGAGTAACTCAACAGGACAGGCAGCATCTCTGGAGCGAAAGAATGGGTGATGTTTTGGGTCGAGACCCTTCTTCAGACTGGTTAGGGATAAGGGAAATGAGAGATATAGACGGCGTTTCCCTTACCGTAACCAGTTTGAAGGGTCTCGACCCAAAACGTTACTCATTCCTTCTCTCCAGAGATGCTGCCTGTTCCGCTGAGTTACTCCCAGCTTTTTGTGTCTATCTTTGGTTTAAACCAGTATCTGCAGTTCCTTCTTACACATAACTCTGTTGGCCCTGCTTCCTCTGCTTTCTCTGGTTATTCTAATGTCTTTAATACACATAAAATGCTTCAGATCTGGTTTAATTCTGTTAGTTAGTGAAATTTCAATATCCATGCCATGTGATTTCACCAAACCTTTCTCAGTTCTTTGTTTAGTTTAGAGATACAGTGTGGAAACAGACCCTTTGGCCCACCATGCCCGCATCGACCACGATCCCCGCACATTAACACTAATCTACACACACTCGGGACAATTTACATTTATACCAAGCCAATTAACCTACAAACCTATACGTCTTTGGAGTGTGCGAGGAAACCGAAGATCTTGGAGAAAATCCATGCAATCATGGGGAGAACATACAAACTCCGTACAGACAGCACAGGTAGTCTCTGGTGCTGTAAGGCTGCAACTTTACCGCTGCGCCACCATGCCGACGTTTCTAACGTTCTTCTAACATTGTTCCATCAGGATAGTAGCTCTTGTTACTAAAATCTTACCTCCTGTTGTCAAATATTTCTGATACTTTCTCATCCTTTGAGCATCTCACTTTACTTTAAACCTTTTCATCTCTTATTCCAATTTAGCCTTTTCTTATAGCTTCAGTGATTATCATTCCTCATCTTCATTACTGTACTGGTTCACCTTTCACCCACAAATGCATTCTCAAAACTTAACTAAAATATAATTTTCTCTATTTACTCTGCAGTTTTGATTTTGCAAATGAGAAGCCAAATTATATCAAAATATTAAAAAATACTGTCTAGTATTATAATTATAATATTTATAAAGAAAAATACTTGTACCTGTGGTCTCATTTTTCAAAATATCCTGCAATAATGCTGCACATCGATCAAGGCCTTTATGAATGTTTGTAACCTTCAGAAAAAATTAATGTAATAGTGTTAAGAGAAAGGATTTCATATTAAATGAATTATATTTATACTTTGATTACTATAACTTCATCCTGGATTCAATTATATACATACAAACAGACATACCTGATCCTCAGAGTCAGTGGAATACAGTGAATAACCAGACTCTACGGAGAGTACTGAAGCTTTTCTTCCTGTGGTCCTGTTAAGAAAACAAAAATCAACAAAGTGATCCTTGCTTTGCAAGTGGATTTGAAGATGACCCATTTAAGCTTATTTGTTATCTGGTGTACAGGGAGTGGATGAGAAAGGGGGATAACAGAACTAGTGTAAAAGACTGATCGATGGGCGGCGTGGACCGAAGGGCCCCGTTTCCATGCTGTATCTCTAAACATATAACCTTGAGTGCTTTAAGATAAATAGTTGTTACATGTCTTTATCATTGTTTCTTCCAAAGAAATACCATGCAGTAGCGCATGAAGGATATCTATATCAATACATGCTACTTTTCATGAAAACCAGTTTGATGCAATTTAGCAGAATTCCATTGATATAAAAACTCTTACAAGGCACTGATTAATCACATTAAACCACCTAACTAGTTTTGTTGGTGACTCTGTTTGCACAACATGCAAAAAATAAATAAATCAGGCATTATGCAATGAGAAGCATGATAAATAAATTCTGGGATTTATTATGAGAAGTAATAAATTGTGGAAGCAATAGCATTACGAGTAATAGAGTCCAGTACATTAATTACACACATTGTTGTATTCTCAAAACCCCTTTGCAGAAGAAAAAATGTCAGACTCCACAAAGGTATGTTCAGGAAACAATTAATAGTGGCTTAAAACAATAAACAGCCTTTTGACAATATTTTCTTAGTTCACATCAGCTAGCAACTATTGTAAGTATTTGAACCCCAAGAGAAGTTTTACATATTTCATTATATCTGATATTGTTAATAAAGAGATTAACTATTCAGGTAAAGTAAAAACTGAACAGAAATGTAATAACATGAATATCTTACCTCTTTTTTCCATTCCATTGTTTTGAAGAGCCAACTAACCTTCCTGAAGAGAGCACCTATAGCAAGGAAATTTCCATTTGTTTACAAACAAAATAATCGTAAATGTTCTGTCAACTTTTAACTACTCTACACCATGGCCCGTTCCTTTAAAATGGTGACCAAAATGCCACTTGGTGTACACATTTCTCATAGGAAACATTAAACAACTTTTATCACCATACCAGAAGTTCCACCAATTTAAAACTAAACACGTTTTTTATCAGATTCACTTGTGAAATCTGGGCATCTCTGAAAATGACAACATTTGTGACCCACTTCTAATTATCCCTGTGAAAGTGGCGGTGAACTGTTCTTCTGAACTGCTCAGTACTTTTGCTTAAGGTATTCCCACAATGCAGTTAATGAGTCAGGTCCAGACAGCAGATAATGGACTGGCAATACATTTCCAGATTAGAATGATTTAGTTTAGTTTATTGTCATATGTACCATGGCACAGTGAAAAACCTTTGGGGCGTGCTAACCAGTCAGCAGATAGACAATATATGATTACAATCGAGCCATTCACAGTGTACAGATGACATGATAAAGGGAATAACATGAATAATGTTTAATGCAAGATAAAGCCAGTAAAGTCCAATCAGAGATAGTCTGAGGGTCTCCAATGAGGTAGATAGTAGTTCAGGACTGCTCTCTGGTGCTCTTAAGTGCAACGTGCATGGGAACCTGTAGGTGGAGGTGTTCTCTGCATTTGGTCCCTTAAGGAATCGGAACAAAAATCCAAGTGACTTGTAGGAAAATTAACATTGAGAAACTTAAAGATTAAAAAATAAATTGGAAGTCAAATAAAATCACAAGCTTACATTTCAGAATAACATTTAATGTAGCCATACAAAAAGTCAAATTTTTATTGCAAATCTTTCCATTCCAGATTCCCACATATTTCTGCCAGTATGATCTTATATTTCAAACAACTAAGCCGCAATTATTGTTTTATATTTATTTGGCATTTCGATCTTCTTGCAACATTTATCGTTTTATCTACTTTCACCACTTTTATAAGTGATATCACTTCATTTCTACACTAAGTGACAAAAAAATAATTTTATGTTTGTTAAGACACGGTGCTGGAGTAACACAGCAGTTCAAGAAGCATCTCTCAAAAACATATAGGAGTGATACTTCAGACTGATTCATGTTATCAAGAATCCATTCATCCTCTCCACAGATGTCGCCCAACCCATTGAATTACTCCAATACTTTACGTCTTTTAAAAAAAATGTAAACCAGCATCTGCAATTCTGGTGTACACATCTTAAAATAAATAAACATAGATAAAGCATCTTTTTTTTGCTACCTTACTCCAAACAATTTCCAATGCTGTTGTGTAGAATTTGAATTGGTGTGAACTACTGTGCTGTGTATCATTTAATACCTTTTGGTCTCCTTAAATCTTAATTTACAGTATGCACGAAAGTTAGACCCTCCAACATTCTGTTTCCACTACTACCTGCCTTGGATTCTTTATGTTATACTCTCCTTTTTTAACCTCTGCACACTGAAGAGTATCACAACAATTCAAAGAAGACAAGAGTAGAATAATTAATTATTGCCTCCTTTAATTTCTCTACCTACTCTCTCAAAACAAATTGTCCACTTTTATTAATTCCCATTCTTTATTTCCGTGACTTTGACTATAACATTGTCTATTTCAGATCTTTGTGTCTTATCATCAGCAGTACTCTACCCCATTCTCATATTAATACTAACTATCAGGCCATCATGGTAGCTGGTGTTGAAAATGGTCCCCTCACAAGTTTTCTCTTCTCCCATCTCAAAATCCACCCTGTTTGGTCTCATCCTCAAATCTCATCCCGTACATTCAGGGTCATATAGCATGAAAACAGGCCCTTTGGCCCAGCTGGTCTTTGCCGACCAAGATGCCCCTTATAAGCTAATCCCATTTCCTCATTGTTGGCCAATTTTCCACTAAACTATGGGGAGAAGGCAGGCACGGGTTATTGATAGCGGACGATCAACCATGATCATTG
This sequence comes from Raja brachyura, assembly GCA_963514005.1. Next base: position 63,495,329 of record OY740787.1, read on the forward strand.
AATGGTGGTGCTGGCTCGAAGGGCCGAATGGCCTCCTCATGCACCTATTTTCTATGTTAAACCTTTCCTCCAACTATTGTCGAAACGTCAACAGCACTGTCACAAAGGAGAGAATTTGCAGTGACAATTGCACAATCACACCCCATCTTAATCTCTCTCAAAGGTTTATGTTGATTGACGCCAACATCCTTCAATGTCTTTCCTCCATTTTGGAACACAATCAGAATGCCTTTGTTCTTATCATTTTTTTAAATTTGTGCATTTATAGCCAGCGGATCTCCTCAAAAATGCTTTTCTAAATGTCTGGAACTAATTGCTAAACTCCAGGATATTGAGGTTAGGGACTGCATTTGCAATTCGGTTTTAGGCTTCCTGACTGGCAGACCTCAGTCAGTTAGAATTGGTGATAACAATTCCCCCGTCTTCATACTCAACACTGGTGTTCCTCAGGGTTGTCGCTCAAATCCTTGCTCTACTTCCAGCAGCTATATCCAGCAACCAAACGTGGTCCGTTTACACTGGTGAAAGCACAGCAACATATTTCCTTTCTTAGGCATCTGCAAAGATTCAGCACAAACACTATGATTCTCATGAACTTTTACAGAGGAGCTACAAAGGTATTCGGATGGAATGCATCACAGCCTGATATGGCAACTGTTCTGCTCGTGCTGTTGATCACCTGATCCTTCAGAGAATGATGAACATTGACTTGCCTGGCATCAAGGCTGGAAATATCTTCAAGGGCGTTTGTCACCCTGGCCAATTTTATTCTCTTTTCTTTTCTGCCATGTGATACAGGAGCTTGAAGGCCCAGACATACACATTTAAGATCATAAGACATAGGAGCAGAATTAGGCCAATCGACCCATCGAGTCTGCTCTGCCATTTGAAAATGACTGATCTATTTTTCCCTCTCAACCCTGTCTACCCGCCTTCTTCCCTGTCAAGAACCTATCAATCTCCATTTTAAAAATACCCCGTGACTCTTCAACGGTCTGTGACAATGAATTCCACAGATTCAAGATTAGCTTCTTCCCCACTGCCAGACACCTGAACCAATGACCTATTTCACACCCCTTTTGCCGAGGTGTTGCCACCCACTCTTACTCTTAAACTTATTCAGTTATTCTATTATTATACTTTATTTTTGTGCTCCACATCGGATTGCATTATAATCTTGCATAATTTTGCTGTTTTGCACTCATTGATGTATTTGGCAGTACCTTATTTATACCATTGTAAACCGAAGCTGCCTACCACTCCATCGACAGTTGCATTTTTGATAAAATATGATCACAAGTGGTACTTCTATTCCCTGCTTGGAGGTAGAAACTGAATCTGAAGAGAATCGTACAGTGCTGTTCAGAGGGAACAAATTAGCTCGTATGTAAATCCTTTCATTTGAGTGGACTAGTCCATATTCCAAGACTCAGCAACCAATCTAAATGAGAACACCATTGCCGTCACAGACTTCATTAGTAAGTGTGTAAGGGATTGATGTCAAGAGAGAGTCAAGTAGGTTTAATTGTCAAATGCAAAACAATTAAAGTCTTTGATTAAATTCTACGGCTGCAGCATAACAGGTCTACGAACACAGTACTCATGGATAACAGAATATACAAAAAGTTAAATAAATTTAAAAAAACAGTATTAGTGCAAAACAAAAGCCTAAAGTCCCTAGTGCAAGCAAGACAGTTCATCGTTTAGTTGGTTTTTGTAGCACTCAAGAGCCTGGTAGCTTTTGGGACGAAGATGTTCCTGAATCCTGGAAGTCAGTCAGACTTCTATGCCTTCTTCCCGATTATAGTAGTGAAATGCGAGCAGGACCAGGCTGTTGTGGATCCTTCATAATGCTGGCTTCCTTTATGAGGCAGCACCTCCTATAGATCCCTTCAACGATGGAGAGGTCACACCAACCATCAACCACTCAGTCGGCACAGCGGTAGAGTTGCTGCTTTATAGTGTCAAAGACCAGGGTTCGATTCTGAGTATGGGTGCTGTTCATACGGAGTTTGTATGATTTCCCTATGGCCATGTGGGTTATCTCCAGGTGCTCGTTTCCTCCTGCATTCCAAAGACGTACAGGTTTGTACGTTAATTGGCTTGTGTAAATTGTAAATTTGGCATAGTGTGTAGGACAGTATTAGTATACAGGTGATCTCTGGTCAGCGCGGATTTGGCGGGCCAAAAGGCCAGTTATCACACTGTATCACTAAAGTTACAGTTTGAGTGACATTGCTAATATTTCTCCACTTAAAACCATTACCTTTCTGTCATCACTGTTATTCATCTGTCTGTGTAAAGATTGTACACAGAGATCGTAATACAGAGAAGTGTGAGGTGTTGCATTTTGGGTTGTCTAACAAGGGCGAGACCTACAAAGTGAATGGGAGGCCTTTGGAGAATGTTGTAGAGCAGAGGGATCTAGGAGTGCAGGTGCATGGTTCCTTGAAGGTCAAGTTGCAGGTAGATAAGGTGGTCAAAAAGGCTTTTGGCACATTGGCCTTCATCAGTTAGAGTACTGTATAGAAGTTGGGAGGTCATGTTGCAGTTGCAAAGACGTTGGTGACGCTGCATTTAGAATATTGTGTTCAGTTCTGGGCACCATGTTATAGGAAAGATATTGTCAAGTTTGAAAGGGTTCATAAAAGATTTACAAGGATGTTGCCAGGACTAGAGGGTGTGAGCTATAGGGAGAGGTTGAGTAGGCTGGATCTCTATTCCTTGGAGTGCAGGAGGATAAGGGGTGATCTTAGAGGTGTATAAAATCGAGAGGAATAGACCAGGTAGATGCACAGAGTCTATTGTCCAGGTTCAAGGTGAGGGGAAAAGATTTAATAGGAATCTGAGGAGTAACTTTTTCACACAAAGGGTGGTGGGGTGTATGGAACAAGCTGCCAGATGAGGTATTTGTGGCTGGGAGTATCCCAATGTTTAAAAAACAGTTAGACAGGTATATGGATAGGACAGGTTTGGAGAGATATGGACCACACGCAGGCAGGTGGGACTAGTGTAGCTGGGACATGTTATGCCGGTATGGGCAAGTTGGGTCAAAGGGCTTGTTTCTACACAGTATCACTCTATGACAATAGACATTGGATAATGGTCCAAAAACATGATTGTACATTTTATCATTAATGCTAAATCTCACATATATCTTCCCCACCACATCTTGTGTCACCCATCCTTGCAAATCATTATACCTCTCCTCTCCATTCCATGCTTGTCCACCAATATTTGCACTGGTTTTAATTCCGATTTTAATGCTACAAGTAATGACATCTTTATCTACTCAAGCCTCGTTCTCAAATAAACCCTTTCAACTTTAAGATGCTCCACTAAACCTCTCCTTCGTCAAGCCTTTAGTCATCCATTATATGGTGTACTACGTGGTACAACATGACATGCAAAAAGCTGTTGGTTCAATTTTGAAGCTTTATTTAATTGTACAGAATCTCAGTTAATCTACTTGGCACCTGGTTTCTCTAATTAAATTTGTACTCTTGCCAATGTCCCATTTCATTTACCTTCAAATGTATAGTACGTTTTTTGGTCCAATTCCTCAAATGTTAGATACCACCTGCTCAATCAGTAAGATGTATAATGTCCAGGCTGCAGGACCAATATAAAGAACTTAAGGATGCTGACGTGATAGTTTCCATGTTACGCACGGGAAATTATCTGTTGCACCTGCTTTTATTGGTAAAATTTCATCCCTGCAATGGGGAAGAAGGTAAAGGAGCCTGAAAACTGTAACATCCAGGTTCAGGAACAGCTTCTTCCCCACAGCCATTCGGTTATTAAACACTAAAACCTCAAATAAGCTGTTATTATTGCACTATTATTGTTCTTTTTTTGTGGGTACGTGTGTGTGTGTGTGTGTGTGTGTGTGTGTGTGTGTGTGTGTGTGTGTGTGTGTGTGTGCATATATTATATTACATATATTATGCTACTAGACCGTCAAAGACGCCTATCGCTCTATCCCTCGCCCTCACTTCGGAAAATCTGACCATTTAGCGGTGCTGCTTCATCCTGCATACAGGCAGCAACTGCAGAAAGCACCCCCAGAGGTGAGGACTGTACTGAGCTGGTCGGGGGAGGCAGAGGAACAACTCCAGGACTGCTTGGAGTCTGTAGACTGGGCAATGTTCAAGAACTCGGCAATGGACCTGAATGAATACGCCACTGTGGCTACAGCCTTCATAAGGAAATGTGTGGAGGACTGTTTTCCAACAAAAACCTTCCGAATGCTTCCTAACCAGAAGACTTGGATAAACCATGAGATTCGCATTCTTCTGAAGACCACATGCCAGGCATTCAGGTCTGGTGATGCAGAGGTCTATAAGAAGTCCAGATACGACCTTGCTAAGGCCATCAAAAAGGCCAAAAGGAACTTCTGCTCTGGAGGATGAGTCAGATGTTCGGCAACTGTAGCAGGGCTTGAATGCCATCACCTCCTACAAGGCGAAATCAGGAGGCAGCTCAAACGACAGCGAAGTATTACTCCCTGATGAGCTCAATGTGTTCTACGCACGATTTAATAGGGAGAACACGGATGTGTCTTTCCGAGTTCCCATTCACCCTGATGGTATTACAATCACAGTCACAGAGGTCGACATCAGAAGATCCTTCAGGTGGGGTGAACCCTCGGAAGGCGTCAGGACCCGAGAGTATACCCGGTTGAGTTCGCAAGACCTGTGCAGACCAACTGGCTGGAGTTTTTGCAGACATTTTCAACCTCTCACTTCTGAGGTCTGATGTTCCCACCTGCTTTAAGAGGGCAGCAATAACAACGGTGCCCAAGAAGAGTAAGGTGACATGCCTCAATGACTATCGACCAGTGCCACTAACGTCTGTGGTGATGAAGTGCTTTGCGAGGTTGGTTATGGTGCATATCAACTCCTACCTCGACAAGAACCTCGACCCACTACAGTTAGCATACTGCCACAAAAGGTCAACGGAGGATGCAATTTCACTGGCTCTCCACTCTGCATTGGACCACTTGGACAATAAAAACACCAACGTCAGGCTGTTGTTTATCGCTTGGCGTTTAATACCATCATCCCTTCCAAGCTGGTTACCAAGTTCAAGAACCAAGAACTGGGTCTCTGCGCTCTGCAATTGGATCCACAGACCACAGTCTGTTCGAATTAGCGGAAACACTTCACCCTCAGTAACAATTAACGTGGGAGCACCTCAAGGCTGTGTGCTCAGCCCCACGCTTTATACCCATGACTGCGTAGGCGGACATAATGTGAGCTCCATCATCAAGTTCACCTACGACACCACTGTTGTTGGGCAAATCACAGATGGGGATGAGTACAGAAGTGAGATCGACTGACTGACCAAATGGTGCCAGCACAACAACCTGGCTCTCAACATCAGTAAGACCAAGGAACTAATTGTAGACTCTGGTAGGGGAAAGATGAGGACCCACAATCCTGTTCACATCAATGGGACGATGGTGGAGATGGTCAAAAACTCCTGGGCCTGCAAATTTCCAAAGATCTTTCCTGGACCCTGCACACCGATGCAATTATAAAGAAGGCACATCTGCGACTCTATTTCCTGAGAAGATTTGGCATGTCGAAGAGGATTCTCCTAAACTTCTACAGGTGCACGATAGAGAGCACTCTGACTGGTTGCATTGTGGCAACTTGAACGTCCAGGAGCGAAAAAGACTACAAAAAGTTGTGACCGCTGCCCAGTCCATCACTGGCTCTGACCTCCCCACCGTCGAAGGGATCTATCATAGTCGCTGCCTCTAAAAGGCAGACAAAATCATCAAAGACCCACACCATCCTTGTCACACACTCATTTCACCATTGCCATCAGGAAGAAAGTACAGGAGCCTGAAAACTGTAATGTTCAGGTTCAGGAACAGCTTCTTCCCTACAGCCATCAGGCTATTAAACACAACAATGAATAAGCTCTCAGCTCTGAACTGCAAAATACTATATTATTATTGCACTATGTTTGTTATTTATTGAACTTTTGCATTTTTTTCTCTTCCCCCGTTATGTACTATGTTTACATATTCTGTTGCGCTGCTGCAAGTAAGAATTTCTTTGTTCTATCTGGGACATCTCTATTAGACTAAAACTCTTCCCTTTGTTCTTAACATTCTAAATGTCTCTGTGAGCCAGGGTTGTGTTGGCTTTCTTTTAATCTCCTTAAATTGTATCTCCAAACGTCTTCCCATTTTTACATATGCTACTCACATTTTCTCCTCCGACCGGAAACATATCTTCCCGTCGCAATTCAACCTATATTTAACAAATTACTAACTTTTTTAAACCGGTTTCAAAACGTTAAAGTTTTCAACGTTCACATTTAGAAGGAAAAAAATTCTGACTAACGTCACAATCAACTCCCAAGACACGACGGGACACTCCGCACAGGAGCGGCACTCAAGTGCACACAAAAAAAATGACGTCAGAACGGAATACTCCGCGCGGGAGAGGCACTCATGTGCTCCAAACACAAAAAAAATCCAACTGTCGTCAGAACGGGACACTCCGTGTGGGAGGGGCACTCAAACGCTCAAAACACAAAAGAACATCTACTCCCAAGTCGGGTCCTTGGATCGACGCCTACCCGCGGCCTCGCTCGGATCGACACCCGCCCGCTACCGCGGGCCAAGCCTTGCAACTGGGCCTGAGCTGGACATGAGCCTGGAGCTGGAGTGAGGGCCGAGCTCGGGGCTTGGGATGGGGCCATGATCGGCGCCAATAAGAAAGCCACCGGTGAAACCAAGGACGAGCCCGGAAATGAAGTCAGGGCCTGGACTGGAGACCATGCAGCAGCCGATCTAACGGCTTAAGTCTGCAGCCAGGGCCGGGCTGAGTCTGAGAACCAGATGGGGAGGTTGTGGGGGGGGGGGGAGAGAAGAGGAAGAGGTCGGGGTGTCTGTGCAGTGCGGTCAGTGACACTGGGTGGGCAGAGGGAACAGATTGTCCACATCTTTGCTGCAGCTGATGTTGCCCAGAGTCCGGCCCCGTGTGTGGGTGCTGCCGACCCACAGCCCCTGACAGTGCGGCCCACAGGGGGAGAGAGGGTGGAGGATGTCCACGGCTGGACAGCGTTGACCCGGGGGGGTGGGGGGGAAGAGTGGGGGCTATCCCGAGGGATGCGCTCCCTCGGCCGCTTACAGCTCGGTGCTCGGGTTCAGAGCAAAGATACTAGAGCATTTGGTTCCGAGTCTCCCAAAAAAAATAACCCCACAATATTGCAATCAAATTGCTCCGACTTTGAGTTCACTTTATATATCGAAGGCTTATTGAGATGGTGCTGTCTGGACACAATAATGAATGCGGCTATTAGTCGTGGATTGTAAAAGACGCTATACCATAAAATAATACCAGGTTAAACATGATACCTTCCCGCTTTCAATGACAGCACCCAATTATTTACAGCGCAAAAAATTATAATTTTGGCGGCTTTTAACAGGAAAGAAAGTACATGTTTCGTGTGTTAACAGCGTATAACAAAGGCTGCCATGTCCTCCACACGAATTGAGCTGCTCCGTGCATCACGCCCTTTGACCCGATTACCTTACGTGCAACCCCCCTATTGGGAGCTATGGGTGAGTGGTGGAGTATTGCATTCGGGGACCAGCCCTACCCTGTGATGCCGCGCAACCCCCTTACTCCTCAATCTCCACTCTCCCCTCTCTACCCCCTTCCCTCTCCAGCCACACCTGCGCAGTTGGGGGCTATGCGTGAGTAGATAGGGCAGGGGAAAAGGAGCAAATTTATAATATTAATATAATATCATGGTGGGGGGAGGAGTTAGTGTGTGTATGTGAGGGGACGGGACCCAACGGGTCCCACTTGGTCCACCAAGCCACGGTTGCCCAGCCAGATGCAACTAAATTTAAAGTGGCACTTTCTTCCCGATAACCCTCACTGGCTAAACCCCTCCCTTCACCAACTCCAGTTTAAATTCCAGTTGGAATATTTTGGAGGACCAAGTAACCAAGAACCAAGTATGACAATAAATACTGAACCTGCAGTCAATCCCCTAATATGATACAGTCTGGCATGAAACATGTCTCTGATTTTGGTTGCAGCCTATCTCATTTGGGGAAAGGGTTGCTTAAAGTTGATAACGTTGGCATTTTCGGACACAAATCAGGCTTCCTCGACCATCCGGACATCAACATAAACGTCGATCTTAAATCATTAATCTATTGTCCAATATTTTCTCTTTTAAGAACTTGTTAGAGAACGATTTGTAGATAACGGAAATAAACTGCACATTTTTAACAGGATCCAAACGAAGTGATCATTTTTTAAACGTCAGCAACAATCTGAAATTAAACGCAAGTTCATAGGCAATACGTATCAATTAAGCACCCCAACACCTCCTGTCTATTTTAGGCATCAGTTAAATATTTAAACTGGAAAATACACAACGGATTGTTAAAATCAGTCTGCAATAACACAATATTTCTTACCTTTGAAGCCTTTGCTGTTTTCATCTTCATGCTTTTCTCCCTCTTGCACCCGGTAGGCATTTTCAGGCCAATGTAGAGTGGGGAAATTAAATGAATGGACATACAATTCAAACAAGAATGCCTCCCAATATCTCATCACACAACAGCAATTCAAATATCGCTGACACGGTTCAGCAGAGCACCGCGCGGTCGGCAATCACTCCTGTCCGAAACATCTTAATAATAAATGTCCAAAAGGCGCTCGGTGAGAGCCGCGGCTGCGATTAACTTGTTGAGCTGTGGGGGGGAACCCGGGCGGACATCCCGCCTTCAGGGCAAGGGTTGATTGGTCCATTCCCTTCAGGAGACGGCAGTAATTGGTTGATCCCACCTTCGTGAAATGATACGATTGGTTGAGCTCGTGTCGGGGGACTGAGCACGCAATTGGCTGAGTACGGCCTCCGGAGAACCTATTGATTGGTCACTTTGGGGAATGACGCGAGCTCTGGTTGCACGCGAGTGGACGGTGCTGCCGCTGACAGCGTCCCCTTTGCCCGCGCGGCGGCCTATCAGCTGCCGGGGAGGTTGGAACGGCGTGCGGTTGGTGGCCGTGCTCGCGGCGGACGCGGCGGTTGTCAGGTCAGGAAAGGCGCCTGAGCGCGGGAAGCCTTCGCTTCCCCGCGGCTCGAACGGCAGTGGTGACCCCCCCCCCTCCTTGTGTTTCTCGCTCTCACGCACAACGAACATTGATTCTTCCAAGTGTGCCATTATTTTGCTTTCCATCAAACGGTCAGGTTAATGCACGGTTGCTGTGCAGGGCATCCCGTGTTTACCAAGATTTGCAACTCTGTAAGTTGTCGGCAGTATATCACTGTTAAACTCTATTAGAGTTGGACCTAATCCATAATTGAAATATTCGACGTTCTTAATGTAGCAATGTTACAAAATTTTGAGATTTAAAAAATCAAGCCTGCAATTTATCCCATCAGATAAAGCATAAAAAGAAGTTTAATTTGACACCTAATTCACTTTCATATCTTCAGTATTAAAAAGGCTATGGCCATTTTCATACTCAGAAATTAGCATCTTGTTCCCCATTGACTTAACACAAAAGTCGTGATCTAGGACAGTCAAAAGCCCATACCTTTCTTAAAAATTAAGAGAACTGAACGTAATTTTCAGATATTATAGATTGAAGCATTCTGAAACAAATATGAAACAATATTACTTGGATGACCTGAAATTAAAGCATATAATTAGTTACCTAATTGTAGCTAATTACAAAATTCAATTACTAGATCTAAACATCTATCCATTTCTTAAGAAAATATAAACTTGTTTTAAATTGCCTGTGTCCAAATAACATTCACACAATAATTCACAATTATTTGGACTATAATTTCCTAGTTACATCTTCAAAAAATTCCAGAAGATTAGTCAAGCATGATTTCCCCTTCATACATCCATGCTGACTCAGACCAATCCTGTTACTGCTGTCCAAATGTTCGGCTATCTCATCTTTTATAATTGACTCCAGCATCTTCCCCACCACTGATGTCAGGCTAACTGGTCTATAATTCCCTGTTTTCTCTCTCCCGCCTTTCTTAAAAAGTGAGATAACTTTAGCTACCCACCAATCCACAGGAACTGATCTTGAGTCTATAGAACATTGGAAAAATTTCACCAATGCATCCACGATTTCTAGAGCCTCTTCCTTAAGTACCCTGGGATGCAGACCATCAGACCCTGGGAATTTATCAGCCTTCAGTCCCATCAGTTTATCCAACACCATTTCCTGCCTAATATGGATTTCCTTCAGTTCCTCCGTCACCCCAGATCCTCTGGCCACTACTATATCAGGAAGATTGTTTGTGTCCTCCTTAGTGAATACAGATCCAAAGTACCTGTTCATTGATTGGCATTGATGTTTCAAAGGTCTTTTATTGTCACATGTACCAATTAAGGTACTGCAATTTGTGAATTATCTTACAGCCATACAAAACAAAAAGCAACAAGACACACAATTACATGAAAGTTAACATAACCAAGGAAGAACGTAAAATGCAGATTGGAAGAAGACCCAGTCTTGGCTTGGTCTCATTTTCTGCAGCCGTCATACATTTTGCAGCTGTGTTCATGCTTTTGTACTTTTCCTCTTGGTGCCTGCGCATCCTTCAACTGAGGGCTCCTAAATTTTATCGTGCTGCGGGAGCTAGCAAACGGTTGAAAGTTTGGTTGAGTTCAGCTTGATCAAAATTGAGAACATACCGATTTGGGAATTGTATCGAGGCATTGTACATTGGGTCAGAGTTAGACATTTGGGTGGATTTTCATATAGACAATATTTGTAGAATTAGGAAGGTGGGTTCCAGCATACATTAATCATTCCGAATATAATATTCAAAAGAAAAAAAGTTTAAGTTTTTAAGTGAATGTTAATTGTTCTCAATTCTTCTTTACATTTCTTGTTCTAAGCTTCCCCCCCAGTCTAGTTTCAGTCAAAAACCACTGAATCAAGCACTTGATCAACTAATCTTTATTTTAAGAAAACACAATCACAGTTCCCACCACTGTACCTAACCATCGCGGATTTGATCCTCGTATCTGCCTGTTCAAGCCCTCTAGGCCTCGCTCAAATAGAGACACTCCAGAAGGTCGCGCAGTCTCAAGTGCTCTCACAGAAGATCGACACGGGACCTCGTGGCGGCGGATTTTTATAGGTCCTGGGACCTCGAGGGGCTGAACCACATGGGGGTGGTTTCCTTACAATCCAATTACAGATATCAATTAACCCCATACATAACAGACATTTCCCTAACCCAATAATAAAGCAGCTAATACATTGTACTCAAACTGGGCTTCTCAAGGAAGCCAACATAGCAACATTTAAACTATTCTGCAAGAATCCCAGACAAGACTCAATCCCTAATCCAATCAACTCGGCAAAGTAGAACTCTGCAACATTATTTACAAGGTGTATGTCTGGTTTGCAGTCATCCAATCCATTCTATGCATTTTGCACCTGATTGACAGGGTCTGCAGATGTTCTTATTCTTTTCTTGCAGCTTGTATCTAGGCTCTAGAAAAACTGGCACCACTCCGCAACTTGTCCCAGTTCTGCAGAAAGCAATTTCAAATTGACCAAATCTCCCAGCAGCCCTGAAGCTTTTACCCCATTTTAAAGTCCTAACCTCTCCAATCTGGCCAGGATTAACATTCCTTCCTTTTTATCATATATGATAACCCATCATTTATGATAACCAAATAGTCCAATAATAAGCTAACCAGATATACATAAGTGTGTCTATTACATTTCCCATCTATCAGCAACACAAGATGATGATGTTTCTTTCCAGAATCTTGTCAAGCCCCCTGAGTTTTCATGGGCGTAGCTTCACAATTTCCGCCTGATGAGTCTTCCCCTCCCGAGTTTTCGTGGGCGCGCATTCCTTCCATCCATGTTGCTGCCCATTCTTCCATCCCTTTCCATAGTCAAACCTAAAACCTGAAAAACTTGGGACAAAGCAAGTTATCATAATGCACCCATGCTTTTCCATACATTCACTATAGTTCCCTGTCATACCTATCCCTATTCAAACCTATTCTACTCCATCACTGTATCCCTATTGCTATTCTGTTCCCTAATATACTCTTTATTATCCTCGGATCAACACTAATTAGATATGTTACAAAACTTACCTTTAGCGGCGCTGCACTTCTGCCGCTCCCCGTGTGTGCGACTTTCGTGCCTTTCAGAGGGGGGCGGGCTTAAAGTGCCGTTTTTCCACAGGCCTGGATAATCGATGAATGTCGGGCGATTTGGTTGCTGAAGAAAAATCGCTCCGACATTTAATGAATGGTGGTATTTTTAAATTACTCTAGATTATTTATTAACTAGAGTAATTTAAAAATCACCTTCAAAAGTCGTGAGCGCAGACAACCGGAAGCATTTTGCGTAGGGGAGAAAAAAAGGTAAATACTTTATTTTTATATTAAAAGTTGGTTTTTCGGGTGGCATTAATAATATTTTTATGTTGCGATATGGGGTCCCCAAAAAATGTATGAACCCCCAGTATTTTTCCCCCCGACTTCACTGCTAACCACAACGTTCCAATCCACCGCATTCCACTAAAACCCACTCGCTAGTTGATTTAAATGGCCATTAATTTACAGGCATAAAACACTAAATTCCTTCCATTTGGCCCAGAAATTCATGAAAATGAGATTTAAAAATTATGTTATATTGTGGATTATTGTGTGAATGTTATTTGGACACTTAGGCAATTTTAAAAAAGTTTATCTTTTCTTAAGAAATTGATAGATGTTTAGATCTACTCATTGAATTTTGTAATTAGCTACAATTAGATAACTAACTAATTATATGTTTTAATTTCAGGTCATCCAAGTAAGATTGTTTAATATTTGTTTCAGAATGCTTCAATCTATAATAACTGAAAATTTCATTGAGTTCTCTTAATTTTTAAGAATGTTATGGACTTTTAACTTTTCCAGATCACAGCTTTTGAGTTAAGTCAATTGAAAGGCAATGGGAAGCAAGATGCTCATTTCCGAGTATGAAAATGGCCATAACTTTCTTAACACTGAAGATATGAAAGTAAATTAGGTGTCAAATTAAACTTCTTTTTATGCTTTATCTGATGGGATAAATTGCAGACTTGATTTTTAAAATCTCAAAATCTTGTAACATTTCTACACTAATCAGCCTTCTTCATATTCACACGATGTAATAATATGTATATCTCGTGACTGGTCCTCATATTAATTTCAGCTGGGTTCAGTCCAGATTTCTCTACAGGCGTGACTCTAATTTAAAGCAAACCATGATAAATGTTCCAATTTAACCAAATTCAATCTCAGCTTCAATTTACTATTTCAAATTTCAGTGTCCTTCTCATTCCACAGCATTATAGCTTATAATACAAATCCATTCCAATTCCTGTGGAATTCCCAGCCGTTCAAATTTAAACAATCAAATTCCATATGCTGTCAATTTCATCATAAATCCAATTAAGAATGCCGAATCCAGGGACAATTTCATTCCACCTTGATAATAGAAGCCGCTTTACCATCAAGGGTTAAACAATTCAAATCCATCGGCTAAATATGCATCGGCTCTGCTATTGCTACACACATTTAAATTTCTCCCTCTAATTCACTAAGTCTCTCCTCCAGTACCACTCCCTATTTATGTATGGCTCCGTACTATGTTGGCTCTTCACTATATTGACTCTTTATTATATTGACTCTTTACTATATTGGCTTCGTTCTCAGTCTAGGGGTTCTCGCTCATACTAGTTGTTTTTATCTCCAAGTAACTCTTCTGGATGGTTATTGCCTTTCCGAGGGGAACATACATTTTCAGTTTACCCTCATCATTTTATACTACCACCTTCCGTTTCCAGGGTATGTCTTAATTCCTAATATCCGCTAGGGTCGGTCCTTTCCTTGATAGTAACTAAATAGTCCAGTCCCATCTTCGACTATCCTCCTATGGGTGAGACAAGAGAAGAATGCCAAACTAACAATCAATTCTCTAACAATTTTAAGACTGTATCCCATAAGCCCTCTTTAAATGAATTTACTTATAACTAAATTTTGGTGCAAAGTGAGTATTTTGCCCCGAACCACAGAGGAATTCCTTTTTATTCAGATCCAATTCTTAAAAAGGAGCTGATCCCAATAGTCGTCATAGGTCGTCAGTGTTGTTTCCTTCACAGATGATTAGATAGTGTCCTTTACTCTCCTTCCTTTCCTTTCCACAATAGCAAGTTGATAAAGTTGGGCACTGGAGTAGGTCTTCTTCTTATTCTTCTTCTTTTCTGATGTTACTTTCAATTACAAGGGAGTAGGGATACTGAGGAGCAGCTTTCTCTGTCTGCAGGCCTTCCCATGTTTGTCTTAAAGGGACAGGACTGTATCAGTTCCTCCTGCTAGTTGATTCCTGTTTCTGGGGAGCTACATTACCGTTGCTGTCTTCTGCACGTTCTCAAGGGGTCTGTGCATTCTTTACCCCAGATAGTATGTCATCGATATACTGTCCTGCAGGTACAAACTCAGTAACACTTTGGTATAACATCTTCTTTCCCCACTCCCGTTCCTCCCGCCCAGTAAGTTTGTTTCTTATCTCCCTAGTGCCATTTCCATTCCTGAGTTACCATTCCTTCTCACGCTAGCTACTTTGTTTCTTACTTCTTACTTTCTTTACCGCCCCTTGGTTTTTCTTCCATCCTGCTATGTTATGCCTTCTCACTGGACACTCCTTGCTCCAGTGACCTAATTGGGTGCAGTTGAAACAAGCTCCTTGATTTACAATCTTCTTTGCTTGAAGGAGTTTTCTGGGCTAGTCATAATATGATCTCCAATTTTCTTCTCTGTGATTTTCCGTTTTTACTACAATAGTACATCCAATTCATTCATTCTGGTAAATTACTTGAGGGGGCTCTAGAGTAGGGAGTCATGTTTCCATGCTCACAATTCCAGGGCGGGTTGGTGAGTCAAGACTGAGAAAATGGGTTAGCTTGAGTGAACGGTGTGTGACTTCTTACTTCCTGACATTCGGGCCATCTCTCTCTCTGGTCTCTTGGGTCCCAGTAGTTTCTTGAATTAAAGGACCTCCCATAATTCCTCGGACCTCAGATGCTTCTATTTTCCCTAGGATCTCTAATTTCTCCGTAATCCTGGAAATCCCTTCTTTGACCCCTCTCTTTCATTATCTCCTTTGTTGGACAAGCCAGACTCCAATGTCCCATTCCCCCACAAGTATAGCATTGATTGGGCAACATGGTTGGTCTTATTCTACCCCAGTGTTCCATTGGAATGGGTTCTAAATTGGGAGTATAGTGGTGATAATAATCAGAGTAATCTGGAACCCTAATTTCTCCCAATCCGTAATTTGCTGGTTCTCTGGGAATCCATGGTTTAGAGTTAGATCTTGGCAATTATTCCTTGGCTATGTGTTCACCTTCTCTCCTAGTTATAGGATAATTTTCCTGGTTCCTACCTTCCTTCAAATAATATCTCACAGCTCTGGCTATTTGACTGGCTTGGTTCTCAGACCAGTTCCTGTTAACAGTTTTACATAAATCCGCTACTTTAGTAGGGAAACAATTCAACAAGGTAGCACAATGTTGAGGGGAACTTGCTCCATTCTGATAGTCTAAATCACCTGATTGGTCCATATATAATTTTGAAAAACGGTCTAGAAATTCATCTGCTCCTTCACCCTCAGACCAAATACAGCACGTTCGACCGCAAGCTCCTGGCTCTGTACCTAGCAGTGCGTCATTTCCGCTACTTTCTGGAGGGCCGCCCGTTCACCGCCTACACGGACCACATGCCGCTCACTTTCGCCCTGGCGAAGGTTTCTGACCCCTGGTCCGCACGACAGCAGCGGCAGTTGGCCTACATATCAGAATACACAACAGCCATCCGGTACGTCGAGGGGAAGGAGAACCGGGTGGCCGACGCATTGTCCCGCCCCGCCATTGATGCCGTTTTCACGGTGGCACCCGGAATGGACTATTCTGCCCTGGCGGATGCGCAGCGCATGGACGCTGAGATGCCCGCCTACCGCACTGCCATCTCCGGCCTTCGCCTCGAGGATGTCCCTCTCGGTACGAGAGGGGCGACGATCTTGTGTGATGTGTCGTCCGGTCAGCCGTGCCCCATTGTCCCTGGCGCCGGAGGGTTTTCGACATGATCCACGGGCTGGCTCACCCATCAATCCGGGCGACGACGACATTGGTGGCTGCTCGGTTCATGTGGCATGGTCTGCGCAAGCAGGTTGGCCACTGGGCGCGAACCTGCATTCCGTGCCAGACGGCAAAGATTCAGCGGCATGTCCGGGCACCCCTCCAGGAGTTCGGCCTACCTCATCGGCGGTTCGACCACCTCCATGTGGACATTGTGGGGCCTCTCCCTCCGTCCCGGGGCATCACCCACCTCCTCATTATGGTGGACCGCTTCACGCGGTGGCCGCAGGCCATACCACTAGCCGACACGTCAACGGCTACGTGCGCTCGTGCGTTGTCCGCACACTGGATTGCCGTCGCACATCTTAGGGGTGCCGTCGCACATCTCCTCGGACCGGGGGCCACAGTTCACCTCCGAGCTATGGTCGGCCATGGCTCACTTGCTGGGGGTGCGACTGCACCACACCACAGCTTATCACCCGCAAGCCAACGGACTGGTGGAGAGGTTCCACCGGCAGCTCAAGTCAGCGCTGAAGGCACGACTCACCGGCCCGGACTGGATGGACAAGTTGCCATGGGTCTTGCTGGGCATCCGAACTGCCCCCAAAGAGGATTTGGCCTCATCATCGGCAGAGCTCGTATACAGATCGCCACTCACGGTGCCCGGGGAGTTTGTGCCATCGACACCGGGGCAGCAGGGAACGCCCTCATCCACCCTAAAGCACCTTCGCGAGCGAGTTGGCAGGCTCGCACCCGTCCCGACGTCCCGCCATGGGACATTTCGCCCGCATGTGCCATCAGCCCTCCGGGACTGCCCCTACGTTTTCCTGTGCCGTGATGCCCACCGGACGCCACTCCAGAGGCCGTACGAGGGCCCATTCAGAGTGCTGGAACACGGGCAGACGACCTTTGTGTTGGACATGGGGGGCTGGCCGGAGGCCGTGTCAATTGACCGGCTGAAGCCGGCACATCTGGACATTGACCAGCCGGTGCTGGTTGCCCGTCCTCGACCTCGAGGGCGCCTCCCTTCACGGCTCCCTCCGCCTGTCACTCCACCTGTCCTCCCGCCGTTCCCTCTACCTGTCCCTACATCTGTCCCCCCGCCAGCCCCTCGGTCGGCTAAATTCCGCACGCGGTCCGGCCGTGTTGTGCGCCCGCCGGTGCGTTTCGTGCCTTGGGTTCTGGGGGGGGGGGGGGTCCTGTGGCGGTTCCCAAGGGTCGGGCCATCCTAAGGGTCAAACCCCTCGGCACGGGAATGGATCAGTCCAGAGGTGGCCCTTACCAGAGGGTTTAAAGGCAAGGGTTTTGGGTGCTATCTCTCTCTCGTGGATTTCCTTCCAACACGAAGGGACAAAATAAAGGTACTTGCCCCTACACCTGGCTTCTCGCTTTAATTTTGGGATCGTACCCCACAATACCTTCCTTTTCTTTAAACACCGGAGCTAACCTTTTCGTTCTACTCCGGGTGCCATAAGCCACTGGACGATCTATCAATGATGGCGTGGATAGGATCAAAGAATCTGGTACCTCAATATCTGCTATTGGTAGAGTCTGATCATATGCAGAATCTGCAGGAGTTGTTATAGATTCTGCAGACCTAAAATACTTATTACGGACACGTCATACACGGTGCTAATAAAGCCTGGGAAACGCAAGAGGAACATGGTGGATACTGCGAACTTCCACTGACGTTAACATTTGTCCTATCTTCTAAATATTCATCTCCTTCCCCCTCGAAGTTAGCCCTAACCATCGGATTCCTAATCTTTGATTCTACAGGGACTGATTTCCTTCCAGGAGATCCACCTTTCCCTTTTTCTGAGTGTTTCCCTTCATCTTCACTCCTGTCCTTCCTACTACCTGGAGGTCAATCTACTTTACCTTCTTTTAGTTCTATTCCAAGTTGAGCGATCACTTTTTCTCAACTAGCCATTCTCTTAACTGCCTTATTCGCCTTCCGTTCCTCTAAATATTTTCTCCATAACCCTATTAATTCTTTTGCACTTTTGTTATTACTGCCAGATGATCCGCTCTATTTATTTTATCCCTTTTACTGTTCTAATCCCCCCGGCGACCATGGCTTATTTCCTAATTTCTTATTTAACGCTCCTGATAAATTTCTTAATTTCTCTGCCTTGTGAGGAAACTCATTACACATTGGTTGCAATGGACTCTTTTCCTCTTCTGTTACATCTCGATCTACATTATTCCCCATGCTTCCGAACACCTAAAACAGAATTCCTAAATCTTTCCTTTTGATCCCTAAATTTACCAAGCTCGCTCCTAGACAATGGCTAGTGGCCCAAAGCGTTTGCAGCCTTGCAACTCGTTACTCCTTTGCTCCACCAATCCTATTAAAAATATCTCCCACTAGTCCACACCCTTTCAACCTTACAACTTTCTCAATCCCCAGTCATTCAAGAATCACAGTACTCCAGGGAACAATCAAACACATCCAAACACAATTAAACACATTCTTGCTCTCATTTAATCCTCAATCGAAACACCCAAAAACGATCTTCAGACACGCAAGTAACACAGTATGGAAGCAGGATAACACACTACCTATTACTATCAGGCACAACTATACTCCTAAATAAACCACAAACATTTGTTTATTATAAATCACGTACTCCAAGAAATCCTCCTTGTGGTGCAATCGGTCAGCGGAATGACTCCTCCCCCGACACAACGATTGGAAGAGTATAACCCCCGATCAAACCACCACGACTCAGACTTTTACACCATGCTCTAAATAATCACAAACGTTTAATTCAAACACACTTTTACTTCAAGTATCTAAATCCGTAAACAAACGGTCCGTGCACTTAACAAAATCTAAATCTTAACTTTTTAAATCTTAATACACTAAGTTTATTTACGTACACAGAATATTTACACAATCTGGATCATATGACAATACGAAAAGCTAGGTTTTTATTATTTAAAAAATGATTCTAAGCACTAGCACACAGTTCACAAACACTCGATCTCAATGCCGCGTCACGCTGTTATCACTCAGTGAACCTCTCCCTCTGATACCAAAGATTTTCCCCTTCCTAGGTTACTCTTTGCTGAGGGGTACTACTCCTTAAATGACTACTTTCCTCCCGAATGTTACCAAGTTCGACAGAATTATGGGTACCCTTTGCTATTCGGATTACTTTTCATCAAGTAAACAGGTTCCCATCTCCCAGGTACTCATCGCTATCAGGTACTAGTCAACAATCAACCAGAGGGTTACTATTCACTGTTGATCAGCCGCTATTCGGAATCGATCACAGACATGCACTAACTCCGAAGTTCTATATACAGGAATTGGAATTCCAACTTACTGGCAGAACTTCAATGTGAAATTCTGTATTTGGAAATTTGGCATTACAAATATAGACTCGTTCTCGAAATCCAAATTTTAGTGCGTATCCATCCTCATATGCGGGAACTCAAATGAAACTAAAATTGCCCAATTGAATTCTCGAATGGACTTGAGTATTCTGGCCAATCTATACTATGTCCACCGAGCCCAGTACCTTTACGAGATTCCTCGTCCGTCGCACAGGACTCAGATATCTACACGCAGACACTCTTCTCTGCTGGGCACTGGTGGTCCAGCGCCTAACCGCTTCACGTTGTTAATTATCGATACCGATTTTCAAAACACACTTTCCAATTTGCGCTCCCGGCAAAGATCCGATTGATACGTAGGTCAGACCTGTATTTCAATACCCCACTAATTGGATACCAAATCTAACCTTGGGCCACCCCTCGCCCAATGAAGCGCATTTGGCTCTTGTTAAAGGAGCTGCAGTCAGCCAACTATGACCAAGTTTTGGGCCTCTAACCCAACCCCAGCAGAGCCTCTAACCCCACCCTAGTTTTATGAGCCCCCAGCCCAAAGGAGTGCTAACCACCCCACCCCCCCCCCCCCCCTGTGCTTGCCAGACTATTTTAATGATCTCGATTAGACCCTTTCCCAATCCCGCGAATGATCGAAGTGCCGAAAACCAATGAGAAAACCGCACTGTGGGCCCGATTTCTGCATGCGATCTAAACAGCTCAACACCTTGATCACAAACTTGTGTTTGGGTGTCTTTAGAGATCCTGGCCGAACCCCCATGTAAATTGCTCGTTCTAAGCTTCCCCCCCAGTCTAGTTTCAGTCAAAAACCACCGAATCAAGCACTTGATCAACTAATCTTTATTTTAGCAAAACACACTCACAGTTCCCACCACTGTACCTAACCACCGCGGGTTTGATCCTCGTATCTGCCTGTTCAAGCCCTCTAGGCCTCGCTCAAATAGAGACACTCCAGAAGGTCACGCAGTCCCAAGCGCTCTCCCAGTACTTCGACGTGGGTCCTCGTGGCAGCGGACGTTTGTAGGTCCCGGGACCTCGAGGGGCCGAACCACATGGGGGTGGTCTCCTTACAATCCAATTACGGATATTGATTAACCCCATACATAAGACATTTCCCTAAACCAATAATACAGCAGCTAATACATTGTATTCAAACAGGGCTTCTCAAGGAAGCCAACATAGCAACATTTACCCTAATCTGCAAGAATCCCAGACAAGGCTCAATACCTCATCCAATCAACACTCAGCAAAGTAGAACTCTGCAACATTATTTACAAGGTGTATGTCTGGTTTGCAGTCATCCAATTCATTCTATGCATTTTGCACCTGATTGACAGGGTCTGCAGATGTTCTTATTCTTTTCTTGCAGCTTGTATCTGCGCTCTAGACACACTGGCACCACTCCGCAGCTTGTCCCAGTTCTGCAGAGAGCAATTCCAAATTGACCAAATCTCCCAGCAGCCCTGAAGCTTTTACCCCATTTTAAAGTCCTAACCTCTTCAATCTGGCCAGGATTTAATTTCTTCCAGGTCCCAGAGGTCATCACAAAGCTGGTAAAAGCTTACTTCCAGGACCTCCAGTTCTGCGTCACAACACAGGACAACACCACCGACTGGCAGCACCTTGAGGTAGGCATAATGGCAGGCTGTACCATTTCTCCTCTGGTTTTCACCATGGCAATGGAGCTCATCATTCGAGCATCACGATGGGTGGTTGGAGGGGAACGCTTGAAGAGTGGGCTGCGTCTTTCTCCAATCAGGGCGTAGATGGATGACATGACCATAATAACAACAACAAAAGCATGCACCAAACGCCTGCTGGATAAACTCCAGAAAAACATCAAATGGGCACGAATGGAGATTAAACCCAGCAAATCCTGCAGTATTTCCATCGTCAAAGGCCGGCTCACTGACGAAAGGTTCCGCATCAATAACGAGACAATACCAACTGTCCTGGAGAAGCCTGTCAAAAGCCTTGGGCGATGGTACACCACATACCTCAAGGATGCAGAGCAGGTGGAACAACTCGGGCAGGATACAATCAGTGGCCTCAAGCAAATCAACAATACTGCTCTCCCAGGGAAGCTGATGCTTTGGTGTTTCAATTCAATCTACTGCCCGGACTCATGTGGCCAATTACCATCTACGAGGTCACTTTATCCCATGCCAACCAGCTGGAGAGACTGGTGAACTCACGTGAGGAAGTGGCTTGGGCTACCGAGATGCCTCTGCAGCATAGGGCTCTATGGGAATGGAGCCCTCTCACTGCCAGCCTCAAGCCTGGTGGAGGAATACAAATGTGCCAAAGTTAGGCTGGACATGACACTAACAGAATCCCGGGACCCAATAATAAGAGGTGTCGCTCCAACCCAAGCAACAGGGAGGAAATGGACTCCAGCAGCAGTGGTACTGGACGCAAAATCCGTCCTCCAACACCGGGACATAGTGGGTCATGTCCAACAAGGCTGAGGGGGTTTTGGCCTGGGAGCAATGAAACCTACCTGGCAAAAGGCTACTCCAGCTGAACGTCGGCACCTGGTGGTGGAGGAGGTGCGCCACCAGGAAGAAGCAGCCAGGTGTGCCAAAGCCATATCCCAAGCCAAACAAGGCTGCTGGATGATGTGGGATGGTGTTGAGAGGAGGAAGATCACATGGAGAGAGCTGTGGACTAAGTCAAATAAGTTGAGCTTCATTATCAGAGCCACATATGACGTCCTGCCCTCTTCCACAAACCTAAATCTTTGGCTGGGAGAGGATCTAGCTTGCCCCCTGTGTTCAGTTCCAGCAAACCTCAAGCACATCCTGGTCAGATGCAAGACCAGCCTAACACAAGGCAGATACACCTGGCGACACAGCCAGGGATTGGAAAATGCATGTTGACCTAGGCCAGAGGCTTTTGTTCCCAGTTGAAATCGCAGCTACCAACCTGCAACCAGATCTCTGGTCCAACTCCTGTCGGCGTGTTTTCATCATTGAGCTGACGGTCCCATGGGAGGAGGCTGTGGACGAGGCTTATGAAAGGAAAAAGCTTCGATATTCAAACCTTGCAGCTGAGGCAGAGGAGAGAGGTTGGAGGATCAAGGTGTGTCCAGTGGAGGTGGGGTGCAGGGGCATTGTAGCCAGTTCCACCGCAAGGCTCCTGAGGGAAGTAGGAGTCAAAGGGCAGGCACAAAGGAGGGCAATAAAAGAACTTGCCAATGCTGCTGAACAGAGCAGTCACTGGCTGTGGCTGAAGAGGAAAGATGCTGTCTGGGCTGCCACGTGACCATCTAGAGGCTAACAGTAAGACACACACCCAGGTCTGATCAACCTGTGGTGGGCCTGCCTCGACTGAGGGCATCTTGTGATAGGAGTCGAAACGCCCAGTGACGTTGAGGTACGCAACTGAAGATGTGTCTGATTGTTAGCAAACTTCACCTAGTGGTCATACCCAAGAATGTCAATTGTAGTGAAATCTTAGGGATAGTAACATCCAGTCCTACTAATCAATCTTGGGGGGAAAAAACAGTTTATTCATTAAGCAACCACATTCAATAAACATCAGATATGCCAAAGTTGAAGTTGTCTATTTCTTGAGCAAGTATCAAGCTATTTTGTCCATTTCATCAATATTCTACACATTTTAATTTCAGAGATCATGCTCTTTTAATTATTATGCAGGTAATTTAGCTCACACACTCCAAATGAGAAATGCCATAACACCCATTCCCAACCTCTTATTTTTCCTGTGGCCCTGCAATTTGTTCTCCCTCACATGAGATTTTAAATTTTGCAATGTA
The DNA here is from genome assembly GCA_963514005.1 of Raja brachyura. The sequence continues at coordinate 63,518,613 of OY740787.1, forward strand.
CTTGCACTAATATAATTTAGTGGTTAATTAACCTACCTATTAAATGTGAGAAGTAACTGGAACACCTGACACGCAATCAAGGGGAGAGCATGCTGACTTCTCGCATGTTGCATACGCGTGGAATTAGATCAGGTGCTGTGAGGCAGCTGTTCGAACAGCTACATCGTTTCTGCACCGTTTTTTAAGTTAAAGCAACCATCCTATATAATTTCTACTTATGCTCTGAACCACACCCTTCTCTTAATCCCGCCTCTCCACCCCACTGTCTGGAAATACCATTTTTCCAATTTTTCAAACATCATCTGGTCATCTTCCATAATAGTACTATTTAAAGAATGAGTTGCAGAATCAGTGAGCACAAATTAAGGATGAGGCAATGTGTTCAAAGATTCAAAAGGAAGAGGTTGCAGATGAACTGGTGGTTTGCAAGAGCAGGTTTCTGAAGAGTAAGGTGTAATCAAACCATGATCCTGAAATGCATATGTAACTTTGCTTTTTTTCAGGATTTTGCAATCTCAAGGAGTCGAGAGGAACCTTTCCCAGCTTCTTTGAACAAAGTGTGGCTAGTCCTGCAAAATTGTCCAGATTATGCAATTCATTTTTAATTCAAATTAGGTGTGCAGTGAGGACAGTAAATATGATTTAGGATTGCACATTAGAAAAGTATTTCATTGAGTTCTTAATGCCCCAAAACATTAGTGACATTTAATTCTGAAATGTCCCCAAAAATTAGGGGACTCCGCTTTAACTACTCATTACATTCCAACTGCAAACATGTGGGCTGCACTTGTGTTGCTGGTCAAACCTCAAGACTGAGCGAATTTTGGGACATCATAATGTAGAAACATGGCAGGAAAAGGTAGGTCCCTTTTGTGTTTCTGTAAGTTAAGAGCTAGTTTCGTAGCAAAACATGTTGAAAATCTTAAAATTACAACTGTTGAAAATACCTTAAACTGGTCATTCAGCATTTGTAGTGAAAACCAAATTTAATATTTCAGATTAATAACTTCATACTTGAGTTTCATTCAATTGCCCTTAAATGCTGGAAGAATTTTCCTTGGAAGAATAAATAGATTAATGTTGATAAATTCTATGTTATGCAATTTTTTTTTTTTACACAAAATATTTATTTTAGGGTCAGGGATTAAAGGCCCTTGATGAACTACCTGAAGAAGTGTGTTTTTTTCCCTGCACCTTACTTGATCTTAATTTTTAAACCACTCTTCTTTAAATTATTATAATAACCAACTGTTTATTTGCACAATATTTGGGTAACGTGTTATCGGAATCAAATGGAAATAAACTATTATACTTCAGTTTACTGCTGTATGCCACTATCTATTAATCTCATACTCTAACCTACAAAATTCTGACAGGACTGGATAGATAAGGTGCAGAAAGGATGTTCTTAATAGCTATGGAATCCAGGACCAGGGGTGATAGTTTAAGGGGTAAAGACCAAAAAAAAAAGTAAAAATTACATGAAATTTGGAAATCTCAACAATGAAAAGCAGTTAAAAGCAATTCATTAAATGTATTCAAGAAATAGTTGGATATTTTTCTTAGGGTTGGTGGGAAATCAAAGGAGACGGAGATAAAGCTGGAACAGAGTATTGCATTTGAATGACCAGCTGTAATTACGTTAAAAGGTCCAAAAAAATACTACTTCAACAGTTTTCTTTTTTTTAAAATATGTAATCTAACAGAGTGAAGATCAGTAAACCAAAGGATACTTTTATTTGGTATTAAATGACTAAATGTACAGTAGTCAGTACAAACATATTTGTATTAATTATAAATGTTGCTATTCTCAAAATGTCAAGATAATGCATTTCCTGACCAGTTTCTTAATAGACTATATGATTGTATTTTGGAGCACAATAGCATGTACTCCTTGCATGACAATGGTACTGGAACTTGTTTATCCTAATTTATCTGACAGCGCAGACAAAATGTGTAAAATGAGAAATTGATCGTGTCATTAAAAAAAAAATTATAACATGAAATAGTAGGATTAAACGAGAACTTACCAGTTTGAAGTTTGATCTTTATTTTATGAGGAGTTACGACGAGGGATTACGTGAAGAACCCCATCCAGCCGCACGTGCGTCAATCTTCAAAGCAGCGGTGTGAAATCACAGGTAATAGTGACTGAAGTATAATAGTAAGAACCAAAAGACTAGAACTACCAGATGATATTTATAAGGGTTGGGAGCAGAGGGCATGTAATCCCTCATCGTAACGCCTCATAAAAGAAAGATCAAACTTCAAACTGGTAAATTCTCATTTAATCTTACTATTTTACTTCAGAGTCACGTGAGTGACTACGTGAAGATTTCAAAGCTCTGTGATTTCATGTCTTGTGAAACGAGTATACACAACCACAACTGCTTCATTGACAAATGAAAGGAAAACATTAATGCATACAGTCATGACATAGATTTAAAACATGCTGATGCTGTTTAAATGAAGTAATAATATTTCCATCTCTCACCCAGATGAAAAGTATAACCAGAACGCAAATAAATTGACAAATACCCCTGGTTCAGCAATGGTTTATTATAAATGTTTGGAGATTCGTTCGTTGGATCATGCTGCAGCCGTAAGGATGTGGCCCAGCGGAATGTAAATACCCTTGCTGCTGATGCTGTAGCAGTTCTGGTGGAATGATATCTGGAATCAGAATCCATTCCTACATAACGCAAACTCCTGAACAGATACGTTCTTCTAAGTTTTTTGTGACTAACAACATTGCTAGTTCAGAACCTCGAAAGGCTCTTGGTGACCTTGACGTATTGTTGTATATATGTGTGCTTACATTACCAAAGGTCCCCTGGAATGCCTGTGACTATTTTGAGACTTGACACCCCTTCTGGTCTGCTCAAGTATTTATAACATAAACTATTATATATTATTATTTACAGATGTAATCATCCTGTACTGTCGCAATTATGTAGTGACTGAACCTGCTGCGCTAAACCAGCACCAGAAGGATAACTACCCAATGAGCTCCAGTCAAATTTAAGGATGTAGCTGGAGTCTCCTGGTGAAATAGTGTTCACAAATGTCAACATCCGATACGGCATTGTACTGGTCCTGGGAGACCTTGTGTTGAAGATATCCTTACAACTCGATATCCGGTGTGAACCCGACAGAACGGGTGTTGTTTGCTACAGCCAACTCAATGAAAAAGCACGTTGACACAGTTAATGGCCGCACAACTCAATAATTAACAAAAGATCATTTAACATGAACTCCAAACGTTAGCAATTTATACCGTTTTCAATGTAACATGAGCATGAAACAAACTCTTTCATCTGGAAAAGAAAAGTCCTGCTTTTTAGTGCTATCCAAGCATTTTGAACACACATAGAAGGATATATGTAACAACCCAAGCCTTAGGACAATTTATTAAATCTGCAGAACATAATTTGAGTTTATCATGCAACAGCTGATTCCTCAAGCCTCAGGCTGAACCTGCAAAATTACATTTAAAATAACCATATAAGGTTATATTATTATTCCCGACAAATCGGGAATCAATTTGCATGACAATCACACAACAGGAACCTAAAGCGGCCTCTTAATGACTTATTTGAAGCCTCGATTGATGAAGCAAAATGGAGGGAGCCATAAAAGACCTGCCTTCTCCTTGTAGCGAAAATGTATCTTTCGCCACTGTTATGCCACAGATTTTGCAACCAGTGAATAAGCATGAAAACAACATATCTATATTTGGTGTTCCATTTAACCAGAGTTTCATAATAATGTGTGATTCAACACCAATTCTGTGTTGCCATTTACCTATACTTGATGATTCTCCTGTGGCAAATGAGATTATGTAACCATTCCAGGGATCTTTAATTAAATCCGAAAAACTGACTACGTCCAAAATTTCTGCACGGCAACGGCTTGTCGGCTCGCAGTCGCCTCGACATTTACACACCGCCCCGACATCGTGCCTCCGTGAGCCTATCTGTAGGTGCCTCCGTGACCCTCTATGTGTGTGGCTCCGTGGCCCTCTGTGTGTGTGTGCCTCGGTGCCCCTCTCTGTGTGCCCCTCTCTGTCCTGGCGAACGTACCTTAGACTTCGCTCCAAGTTCGCCTCACTTTGGGCCGCATTGCGCCACTCACCCGACCTCCGCACAGCCCCTACTGCCGGTTTGGTTGTGCTTGCCGCATGCAGGCGCATGCTGGTGGGAACGGCCCTGAACAGGGGATCACCCGACCTCTGCGCGGCCCCCGCTTCAAGTTTGATCGCGTTCATCGCATAGAGTTGCATGCTGGTGGGACAGGCCCTTAAAGGTAAATACCAATGTCCTACAAGTCTATTTGATAGCAACCTAATCGAACTGGATAGAGGAGTCCAATTTCTCAAATATAGTTTGAGACTTAAACAGTGGATTTTAGCACATAAATAACCAGTTTTTTTGAACTGTGAATAGTCCTCTTTGAATGTTTTTTTTTCATCATTCTGTTATATTGCCTTATCCCAGCAATGCCTCCTCATTCCCCATGATCACTGTAAATGGAATACCTTACTAAACAGCCTATTCCCATGAAGCAGCCCTGAACAAGGTACTGCTGGCATCCATGAAGCAGCCCTGAGCAAAGGTGCTGCTGACGCGACCTTTCCCATAGGCCAGTATTTGCCATAGATTTGGTGTTCTCATGAAGCAGCCCTGAGCAAAGGTGCTGCTGGCACAGCTTCTCCAATAGGCTAGCCTGCCATAACTTGGCATCTTCCTGGAGCAATCCTGAGCAAAGGTACTGCTGGCACAGCCTCTCCAATAGGCTAGCCTGCCATAACTTGGCATCCCCATGAGCAGCCCTGAACAAAGGTGCTGCTGACACAGCCTCTCCAATAGACTAGCCTGCCATAACATGGCATCCCCCTGGAGCAGTCCTGAACAAAGGTACTGCTGACACAGCCTCTCCAATGAGCTGACACTGTCATAAACTTTACTGCTGATGCGGGCTCTCACATTAACCCGCGTTGACCCAACTCCTGCTGTGGGAGTCTCTAGATTCACACTCCCGGAGGGGAACCATCCCAACATCTTTCTTTGTCGGACTGACCATTTTTGGCAGTTGTCCCCATATCCTGGGGATGACTGTGGTTTGGGAATCGCATTGCTGGATTTCCCCTCCTTGGGAATCCATATAAATATATATATATATACCCGTGGTAACCCTCCTGGCATCCGGGGTGACCGTTCAGGTCAGTTTAACCCCATATCCTGGGGGTTACTGCTGTATGAGAACCGCATATGCTTGCATTTCCCCTCCCCGGGAAACCCAGCCTAACTGTTTAGGTCAGATTTAACCCCATCTACTGGGGACTACTGCGGTCTGGAAACCGCATATACTTGGATTTCCCCTTCCCGGGAACCCAGACTGACCGTTCAGGTCAGTTTAAACCCATATGCTGGGGCCTACTGCAGACTTGAACCGCATATTATTGGGTTTCCCCTCCCTGGGAACCTAAAGTCTAGAGTCACTGACCATGTCATCAGTGACTCCGATCGCAAAACCCGACATTCGCCTGCTCCCTGCTTCCGCGGTTGGACCAGGATTTCCCCAAAGCCCTTAGCTGGTTCCCTCATCGGCCATCGCGAACATCCCACAAAAATCTCTGAGGTTCCTGCAGGAGACCTAAAACAGGTAAGGAATAGCACTTACCTGAAGTTTAGCCTTACCGCTGGAGGAGCTCCGCTGCTCCACCGGTCGCCTGCACGAAAGCCTCTGACGTAATGATGCACGTGCGGCTGGACGGGGTTCTTCACGTAGTCACTCACGTGACTCCGAAGTAAAATCATTAGATAATTGCACCACACAGGATTATCTCAGGATAATAGTTCTTCACACTTTGTTGATTGGGAAAGATTCCAAGAATAAAACATTGGATGGATATCAATACATTTGTCCAAAAGTTATAAGTTGATTATGTCGCTTGCAGAGAACAATATACACTATATGTTTGCTGTGGCCATCAAGGAAGAATAATATTTAAAACAGAAATGCTATTTGCCTTTATTACCAAATAATGTATGTATTTAGGTAGGGACTAGCTGGCTAGTTTCATTGCATTTGATTTCTCAACTTAAAACAAACATTTCATTAAGTGCCATTTAGAACAATACACTTAATGAAAGCTAAGTGGATAATTTTATTATGCACAATAGTCTATAAGAGATTGGAGAGTGTCTTCAGTATTGTTTTACATTGCTTTATAAAACAATTTGGGTTATTGTGAATTGTCAAATCTATCAATTTTCTAAGGCAACATTCTGAAGCATGTATCCTGTTGCCCCACAATTGCAGATATCCTGCCCCTGGACCACGCATTTTTTATTCATCATGCATCTTCCACCAGGAACTCAGCTCCTAGCACTGGCATGACCGAGTGCAACATTAGGATTATTTCAATGCAGACAGCCTGTTACATTTGTTGGATCAACAAAATGACCATTAAGGTCTGAACCCTGGCTTATGGAATCCCAGTGCCTTGTAAATTCAATTGCAGCTGTAAACCTATTATATAATTAAATATTGCACTTTTTTAACATTTAGTACAGTCATTATGCTGACAGTAATTAAAAAAGAAACGATCATTATAAAAAAGTGCACTTATGTTTTCTTGGCAGTTGATGTCTCCCAATCATTTGAATGGGGATTGCATTACCTATTTTAAGTTTAAATTGGCACTGGGTCAGCTGGCAGACTTCCGTACATGAATGTAGGGAAGCCTCTGGATGTTTGTGTTGACCCATTGGAATTGTATTGTAGTCTACAGCAGAGAAGCAACAGTGAAAAGCAGAACACTCTTCTGTCAAGTTAAGTCTCTACCAGTACTGAAATATTAATGTGCGAATATGTCGGTAAGACTTCATTTTAGAATTTGCATTAATATTAAATCCCCATTTAAATGTGATGTTGTAGCATTGGCATTCTTTTTTTCAAGATCTGAATGTGTAGTACCTAGGTTAAATCATTGCAGTTTTCTGACCACAGTTGATATTTTCAGTTGTATCCTTGGCATTGCTGGAACTATTCTACGTGTACGTAAAGTTTCATGATAAATTAAGGGTCAGTAAATCATTCTCATTTATCTAACTGAAAACTTGTGATGGTATTTGTGACATTCATTATAACTGTTCTAATTGATGTGATCTCATTTTGAAATGCAATATTAAACAATTATTTTGTGTCGTTTTGATCTGATTGATGAATTTTAAAGTGATTGAAATTATTTTAATTTAAAATTGTGTGATCATGTTGCATTTATTCAGCTAATCATAGAATAGTGCAGTATGGAAGGAGTCCATTTGACCCATTAAACAAGTCAACTCTTTCAAAGATCATTTGTCAGACTCGCTTAGTTGCTCTTTCCATATTTCCACCGTTTAATTTTAGATTTAACAAAAATGTAATTTTTTGTTCAGGAGATGCAATCTTTTTTTTTGTTTTACACCTTCCAGAGCCCTGGGCACTATTTTCTACTGAAACAGGTTTACTATTTTCAATAAAATGCATTATATCTGAAGCTCACTCCACATTGGGGAGACCGTTTTGACAAATTCCATCCACAAGCATAATTGTGAGCCTCTTGTCTATCTCTTTAATTTTCCACCTTCTTATTCTAAGCTATCTACTGTCAATTTTCTGCGTTGTTGTTATACGAACATTTTGCCCGAACAGCCTGTGACCCATAACGCTGCGTACAGTAGCGCAATATTTGGAACACATAGTGCTGCAGCCGATGTTTAAATTCCCATGCGCTAAGCCGACAACGCTCTGTTTAAACCTTTGTGCGCCAAACCGGCAGCAGTGTGTATTGATTTGCGCCAAACTGGCAGCGGTGTGTATTGATTTGCTCCAAGCCTGTAGCGCTGTGTGTCTTGATTTGCGCAACTAGTCTGTAGCACTGTGTATTGCTTTACGTGCCAGTCTGCAGCTGATTGTGCTTTGTTTCCGGGGGGGGGGGGGAGAATCTCGTGTGGATGCTGTGGTATTGTTTTTGCTCTCTCTTGCCGATAAAACTGATTTGTAACTGAACAGATGAGTGAGCTTTTTTCTGTTATACTAGTCAGATCCTCGAACCTGGTCCTTGGTAACATTTGGTGTAGTCGGCAGGATCTGACGAATAGAATAGAAAATGTTTGATAAAAAGAAATAGCAAACAAGTTGGCTCTGGTGCAGGCCAAGCACCCCCGCAACAAGCTGCTGCCCTCGGTGCAGGGGAGCCCACACCAGGCCAGGCTGCAGGTGTGACAAAGAACCTTGAGTCTTCAAGCTCCTCTCATGCTTTTAACGGATCACAAGGGAGAAGTTTATTGCTGTAAATTTCCCTCAAAGGGATCAACACTGGCATCTGCGGGATTTGATCGATGTATTGTTTTGGAATAGATATGGCGACTGTAATAATTATGCTACATTGGAAGGTAACAGTGGAGCATTGATGGAATTGCATTATAACACAGCTGGCAGCATGTTATCCAGCCCGATGGGGACCACAGAGGTCTGTGCAGGAAGTGACGATGAAACCCGTGAAGCTCTGGGACATTCGGAAGAAGGCTACAATCCATACGTTTCAAAAAACATACCAAGTACTGACAGCAACATTTAATGACACAAGCGATCAGATTATCTCTGGTCGTATTGATGACGGCATTGAGGTTTGGGACCTCAGACAAAACAAGTTAATTTGTACCATGCATGGTCATACAGACTCGGTGACTGGTTTGAACCTGAGTGGGGTAAAGGGGAACATCACCAACCTCGCTGATCACATAGATCCGAAGGGTCGGAGAACAGTACGATTACAATCCCTCGGGAGGATGGTGGACAACAGTGGTGCACTGTGGACTGTCCATTGGGAGAATCTTGTTGGCCATAATATTACATCGTTGTATGTGCGGATTGGCATCTCGACCACGTGGGCCGGATGTAACGAGGTAAAGCCTGCGGGCCGGATGTGACAGTAACCAGAATGTTTGAGGGATTGAATGTTATACGAGAATTTTGGTCTGGACAGTCTGTGACCCTTAACGCTGTGGCCACTAGCTATATTTAAAGCCCATAGCCCTGCAGCCATTAGTGCTATATATAGAACCCATAGTGCTGCAGCCGACAGCTCTTTGTTTAAATTCCCACACGCTAAGCCAGCAGTGCTCTGTTTAAACCCTTGCGTGCCAAACCGGCAGCGCTGTGTGTATTGCTTTGCCCGCAAAGTCTGTAGCGCTGTGTGCATTGATTCGCGTGCCAAGTCTGTAGCACTGTGTATTGCTTTCCATGCCATATGTATCTGATAGCGCTTTGTTCCCAAAGGGAGGGGGTCTCGCTCAGATGCAGTCCCATCATTGGTTTATAGTTTGAATATGGGAGAAGCGCTATTGGCCAGGAATTACCGGCGGTTATTTCAACGGTTGATTTCTTACCTGTATAGCCAGGAAGCCATGTTTGTTTTTGTATGAGAGGTGTTCACCGACGGGCTGAGTCTCGATCAGTCCCACGGATGGAGGGAGAGAGAGAGCGAGGGGTGTGCTGCTGTAAACAGGACCCCGCGCATACCAAGACAAGTATTGTTTTTGTTCTCTCTTGCCAATAAAATTGATTTGTAACTAAACAGACTACTGATCCTTTTTCTGTTCTACCAGTCATATCCTTGAACCTGTTCCTTTGTAACAGTTCTAATGAAATTTAGCATAAGCTTGCGGAAAAGGAATTTATCTTTTATCAAGACTTAACAAACTTAAGAGCTCCTCATTAAGTCCTGTGGTTACAGACAATTATTTGTTTTTCTTGAATATAATTCAGCAACACTCAATTTTTGCTTCTCATCTTTCATAAAGTATTTGTATTCATTCAAGTATTAATTTGAACCTTGCAGGAACTATGAAAGGAAGATGAGAATAAAGTGATTGAAAATAGTACAAGAAAAGATTTTCTGATTATTACCCAGATGTTCCTTTGATATTTTGGATTAAAATGTTACAAGCTGCACTGTATATATTTTTAAAAACTTAATTTTAAAGAATTTGCCTGCCTTACTGAAGTTTGTCACTTATTCCAGTGACCTATTTTTTGTATTTTTCTTGAAAGAATTTATAATGTCAATGGATGTAATAATTTGTTATAATGGATGACAATTTCACTGTGGAGAAATATTTTCAGCTAGCTATGAATTATATAATGCTCAATGTCTCATGGACCCATTGTGCTTAATCTGTTTTTTTTTTACCATGTGCATTGTTGTTTCTAGTTGCAATGAAGGTCAGGAAGAAAACCACGATAGCTTTGCTTTCCAAAGATAGTTATATCGTTTTTTATATCGATTCAAGGAATCTTTCCTTTAGTCACTATGATTGAGTACAGCGGACCAGGAGATAATCGAAACGCACTCAGGAGCTCTCCACGAGGCATTCAATGCCGTCGAAAGATAAATCTTCCAAACATAGTTTCTTGATTAATAGTTTCATTATTGTAGTAGTAAAAACAGTAAAATATTCATCCAAACTTCTTCTTGTATAAGTACAATTTGGTCAAACTCGTGCCTGGTCTAAAGCTGTGACCTTTCCACCATGCTTCTTCAAACTAAACTAACTACTAGGGTGCGCGAGAATCCCAGCCGCAAACACGCCTCAGACTATGTGTTAATCCCACCCACATAATTACAGGCAGATAAAATTTTAAGGTAACTGATTATAGTTATAACATACTGAGTTAAGCTAAATGGCTACTACATACTGGCCCCTAATTGTTCCAAGTATATAACCAAGCAATTACTAATAGACATTAAAAAAGGAGTTATAAAAGATTAACATACATCAAAAAAACAAAAATAACATGCATTATATAGCAATGTTACAATACCTACCTTCAGTTCTGCCACTGGCCGTGTGCGTGACTTTGAAGTCTTTGAGGGGTGGGGGGGGGGGGGGGCGTGATTAAAATCCAGTTTTGTACTGCTTATCAGAGAGAGATTTCCTCGGGCTGTGAGTCGATGTAGAAAAATCGATTGGACTTCTGTTCCCTTGTTTTTTTAAATCACTGTACAATTTAATAGTTTAATTAAAATAAAAAGCCACTTCTGATACCCTCAAAGCCTACAACGTGACGGATCGCAAGAACGGGACAAAACAAAGGGTAAGTTGTTCATTTTACATATAATCTTGCTTCTTGGGGTGCCTTTAATCTAATTTTACGTTGCGAAGATGTGATTTGGGCTCCATACGAACCAGCAGTATCTTTCCTGCCGATATGGGGTTCAAATTCACCGCAAATGCAACGTTCCAATCCAGAAACACGCACTTGCAAGATGATTAAAATTATCTTTTTTTTTAGGACAATCATGTCATAAGAACATCTAAATCGTCTATATTTTGTGTAATTGTACAATCAATATTTTTACACTAAATATACACAACAGCTTTAGCCACATTTATTGTGGAAAAAATAATAATTTTGATTATATTGAAAGTAGATGTTTCTAGATTAATTTATGGGAATTAAACATTTAATTCCTTCCATCTGGCATATGTTTATGACAGTGAGATTTAAAAAGCATGTTATATTGTGAATTTTTGTGTGAATGGGATTAGTTTGTTGTTTCGATACTTAGGCTATTTAAAACAATTATCCTTTTCTTAAGAAATGGAATCTACAGGACATTCTTAATGGGAAATAGACAATAGATAAGAGACAATAGGTGCAGGAGTTGGCTATTTTGCCCTTCGAGCCAGCACTGCCATTCAAAGTGATCATGGCTGATCATCCCCAATCAGTACCCTGTTCCTGCCTTCTCCCCATATCCCCTGACTCCGCTATTTTTAAGAGCACTATCTAACTCTCTCTTCAAAGCATCCAGAGAACCTGCATCCACTGCCCTCTGCACTCCCTCAAAAGCAAGAATGTCTATACGCTGCACTCCCTCAAAAGCAAGAATGTCTATACGCTGCACTCCCTCAAAAGCAAGAATGTCCTTCCTCAAATTAGGGGACCAAAACTGCATACAATACTCCAGATGTGGTCTCACTAGGGCTCTGTAGAACTGCAGAAGGACCTCTTTGCTCCCATATTCGATTCCTCCTGTTATAAAGGCCAACATGCCATTCGCTTTCTTCACTGCCTGCTGTACCTGCATGCTTAGTTAAGGGCTTGGACACACTAGATGCAGGAAACATGTTCCCGATGTTGGGGGAAGTCCAGAACCAGGGGCTACCGTTTAAGAATAAGGAGTAAGCCATTTAGAACGGAGACGAGGAACCACTTTTTCTCACAGAGTGGTAAGTCTGTGGAAAGTAGTGGGCAGAAAGGCATGTCATGCGTGGTTTGAAGAGCAAAAACGTGTAGTTTACAATGCCAACATTGAAAAGTTGAGGAAAAATAAGGCGTACAGAGTTGCTTATTGGTTACAATCTGAGGAGTATGATGATGCTATTGATTATGATATGCCAATGTACCAGATAGCATCTGATCGTCTCCATAAAGACTTGGTCTATTGTTAGAAATTGTAATTTATTTACCTATCCATTACGGACTCACAGCATATAATACAATAATATTAAAGTTCTGATCATGAGAATATCACATTTTTGAATTTTCAAGGCAGTCTGTTTATTATTATTTCCGTCACAAGGGTCAATTTTGTATAATTAGCTACAATTAGGTAATAAAACTAATTATAGGCTTTAATTTCAGGTCATCCAAGTAAGAAGTTTTATATTTGTTTCAGAATGCGTCAATCTATAATAACTGAAAATGTCATTCACTTCTCTTAATTTTTAAGAAAGTTATGGGCTTTTGACTGTCCTCGATCACAGCTTTTGTGTAAAGTCAATGGAAAAGCAGTAGGGAACAACATTCTAATTTCAAAGTATGAAAATGGCCATAACCTTTTTAATACTCAAGATATGAAAGTGAATTAGGTGTAAAATTAAACTTCTTTTTTGCTTTATCTGATGGGATAAATTGCAGACGTGATTTTTAAAATCTCAAAATTTTGTAACATTGCTACGTTATATATCAGCATTCAGATTTCTTCAGCGATTCTTCAATCTTCACCTTCGGCTTCTCGAAGCAAGCATAACTTGGTTATTGGTCATATTAAAATAATTGTTCTTAATCTGAGGTCGTACTGTGTGCACCAAAGCCTTAACAGCAGGCATGATCTCCAGTATCCTTACCATCAACCAAGAACCTTGTGATGCAGTAGAATCAACTACCAAAACAATATCACCTGGAACAAAATTTCTTCTAACCCTCAACTATCGTTGTGGCTCTTGGATCAGAGGCAAATATTCTTGTGTCCATCTCTTCCAAAAAAGATCTGCGATATATTGTATATGTCTCCATCTGCGTCTTATATACAAATCACAAAGAGTCCAGCTGGTAGTGTTGGATTGGTCTTCAATGGAAGAATATTATTTGATGTAAATGATTCTAGGTCGTTCGGATCATCAGAACTCTTCGTAATAGGTCGAACATTTAAAATTGTTTCAACTTCACAGAATAAAGTTTGTAATCCTTCGTTGTCCAGAACTTGTTGTTTAAGAACAGAGCGTAGCACATTTCGAACCATGCGGATCAACCGTTCCCATACACCGCTGTGATGAGAACTCGTTGGAGGATTAAAGTTCAATCTTTTCCCTTGTTGAAGCATAGCATTCTGGATCTTATCCTGATTTAAGCCTTTAAGTGCTTCTTTTAATTCTCTTTCTGCTCCAACAAAATTCGAACCATTATCTGTTCTTAACGATGAAACTTGACCTCGTCAACAGATAAATCTCCGTAATGCATGAATTGAGGAGTCTGAGTCAAGTGTAGATGCAACTTCAAGATGTACTGCTCTACTTGCCATGCAAGTGAAGATTACGCCGTATCTTTTTACAAGGTTTTGTCCTCTCTTAACCTCTATAGGACCAAAATAATCCACCCCCACATCTGTAAATGGAGGCTTATCAGGGAGAATCCTCTCTAGATGTTAGTCTGCCATCTTCTGTTCTCCAACTTTTCCATGCAGTCGCCTACACCCAACACAATCTGTCATGACCTTTCTTGCAGCGCAGCTAGCCTTGATAATCTAATATTTTTTACGAAACTGGGACAGCTTATAATTTCTTCCTCCATGTCCGATCAATTCATGGATATGGCGTAACAATAATGTTGATATGTGAAAGTCCTTCAAGAGAATAATAGGATGTTTAGCCTCTTCAGGCATTGCCAGTCTATTTAGACGACCACCCACTCTCAGAACTCCTTCCTCCAATACCAGTTCAAGCTTGTACAATTGACTGTCTCTTTTGACACCATGTACTCCAGCTTCTAACGTCGATATTTCGTCTTTGTATTTCTGTCTTTGACAGAAAGAAATAATTGCATTTTCCGCTTTGTGGAGATTATTAAGATGTAAACCCTGTACGTCTTGTGATGTCTTAAAAACTTGCATCTTTTCAACCTTCTCCTTCAGTATTTCAGGATCTTCTTCAAAGATACCTTTAGCAATCTCTTTCCTTTTTCAAGCAAACAGCAATAATTAAGAAACCCAGCCACCACATTCAGCAGCTTCTTCCATGATGAAAAGTGGGTAATTAAATCATTTGTTGTGTTTTATGAATCTTTAGCAATCACATTAACTGTGATGTTTTGTTAAATTTCCAGATCATTAGCAGAGATTTGAAATCCCAGCTCAAGTTTTTCCTTACATAGATCCTGCAAAACCAACTTGGCTAGCAGTGTAAATGCTGCAAGAAATCCCAAAGGGTTGTAGACGGAACCAATCACAGATAGGATACCCCTTCTAGTACATGGTTACTCTTGAATTGAGATTTTGAACTTGAACACATCTGTTTCAACGCACCAGTGCAGTCCCAATGCTCTTTCCATTGGCAGATTGTCTGTCCAAATCCCACTCCCTGGGTCCTTGGTTCTATCATCTGGTGGAATGCTTTCCAATACAACACGGCTGTTGCTGATCCACTTGGAAAGTGTGAATCCTCCCTTTTTGCAGAGGGAAGTCAGATGTTTTACCATTGGAATTGCTTCCTGCTCCATAGACATGGATTTTAAGCAATCTTCCATGTAGATTGGGTTATGCATGAGAACCAATCATAGAAGAATAGCTTCACTAACCTCACCCTACTGTACGATTCATATTAACACCCACTTCCTACATTAGTCAATCTTGGAAGCGGTCACGATGTACTAACAACTAATGACCTGCTGTACCATTATAATATGGACACTGATTAAAGATGATCTTGATCTTCAGATTGTATTCTTTGGCTACTTACATGGTGTCAGTCAACTTGGAGTAACCCACTGCGTCCGTCTATCGGGTTTTATTTCTGTTTATCAGTTTTTTGTTTCTTGCTTTACTGTGGCTCAATCTTGCAGAAAGGCTGCACAGCTTATCTTTGATTCCGATGTCGGCGAGCGATGGTGGATATTTGAGATTGATTATGGACACTACATCAACATCGTCCACCGAAATGAACCAGACGCCGTCAAAGCTTCCCTTCTACTTAACCTTGTGGATCCCAAGGCCACGATGAGAGCTCAGACCTTTGAATACGCTCCAGCAATGACAACACTGACCAGGTAGTTACACCTGCAGAATCTATGAATGATCCTAATGTTTTACTGCGTAAAATCAGTGAGATTTGTGACCTGCCGTCGAACTGCATTTTAGAAAGAGCCAAATTCTTCGCGAGACACCAGCTTCCTGATGAGCCGGTGGAGAAATTAATTTGTGATTTACGATACATGGCCCAGAGGTGTCGATTTGAGACCATGACTAATCAGTTTACAAAGGACAAATTGGTCTCTGGGATGAATGATCAGAAGCTATGGTCAGAGTTGCTGCGGAATCCTGATTTAACACTTGAGCAGCCTGCACATGCCTGTCGTTTGGCCGAGTTTGTCGCTCCATTAAGCGAGCAGCTTGACTCAGAAAAAAAATCTATCAACTTGATGGGGTTTAAGACCGCGAACACTGACCGGTAACAGAAGATTTATAACCGAGGCCCCTCAAC
Source organism: Raja brachyura (assembly GCA_963514005.1). Next base: position 63,534,647 of record OY740787.1, read on the forward strand.
CGGCTATTCGGGGAATTGCTAATGAGCCCCCTTGGAGATGTCCTAACTGTAACTACCTCCACAATAAGCGAGATACCTGCCCTGCTTACGGGAAGTCTTGCAATTACTGCAAGAAGATGAACCATTTCTCCGCCGCTTGCAAAGCCCGTGGGAAAAGACCCTCTAGTTCAGCGTCTAATCTACACCTGCTACAACAAGACCAAACAACTTCTGCTTCTCAAGACCAGCTTGACTCTGCTCCCGAGGACAGTCCAATTAACTCATATGGGGAGTCAATTGTGTATTGACTCCTACACACAGCTGGTAAGATTCTCGATCCTACAGTTCTGATGTCAATTAATAATAAAGTCGTCAAGGCCAGGCTCGATACTGGGGCCAAAGTAAACGTAATGTCTATGCACCTCTACAACAAGATAAGAAATAATGAGGTCTTGACTAAAGACAACACCACTCTGCATGCTTACGGGGGGGGGGGGGGGGGGGGGGGGTGTTTTGCTTCCATTGGGAAGAACCACTTTTAAATGTGTGCTGATGTGTGCTGAAAAAGACTACAAGGAATCTGACCTTCTATGTTTTAAATTCTGACTGTGACTCTACTAAGCATCCACGCATACCAAGACTTGGGCAAACTAGGCAAGCTGCCTGTGACCTACAAGATATCCATTGACCCCAATGTTGATCCTATCGTCCGCGCACCGCACCGTGTGCCACACGCCATGAGAGACAGGATTGAGTCTGAACCAAAGAACATGGTCTCCTTCGGCGTACTAGAAGAGATCAGTGAGGCCACTGAATGGATTTCACTATGGTTGCTACTCTCAAGAAGTATAAAAACGAGCTCCGCTTGTGCATCAATCCAAAGAATTTAAACTCTGTCATCAGGAGTCCGCATTATACCTATGAGGACTGTCGAGGACGTTGCAGCGCAGATTGGACGAGCTAGCGTATTTTCTGTCCTCGATGCAAAGAGCTCTTTCTGGCAGATACTGCTAGATGATGAGTCAAACCTGACCACATTTGCCACTCCATTTGGCAGATTCAAGTTTCTAAGAATGCCATTTGGCATCAACTCGGCCAATGAAGTCTTCCAGAGGAACATGGAACTGCTGTTCCAGAGCCTCCCATGTGCCATCATAGTGGATGATATCCTGGTGTATGGCAAAGACACACCGGAGCACAACAACCTAAAGCTTATCATGGACCGGGCACGTCAGATCAACCTGAAATTTAACCCTAACAAGTGCAAGTTCAGGGTTTCAGAAGTCACCTTTGTCAGTCATGTGTTCACTCCTGACGGTCTCAGGCCGGATCCAAAGAAAACTGCCATCACAGAGATGCCTGCCCCCACCGACGTGCTCGGCCCGCAGCGATTCCTGGCATGGTGAACTATCTGGGAAAATTCATACCAAACCTCAATGAACTGAGTTCGCCTCTGCGACAACTAACTAGAAAGGATACTGCCTGGTCCTGGTTGCAGCAACACCAAAAAGCATTTGACAATTTAAAATCGAAGCTGACCAGCGCATCCACCGTGACATTTTTCGACCTGAAGCGCCCTGTGACAGTTACCTGCGATGCCTCACGTTTCGCACTCGGCGCAGCCTGCCTACAATCATCTGCCGACGGAACTTTGCACCCTGTCTCCTATGCCTCCCGCAACACGAACGACACCGAACAGCGCTACGCACAAATCGAGAAGGAGCTGCTGGCTGTTGTCTTTGCTTGTTCCAAATTCAAGGACTTTATCTTTGGTAATGTTTTCACGGTCGAGAATAGGAGTAAACGAGTCCTTTTCAGAATGGCAGGCAGTGACTAGTGGGGTACCGCAAGGCTCAGTGCTGGGACCCCAGCTATTTACAATATATATTAACGATTTGGACGAGGGAATTGAATGCAACATCTCCTAGTTTGCGGATGACACGAAGCTGGGGGGCTGTGTTAGCGGTGAGGAGGATGCTTGGAGGCTGCAAGGTACTTGGATCGGCTGGGAGAGTGGGCAAATGCATGGCAGATGCAGTATAATGTGGATAAATGTGAGGTTATCCACTTTGGTGGCAAAAACAGGAAAGTAGACTATTATCTATATGGCGGCCGATTAGGAAAAGGGGAGATGCAACGAGACCTGGGTGTCATGGTACACCAGTCATTGAAAGTAGGCATGCAGGTGCAGCAGGCAGTGAAGAAAGTGAATGGCATGTTAGCATTCATAGCAAAAGGATTTCAGTATAGGAGCAGGGAGGTTCTACTGCAGTTGTGCAGGGTCTTGGTGAAACCACACCTGGAGTATTGCGTACAGTTTTGGTCTCCAAATCTGAGGAAAGACATTCTTGCCACAGAGGGAGTACAGAGAAGGTTCACCAGACTGATTCCTGGGATGTCAGGACTTTCATATGAAGAAAGACTGGATAGACTCGGCATGTACTCGCTAGAATTTAGAAGATTGCGGGGGGATCTTATAGAAACTTACAAAATTCTTAAGGGGTTGGACAGGCTAGATGTAGGAAGATTGTTCCCAATGTTGGGGAAGTCCAAAACAAGCGGTCACAGTTTAAGGATAAGGGGGAAACCTTTTAAGACCGAGATGAGAAAAAACAATTTTCACACAGAGAGTGGTGAGTCTCTGGAATTCTCTGCCACAGAAGATAGTTGAGGCCAGTTCATTGGCTATATTTAAGAGGGAGTTAGATGTTGCCCTTGTGGCTAGAGGGATCAGGGGGTATGGAGAGAAGGCAGGTACGGGATACTGAGTTGGATGATCAGCCATGATCATATTGAGTAGCGGTGCAGGCTTGAAGGGCCAAATGGCCTACTCCTGCACCTATTTTCTATGGTTCTATGAGACAGACCACCAACCCCTGGTGACGATCCTCAACAAACCTATACATGCAGCACCTGCACGTCTGCAGCGTATGATGATGCAACTCCAGTGATTTAACAACTTGTTTACAAGAAGGGTAAAGACATGCACGTTGCGGATATTCTCTCTCACGCACCACGAGCATCCAACGAACAACACCCCTACGAACGGAACGAGTTTACGGTTCTCAGCATTGACTTTGTTCCTCCAAAACAACTGCGCCGCTTAGCTGAACACATAGCCGCCGACACCACCCTCCAGATACTTTCATCCATAATCAAAAGAGGCTGGCCAGACAGACAACCCAGTGTACCAACAGAGGTGCAGCCGTCCTTCTTAGTTCCGCGATGAACTGGTAATACAGAATGGTGTCATAGTTAAGGGCCACAAAGTCGTGATCCCCTTATCGTTACGTGATGAATACTACAAAGAAGCACACAGCGGTCACCAGGAACTGATGCCACGCTGGCCCACGCACAGAACCTGTTCTACTGGCCCGGGATGACCAAGTACATACGGGACAGGACAGCCTCCTGTCCCATTTGCAACAGCCTCGCACCGCACCAACAGAGACAACCCTTACTGCAACAACCTCCACCAGCACTGCCCTGGACGTCGCTGGCGGCAGACATTTTCGAGTGGCACGGTAAACACTTTCTTGTCCTGGTTGACTCCTATTCTAACTGATTCGACCTCTATCACATCAGAAATGGTCATTCAAAAGCTACAGAAATACTTCTCTACATTCGGCGCACCTGTCCGTTTTCAGACTGACAACGGAAGACAATTTGCCACTCACGCCTTTAGACTCTTTGCTAACTGATGGAATTTCCACCACGTCACAAAAAGCCCCGAATACCCATAAAGTAACAAGCTCACTGAACAAGCTGTCAGAAGCGCTAAACAGCTAATGGAACGCGCCCACCTAGCCAAGTCAGATGTGTATCTCAACCTCTTAAACCTCAGGAACATTGCTAGAGACGGAATCCTGGGCTCGCCGGCCCAGCGACTGATGTGCAGGACAACAAGACCTCCGATTCCGATTGCCCAGCAGAAGCTGGTGCCACAGGTGCTAAAGCCAGCTACAATCCAGAAGCGTATCCAGGAGAAACACGACATACAGAAACGATCGCATGACAAGTCCAGCAAACCACTTAAACCCCTACTGCCGGGCCAAGTCGTTCGTTTACAAACTTCCGTGGGACATTCCCGTTTGGGTAGTGTTGTTGGCCTGGCTGAAGAACCACGATCTTACCGTGTGGACTATGATGGCACCCTATACCGTCGGAGCCGCCAACACTTTCTGGCTGTGAAGGAACCACATCCACCACCATCTTATGCTCCACCTCTACAGCTCCAGCCGTCTGCTGCCGCGTTCACCACCAGTTCCAGCATGTCCCGTACCCCACCATGACCGGCGGCTATGGCTAACCACAAAACCACCTCTCCTGCATGCTCCCCCTGTCGGTCACCACGGGTGTCCCCTGCTGCTTTCTCACTTCCGGGTTCACCACCTCCTTTTAATCTTTCTGGCGAAGGGGGGGCGGGCTTGGTCCGTATGCGTTCGGACCGTATTATTAGACCGCTTGACAGATATGGCGAGTATCTTTGAATTCTTGCGACGTGTGCTTACCATATTCACTCTTTACGGGGAAGGATGTAGATTGGTTAATGCATGAAAACCAATTATAGTCGAATAGCAGCACTAACCCCACCCTACTGTACGATTCATACTAACACCCACTTCCTACATTAGTCAGTCTTGGAAGCGGTCACGATGTACTAACAACTAACGACCTGCTGTACCGTTATAATATGGACACTGATTAAAGATGATCTTGATCTTCAGATTGTATTCTTAGGCTATTTACGATCCACGCAGAAATTATTCTTCACAGTGGTTATCACTTCTTCTGGAAAGTGATCTTTATTGTCCTCTGCAGTCTTCTTTAATGTAAAGTTCGCACAACTTGGTGATGACACTGCTCCAAAGAGATGTACCTTCATCCGGTATTCAACAAGATCTTGTTGTGCATCCCCATCAGGCCACCATAAAAATCGCAAGTAGTCAATGTGTTTTTCTGATACTTTGACTTGATGAAACATCACTTTAATATCAGCCATCAAAGCAATCGGTTCTTGTCTGAATTTAATAAGAACGCCAATGAGTGAGTTGGTAAGGTCTGGACCTTGCAGAAGTTGACAGTTAAGTGATGTTCTTTTGAACACTGCAGCACAGTCAAAGACCACCCTCAAGGTCCCTTTCTTCGAGTGATACACCCCATGTTGCGGAATATGCCAAAGCTCTCCATCACGTTGATTTAGTTGGTTTGTTGGTAGCATTTCGGCACAATCATTGTCAATCATATCCTTTAGGAAAGATGTATATTCCTCATGAAATTTTGTATTCTTGCCAAACTTGCGTTTCAGATTCTGGGTGTGTTGCTCTGCCATATTATTCGGCAGACTAATTTTGAAAGGTAAGTCCAGACAATAGTGATTGTCTATCATCTTTACTGAGTAGTTCATAATATCCAAGAACTCTAACTCTTCCCTGGCCATTTCTTCAGATTCCTTACAGGTTCTTTCATTGAAATCATGATTGTATTGCTTGATCAATAGCTCTTCTAATTTACCAGTAGATATTTGATTAACAGCAGCAGCAGGGTGGTTCTTCTGGTTCCTGCTTTCGTTGTTCCTTCTCAAGGAGCCATAGATAACCCATCCTAGTAGGTTTTTCACAGCAAACGGTCCTTCCCCTTGGCTCTTCACAGTCAGTATAGGTTCCAATGCCTTCAAAGCATTCGTTCCGATAAGTAGGTCGATGCCAGAATTTATTTTAGGTATCTTGACATCTTTCAAGTAAGGCCATTGTTTCAAGACCTCATGTCTGGGTATATTTTGATGACAAACAGGCATGGTCTCATGTGTAAACACCTCAGATATTGGTATAAAATTGTCTTCATCCAGACTAGATATTTCCATACTTGTAATGTAATGACTAACGCACACCTTCTCTTTATTCATGGTACACAATAGAATCTTAACCTCTTCTCCTGTAATGTCCAGCCTTCTCATCAAACTTTCTGTTCAAAAGGTCGCCGAACTTCCATGATCCAAAAATGCATATGTTTGCAACACTGTATTCCCCTTGCTATTCCTTACCTGTACTGGTAAGATAGAGAAGATACAGGTTTCTACCCTGGCCCCAATATGGGTAGTTATCTGAGGTGAGGTGACAGCATCATTGGAACTGACTTCTCCTTCAGTTCTATTTGCTCTGGCTTCTTCTGCTCAGTGTGAAGTGCTTCAGGATGATCTTGCTTGCACTTATCACAAGTTATAGAACTCTTACAGTCTTTAACCATGTTTCCTTTTTCAAAACATCCAAAACAGATTCCCTTCTCCTTTAAAAAATCCATTATTTCTTTATATTCCTTCTTCTTGAATTTCCGACACCACCTTATGGTGTGACCAACTTCGTTACATAACAAGCAGAACCATCTTGACTTAACAGTAGATGTATCTCCTTCCTTTTCGCCTTTTGTTTTTGCAGGTTTTACAGCGGTAGCAAAACTACTTCCTGTAGGTCCTGATCTTCCTTTTGTTTTAGTAAAGGTTGAACCTTTGATAGTTGCAATTGGTTTAGGATCTTGAATACTCCCATAGTGTAAATTTGACATTAACCGTACTGTAGCTGGTGCGTGAGAGAGCCCGGAATGAAGGCGAGGAGCCAGGCAAATCCTACAGAGGCTTTAGTGAGCACAGCACATTACTCTCTGCTTCAGTGAGACACTGAAGACTGGTCTCGTGCCAAAACTCCCTGCTCTTAACTTTGCAGCTAGGAGTCGCCCCTGGACCTGCCCATGAAGTGCCGAGGGGGATGAACCAGGGAGTGGCCTACTCCCCAGGAACCGCCACAGGACCCTTCCCCCCCCCCCCCCCCCCCCAAGAACTAGAGGCACAAAATGGACAGGAGGACGTACGTGACGACCAGCCCGTGTGCACACCACGGCGGGCGCTGGAACTGGAGACACTGCCAGGCGAAGGTGGCAGCACGGGCACTTGGGGAAGGGGCCGGAACGGAGGGCGACCCCGAGGGCGAGGCTGCGCAAACAGCACCGGCTGGCTGATGTCCGCGTGTGCCGGCTTCAGCCGCGCAACTGAGACCATCACACGACGAACCCCCATGTCCAAAATGAAAATGGAAGGGCCACTTCCACTTCGACCATTCAAGGTCGAGGACCTTGAATGGTCATTTGTACGGCTGCAGAAGGGGCGTCCGGTGTGTGTCCCGACGCAGGAGAAGAAAGGGCAGTCCCTTTCGGCCCCATACACTAACCCAGCTGAGGAGGTGGCCAAGTCCTCTTTGTGGTGCGGTACGAACACCCAGCAAAACCCACGGCAATGCGTCGACCCAGTCCGGGTCCGCGAGCCGAGCCTTCAGGGTAGCCTTGAACTAGCAGTGGAAACACTCCACTAGGCCGTTCGCATGCGGATGATACGCCGTGGTGCGGTGCAGGTTAACCCCGACAAGGCGAGCCATTGCCGACCACAGTTCAGATGTGAACTGAGGCCCCCAGTCGGACGTAATGTCCAGCAGCACTTAGAATCGGGAAATCCAGCATGCCGCCAAAGCTCGGGCACACGTCGCCGTGGAAGTGTCTGCCAATGGAACCTCTTCCGGGCACCGTGTGAAACTGTGTCCACGTGGATATGGTCAAACCGCTGGCGAGGGAAGCGGAACTCCTGGAGAGGTGCCCGCACATGCCGCTGTACCTTGACAGTTTGGCACAGGATGCAGGTGCGCGCCCATTGCACAACCTGTTTGCGCAACCCATGCCATATGAAATGGGAAGCCACGAGGGCCGTCGTCGCCCGAACGGAAGAGTGGGCCAGCCCGTGGAGCACCTTGAACACTCTGCTCGTGACTGGGACGATGGGCCGCGGCTGACCAGTCGAGACGTCGCACAGCAGCCTCGTACCCCCGGAACTACGGTACCGTAGGTGTACATCTCATCATCCGTCAGCTGGGCAGCAGCCAGGGGTGAGTAGTCAATGCCATCAGACACCTGCAGAACGGCGTTGAACGTGGGGCGAGACAAGGTGTCGGCTACTCTGTTGCCTTTGCCCTCGATGAAACGAATGGAGGTATTGGAGTGTATTGAGAGACGAACACCAACTGCTGCTGCTGGTGAGCAGACCACGGGTCGGAAACCTTGGCGAACGGGGTCCGTGTATGTGGTAAATGTCTGCCCCTCCAAAAAGCAACGGAGGTGGCGCGCGCTGAGTTAAAGGGCGAGGAGCTCGCGGTCAAAGGCATTGTAGTGCCGCTGTGGTGCCTGCTGAAGAAGGCCAGAGGCCGCCAACGCTCGTCGATCAGCTGCTCTTGCATCGCTCCAACTGCTACATGAGAAGCATCGACCGTCAGCCCGATTGGTGCATCCGCCCGTGGGTGCACGAGCATCGTGGCCCTAGCCAGGGCCTCCTTGGCCTGGTGGAACCAGGTGGTGTCCGTTCGACCTCCTTTCATTTGCCCGCCAGGAGGTGAAACAGCGGGCGCATGATCCTAACCGCGGACGGTACAAAATGGTGGTAGAAGGTCACCATCCCGATGAATTGCTGGAGGCCCCTCACGGTCGCTGGAAATGGCGCACAGCGTCTACCTTGGCCGGGAGCGGCACCACACCCTGCGGAGTTACGTGGTGGACCAGGAAATAGAAACATAGAAATTAGGTGCAGGAGTAGGCCATTCGGCCCTTCGAGCCTGCACCACCATTCAATATGATCATGGCTGATCATCCAACTCAGTATCCCGTACCTGTCTTCTCTCCATAACCTCTGATCCCCTTAGCCACAAGGGCCACATCTAACTCCCTCTTAAATATAGCCAATGAACTGGCCTAAATCAATGGACGTCACCCTGAAATGGCATTTGGCTATATTGATGGCCAGCCCATGATCGCTAAGACGCTGGCATAGCTGGCAGAGATGGGTACAATGCTCCTAACTCGAGCGGCTTGCCACCAAAATGTCGTTGAGGTAAATGAACACAAAGTCCAGGCCACAGCACATGCAGTCCATAAGCCGCTGAAAGGCCTGCGCAACGTTCTTAAGCTCGATTGGCACGCGCAGGAACTCAAAATGGCCGAATGGTGTTATGATGGCTGTCTTGGGCACGTCGTCGGGGTGGACGGAAATTTGGTTGTATCCACCAGGTCAACCTTGGAGAACACCGCAGCCCCGGCCAAGTGCGGATTGAAATCTTGAATGTGGGGGACAGGGCACCTGTCAGCGATGGTGGCATCATTAAGCCGACGATAGTCTCCGCAAGGACGCCAGCCACCGTCCGCCTTGGGAACCATATGGAGCGGGGACGCCCACGGGCTGTGAGCGGCACACGAAACCCAGCGACTCCATAAGGCCGAGCTCCTCCCGAGCTAGACGGAGTTTGTCCGGTGGAAGACGCAGTGCCTGGACATGCAGGGGCGGGCCAGTAGTCATAATGTGATGCTCCACCCCGTGTTTCATGGTGGAGGAGCGGAACTACGGGTCGAGGATTTCAGGGAAGTCAGCCAGTACATGCGAGAATGTAGCATCCATGGACGACAGGTGCCCACCAGGCAGCACGAACGGGTTGCCGACGCGGAGGGAAACAGGCCCCAATGTTACAGAGTGCACTAGACGCTGCCGCTTGACATCCACAAGCAGGGATTGTACGCGTAGGAAGTCCGCGGCCAGCAACGGCTGGAAAACGTTAGCAATGCTGAATGGCCAAAAAAGCGGCCATCCCGAAGTTGAGGGAGAGCGTACGAGTCCAATATGAGCGAATTGGGCTCCCATTTGCCGCGGTGAGGAGGGGGGCGCGTTTACTGGTGCGGACGTTGCCATTAGAAGGGGGCAGCACATTTACCTGTGCACCAGTGTCGACGAGCGAAAAGAGCCCCAGTGCGGCGATCCCACGCAAACATGCGATTAATCTGGCCGGCCGCCGAAACAATCGCTGACGGTCGGCCCATTCATTTCCCGGGAACGTACAGGGCTGCCGACACTGACGAGCTGCAGTCCCCCAGCGGCGGTGATAGAAGCACCACCTCCCCCTGCTGGCGTCTGAAGAAACAGGTGGAGGTGCGGGCTGATCCGACCACCAGCAACCTCTGGTGGCGTCCAAACGAATTCAAGGCAGGCCACGCTGGGAGAACGTTTAAGCGCTGCGGACACGCGGTCAATTAAAACACCGACCTGCTGTGCGCTGCCCGGCGCCGTCAGGAGGATTTCCAGCGCATTCAGAGCCTGCTGATGGGCCATCCAAAGTTGATCGGCGCGCTCGCCCACATGTCGGTGAAAGGGTCGCTGGTAAGCTGCAGGCGGATGTCCGAAGGAAGCTGCTGCAGGAAGGCATGTTTAAAAAGAAAACAAGGCTTAATCCGTTGTACAGAGGCCTGGTCGAGTGCGCTGATATTATAAGTAGTATTTTGTTGCATCTGCCGTCACGCCCCGCAGTGCAAACTGCGCCTCGGCCTGATCAAACCAGATCTTGGGCTCGTCAGCTTTAGCGCAACAGTGGAGATCGGCGGGGCCGGCAGGGCCCAAGGACGGTCGGCCGGGTTGTGCGTCCTGCAGAATAATCGGGTCCATCTCGACTTGCGGCAAAATGTCGAGGGTCACCAGTGTAGCGGGTGCGTGAGACAGCTCAGAATGAAGGCGAGGAGCCAGGCAAAACCTGTAGAGGCTTTAATGAGCATAGCACACAACTCTCCGCTTCAGTGAGAGACTGAAGACTGGTCTTGCACCAAAAATCCCTGCTCTTATCTTTGCAGCTGGGAGCCGCCCCCGGACCTTTCCATGAAGTGCCGAGAGGGATGAACCAGGGAGTGGCCTACTCCCCAGGAACCGCAAGTACTTTCTTTTCTATGAAGTTCACCAGATCAGGAAGCATGGCCTCTCGATTTTCATTTTCCTCTATCAGACCTGCTTTATCCCTCCACTTTTCTCTAATAGCCCTGTCCCACGGCAAGAGTGCATTCCAAGAGCTCTCCCGAGATTGCCCTGATTCAAACTTGGAGATTTATGGTAATATGGTCACTCGTCGGTACTCGGGGCTCTCGACATTTTTCAACATGTTGAAAAATCTTCACGAGGCTTCCCGTGCTTACCTGCCATTAGCGAGCCTTTCCGAGTACCTGCCATTAGCGTTGCGAGCCGCTAAGAGACGTCCCCGAGCTCCGACGTACCCGCTACGTTCATTCTCCGTGCTTACCACGAGTTTAATTTTTTTAAAACTCGGGAGAGCTCTTGAAATGAACTCATATTGTGGGACAGAGCTTTTAGTCGAGAGGTTTTAGAGTGATCGTTTTCATATTGCTAACAACATTCATTTCTTGCATGTGGTTGAGATGTTTAATTGAGCTACAACAAGAAATATTGTAAACCCACAATGCTTTTGCGTCTTCTGGCTTGATAGCTGTCCAAGCATAGGACTTCTTCATGGATGCATTGCCGATCTGGTGCCCATTACCAAACTGTTCTCTAAGCAATTTTCTTGCCATTCGATAGCCCTCACCAGCAGGCAACTTTCGACAACTTCCAACAAGCTCCTTTGGATATCCGTTTGTGTAATACTCCTGAAATTGTAAATGATCTTCATCATCTAATTTTCCTCTCTCAAACTGGTCTATGAAAGTCTTATATTGCAAAGGATCACCATCATACTTAACAATTTCCATTTCAGGTAAAGTGGAAGAGATATAATGTTGAGCTAGAGACTCGCTAATTCTCATTTGATTCCACATCAAATCACAGACTTCTCCTCTAAATCCCTCCTTGGACTCAGAGGAACGGTAAACAGTCCTCTGAGAAGAGTGCTGGTCTGGATAAGTTTTGTCACGAGTCCTATGACTAGTTGTTTGTTCTTGACTAGGTCTCAATGTATCATAAACGGATCGGCCAATCTTGGCTTGCTCGAGTCTGTGTGTTAAGCCTCTGAAAAGAGTGCTGGTCTGGATAAGTTTTGTCTTAACAGATGGTCCAAAGGTTATTTGCTTTGGTTTAACTACCTGTGGTTGAGATGGAGCTTAATCGACCATCCACTTTCTCAGTGCTAGACTTGAATGGCGAGACCAGTCTTCCTCTGGTGGCTGTAGATTTAATTCAGCTGCTGTTTCCCTTTGAGCAGTTCTTTTTCTCAAATAAGAGCTCATCCCATCAGATACTTTAGAGCCACCTCTTGAACCTTGGCCATCCAGTATCTCAATCTTCGTCCAACTTTGTATCTAGTTCTCTCTCTTTAACTGCTTTCTTTGTTCCTCAACCTCTCTCCTCGTCTGTTCCACACATGCCTCGGACTCTCTCTTCGTCTGTTCCAACTGTTCTTCCCGTGCTTCAATCTCATGCTTTCTCGACAAGGCGGCAACTCGTAGCGAAAGAGCAGCCATAGTTGCTTCAGCTTCCATACGAGCAGAGGCTCTTGAAATTGAACTGGCTTCTGAACTAGACTAATGTCTAGATGTTCGTGTTGAAACGTTTGAGATACTATCTTGAGGCATTACTTCATGTTCCATTTCAGCACCTTGTTGCATTGCACTTCCTGCTGCAGCACACGCTGCCCTTTGATCAAGTTCAGCTAATCATTTCTCCACATTGCCAACGACGCCATTAAGATATTCAATCGCTTCTTCAAACCACTGATTGTGCTCTTTGCTTTCCTCATCAGGCAGTGGTAAGCTCAGTAATAAGTTGTGGTTTTGTACAAACTCAAGGCAGAGGTTAACTAGTCGCCCATGATTAGATTTTAGTTTTTCAGCATTCTCCTCAAGTTCATCCTGGATCTCTATTAAATCAATAATCCGCTTCCGTAGCTTGTTTCTCACCTTCTGGCATTTCTCCAGAAATGCAACTCGGGCCTTTTTGGTGAGCTTCTTTGTTCGTTGGCTAGATTGTTTCTGCTCGGGCCCTTCTTCACCTGGCTTACTTGTTGAAGATTCCATGGCTCCCTCTGGTGGCGTTCCTTCGCCTGGCTTACCTGCTTCTTCTGGTTCCATAAATGAAACAAGTCTTGGCAGACTGCCAAATCTGCTAATTGGACAAACAGGACCTCTTCAGTTTGTTTCTGTCAATATTGATAAGCATTCTGGGCCATGTTCCATAAACACCCGAAAGGATTCAAAACAAAACTGGATTTTCAGAAAACATCGGGGTGAAAGATTGCAACCTTCACGTGGTCCGTCCTGTTTCGACTAATGCAATCAACTCGACGTGCACAAATGGAAGATCAAATAGAACAAGTTGTCCAACTTTAGGCTGTGCACGCCACACAAAAGAAGAAGAAGAAAACATCCAATCATTTTTGAAATATTGAAGTGACCAGTTCGGAAAGAATGTGTCTTATCTCAACTTCAAATCATACCAAGGCCAAGCACCTGGTAGTCCAGTTTTACTTGCTTCGTTGGCTGCTTATCAAAACTAAGCAGAACTTGAACTTTTAATACATCTCTAGACTCTTTATCAGAGCCTGAAATTTTACTTTATATGCGACGAAACAGTCAAACCTTCCGCAGCATCTCGTTAAGAAACTGTTCTAATTAAAGCGTTCCAGGATTCAAATTTACAGCATAATACAATAGCTGTTCTACTCACGCTCTCGATCAGTGAAGTTTTCAATCTTCAGATAGGTCGCCTGGCTATGTCCATTAACCTACTGGCAGGTAGGCTCAAAACCAATCTCTGGCAGAGATCTAGCTTCTTCAGTTCCTTGTCTACGGAACCAGTCTTCAGTTCCACTTCTACGGAACCAGTTCTTCTGGCAGTAATCTCTCACAGAGATCCAGCACAATCTTCTGTCCCTCTTCTATGGGACAAATCTTCTATGGGTAGTAAGGTAGCTTTCAACTCTAAGTATAGTGACTGATTTTTATATTGTTTCAAGGAATCTTTCCTTTAGTCACTCTGATTGAGTACAGGGGATCAGGAGATAGTCGAAATGCACTCATGAGCTCTCCACGAGACATTCAATGCCGTCGAAAGGTAAATCTTCCAAACACAGTCTCTTGATTAATAGTTTCTTTATTGTAGTAGTAAAAACAGTAAGATATTCATCCAAACTTCTTCTTGTATAAGTACATTTTGATCTTACTCGTGTGGTCAAACTCGTGTTGATCTTCGTGTTGAAATGTTTGAGATACTATCTTGAGGCATTACTTCATGTTCCATTTCAGCACCTTGTTGCATCGCACTTTCTGCTGCAGCACACGCTGTCCTTTGATCATCTTCAGCTAACCATTTCTCCACATTGCGAACGACGCCATTAAGATATTCAATTGCGTCTTGAAACCACTGATTTTGCTCTTTGCTTTCTTCATCAGGCAGTGATAGGCTCAGTAATAAGTTGTGGTTTTGTGCAAACTCAAGGCGGAAGTTGACTAGTCGCCCATGATTAGATTTTACTTTTTCAGCATTCTCTTCAAGGTAGACAAGTTCATCCTGGATCTCTATTAAATCGACAACCCGCTTCCATAGCTTGTTCGATTAGTGAAGTCGAAAGCGGTGATCTTTCCCCCATGCTTCTTCAAACTAAACTAACTACTAGGGAGTCTGCACGAGAATTCCAGCTGCAAACACGCCTCAGACTACGTATAAATCCCACCCACATAATTACAGGCAGATAAAATTTAAAGGTAACTGGTTATAGTTATAACATACTGAGATCAGCTAAATGGCTACTACAATTATTGCTCATGTAAATGGATTTTTTAGTTTGATAAAGCACACTGACACCACAATCTTGCTTATCTCAAGCTACCGAATCACCCATATCCTGATTTAGAAACATATGGAAACATAGAAATTAGGTGAAGGAATAGGCCATTCAGCCCTTTCAGCCAGCGCCGCCATTCATAGAAACATATAAACATTGAAAATAGGTGCAGGAGGAGGCCATTCGGCCCTTCGAGCCAGCACCGCCATTCATTGTGATCATGGCTGATCGTCCAAAATCAGTACCTCATTCCGGCTTTTTCCAAATATCCCTTGATTCCCTTAGCACTAAGAGCTAACTCTAACTCTCTCTTGAAAACGCTTTAACTTTTTTTCTTTCTTGTCTCCTGAGAAATAAGCTAAAATGTGGAAGATATAAATAATATCTTGTTTCATGTAATCCAAGTTGTAGAATGAAGGTGGAGTGAATATTTAAAATCATAATCATCATCATATAACCATATAACAATTACAGCACAGAAACAGGCCCTCTCGGCCCTTCCAGATGTGCCGAACATTTATTTTCCCCTAGTCCCATGTACCTGCACTCAGACCATACCCCTCCATTCCCTTCCCGTCCATATACCTATCCACTTTACTTTCAAATGTTAAAATCGATCCTGCCTCCACCACTTCTGGTGGAAGATCATTCCACACAGCCACCATTTTCTGAGTAAAGAAGTCCCCCCTCATGTTACCCCTAAACTTCTGTCCCTTAATTCTCATGTCATGCCCTCTTGTTTGAATCTTCCCTCCCCTCAATGGGAAAAGCTTATCCACGTCAACTCTGTCTATCCCTTTCATCATTTTAAAGACCTCAATCAAGTCCCCCCCTTAACCTTCTGCGCTCCAAAGAATAAAGACCTAACTTGTTCAACCTTTCTCTGTAACTTAGTTGCTGGAACCCAGGCAACATTCTAGTAAATCTCTGTACTCTCTCTATTTTGTTGACATACTTCCTATAATTAGGCGACCAAAATTGTACACCATACTCCAGAATTGGTCTCACCAATGCCTTGTACAATTTTAACATTACTTCCCTACTCCGAAATTCAATGCTCTGATTTATAAAGGCCAGCACACCAAAAGCTTTCTTTACCACCCTATCTACATGCGATTCCACCTTCAGGGAACTATGCACAGTTATTCCTAGATCCATCTGTTCCACAGCATTCCTCAATTCCCTACCATTTACCATGTAGGGATTATGATTATGATGATCATAATCATCATCATATTTTCTTAGCCAAATATGTTTTGCAACATACGAGGAATTTCATTTGCCATACAGTCATACCAATAAAAAACAGAACACACAAAATACATTTTAACATACACAGCAACCACAGTGACTCCCCTCCGCATTCCTCACTGCGATGGAAGGCGACAAAAAGTTCAATTTCTACCCTTCTTTGTTCTCCCGCGGTTGGGGGCCTCGAGCCTATCGTTGACGGGGCGATCTTGGCACCCGTAGCCGGCGGCGTTTGGGCCCTCGCTTCGGGGCGATCATGCTCCTGCGTCGGGGAATCTCAACTCCCCCGCGCCATGTGATCGGATCCCAGGTTGGGTCTAGTCGAACTTGCGACTTTGGAGCTTCCCGACATCAGCCTCGACCCGAGACTGCGAGCTCCTTGGTGGAGCATCGATCCCGGGCAAGGGATCAGCTCCGATGGTAAGTCCACAGCCCCATGGTGGGGCTCAAAGTCAGTCCCGAGCAAGGCCGCCAGCTCCATGATGTTAGGCCGCAGAGGGACCGGAGATACGATCCGGAAAACAATCGCATATCCGGCAAAGTAAGAGATTGAAAAAAAGTTTACCCTGCCCACCCCCCACATAAAACAAACCAGAGAACATTAACACAAACTTTTAAAACACACTAAAAATAACAAAAAAAGACATAAAAACAGACAGACTGTTGGCGAGGCTGCCATCGTGCGGCGCCCCCTAGGTGTAAAATTAATTAATTAAATTAGTGCTTGTTTCTCAAAATCCGCAAACACTAATGGGGTAAGATGAGAAATAATTATACCATGCTAGATTGGAATCCAACAGTAGTTTATGTTTATATAGCTTAGAGTTATAGTGCAGAAACAGTTCTTTGGCCCACTGAGTCCGCACCGACCAGCAATCTCTGTACGCTAGCATTACCCTACACACTAGGGACAATTTACAACTGGAGCCAATTAATCTACAAACCTGTACATCTTTGGAGTACGAGATGAAACCAGAGCACCCAGAGAAAACACACGCGGACACACAGGGAAAATGAACAAACTCCGTACACCCAGAGTCAGTATGGAATTCGAGTCTCTGGCGCTGCAAGGCAGCAACTCTACTGTTGCGCCACCGTGTCTTGGTTGATGTGGAACACCGTTGGACACTTAGAGTGATAGAGTGATACAGTGTGGAAATAGGCCCTTCGGGTCAACTTGCCCACACCATCCAACAATGTCCCAGCTACACTAGTCCCACTTGCCTGCGCTTGGTCCATACCCCTCCAAACCCGTCCCATTCATCAACCTGTCTAACTGTTTGTTAAACTATGGGATAGTCCCAGCCTCAACTACCTCCTCTGGCAGCTTGTTCCATACATCTACCACCCTTTGTATGAAAATATTACTCCTCGGATTCCTATTAAATCTTTGCCCCTTCACCTTGAACCTATGTCCACTGGTCCTCAATTACCCTATTGTGGGAAAGGGACTTTGCATCTCCCTGATCTATTCCTCTCATGATTTTGTACACTTCTATCAGATCCCCCCCTTATCTTTCTGCGCTTGATGGAATAGAGACCCAGTCTAATCAACCTCTCCCTATTAGCTCACACCCTCTAGTTGTGGCACCATCCTCGTAAATATTTTCTGAACCCTTTAAAGCAATATCTTTCCTAAAACATGCTCAGAACTAAACATAATATTCTAAAGTGGTCTCACCAACATCTTATACAACTGCACATGGCCTCCCAACTTCTACACTGAATACTCTGATTCATGAAGGTCAAGTGCCAAACCTTATTGCCCACCTTATCTACCTGCAACTCAACCTTCAAGGAACCTTGCACCTGTACTCCTAGATCCCTCTGCTCGACAACACTACCCAGAGGTCTACCAATTACTGTGTAGGTCCTGCCCATGTTTGACGTCCCAAAATGCAATAACTCACACTTCTCTGTATTAAATTCCATCAACCATTCCTCCGCCCACCTGGTCCAATCGATCCAGATCCTGCTGCAATTGTTCACAATAATCTTCACTATCTGCAAAACCACTCACTTTTGTATCATCAGCAAACTTGCTAATCTTGCCCTGTATGTTCTCATCCAAATCATCGATGTAGTTTACAAACAGTAACGGGCCCAGCACTGAACCCTGAGGCACACCACTAGACACAGGCTTCCAGTCCGAGAAACAACCTTCCACCATCACCCTCTGCTTCCTTCCATGGAGTTTTTTTAAAAGTTTACAATCAATCACTTAACCCTTATACATAATTGATTACAAGCTACCTTAACAATAAAATATTTTTCAAGTTGCATTTTAAAATTATGTTGAAATCAATGGATTTTCTTGTCAATGGAGTACTGTCTATTATTTTATTCTTCAGTCAATAAGATAACAGGAGTATTTGCACAAGTCAGTGAATGATTCTGGATGATTCTTAAGAATTTGTCTTTACTCTGAGGGTGAATTATAAATATGTAGATCATTTTTATATTGTACAAAAACAGTATAATTTCAGGGAACAAATATGTTGTAAAAAAAAAGTGATCAACAACTCCATTTCAATCTGACTCCCACATAGGGACATTATACTTCTGGTTGTTTCTTTCAAGGTCCTGTAAAAGTCATGAGGGGGGCAAAATGGTTCGCAACATGGTGGGCATGTCATAATGCATTGACTCATTATAGCAATTGAGCCCACAACGAGCCAGGTGCCAGACGCTAATCCCACGAGTCAGAGAGGCTGCTGAGAACACATTGAAATTGAAATGTCTGAAGTCTACTGACCTTTCAAGGCCCTAGTATTATTGGTCACTTCTTTCATGGCCTTTATCAAGAAGCACTGAGAGATCAGAGAGTCTGCAGTAAGGAGAATGGCTGATAAGAGCTAGCTCATTATATCAAGGAATGGAACTGATGGTGAAACATGAGATGGCTTTCTAAACCTGGTTGTGAAGCTGACGGTATGCTGGGCCCCCGTTACTGAGAGTGAGCACTGGAACTTTGATTTTTTTGGGGGGACGGAGAGAATATGTGCTCTTTTCCCTTGTTCATTCAGCTACTTTGTTTGACGCCAAGGCATGATTTCTATATGGCAAAATTAAATAATAATAGAACATTTAAGAATCCAGGTTAATTTTGAAAATGCAGATCTATGAAAATGAAAGTTTTTTTCAATAACCACAAAGGTTAGCATGACCTCTGTATAGACTCATAGACACAAGCCTCAGTAAATGGATGACCTCACTTGATTAAGAGGTTTATTGTTGTATGCAAACTTAAGCAGTGTAACTGAAAAAGTACTTCATTACCAAGAAGTGTTGCTTCTAAAGATGGCATCAATTTCATCTATTCAGTAACCTTCATGTTTCTGAAGTTCCTGCATGATTTATTACTTGTGCAGTCAGCAGTTGGTGAAATCACTCACTTTGACAAGTCCATCATTTTCAGCTCTGTGGATCACAGGAAACAGATGCAGTAAAAATATGGATAATACGGCAGTAAACATTACTTCATAATTCCTTTTCCAATGCATATTTAAGCACAAGATTTCCTTAAAGAGATTAACTTTGATGATTGACATTAAACTTTGAGCATAAGCATGATTATAAATAATATTTCAGTAAACAGTTCAAATAAGCATAACATTTTAAACGGAACATTGAGAATTTAATAATAATCTAAATGGCATGTCATTAAATGGTTGCTGTAAATGAAAAAGGATAGCCACTTTATTTTCAAGGAAAAGTTTGATGTGCCAAGTTCATGTATAAATAGCTATAACCGGAACATCTACCACTACAATCGGACTCAAAATTTCAGAAGACTTGAGCTGTAATCTTACCCTGAGAAACAGTTTGGTTCATTTTAGTGTAATTAAAAAAAAAAATCTCACTCACAACCCCAACTTAACTCTGTGTTCTTTTTTTCAGTGCCGAAAAGTGAATGGTTAGACAAAATAGTGCTGAGCTGAAATAGCTATTTAAATATGATATAAAGAACAAAAAGCTTTCATTTAAGGTATTTTACTAATTAAATATGTATTAGAACCTCTAGAAATGCAAAATTTGGTGAGAAGATTAGTGTAGTGGCCATTTGGCTTAACTTAGTATGTTATAAATTATGGCATTTGCCTTTAAATTTTGTCTTGTCTTGTCTTTTGTCATTTCGAAAGTGGTGAAATCATTGGACAAAGTTAGCATGGATTTATGAAAGGTAAATCATGTCTGACAAATCTTATATAATTTTTCGAGGATGTAACTAGTAGAGTGGATAAGGGAGAACCAGTGGATGTGTTATATCTGGACTTTCAGAAGGCTTTCGACAAGGTCCCACAAAAGAGATTAGTATGCAAACTTAAAGCACACGGTATTGGGGGTTCAGTATTGATGTGGATAGAGAACTGGCTGGCAGACAGAAAGCAAAGAGTAGGAGTAAACGGGTCCTTTTCAGGATGGCAGGCAGTGAATATTGGGGTACCGCAAGGCTCAGTGCTGGGACCCCAGCTATTTAAAACATATATTAATGATTTGGACGAGGGAATTGAATGCAACATCTCCAAGTTAGCAGATGACACAAAGCTGGGGGGCAGTGTTAGCTGTGAGGAGGATGCTAGGAGGCTGCAAGGTGACTTGGATAGGTTGGGTGAGTGGGCAAATGCATGGCAGATGCAGTGTAATGCAGATAAATGTGAGGTTATCCACTTTGGTGGTAAAAACAGGAAAGTAAACTATTATCTGAATGGTGAACGATTAGGAAAAGTGCAGATGCAACGAGACCTGGGTGTCATGGTACACCAGTCATTGAAAGTAGGCATGCAGGTGCAGCAGGCTGTGAAGAAAGCGAATGGTATGTTAGCATTCATAGCAAAAGGATTTGAGTATAGGAGCAGGGAGGTTCTTCAGCTGTTGTACAGGGTCTTGGTGAGACCACACCTGGAGTATTGCGTAAAGTTTTGGTCTTCTAATCTGA
The DNA here is from genome assembly GCA_963514005.1 of Raja brachyura. The sequence continues at coordinate 63,555,446 of OY740787.1, forward strand.
GGAAAGACATTCTTGCCATAGACGGAGTATAGACAAGGTTCACCAGACTGACTCCTGGGATGTCAGGACTTTCATATGAACAAAGACTGCATAGACTCGGTTTATACTCTTTAGAATTTAGAAGATTGAGGGGTGATCTCATGGAAACCTACAAAATTCTTAAGGGGTTGGACAGGATGGATGGAGGAGGATTGTTCCAGATGTTGGGGAAGTCCAGAAGAAGGGGTCACAGTTTAAGGATAAGGGGGAAGTTTTTTAGGACCGATATGAGAAAAACATTTTTCAGACCGAGCGTGGTGAATCTCTGGAATTCTCTGCCAGAGAAGGTAGTTGAGGCCAGTTCATTGGCCATATTTAAGATGTGGCCCTTGTAGATAAGGGGATCAGGGGGTATGGAGAGAAGGCAGGTACGGGATGCTGAGTTGGATGATCAGCCATGATCATATTGAATGGCGGTGCAGGCTCGAAGGGCCGAATGGCCTACTCCTGCACCTATTTTCTATGTTTCTATGTCTGCCTGTAATTATGTGGGTGGGATTTATTACGTAGTCGGAGGCGCGCCTGCTGCTGGGATTCTTGCGCAGAAGCTTGGAGTTTTTTAGTTTAATTCGGAAGAAGCATGGGGGCAGGCATAGCTTTCAACCATTTTCAGAGCTTTCTAACTTGTCAGTGCTTTCTAACATTTCGGAGCCACATGCCGGAGTTTGACTACGAGTAAGATTAAAATGAATTTAAACAAGAAGAAGATTGGATGAATATTTCACTGTTTTACTTCGACAATAAAGAAACTATTAATTAAGAGACTGTGTTTTGAAGATTTATCTTTGGACGGCTTTGAATGTCTCGTGGAGAGTTCCCATGTGTAACGACGTTATCTCCCTACCCCCTTTGTCTTCAACGTAGTGGCCAGAGAAAAAAATTCCTTGAACGATATAATAATCTGCCATGACATTGTCAAAAGCTACCTTACAGACAGGAGGTGGTAGAATTAGTCCCAAAGAAGAGGAGCAGAAGTTTGGGCTGGATCCCTGGAGAGAGATTTGTGCCAGAAGAATTAGTTCCAGAAGACCGGTTCCTAGGAAGAGGAATTGAAGAAAATAGATCTCAGCCAGCGATTGGCTTCAAGATTTAATGTGACTTATCTAAGGGAGAAAACTTCACCACAAAATCGTGAGTAGAACAGCTATTACACAATGCTAAATTTGAAAGATGGAAAGCTTTAATTTAGAACAGCTTCGTAATAAGCTGGAAGATCGACGTCGTGTTATTTGAAGTTACAAACGCTCTGAAGGCTCAAGAGAGTGTAAAAAGTATTAGAAGCTAGTTCTTCTAAGTCTTGAAAGGGTGCCAAGACGCGAGAGAGTGACTGAAGATCCAGGTGCCTGGCCTTGGTTTGTTTTGAAGTTGAGATAAGACACATTCTTTCTGAACTGAAGTCGCTTCTATACTTTGAAAATATTTGGATGTTGTCTCAAAGACCAGTTTGTTTTGGTTTCTTATCGGGTGTTTTGGAACATTCAGACTAATGTTTATCAATAAAGACTGAAGCAAACTGAAGAGCCCCTGCCAAAAATTAGCATATTTGGCAATCTGCCATGACCTGTTTAAATCCACGGAGCAAGATAGATCAGGTGAGTCAGAGGAGCCACAAGGTGGCAAAGAGCGGCCAAGATATGAGAAGAGACAAGTAAAATTCACCGAAAAGGGCCGAGTTGTATTTCTGAAAGAAACCCTGAAGAGGAGAAACAAGTTATGGAGGATGGTGAAGTTATTTGATGTCCAGAAGGAACTAATGGAATCAGATGAGAATGTGAACTAAGTGCAAGCTAATCTGGGCCAACTATTCAGCTTCGGTAAAGAGGTTGGGAGATAAGCATAAAGCGTTACTGGGTTCACAGCCGCCTCAGGAAGAACGCGAAAGATATATCCAATGGTTCGAAGAAAATTTGAAGTTATTTGATGATTCTATGGAAGATGTCAAGAGATAGTTAGCTGAAATTGAACAAAGGACTGCGTGTGTTATAGAAGGAGATGCTATTCAGCAAGGTGTCGAAATTGGACAACTTACTTATGGTACAGTTGAAAGTGTGATGCAACAAGGTGCTGAAATGGAAGAGGAGATTACACCACAATACAGTATCTTGAAGGTATCTACACGAAGATCAAGACTTAAATCTGGTTCTATAGACAGTTCAGTTTCAAGGGCCTCTGCTCAAATGGAAGTTGAAGCTAATATAGTCGCTCTCTCAATAGAAGCGGATGCCTTGGAGAAGAAACATGAGATTGGGCGGCAAGAAGAACAGCTGAAAGGAGAGATGAGGCGTCGAGAAGAACAGCTGAAAGGAGAGATGAGGAGACAAAAAGAACAGCTGGAACTAGCCACAAAGATGGCAGTTGTCAAATCAAAGAAGGAGATAATGGAAAGTGAGTGTTCAAGATGCAACTCTAAAGCATCTGATGGGATGAGCTCTTATTACAGAAAAGGCACTGCTCAAAAGGAAACAACAGCTAAATAAAATCTGCAGCCAGAGGATATCCGGCCTCGTGCCAGAACTAGCACGTAGCCAAAAGATGGACAAAACTTAATCTCAGCAACTGGGTGCGAGACTGAAGCAAATTACTTATGGGGCGTCTGTCGAGGCTCGGGACAAACCAACAACTCAGTACACTTTTCCGAGGCCTGATACACAGGCTCGAGCAAGCCACTATGATTATCAGAGGCCTGTCTATCATCGTTTGCGCCAAGCCAAGGATCTCAAGATGGATTCCTTGAATTGACGAATAATCAAGCTGAATTCAACAAGCTCACAGCTCAACAAAATCTCTCTTTCACTCTACCACCAATAGAAATTCCTACATAAAATGGTGCTCCTTTACGGTATGAATCTTTCACAATGGCGTTTGACAAAGTAGCAGAAAGGAAAATTACTGATGAAAAAGAGCACTTACGATTTCTGGTGCATTACACAAGTGGAGGTGCTAAGGTACTTGTAGAAAGTTGTCTAAATAGGTTATCGAGAGGGCCGAAGGTTACTTAAAGAACGTTATGGTAACGAACAGAGGATTGCTAACGCATACATGTAGAAGGCCTATGCTTGGAAAGATATCAAGCCATGTGGAGGATTTTAAGTGAGTTTGCAATATTTCTTAGAGGTTGTTGTAGCTCGATAAAAAATCTCAACCACAAGGAGGAGATGAATCTTGTTTGTAAAACTAGAACCATCATTTTAAAACTGCCCAGACGACTTAGAGAAAAGTGGAGAGATAAAGCAAGCCAAATAATGGAAAAGAAGAACTGAGTAGCCATGTTACGAGACCTGGTGGATTTCTTGGAAAGGGAAGTACAGTTCTTGTTAGATCCACACCACGGGAGTATTCAAGATCATGAACCAATTGCAACTGTCAAAGGTTCCACCTTTACCAAAACTAAAGGAAGATCAGGACCTAAAGGACCTGTCCAACCAGCATCTGACTCCATGCGATTAGCGCGATCAAACTAGAAGCGGGGGCCGCGCGGAGGTCGGGTGATCCCTGTACAGGGCCGTTCCCAAAAGCATGAGCCTGCATGCGGCAAGCGCGACCAAACCGGCAGCGAGGGCCGCGCGGAGGTCGGGTGAGTGGCGCAACGGGCGCAAAGTGAGGCGAACTTGGAGCGAAGTCTTAAAGGTAAGTTAGCCAGGACAGAGAGGGGCACACAGAGAGGGGCACAGAGGCACACACAGAGAGGGCCACGGAGCCACACACAGAGAGGGTCACGGAGGCACCTACAGAGAGGGTCACAGAGGCGCGACATCTAGGCGGTGTGTAATGCGTCGAGGCGACTGCGAGCCGACAAGCCATTGCCGCGCAGAATTTTTTGAACATGGTCAGTTTTTCGGAGCCCCGCGCGATGTCGGGACGAACTCCGCACAATTCCGCACGGCTCCGGCGATCGAAGTGGGACCGGCCCTCCGACGCCGGACGGCTCAAGCGACCACGTTAGGTCGCGCTCATCGCATAGAGTTGCATGCTGGTGGGATAGACCCTTAAGGGAGGCAGTTTTGCTACCGCTATGATACCTGTGGAAACAACAGGTGGAATGAAAATAGATGCATCTACTCTCAAGCAAAAATGATTTTGTTTGTTATGTGATGAAGTTGGTCACATCATAAGATGGTGTCGAAGATTCATGAAGGAGGAATATAAAGAAAAGGTGGATTTCCTAAAAGAGAAGGGAATCTGTTTTGGATGTTTGAAAAAGGGACACATGGATAAAAACGGTGAGAGTCCTATAACTTGTGATAAATGCAAGCAAAATCATCCTGAAGCACTGTAAAGAAGAAGCCGGTGCAAATAGAACAGAAGGAGAAGCCAGCTACTAGTGGTGCTGTCATCTCACCTCAGATAACTGCTCATATTGGAGCCTGTATCTTCCCAATCTTACCAGTACAAGTAAGGAATAGCGAATACAGTGTTGCAAGCATATGCATTTTTGGATCATGGAAGTTTGGCTACCTTTTGCACAAAAAACTTGATGAGAAGGCTGAACTTCACAGGAGAAGAGGTTAAGATTCTATTGCGTACCATGAATGAAGAGGAGTGCGTGGGTGGTCGCCTAAATAGATTGGCAATGCCTGAAGAGGCTAAACATCCTATTATTCTCTCGAAGGACTTTCACATATCAACATTATTATTACGACATATTCATGGACGGATTGGACTTGGAAGAAGAAATTATATGCTGTCCCAGCTTCGTAAATAATATTGGATTATCAAGGCTAACGCCGCTGCAAGAAAGATAATAACAAATTGTATTGTGTGTAGGCGACAGCGTGGGAAAGTTGGAGAACAGAAGATGGCAGACTTACCTCTGGAGAGGATTCTACCTGATAAGCCTCCATTTACAGATGTGGGGGTAGATTATTTCAGTCCTATAGAGGTTAAGAGAGGACGAAGCCTTGTAAAAATGTACGGTGTAATCTTCACTTGCATGGCAAGTAGAGCGGTACATCTTGAAGTTGCATCTACGCTTGACACAGACTCCTGTATTCATGCATTATGGAGATTTATCTGTCGACGAGGTCAAGTTTCATCTTTAAGATCAGATAACGGTTCGAATTTTGTTGGAGCGGAAAGAGAATTAAAAAAGGCACTTAAAGGCTTAAATCAGGTTAAGATCCAGAATGCTATGCTTCAACAAGGGATAACGGAACTTTAATCCTCCAATGGGTTCTCATCATGGCAGTGTATGGGAATGGTTGATCCGCAAGGTTCGAAATGTACCGCCTGGACTCTTTGTGAAAGAAGACTTGTATATAAGACGCAGATGGAGACAGGTACAACATATGGCAGAGCTTTTTTGGAGGCAATGGATACAAGAATATTCGCCTCTGATCCAAGAGCGACAACGATGGTCAAAGATGAGAAGAAATTTTGTTCAGGTGATATTGTTTTGGTGGTTGATTCTACTGCATCACGAGGATCTTGGTTGATGGGAAGGATACTGGAGATCATGCCTGACGTTAAGGCTTTGGTGCACATAGAAGCTTAGCTGAAGAAGTCTGAATGCAGATATGTAATGCATGCTATTTTTTGTTTTTCATATATGTTACGCCTTCATAGATACTTTTTTGATGTCTATAAGTAATTGCCTCGTTATATACTCAGAACAATTAGGGGCCAGTATGTAGTGGCCATTTGGCTTAACTTAGTATATTATAAATTATGGCGTTTCCCTTTAAATTTTGTCTGCCTGTAATTATGTGGGTGGGAATTATTATGCAGTCGGAGGCGTGTTTGCTGCTGGGATTCTTGCGCAAAAGCTTGTAGTTTTTCAGTTTAGTTCGGAAGAAGCATGGGGAAGGCATAGCTTTCGACCATTTTCGAAGCTTTCTAACATTTCGGAGCCACATGCCGGAGTTTGACTACCAGTAAGATTAAAATGAACTTAAACAAGAAGAAGGTTGAATGAATATTTCACTGTTTTACTTAGACAATAAAGAAACTTTTAATCAAAAGACTGTGTTTTCAAGATTTATTTTTGGACGGCTTTGAATGTCCTGTGGAGAGTTCCCATGCGTAACAATGCTATCTCCTTACCCTCTTTGTATTCAACGTAGTGGCTAGAGAAATAAATTCCTTGAAGGATATAATAATCTGCCACTACAATTAGTATTCTTACATCAATGCTTGTTGGCTATGAGGGGCAGGTATACTTCCTACCAGGCAACCATATTGTCTGATTTGACCCATCCTTCCCTTGAGCCATCATCCCATCTGTAGTGCCATTGGATAACTAATCTGTCCTGCATCAAAATAATTGAGTATGCTGGAGACTGCAGATGCTGGAATTTTGAGCAAAAAACAAAGGGCTTGAGGATTCTCAAAGGGTCAGGCAGAATCTCTGGAGCAAAATGGACGGAACGGTAAATGTCCATTTCCCACCACAGATTCTGTCTGTCCCGCTGAGTTCCTCCAGTACTTTGTTTTTTGCTCAAAATAATTGGACTCCTCTCAGGGTTAGGAATTGCAAAGCCCCCAGCCCTTCCAGTACAGAGTCTCCAGGCTCCCAAATATTTCCCCCATTAGCTCTTCCAGAATGCTCCACAGGCATCAAGAAACCAAATGGATTAAGTTGAATTTTTACACCAATGTGTAATATTTTCTGGGATATTCTGTTGTAAGCAAAAATTTATTGTAATTATCTGAAGTTACAGCCAGAATAATCGATTTCTTAAAATTGTCCAAGAGAAAGCAATTAGCTTTCCCTGAGAGGAAGGGAATCGCTTAGAGCAACTTGGTATGTTTAATAATGCATGCATGTTCACCAGAAACGTCTGTCAGTTTCATGGTGTAATGACAGAAAATGCTGACAGTTTTACTGTCAAAATCATGGCTTATAACTTTGGTAATTTTAACAATTTCCTTCTAGTGGGGATAGATAAGTTCAAACTAAATGTTCATTTCAATGTAAAATGACTGCCTAATCTATTCCCATTTTGTTGCTGATGGATTAGTATGAAAACTAATTAGTAAGAAAAGGTAAAAAGTATTTTGCTAATAGTTCTTGGGGATTTGTTGTACACTATTGAAACTAAACCTTTGTTTATCTGATATGTAGTATTTACTCAGGATTCTGAATGATGAATTTGAAATCATACTCAATTACAACTCTTCCTCGATCTAGCTCATTACCCTGAGATGGTACTTCTAGTGCCAACACATTGCACTGTCCTGTGCCAGATACAGAGGGACCTTCTGTAGGGGACCCAGGCTGGCATGGTGGGTTTTCCCTGGATCTCCAGCTTCTTACCGCATTCCAATGACATACAGGCTTGTAGGTTAATTGGCTTCGGTAAAAATTATAAATTGTCCCAAGTATGTAGGATGGGGATCGCTGGCCTGCATGGACTCAGTGGGTCGAAAGTCTTGTTTCTGTGCTGTATCTCTAAACTAAACTAAACTAAAGTTAATTGACACCAGAAATGTGGGAAAATGTCAGGTGCCTGCTGCTGAGATTCCAGAATATTTCTTACAGCTCAAATCAAAAGGCAAAGCTAGGGTTGGAACTTTACCTCGGGTCAAGGCTGTAAATGGTTTCAACATTTAAAAAATTATCTGTCACATTAAAAAAAAATGTTAATTTAAACATATCATTTTGAGATTCTTTTAAAAAATTACATTCTGTGCCTCTTGATCCACTGTCTGTCTGAAGAAGGGTTTTGGCCCAAAACCCTTACCTATTTCCTTCGCTCCATTGATGCTGCCGCACCCGCTGAGTTCCTCCAGCACTTTTGTCTACCTTTGAAATTAATGGGTTTGCCAATCCTATAGCAGATCTAATCTGGTGTAGTGCTGTTATATACTGCATGAGGAACCCAGTTATGTAGCATATTAACAGATGCAGTGACATCTGTTGAGTAAATCCCAGTTTACACCAGGTCCACGGTCTGAGATTTAATTCTATTGAAATGTTTGAACTGGCATTTCCCTTCAGAACTGCTGTTGCAGTCTGGACCATTTGCCCTGTTAACTATTTATAGTATTCTTTGGTCTTTTCAATTTGTTCTTTTGAGAGATAATCCTCTTGCGCTTCAGAAAGAAATTTTAAAGTGTAATTCACTTTGAATCCTGGTTATTTAATTTGTCCATCAAATTAAGTCATCTTTCTTACGGTCTTCTCTGGTCGTAGGATTGCATTTGTTTTCAAAATGGAGATATAATAGTTTTTCAAAATAATTGTGGGACAGCTGTCTAATTTGCTTTGTCATCAAACTGCCTTTGTGTCATTCTTTATCGTTGCCTATAATTATGCCCCAATACATTCAAATGAGGAGAAAAATTCCATTATTTTGTTTGTCACCTCAGCTTTCTAACGTAGAATTTAGTTACTTTTCTCATGCGCAATAAAACTTGTCAATTCACAGTAATGTGTGACAATTGTGCAGACTATTTCAGAAGAGAGTTTGACAAACAGCAAGTAAATTTTGTATGGCTGGATTTAAGGATCTTTTAATATGTCAAATATTTTCCAAAAGCACTTTCATGGTCGAACCACGAAATTGTAAAAATAATTTTGAAAATCTATCAAAAAATTCATAACCTGAAAATATTTTCCATCGAATCTGAGAATATATTCTTTAATTGTTTAAATCATAGACCCAAGCATAAGGAATAATTTATGAAAATAATGTTGCTTACCTACGCTGTATAATCTCGTCCTTTCTTTTTCAAAAGACAAATCCCTATTCCTTAACTATTTCTTTCTTTAATTCAAGGATAAATGGGGACACAAGATGAACTTTACAATATATTGAAAGGGAAAGTTTCAAGAATAAATTTATTTCCATGAAAACATCTTTTTGAAGTTATTTTTTGATCATCTGCCACTTAATTGACATTTAGTAATACACGGAGAATACTCGGCTAAAAAAAGGATACAATAGAACCACAAAATATACACAAAATATAGATGTATAGACCATTCAAAGCACAATCTACTTACACCTGCCGTTCAATGTTGTTAAGCATCTTTTCAATCTGTGATCGATGAATTTCGCCATCTATCATGGCAAGGTAACTGTAGAGGAATCTAAATGTCGTGTAAGGGATTCGACCACCATCTTCCCTCGAACTTAAAATCTCGAATGCATATTTCATGGCATTTGTAATGTTCTGTAGAGGAAAAATATAAAAATCTTTACAGTTTGCAGACAACTTCAACTGTAAAGGGATGAAACTCAAGCATTTCTGAGTAGTTGGTTGGCGGTTTCCAGCGGTCCTTTTTGAGGAGGCTTGAAGCTTTGGCAAAGCCTTTAAGAGAACCATTAAAAGCATTTTCAAGTAACTTAACTAAAAAGCTTTCCTTTCTCCTGGCAATTGATTTCTCACATTAAGAACAGAAGAAGAAAAATAAAATGGAGAGAGCCGTCCATCAACTTGAGCCTGCTATGTTAATATCATGCCTTATATTCTATCCAAGTTCCATTTTCCACCCTACCACTCCTGCTTAGAGTGCATTCAAAAAGTATTCAGACCCCTTCACTTTTTCTACATTTTGTTTCCTGACAAGCCATATTCTGAAATGGATTCAATTCATTTTTTTAAAATCATCAATTAACACACAATTAATACCCCATAATAAAAAAGCAAAAACAGGTGTTTAAACATTTTTGCAAAGTAATTTCTGCAGCATTGCAGATTCCGAAGAGCACAGTGGCTTGCGTCAGTCGTAAATGGAAGAACTATTTACCCCCTGATTGCCATAATGATAAAATTCTATGTTCCAAATTCCAAAGTCTCATCACCCTCTGAGAGAAGAAACATCTCCTTGTGTCAGTCCCTCAAGCATCGTCGCTTAGTCCCAAGTTGTACCCTCTCTCTCCCCCCCCACTTAGTGTCTATCTTCAGTATATGCCAGTGTTTGTCCACAAGAATTATCTTGAACTTCCAGTTACATGTCATTTCAAATCCCCTTCTTATTCCCACGCTGACCTCTCCATTCTCTGCCTTCTGCATGGCCACGGTGAGGCCAAATACAAATTAGAACAATACTTATTCCACTTGGGGAGCCTACAACCCAACGCTATGAATGTTGAATTTTCCAATTTAAGCAAACTAAGATGACCTGTGTAAGATTTGCACTCCTTCCGGCCCACCTATGTTCCCTCCCTTTGTTTGGCTTTCTGTTCCTTCCCCTCACCCCCTTCCCCATTATCTAGATTTGTTACACACCACCTTGTCTCATTTGCCCATCACCCGCACATTTATCCAGCCTGGTTTCTTCTCCCTTTGCCTACCTTACCTCTTCCCTCCCCATCTGGCTCCATCTGCCCATCGTCATTCCCTCTGTTTGTTTTATTGCTCCAGATTCCCATATCTACAGTCCCTTGACTCTCCTAGAATATACAATATGAGGATTACATTAGCTAGCCTTTAACCATCAGTACAATTCCAGAATCCATGGAGTTTTGGAAGATGATGACCAGAGACACCACCTTTTCTCGTGACACCTCTTTCAAAACTCTGGGATATAAGCGGTGGCACAATGAAGCAGCGAATAGAGTGCTGCCTTACACCTCCAGCGACCAAATTGCAGTCTTGACTTCCAGTGGTGTCTGTGTTACTGTAAATTGCACCTTGGGAAAGTGGGGAGAATAATAGGTTCATCAGCTTCTCTGGTATTGTTGACTAATGTTTTGTTTGGTCTCTTAATCTAGCTAGACCCTTGATTTCCTAATAATAGAAATCTTAACATGTTTCGTATGTTCCCTGCCACTGGCATGAGACTCACTGGCCTCCAGAACCTTGCCTAAAGATCTGTCATCCCCAGCAATCTCCTCTCTTGCCTCTCAATAACCTGGAATAGATCTCATCAGGCACTATAGACTCATCCATCTGAATGCTCTTCAAGAGACTCAAGACAACCTTTTTGACCTAAGACTGCCCTAGCACGTTAGTACACCCCATACTGATCTCACTATGCTCCATGTTTTTCTTAATGGCGTATACCAAATTCAAAGTACTTGTTTAATTATTCGCCTACATCTTCTGGCACCAAGCATATATTCCCCTCCTTGTCCTTGAGAGGTTCTACCTTCTCCCTCGTCGCTTTCTTGTTTTAATGACAGTATAACAAGCCTTAGAATTCTCTTTCATCAAACTTGCTAATTACATTTCACGGCCCCTTTCGGCCCTTCTAAAGTGTCTGTCCCACTGTACGAGTTAACTCAAGCGTTCTCCCGAGTTTTCCACTCATTCGAACTCGGAGAATGTCCGTAGCGGGTCCTTAGGAGTTTGTGGATGTCTCGTAGTGGCTCGCAATGCTAACGGTAGGTACTCGGGAAATACGGTAAACTCGTGACGTTTTTTCAACACTGGGAAAAATGTCCACGAGTAAAAAAATACTCGTGATGAAAAAAATTGTTACTTTTTACTCGTACGAGCCGCTATGAGACATCCACGAACTCCTACGGACCCACTACAGACATTCTCCGAGTTCGAATCAGGGGAAAAAAACTCGGGAGAACTCTTGAATTACCTCGTACAGTGGGATAGGCTCTTAAGTCCCTGCTTGATTTTTTTCTTGCTTGTTTTTTGTTTTATAAGACCATGTCTGATTTTATCTTCCTAAACCTTACCCATGCTGTATTTTTATTTTTGGCCAGTTTTCAACCTCTGATTGAAGGTTCAAGGTTATCTTGCCATTGTTATCCCTCCTCCTGTCTGGAACATGTCAGTCCTGAACTCTGAACTGTTGGTCTGTAAACAACTCCAACATGTCAGATGTGGATTTACGCAATAACAGCTGCTCCCAATTTACTCACCCTAGCTCCTGCCTAACAATGCTATAATTTGCCCTCCTCCATTTAGTACTTTCCCCCAAGGTTCACTTATCTGTATAAATACTGTTGATGCCGTCTGACCTGCTGTATTCTACATCTGCTGTCAAATGGATTTAAGCAATTTTTATTTAACTATCTAAATATAAAAATGCTAAATTAAGTTTTGGATATGATTAATAGAATAAATAAACTTTACAGGCTTTTTAACATGATTATCTTCTATCATTTGCCTTTTTCTTTAGGCTATCCCTCTATTATGTTGTACCTCGTAGGTATTGCATATTTCATTGAAATTGTTTTAGTGCATTAAGATATTGTGAGTAGTAATGATGTTCTTTAAATCTGACTATGTAACAAACATCAAGAGCGATTATTTGTCATATGCACCGGATATGAACCGGTACTATAAAATATTTACCAGTGTTTCAGACCCATTAAATGCAACAGCAACTATAAATATGAAATAAAATATCAATTATTCAAAGTAAATTACACTGATAATGAAAAAAAACTAAGTAGGTTGACCAACCATCATAGTGCACAATCCACAGTGATTCAGAGTGGTTGAGGTATCGTTGTGGCTCAGGCTGTGCAGATTCAAAAATCTGATGGTGGATGGGCAGAAGCTTTTCTTGAACCTGGAGGGAATAGTTCGCAGGCTTCTGTACCTTCTTCCTAACAGTAGCAGGGAGAAGAGAATGGTTTGGGTCTTTGATGATCATAGCTGCCTTCTTGAGACACTGCATGCTGTATATCCCTTTGGTGGGGAGTTCAGTACCCGTGGTGCACCAGGCAATATCCATAATTTTCTGCAGCTTCCTTCATTAAAGAGTGTTTGAATTTTCAAACCATGTTACAACCAATAGTATGCTCTCTTTCATACACTTGTTGAAATTTGATAGAATGTTCAGCAACACACTGAATCTCCTCAAACTTCTGATAATATAAAGGTATTAATGAACTTGTTTACAAATGCAACAACTTGCTATGCCCAGGGCAGATCATCTCTGTCTACACCTGGAAACCTGAAGCTATTGACTCCACCACCATCCCGCCAATGAAAACAGGAGTATAGTTATTCTGGTTTCCCTTCCTGAAGTTGATGATCAGCTCCCTGGTCTTACTAATAATGTTGAGAACAAGATTGTTGCTGCGACACCACTCAAACAGATTGTTGATCTCCCTCTTGTACTCTGACATTGTTACACAATTTCATCCAATGATGGAGCTATTGTCGGCAAATTTAAAGATGGTGTTGGAATTGTGTCTGACTGCACAATCGTGGATATAGAGTAGTGCAGGGGACTGAGCATGAGGCCAGGAAGTATCTCTGTGCCGATGGTCTAAAGAGAGGAGGTGTTGTTGCCAATCCAAACTGATTGAGGTCTGCCACTGAGGAAGTCAAGCATCCAGTTATAGGACTGCAGTAAATTAATGTAGCTACCTATTGAAAAGGTTATGTAATTTTCTTTTAGTATAGATTGTGGGTTTTATGCACCATAAAACATGGTTGCCATTAAACTCTTAATTGAGCAGAGATTTATTATAAAACTATATAACAGTAGAAGAATACTCACAGGATCAAGTGTGCTGCAGCACAATGCAAAAAATTTCATCCATTCAATTTCCACGCCAAAAGCACCGACGGTCATTATGCGTCTTAGTGTATCTGCTGGCAGGCCGAGATCATTCCATTTTTGTTCAACTTCTTTTGCTGGTATTATTAATCTTCCATTCACCTTGTAGAAAAATAATGATGAACGTTGCTAATAGCTGATTTACTAATAGCCTTATAGTCATTTTTCAAGTAGTTTGACTGAATTCAGTTATTAGGAAGACGATAAACATAGATTTTAAGGCACCTGATCATATGTCAAAGACAGCTCAAAGTACTTTACATCCACAAAATAATTTTTAGAAATGCGCTTACTATACTTAATTTTTTTTTAAATGCACCATCCACTAACTGAAGTGAAATGAATAATCAGGTAGAAATTTCGCAATTATCCACCATCTGTTTCAACAAGGCTTATTTCAGCATAACGGTTTTCAAATGTGGGCTTAGTATTCCATTCCCAGACAGACAGGAGCCTGCTTAGTTACACAAATCTTGCACCTATTTTAGGACCATTTGGAAAATTCAAAGAGCAGTGCTCAGAGAATACACCACATATATTGCCAGTACCATTTTTCCATGTGTGGAAAGGTCAAGTCGAAGATCATCACAGGCACCGCCATAAAGGGAAATCATGTTGCAATGTGAATTTTTTGTTGGAGCAGGAATATGATTGCTTCTTTGTGTTCTACAAAAACTCTGCCTGCCTTCTCACGTCCTGTGCTGCCATGCATCTCCTCCCCAAACCGTCCCATGCTAATGACATGGAAGATCGTGCAACTGCAGTGGAAAGCCTGCAGCCTCCCAACAAAATGAAAATCCACCAGAAACTCAAAACGGATCTGGGAGAAAATTATATACCTTGCATTCTATCCATATCTCATATGCTGGCTTTTTTTAAAAAGGCAATTTATAACTTTGAATCTTATCTTGTGTGCATTCGTATTGCATTCAAGGCCAAAAATTGTGTTTTATAATCTTTTGTTAGAAATCCTTTGAAATTCTGCTATGATTTTTTTCTTTTGTTTTTAATTTGAACTCCAGAAGCCAAAAAAAATCTAGTCTGGCTGTGCACAGGTTTTCCAATTGTTTGCCAAAAAAAACTTCCCTCACCCAAGGATATATTTTGTCACTACTTAATGTTGCACCCTGATGAATAAGGTCTGATGATAAAAGATGACACATTTGTAAATCATCCCTATTATCTAGGATATAGGATAAGGCAATGGTAAAACAGTAGATTCTTACTGTATTCATTCGAAATGGACTACGATTAGCGTCATTCGCTGATTGGCTTGTCCACTTTGAAGAAGGATTATTTAATCCCATTGTTAAACTTCTACCTTGCTATGTAACTTTCTTCCTTCAAGTTGTTTGTTAAAACGTCCTCTTTATGCATGAAGCCAAGTATCCTCGTATCTGCTTCTGGGTCAAGATGTCAATGTTATCACTTTGCTGAAAATGGATAAGGCTGGCAAAGATAATTATTTACTGTCATCCATGATTATCCTTGAGAAAGCAGTGATGAACCCGTTATGAATTTCTACAGTGCTTCGAGTGACTGGTCGACTGAAAACGTCATCTATTCCTTTTCTCAAGAGATGCTGCCTGACCCATTGAGTTATTCCAGCATTTTGTGTCTATCTTGAGTGTTAAGGGGTATGTCCACCATATGTCCATAAACGCACTGACGAGTACTTTTGGTCAGAGTATTTATGTATCTGTTGCAGTTTATTAAGGGTATTCCTTCCTACATTTGAAATTATGTTTTTGATCCATGATTAGATTGAGGTCTGGACTTGAGCTTCTTCGTAAAAGCCAAATGGGTCACTGGGTCAGCTGGTTATTAATGATGCTTTTCATCAATTTACTGATGATTGATGATACACAGAGCAACTAGTTAGATTTGTCCATTTTTTTGTGGACAGAACTTACCTGTGGAATATTATTTTCTTCATGTACCAGTTTCGTAGGTCTCCAACTATAGCTCTCTGTATGTTGAAACATTTATTTTCTCAATTTTCCTTGTTTTGATGAAGAATTATTGACTTGAAACGTTAACTGTTTCATTCTCCAGAGATGTGGCCTTGCCCGTTGAGCATTCCCGCATTTTCAAATGCTGTAGAATGTTTAATTATACTAAAGGCACAATAATCACATTTTTGAAGTGCTTTGGAACAGACAGCTAGCTGCAAATAACATATACTTGCACACTTTACTTAACTTAATTTATTGAAAACAAATCTGTTAGTGTTTCAAATATCTCTGTTATAAGCTGTACAACATTTTCCTCCTTTAAATCTCACAAACTTGTATGCTTCACTGAAAACATAAATCTGTTAGCTTTTTTTGTTACTGAGTGGGTAGGAAAAAACAACCCATTGTTAAGCTATGTGACAATAGAATAATAGTTTCCTATTACGTTGGATTGGAAATTGATACCATGGTTTGCTTTGCCAGTAAGCAACTGTAATTGGATTTTTATGTTCACAATTGATATTGTGATGGATTGTGGTATTCATTGTGGTATTTGTCACTTTTAACCTGGAGCACAATTTAAGTATGCACAATCATTTTCTCCACTAATTATGTTTTATGGCCGTCTCACTTGCTAACCACGATATATCATGGAATGAACCGGTTGCACCCCTGCCTCTATTTTGTCTCAGTTGGTAATATCAGTACAACCTGTGGATAAGCTATTCAAGGAACTGCAGATGCTAGAAAATCAAAGGTAGACAAAAATGCTGGAGAAACTCAGCGGGTGAGGCAGCATCTATGGAGCGAAGGAAATAGGTAACGTTTCGGGCCGAAAACCCTTCTTCAGACTTATGCGGGGGGGGGGGGGGGGGGCGGGAAGAAGAAAAGAAGAGGAGGAGCCAGAGGGCTGAGGGAGAGCTGAGAAGGGGAGGAGACAGCAAGGGCTACCGGAAATCGGAGAAGTCAACGTTCAAGCCGCTGGGGTGCAGACTGCCCAAGCGGAATATAAGGTGCTGCTCCTCCAATTTAAGCTATACCATTGATATAACTTTCTTCTGAGTTGTGGAATAATGTTACTGAAAGTTAACACCTTTGAACACCAAGAGGTGAATGGGCAGCCCAGTACAACAGCAATGCAGTAAGTTGAAAATATATATTTTAAATTCTGGCGACAATTCAATCACTGCCAGAATGAGACTTCGCAGTTCCACTATTCTAATTATAGGCTTCCAGAGTTGAATGTCACGAGAGAGCCACAAAAAAAAAAAATAATTTCCAGCTTCTTCTTTAACATTGATTTCTCATTCTAAATGGCTGCAGTGGGATTAGTTTGTGTAAATATTTTTTGCTGGCAGAATGAAACTCAACAGGGAACTTCACCATGGGATTAAATTTAAGAATAAGAATTTAGTGAAGCATATGGTTCAGTGCTAAAAGTAATTGAGTAATCTGGGGGATATTCAGATTCGTAGTTTGTTCTCAATGGTGCAGATTGCTGGATAATGCTGAAGTTAAGAATGACAATCAATTTTTTTTGTGGTATTTCTTCACTGCTACCTCTGGGTTATTATCAGTCAGGAACCAAAAGGTGTCTGGCACATAGTGACTCACCATCTAGCCTACAGAATTTGTCTGTGAACTGGAGAAGGGAGCAGGTTAACTGGTCATAGCTTCTGCTCTCTTGAAATTTTACTGCTGTGAATGCCTGGATTTTGAACCATAATGTATGCAATGGGTCCAATAACATCATTACCATTGACTTTCAGTGTCAGGTGCCTGCAGTGGGAGCATTTTGGAATAATGTTGCCAGGTGTCTGAACCAGAACAGTCCCTGAAAATTAGCATTATGGAAGTGAGTCCTTCTGTTCTGTTTCATCATTAATTTTTGATATGAAATGGATAATAGAACATAGAAAAGTCCAACTGGAACAGGCCCTTCGGCCCACATTCTGTGCCGACTGTGACTTAAACTGTACATGTCCCTGCATATGGTATATATTCATCAATTCCCAGCCCATTTATGTATTTGTCTAAATACGCTTCAACATTGTTATTGTATCCCTTTCCATCATTTCTACTGGCAGCACGTTCCAGGCACCTTCCACTCTGTAAAAAAAAAACGTGCCTTGCAAATCTCCTTTAAACTGTCAACCCTCTCAGTATCTGATACTGAGAAATGGTAAAAAAAAACAATCCAAGCTTCATGCTCGCTAATGCATGCCACATCCTGAAGAACCACTTCAGTACTCTCTCCAAAGCCTTGCCATCCTTCCTGAAATGTGGTGACCAAAACTACACACTATATTCGTAATGCAATCTAACCAAAGTTTTATATAGCTGTAACATAACTTCTCAATTTTCGTACTTAACATCCTGACCGATGAAGGCAAGCCTTCGTATGCTTTTTTTACCAACCTATCTACTTGTGTTGCCACTTTCAGGAAGCTGAGCACTTGCTCCCTAAGATGCCTCTGTACATCAGTGCTCTAAGACTCCCGCCATTTGATTTTTGCTTACTCCTTGAATTTGACCTCCCAAATTGAAACACATTAAATTGTCAACGACCTACCTTGCTGTCCACAAATGTTGGTGTCATCTGCACCAAAGGGGACCTTGTCAAATGCCTCCCTAAAGTCCATGTAGATATAACCTCCCCCACAGAACGCCTTGCTGACTATCCCTAATACGTCTATCCATTTCCAGATGCGAATATATCGTACCCCTAAGAATCTTCTCTCCCACTGATGTAAGACTCAACTGCCCATAACTTAATGGTTATAATCTTTCATTTCTTTTTATGCTGTTATTTTCACTCTGCAATATTCACAAGCTAAATGCATATTCCAGATATCCCTGTAAAAATAAATATATTATTATTTGAATGCTTAAATTTGAACATAGAATAATACACCATAGGAACAGACCCGTAGGCCCATGACATCCATGCTGACCATGATGGTGACAAGTCACTTCTGCCTGTAGATAATTCATATACCTTCTTTCCCTGCATATTCATGTGTCTATCCAAATGCCTCTTAAAGGCCACTGTCATATCTGTTCCCACCACCGCCCCTAACAGTGTGTTCCAGTAACCTACCACTCGGTGTAAAAAATCTTGTTCCATGTGTCTCTCCCAACTTTCCTCCTTTCATCTTAAAGTTTTGCCCACTAGTATTTGCCATTTTCACCATGAATAAAAAGATCGACTGTCTACCCTGTTTATCTCTCTGATAATTTTCTAAACTTCAATCAGGTCTTTCCTTTACCTCTGATGCTCCAGAGAAAACAATTCAACTTTGTTTAATCTCTCTTTATAGCCAATATCCTCGAATCAAAGGTAGCAGACTGATAAATCCCGCTGCATCTTCTCCAAAGCCTCCGCATTAATCCGATAATAGGGCGACTAGAACAGAAGTCAATAATCCATATGCAACCAAAGCTAAGTTTAATAAAGTTGCAACCTGACTTCCTGCCTCATTGTCCAATGCCTCTGTACATCAATGCTGTTAAGAGTCTTTTCTATTTACGGTATATCTTCCCCTTACAATCGATTTCCCAAGGAGCAACATCTCAATTCCTGGATAAAATGCCTGGTTGCAACAATATCTGCCATTCCTCTGCCCTTATCTCTAATGATCTATGTCCTGTTGTATGCATTGACTGTCTTCTTCAGTGTCCGAAACTCCGCCTATCTTTGTGTTATCTACGAACTTACTCACAACTCATTTGCATTTTTGTCCAGAGAAGACATAATAGTGCTGGTGCAAAGTGCTGGAGTAAGTCAGCGGGTCAGGGCACATCTCTGGAGAACACAGACAGGTGACCTTTTGGGTTGTGACCCTTCTTCAGACTGATTGTAGGGCTTGGGGGGGGGGGGGGGGGGGTGGGGGAGGGAGGAGAGAGAAAGAAAGCTGGAAGAGAAGAGGGACAGTTACTAGGTTGATACAGGAGAGTTTTTTGATAGGCAGATGGTTCAACAAAGGCTAGAGATGAAAAGACAGAAAATGTGAGGAAAGGATTGAAAAGTTGCAAATTGTGAAGTTAGAGGGTGGAATGCAAGTGGAAGGTGAGGGTGGAAGGGGAGGGGAGGGAGAGAGAAATAGGTCCTCACACCTTTCTTGAACAAATGAATGACATTGACTGTTTGCAGTTTTTTTCAACAATGCCTAAATAGACCTATGATGCTGTAGTTAAATAATTTTGGATCTCTAGTGACTCGAATAACACAATAAATTTTCACTTATTTAGCTGAGTGAAAACTAATTTGCTTGTTTCATAGAATATTGTTATTAGTAAAATTATCACTAGTGGAATAGTCTAGGACCATAGTGCACAGCCTCAGAATATAAGAGCGTACCTTTAGAAAGGAGATGTGGAAGTTGGTCTTGAGCCAGTGGGTGTGAATCTGTGGAATTAATCGCCACAGACAGCAGTGGGGGACAAGTTTAGGGGTATTTTTAAAGCGGAGAATAGTAAGGATGTCAAATGTTTTTGGGAGATGTCAGGGAAATGGCATTGAGAGGGAATGATAGATCAGCCATGATTGAATGGCATAGTAGTCACGATGGACCGAATGCTCCTAATTCTGCTCCTATGACATGAATTTATAAGTATAATGTATTGAAACCATGAGAATAATCCATGGCAGTCGATACAATGGTGATAATGTGAGCTAATAACAATTAATTTGTTGTTTTTTAATATATTGACAAGAATAATTGTTACTTAAAATAGCCTTTAATGCATTACATTTATAATTAACAAGCACGCAATTTAAAAAGAAAACAGTTTTAGTTTCTTACTTGTGCATGTAAGGCCCGTAATAAACCAGATGTAAGTATTGGTTTGCATGGAGGTAGAGATGATGAATTTTCTTCCTTTGATCTTTGTGAACGGAATGGCCCATTGGACATGTTGTTAAAGTAACTGTAAAGGAAACATATTGGATAATTGCACCTTTCACACAATGTGATAGATCGTCTGTTGACGTAACTTCACCTATTGCTTGCCCTTGCACCATGCCTTTCCTTTTGATATGCTTCCCAGCACACCAGCAAGTCCCAGCACACTAGTGCAGTCCAAGGCCTTTCCCTGTGCAAGTGCCCAGCTGCATGAACAGAAGGCCCTTGACAGCCAGGGAATTAACAACCCAAGGCTCATTGGCTGCCAAAAATGACTTTAACATTCACAAATTTCAAGAACATTTAGGAAACATTTTTTAAAGTATTAATTGTTAAGTAATAAAAATATTAGAGAAAAAAATTAAAGTGCTCAGAAAAACTCACATGCAGAAACAATTAGCTAAATTTAAATGAACAAAATCAAATAAAACAACAAAGGTCAACTTCCCTTTCATTTCAATGGGGCTGCTGTGTTTCTCATTGTGCAGATTTCCTGATGTGGGAAGTCTGCAGATGTTTGCTTTTTCTAAATGTTCTTCCATGAAGAACAGTATTACCAGCTACCAAACACAGATATAAACTGCTTGATATATTGATCCCCGTCATATCATAACTTCTATCAAATAGGACACCCAACAACATATCACACACTGCATTACACCATTCCAATATTTTACCTCTTATGTACTTATTCAAGTCAGTATGAAATATAGGGCTCAATTGACCACTTCCTTCTCTACTGCTGGAGAAGATGATTCATAACCAGCACCAGCAGCCACAACCCAAAAGGGATAAACGTAGGCATGTACAACAGCCCACTTAACCCCTGCCTCACAATCCCTCAACCCCCATCATCCAGAGGTTCCCATTATTGAGTAAGCATTACCAGGGTCTGCTGGTCACAATTGGTATTGAGACCATTGAAAAAGACATGTTATTTTCCTAGTTCTCTTCCCCACATTCCATTTCCTCTTTTCCTAATCTTGCTGCTTTATCAACTGCTAACAGTGTAGAATTAACCTATTTTTGTTTTCCATCTCCACCTTCCATCAACCACATCCTTTTAGATAGCTAAGGACTCTCACTTGACAGGCAGTACAATCATTGGACTGAGTCATTTAGTTTGAAAGTCAAACTGTTCAAACATCCAGACTTTATTAAATATTAAGGTTCATTTGTATAGTGGAAGGAGCTCTGGTCAAATAACAGGAATAGACCAGAAACCTCTAATTTATATTTATCTTGTTTCTATGGAAAGTTAAACAGTATATTCATGGTTCAGTTGTAGTGAGGATACATTAAAACCATGTAATTCCAAGATCTGTAATAATTTAGTCATGCCAAGAGATAATACTGGGACAAACCTGAGTCCCAGCATAACCACTCAGACACCCGTCGACTGTAGCAAGGCCTGAATACTATAATGGGCTATAAAGTGAAATCAGGCAGCATCGCTGGTGATAGTGCAGCCTTCCTGGATGAACTTAATGCATTCTATGCTCGCTTTGAGCAGAAGGCCAACAAGGCAATGACATCCATCCCGACAGACTCAAGTGTGCCTGTTCCCGTGATCACTAGTTGCTGAAGTAAGATTGACCTTCCTGAGTGTCAACCCACGGAAAGCATCTGTCCGAATAAAGTCTCTAACTACATCCTTAAGAACTTGGTGCCTAAGATAAGCAGGATTTCATGCCTTAATGACTACCATCTAGTGGCCTTGGCATCCACCATAATGAAATGCTTCGAGAGGCTGGTTATGGCACATATTAACTCCAGCTTACAAAGCATCCTTGATCCATTGCAGTTTGCCTCCCACCACAACAGGTCCACAGCTGATATCATTTCCCTGGCCCTACACTCATCCCTGGACACCTGGAAAAGAAGAAATCATCCTCTCAATGTCAGAAAGGACATTGTGATTGTCTTCTGAAAGCGAAGCAGTACACATACCCCAGTACACATACCCCAGATGGTGCCGAAGTAGAGAAGGTCAAAATCATTAAAGGCCCTGTCCCACTTACGTGTCCTTTGCACGCAACTTACGCGACCTCGTCATCGCGTTGAGGCGCATGGGCATCGTGTGGCCGCGCTGGGCAGGTCCCACTGAGAAGCGCGGAGGGGTATGGAGTTGAGCGCAATATCGCGCGGCGCTCCGAAGGTTTGTAGCAAACAAAATCTTCGCGCGCCACCGGCCTATCACTTAACTGACGGCCAAAGGGGGACAGGCCCAAGACCCTGGCGCGATGCAATGTCTCACCTCCAACAGCAGCAGAAGCAGGCAAACGATCGCTGAGCTCGGCCTGGAGCTCACGGTCCGGATCCGCCCCCACTTCTACTCCCAGAGTGGGGCCATGAAAATTGAAGATAGACACAAAATGCTGGAGTAACTCAGCGGGACCGGCAGCATCTCTGGAGAGAAGGAATGGATGAAGTTTCGGGTCAAGACCCTTCTTTCAGACTGAAGAAGAGTCTCGACCCGAAACATCACCCATTCCTTCTCTCCAGAGATGCTGCCGGTCCCGCTGAGTTACTCCTGCATTTTGTGTCCATCTTCAAATGAATTCACGCGCTCCAGATGGCTGCGCGGACACATGAAGTCGCACGTACCTTCACGGGACCGTCGCGCCTCAACGCGACCACGAGATTGGGTAATTAGCGTGCCAAGGACACGTTAAGTGGGTCAGGGGCTTAAGTTCCTAGGAATAAATATCACCAGCAATTTGTCCTGGACCAGCCACATCAAACCTATAGCCAAGAAAGCATACCAACACTTCTATTTCCTTAGAAGACTAAAGGGCCTGTCCCACCATCATGCAACTCTATGCGATGAACGCGATCAAACCGGCAGCGGGGGCCGCGAGGAGGTCGGGTGATCCCTGTACAGGGCCGTTCCCACCAGCATGCGCCCGCATGCGGCAAGCGCAACCAAACCGGCAGCAGGGGCCGCGCAGAGGTCGGGTGAGTGGCGCAACGCGGCGCAAAGTGAGGCGAACTTGGAGCGAAGTCCAAGGTAAGTTCGCCAGGACAGAGAGGGGCACACAGAGAGGGGCACTGAGGCACACACACACACAGGGCCACGGAGCCACACACATAGAGGGTCACGGAGGCACTTACAAATAGGTTCACGGAGGCACGATGTCCGGGTGGTGTGTAAATGTCGAGGCGACTGCGAGCCGACAAGCCGTTGCCGTGCGTAATTTTTGGACATAGTCGGTTTTTCGGAGGCCCGCGCGGTGTCAGGACGAACTCGGGACGAACTCCGCACAATTCTGCACGGCTCCGGCGATCGAAGTGGGACCGGCCCCGTGATGCCGGACGGCTCAAGCGACCACGTTAGGTCGCGCTAATCGCATAGAGTTGCATGCTGGTGGGACAGGCCCTTTAGGAAGACTTAGAAAGCATTTTATTGGAATGCGATGCAGCCAGGTTTGGAAATGACTAAATCCAAGACAGCAAGAAATTCCAGACAGTTGTGAACATACCATCACACAAACCAACCTCCCTTCCATTTATTCCATCTACACTGGTCTCGGCAAGACCACCAGCATAATCAAGGAAGAGTCATACCCCAGTCACACCCTTTTTTCCCCTCTCCCATCGGACAAGAAGTTCAGAAGTGTGAAAACGCATACCACCAGATTCAGGGGCAGTTTCTTCTCTGCTGTTATCAGGCAACTGGGCGTTCCTCTCATCAGTTAGAGTGTAGTCTTCATCTCCCATCTACCTCGTTGGAGATCTTTGAATTATTTTTAATTGGACTTCACCGGACTTCAATGTTATATCTTACACTAAGTGTTGAACCCTTTATCTGAACACTGGAAGGGTTGATTGTACTCACGTAGAGTCTTTACTTTGACTGGATAGCTTTTCACTGTACCTCGATATGCGTGACAATAATAAACTGAACTAAACTATCCTTTGTGATAAATCTTGATTAATAACTGCTGAGCCTGTATAAATCAGATCATGCCTAGTACTCCAGTGTATCTTATGATATTTAATTGCCTTTAAAGTGGTGCAGAGACATTTGAGCCAGATATTATGGAGCGATCTATTATTTTTATATCTTTTGGGTCTTTGGGATATACATGATGAAAGGATTGAGGTATAAATATGCTCTTATATTAATAATTTAAATTAATATTTAACTTGTATTTAAATTTATATTTATAATATTAAATATAATATCTTATATTTAGCTTTGAAATATAACCTACTCTGTGGACCACTGAATGATGTCTGCAGGCTGAGCCCTGATGCAGTCTTTTGTGTACTGTTTCAGAATATCAGGAAGTTGTGTTAAAGGAGCCATTTTCTGCGATGAAGGCATTTTTAACAGTCCTGTGAAAACATTGAATTAAATTTGTTTACATTGGCATAAACAATGTATTCCTCATATTTAAATCATCAGTCTTGAAGGTACATAGGGCATGCATAAACTGCTACTTAGGTCAGAACTGTAATCACACAATGATGAACTTATTCTCATCAGATGGAACCATATCATCAATAAAATTATAATCAAATAAACAAAGTCCAAAATGTCCTTAACATTTTCCAGCGCTACTTTTGAAGTCTTGTTATTGGATTTTTCTTCGTACTAATTTGATATGATATTGCTTGGGTATTATTTGATGCAATTTCAACAAGCTGAGGATACATAGAACCTTGATAGGATACTCAGATGTCACAATAGCAAGTTTAAAGGAAAAATTAATTGACTGAGATGTCAGGCAGTGGTGGTGGTTGTAGTTGGTGGTAGTGAATGGACAAAAAAAGGCTTTCATTATCAGCATTTCATGGTTTCATAGTGCTATTGAAAAGGCTGCCTGACTCCTTCACTTCTTACACTATTGAGCTATTCAGAAAATTCAGTTGTGTGTGTCAATCCATTCAAAATATTTCAGTTGTGCATCTTGAGTTTTTGCACAGCTCTAAACTCAAGGTATGCTTAAATCTAAAGGTAAGGAATTATAATGAAAGTTGGCAGAAATATCTGCATTCTTTAGAAAGGCTGATTAAAATCATTAAAAGCCTTTCCACAAAGTGTTTACGGGAATGTTAAAGTGAATGGTCAGGAAAAGTGAAAAATGTGTAGACACAAATAAGAGTTCACTGGCCAGCAAGGTTAATGATCAGAAACTTAAAAAACACAAAATTGGAGTAAAAATATGCCATTTGCCCCTTTGGGCCCACTACACTGTCTTATTTTCTTATTTTCCTTACCTTATTTTCCCTTTGTCCCTTTGGGATTAAGAAATAATTCTACTTCTTACTTGGATATATTTTATATCCTTGCCTCCAGAATCTTCTATAGTGGAGCATTCCGCTAGTTCCTGATCTCAGTTATAAATGGCATGCTCCATATCCTGAGCCTGTGACTCCTGATTCTCAACCACCATCCAGTCCTTCTATCTAAACTGTCTCCATCTGTTAGAATTCTAATGGGGTTTTTTAAGATCCCCTCTCATCCTTCTATACTCCAGTGAATATAGGCATAAGGGACCCAAACATTCTTTCTACATCAATTCTGCCATCCCAAAAATCAGTCTGGTAAACCTTCAGTGCACTATCTCCATGGTGAGATTTATGGTGAGGTTTTATCAAGGTCACACTTTATGGTGAGGTTTTATCAAGGCCATGAACAGCTTGTGTATTCAAATCCTCTTGCACTGAAGGCCACCATACCATTTACCTTCCGAACTGCCTGCTACATCTGAACATTTCCGATTCAACAACTGTGTACAAGGCTGCCCGGGTCTCACTTCACCGAACATGTTCTCTATCACCATCTATAAACTGATTTTCTGTTTTGAGAATCAGTGTATAACTTCACATTTATCCATATTAAACTGCATATGCCATGAATTTGCACAGTCACCCAACTTGTTTAACTTATATTGGAGTTCCTTGGTGTCTTTCTCACAGTTTACACTCCCTGCCACTTTTTAATCATCTGTAAAGTTAGAGATGTTACGTTTAGGTTCCCCACCCATACTATTACCTTTTACTGATAATTTGAACACGACTGGCTAGGAGCATCTCGCAGATCATAGCAATGCAAGTGACCCACTGAGTCCACAGGCAGTAACTCACTCTTCAACTTTATGCCAGCTAAGGTTTGTGTATTGTGTAGTCCTATTTTAATGTGCTTTGCTAATCCTTAACAAGGTAAATTTAGCTCACTTTTGTTTATTTCTCTTTTATTTGATGGCATAATTATGTTCTAACTGATTAACAAATAAGTATTTTGAAATGTTTTACTCGGGGGGGGGGGGGGGGATGACGACATCTTGTTTGTCTCTAGAAATAAATGGCAGCAGGTGATTTCAACTTACTGTAAGTGCATGTGCAAGTGTATTAATTATTGATCTGGTGTCATGATTGATGCCAGAATGTCTATTGCTGTACATCCTTCTTCAGTGGCATTTAGGAACAGCTAACAAGACCTACGACAGCCCATCTGTTAAGACAATGACAGAGGCCTGATTCCCTGTCACTGCTTATGGACAATGTTTCTGGGATGACAAAGGCAGCAAGGTCTTGAGATTGAAGGGAGCCACACAGCTGCAAATTGTGTGATGTAGGGGGCATGCTAGAGGTATAGGCTGTGCCAAGAAAGATTTGGTTCATTTTGTATTTGTATGAGTTGTAGTCATGGGTGAGGTGCCAGAGGACTGAAGAGTGGTTAAGGGTGTGCTCCATTTAAGATGGGTGCAAAAAAAAACTGGGCACTATAGTCCAGTGAGCCTAACATCTGTGGTAGGTAAATTACTGGAGAGGATTCTGAAGAATAAGGTCTATATGCATTTGGATAGACAGGGACTGATTAGGAACAGTTGGCATGGTTCTGTTTGTGAGAGATCAGTTCTTATGAATCTACGGCTTTTTTTTGGAGAAGTAACCCAAAAAGGTCAATGAGGGCAAAGCCATAGATGTTGTCTATATGGACTTCAGAGAGGCATTTGATAAGGTTCTGTGTGGTAGGCTGCTCTAGATAGTTAGACTGCATGGAATCCAGGGTGAGTTAGTAGACTGGATAGAGAATTGGCTTTATGGGAGGCTGATGGTAAATGGTTGGGTTTTTTTTGGACTGAAGGCATTGACTTGTGTGTCTCAGGGTTCCGTGCTGGGCCTATTGCTGTTTGTGGTTTATATGATTTGAATGAAAATGCAAGGCATGATTAGTAAATTTGCAGATAGCAATAAATGGGGTGGTATTGTAGACAGTGAAGATAATTATTAACAAAATACTGTAGAATCTAGATCAGTTGGGCAGGTTGGTTGAGGAATGGTTTATAGAACTTAATACAGGTAAGTGCCAGGTGTTGTGTTTTGAGAAGTTAAACCAGGGCACGACCATCACAGTGAATGGCAGGGGACTGTTGTGGAGCAGAGGGATTGCGGAATGCAGGTAAAGTGTGTAGGAGAGAACTGCAGATGCTGGTTTGCATCAAAGATAGACACAAAATGTTGCTCTACGGGACAGGTAGCATCTCTAGAGAGAAGGAATGGGTGACATTTCGGGTCGAGACCCTTCAGTCTGAAGACTAATCGGGTGGTCAAGAAGACTTTAGGTACATTGTCCCTCATTAGTCAGACTCAGAATATTATGTATAGAAGTTGGGAGGCTATGTTACAATTGTACAAGATGTTGGTGAGGCTGTATTTGGAATATTGTTTTGTTTTTGGTAAACCTACTATAGGAAGGATGTTGTTAAGTTGGAAAAAGTGCAGAGAAGATGAGGATGTTCCCAAGGAGAGGTTGGGCAAGCTAACTTTCCTCCTTGGAGTACAGGAGGCCTAGACCTAGTCAGACAGATGTGTATAAGATTATTAGGGGAATATATGGGATGAATGGAGAGTCTTTTACCCAGAGTAGAGGACCAAGAAGCAGAGGGCCCAAGTTTAAGGTGAGCTGGGTAAGATTTAATAGTATCCTGAAGGGAACGTTTTCCACATAGGGGCTGGTGTGATATAGAAAGAGCTGCCCGAGGAGGTAGTTGAGGCAGGTACTATAACACCATTTAAAATACATTTTGACAGGTACATGGATAGGAAAGACTTGGAGGGATATGGGCTAAACATGGGCAGTGGTACTCGTGTAGACAACATGGGGAAGTTGGGTTAAAGGGCATATTTTCATGTTGTATGACTATAGCAATGAATTAGTTGAAATGAGCTTGACGTGCCTGACACTTAAGGGCACCTTACACCATGTTTTGCAGAAAATGGTGGTTATACTTAGAACTGTCCACAATACTTAGAATTTCCTTCAGGAAAATGCACTGGACTTTAAAGATGCAAACTAAGGCTTAAACAAACACACTGTGCATAGGATAGCCAGTACATTTCAAAGTATTTAGCTCTCACCAATGCTAAGCTTTCATATAATCTTGTATCGCTCTTTTATTGTATCTTCAGCATACCTGTAGTTCATCAGAGTCAATGGGCTGTAAAAAGAGATTGCTATGTTTGTATTCCAAAGACTTCAAAGAGAATATCATTGAACTCTATCCAAGAAATGTTGTGGCAAGTTTTGGCTTGCATATGATGGAATAAGCTGGATGGTCAGTAAAGATTCTGGTGCAATAGTTTTGTGTTCATTGATACTTAATATTAATTAAATACTAATATGAACCAAATAAGAGTATTGTCTCTATTTGAGTACCAGATATAGAAATATCAAATTTGATCTTTCATGTTCTGGACCTTTATTAACTGTTCCATATCCACAATGTCAAGACTTTCAGGGTCTTAAGTTTCACAGCAGTTGTGTTTGAAATGAACAGTGGATTTTGTTTTGGCTTTGAATTTCAAAATTCCTGATTCTTGCCGGACATCAAAGATACATTTTTAAAAGACTAAACTACATTGGACTAATCTGAATTACATTGCAAGAATCAACAGAAATCCCTCTATTCTCCTCAATTGCTAAAATCTTTCGAAGTAATTTTGAATTGTATAAAAGTTACCATTTAGAAAACCCCGGTTTGATGCCCTTCCGCATGCCTCATTCAACCAGGTTTGGCATGATGATAATGATAGAGGGATAAGCCAGATCATGAGATTGCAGATTGTTTACATTTCTGCTGCTGATGATGATGATGATCCATTATGCCTCGGACACCCAGTTTTGAGCGGACGTATCTGTTTTGAGTCTATCCCAACAAGAGTCATGGAGTTATACAGTGTGGAAATTGGCCCTTTGGCACAACTTGCCCACACCGACCAACATGTCCCAGCTACTCTAGTCCCACCTTCCCCCATTTGGCCCATATCCCTCCAAACCTGTCCGATCCATGTACCTGTCTAACTGTTTCTTATATGTTGGGATAGTTCCTCCCTCAACTACCTCTTCTGGCAGCTTGTTCCATACATCAACTGCCCTTTGTGTGAAAATGTTACCCCTCAGATTCCTGGTAAATATTTTTCCCTTCACCATAAACCTATGCCCTCTGGTCCTCAATTCACTTACTCTGGACAAGAGACTCTGTGCATCTACCAGAATCTATTCCTCTCTTGATCTTATACACCTCCAAGATCACCCCTCATCCTCCTGCTCTCCAAGAAATAGAGTCTACTCAACCTCTGCCCATAGCTCAGACCCTCTGGTACTAGCAATATCCTCGTAAATCATCTCTGTACCCTTTCCAGCTTGACAACATATTTCCTATAACACGGTGCACAGAACTGAACACTATAGTCTAAATGTGGCATCACCAACATCTTATGCCACTGCAACATGACTTCCCAACTTCTATACTCACTACTCTGTCTAATGAAGGCCAATGTGCCAAAAGCCTTTTTGACCACACGATCTACCTGCGACTCCAGCTTCAGCGAACTATGCACCTGCACTCCTAGATCCTTCTGCTCCACAACAGTACCCAGAGCCCCACCATTCACTGTGTAGGTCCTGCCCATGTTAGACTTCCCAATATGCAACACCTCATTTTTCTGCATTAAATTCCATCAAAACTTCCTTAGCCCACTAGGCCAATTGATCAAGATCTGTTCTGGAAATGATCCAGTGCCACTATACATAGGGGGATGTCCCAGTGTGAAGATGGGACTTTCCCCTATAACTATGTGGAGGTTGTTTCTAATGCTCTCATAGATAATGCATCAAGATCCCTTGGTATTGGATCTGTAATTGTATATAAGCCAGGCTGTACAAGGATGATGACTGGTGTCTCCGAGGGTTCTTGGTGAAACTTATTTGGGTTTTTATGATCTGACAATTTGTTTAAAACTCCAGATTATTAATTGAATTTAAATCTACCATGGTGTGATTAGAATTTTGGGTATTTGTATTGTAGGATCGACCAGCACAGTGTCCAGTGTACCATACCACCATTTGTTTTTGACCCCATTCACTGGCACTAATCTGTCAGCCTGTTTGTCTGAAATCCAATACCAGGTGAACAGAAATTTCAATTCCAATTAAAAATGGATAGGATAACACCATCATCTTTAAAACCTTTACAAAACTGATCTCCATTATTACTATTTGAAACTGAAACAGACCATCCAGGTTTTGGTTTCTTTTTGTCATGCTTACCAAGGTACAGAGAAAAGCTTTATTTTGCATGCTATCCAATCCGATCAGATAATACTATACATAAATAGCATCAAATCAAATTCTAGTACAATTGGTAGAACAAAGGGGAAGAACATGGTTCTCAGAATTGTAGAGTACAAATCTGCTGCCCATGTCCAAACTCTCACCTCAAACATTTCTGTATTACCTACGGTTGATGATCTATGTTAATGTCTTGATTTTAAAAGTTCTCACCCTTGCTTTCAGATCTCAAGGGATTACCCCTTCACTATCTCTTTAATCTCCTCCAGCCCAATAATCTTTCAAAGTACTTCTTTCTCCTTTCATGCTAGAGTCCTGTGTATCACTAAAATTAATTCGTCCCCTGTTAGCAGCTGAATATTTCATTATCAGGACCTTAATTTTGGAATTCCTTCCAAAACCCCTCCACCTCTTTTTCATTATTTTCTTTGAGACACACCTAATTTTGTCCATCTTTCTCTTTGATCATTTCCCTAAGTATCACCGTATGCTGTTTAATATCAATTTACTTCCCTTGATTAAGTGTTGTTTAAAACTAAAAGTTCATTCAAGCCATTCCGTAACAATGAAATATGTTTGTGATTATTGAAAATCAAACACTTCAGGGTTTTCCAATGCCCAAATATTGTGAGTGGCTTTATCACTGATCGCCCAACACAAGAAATGAGGATGTTTACTGATGATGGCACAGTTCAATTTGCACTATCTCTGGTAATGAGGCACACCATTACTGCAGGCAGAAAAGGCTGGACAATATTCAGGCTTGAGCTGATAAGTAGCAAGTAACATTCGCACCACAATATATAGGCACTAACTATATGCTTGAGAAGTTAAATCTTTTACACTTAGCACATTGTCATATTTACCATGTACTCAAATTCAACAGCATATTGTCATTTTTGAGCAGAAACTGGTCAAACTGCACACACTATAAATACAAGAATTGTTCAGGGGCTCAATATTCTGTTGTTAGTCCCTGACACTTTAGTACCTTTCCACTTGCATGGATGGATGCTGATCCAGTATATTTTAAAGACTTGATCAATTTGAAACAAAGCAGCACACTGGATTGACACCTTATTCAATAGATTAAACATTCTCTCCTCGCATGATCCAGTGAAGCAACTTGCTAATTCCATCCAAGTGACCACTGATACTTATATGAACATAGGCACCAGCAAAATGGTAATTGCCTTTGGGTTCCTCTGTATGCCACAAATTATCCCGATTGGGAAGATTAATATCATTCCTTTATCATTGTACCTCAGAATCCTGAAACCCAATCTAACAGCACCTTTGAATTGCTTTCATAACACACTGAAACTGAAGGCTCGCTATCCCTCCGCGAGGGCATTTGGGAATGGGCAATAAATGCTGGGTTTACCAACAATGCCAACCAACATCTGATAAATTATTAACGTAATATTGCAGGCCAACAAGACACTTGATTGAAACTGCATGAATTGTAAGTAAAAGTATAGATCTAGTTCAACTCCGGTGTTAAATAAGGATATTAAAATATTTATGCACTGATTCCTTGTGGTCACTGAATTGACTCTTGCTTATACTGATGTTGAGTAGATGGATATGAGATGGACATCTCATACACAGACATGATTTGGCTACTTTTAAACCCTCTGTCAGCTTTCTTCTGTTTTCAGCTGTTTGTGGTGGCACAATAGGCTTGGCCATTGGCTCAAGATCTTTCTGTCAGGACCATGCGGTAGACAAGATGCCATAGCTATCCTAAGCACAGCCAGCTGGCGTTCCGCATTGGAAGTAAGACATCATCTATCCCAATGTTCTGCCTAAAGAAGAATAGTCCTGCACTTGAAGGCAAGCTGAGAATTGTCTGAAGAAGGGTCCCAACCTGAAATGTCACCAATCGTGTTCTCCAGAGATGCTGCCTGACCTGCTGAGTTACTCCAACACTTTGTCTTTTACTGAAAATCGTCTACATGCCTAACAGGATCCAGTTTCGCAGAGCATGCTTTGTAATTGAGTCACCTGCCAATGGTTATTAAAATCCTCACCTGAAGAATGGTCACCAAAAATACTACTGAAACAGTACGTCAGGTTCAAACGTTGTCCAAGGAAAGGAGAAAAGAAAATGATGAAATGGCTGAGTTTAAAAGGGCGGTTTGTGGACTCGGTCGAAATTGTATCACTACTAATATGAATATTTAGATAAAACGCAAGATATGTTAGCTGTTAATTCATTAATTTTCTACGGAGAGGTTAACCAGTACCTGTAAATGTCTAGACTGCCCTTTACTGACGTTGATTTAAACGACAGCTGATAAATAATTCAAGTATCACGCTGATTTCTATGTTACAGGTTATTGTTTTATTGCGCTACACCGTTTCTTAGCAACCCGCCTACGGCATAAATGATCTGACCACGTTCTGCCCTTATCTTGCATCCTGAGTGTGGTCACTTGCCTGGTTCTCTGCCCGATGCACCATGTCGTAATCTGACCATTGATTCGATCATAAACACCTTGGAGACATTTATATCAAGCACCCCAGACGGTGATCTAACGACATTTTTTAACGAGAATAATAAAAAAGCTTATTGTGTTCGGTTTACGATTGTACATGTTGAAAAGAAACAGTAAAAATCATTGTTCATCAGTTGACACATGTCGTGTTTCCCGTTCTTTAAATCACCAAAGGGTCCACCGTTGTCTCACAGAGAAACCGGGATCTATCTCGATGTACCGATTCCATGTGATCCTTGAATCGATTCGTGCGGGGACTAACGTTGAGCAGATGGGCTGTGGCTCAACAGTCCATGTGTTTGGGGACAACAGGTGGGGCCGGATCCTCGGGGACTGTCTTATTCCAGCATCTCATTAACCAGTTAAATAAATTACAACTCACAATGATTTGGGTTTTCCTTTAAACCCGTGTTCAATGTTAATGAAGTTATACAGTAGGCGTCAACAGCCTTCTTCTTGATCAATACTCTTATTTCTAGTACATGGTTAAATATATGCAGCCCTCCTCCGCCATTTTGCGTAAAATAACATTTAATTTTAATTATAGACTGTTCTGATCGTAATTGTGTTTCTACAATGCACAAATCGAGAGGGATCGGACGTGGTTCAGTGCCTCGACAAACGCTAGAAGGCGCAGTGTGGCCACTCCTTGGTGCAACCAGACTGCAAATCCCAGCCACTGATTTGTGTTTCGGGGATTTTCACCATTGCTCTCAGTGTGAGGTAAGAGTTTCTTAAAACAAGGCACCGCTTTCTTCTCATCACTGACGACCCTCGCTATTGTTCGGTGACTCTCGGCGGTCTTCGCTTCTGTTCATTTTCTTCTACTCCTCCAGCCGACTCTCCGTAAAATGTACACCGTCCGACGGCCGGTGTTCTTGGCTCCTCCCGGCCCCTTGTTATTGGGATAATTTCCATCGAGGGCTTTGCAGCAGTTACGTTGAAATAGTTTATTCGCCGTTCATGCACGTTTCGTTTGACAAGAGTGGTTATCTGTGGCTCCAAGTTGTGGTCTGAAGGATCTGTCACCGGTGGCAATGCATTGAGCCGAGCCCATGTGTAACCTATTGTTGTTGGTATTGTGATGCTGCGGCCGGAGAGAGGAGGGCGCCTTTGAACAATAGAGGACAAATGCAGAGACTTTTGGTCGAGCACAGCTTTCTCCTAGACACCACCACCTAACAACAGTTGACAGCCAGCGCTGAACATGGAGCTCAGTCTGTAGCTGAAGTGGATGTAATTCTTTTGTATTTTCTGCATTGGGGGCGAACGATGAATTCCGCAGAAGGGACGGACGAGTGCGTCAACGATGGTGACATCGCGGCATTTTTCAAGACAGGTAAGGGGGGGGGATATGATTTGGGGAAGAGGTTAGGTGTTGTGAGGATGGGAGGGAGACGTGGTTTCTGCCCTGCTTATTGCAGGCAGCAGTCTCCCCACTGTATTACTATCGTAATTCGTGAGTAGGTGTCACCGCTGTCAGGCCGACTCGTCTGTAGTATTCATGCTTGTGAACATTAAACAGTGAAACAAACGGTTTCAGGAAATCTGATGCAGCAGAATAAAATCCTGAGCAACGTGCGTCTGACAACATTATGGAGCGTCTGATCTTTAATTATTCTGAATTTTTCTTTAAAGATTGGGGTGATTGATAACAGTTATCATTCTAAAAGGAAAAAAAAGCACATTTGTGATGTCTTGTGAATACTACTCGTCAGCTGCGGGGCCGAGTCTATGGAATCAGTCAATGGCGCTTTGTGCTTCCTAGAAAATCAAGATCGTGTCATTTGAATTTTTGACAAATTATTATCTTGTGCAGAATCACGCGCGATGAAAAAATGCAACCGATTAATTATAATTATTTCTGAAAATACTAATTTCGTTGCCAGAATTGAACGGATGCATTTTACTTGCTTTTCAAATAATAAAAATGCATATGGATTTCGGTTTTATTCAAGCGAATTAAACAGCTGTAATTGTGATGAATGCCACGCCGGTTTTACTCATCCGAGAGTAGCCATCGAGCTGTACCTCAAACACCCAATACAACGTTCGCTCTACACCAGCTAGCGTTTTGGCTCGGGATAACTATGGCAGGCTCCGCCTTCATCGCTCATTTGTGAATATGCTGGAGTCCAGAAACATTGCAATTTATGATCAATAAAGGCAACAATCACCTTTCAGTTGTGTCTCAGCGGATGATTGGAATACTGGAACCCATAGTAGCCCAATTATATTCTCCACCCACTACATGCTAACGTAGAAGGATACCTATACGGACACCTCATAGTATGAGCCAACATTTCCTCCTGTCTGTTAACGACACTGAGACATAATTATGATGTCATCATAATTATGGGCAATAATTGTGGCATGCATATATCTCACACACACACATTTATATATGCATAACCATTATGTATTATGTTATACTATTTTAGTTGATTAAATTGTCTTCACCTGTTTCTTAACCTAAAATACTCCCAATCCAGGTGCAAAGAGATTCTGGTACCTTGGGGTGGAGGTGAAGGAATTTTAGTGCCATTTTCCTTTCACTACCCCAGCAGATGCTTAATATATATTTTTAAATCCTCTTGCATTCTCTGATTTAAATATTTTTTAGAATATAAAATATGTGGTGTTTCGAGCAAGTGTTTTTTTCCCCTCGTGTGGTGGTCCAGTGTCAGGTGTGAGAGCAGCATCTGTTTTAATCCCTTTCATTTAGTGGAGATGGACGCAAAAATGCTGTTTGTTCCTTGACGTGCAAATGGCTAAAGGTAACAGCACATTCAGGAGAGATTCAGGACTAGTCTTGTCATATTGCTTTTTTCTTGACAACTTATGAAGAAACATAAATTGAATTTTGTGCTCTAATTAAATTGTGAAACTTTGAGTGTGCTCTTGTCCTTTAAGCTCAAGATTCATTGCCACAGACTGTGGCCTAAACTGCCAGTCATTTTGGTGATCTTCTGCCACCCTCAGTGATCAATCAACCATTCATTACTTGAGTACGTTTGGTTGGATTTGCTGTGTCACTAATCAGATTTTATTAGTAATGGGTGAACATGCAACTAGCAGCGTTGTTTTGCAATTAATATTAAAGTGGTAGAATGGCTCAGAAAAATGCAACAAGATCTCTATCTTTGCTAGATGCTATGCTATGGTAATGAACACCAATTAAAATCATTAATGATTTCCTGGTCTTATTTTATTTGACAAATGTTCAAAATAATTATATCCATAGCTAAGGCTTAAAATTTAGCAACATTTTAAAAGGACAATGAAAATAAATTGTATTATTATGGGGAATAATGATCAGACACAGATATTCACAGACGTTTTGTACATTGCATTAGTCCCATATGATTGCAGTTGACTAAATCAAATGGGTATCCTGGTCCCACTTATAAATGATGACAATGATAAGAAATAATTTTAGTAACTTCATTCATTGTTATAGAGTAGCAATGTCTTGCAATGTTCATAATTATATGCTTGTTCAGTTTCATTTAAGTAAACAGGTAACATTATTCAAAATTATCTGAAGCAATCAAAGTTAAAAATTATGACTTGTATTTCCATCTTAATGCTAAAAATCTAACATACAATTTTACATTGCATTTCGTTACTGACCAGCATAGCATATTCTTTCACTTACTCAGCAATATAATATCACAAATATGAGGTCCCTGCCAATTATGGACACTTCCTCACACTTTTATGCAACACTTACTTTCTGTACCTGCCATTTTAGCCATTTTCTCAGCCACATGTATGTCACGTTATGTGTCAAATTATTTGTATTTCCAAAGTTCCCTCCTTAATATGCTCAATTTTCATTTGGATTAATCAACCAATGTGCATGCCTTACTGGTTCTGGCTTGCTAGGTGGTGCGCAAATCATCTCCAGCTTTAATTTGGATGAGAGGGAATGGAGGGGTATGGTCTGAGTGCAGGTGGATGGGACTAGGGGAAAATAAATGGTTGGCACGGACTGGAAGGGCCGAGAAGGCCTGTTTCCGTGCTGTAATTGTTATATGGTTATAATTTCCAGCATTGCTTGTCTTCTATTGGGGCTATCTCTGTGTGTTTGTTCAAAGTATTCAGTGATTTTGCCTGTCTGCTTCTACAGTTGTGGAAAATTGACAAATTATTTGCCCTCGCCACTGCTAATGTGATGCTATCAAAGTTACTGCTCCTGAATTGATTTACTTTTTGAGGTTGTTAGGTTTCCTTATTGGAGTTTAATGCTGCTTTTTGACATTTGGACCCAGCCTGTCATACCCCAGGTTCCTACCTGCTGCTAATGACTTTGTGACTGGTACTTTGTAAATGTTGCCAGGTTCTCAGTTGATTCTGCAGTTGGTGACTTCACCTCATGAGGTTTCAGGCCTCCAGCTGTCAGTACACATCTTGGCTATCTTACCTCCACACTCTCAGTCCTGGTTCACTTATCACATATATAGATGTACAGTGAAATTATTTTTTTTCATGCTGCCATTGCCGGGTCACAACCAAAGATATCAACCATCGCTCTGTCTCCCACAGATGTTGCTTGCACTGCTGAGTTCTCCTGGCAGTTTTTGCTCCAGATTTCAGCATCTGCAGCCTCTTGTGTCTCCATTTTACGACTTCACTGAAAGTTCTCTTCAAGGCATGCTGACTTTGAAGATGTCCCCCTCTTCCCTTCAAGGGTAGTTCTGTGAATTACCCTCATTCTTCTCCCACTATTGTTTGTACTGCTCTTTGACACCATTCCCATCAAGACTTTATATGTTGTCATCATATCCCATGTGGTTTCCAGCTCTGTTTTCAGGCCTCCCAGTTCAATCACAGCCAGGATCTCAAAGATGTACAGTCATGATCTATTCACTACGTCTGCACCCATTGATCTCTCTCTCCCCCTCCCCCTCTCCCCGTCTCTTCTTTAAACATGGAGATACAGGACTGCAGATGCTGAAACATTGTAATTTTACCTGCCTCTACCCTTTCCTCGGGCAGCTCATTTCATTGACCCACAACCCACTATGTAAAAAACATACCTCACAAATCTTCTTTAAATCTTTCCTTTCTTACCTTAAATTTACATGTCTAGTTTTGTACCCCCTTATGCTAAGTAAAAGATTGTTACCATTCGTCCGATCTACAACCAGCCCCCCCCCCCCCCCCCTTCCTCTCTCCTCTCCCTCCAGGGAAAAATGTCTCGGCCAATCCAATCTGTCATTGTAAGTCAAGCTCACTGATCCTGGTAGCTGGCTCAATCTATCCTTCACCCCCCCCCCCTCACCTGGTTCTACCTATCACCTAGCAGCCCCTGCCGCACCCCTCCCACCCACTTCCTACTGGCTATCTTCCCTCTACAATCTCAGCACTGATGTAGGGTGGTGACCCAAAACCTCAACCATTCCTTCCTCCCTCCACAGGTGTTGCTTTACCATCAAGTTCTTCCATCAGTTTATTTATTGGTTCACATGTATCTTCTATCAAAGCTATTGCAATTCACCAAGGAGAAGGATATTGAACTCTGTGAGGTAAGGGAAAAAAGTAGAGTAGCTATGGAAACCATGAGATTCAAAGAGGAGGAAGTACTGACACTTTTGAAAAATATAAAAGTGGATAAGTCTCCAGATCTTGACAAAATATTCCCTAGGACATTAAGGGAAGTTAGTGTAGAAATAACAGGGGCTATGACAGAAATATTTCAAATGTCATTAGAAACGGGAATAGTGCCGGAGGATTGGCGTACTGCGCATGTTGTTCCATTGTTTAAAAAGGGTTCAAAGAATAAACCTAGCAATTATAGACCTATTAGTTTGACGTCAGTGGTGGGCAAATTAATTGAAAGGATACTTGGAGATAATATATATAAGCATCTGGATAAACAGGGTCTGATCAGGAACAGTCAACATGGATTTGTGCCTGGAAGGTCATGTTTGACAAACCTTGAATTTTTTGAAGAGGTTACTAGGGACATTGATGAGGGTAAAGCAGTGGATGTTGTCTATATGGATTTCAGTAAGGCCTTTAACAAGGTTCCCCATGGAAGGTTGGTTAAGAAGGTTCAATCTTTGGGTGTTAATGCCGGAGTAGCAAGATGGATTCAACAGTGGCTGAATGGGAGATACCAGAGAGTAATGGTGGATGGCTGTTTGTCAGGTTGGAAGCCGGTGACCAGTGGGGTGCCTCAGGGATCTGTTGGGTCCACTGTTGTTTGTCATGTACATCAATGATCTGGATGATGGGGTGGAAAAATGGATAAGTAAGTATGCAGATGATACTAAGATAGGTGGTGTTGTGGATAATGAAGTAGATTTTCAAAGTCTACTGAGAGATTTGGGCCATTTGGAAGAGTGGGCTGAAAGATGGCAGATGGAGTTTAATGCTGATAAGTGTGAGGTGCTACATCTTGGCAGGACAAATCAAAATAGGACGTACATGGTAAATGGTAGGGAATTGAGGAATGCTGTGGAACAGAGGAATCTAGGAATAACTGTGCATGGTTCCCTGAAGGTGGAATCGCATGTAGATAGGGTGGTAAATAAAGCTTTTGGTGTGCTGGCCTTTATAAATCAGAGCATTGAATATAGGAGTAGGGAAGTAATGTTAAAATTGTACAAGGCATTGGTGAGACCAATTCTGGAGTATGGTGTACAATTTTGGTCGCCTAATTATAGGAAGGATGTCAACAAAATAGAGAGAGTACAGAGGAGATTTACTAGAATG
Organism: Raja brachyura; assembly: GCA_963514005.1. The sequence goes on from OY740787.1 coordinate 63,595,573, forward strand.
TTGCCTGGGTTCCAGCAACTAACTTACAGAGAAAGGTTGAACAAGTTTGGTCTTTATTCTTTGGAGCGCAGAAGGTTAAGGGGGGGACTTGATTGAGGTCTTTAAAATGATGAAAGGGATAGGCAGAGTTGACGTGGATAAGCTTTTCCCATTGAGGGGAGGGAAGATTCAAACAAGAGGGCATGACATGAGAATTAAGGGACAGAAGTTTAGGGGTAACATGAGGGGGGACTTCTTTACTCAGAGAGTGGTGGCTGTGTGGAATGAGCTTCCAGCGGAAGTGGTGGAGGAAGGATCGATTTTAACATTTAAAAGTAAAGTGGATAGGTATATGGATGGGAAGGGAATGGAGGGGTATGGTCTGAGTGCAGGTAGATAAATAAATGGTCGCCAAGGACTGGAAGGGCCGAGAGGGCCTGTTTCCGTGCTGTAATTATTATATGGTTATGTTTATAATTGTAAGAGTTCCATAGATTAGAGTAATAACAGTGTTGTTGTAAAGATGGATGATCAACTTGGCAAGGAAAAACTGTCACACTCTTTCTTGAAATAATTTCATGGCATTACTTATATCCACAGTAAAGGACAAATGAGGTCTTGGTTTAATGCATCAGCATAGAATGCTAGCCAAGAATTTGCACTGTTCTTCTGATTTTGATTTGAACTCACAATGTGCTAGCTTTGTTAGGAAGTTGGCTAACACAAGGCCTTTTAATTCATCAAATTTGTAAGGAAAACACTCCTCCACTTTTTCATTGTTGCAAGTGTAAGAAGTTGGAAAATAAATATATATGCATAAAGTCTGCGCAGAACATTATTACCATTGATGGTACACTGTATATAAGTAGTCCGACAATATGATCGGACATGACCACATTTGCCTACATCATATGTTATAGATTTTAACCATAATGAAGACAGTATTCACAGAAATAATTTATCTTGATGAAAGGCATTAAAACTTTCACCAAGAGAAAATTGAATCAGTTCATGGCATTTGTATTTACTTTCTAGACGATAATTTACCAGCAGCCTGGGACCAAATCAGCTGTCATGATTTAAACGAACAACTGGCTCGTTTGAGAAAATTAGACAAACTTAAATGGCAGCATTTCCACATGGTGCTTTTAATAATGTTGTAAAATTAAATTATTTCTATATATTTCATTTTATTCAATATGTATTACCAAAACAAAGATTAAAATATATCAATATTATTTAATAAAACTTTAAATCATATGTAAATTGGTGGTGCAATTTGACTCCTTTACCAAATGAGACTTCAGATCTGAATCTAATTCAGACTTAAATTTATGTTTGAAACTGGGGTGAATGGAAATATTAAAAAAAACCTGTTTCCTGAAAGTAGTTCTTATTTCATTGAGTAGGAAAGTGGGAGATTCTGACATGTCTATTGCAAAGTAGTAAATGGCAAATTTAATAACCTGCATGCAGGTACTGGATACTGAAAATGACTCCTATTTTGGTTAACCCCACTTACAGTTAAGTTATTGTTTTTCATATAAGCAACTATATTGCTATTATTTTTTAATTTGTTGATCTCATTATGTTGCGTGGACGGAAACAGTGGGGTGGGGAAGTGGTAGTTCCAGGTACCTGCGTTCAATCCTTACAACAGGTGATGTCTGTACGGAGTTTGTATGTTCGCCCTGTGATCGCGTGGGTTTTATCTGGGTGCTCTGTTTCCTCCTCCAAAGATGTACAGGTTTGTAGTTGAATTGGCTTCTGTCAATTGTTCATAGTGTGTAAGATCGTGCTAGTGTACATGGTGATTGCCGGTCGGGGGCCGAAGGGCCTGTTTCTGTGCTGTAATCACTAAAGTCTAAACTCTAATGTTTAGGAAAAATGTTTTGTGTGAGTACCTTTGTCTCGTCCCTTTCTCATTTTTATCCGGGCTCTGCAATGAAATTACTCATCATTCCTCCACCTTTCAAGTCAAGACCTTTAACATGTTTTTAAAATGTTCTTCAAATATTCAGTTTTAAACTTTGTCTAATTTTAAATACTTTTTTAGGAATTCTTATTTTCTCTGGCTCAGATAACCAAGAAGCAAGCACAGCAGATTGTACAGAGCTTTCTGTTGACATAATGTTATTGAATACTTATCATGGATCACATCAATTTTACATTCATGGAACACTTCTGCTGTTTAAAAAAAATAATAAAAAATCATGTTTCTGTGAACTTTGAACGTTGTGAATCTCAAAAGGTAGATTGAGACATTGGTAACCTAAATTGGAATGAAATAATGAGCATTCTTGTGCTGTAAAGACTTTTATTGAGTAGAAGCAAGTAACTGAAGATGCTGGTTAATACACAAAAGGACACAAAGTACTGGAGTATCTCAGCAGGTCAGACAGCATCTCTGGAGAACATGGATATGTGATGTGTCAGGTCGAGACACTTCTTCAGACCCTGGCAAACCTTGAGATTCGCAGTGGAGCAATCAAAATGTAGAAACCAGGAACTGCTGATGCTGGTTAATACACAAGTGCTGGAGTAATTCAGCAGGTCAAGCGACATCTCTGGAAAGTGTGAATAGGTGGCTTTTCGGGTCGAGACACTTCTTCAGACTGATACCCTTCTTTCGACTTCAGTCCTAAGATTTTCATTGTGTTTATTTGCAGTCAACAGTATTTTGAATACTGTTTTTTGAACTGCTAAGGTTTGAATTTATAGTGGTTGGATTATGGCTACAGTCTGACAATCAAAATAATATTTGAGTTTCTCTGGCTTTTTAATACCTCCTCTTTAGTACTGTAAGATAATACCATCAACAGGTGTGACTGCCATTTGTAGTGAAATGGTGTCCCCAAGTGGTAGTAGTCTCACAGCTGTTGTGACCTTCTGGTGAGGAAGTTGTTAAAAATAACTAGTGTTCAGCTATTATCAATTTAATTTCTACTTTTGTTGAAGAGCATCAGGAAATACAAAGTAGTATATTAGTTATGTAATCTTGGGTTCTTGGTAAAATTGTTTTTTCCAATATTTTGAATTGTTTCAATATGTATTCTACTCCTCTTCAGGCTAAAAATGTAAAATAAACCCTTAAGCAAAATGACAGATGATTATTACTCTTTCTGACACTCTTACTGCATGATTTAATGATTTCAGAAGAGAAGTCACATGAAGAAAATCAGAAGGAAAACTGGAAGAAAAAATAATTTTTGTAGCATTTTACAATGATGACTGGTGCATTTGCTTCAGATGTCGACGTAAAATTAAAAAACCTAGTCTCAGTAGTATTATGAAACGGGTGCCAGGAATGAGCAACAATGATGGGAACAATATCCCTCAGCTTGTTGCAATGCTTTAGATCAATATACGTTTGCATAAAGCTATGTGTTCTCTAAATTATGTTATGGATATTTACAGTAAAATTAAATTATTCTTCTTTTCAAAAAGGAAAGTACTATTTATAAACAATTGAAGGGGTATGAGATAGTTCTATGAGACAGCAGTGTGCAAACCAGGCAACATACACAACTTCAAACATAATGCGATTCACTGGCCTATTTAGTAGTAAGATTAAACGAGAACTTACCAGTTTGAGGTTTGATCTTTATTTTATGAGGAGTTACGTTGAGGAATTACGTGAAGAACCCGCCAGCCCGCATGCACGCCAATCTTCAAAGCAGCAGTGTGAAATCACAGATAACAGTTGTTGAACTGAATATAGTAAGATTCGAGAAACTAGAACCACCAGCTGACCTTTGTGAGAGAGGGTTGGGAGTGGAGGGCATGTAATCCCTCATCGTAACTCCTATTAATATAAAGATCAAACTTCAAACTGGTAAGTTCTCATTTAATCTTACTATTTTCCTTCGGAGTCACATGAGTGACTACGTGAAGATTTCAAAGCTCTATGATTTCATGACGTGGAAACGAGTACATGCGTCACACAATTGACCAGGGATGAGTGAAATTTAATAAAGCACGACTTAGATTCAAACTTGTTGATGCTTTTTAATGATGAAATGGTAATTATAGTAATCCCACTCATCCAGGAGGAATTAAAAAATAGAACCTAAAAAATAGTTTTGGCAAATACCCCCCGTCTGGCAATGGGTTTATTGTAACACATTTGGAAATTCGCTTGTTTGACCATCCTGCAGCCACTAGGATGAGGTCCAGCGAAACATCCATAACCCTTGCTGCTGATGTTGTTGCAGCCCTGGTGGAGTGAGATTTGAAAACATCAGTGTTCACTCCCACACAAACCAAAACCTGTTGAATCACCTGGGGATGGTCTATACTGATACCCATGTATGAGGTTTTTGTAACTAACAAACATTGCTAGTTCAGAGCCTCTAAGGCTTTAGGTGACATAATGACTGTATAGATGTGTGACCACACACACAACCAAAGGTCCATGGGGTATGCCATGAAACTAGTTTGAGACCTGACGCCCCCGGTCTACTCTGCAAGACTAAGTCATGAACATAAGTATCATATTATTTGCAGCTGTAACCATCCTGTTCAGTCGTAGCTTACGCACCGACTTGACCCGTTACGCTGAACCCAGCGCCATGAGGATAACCACTTTGTAGGTGATTTAGACAGAGGACAGGAATGTAGCTGGAGCCCACCGGCGACGCAGTGTCAGCAGGACATAACATCCCATATCTCCGAGTACCTGGGTCTGGGGAAATTTGAGTTGAAGATACCCTTCATAAATCTGGATATCAGAGGTCGAGACCCGACAGCGTGGTGTCCCGACCCCAGCAGGAAATATGACGACAAGGCACTTCTAGCACAATTTATAGCACTATAACTCCATCTCCCGTGAAATATAGCTTTCAGAGGAATACCAAGAATACCGTGTCATACGATATATTGGACTGTAAACAGGAAACTTACATTCCTTGATATAGGAGATGTACTGTTTCTTGGTACTATCTCTTCAGGCCGCAGTGATTACATCCACCGTACAACCTGACAGTCCGTACCCCAGGAAAGGTCTTCTCATAGTCTGCAACCCAACAATTTTAGTTGCTCATGCAGAGGATGGTTCTCCCCAGTCACGGGGTAAACCAGAAGATTTCTGCGTTTGGGAACAGCCATAAAAGGCTCTGTTATCATTTGCAGTATGAGTGGGCACATGGCTGTGTAGGCCAGTCAGGCACTGTCAAGCCTGAGGCAGAGACTTGCTGGTTTTTAAGCAAGCACCGACTGATGATGCAAAATGGAGGAAAGACATAACGAACATTCCTCCCCTGTGTAGCGAGAATGCATCCATCGCCACTGTCCCTGAGAATGGCCGCTATGCCAGATAATTTGCAACTGGTGATTGAGACTAGATGCAAACAAATCGATATTTGGTGTTCCATCAATCCACAATGTCATTAAATACATTGTTATCCAATATCCATTCTTTGTTGTCATTGATTTACATGATGATACACCATCACCAAATGAGGTTAGTTAAACTATCACAGGATATTAGCTTGATTGAACCCATGTGATTAATATATGCCACCACCTTAGTCTGTCAACTTGTAGGTGAGCATGCAGGTATGCATATTCGCACAATAAGCCTTTAACCCATAGAATGCACCTAGTGATTTTAGGTGGTTGATAACTGAGGGATTGGTAACTCATGCACATCCCATCCGCCTCTGTGACTAGAGATGGGATAGTAATTTCCCATCTTTGAGCAGTAGCATCAGTTTGTAACATAACTGAAGGTTAAATTACCAAAAGTACTGGAGCAATACTGAATACTGTCTGTCCACCACTGTGACTTTGGTGGCTTCAGCTGGTTGGTAATTGCATAGATCTGTTAACAATGACCTACATGGCACCTGACAAATTACTACTTTGCATGTTGTAAGTTCTGATAATGCAAAGGTCCAATTTGCACAGCTGAAACCCAGCTGCTAATTGCCAATTACACTTAATGAATAGAAGGCTACTTTAGAACAACAAGATTGTTACAGGCTTCAATTGTTTCCAATCTCTTGCCCCAGGGCGGAGTCACAGACAAATTAATAATTAAAGGTAAACCCCAATAATCAATAACGGTAGTTGGTAGCAACTAAAAATTTAACTGGATGATGAGGAACCTCAATTTCATAATTATAATTTGCAGCTGAAACAGCGTTTAGAATACCATCCAGATAAGCCCGAAAAAGTGTTTTTGAGCTTTTGGCATTGCAAGCACCGGTTTAATGATTTAGTAAATTACCTTGGAGCTGAAGTTAGCCCATTTTGCAACGCTTTAACTGTTATCATTGTCCCATTCAAATGTCTCCAATGATCCCTGAGAATGGAAATTAGTTGTTTAACAGGAACAAGATTCCACATTCTGAAAAGTCTCTGTTGTACATACGAGTTAAATCAAAGATGAACCAACATCCTCCATTCACAAATGACAGGCCACACCTGCCATAATTCCGTGCCTACCTCGAACGAGAACTTTGACCAAATTTCAGAGCCTGTCTCGGAAGGTAATTCTGGCCATAATGATGAGCCTGCCTTAAAAGACAACTCTGGCCATAATACTGGGCCTGCCTTGAAAGACAACTCCAGCCATATTTCCGTGCTTGTCTCGGAAGGCACTCCTGGTCGTCACACTGAGCCTGCCTCGAAAGGCAACTCTGGCCGTAACTGCAAGCCATGCTTAGAACTCATGTATACTTTGCAAAAATAAACCAATCACATGATATCAATGAACCTGAATCTCATGTTATCATTGTCATTTGTACAAAAAACAAGCATAAATATTGGCAACGTAAATGGTCCACATACCCCATGTTTCGGAAGAACCAGACCCACCTATATCCATGGCTACCGGTAATCTTATGGCAAGCCCAAGAGCCCCTGATGTGGGTTCTATTCCGGTCCTTGATTGAAGAGTAGGACTGGTAGGGTGTGTGGATTCCATTTTTCCTGAGACCGGCTTGGACCTTGGCCTGAAAGACCTCTGCCCAGCTTTCAAGCGGCCATCAGCTTCAGTGAACTGCTTACGGCCAATGAGGTGTCGGGTGTGTTGTCGCCGAAATGATGAAGCTTTGTTCGTCGTTGGTACCTTGATTGGTCCGACAGCTTTTGCATCCTCATCCAGGTATACCTGTTGGAATAAGCCTTACCTGAAGAGCAGCTTCGGCGGCTGGTTTCTTTTCTCCAATGTCACCCCTGATAGCACTGTTCACTGCCGGCCGTGAGGGAAAGTGTGGCCCCTTCCGGGTTTTCTGCCCATGGCAGTAACCCTTTCATATCCTTGAAGCCATATGCATGTGCTCCAGTATGTTCCACGGACATACGTCGAATTTGAAGTCATTTACACACTGACCACCCGCACTCCCCTCCACAGAAAGGGAAATTCGTAGGCAACCTTGAGAACAGGTGCTGCCGCAGGTCCCTGAGGATACCTGCGCTGACATAGCCCCTCCTACGAACCTATGTCAGGATTTTTGCTATGAGTCAAACTGAAACTGACCCTGAATGCTCCCCTCCTCAGTGAGGGAGACATTGGGCAGTCCTGAAAAAGGTGCCGCTGCCACGGACTCCCGAGGAGACCCGTGCTGATAACTCCCTCCTTTGGAGTATATCATTGTGGAGCACCTCTCTATCAGATGCTCCATGTGGGTTTAGAACGTTCAAAGACGTTACCCATTGAAGGAGGGGATCCTCACCATTAGGAATCTTCCTGGCCCGACTCATTTGAGTTAAAGGGCCTCTTCCCTACGCTCCCCTCCTCAGAGAGGGAGATATAATTTTGTGGCTAACCCTCCAAGCGGGGTTGCCTAGGTGCTACCGGCACCAGTCTGAAGCCGCTGGCTCCACCGCCAGCGACTCGAAAGCGAAGTCGACCGCCTCCCGCTACCCGCACTTCCGTGGTCTCAGTAGCGGGTTCCCCGAGATCATGACCGGGATTCCCTGCGGTCTGACTGGGATTCCCCGCGGTCCATGAAGGGTTCCCCGCGGGCCGCCCGGAATTTCGCCCACAAAATTCAGCAGGAAAATTCTGTAAACAGAGAATCCTGCAAAAGAAAACACAACCTGGGAATAAGTTTAATACTTACCTTGCAAGTTTAAACTTACCGCTGACTGGAGCAGCTCACCTTCCAGTCAGTCATCGCACCATGCGCTAGACATAATGATGCGCATGTGGGCTGGCGGATTTTTCACGTAGTCACTCACTTGACTCCAAAATAAAATCTGGGGCTACCTTACCAAATTATTTTTTACAATGATTTAAAAAACTAGTTATCTGGCTTTATGGACACATTGGGGACTATTGGCCTATGTCATTCCCTTGGCTAAAGAGTTGGATTTTTTTCTGCAGTTAATATCAAAGTGTGCCTGTGGTTGGAATAATGACCACTCTTCAGTAAAAACTAAGGCATAAACTGCATGGAATATGATTTTATTCAAATCCAAGAAATCACCTGCTGCATTGAGAGAGCAGGATGATTGCTGGTATCAGAATGAAGGTTATGGTTAATTAATCTAATTTTCCACCTTTATTCTGTTTTGGGTATGAAGGCTAAAGGAGAGATTGAAGAAACTTGAAAGGACAAAACGTACTGGATTAACTCAGTGAGTCAGGCAGCACCTCTGGAGAACATATATAGATGACGGTTTGGTTGGAGACTCTTCTTCGGATTTCAATCTTTCAACTTGTATTGTTTTCTTTGCAGGAGGCTGAGGAGAGACCTGATAGAATTTTATAACTTATGATAGGTGTGTATCGGGTAGATATTCATTTTTACAGGGGAGAAATGTCAAATACTATAAGGCATCATTTTATGGTGATAGAGGATAAGTTTAAAGGAGATGTGTGGGACAAAGTCTTACACAAAACGGTAGATGACCAGAACGCACTGCCAGGAGTGAAGGTGGAGACAAATACAATAGTAATGTTTCAGACAGGCACATGAACATGTCGGGAATGGAGGGCTATGGATCATCTGGAGGCAGATGGGGTTTAATTTGGCATTGGGGTCAGCACAGAAATTGTGGTCTATGATCTATAACTCATTTGTGTGAAGAAAAGGCATGTTGCAATGGTTGCCATTGCAGATGCTATGCTAAGATGCCCATGGAGGGCTATGGCATTTAGCCACACATTAACTAGGATTTTCAGAAGGAGAGACACAGAGAGTCAAAACTCTAAGATTGGCTCTACAAAATATTTTGGATGCTGTAAAATAAACATTCCAGTTTCAAACTTTTTAGGAATAGACTAGACCAAGTGCAGACCCGTTGGATCTGCTCCCCAACGCAATATTTCAGCACTTGCCCATTCCCCCAACGGGGAGGGAGGGGGAGAGGTGGAGGGAGGTGGGCGGAGGGGAGAGTGGGGGGAAGGGGAGTGGGGAGGAGTGGGTGGGGCAAGGGGGGGAGTTGGGGGGAGGGAGGGTGTGAGGGGGGAGAGGAGGGGGGGTTGGAGCATGGGGATGAAGGGGGAGGAGGGAGGAGGAGGGGGGATTGGAGTGCTGGAGTGCCCTTCCCTCCCGGAGAGGCCAATCTTGCCTTGCGAGTGCATTGTGACGTTACTCGGATTTTTTGTTCCGAAATGAGTGAGTTTGAAGAAATCGGGCTGTTTTCAAAATTTCAACAATTAATAACTTCGGAAATATAGGTGGAAATGCCATGGAAAGATGGGTATCCCCACCATGGAAAAAATGCGAGTAGGATGTGTGAAAATGGCAAGGCTGTGGCCTAGCGTTTGGAAGAAGATAGAAATTAACCGGATTGACACAGAGACACATCGTGGGCGCAAACAAGACAAAGACTTATAGTTATATAGAGATAGAGATATATTCCTACATCTTAAGCCTCTAATTTTATGCTGCTTGGCACTCTGACATCACTGCGCCAGAGACCAGAATCTGATCCTTACCTCGGGCACTGTCTGTGTGGAATTTGGATGTTCTCTCTGTTAATCTAGGGGTTTCCTTTGGGTGCCCTGGTTTCCTCCCACATCCCAAAGACACGTGAGTTTGTAGGTTAATTGGCCTCTGTAAATTTTTCTTGGTGTGTGCAGGGAGTGGGATAACAAAAAACTAGTGTGAACAGGTGATCGATGGTTAGCGTGGACCAAAGGGCCTGTTTCCATGCTGTACATCTGACCTAAACCCAAGGCTTCCCAAGCAGTTCTGCACTCCAGGGAAAATGAGAATGTAAACCTGATACAATGACATGTTTGTCATTTGGAGAAGGCCTGGGGCAAGCATCATGTCTTTTCCTCTTTTATCTGTCCATAATGACAAGAACATCAGCGGTCCTAACTGTTGCAGGATTAAAACCAATCCTTTAAGATAGATAAATCTGTTTTCAGCTTCTTTATGATTTAAAACATGTTCATCATTCGGTTGTAGTTGAATATGATGGTGAAAATAACATAGTAGTACTTCATATTTGATTATTTTTGTTCCTTTCTAGAATTATTGAAACTGAAACTTACCCAGATTGAATTTTATTTTATTAATAGACAACCAGAAGTTTACTGCCCACATGACAGTGATTTCCATGTTCTTGTTTTAGTTATTGTTCAATTCTATTTAGGAAATGTCAGGTTGTACCATTTAATGTAGCATGTGACCTTTTCCTCAGCCTTATTAATGATTTTTTCTGACATTTATTGTGATAATTTACAAAAAATCCTCGCTGCCGTTTAGAGTATAAAGAATAGCGTGGGGCTTTATTGCTTTAAAACAAAAATTGGCCGTTTGTAACTGTGGCCCTGGCATCTATTTGGAGCTCGCACGACGGTAGCTGTGGAAAGGTTATTCCCATTGTTTTTTTTCACAATTGGCAATCTGTATCTTGCAGAGTATCATTGGCTCAGAGCAATGTTGCTGAGAACCTGTCTGACAGATTGAACAATATTTGGGTGATAGACTGCCCATGGTCATTGCCTGATAGTAGTATGTTCTATCAGGAGGTAATACAGCAATGGCAGATGGCTAATTGGATATGATAAACCAGTACGGCTGCAGGGATGGTAAAAGGAGCATTAAGAGGATTATCTAATCATGGCACAAAGTAAATGTTTCTGAAAAGCAATTCATTTTATCTTGCTTTGCAGTTTGCCTTTTTTTTGTGAGAGGGAGACCAATGTTAATTAATGGAAATTTTAAAAAATTTGAATATCGGGTTTCTCTCTTTCCCACTATTCACTTGTTATGTAGCCCAAGTGCTCCCATAGATCGTGTTTAGGACTTGAAATACCAATGTGGTGTCAGGTCCTGTTCAGCTAAGCTGGCAAGTTATTTTAAATTTTTCTGCCAGTTAATTGAGCTAAAGAGATTGTGCAGTTTTGTATTCTCCTTGTTCTTCCAAGGACAGAATAATGCTGCACAATGGATCTCAGTGGTTAGAAGCCTCTATGTTTTTCATTGACACTATATGAAAAAAAAACCTTTTAATTTAAAAGATATGACACAATAATATTATGTACTTATTTGGGTTATCTTTGCTTATAGGATGTGACTATGGTAACCATCATTAACATATTTGTATATGATGAATCGATTTTAACCCTTTTTGTGGATTAATGTACCCTTTGATCTCAAGTAAAGATCTATTTAATGCTGGAACTGTATTTGTTTCTCCAAATACATTAATTAATTTTATTTAGAACTGGAGATCAAGAATTTGAGACTAGGCATTCTCTGAGCACAATAACAAAATAGCAGATAAAGCACAGCATTTTACAATGAACAAAAGATAGTTTGTGCATCCATAGATAAGCACCACTACAATTAATTCACCACTCCAGTCAAGAGTGTTTTATTGTCATATGTCCTGAAATGGAACAATGATATTCTTACTTGCAGCAGAAGCATAACAGGTTTGTAAACATACTACTCAATAAATATATAATGAACAAACAAACCAAAAAGTTAAATGTAGCGCAAAACAAAAAGAAACAAAACCCAAATCCTTAGTGCAACCCAGGCAGTTTGTAGTTTTGGTGTTTAGTTTGAGTTTGTAGTGTTCAATAGCCAGATAATTGTTGTGAGGAAGCTATTCCTGATCCTGGATGTTGAAGTTTTCAGACTCGTAACCCTTCTTTCTGATGGTAGGAATGAAATGACAGCTTTGCCAGACTGGTGTGGGTCCTTGATGTTGCTGTCAGCCTTTTTTGGGACAGCATCTCATAGATCCCTTCGATGGTGGGTAGGTCAGTGCCTTTGATGGACCTGTTTATTGCAAAGCCCCATAAACAGAACTACATCACCAGCTTGTTTCGTTTGAGTTGAAATATTGTTCTTTTCCTTAATATTGTAGTTTGCAATGTATTATTGTTGTCATTGTTGATTATAAATGATACTTTCTGAGTTTTGCATTTAATGAGCTCAACGAGTTCACCTTATTCTGTGATATATGATTTGAGGCAGGACAGTGGAATTATTTGAAATTTGTAGATCTTTTTAAAATTGTATTGCAATTGTTTTCAATAGGACCTCAGACACAAGTATTGAGTGGTTTTTTCCTGTAGTAGATTTTTTTAGTAATATTATTACCTTCAGTCTTCACTGAACCGCTGAATTTCACCACGTGACATTTTGTTTTTAGTCAGCACTGACAGAAGCTGGGATTGATTCTGAGAGGTGGCCATTACTACCCCTTGGAGTCATATAATTTGCTATTTTCTGATGAACTGTATAAATAGCACTATATACATGGAATTAATTTAATTTTCTGAACTCTGGTATCATAGATAAAGGCAAAGAGCCATCTCGTCTATGGCCCATCATCTACTCCGCCATTGCATCATGGCTGCTCCATCTCTCCCTCCAAAATACATTCTCCTGCATTCTCCCAATAACCTCTGACACCTGTACTAATCAAGAACCTATCTATCTCTGACTTAAAAATATCCACTGACTTGGCCTCCACAGCCTTCTGTAGCAAGAATTCCAAAGATTCACTACCCTCTGACTAAAGAAATTTCTCATAATCTCTTTTCTAAAAGAACGTCCGTTAATTCTGAGGTTATGACTCTCCCACTAATGGAAACATGCTCTCCACATCCACACTATTCAAGCCTTTCACTATTCTGTATGTTTCAATTTTTTAAACTCCAGTGAATGCAGGCCCAGTGCTGACAAACGCTCATCATATTGGGCGCTATGTAGGTATGTTACAAAACTTCCCTTTAGCGGCGCTGCAGTTCTGTCATTGGCCGTGTGCGTGACTTTGGCGCCTTTAAGGGGGTGGGCGGGGTTAAAATGCAGTTTTCCCCTGCCTCCCGGAATTATATTTTCTCGGGGTGCGAGCTTTTTCTGAAGATTCGTTCCGACTGCTGGTATGTGAAATTTTTTTTAAATCGCCCGACTATTTCAGCGCTAGAGTAAAATTAAAATTAGCTGTTAATGACATGAACGGCGACAACGGGGACGGATTTTACGTAGGGGACAGGTAAAGAAAAGCTGTTTATTTTTACATATAAACTTGCTTGTTAAGATGACCTTAATCAACATTTCATGTTGCGAAACGGTAATTTATTCCCCATATGAACTGGCAGTGTTTTTCCTGCCGATATGGGGTTTAAATTCACCTCAACCGCAACGTTCCAATCCATCGCGTTCCAGAAAATCCCACTCGCAAGCTGATTTAAATGGCCATTAATTTACGGGAATTAAACACTAAATTCCTTCAATTTGGCCTCTAAATTCATAACAATGAGATTTAAAAATCATGTTATATTGTGAATTCTTGTGTGAATGTTATTTGGACACTTAGGCTTTTTTTTAAATGTTAATATTTTCTTAAGAAATGGATAGATGTTTAGATCTAGTAATTTAATATTGTAATTAGTTACAATTGGGTAACTAACTAATTATATGCTTTAATTTCAGGTCATCCAAGTAAGATTGTTTCATATTTGTTTCAGAATGTTTCAATCTATAATAACTGAAAATGTCTTTCAGTTCTCTTAATTTTTAAGAAAGCTATGGGCTTTTGACTGTCCTCGATCACAACTTTTGCGTTAAGTCAATGGAAAAGCAATAGGGAACAAGATGCTAATTTCCAAGTATGAAAATGGCCATAACTTTTTTAATACTGAAGATATGAAAGTGATTTTGGTGTCAAATTAAACTTCTTTTTATGCTTTATCTGATGGGATAAGTTGCGGACTTGATTTTTTAAATCTCAAAATTTTGTAACATTGCTACGCTATGCTCAACAATTGCTGGAGCTTGTTGAATTTTTTCAGATGTAAGCTCTGAGACCTCATGTTGTTAGGTCAGTGATTGCTTACCCAAGCTGATCCGATAAGAACAGGTGATTGCTGCATGTTTTTGATATTTTTCTGATTAAATTTTTGATGCCATTAGGTCCTACATTATTTTATTTAGGGGGCGCGTCAGTTGGGTATGGCTGCCCAGCCTGCAGCTGTCTGTCTTTTAACGGAGGGGGAAACTGCTTTTCCTGGTCCCTACCTGGTCGGAGAGGCAGCTTTTCTCCGGGCTGCATCTTCGACGTGTCCTCGCGGCCTACCACCGGGTCTGGAGCGGCGTTTCCTGATGGGACTGCACAGAACCTCGGCTTCGGCAGCGGCACAGTGCTGGAGCGCCATCGTGGAGCGGAGAGGGTGATGCCTTGCCTGGGTCGCCGCGCTGGAACTCCGGTGAGCTGAAGACCGCTGATGAAACATCGCGGAGCTGCGGGCCTGTGGAGTGGCCACCAGTGGGTGGCGGCGCTGAACTTTACATCGGGAGCCTCCATCCCTGTGGCGGAGCACTATCCGATGCGGCCTTGTTGGCTTCGGAAGCCGGATGGACAGCAATAACATCGTTCACAAGAAAATGCCAAAATGTAGCAGTTACAGGCACGAGGAATGTTAGTCTACAAATGGACTGGGCAAATCAAACTAGTATTATCAGTTAAGGGGACAAATACCTGAAATGTATACAAGATAGATTTGTACATCAATATATTGAGAAACTGCTTGGGGAGCAAGCTATTTTAGATCCAATACAGTGCAACAGAAAGTGGTTCAATTAATAATCAAGTTGTAAAAGGGCCATCTGAGAGAGTGATATGTTTGATGTTTGAAAGTGGTGTACTTCAATCGGTAAATTGCATGAGCGTCTGTGGACAGATAATTAAAGAAATAATGCATGATTCACAACAATTATGCATTCCTTAAAGGTAGAAAGATACAACAGTAAAAGTGGTCGAACTATAGGTTACAGGAGAAATTGCAGAGAGTTTTTATATAAAATAAAAGCTTTTAATGTTGTTGGTGAAATCAAAGCCTGCAGATTGGGAGTACCTTTAGAATCCAGCAAAGAATAACCAGGACTTTGATAACGAAAGGAAACATAGAATGTGAGAGTAAATTGGTGAGAAAGAAAAAAAACAGCAAAAAAAAGAACTGCTATTGGTATTGTAAACAGTTAGCCAGGAAAAATGTGCATCCCTTAAAAAGACAGTAGAACTTGGAATTGGAAATCAGAAATTGCGAGTGAAGATAAATAAATACTATGTGCGAATCTTCACACAAGAAAACCTTCCAGAAATACTGGAAAATAAGGATTCAGTACAGTAAACGTAAAAGAAATTGGTATTGGGAAAGGAACTACTTGGAGATGAATGCCTAAAAACTAAAGTCTCAATGATTAAATGATATGAATCCGACTGTTTTAATAAGAGATGACTTACGGGGATGTAAGATGGTCTGGTTATCATTATCCAAAATTCTGTACGTTGCAGAGTTATTTATTTATTTAATTCTTTATTTCGAACAGAATAAAAGAATAAAAAGCAAGTGTGAAACAGCATACAAAAAACAAAACAAGAATATTTATAAAGTGTCATAAACAATATCTATAAATAAATGAAATCGTATGTGTCCGAAAAGGAGCAGGAAGAAGCCAAAGCTTATTAATTCCCACCCCTTATTCAACTGCTTATAATTATCTTATACAAATTTAGCAATTATATGTACACCATATGTATACCAGCAACTATGTGTACACCAAATTATTTACATTTATACACTAATCAAATATTTACAAAGCCATACAAAAAAGGAGAGAAAAAAAGAAAAAAGAAAAGAAAAAACCCTCATATACTATACAGTATTTCTTATTCATATATTTCCACCCATCACTCTGTAATCACCCCCATCAGTCTGAAGAAGAGTTTCGGCCCGAAACGTTGCCTATCTCCTTCGCTCCATAGATGCTGCTGCACCTGCTGAGTTTCTCCAACATTTTGTGTACCCTCGATTCCCAATCAGTCTGAAGAAGGGTTTCGGCCCGAAACGTTGCCTATCTCCTTCGCTCCATAGATGCTGCTGCACCCCCTGAGTTTCTCCAGCATTTTGTGTACCCTCGATTTTCCAGCATCTGCAGTTCCTTCTTTAACACCCTATAATCACCCTTCCCAATACAATCAGTATTACAAATATCCCACTCACAATCACCTTCCTCATCCCAATATCCTTTCAAAAAAGTGTTTTTGTACATCTTTTTCAACTGAATTATGTTTGTGCTAAGTTTTATCTCCTGTTTCAGACCATTCCACAAATTCACTCCACAGATTGCTCTGCACATACTTTTAAGAGTTGTTCTGACATTGAGTTTTTTTAAATTATGTTCCTCTCTCAAACTCTTTCCATAAACAGTTTTTGTATATTTCCTGGAAGTAAATTATTTATTGCTTTGTACATGATTTGTGCAGTCTTAAATTTAACCGGATTGGTGAACTTCAGTGTAAGTGACTTTAAGAATAATAAATTGGTATGTTCAAGATATCCAACGTTATTGATAATTCTTATTGGTCTTTTTTGTAATGTGCATATCGGCTGTGGGTTGGCTTTGTAGGTGTTACCCCATATCTCCACACAGTAGCTCAGATATGGCAATATGAGTGTATTATACAGAGTATGTAATGATTTGTGGTCCAGAATGTGTCTTGATTGTCCGAATATTGCTATAGACTTTGCCAGTTTTGCTTTGACGTGGTTTATATGTGGTTTCCAGCAGATTTTGTGGTCTAAAATCACACCAAGAAATTTATTTTCATATACTCTTTCTATACTTATGTTATCTATTTTCAATTGTACTTGAGGGTTTGTTTTATGGTTTCCAAATAGCATAATCTTTGTTTTGCTTAAATTTAGAGATAATTTGTTGACATCAAACCACTGTTTTAATTTATTCATTTCTGATGTAATGACCTCCAAAAGCTGCTTCAAATTCACCATCACCGGAACAAAAAATATTTGTATCATCGGCAAATATAATCAATTTCAGTATATTTAATACTCTGCATATGTCGCTAATGTATAATATGTAAAGCTTTGGCCCTAACACAGGCCCTTGAGGTACTCCACAAGTTATGTTCATGTAAGTTGATTTATGTTCACCTATTTCTACAAATTGTTGCCTGTTTCTTAAATAGCTTCTCACCCAATCCAATCTAACCCCTCTGATGCCATACCTATCCAGTTTCATGATTAAAATGTCATGATTTACGGTATCAAATGCTGATACCTGTTGATCCTGCAAATTGGAAGGCACCAAATGTGAACCCGCGATTAATATTTACGGGAAGGGGGAGATGTGGATTTCCAAAACCTCCAAACATCCACCCTGCCAAACCTTTTTAGAATCTTAAATAGTTGAATATAGCTAATTCGTAAACCTCAAGGAATGCAGACCACACCACTTAGTCTTTCTTGGTACAACAATCTTCTTATCTCAGGAATTAACCTTGTGAATCTCCTTCGCACTGCTTCCGATGTAACTTTTTTTTAGATAAGGGGAGCATAACTTCATTGCAGTGCTGTTGATGGACATTTTGGCATTGGGTAGAAGAGTTCATGGAGGCTTGTATTCTTAAAAATGTCTACAATTAATTAATTGAGGTATTGTTTTCCCCCACAAAAACGGAGTTGCTCAGAAAGGATTAGACATGTATTAGAGATAAATCATATTTGACTAATCTGCAAGAGTTCTTAGAAGTTGATGTAGTAGAGTAGATAAGAGGGATCTCATGGAGTATACGTGTTTTTTTCATAGGATCCCACACAGAAGGCCCGAATTACTATATGTTATGAAGTATTCTCTTTAAATAACCCCTTACAACATACAAAAGTAATAGGTATTCAGCTTTTCAAGCCATTTCTGTCATTTACTGAGATAATGTCATTTCCATTCACCTATCTTGACTCCAATTGTTGAAAAATTCTTTCATTTAATGCTGCTGTTTTTTGCACTGTGCATGATAAAAGAAAAATTACACCAATATGCAATGTAATAATACATTTTTCAGTTTGCATAGTACTACCCTGAAAATTGGAGCAGGCATTTCCTGTTGTGATTTGTGTATGCACAAATGACCCATTTTCACCATTGAACTGGCATATATTGACGATAATTCTCATGATTGAATTGTTGCAGAGAGTAATTGCATAATATTGCCCTAAACTAGATATTGTTGGTCAGTAACATAGAAACATAGAAAATAGATGCAGGAGTAGGCTATTCGGCCCTTCGAGCCTGCATGATCATGGCTGATCATCCAACTCATATCCCGTACCTGCCTTCTCTCCATACCCCCGGATCCCTTTAGCCACAAGAGCCACATCTAACTCCCTCTTAAATATAGCTTTTAATCTATTTTTCCTTTCCTAATTAAGCCCTTTGTCCTCCTCTGCTGGACTCTGAATTTCTCCCAGTCCTCTGGTCAGCTGCTTTTTCTGGCTAATTTGTATGCTTCATCTTTTGTTTTGATACTATCCCTGATTTCCCTTGTTATCCATGGATGCACTACCTTCTCTGATTTATTCTTTTGCCAAACTGTGATGAACAATTGTTGTAGTTCATCCATGCAGTCTTTAAATGCCTTCCATTGCACATCCACCATCAACCCTTTAAGAATCAATTGCCAGTCTACCTTGGCCAATTCACATCTCATACCCTCAAAGTTACCTTTCTTTAAGTTCAGAACCCTTGTTTCTGAATTAATTATGTCACTCTCCATCCTAATGAAGAACTCAACCATATTATGGTCACTCTTGCCCCAAGGGGCCACGCACAACAAGACTGCTAACTAACTAACCCTTCCTCATTACTCAATACCCAGTCTAGAATAACTTGCTCTCTCGTTGGTTCCTCTACATGTTGGTTTAGAAAACTATCCCACATACATTCCAAGAAATCCTCTTCCTCAGCACCCCTGCCAATTTGATTCACGAACAACAGTAACAACAGAGTTTTTAATAGTATTTTTGTACTGTGCAGCAACAAGGTTTAAAGAGTCACACTTGCAAATGATTACAAATTCTATTCTATTGACCACGGAGACTTTGAATGTAGATCATTGCTTGTAGACAGCTAAAATATCTTGTCGTGAGTACTTATGTTGTGGTTCTGCTGGAACTGCAAGACAGGGATTGCAGCCAAGGCACATGAGTTCCTGAGGAGGAGGGATGGAAGGCATCAGAAGGTCCTATGCTCTTATTTTGACCTCTCTAAGGACCAATCAGTCAGTGGTGATGGAGATCTGCATCTTCTGCAGACACAGCTTCAAATTTCTTGAATTGTGAGGTCTATTCACTCAGGTTTTAGAAGTCATGAAAATAATGCTGCGAATTAGACAGCATGCATGACTTTCTTTTGTCTGAATTATATTCAATAGTTTTCATATTTAAGGTAGTTTGGTTTATGGGGAAAAAATACTTTATCTTTTGGCATGTAATTTCTCTCTGTGTAGCAGTTCTTTAATAAAGCCACAGGACCAGCAGAAGTGTAGGGTGAATGCCTTCAAGCTACTCCACATTAAGTTATTTGGAATTGTACAGTAGTATTCATAGGTACAGTTTCATGCTTCATTGCATCCATTAGCTTGAGCACAACCTAGAGAACCAGAGAATTTAGCCCTTTCCTGGGGTCTTCTAGCAGGATGAAAAGGAGGAGAAATACTGTTAGCATGCACAAAATCTCTTGAAGACTCCTAACATGGAGACTACCATCTGGAAGTAAGGGGCTATACCACAACCACTGGAACTTCCAATTATTTGGTAAGGGTTTGCAACAAGGGACCGATGGCACTCTTCCCTACAAGACCAGTGGATGTCAAATGCAGATGTCACTGAATCCCTTCACTTTTATCTTCAAGGAAATGTTCAGCAAGATCACACATTCAGGACATGGTCAGTTGGGAGCTTCAACTGATGAACTTGGAAAAAAAGAAGTGTATGCATTCAGAACTTTACCTTCCATATTTTTCAGTGCATTTGGAGATTAGCCAGTGTCTGTTTACACTAATGGAGCACAAGCACCACATCGATCTTCACTCTTTGACCAGTGTTTATGGGATTTCTCAGCAAATAATAAGTATCTATCCATTGTAAGCATTTGGTTCCATCAAAGATCTTTACAGATTTTAATACTTCTGTATTATTAAATACAGAATATAATAATATTCTGTATTATAGAGTAATATATACTATATATTAAGGATAATAGTATAACTATTAAGGATAATTTCAAGGAACTGATAATGATTGATATGTCTGCGCTGGCAAGTTCCATTGCTCTGTAATTACCAATCAGATCCTTCATGGGAATTCATTTATTTATTCACTTACTTGAAGTACAGCTGTCTTTCTCTGTGGGTCGCTTACTTAGCCGTATGGTTGAAAAATTGTACAGTGATGCATTTGGTAGAGTCGCTGCCTCACAGTGCCACAGGTTCGATCCTGCTGTCTGAGGGGAGTTTGCATGTTCTCCCTGTGACCGCATGCGTTTCCTTCGGGTGCTTCGGTTTCTATCCACTTCCCAAAGACGTATGGCTTTGTAGGTTAATTGGCCTCTGTAAATTGCCCCTAGTGCGTAGGGAGTGGATGGGAGAATGGAATGGCATTCAGCTAGAGTGACCAGGTGGGTTATCAGTGGTCAGCAGGGACTCTGTGTCCATGCTGTATCTCTTAATTAAACTAAATGCCTGAAATGGTGACATTTGTTGTAATCATCTGGGGGACGTGATGCTCTATTTCTACAGTGGCATGTTGTTAATGGTTCTATTACACAAACTATCATAAATCTAATGATGTTAATATTAGGTAATTGAAATGCCACCAATTCAGAGTTTGTGGGCATGATGGTGTGTGCAAATTCTCATTCATCTTTGCTAATTCACAATGAAATTATAGGCACTCTGTCTCACCACATGACAGGCTGGAGGAGGTGAAATCATGGGAAGGAAATACTTTATGCTCAACTATCTCAACTAAAACTTGAGGTATAACGATCTTTCATCAATTGTCTACTTGCAATTGTCAAATGTGTGATGCAACCAGATGAGCAGTCTCTGCATCGTAGAATCATAGTCATACAGCACGGAAATGGACCCTTCAGCCCAACTCATCCACTTTACCCACATTTGACCCATATCCTCCTAAACCTTTCCCATCCATGTATCTGTCCAAGTGTCTTTTAAATGTTGTTGGAGTACCTGCCTCAACTACCTCCTCTGGCAGCTCATTCCATATACCCACCACCCTCTAACTGAGCTTGTAGTTTTCAGGCAGGCTCTGTGAAATGCAAATTGATGTGTTAGTGCTTTCATCTTTGCTTCTCTTGTGATCTCATGCTATTTCTTCAGACACTGCTCCATCTGGTGCGGTTCATCACTGTGTATAGATAGTTAATTGAACCACTGTAACCACGATCCAGCTTCCTCCTCGTCTACTGCATGCCTTGTCAGCAAATATTTGCTGGTTATGGTCAGGCAAATGGGGAAGGAGGGAGACTTTTTCCTTCCCTCCATCTGCCTCCCCCAAATTACACCTAAAAATGCACAGTGCAGTGCTCTGGCTATGTGGAGAGGAGCAGGAAACTGGACACATTTCAGTGTAGCTGTGGACTAAATATAATGAATATTGGTCATTATCTTTTCTGCTTCTCCTATAAGAAATGTGCTTGCCTTATTACATGGTAACTGTTGTCAAAAACATATATTAGTATGGCTCAGACGCTCTGGATTAGTGCTCCAATTTGAGAGTGAACGAATTTTGAGACAAATTTTCTTACTACCACCTAGCTGATAAAACTCTCTCTTAGACCTGTGACTTCAGTGTTTTTGTAGAAAAAAAATCCCACGTTCTCAACCTTCACAAGCATCTGACAATCCTGTGGTTCTTTAATTTTAGTCTCTTGTATATTCCCCATTCCCCCTCTCTCACCGGTGAATTTTTTGCTTTCATCATGCTGACCTCAGATTTGGATTTTTTTCATAAACCTCACTTTCTTCCTTTAAGAGCTTTCTTAAAAACAACCTTTTAAACCATGGTTTTAATTGCCACCCTCAGTAGCTTCTTTGGCTTGGTGTCAGTTTTTGGCTCATTACTTTTCTGCCTGATTGCAGTGCATTAAAGATACTTGTCCGTTGTCATTGGCACTAAATGAACTACATAGTACTACATACTAATGCCAGTGATTTGTACTCTGTCTCCAAAATTTATAATGACTTGGTTGAATTTCCAGGCAATTATTTTATTTTCATTGTTCTCAGTATCCATGAATGAGGGATGGACAGGACAAGGAAAGAGTGTTTTAATTAGAGCCATTACAAGCACGAGGGAAAGCTTATACTGCAGGATATGTTTTGTCCTCAGTACACACTTTCAATTTCAATACAATTTTCCCATTTTCATTTTTGTTTTTCACATATTTTCAAAAATAAATAAATTCTTTTGTTCAAGAGCTGATTGCAGCCCAGTGAAAGTTCATCTTTCTAACTGTCTTTTTGTACTCTTCTGTTACACACTGTAATTTACCTGATCTTGTTTACTTAAATTTGGGCAGTTACGGTGGCGCACTGGTAGAGTTGCTGTCTTATAGCGAATGCGGCGCCGGAGACCCAGGCTTGATCCCGATTACGGGTGCTGGCTGTACGGAATTTCTATGTTTCCCCCGTGACCTGCGTGGGTTTTCTCCGAGATCTTCGGTTTCTCCCACATTCCAAAGATATACAGGTGGATAGAGAACTGGCTAGCAGACAGGAGGCAAAGGGTAGGAGTAAACGGGTCCTTTTCAGAATGGCAGGCAGTGACTAGTGGGGTGCCGCAAGGCTCAGTGCTGGGACCCCAGCTATTTACAATATATATTAATGATTTGGACGAGGGAATTCAATGCAACATCTCCAAATTTGCAGATGATACCAAGCTGGGGAGTATAGTTAGGTGTGAGGAGGATGCTTGGAGGCTGCAGGGTGATTTGGATAGGCTGAGTGAATGGGCAGATGCATGGCAGATGCAGTACAATGTGGATAAATGTGAGGTTATCCACTTTGGTGGCAAAAACATGAGGGTAGACTATTATCTGAATGGTGGCAGATTAGGTAAGGGGGAGATGCAACGAGACCTGGGTGTCATGGTACACCAGTCATTGAAAGTAGGCATGCAGGTGCAGCAGGCAGTGAAGAAAGCAAATGGTATGTTAGCATTCGTAGCGAAAGGATTTGAGTATAGGAGCAGGGAGGTTCTACTGCAGTTGTACAGGGTTTTGGTGAGGCCACACCTGGAGTACTGCGTACAGTTTTGGTCTCCAAATCTGAGGAAAGACATCCTTGCCATAGAGGGGGTACAGAGAAGATTCACCAGACTGATTCCTGGGATGTCAGGACTTTCATATGAGGAAAGATTGGATAGACTCGGTTTGTACTCGATGGAATTTAGAAGATTGAGGGGGGATCTTATAGAAACCTACAAAATTCTTAAGGGGTTGGACAAGCTAGATGCTGGAAGATTGTTCCCGATGTTGGGGGAGTCCAGAACAAGGGGTCACAGTCTAAGGATAAGGGGGAGTTCCTTTAGGACCGAAATGAGGAAAACATTCTTTACACAGAGAGTGGTGAGTCTCTGGAATTCTCTGCCACAGAAGGTAGTTGAGGCCAGTTCATTGGCTATATTTAAGAGGGCGTTAGATGTGGCACTTGTGGCTAAAGGGATCAGGGGGTATGGAGAGAAGGCAGGTACGGGATACTGAGTTGGATGATCAGCCATGATCACATTGAATGGCGGTGCAGGCTCGAAGGGCCGAATGGCCTACTCCTGCACCTATTTTCTATGTTTCTATGTTTCTATGTTTGTAGGTTAATTGGCTTGGTAAATGTTTAAAAAAATTGTCCCTAGTGGGTGTAGGATAGTGTTGATGTGCGGGGATCGCTGGTCGGCGCGGACCTGGTGGGCCGAAGGGCCTGTTTCCGTGCTGCATTTCTAAACTAAACTGCTAAATATATCCTTTTCGATAAGGTAAGCACTTACAAGCATATTAAATTAAATGTAATTCCTAGTATTTGCCGTAAGTATTACTTATTATCTTATCAATTTTAAATCGCATTCAACTTCTATTGCAGCTGGATGATCGGTGTAATGGAAGAAACATCTATTTCACAAAACTGAAGTTATTTACATAGTTTTTGACTATATTGAATTGAAATGTTCTGCATTAAAATGGAAGGAACATGAATGGTCAGGGTGTTGTTTAAAGATAAATGCGAACACTACAAAATATGACACTAATGAATGTATAGACACTGAGAGTATCTGAAGAGTTTAGTGCACAGTTTTTTTTGTTTTTTTTTTAAATTTTCAGATCACATGTGATAGGAGCAGCATTAGGCTATGAGGCCCATCAAGTCTACTCTGCCAATAAATCATGGCTGATCTAGCTCTCCCTCTTAACCCCATTCTCCTGCCTTCTCTCCATAACCTCTGACACCCATACTAATCAAGAATTAAGTTCTGAATCAATTCTGAATCGTTTTATTTTGGAAATAACACAAAAATAAAATGGAAAGAACATTTAATGATTCATTTATTGCTTAGTTAAAAACTGAAAAAGTATTTTCAGTAAGATAGACTGAAATATCGCATCTTGACTATGTAATGTGAATTTTGTGAATATATAGCAAATTAGAACAAATTTACAATTATTAAACTTAAAATTTGCAAGTCCAGTTGACTTTGAAGATAATGTAATATGTTAAACTGTAAACTGAGGAAGAGAGTAGTCTAGAAAACATAGATCTCCGGGTACCTTTCTCCAAAGGAAATTGGAGAATGACCAGAACATGACACACAGACCTTTGGCCCACATGACTGTGCTGACCATGATGCCAAATTAAACTAATTCCACCTACCTGTACATGATGGGTATCCTCCATTCCCTGCATGTTCATGTTCTTGCCTAAAGTCCTCTTGAATGGTACTACTGTATCTCCTTCCTTCACACCTCCTGGCAGCACATTCCAGGAAGCCACCAGTCTCTGTACAATTAAACTTGGCCCGCACATCTTTCCAGGTTGGGGAAAGGGTTCTGACTGTCTACCCTATCTATACATCTCAGTATTTTATCATGTTCTGGGTCTCTCCTCAGCCTTTACTCTATCAAGTCATGCCTCGCCCTCCAACACTCTGTCAGGCATCCTCTCAGCCTCCGAGACCATGTAAGAGATGCTAAAGGGAAGCAAAATGAAAGAAAACAAAAATCTAAAAGAAAACTGAATCTTACCTTTAGGTAGACACAAGAAGCTGTAGTAACTCAGTGGGACGGGCAACCTCAGGAGAGAAGGAATTGGTGATGTTTCAGGTTCAGACCTGTCTCGACCTGGAACATCACCCATTCCTTCTCTCCAGAGATGCTGTCTGTCCCACTGAATTACTCCAGCTTTTTGTGTCAATCTTTGGTTTAAACCAGCATTTCCAGTTCCTCCCTACACATTGAATTAACCTTTTCTTTACTATCCCTCTGAAATATTCTCAGATTGCCTTTTTGTGTTTTGTTAATATTAATATTTAATATTAAATGCCACTTTAACTTAACTGTTAGCATCAGACATGAAATAAGATCAACAATCAGAACTTGACCAAGTAGCAACATGAGGTGACATTTAAGTAAATTGTTGGTGTCCATCGATATATGTTGATTTCTTTTTGGTGGATTTCTTTTTGGTGGAAGGTTGAAGGTTTTTTTGGAGTTATTAAGTGCTTAGCATATTCAACATACATGTGGTTGGGGAGTAAACATAAATATAGTCTGCCTCAAGCAGTAAAATGGTGTTTTTTAATCTTGTGTAAGAAGGGGTTTAAAGTAATGCTTCTTTATGGCCATAGCAATTGGTTTTTTGTTGAAGAAATTTAGTATAGCTCAATTTTTAAACAATATCACAACTGGAACTGGAATATTCACTAGGCCAGGTAGCATCCATGGAGAGAGGACAAACAGATTTTTTTAATGTATCACCATTTGGATATGGGCAGCATTGCCTTTCCCAGCAGTCTTGATTTAAAAGTAAAATCAACTACAAATATGTTGAACCCCAGATAATGACAACAGTCTTTCTTCCCTGTAGGCTATTCATGGATCATCCATGTTGTTAATTTTCAGCCGTTGTGGTGGAATTTGAAGTATGTCTTTCAATTGTTAGTCCACATTTTTAGTCTAGTAATTAAACCACAAAATTATTATTAACACCTGATCTAGATTTGTGTTTTCCCTTTGAACAGCTATTAGTAGATGTAAGATTTTCCACAGGTAGGAATAGAGTACAATTCCACACGAGAAACACATCTGCACATTTTCCATTGCGATGTACTTCAGCAGAAGTTCTTGGGATTTTTAGTACAATGAGGATCCCAATCAATCCAGCAGTGTTGGTAACTTTACTGTACATTTATATTAAAGGCCATGTTCAGTATTTCAACCAAACATGCTTTTGAATGAAATTATATGGAATTAGATTTTTTAAAATCATTTTGTACATACTGGCTTCTTGAAAGCAAACAAATATTGGAGTAATTGACCAGAAGATTGTATTACATGTAATTCAAGTTCACTTTGAAATAGATCTTTTCAAACTCAACAATTGAAGTCATTGACCTGCATCACTTTTGATTGAGACTGAGAAATAATTTTCAATAAAGTGCACAGCAAGCAATATTTGTTAGAAATGCCCTTATTAGAAATAGTGAGAATATCTGTAGTTGGAAAGTTACTAGAGAGTATTCTGAGGGATAGGTTATACAGGCATTTGGATGGGCAAGGGCTGATTCGGGACAATCAGCATGGTTTTGTAAGTGGAAAAATTCTGATTGATTTTTTTGAAGACGTGACCAAAAAGGTCGATGAAGGCAAAGATGTAGATGTTGTGTACATGGACTTCAGTAAGGCATTCAAGAAGGTTCTGCATGGTAGGCTGCTCTGGAAGGTTAGATTGCATGGGATCCAAGGAGAGATAGCTGAATGGACAACAAATTGGCTCCATGGAAGGAAGCAGAGGGTGATGGTGGAAGGTTGCTTCTCGGACTGGAGGTCTGTGACTAGTGGTGTGCCTCAGGGTTCAGAGCTGGGCCCGTTACTGTTTGTCATCTACATCAATGATTTGGATGAGAACATATAGGGCAAGATTAGCAAGTTTGCTGATGATACAAAAGTGAGTGGTTTTGTAGATAGTGAAGATGGTTGTGAAAGATTGCAGCAGGATCTGGATCGATTGGCCAGGAGGGCGGAGCAATGGTTGATGGAATTTAATACAGAGAAGTGTGAGGTGTTGCAGTTTGGAACATCGAACAAGAGCAGGACCTACTCAGTAAATGGTAGGAATCTGGGAAGTGTTGTAGAGCAGAGGGATCTAGAAGTACAGGTACATGGTTCCTTGAAGGTCGAGTCGCAGGTAGATAAGGTCGTCAAAAAGGCTTTTGACACTTTGGCCTTCATTAGTCAGAGTATTGAGTATAGAAGTTGGGAGGTTATGTTGCAGTTGTATAAGGTGTTGGTGAGACCGCATTTAGAATATTGTGTTCCGTTCTGGACACCATGTTATAGGTAAGATATTGTCAAGCTTGAAAGGATTCATAACATATTTACGAGGATGTTGCCAGGACTAGAGGGTGTGAGCTATAGGGAAAGGTTGAGTAGGCTGGGTCTCTCTTCCATGGAGCGCAGGAGGATGAGAGGTGATTTTAAAGAGGTGTACAAAATCATGAGAGGAATAGATCAGGTAGATGCACAGAGTCTCTTGCCCAGAGTCGGGGAATTGAGGACCAGAGGACAGAAGTTCAAGGTAAAGGGGAAAAAATTTAATAGGAATCCGAGGGGTAACTTTTTCACACATAGGGTAGTAGGTGTGTGGAACAAGCTGCCAGTGGAGGTAGTTGAGGCTGGGACAATCCCATTGTTTAAGAAACAGTTAGACAGGTACATGGATAAGACAGATTTGGATATGGACCAAACGCAAGCAAGTGGGATGAGTGTAGCTGGGACATTGTTGGCTGGTATGGGCAAGTTGGGCCAAAGGGTCTGTTTCCACATTGTATCACTCTATGACACTATGACTCCTGCTCCTTATGTGCACAATTGCATGTGCGGGAGGCCCAAAGAAGCAAACAAAGCACGGCCATATCTTTGAGATTTCCTATACTTAACAGGGTTCCCAGATGTGAACAAATTAGGGCCACTCCGTGCCAGATTATAACTTTTGAATGGTGGTCTTGTAATGGGCATAGACATCACATGCCTCTAAAAGGCAATGAGATTGTGCCATCAGAGATGGGTACCCAAGACAGAGTTGCCTAGTAGTCTGGAGTTCCTCTCCCCACACATCCCACTCCCCCCACATTCCCCTTCTCCGACTTTAGAGAGGAAAAGAGGAATTTGATTCCAGGAAGGGATAACCTGGGGACAATTGTGGAGGAATGAGAAGTTCACTGCCAGATTTCGGGGCCGTTGTCCAGGTACAATAAACAACAGCAGAATGTAAGGAGCAGGCCATTCCACCCCTCAGTTTCCTGAAAATGCAGTAAGGCACTGAAGTAAGGCATCAGAAATTCTCGCTGATCCAAATTTTTTTGATTCCCTTGATATCTAAAAGTCTAACCCTATGTACTTCAGTTTGCTTATCAGTTGAGTCTCCATGGGCTCATTCATTAAAATCTCTTGCCCTTTGTTCAGAGATGGTAACTCCTGGTTCTGGACATTCACAATCACAATCAATCACAATCACAATAATACTTTATTAGCCAACATACAAGGAATTTAATTTGCCAAGTCAGTCATACAAATAAAAAGCAACTGAAGACACTAAACCTATTTTAACATAAACATCCACCACAGTGACTCCTCCACATTCCACTCTGTGACGGAAGGCGAAAAAAAGTTAAAATCTCTTCCCCTAGCTCTCCCGCGGTCGGGGGCCTCGAGCCCTCCGTTGACGGGACGATCTTGACTCCCATAGCCGGCTGCTTTTTGGCCCTCTGCATCGGGGCGATCGGCTCCTCCATCAGGGGGATGTCAGCTCCCCCACGCCGGCAATCGGACTCCACGTCGGGGCTGGTCGAGACTCTGCATCGTTGGAGCTTCCTGACTCGGCCTCTCCCAAGACTGTGAGGTTACAATGTAAAGTCCGCAGGCCGCTGTTGGAGCAATCCCAGGCAAGGGATCAGCCCCTTGGATGTAAGTCCACATCCCGCGGAGGGGCTCAAGTCAGTCCGAGGAGGCCTCCAACTCCATCGATGGAGATGCGACCCGGAAAATAGTCGCAAGGTAAGGAACTGAAAAAATGTTTCCCCCTCCCCCCCCACCCACATAAAACAAACCGGAGAACATTTACACAATCTTTTAACACACACTACATTTTTTTTTTAAGACAAAAAACAGACAGACTATTGGCGGGGCTGCCAATCGTGTGGCGCCCCTGGTGGTATGAAACATCAACTCTACATCCTCCCAATGTGAAAAAAGACCCGTTCATTCCAACTTTCTGTGTTCAGGCCATTAATCAATCTACATTCTATGCCTGTATATTAATCTCAGTACACACTGTTTAATTTTTGTTCAATATCTTGATTGACATCTCATTAAAACCTTCTGAAAGTCCAAACACACCACATCATCTGGCTTGTTCTTATATTTTCTGCTAGGGCATCTGCCATCACTCTTTAAATGATGCCTCCTACTGCATTTGAGCTCGTGTCATTTTGCAAACCAAATATTCCCAATAGAAATGTGTGAGAGTGACAACATTGGTGGCCAATTTCATTCAAGTGTACTCACTATCATTTGTGCAAAAGCACATAAAATATTCCAAGTCACGCTACCATTTCTGGAATTATGTACATAGTTCTCAACTGAATGTGGCAGTTCACTGCTTAGAGCATAAAGAAGTTGCAATACAATTTGTATGCCACAGTGTTAATATTACTTGCTTCCTTTAAGGCCCATATCAGTGGTCAGTTCAGCTTTCTGCATTTGTTGACAGTTGTGAAATATAACCTTGCAGACTTGCAGGAAAGGACACTGCAGTTTTTAATACACTTTGACTAGGAAGTGATTTGTTGCATTACTGGATCATGTTGCAGTACTTTTCATGTTCTATTACTTTTTCATGCAATGGCTGTTTTATTCCTCTCATTTTGAGCTACGGATGGTAGATTGCATATTAGCCCTGGCATTTTTTACTCTTATTCATGGTCTTTGTCCTTGGTATTGAATTTCTACCGTTCCAAGGACTCCATTATGAAATGTATGCCAAATGTTCAGGTTGTACAGGATCAAATTAGAATTAGTTCAATATCTGAACGATAGAAATACATAGAAACATAGAAAATAGGTGCAGGAGGAGGCCATTCGGCCCTTCGAGCCAGCACCGCCATTCATTATGATCATGGCGGATCATCCCCAATCAATAACCCGTGCCTGCCTTCTCCCCATATCCCTTGATTCCACTAGTCCCTAGAGCTCTATCTAACTCTATCTTAAATCCATCCAGTGACTTGGCCTCACCTGCCCTCTGTGGCAGGGAATTCCACAAATTCACAACTCTCTGGGTGAAAAAGCTTTTTCTCACCTCAGTCTTAAATGGCTTCCCCTTTATTCTAAGACTGTGGTCCCTGGTTCTGGACTCGCCCAACATTGGGAACATTTTTCCTGTATCTAGCTTGTCCAGTCCTTTTATAATTTTATATGTTTCTATAAGATCCCCCTCATCCTTCTAAACTCCAGTGAATACAAGCCTAGTCTTTTCAATCTTTCCTCATATGACAGTCCTGTCATCCCAGGGATCAATCTCGTGAACCTACGCTGCACTGCCTCAATCACAAGGATGTCCTTCCTCAAATTAGGAGACCAAAACTATACATAATACTCCAGATGTGGTCTCACCAGTGCCCTATACAACTGCAGAAGAACCTCTTTATTCCTATACTGAAATCCTCTTGTAATGAAGGCCAACATTCCATTAGCATTCTTCACTGCCTGCTGTACCTGGAAGCCAACTTTCAGTGACCAGTGTACAAGGACGCCCAGGTCTCGCTGCACCTCCCCCTTACCTAACCTAACCCCATTGAAATAATAATCTGCCCCCTTGTTTTTGCAGCCAAAGTGGATAACCTCACATTTATCTATATTATACTGCATCTGCCAAGCATCTGTCCATTCAATCAACCTGCCCAGGTCACCCTGCAACCTCCTAACATCCTCTTCACAGTTCACATTGCCACCCAGCTTTGTGTCATCCGCAAACTTGCTAGTGTTGCTCCTAATTCCCTCTTCCAAATCATTAATATATATGGTAAACAGTTGCGGCCCCAACACCGAGTCTTGCGGCACTCCACTCACCACTGCCTGCCATTCTGAAAAAGACCCGTTCACTCCTACGCTTTGCTTCAGGTCTGCCAACCAATTTTCTATCCATGTCAACACCCTACCCCTAATACCATGTGCTCTAATTTTAGTCACCAATCTCCCGTGCGGGACCTTATCAAAGGCTTTCTGAAAATCTAGATACACTACATCCACTGGCACCCCTTCATCCATTTTACTTGTCACATCCTGTCACATATTGTATTGTATATCCTTGTCACAAATAGTTGTCATATTAGCAATTGAGGTAGCTATTTGTTGAGAGCAAAACTATAAAAACTATAAAAAGATCACAATTTTATTATTGCCATAATATTTAAAGCAAAGGCATACTTTTGGCAAGGAGCAAATAATTGTCAAAAGTCACTGTCTTCTGATATGTTTTCATTTTTAAAGTTTATTCATTTTTGAAATATCGGCAAATGTTAATGTTAGGTTAAAACAAATATTCGATGAGTAAACATAAATAAAGAGGAAGTCGTTAGAGGCTTCTTTAAAAATAGATAAATCATCAGGTGCAGATGAAATTACAACAAGCATGGGAAGAAATTAAAAAGTTGGTGATGGAGGGAATGAATATTTAGGTGGTGGATAATGAACCAATCAAGAAAACTACATTGTCCTGGTTGATGTCCACCTTATATTTTTTTTAACATTATTTTGTTTTTTGTGTGCCTGCCTAAAGTTCAATGTAGCGAGGTAAATACAACAGCAGTCAAAGTTCTCAAATATGTTGACATGAGCGAAAAGGATGAATTTATCCTTGTAGGAAGTATACACAGCTACACACTTCTCTGTGAAAGCGTACAATCGTGCTGTTGATAATTACATGGGTTCTGGTCTTCTGGAGCCTCCTTTAGGTAGTTGCGTAGTGACAAACTATTCCCTGATGGAGTTGGGATGATAGGGTAATTTCCCAGTTAATCCAGCCTATTTTCTGCATTAATGTAGAAGACTGGTTTTCTGAATGTAATATTGTATATCGGTATCCTGTACTGATATATTCTGTGTCAAAAACAACCTGGCTTGTTTGCAAGAAGTTATGATAGCATCTGTTGCAAATTGTATTGCTGCATTCTTTAAATAAACTATTTGTGAGTCTCGAAGCATGTCTGTAACTCATTTGCTGATAGTGTTATTAATAGTTTCAAATG
Source organism: Raja brachyura (assembly GCA_963514005.1). Next base: position 63,628,367 of record OY740787.1, read on the forward strand.
GGAGAAAATTAATACAAATATACAATTAGCAATAAATATGCAATCAACAGAAATGCAGTAAAATGCAGTTATTTTTAGATATTTAACTTTCTGTTAAAGTATCATAGTAAAATGATTTAAAAACCAGAGATATGTTTGCAAGGAGGACTGAAATAAATACATGCAAACTTTACCATTTACCACACAAGGCATGGAGCATTTTACTTAAACAACACCACATGCATTGAAGTAATTGCACACGGGTTTTGAAATATGATAAGTAGCTATTCAATATACAGCTGTTTTATAAATGGAATCGGGAAAATTCACCACTAACTGTAAACCTGTTAAAATTATGTTTTATCTGTAACTTCAGTTACATAAATAAATGGGAAAACATATTGTGATTCTTTTTCTAATGCACACCGAGTCTTAGAGAACATTATAATTCTAATATAATAAGCCAGGCTAGAAATAAATGAATAGTACTAATTTATTGTGATTTATGTTTTTACTATAATATATTGATAACAAAATTATTGAACAAACTTGTAGAAGTGTTTTCTTAATTATTGAATTTGTACAGTGAAATTTCTACATTACATGGAACTTTTTGTACTGCCAGAAAAAAATATTGTACCAGGGGATTGCTTGTACAATTATGAATTATGTGTGGGGAAACTATTATGTTGGGGTCAGTGACTCGGTATGGTTTGCTATGTGTGCGCGGAGCATCCATCAGTGCTCTGCACATACTACGAATAATGGAGTGTGTTCAGAAATGAATGCCGGGGAAATTTTGGACAGAGTAGGGACAGTAGTCACTATTTCAGCTTTGGGAGAAAAAGTACCAACATGAACAAAGGTATCCCAATTGTTCAGTCAAATAATTGCATATTGAACGGTAGAATTAAATGTTTGGACAGATGTGGAAAGTTTACCTCAGCAGGAAGGTACTCCAGATGAGCATGAAGCACCACAACAGCATATGGTTTAAGACCCTGGATGTCAGGCACCAACGCTACAAAATGATGAACGACAACACTCTCCAATCCAATGGCCAGACACCTTCACCTGTGGAAACTGTGGGAATGTCTGCTTGTCAAGGATAGGCCTAGCCAGCCACAGCAGTAAATGCAACCACAGATGAAACATTCCCCTCTCCAAGCAGAACAACGTCAACACTGCACCATCATCTCTCACTCATGGACGGATGATGACCTCAGCAGCTGCATGTGTACGGAGAAGAGCAAGATCGATGAGTAGATGAGAATGGCAAGAACATTTCAAGTTGTGTGGCTTTGGAGACGTGCTGCATGAATACTAATATTAGTAAAAGGAAGTTTGGAAAATACATAAGCACAGACGTTGAGGATGAGAAGTCATGGTAAAGCCAGAGAATAAATTGAAGCAGAATAAGGATAATTTTAAATTTAAACATTTTACAAAATGGAAGCTGCTGAATGTGAGCAAACGAAGAAGTGAGGCTGTAGGCAATCAAGACTGTTGAAAAGAATGCATCGAACTGATGGTGGTGGGGGGGTGGGGGGTGGAATTGGGGGGTGAACACAACCATGTCCTTATCAATGCAGCTGCTGTAGTGATGTTGACAGCCTCAGCTTCCGATGTCACCAGCAACTTAACCTGATCCCTCCGTTGAGATGATCAAGAAAGATTTGGCATGTCCACAAGGATTCTCTTGAACTTCTACAGATGTTCTACTGAAACTATTCTGATGAAATACATCTCAGCCTGGTATGGCAACTATCTGCTCCAACCTGCAGAGTGGTGAGCAAGGCCCATTCCGTCACAAGCTCATAATTTCCAAACCAATCAGTCCATTTTAATGGTGCATTTCATCAGGAAGGATGGACGTATTGCCTGCCTCCCCCACCATTCTTTTGTCCCTCTTCTGCTTTCTGAAAGAAGATACAGGAATTTGATTCCCTGGAGTTTTAGAACAGCTTCTTCCCCATTACTCTCAGCTTTGCTCCCCACCCCCACCCCTACACACCCAATATTCCGATATTGCACTTTAGTTTTTGTTTGTACTGCTTCAGATTGCACTACAATCTTTGAAACATTCTGCTGTATTGCATTTGACATTGTATTAATTGTTTCTGTCATTAGCATGTGTACTATTTAGTCCATGCGAACAAGGAATTTTATTGCACTGTGGTATATCTGACAATAATTAACCTGTAAATCAGTATTGCAGTCCCCTGCTCTATATACAGAAGAGTCGGCATTACCCACATCAGCATCAGTTGCTTCCTCAGAACCACAAAACAAGCGTAAATGCAAATCATCCTCAATCCTGAAGGACTACCTAACTCTATCAATGTAGAATTTTGTTTTGATTTGAAAATGACTTCATTATCTGATAATTCCTGGCTAGATTGAAATAAAATAAACCAATTTAGTTTGTGCATAGGGGCCATGAGAGCTCATCAGTGCTGGATTACACATTCAATATGTTTCCTAATGGTATGTTATAAATGGTTAACAACAGTCAGGAACAGAACAAATTATCTCAGAAGGGAGGACAGTGATAAGGCTCAAAAATCAGGGGCTACAGAGGATATTTACACATAGATGGATTAACCTAGGGAGAGTGATTATGCCTTACAAAAGGAAGTCTGGCTTCAAGAGATGAATGGAATTTTACAAAAGGAAATAGTGAACTGGAATAGTCACAGTTTAGAGAGGAAATTGGAATAGAACATTGATTTATATAAATATCTGATCGAAACAGAAGTAATTATTCTATCCACCACAGGTGGAAAAAGTTCCATTTACAATGACTTTCCTTAAAAGTATTTGTCTCTTCCAACAATGTTCTAACAATGTTTTTCTTGTATGCACATAAAGTTTAATCTGTGAGGAATGTACACCTTAAAAGGCTTCATAACCAAACCCCAGTTATTTAAAACAATGATATTATTTCTTGGTGTCAGTCGATTTGTTCAATGTGACTTGTTCTGCTAATCTAGTGATGTTTATATAGTTAAGGTAATAAATGTGGATATTTAGAAAGTGTTGACATTTAATAAGCTTTCACAAAATATTTGTTCTGATACAAGCTGAAAAGGAACTGCATGTATGGGGCATTGTTTGATTTATAGGAAACTCGATTAAGGAGAGTGATTTGAAGTCATTAAGACTTTGGCAGAACTCGCACAATTTCTAAATTGTTCGATAATATTGAGCTAAATTGTGGAGCTGTGTCAATGTTCCAAATGAAAACACGTATTCAGCTATACCAGATAAGCAAGACCTGGTCTTACCTGGAACAGAGCAGAGGGACAAAAGCCAACTCATTTGTCACTGCATTTCATTACTACACTCTCCACCTGTAGTTTAATAGCTAAGGACTGTGTGCTGGCATTCCCAGTTCTGCTATCTTATACCGTCAGACCTACGATAGACATTGCAGATGCTGGAATCTTGAGCAAAAGCTAAACTGTTGGAGTAATTCAATGGGTTAGGCTGCATCTGTGGAGGCAATTGGCCCCAGTGGTGGAAATATTAAATTCTGGAATGCTTAATTGGTCACAATTCCCCGCAGTTTCAAAATATTTAAAAGGGATTAAAGTGCCTGGCAGACAAATATACTGGAGAAACTCAGCGAGTGAGGCGGCATCTATGGAGCGAAGGAAATAGGCAACGTTTCGGGTCGAAACCCTTCTTCTAGTCTGAAGAAGGGTTTCGACCTGAAACGTTGCCTATTTCCTTCGTTCCATAGATGCTGCCTCACCCGCTGAGTTTCTCCAGCATTTTTGTCCACATTCGATTTTCCAGCATCTGCAGTTCCTTCTTAAACAAAGTGCCTGGTAATGCTCCAAGTTTGTATCCGGTGTAAAATAAATGTTTGTCTATCCTTTCTTTATTCTAACTTACTGCACTCTGCATCATCACTCAGTAGGATAGCAAGTGATGTTATAGGGGGTAAGAGAATCAAGGGATATGGGGGAAAAGCCGGAATGGGGTACTGATTTGCCATGATCGTATTGAATGACTGTGCTGGCTCGAAGGGCTGAATGGCCTACTCCTGCACCTATTTTCTATGTTTCTATCCCAACCTCACTTTGCCACCATATCCCACAATCTAATTCCATAAAAATAAACGTCAGTTTGCATAATGTATGTCTAAAAATGAATCCTTAATCAGTAAATGTAAAAGTGGTTTCAGCGCTCTCTGCTCTCAGTGGACTACATTTCAGAGATTGTGTAGAATGTGCTGTCACAACTACATGGCATTTGGAATTGGATATCAAGTGTTGCTGGAAAAGCATCAACTTAGTGAAAGATTTTTTAAGTTTAGTTTAGAGATACAGTGCGGAAACAGGCCCTTCGGTCCATTGAGTCCGCGCCAACCAGCGATCCCCGCACATTAACACTATCCCACTAGGGACAATTTACATTTATACCAAGCCAATCAACCCACAAACCTGTACTCCTTTGGAGTGTGGGAGGAAACCAAAGATCTCAGAGAAAACCCACGCAGGTCACGGGAAGAACATACAAACTCCGTACAGACAAGCACCTGTAATCAGGATTTAACCCATGTCTCTGGTGCTGGAAGGCCGTAGCTCTACCGCTGCGCCACCATGCCTCAGAAAGATGTTCTTTGGTTTGCCCAGAACGTATATTGGTCTCCCAGCACAGCAAGATGTCCATCAGGGAAAGTGGCCAACTGGCCTTTCCAGTCTACAGGAGTATGAACTCAAGGATGCACTGAAACCTGGTGCAGCCAACACCAAGGCTCTGTGGGGAGGACCACAGTCTTGGTTCTTCCGCTGCTGAACATTGAGGGGCAGAGTCCAGTGGAGACGCCCTTAAAACAAGGGAAGCGATATTACCACAGGATGTGGCAAGAATGTTTTGTGTAATGACAGGTGCAAACACTACTGAGTATAACACAATTGAAAGTATAGACTCTAAGACGTGAAGAATTTTTTCACATTTTTTGTTTAGTATATTGTATTCTAAATAAAGTTTATTTTTGGGGAAAAAATGGCTCTTTTATCCAACTTTTGGAGCAAACTTCTGAGCAATTGTCTCTGTGAGACTATGTACATGTGCACTTGTGTAATCATTGATTCCAATTTTAAGGATTTTTACGAATAATATCAAGCATTAGGACTGCTGAAAGAAGCTTTCACTAATTGCTTGTGTTACTTATAACATTCAAAAGTCTTTTGGAAAATGTGCAACCAATAAATCAATCATTAACTGAAATGAGTAGGAGAGTAAATTTGGCTTTGGTAAACTGATATTAAACGTGCAAAATTACTGCTTGCCTTGAAGTTAGTGGAACCATGAATGGAGGAAAAATACACAATAGGACACAGATTAGCCTTACATCTGTTTATCAGTAATGACCAAAAGCAGACTCTACCTTATCAAATCCAATTTTTATTCAATGAAAACACCATGCTTTGTAAATGAAATTTAAAGATCAAAAGTCACAATACTTAGGTATTGATTCTTTTCAGTAACTCTAAAATTTCATTCAATGGTCTTACCCCTTCCAAAGGCCTGGATTTATGCTTGATGTGAGCATAGATCTGAGCTTTCCCAACATGAAGCCATCGGGAATTATGCTGTCATTTCACTGGTGTCCTGACTGTACCCGTGTCATTTGTAGAAAACTAATTGCGGTAGAAGCTCTATCTCTTCCAAAGATTGATGACTTCTTGCAGAAGGAAAAAAGTTGGAGAATAGAGGGAGGAGTGGAACAAAGCTTGACAAGTGGGGGGGGGGGGGGGGGGGAGCCGGTTATTGGCAGATGGGTGGAGTAATCAGGGGACATTGGTATAAGGGGGACAGATTTAATAGGAACCTGAGGGATACCGTAACTTTTTTGCACAAAGTGTGGTGGGTGTCTCGAGCGAGCTGCCAGAGGAGGTAGTTGAGACAGGTAACATTGCAATAATTAAGAAACATTTAGACAGGTATGGATAGGATACTTTTACAGGGATACGGGCCAAACACAGGCAAATGAGAATGGTGTAGATGGGCATGTTGGTTGGCATGGGCAATTTGGGCAAAAGGCCCTATTTCCACACTCTATGCCTCTAAGTGGCAAAGGTCAAAGTTCAATAGGAGACAAAAGGGGTCAGATAAAGAAAAAAAGAGCAGGAGTGAAATGCAGAAGTGGAGAGAAGATTATGGATGGAAGTAGACAGGGTAAGTGGGGGGAAGTGTGGGAGATCAGTGTATGCAAGAGGGAATAGGAGCAGGATGACCTTTGTGGTCGATGAAGATGGGAGAAATGTGTGTACATAGGGTTGAATTGGAGTATTCAATGTTCATGTCATTGGGTTGTAGCCTGCTATAAGGAAAGTACTGGAATCCATTATTAAAGAAGGATATATAGACAATTACAGTACACTCCAGCAAAGTCAACAACCTATCCGAGGGAAATTATGTTTCACAAATTTATTTCAATTATTTGCGGATTTAATGAGCAGGGTGGATTAAAAGGGAACAATGATTGTGTATTTGGAGTGGCAAAAGGTATTCGGTTAAGTGCTGCATAAAAAAGTTACTGCACAACCTGTGCGTATAAGTGGGTGGAGACCCTGTGGAGACAGAACCATTAAATATGTTCAAGGTCAAGACGAATGTGTTTTAAGCCAGAGGGAGTCAAGTGCAAAGAGGAAAAGGCAGAGCAGTGGAGCCGAGGTAAAGATCAGGTCAGCCATGATCTTACTGAAGGTAAAACAGGCTCCAGAGACCATAAAGTCTCTTGTTTCTTATATTCTTATGTAATGAAAATTAATGCGTATAAAGCAAAGATTTCCTGTTCACGATTTTCATATTCCAAATATTTTACATAAGATGTACCGCAGGTCCACCAGTTTTCTGGCACCCTTGGTTCCAGAGCCTTGCCGTATTATCCATTTTGCTGGAGGTCATAGCCTCGGGGGGTGGGGGCTGAGCTATCGGCCCATAAAGTCATCCTCGGAAGTTGGCTATGGGAAAGGATCTGCCGGCTCCAGCCGGGCCCGAATTTCAGCCCTGGCTTCAGGGGGCAAATTTGACCCACCGATCGGCCCTGGATGTTGGCTATGGGAACAGATCTGCCGGCTCCGGCCAGGCCGGAGTTCCAGAGCCCCAGCGGCAGGAAGGAAATTTGACCCAGCGATTAGCATGGAAGTCCTGATGTGGTCAAGATCGGCCACCTCACCTGGCCTAGGCACCACATTTTTGGGGGGACTTCTGGAGCTGAATTTCTAGTGCACTTTCATAATTTTGTCCGGATTACAAGAGCTGCCAGTCCACCATTGCCGAAAAATCGGTGGTGGACCTATACTTCATAAAACAACAATTTGACTTTATTAAGTAATATAAACAAGTCATCTTGATCAAACGGTATAAACATTCCTACTCATTTTGAGCAAAGTTATCAAAAATTAGTGTTTTAGAAACATAGATAGAAACATAGAAATTAGGTGCAGCAGTAGGCCATTCGGCCCTTTGAGCCTGCACCGACATTCAATATGATCATGACTGATCATCCAACTCAGTATCCCGTACCTGCCTTCTCTCCATACCCTCTGATCCCCTTAGCCACAAGGGCCACATCTAACTCCCTCTTAAATATATCCAATGAACTGGCCTCAACTACCCTCTGTGGCAGAGAGTTCCAGAGACCCACCACTCTGTGTGTGAAAAAAGTCCTTCTCATCTCGGTCCTAAAGGATTTCCCCCTTATCCTTAAGCTGTGACCCCTTGTCCTGGACCTCCCCAACATCGGGAACAATCTTCCTGCATCTAGCCTGTCCAACCCCTTATGAATTTTGTAAGTTTCTATAAGATCCCCTCTCAATCTCCTAAATTCTAGAGAGTATAAACCGAGTCTATCCAGTCTTTCTTCATAAGACAGTCCTGACATCCCAGGAATCAATCTGGTGAACCTTCTCTGCACTCCCTCTATGGCAATAATGTCCTTCCTCAGATTTGGAGACCAGAACTGTACGCAATACTCCAGGTGTGGTCTCACCAAGACCCCATACAACTGAAGTAGAACCTCCCTGCTCTTATACTCAAATCATTTTGCTATGAAAGCTAACATACCATTCGCTTTCTTCACTGCCTGCTGAACCTGCATGCCTACTTTCAATGACTGGTGTACCATGACACCCAGGTCACGCTGCATCTCCCCTTGTCCTAAACGGCCACCATTTAGATAATAGTCTGCTTTCCTGTTTTTGCCACCAAAGTGGATAACCTCACATTTATCCACATTATACTGCATCTGCCAAACATTTGCCCACTCACCGAGCCTATCCAAGTCACCTTGCAGTCTCCTAGCATCCTCCTCACAGGTAACACTGCCCCCCCAGCTTAGTGTCATCTGCAAACTTGGAGATATTGCCTTAAATTCCCTCATTCAGATCATGAATGTATATTGTAAATAGCTGGGGCCCCAGCACTGAGCCTTGCGGTACCCCATTAGTCACTGCTTGCCATTGTGAAAAGGACCCATTTACTCCTACTCTTTGCTTCCTGTTTGCAGCCAGTTCTCTATCCACATCAATACTGAACCCCCAATGCCGTATGCTTTAAGTTTATATACTAATCTCTTATGTGGGACCTTGTCAAAAGCCTTCTGGAAGTCCAGATACAACACAACCACTGGTTCTCCCCTATCCACGCTACTAGTTACATCCTCAAAAAATTCCACAAGATTCGTCAGACATGATTTACCTTTCGTAAATCCATGCTGACTTTGTCCAACGATTTCACCACTTTCCAAATGTGCTGCTATCCCATCTTTATTAACTGACTCTAGCAGTTTCCCCACTACCGATGTTAGACTAACTGGTCTGTAATTCCCCGTTTTCTCTCTCCCTCCCTTCTTAAAAAGAGGGGTTACGTTTGCTACCCGCCAATCCTCAGGAACTACTCCAGAATCTAATGAGTTTTGAAAGATTATCACTAATGCATCCACTATTTCCGGAGCTACTTCCTTAAGTACACTGGGATGCAGCCTATCTGGCCCTGGGGATTTATCGGCCTTTAATCCATTCAATTTACCCAACACCACTTCCTGACTAACCTGGATTTCACTCAATTCCTCCTTTGACCCACGGTTCCCTGCTATTTCCGGTACATTATTTATGTCTTCCTTAGTGAAGACGGAACCAAAGTAGTTATTCAATTGGTCCGCCATATCCTTGTTCCCCATGATCAACTCACCTGTTTCTGACTGCAAGGGACCTACATTTGTTTTAACTAATCTATTTCTCTTCACATATCTATAAAACTTTTGCAGTCAGTTTTTATGTTCCCTAGTATTGACCTTAAAGGATCCAATGAAAAATAAGACACACAGTGCTTGTGTAACTCAGCTGGTCAGACAGCATGTCTGGTAAAAAAGGATGGGTGACGTTGCAGGTCGGAACCCTTCTTCAAACTGAAAGTAGAGGAGGGTGGGGAACTGAAGGTAGGAAAAGGCTAGAATAATTCAGGGTCAGCAATAGATGACCAAGGAAGGGTGGAACCCACAATGGCCCTTGGTTGGCTGGGGACGAGGTGATAACAAAGAGATACAAGAATGCGGACAGTGGAACTGGTAGAATTATTAGGGTGGAGGGAATGCAGGGATTACTTGAAATAGGATAAATCAACATTCACACAGCTGGGGATAAACCAGCATCTGCAGTTCCTTCCTAAACAATGAAAAAGATTCAGCCAGTCATGAGCAGACCATGGCTTTGTCTGCAAAGAAACAATGAAGCAATTGACTCAACCTCAGAGGAAGAACAGCACTGCAGAAAATAAGATCCAACCACGTAATTGTGTAATTGCTGAGCATCGCAGGATGGGGACGTTTAAGGCTACAAGCTTTCTCGTAAGAACATATTAGACTCTGAGGAAACCCCTAAAGCTGAAATCCTTGGCCTCCAGGAAAGCGTTGCTGGAGAGATTTCAAATAAAGACTAAGCAAGAACTTGGATAGGATTTTGTTGCGAATTCCACAGCCATAAGATGTGTTTGCAATCTGGATTACAAATATGTTTAGAGATATAATGGAAGCCTGCCCGTTTTTTTGTTGGGGAGAAAATTGCAAGTTTTATCGGACCTCTTGATTTCTCAGTGACTTGTACTGGGCAGTGAGCAGTCACTGAGAAATCAATAAGTCTGTTAAAACTTGCGATTTTCTCCCCAACAAGAAAATTGGCAAGTGACTGACCACGACTCAAACCCAATCTCCCGTCATGCTGCCTTGTAAATATTAAGGAAATAATTCAAAGACAGTCAGGATTTTCATGCAATACACCTTTACTACAGGTGATCATAGAGAGATGGCAAATCATTACTGCTACTAAAAAGTGTCTCTCATCATGACGAGTTGTGCCATACATTTCCATTTTGGCAAGTTTTTCCAATAGTAATGGTGTTTGATATTTATGATCTGTTATTTTTAAACAATATTTTTCTCACAATGATAGAATAGAAAGTTTTTTTTATTTTACTGTTTTAATGCAGTTTGTGCTAATTATTAATATTTGTTTATATCTTTTATATGGAATGTATTTGAGTCATTTAAATAAATCTGATGCACTTTTTGTCTTACATTACCTTTGCGGCATTTAATTGCACCGATTACCAGATTTTTTTTCTTGTAATAGCTGCTATCGGTTTATTAATGCTGATGAAACTAATGAAAATACCATGCCGCCACAAGATTTAGTTGTAATAATGAACATAGACGATAAACGTTTCCTGGAAAAATAGCAAAGGTTGTTTCTGTAATCTTTGACTCTGGCTCCTCTTAACTGTGTACATTAATACTGGAGTCAATGAGCTGTATTTGAAGAGTACCATATTTGTGTCTCATTTCGCACGTCATCAGAATGTTTCAAATGTCTTCACTACCAATGAAGTCCTCTTGAAATACAGTCACTGTGGTTATATAAACAAACAGATCAACTGAGTGCAACATTCTTTCACAAAAATCAAGTAAAAATAAATAATCTAATTGTTTTGGTGGTGATGATTGCAGAAGAATGTTTACCAAAACAACTTAAACACTCCCAGCTTTGATTGAAAATGTGCCTTTGAACCATGTAGCAACAAGGAACTGCAGATGCTGGTTTACACAAAAGGACACAAAGTGCTGAAGCAACTCATTGGGTTAGGCAGCATCTCTGGAGAACATGGATAGGTGGTGTTTCAGGTCGGGACCTTCTGAAGACCCTTCTTCTGGAGAAGGACCCCGAACCAAAACGTCACCTATCCATGTTGTCCAGAGATGCTGCCTGACCTGCTGAGTTACTCCAGCACTTTGTGTCCCTTTGAACCATGTAGAATAGTAATTGACAATGCAACCTTTGCAGAATATTGTAGCAATTATCTGCCCAGGACTCGACAAATGGATGTGTGGAGGAATAGACAGTTATTTATACAGTCTCAATTTATTTTTAAAAAATCAGACAGACAATCTCAGTAACTGCAGATCAGATAATTTAATGTTATATGGATATTTTTTAAGCCTTTGATTAGTGAAGAACATATGAAGAGAAACTAGTGGGAAATCCAGTTAGCATGCAAACATCTCAAAAACTGTTCAGGAAAGTGAAAAAAATAACAAATATAGAGGTTTGCGTAATTGGTATTTGATGGTGTATATTCTTTTGTGACCCATTTTGAGTGAGGGAATTATGTTAAGATTTGGGGAAAAATCCAATGGCAAATCATCAGTTTGTATCCATCTCCTCCACTCTACTTCAAACAAGGATCACTTGGAATTATTTTAAAATTAACGTTGAAATCATTCAATCAGCTACCTCTCCATTTTCTTTCCATCCTCTAGTGCCCATTGCTAAATTTGAGCTTTTTACCAGTCCAGTCCAGAGCGGGCTCTGACAGGAGAGATTTATTTCTCTCCTCTCAGAGCATCGCTAAACTCATGTCCAGGGCATCCATCTCATGATCGCACTCCTGTTAAATTGCTTGTATTATTTTTTATTTTTATTTTTATTGTTTTTTTTTTGTTTAAAAAAAAAAAATTCTTATATAATCATAATCAATATTATTTAATTTCCATCTTCGTTGATTATACACCTATTCTTTTACTTCTTTACTTTCTAAAAAAAAATAGAAGCTTATATAAATCATTTCGTAATATTTGTATAACTTTTGAAACAAGTTAAATGTGTATTTAAAAAACTGTTATATCATTGGCAACATGCATTGCTTCTAATAAAAATATTTTAAAAAAAAAATTGCTAATCACCCAATACATCTTCTCAGCCACCATTTTGGCTGAATGGTGATGGTTCTCTCTCCTCAACACTATCCCCATCCCTTTGAAAGCAGGCACCATGATGTTTCCCCTCCAAAGCTGATCCCTAACTTTCCTTCTTGCAACAAACTATAACCGTTCTCCAATCCCACTTTCCTCTCCAAAGTCCTTGAACATGATTTAGTCTCTCAAATTTGTGCCATCTTTCGAGAATCTCCTTGTTTGAATCCTTGCAAATATTTCTCCATCCTTTCCAAATTACTGAAATTATTCTTCTCAAAAATGATATTCAAAGTAACTGTGAAGATGTTCTGATCCTTCCTGTCCTTCGTTTCCCCATCTGCTGCCTTTAATACCAAGACTACTACCTTCCTTTAATAGATTGTCAGTGTGCAGTAGGATGGTTATTCATTTGAAGATAGACATCAAATCTGGAGTTACTCAGTGGGTGAGTTACTCCAGCTTTTTGTGTCATCTTTGGTTTAAACCAGCATTTGCAGTTCCTTCCTACACATGGTTTGGTTCTATTACAAACATCGAAATTAGAAGCAGGAATGAGACATGAGCCTCCCTGAGGCTGCTCATCTATTGAAGATAATGGCTGATCTAACTTTAACCACATTCCCATCCCTCCTACATGACGTAGGCTTCGTCTTGCTTATTCATATCCATGCAATGGTAGAAAGCGAATTATTTGCAATGCATTGAATATTGACATCTCCAATTTTAGCTTACCTCAAACACGCGCCCTCCACCTTCCCTTTCACCCCACCCTCCCTTGTGCCCCACCAGGATTTACACCTATTTTTTTCCTCTCCTTTCCCTCTCCTCCTTCATTCCTTTCTCTGGTTTCACAATTCACAACTCTTCAAAGAGTCTCATTCCTTTTGCTCAAATGTCTGGCCTTTGTCCCAACCATCTGCCTATAAACCCCACCTCCTTCGCCTATGTTTACCTATTACCTGCCACGCTTTGTTCTGCCCTTTCTCGCTCCCAGTTTTTTTCTTTTCCCCCCTACTCCCCACAATCAGTCTAAACAAGGGTTCCTCGTCTACCCAAAACGTTACCTATCCATGTTCCCCAGAAATGCTGCCTGACCCACTGGGTTACTCCAGAATTTTGTGACTACATTGTGCAGAACATCTGTTGTAGTTTGTTAGAGTATGCAGAGACATGCCAAATCTATTTAAACTTCTTAGAAAGTTGAGATGCTAGTGTGCCTACTTCATGATTACATCTTTGTCAGGCACGTGCCATCAGTAATTACTCAAGGTAGGCAGTCAGTCGGCTTTAAACAAAATGTAAACCACGCATGCGCAGATTGTTCTCTCCGTAAAAATAAAATATAAAAACAGTAACAATTCAATTTGCCCAAAGCTTCCTAGTCTCCTTTATTCTGAATTATTGAATGGGTGGGGGGTGAAGGGTGATGGCAGGTGGAGAGATGATGGGAAAAACGGGAGCACAGGGAACAGCTGAATCAGTTGTCAAGGGACAAATTGGGGGGAGAGTTCCTATCACAGTGTGTGGAGAGACTAGCCAGGGGTAAAGTTGTGGGGAGAGCAGGAGTGTTGAGAAGGAGGGGGTCAGAAAATGCTAGTAACTCACTCACCGCTGCGGCAGCTCTCCGGGTGCGAAGCCACCGCATTGTAGTCGGGGATAGAAGCAGGTCGGGGAGCTGCGAGCGGCTGCCGGGTCCCGACAGCAGAACTGGCCGCCACTTCAGCGCCTTCTGCCGGCTCGCTCACCTCTGGCAGTGCACTCCTTCTGAACACCTCTCACCTGCTGCTCGCTCATGTCAGCCGCTTCCTGTAAATCCTTAAATTCCCACAGCCGAGTAACCTTAATCGCGCTGTCAGAATTTAAGGATTTGCGGGAAGCTGACATGAGTGGGGCCAGCGAGTGGCAGGTGAGAGGTTTGTAGACGGAGAGCTGCCAGAGGTGATCCGGGGCTGGCAGAAGGTGCTGAGGTGGTGGCTGGTTCCGCTGTCCGTTCCGGTGGCCGCCCGCAGCCACCCAAGCTGCTTCCCCCCGTCCCCCCGTCCCCCCTCGCCCTGCCTCCGCCTCAATGCGGTGGCTCCGTGCGAGGAGCATTGCAAGTGGGTTACGGGTATGATCCAGATCCCCTCCTTCACAACGCTCCTGCCTTCCCAGCAACTTTACCCTGGGCCAGACTCCCAAATGCTGTGAAAGGAGCTCTCCCCCCACCTCTCGGGAAATACGGTATTTAAAAACATCACCAAGAAATGTACTTACCACATCATTGGTACATGAGCTCCAATCTTCTCTCTCTGTCCTAAGATACACTTAAAATAATGCCAATCCATATTTGAAAACCCCGCCAAGAAACTCTCGCTGCGCATGCGCAGTAGGCTGCTGCGTCTGCGCAGTACTGCAAAGGCAGGATTTCAGCTGCCTTCAGCCCCACTTGAAACTGACGGCTTCCAGCAGCGCTGACGGCACGTGGGCTGCATAGACCTTCAAGGGTTACAAGGGCTGCGGATCAAAGGTAAGGAGAATTATGCCTACCTAAGAGATCGCTCTTAGATGGGCATAATTCTCCCATGCCTTTATTATTTATATTTAGTGATTACCATGTTATAACTTTAGTCAGGGTAGGCAGTGCCTACCTTGTCTACCCTGACGGCACGTGCCTTGATCTATGTGATAGGTCCAGGACAGATCATCTGAAGTTTTAATGCCCAGGAATTTGAAGTTGCGAATTGTCTCCATCACTGACCTATCAAACTGGTGACTTCCCTTTTCTGAAAATAACAATTAATTCCTTGGATAGACACAAAGTGCTAGAGTAACTCAGCGGGTCAGGATGCAACTCTGGAGAAAAAGATAGTCGATATTTCGAGTCGGGACCTTTCTTAATTCCTTGGTCTTGTCGATGATGGGTGGCACCAGTCAACCTAGTGTTCTATCTCTCTCCAGTCTACCGACTCATCACCACTCATGATTCGGTCAACCACAGTGGTGTGGTCGGCTTTTCTGCTTGCAACAAACTCTGTTCCCTAGTTATTGACAATCTATCACACTGGCTATTGAAATGTAACCAAAACGTTAAATGGCCAATGGAGCAGGCTGTTAACGCCCCTATTAGTTGTGAACCCAGAGATACAAAATTCAGGGCCTCAGCATATTGTTGGATCTGCTCCAATTACGTTAATGGTCCGAAGGTGTGGTTGGAAGTGAGGAGGTTGGGGTCAAGTTCATTCAGTGAACTCCTAATCGGCAGGAAACCTGGAGGCATTGGAGTAAACCATTAATGTAATTGGAGCAGATGTTCATTCAAGCATTCATATATTATATTTAGAACAGGTGGACCCGCACAGCAGGGGATAAGGGGATTTTACGCTTCGTCTGGTCTCTCCTAGCTGATGATTTGTATACTGTGACAATGGCAAAGATTGAACTGTGAAGTTAGTGACTGATTTGCTTTAGGAAATTTTAATTTGCAATTCCTTCATGAAAATCATACGTCTATTTTGGTGTCCCTCATATCCCATGTGGCCAAGCCTGCCTCCTCTGATCAGCTACAGTGCCATCTTCCTGTTGAGCAAGGATATCTTTGGTAGGTTTTCTTTTTATCCTGCTACTTTTTTTCCCATGATTTTCCAGACTATGCCTCAACACCCTCAGGCTCCGGGTCACCTTGCTCTTCGTCCTCTGGGAGTAACTGCTGGGTTCAATTAGCAAAGTTGTGCAGCACACTGCAGACAGTAGTGGAGTTTTTACATCTGGTTGGGCAGTAGTACAACGTGCCCCAGAGGGTTGAAGCAACAACATTTCATCCACAGGAGATCTATGGTGTTTTTCACAACGATCAGGCACTCCTGTGGCTCTTGAGCTGCATGAATTTACTGTGTAATAAAAAGGAACTGCAGATGCTGGTTCATAGCATAGATAGACATAAGATGCTGGGTTGGGCAGCAACTCAGTGTGTTGGGCAGCATCACCAGAGAAAATTGATAAATGACATTTCAGGTTGGGATCCCTATTCAGGCCCTGCTATGTTTGCTGTGGTTGTATAGTACATTTGTATGAACAGTCAGGAATGTGTAGGCATCTTTTATCATTCACAAACTATCGCTCGGATTGTCCCAGGTTATGAAAATATCCAGCAATATCAGGATGAAGAAGATGTGGGTAGACACAAAATGCTGGAGAAACTCAGTGGGTGAAGCAGCATCCATGGTGAGAAGGAATTGGCGACGTTTCAGGACCCTTCTTCAGACTTCTACTTTGAAGAAGATGTGTTGTGCTTTCCTGAAACATGGCATTGACCATTTGGAATTACTTATAATGATCCATAATCACCTGTACTTTGAGGGAGTGTTCCTGTTCAAGACATAGCGAGCTGGAGTGGCTTAGTGGGTCAGGCAGCATCTCACGAAAACATGGATTGGTGACGTTTCGGGACAGGACCCTTCTTGAAACTGACTATGGAATGGGGGGGGGGGGGGGGGGGAGTGTAGAAAGCTGGAGGAGAGGACAAAGGCTGCAGCTGTATATAAAATATCTGGCTTATTAATGGGAGTTCCTGTGGGCACATGAGCAGTCACTTGTTGCCTGTATATGTACAAGCAAGCAATGCTGACAGATCCCACTACTTGTGATAGAATCTGTTCCTCACTTAAATCTAAATTGATGAAATTATTTCTTCATGATTACCTAGTTGATCTCTCCAGCAGCAAACTGGGATACATGACAGAAACATGCAATAGGCACATGGAATGATCCTGTGGCAAGGAAGTTAAGTCAACGTGTTGACTTTGATGCCTACAGTATGAGCAGTCTAGGCACAAGAGCATGGGGAAAGATCTTCCAGCAGAATGCCATATACCTCAGTGATATCAACTTTGTAAGAACTGAGCCTGTGAATAGATTATTAATCTGAAAGGTCTGATTTGGATTTGATGTCTCTGCACTCCTTGGGAATAGGTTCTTCACTGCGTGGCTTTTTTCCAACTATGACCCCAATAAAGCTTCCAGTAACAGAATACTGTCTTTTAGCTCTCTTTAGAGAATTTGGAAGATGTTTTCGCAGTCAACAATTTCTTCTGAATATGACAATAGACAATAGGTGCAGGAGTAGGCCATTTGGCCCTTCGAGCCAGCACCACCATTCAATGTGATCATGGCTGATCATCCCCAATCAGTACCCCATTCCTGCCTTCTCCCCATATCCCCTGACTCCTCTATTTTTAAGAGCCCTATCTAGCGCTCTCTTGAAAGCATCCAGAGAATCTGCCTCCACCACATATGTGCAAAGTCTAATATGTGCATAGTCTAATCTCTTGAAATAATGAGAAAAAAAGTGACTGCAATGTACTCCTGATACGATTACGATGTCTTGTAATGATTGTGGAATAGGGGTTTCTGTTTTTGTTAGTTTGCTAAAAAGCGGTTTCTACAATAAAGAGATCCTTTGGTGTTGGGAAAATGTGAGATGCACTAAAGTAAATAGTGTACTGACACGCCTGTCCACTTTCACGTCTAACATGATTTAATTCAGAAATTATCCGCAGCCTCAACCTGCATTGATAATGGTGAACTTGGATCATGTAGCTGGGTAAAACACATCTCAAGTGGCATCTACATAGAGATGTAAAAGACAAACAGCATTGACAAGCTGATTATATAAAAAATTGAATTTGTTCCAAACTGACGGATGTCTTCCTCTTTGTTGGGCACATTGAACAATCCCTGTTCCAGCCGTACATTGGCCCTATCTCCAAACTCTATCTCCATTACATTGATGACTGCATCAGTGCTACCTCCTGCATCCATGCAGTACTCATGGACTTCATCAACTTTATCACCAATTTCCATCCTGCACTTAAATTTAGAAACATAAAAAATAGGTCCAGGAGGGGGCCATTCAGCCCTTCGAGCCAGCACCACCATTCATTGTGATAATGGCTGATCGTCCCCAATCAATAACCCGTGCCTGCTTTCTCCCCATATCCCTTGAATCCACTAGCCCCTAGAACTCTATCGAACTCTCTCTTAAATCCATCCAGTGATTTGGCCTCCACTTCCCTCTGTGGCAGGGAATTCAACAAATTCACAACTCTCTGGGTGAAAAAGTTTTTTCTCACCTCAGTCTTAAATGGCCTCCCCTTTATTCTAAGACTGTGCCCCCTTTATTCTAAGATGGTCTATTTACTTGGACCACTTCCGATATCTCCCTCCCCTTTCTTGATCTCACAGTCTACATCACAGGAAATAGATTATTAACTGACATCTATTACAAACCCACTGACTCCCGCAACTATCTCGACTACACTTCTTCCCATCCTGCTTCCTGCAAAGACTCTATCCCCTAGTCCCAATTCCTCCATCTACGCCACTCCGCCACTGTGGACTATACCTTGACTGTCCAAAGACCCCAACAGTCATTTCAGGTTAGGCAGAGGCTCACTTCCACCTCCTGCAACCTCATCTTCTCTATCCGTTGTTCAAGATAAGGACTCTTATACATCGGCGAGACCAAACGTGGACTGGGCGATCGTTTTGCTGAACACCTTTGCTCAATCCGCCTGAACTTACCTGATCTCCCGGTTGCTAAACACTATTTCTCCTTCCCATTCCCACAAATACCTTTCTATCCCTGGGATGGTGGGACTGTCATATGAGGAAAGATTGAAAAGACTAGGCTTGTATTCACTGGAGTTTAGAAGGATGAGGGGGATCTTATAGAAACATATAAAATTATAAAAGGGCTGGACAAGCTAGATGCAGGAAAAATGTTCCCAATGTTGGGCGAGTCACAGGGGCCACAGTCTTAGAATAAAGAGGAGGTCATTTAAGACTGAGGTGAGAAAAAAAAAAATTCACCCAGAGAGTTGTAAATTTGTGGAATTCCCTGCCACAGAGGGCAGGTGAGGCCAAGTCACTGGATGGATTTAAGATAGAGTTAGATAGAGCTCTAGGGGCTAGTGGAATCAAGGGATATGGGGAGAAGGCAGGCGCGGGTTATTGATTGGGGACGATCAGCCATGATCATAATGAATGGCGGTGCTGGCTCGAAGGGCCGAATGGCCTCTTCCTGCACCTATTTTCTATGTTTCTATATCCTAGGTCTCCTCCATTGTCAGAGTGAGGCTAAACGCAAATTGGAGAAACAACATCTCATACTGTATTTCGCTTGGGCATCTTACAGCCCAGTGATATTAATATTGATTTCTCTAACTTCAGGTAACCCTGGCATTCCCTCTCTCCCTAATCCTCCCCCACCCAAGTCACGCTAGCCTCCCGTTTTCACCTAACAAACAGCTAACAATGATCTGTCTCCTCTATAATTGTTACTTTTTTGCATTTATTGTTCTTTATCTCTCTACATCATCGCCTATATGTCTTGTTTCCCTTATCCCTAACCAGCCTGAAGAAGGGCCTCAACCCAAAACGTTACCCATCTTTCTCTCCAGAGATGCCGCCTGTCCCGCTGAGTTATTCCAGCTCTTTGTGTCTAACTTCGGATATATTTTCAACATTACTTCTTTCCTCTAGTTACTGCAATTAAAAAAATTATCTGTCTAATGTTTTGGAACAAATTATTGCCAAGAAATAATACACCAACTATTTTTTTCCCAAAGAACTCCAGTCAATTTCTGTGCCAAATATCAAGTCAAAAGTACAGTGGCTTGCAAAAATATTCATACCCCTTGAACTTTTCCACATTTTGTCACGTTACAACCACAAACGTAAATGTATTTTATTGGGATTTTATGTGATAGACCAACACAAATTGGCTTATAATTGTGAGGTGGAAGGAAAATGATACATGGTTTTCAAATTTTTTTACATATAAAAAACTGAAAAGTGTGGTGTGCAAAAGTATTCAGCCCCCTTTACTCTGATACCCCTAATTAAAATCTAGTGCAACCAATTATCTTCAGATGTCACCTAATTAGTAAATAGAGTCCACTTGTGTGTAATCTAATCTCAGTGTAAATACATCTGTTCTGTGAAGGCCTCAGAGGTTTGTTAGAGAACATTAGTGAACAAACAGCATCATGAAGCCCAAGGAACACACCAGACAGGTCAGGGATAAAGTTGTGGAGAAGTTTAAAGCAGGGTTAGGTTATAAAAAAATATTCCAAGCTTTGTACATCTCACCGAGCACTGTTTAATCGATCATCCGAAAATGGAAAGAGTATGGCACAACTGCAAACCTACCAAGACATGGCCGTCCACCTAAACTGACAGGCCGGGCAAGGAGAGCATTGATCAGAGAAGCAGCCAAGAGGCCTATGGTAACTCTGACTGAGCTTGAACTATTTTGCAAAGAAGAATGGGCAAAAAAAATAGTCTCTAGATGTGCAAAGCTGGTAGAGACATACCCCAAAAGACTTGCAGCTGTAATTGCTGCAAAAGATGGTTCTATAAAGTATTAGATCAGGGGTCTAAATACTTTTGCACGCCACACTTTTCCGTTTTTTATTTTGTAATAAAATTTGGAAACCATGTATCATTTTCCTTCCACTTCACAATTATGCACCACTTTGTGTTGGTCTATCACATAAAATCCCAATAAAACACATTTACGTTTGTGGTTGTAACATGACAAAATGTGGAAAAGTTCAAGGGGTATGAATACTTTTGCAAGCCACTGTATATTGGTCAATTCACCAAAGACTATAGGACTCCAAAAAATATGCATACAAAGGCAACCTAAAATGTTGAATTATGGCCACATTTAAAAAAAAAATTGTTCCAAGGTTTAACAGCATCCTGTTGATGTACCACTGACAACAGTTTTTAATTTAAAATGCTTCTATTGCTCCACTGAGTGCCAGTGAAATATGTGCTCTCATTGAAAGTACTTGCTTAGCAATGGCATCAAAGCTGATGGGGAGAAGGCAGAATGGGGTTGAAGAAAAATAACAGAGCCGCAATCAAATAACGGAGTAGATTTGAAGAGCCAGATGGCATAATTCTGTTCCTACATCTTACCACAGGAAAAGACGGCACATAAAGATATGAGTTCAGATTTTTACTTTCTTAGATAAATAAAAAAACATGCTGAATTGGTCAAGTGAGTATACAACATAGTGGTGATTTACAACATTGCAATGTTTTGCAAGTGAGTGAGATGCAAGCTGAACCATGTATGTTTGTTTTCTGGTTTACCTGGAACTGGCTTTGCCATTTATACTGGCCACACATGGTGTGGAAATTGTGAGATTCTGAAAATTGCAGACTTGAAAACAGTATAAATTGTGCTCATTTTTATAGGCAGACAGGCACCAACCTGAATGCAATCAAACAACATCAGTTTCCAAGGAAAAGTTGACGTCCAGCCCTAGGTCACAAATTTAATAAATAGTGTTGCAATTTTCAGTGAATTTATTTATCTTTAATCATGGGTGCTTAATTGGACATTGTTGCTGATAAACCCATTTTTAGTGTTATTAATAAATCTGCACCATGTTACATCTCTAAATAAATGTTTATGAAGGAACTGCAAATGCTGGAAAATCGAAGGTAAACAAAAAATACTGGAGAAACTCAGTGGGTGAGGCAGCATCTATGGAGCGAAGGAAATAGTCCCCATTGATGACCCCTTCTCCCGTCTCCAACGGACCCCCCTCCTCTTGGACTCCTCCTCTTGGACTCCTCCTCATGGCCATCTACCAGCTTTAGACCTTTTTATTTTAAACTGCCGGCGGGACATCAACCCCCTCAACTTCTCCACTCCCCTGTCTCACTCTAAGCTCCCCCCCCTGAATGTACAGCCCTCCACTCATTCTGCAACAACCCAGACTGGGTGATCAAACCTCCTGACAAGGGAGGTGCCGTGGTAGTCTGGCGCGCTGATCTCTACAAGGCGGAGGCCACGCGCCAACTCTCAGACACCTCCTCCTACTTATCCTTGGACCATGACCTCACAGACGAGCACCAGGCCAGTAGCTCTAGCACCATCACTGACTTCATCACCTCCAGCTCCCTGCCCTCCCAAGCCTCCAACCTCTTCGTTCCTCAGCCCCGCACGGCCTGATTTTACCTTCTCCCCAAAATCCACCACCTGACTGTCCTGGCAGTCCCATTGTTCCTGCCTGTTCTTGTCCTACCGAACTTATTTCCACATATCTCAACTCCATCCTATCCCCCCTGGTTAAATTCCTCCCTACCTATGTTCAAGACACCTCACACACTCTTCGTCTACTCCAGGATTTCAGTTTTCTAGGCCCCCATCCCTCATCTTCACCAAGGATGTTCAGTCACTCTACACCTCCATCCCCCACCAGGAGGGTCTTAAAGCCCTCTTTTTCTTCCTCGACCGCAGAACCAACCAATCCCAGTCTACTGATACTCTCCACCACTTAGTTGAGCTGGTCCTTATCCTAAAGGGGCTGTCCCACTTGGGCGATCTAATTGGCAAGTTTAGAAGAGTTTAGGAAAGATTGAAAAAATGTAATGTTGAAGATCTCCTTCGACTATGTAGAAGATCTCCTTCGACCTCCTTTGACTATTTTGAAGACTAGCTTCGACTAGCTACGACTAACTTCAGGAAAATTGGAAACTGAATAGTGGAGAGTGAAGACGACCTCCTTCGATCTCCTTCGACCTCCCTTCGAGCTCCCTTCGACTATGATGAAGACTATCTACGACTACCTTCGACTACCCCTGATTACCTATGAATAACACGCCGACCTACTACGACCTACTACAACTAAACCTACGAATAAAAAAAAGTATTGATTTTTTCCATGGTGACCATTTTTTACTCGCGGGCATTTTTCAACATGTTGAAAAATAAGCTACGACCTAGCTGAGGCCTCGAGTACACGGGGACTACTCTCAAGCATGAAGGAGAGTTATAAAGACCTCCTACGACCTCGTGTATGAGTCGAGGGCAAACTCGCCAGAACTCGCGAATCAGGTCGCCCAAGTGGGACAGCCTCTTTAATAACTTTTCTTTTGATTCCTCCCATTTCCTCCAAATACAAGGGCGTAGCTATGAGCATGCGCATGGGCCCTAGCTATGCCTGCCTCTTTGTAACGTCAAACAATCTTTGTTTGAGGCGTACCACGGTCCCATCCCGAAACTCTACTTCTGCTACATCGACAACTGCATTGGTGCTACCTCCTGCACTGGCACACAACTCACTGACTTCATCCATTTCACCACTAACTTCCATCCGGCACTCAAATGCACCTGGACCATTTCCGACATTTCCCTACCAGTTCTTGGGCTTATTTCCTTCGCTCCATAGATGCTACCTCTCCCGCTGAGTTTCTCCAGCATTTTTGTCTACCATCTCTAAATAAATGGTAAGCTAGATTTATGTGATGGTGCAGTGCCCAATAGTGCTGATGCATGGATGATTTAGTGTCAGTGGACACACAACAAATATGAGTGTAAATATACAAAGTTACAAAGCAAAAAACAGTCTGCTGGAGGAACTCAGCAGGTTGAGCAGCATTCGCGGGAGGAAGGGAGTTGTTGACATTTCAGGTCTAAACCCTTCATCAGGGCTAAAGGTGGAGAGGGAAGTTAGTCAGGATAAAGAGGAGAGGGGGAGGGGTGAGGCAGGGACCAGTGGGTGATTGATGGTCCCAGGAGGGTTGTAAATTGATGGGCAGATGGAGCCAGGAAGGGAGGGCGGAAGGGGGGAAGTGGAGTTGGGAGGCATGATAGACGGAAGTAGATGAAAGAGAAAAAAAAGGCAGATGTTGCTGGGTGCGCAGAACAAAGGGTGAAAATGGAGACATCTGCCGTAGCGTGATCACAGGAACACAAAGGCTAACATTGCCAGAGTCTGATAAGTAAGGAAGGTGAAAGCGGGAACCATTAGGGGAGAGGTGAAGGGCAGGTGGAAGCTGAACCCGATGGGGGAATGAGTGAGAGGTGAAAGCCGGTCGGTGAAATGTTTTGTAGATGGGTGTGTGGGAAAGAGGACAGAAATGGGATGACTGGGTGCGAATGGGGAGGGGGCGGGATGTTTGTGAATGCACAAGTAACTTGAAATTGGAAAACTCAATGTTCATGCCACTGAGTTGTACACAGAAGGAATATGTGTTGGCCCTCACCCTGGGAATGGAGAGGGATGAGGATGGATCAGTCTGTGTGGGAACGGGAATTGAAATGGCATGCAACATGCAACTGGGAACTCAGGACGGTTAGTGCAGACAGAGCGCAGGTGCTCTGCAAATTGGTTGCCTCGTCTGTGCTTGGTCTTGCCACTAGAGAGGTGGCCTCATCATTAGCACCAAATTCAATAGCTGAGGTTGGAGGAGGTGCACGTGAATCTTTGCCTTATCTGCAAGGGCTGTTAGTGTTCTAGGATGGTGGTGAGGCAGGATTTGTAAGAACAAGTGTGATACCTGTTGTGGTTGTGCAGGGGAAAGTATCGGGCTAAAGGAGGGGTGAATGGGGAAGGATGAGTGGTTAAGACAGTGATCGCAGTGGAAAAGGGGTGAGGAGGGGCTAATGTAGCTAGTTGTGGGATCTCACTGCAGTTGGTGGAAATTATAAAGGATTATGTGCTGGATACGGAGACTGGTAGGGTGAAAGGTGATTGCTCAAGGAACTCTGTGGGAAGAGAGCACACGTCTGAGAAATGGAGGAGATGGCTCCATCAACAGCAGAAGGAGGGAAACCTCGTTTCTGGAATATTGAGGCCATTTCACATGTCCTGTGAAAGCCTCATCTTGAGAGCAGATGCAGCAGAGATGGAGAAACTGGTTGAAGGGGCTAGCATCCTTATAAGAAACAGGGCAGAAAGAGGTCCTGTTAGGTAGCTATGGGCATCAGTGTGTTTGTGCTCAATGTCAGTGGGTAGTTTGTCTCTCGTGATGGAGACAGAGAGATTGTGTGAAGTGTCACAGGTGGTCCAAGTGAAGTCATAAGCAAGGTAGATGTCAATAGTGTAGATGATACAATTGATGAGTTTTGCACGTGTGCAGCTAACGAGCAATCAGAGTCTCATGCACATCCTGGTTATAATCTCCCTTATGCTCTCACGGTGGAAGGTTGAGCCTGTCTTATTCAATGTAGTTAGCACATTTGTCATGCATTGGATTTATTGTGTTCGTCCTGGAATTGCATTTTGAATATTCTCCAGTGGATCTTTCTCCACAGCAATACCAGTCCTGAAGGTATTATGTTAAAAGTCACATGAGCTAATGATTATGCAGTTAATAAATCTCTCAAAGCTGTAATCACCAATGTTAAATTTGCAATAGTGACACTTGGACTGTAAGTTATGTCGTGACTGTGATTTATATTTGCAATCTAAGAAAGGCAGGAACAGCAAGGAAGGAGCAGTTGTAGTGAATAGCGTTGTGAAGCTCAGAAGAGAACTTGTTCATATTGGTTCTACTTTAAATTATTTTTGTGGCAGCCCCATTCATTTAATTAATTCATTTAAAATTGAGGCAAGCGGGCCTATCACTGACTGCCTAGCCAGCTCAAATCTCAGTTAGTTCCCAAACTGATCCTCATTACCATATAGAAGAAGCAGAACACCGATTTGGTGTAAAAAAATTTGCGACACTCATCTCCAACATACTTTTCACAGAAGTGGAGCTAACCTTCAGAACTAATGGAAAACAGTTCAACTTCTAGTGACCATCACGACTAAGGTCACCCAAATTTTGATTGGGGTGGCATAGTGGTGCAGCTAGTTGAGCTGCTGCCTTACAATGCACAAAAACTGGGTTCGATCCTAACCTCAGGTACTGTCTGTGTGAAGTTTGTACGTTCTCCCTGTGACTTTGTGGGTTTCCTCCGGTTTTCTCCCACGTGCCAAAGACGTGTGGGTTTGTAGTTAATTGGCCTTGGTAAAATTGCCCAATTGTGTAGGGAATGGATAAGAAAGTGGGATAATGTACAACGGGTGATTGATAGTGCACGTGGACTCGGTGGAAATGTTGTATCTCTAAAACTAAACCTCAATAATCAAGCTTCAACATGTGTTTTTGAGTGCTTGGAGACTGAGCTCCAGGCTATCATTGAAAGGTTTACTGAAACATACAAGAAGAACTTTACACCCAACCACTGCAAAATCACTATCCTCTATCATCCTGCCTTGCTGCACCACAGTCTCGTCAGATGATTAAGGCTTACATTGAGACCCCAAGGAAATATGGATCGCTTCCCATATCTTTGTGGTCAGCTTTTGACAAAGATAGATGTCGATAATAAAATTCCTCATTGCCTTCAGTGGACCAGCACAACCATTTGTTGATTAATATAAAAGGTGTTTGAAGATCAAGACCTCTAACCTGGGACAAATGGATGATTTACTCGTTCACAGTTAACTTCAAAGTATTGCATTGTATTTGTACCTCACAGTACATGCATATGACAATAAACTTGACTTGGCTTAACCTGAACTCCCTTTAACAAGGACCCCAAGCTACCAGACAATACTATCTCCATAATATCCAAAAGGGCATAATTTTAAATTCAGAAGGCGAAAGTTTAACGGATCATACAATGTGGAAACAGGCCCTTTGGCCAAACTTGTCCACACCGTCCAACATGCCCCATCTACACTAGTCCCACCTGCCTGCGTTTGGCCCATATCCCTCTAAACCAAACCTATACTATGCATTGTGACACGCAAAAGGTGTGTTTTTACACAGAGAGTGGTTGGTGCTTCGAACACACTGCCAGGGGTCGTGGAGGCAAATACGATAGAGGCATTTCAGAGGCTTTTGGATAAGCATATGGATATGCAGGGAATAGAGGGATATGGATCAAGTGCAGGCAGAGAAGATGAATTTAACAGCATCATGTTCACCAAAGACAATGTTCCTCTGCTGTACTGTTCTATGTTCTATAACATGCAGGATGTTTGCATCATCTATGGTAATTAGTTCTCCTTTATAGTAATGTTCTTTTGAAGTTAATAACAATGCAAATTAGCAAAACATGGGTCATAACAATTCAACAGCATGTAATTGGTTTCTACAAAGCAGAGTATACAATTTATCAATGTCAGCTGTTAATGGATTCATCAAGCTGTCGTAAAGCATTGGCTTGACAGTAGCCAAGTTCATAATTGTGATCTATTGTATAATTGTGATCTATTGTAAAACTATTGACTGGGATTCCCTTAACTAAAGTGACTGCAGGATTGTTCTTATTGGCACCGTGTATTGTTGAAGAGTTGGTTGTTGACCTAAAGAAGTTGACCTAAAGTTGACCTAAAGAAGAACATAACCCTTCCCTGATCAACGGATATGGTTGACAACATCAAGTTCTTTGGCATCTGTATCACCAGCAACCTAAACTGGTTCATCACATTATTGTGGTGACCAAGAAAGCACATCAGGGTATTTACTTTCTCAAGTGCCTGAAAAGATTCAGCATATTAATGAGGATTCTCTGGAACTTCTAGATGCACTATTGAAAGTATTCTGACAGGATGCATCTCAGCCAAGGTATGGCAACTGACCTGCTCTTGACGTCTGAGTTTGCAGAGAGTGGTGTAACAGTTTTCTCCACAAGCTTCATGCCTACGAAGATGACGATAAACTAATCTAAATGACGATAAACTAATCTTCAGTTTTCAAACATTGCATGATAACCATAGTGGGAGAGTAGAATATAGGATTGGAGCTATACTCTCGCTCCTGATTTCTCCTTCACCTTCTCTTTCAGTTCATCTCACGTGCATTTATCTTTAATTCCTGCTCCAGTTTTCCTTCCCCCAAAGATGCGGTGATCCAATTAAAAATATAAGCAAAATGTAGGATACTATTTAGCTGGTCAGACAGTTTCTGTGCCAGGGGAAACAGAGATCATGTTTCAGATCAGTGGTCCAGAATTGGGAAAAGATGTGATGAAATTCTGCTTCTTTCTTCACAGATCCTGCCTTGACTTGCTGAGTATTTACAGCATTTTTGTTTTTATTTCAGATTCATAATTTGCAGTATTTTCACAATGAATCCAGTTGAAAATAGAATTATTAATCAGCTTCTACCCAACGTAATAAGTGTAACGTTTGAAAGTACATAGTTGTCCAGATAGCCATTTTCCTGGGTTTACTAATTATGAAACATCTATTCACTGATTGTTAATGTCTGGAAAATACTGATTTCTACTCTCAGCTACAAAGACTCAAGTTCCTAAAATTTTTGCCTCTAACTAGATCTCAAAATTGTAGGTGAATCCATCCCAATTCACCTAGCTATTTTAAAATTGGGTTTGGTAGTTGAGTTGGAGCACTCCAATTCCTTCGCTCCATAGATGCTACCTCACCTGCTGAGTTTCTCCAGCATTTTTGTCTACCTCCAAAGAACCAGTTGCTGGACTTTCCATGTGGATATTTTACATCTCTCCTGGTCTCCAGGCTCCCATGTTCGATCCTCACTTTGTACGGTGATTTTACATTTTCTTCCTTACAGCATGAGTTTCCTCTGGATGCTATAGTTTCCTGCCACATCCCAAAGACATGGTGGTTGGTTAATTGTACTGTGTGTTGTCCCTTAGTGTCAGAAAATAAATTAGAGGAGAGTCGATGGACATGTATGAGAGAGGATGAGTAATAAGGTACAGGAGAAGAGGGAGGAGAGAATGGAACAAATGGGATTGCTCTCTGTGGAGCCAGTGCAGAAATGATTGACCCAATGGTTGCCTTCATTACCATTTACAGTGTTGACGTCTGTCCATCTGCGATGCCATGGGGTAACATGATGTGGCTTTGACATTGTCCTGCTTGGGAGTGGATTTTTTCATCTGTGGTTGCATTTTCTGCTGTTACTGACTTGGCTTATCCTTGACAAGCAAACCCTCCCACAACTTCCACAGATAAAGTTATCTCTGGCCATTGGAATGGGAGTGTGCTGCTATTGCCATTAACCATTTGTGGGGGCTGGCACCTGGGCCTGGAGATCCTTTCTCCATCTTCCCGGTCATAAATGTAAGATACAAGGTATGATACATCATGAAACCATGCGGGAGGGAGGCAGCAAAGTAAATGTGATCTAAAAATGCAAAGAACAATTTTTATCTGATATTCAGAATAATACCAGCTGGTATTCTGGAACTTTGACAAATATTGACCAGTGAGTCAAAGGCCTGAACAGACCTATTACCCTCTTGTTCTGAACATTCAATGATGTTCCAGATAACCAGCTGCCAATTTCACCAATTTCATGCCAATTTTCACCCGCTTCAGCTGCCAGTGAAGCTAATATATTGAGTTCATTGTCACAATGCAATAATGAGATGCGCTTCATGGCCTTTGAGCTGGTACACCTGAATTTCTGCTGTGTCTTAATTTCAGGATGTCTCCAGAATAGTAAACACAGTGTTAGGATAATAAATAATCCAGAGGTAATTTTAAATTCCTTAAAACGCTTATTAATATTAATTCAGAGCAGTATAAACATGCTTTATAAAATTATTTTGACTTTTTAAACTTAAAAGTACATGACTTCATCAGTTACATTTGAATGAAAACCTCAGTTAAGAGAATTCGTCTCATTGAACTATTCAAATATTCCTTGATTACATTGGTTATCAAATGTACGTTCTGTAAAATTTAATTGTTCCACAATTTCTTATTTGGATGATAAATGGTAAGTAACATTTGTACCAAAGAGCACCTCACAACCATTCCTTGATATTCAATGACCTTAATAATACTAAATCCTCCACCCATCACTACACTGGAAAACATAATTGACCAAAAAATTAACTGTACTATCAGTTACGGTTATATAAATATTGTGGATAAAAGAGCAAGTCAGAGGCTGGGTATTTTGTGGTGACTCATTTTCCCCAGGTTTTGCACTATCCACAAAGGAAGAGTATGATGGAATACTCTCAACTTTCCTGCATTACTGCAGCTCCAACAACAACCTGAACAACATTCCAGACAAAACAGGCACTGTAACAGTGCCAAGAGTGTATTTAGTTATCATATGCACTGCGACCAGAACAATAAAATTCTTACTTGCTGCAGCTTCACAGGCACAGTAAATGCAACAACGTAACAAATAAATATGTAATAAATTATCAATTATACTTAGTAAAATGGACCATAATAGATTAAAGCAAAGTACAGTGTGCAAACTTAGTCATACAAAGTCAAAGGTAATTTGTTGCTGAGGTAGTCTTTTGGTTAGGGTTGTGCAGGATGGCTCAAAACTCCCAATCTGCCAAACTTAGAAACTTACTAGACCAAGTTGGGTCTGCACCCCCAATGCAAAATACCACCACTCACCCGTTCCCCCCAACGCAACCCATTCCCCCAACGCAATGTTGCACCACTCACGCATAGCCCCCAACTGCACAGGTGTGGCTCCTTTCTTCTCATCCCCCAGCATTCCCTCCTCCTCCTCTTCACCCTCTCTCTTCAATCCTGAGAGAGAGAGAGAGAGAGAGAGAGAGAGAGAGAGAGAGAGAGAGAGAGAGAGAGAGAGAGGAGGGGTAGAGAGGGAAGGGTGGTAGAGATGGAGGGATGGTAGAGAGGGATGGGTGGTAAAGAGGGAGGAGGCAGAGAGGCAAGGGGGGTAGAGAGGGGGGGAGGGGGAGGGAGGGAGAGTGAGGGGGTAGAGCGGCAGGGGAGTAGAGAGGGAGGGTAGAGGAAGGGGGAGGGGGTAGAGAGAGAGGGAGGGGAGGGGGAAGAGAGAGGAGGGAGAGGGGTAGTGGGGGGGAGGGAGGGTAGAGAGGGCAAAGGAGGGAGAAGGAGGGGGGCCAAGAGGGAGGATGGTAGAGAGGGTGGGAGTGAGGGTAGATAGGGGAGAGGGTGAAAGGGGGAGTGTAGACATGGCAACTACCCTCCCTACCCCCTCCCACTCCCACTCCCAACACCTACCCAAGTCATAGAGCAGCACCAGGGCCTGGAACTCGGCCTGGTTCTCGAACTCGGCCCAGCCCTGGCTGTAGACTCCAGCTGTCAGCTCGGCCGCCGCCTGGGCTCATCCCTGACCCTGGACCCAGGCACGTCCTTGGTTCCAGTGGTGGCTTTTTTCTTGGCCTCTGTCACGGCCCCATCCCAAGCCCTGGGCTCGGCCCTCACTCCAGCTCCAGCACCAGGCTTGGCTCCAGCCCAGGCCCAGGCCCAGTCCCTGGGCTCGGCCCGCGGCACCACTCTCCCCACCAGGTACTGGGTGGCCATCGGGCGTCGGCAGCCACCGCCACTCTTCGGTCACTGTGAGCGGTGGAGTGCCCTTCCCTCCCGGAGTGTCCCATTCTGCCTTGCGAGTGCATTGTGACGTCACTCAGATTTTTTTTCCCAAAATGGGTGAGTTTGAAGAAATCGGGCTGTTTTTTAAATTTCAAGGATTAATAACTTCGGAAATATAGGTGGGAATGCGACGGAAAGATGTTTATCGCCACCACGGGAAAAATGTGAGTAGGATGTGTGAAAATGGGAAGGCTGTGGCCTTGCCTTTGGAAGATGATAGGAAAACCAGATTGACACAGAGACAAATCGTGGGCAGATCGTAGGCACAAACACAAACAATTGGATGACTTTTAGTATTATATAGATGAAATGATTATGTACTCGGCACACAATAGCAACTAGCCACGGTATCCTCAGCAGCATCTTGAAACTTGTGATGTAGAGGAGCAAAGTCTACAGTATGTTACACTAGCCCATCCTGACTTTGGAATTTCATCAGCACCCCTTTATTAATTGCCTGGGTGTTTTTCCCAACTGCCCAGTGGACATCCATACAACACAAACACAAACTGTATGTGTTTACCAAAGCAGTTTATCAGCATCTTCTGGAGGCTAATCAAGGATTGTCAAGAAAAAATGGTCTTGCCACCCTAATCCCACAGAAAGATAAAAAGTAAGTGAATTGGTTTACAACAAATAATTCAGCTTTATATTGAAATAAGGCTGAGGCTTCATGGCTCTTGTAGGTGATTGTAGTCACAATTCAGGTGATAATTCAATAGAACCGTTCGGAAATTGGTTGGAAACATGATATCCATCCTGTTATATGCAGTTTAGGTTTTTCATGTTGCATAATGAATGTAAACCCGTAATCTAACTCATGCCTTTCAAACGACTTAATCTGGTCCCAACTTTAGTTTATACTCTTAAATTCATTCATGATTGAAGGTATTATTTACACAGCACACATGGGAAGCAAAATTCTGAAATATCATACTTTTTATGAAAGAGCCAGAATTTCTTGCGTTTTGAAAGCGTTCCAGATTCCTTCTTGGTCAATGTTGAATGAGGTTCCCACAGCAGAAAACCAACTCCTTTGTGACATCATTAAAGCAAGAAAATAACTTGCTTCATATTTCTACCTTCACCTTCTACCAGCTAGCCTGAATTTACAGCTATTCTCTCTTGAAACTTAGATCTTGCCAAGCTGCCAAAATGTCTCTCTTGAGGGGTGGAGACTCCAATCGTTAGCCTCCTCCTTGGTTTTAATTGGGTTGAACACATTAAACTGGCCGATAAAGGCACTCCAGACAATAGCAGGTGATAAGTGCTTGACCCCTGGAGCAGTGTTTTTCAGCTGTGGGTCCCACATTATCCCATAAAATAACCTAGCATTGTAAATTGTTAGAATACAGGAAATACAAAGATTATATATACTTACTAAAATGGAAACACTTTTACAGCAGTCATTCAACTATTTTATTTAGAGTGCCATTCCACTGAGAACATGGAGAAAATAAAGCGGCATCTCTTCTAGTATGTCTTCATTTGATTGTGTCGGTCCATCTTGTGCACAATCAAACTGGTCCTTCCTTAGTTTCCAATTCAATATACATGCTTGACATATTTCCACACAACTGGCATATAGCCATTAGGAAATGAGGGGTTTTGCACTGAAACAATACATTGGTTTAGAAATGATTTCATGATGAAGCTATTACATACTAGACAGAACATAATTCAAACCAGCATACTGAATAGTCTGTGAAACATTTATGCATTAGAGCCATGTGGCTTTGTGTCTTGAGTAAATGTTAACGTTAAGATTTTTTACTAATATGTGATCATCAGACTACTAACATGTTACAACCATTTGAAAACCTAATCACCTCTTGAAGAATTTATGAAGTAATATATTTCTCTTAATTATTAATATGGCATTGTTTCCTAATATTGAGAAACCAAAAATAATCTGACATACTTTGTGGGTATGTTTATAAAAGATATATTGAAATGACATCAGACATGTAAGTGAGACACTGGAAATGAAGGCCGGATTGTATTTCAGCCTGATGTCTGAACTAGTAATGTTTTTCAAGTAATCACTCCAACATTTCACTTTGAAAGTCTTGGAGCCACTATTCCATTGCTGGTGTGTGGCATTTCTAATTCCATTCAACCACAGGTATAGCTGAAACGAGGTCCTTTTGAAAAAGATGTGGGAGCTTATGTAATTTACTCTGCCACTTGCCACTGACAGGTCACCAAAAGCCTTTTGCCTGATTCTAAGCGCCAATTATTGATGAGTGCTCGGAACAAATATAAATCTCTGCATAAATAACGGCTTGTTTTCAAGGCCTTTTGTGTGAAATTACATCTTTACAGTAAATAAAATGTCTGTACCAAATAAGTTATTTTGGCCTGGGAGATGCACGGTGTTGAAGTTCCCATTGGTTGCACAAATAGCATATGCACTTTTTGAGAATTCTCTATCTGAACAGTCTACGGCAGAAGTCCTAGAGTCATACCGAGTGAAAACAGGCCCTTCATCCCTACATCCCCATGCCAACCAACAAGCCCCGTCTACACTAGCCCCACCTATTGGCGCATAAACCTCTAAACCGGGGGGTGCCGTCCTGTATGGGTATGGCTGCCCAGCCTGCAGCTGTCTGTCTTTTCCCTCTTTTTTTTATTTTTAGTTAGTTGAGTTTTTTGATTTTCGGAGTCCTAGACTTTTTTTATGTGGGGGTGGAGGGGGGGAAGGGGGAAACTGCTTTCTAGGGACCCTACCTGGTCGGAGAGGCAGCTTTTCTCCGGGCTGCACCGTCGACCCATCCTCGCGGCCTACCAGTGGGCCTGGAGCGGCGTTTCCTGGCGGGGCCGCCCAGAGCCACAGCTTCGGCAGCGGCTCAGCGCTGGAGCACCATCGTGGAGCGGAGTGGGCGATGCCTTGCCTGGGTCGCCGCGCTGGAGCTCCGGTGAGCTGAAGACCACAGGTGAACATCGCGGAGCTGCGGGGTGGCCGGCCGCGGGTGGCGGCGCTGAAATTTAAATCGGGAGCCTGGGATCTCTCGGCGAGATTAACAGTTGTGGAGCTCCATCCAGCGCGGCCTGTTGGCGTCGGAAGCCGCAGTCTCCAGCAAGGAAGCGGCAGTCACAGGCACCCTGAGCCGCTGAGAGGGTTCTCCCGTCGCCGGAGCACCAACACCCGGCGAAGAAGGGCTTGGAACATCGGCCCCCATAGCGGCGACTGTTGGGGCCTCAATAAGTCTGACTATGGGTGAACTGGGGATGGGGTCTGGACTTTGTGCCTTCCCTCATAATGGGAACCATTGTGGGGGGATGTTTTTTTATGTTTATGTTAAATTCTTTAATGTTATGTCTTATCTTTATCTGTGTGCTTCACGGCAAGACAAATTTCCCTACACCAATTGGTGTATGTGACAATAAATGTCCTTTGTCCTTTGTAAACCTGTCCCATCTATGTGCCTGTCCCATTGTCTTTTAAATATTATGATTGACCCTGCCTCAACTACTTCTTCCGACAACTCGTTCCATATACCCACCAGCCTTTGTGTAAAAAAAGTTACCCCTCAAATTTCTATGAAACCTTTCCCTCCTCATCTTAAACCTATGTCCTCTGCTTCTTGATTCACCTACTCTGGGCAAAAGACTGCATTTACCTGATATATTGCTTTCATCATTTTGTACACCCCCATAAGACCATCCCTCATCTGGATGATCTGGATAACTAATACTTCCCACGAGTCAATACTTCCTTCTATTATTTATTTATAAGTTTGATTTGAATCTTGCAAGCATTCTTGGAAGTCTAAAGCTTAATTGTTTTCACTGTTGACATGCTTACTAAAGTACATTGTTGTACAGAAGTGCCAGATACCTAAATTTAGACAACACGCAACATAAATGAAACCCATTTATCCTGGAAACCTCCTTCAATTAGTCTGGGGATTTCTTGGACGGTGCTTGCAAAGTGCTTCCCACCAGAGTATGATCTCATGCAGAAATGCTACTCTAACAACTCTGCAAAGTGGACCTGCTGAATTTCACAGGAGACTTTTGGGCCTGTCCCTCTTAGGTTACTTTTTAGGCAACTGCAGGAGACTGTACAGTCGCCACATGGTCGCCACATGTTCACGGGTAATTGCCGGGGAGTCGCCTTCATGGTCGCAAGGAGTTCCCGCATTCTGTGAACTAGTCGCGACCTCATTATGGACGCCGCAAATTTTTCAACATGTTGAAAAATTAGCAGCGACTAGAATGAAGCCGCCATGGAGAGTAGTGAGAATTCTCAAGCCTTAGGTGGGTCGCCAGGAGGTCCTAATGAGTTGCCAGGTGGTCGAAGGTTCTTAGCGGTTCTCGTAGGTTGTAGCCGGTGCTGACCGGTGACTTTCATTGGCACATTAGTTACAAAAAGGTAAGCAGCAGTTTTCAGAACCAAGGATAACCGACCGGTAATGTTAAATGCACGCCGAGGTTCACAGCCGTGTATCTCTGACTTCTTAAAAGTTATCCCCACCCGTTCTCCCCCCTCATCCCCCTCCCCTCCTCTTTTAAAGGACTTACCGTACACTGTGCTTTAGCAGTCTTTTTACAGCGACAACCTTCCTGTTCATTGTGGTGTGTGTCTGTATCACCTTGGCTTTGCACCGTGTGAATTTTTTAGACAGCGCTCCCCCCGCTTACCCTGTCCCCTGCCTGCATATTGGGCTGGTGAAGGAAGCGATGTGTTTGTGTGTGTGTGTGTGTTCCACTCTGACATTCGCCGTTCCAGTTGCCAGTTTTTCAGGCAACTGCCAGCAACTTGACAGTCGCTGGAAGTCCGCTGAAAAATCGCCTAAGTGGGACAGGCCCATTAGTTGGCATTTTCCAGGCAAGCAAACTAGACAAACACATACAACTTCTGTACCTTTTAATGCCGCTCAGTTGTATCATTGCTAGTCATGTGTTCTGTTCCATAGCACAGTTTTTTTAACAGCAATCCATCAATCTCAATTTTGACATATTTTAGTTGATTTTCAACCACATTGGTCTGAATCGTTAATAAAATACTAAAATTTCCTAGGAAATAAAATCGGTATGAATATTGGGTAATATGTTGTCAGTCGTAGGCGGTGTTCAGCAGTATTATGTAGTTGGCTCCAAAAATAAAATATTTTGTCTGTTCATCTGCTGAGGGGATGCCAGAAAATGTAGAAGTCTTGTTCCCTAACTGACATCCACAGATAATGTTAAGAACTGTGCATGTAGCGGCAAGTTCACTATTTGTTAAGCTCGCATCTGTCCACAGACCTTCCACTTTGTTTAACAATGCTACTTACCGGTATTTAATTAAAGAGTCACAGCAGGGGTTGCCTCCTGAGGAGGATCCGGGCCCTGAGAAGAATAACAATGTTCTTCCTCGGCTTGAAGGATCTTTTTTGAGAAACACTGAAATATAAATTGTTTGTCCACTCAAAACGGGCATAGA
This sequence comes from Raja brachyura, assembly GCA_963514005.1. The sequence goes on from OY740787.1 coordinate 63,665,202, forward strand.
GAATAAGGGGTGTGATCATGTTGGCTTTGAAGAAGGCAGCATGCCAGCTTCATTATGCCTATTAATTTGTCTGATTGCTAAATGTATTTCCAACTGTGCAGATCAGCAGCTGCTTACTTCAGCATGGCCAGTATCATGAGTAGCTGGCATTGTATAAGGTGAATCTGCATTATTTTAATGGACATGGACAAAGTTTAAAGGAGATATGTTAGGCATCTTTTTTTACCCAGAGAGTGATAGTTCCTTGGAACGCACCGCCAGAAGTGGTGGTTGAGGCAGATACGACAGTGTCATTTCAGAGGCTTTCACATAGACATATGGAAATGCAGAGATTGAAGGAATATGGATCAGCTGCAATCAGAGGAGATGTGTTCAACTTGGTAGCATGCTCGGCACGGACATTGGGGGCTGAAGGGCCAGTTCCTGTGCAGAATAGTTCCATATTCCATGTGCTAAAAATAAGCTTGCATATTTTAACATAGAAGTGTGTTGTGGATGAAACATTTCATGCCAGCGGTTTTTTAACTTATTCTAATCTGGAAAATAAGGCACATCGGGCCGTCCGTAGCAGCGACTGCGGAGGGTTCATGGCCCCGACCACGGATGAGCAAAGGAGGAGGACTGACAAAGTTATTGCCTTCCACCACAGTGAAGAACGTTGATTCCACTGTGGCGGATGTTCATGTTATATTCCATTGTGTATTGTGCTCTTTTGTTTGTATGGCTGCATGGTAATTCAAATTCCACTGTATCCCAATTGGTGCTTGTGGCAATAAATGTGAACTTGAACTTGAATTTGAAAATAAGTTTGAGAATAAGCAGTAGGCCATTTAGAACGGAGAGGAGGAAACACTTTTTCTCACATGAGAGTGGTCTGTGGAATTCTCTGCCTCAGAGGGCGGTGGAGGCAGGTTCTCTGGATGCTTTCAAGAGAGAGCTAGATAGGACTCTTAAAGAAAGCGGAGTCAAGGGATATGGGGAGAAGGCCGGAACGGGGTACTGATTGGGGATGATCAGCCATGATCACATTGAATGACAGTGCTGGCTCGAAGGGCCGAATGGCCTACTCCTGCATCTATTGTCTATTGTCTATTGTCAGACCATGCATTAAAGCTTCAAACATCAATGAATCCATAATAGTAGGAGAAAGCAGGTGCACAGAAATGGTTAGAGGTTAGAGATCAGTTTATGGCATGCACTTATTAAGTAAAGTACTTAGTTTTTCTGCTGCAAAGCACTTTAACTCATGGAAAGGGGTTGAACGATCAAGAGTATTTTATAAATGCATTTACAATACTATGGTTGCTTGGGATTAAAATGCTAATTTTCTTCACCTATTTATTGCTCACATTACAGAGGAATGAGAAGAGCATACATGCCCTCAGAGCTCTAACAAGCATTGATGAATCGGAAAGTGAGAGATACATTAAACGTGAAAGAAAGGAATTCATTTTAATGGCAGCATATCAAAATGAAGTTACATACTGCCCCACAAGAGAGTTAAAAAATATTGCTTAGAGCAGAGGGTACACAAAAGGCTGGAGAAACTCAGCGGGTGCAGCAGCATCTAAGGAGCGAAGGAGATAGGCAATGTTTCGGGTCGAGACCCTTCTTCAGACGCTTAGAGCAGAGCTATTTGAATACAGTATCTTTATTCAGCTTAATAATATCTCAGTCACAGTTTTAACACAAGGATAACACACAAAACCATCCTTTTACAAAGTTTTATTGAATGAATTTAGAATAACGTTGTAAATCTCTCTGCATTTGTACTCATCAAGAACAGAAGATATGGGATTTTATTTTACTTTAAAAGCATGTTCACAGTGTAAGTATAAATATTTTATTCAGTTGGGTTTCTATGTCAAAAAAGTTGGCTATGAACCCATCTCACTGCCATTTACTCCTTTGCATACAATCTGTAGATTGCTTCTGCTGGCAGTGATCGAACAACAGATCATAGAAAGGGGAATTAAATCAAAAGGGGTTGATAATATAAATGGACATGCACAAAAATAGTTCAGCTTTACCGGAGAATGCACATTCTGCTTATTTACATTATTCACTGAACCTCCATGTGTGTTTTTCATGATGTACTAGGTGTTCCATGACAATATAAATCATTTAAGTAGTTGGTAAAGGATTAGCAAGATAAGAAGCTTTTGCTTCCTGTAACAAAATAAAACATGTTTGTGTATGATTGATATCTGTTCATTGTATTATTTCATGCAGTAGTTGAATCTATGTACATTCAGTTGAAATGCCAAGTTTTAGATTGTACTCATGTTTGGATCAACCTGAAAGATGTTCCTCTGAACCAAATCTAGTTGAATATTTTAAACCCTTGTGAAAGGCAGTATTCTGTTTCTCAGTCACCAGTTGGCTGCTAATTTTGCATTTATTGTTTGCAACCTCTCAGTGAAGCAGTTAAACAGTTTAGTAGTTTAACAAAGAAAGCAAGGCTTTCAATTAAATATAAACAATGTTTAAACGGTTGACCATGTAAACATCATTACAAGAAGTGCTGGGAAGGATCAGAATATTGCCATAGTCTAAAATGCCTCCACAGCATGGATCTTATTCACGATCTCCATCTCATTGAAGGTGGTGGTATACCTCTTCTCATTCACTAATCAGTGTGCCTGTGTAATGGAGAGCATGAATTACATTTCCATTGTTGGCTTTCCTCACCATTATGTGGTGGCATTATGAGAGATGGACAAAGGTTTTGTCCTTTATCAATCTCCATGAATACTAGCTACGCAGGCTGGAACCCACCCACCAACAGGCTCACCTTTCACCCCATCAGCCATTGCATACAGCATATAATCCTCCAACATTTTCGGCACCTACAACTAGCAATGTTACAAAATTTTGAGATTTTAAAAATCAAGTCTGCAATTTATCCCATCAGATAAAGCATAAAAAGAAGTTTAATTTGACACCTAATTCACTCTCATATCTTCAGTATTAAACAAGTTAGGGCCATTTTCATACTCGGAAATTAGCAACTTGCTTCCTATTGCTTTTCTATTGACTTAACACAAAAGTTGTGATCGAGGACAGTCAAAAGCCCATAATTTCCTTAAAAATTAAGAGAACTTAAAAAAAAATTCAGTTATTATAGCTTGAAGTATTCTGAAACAAATATGAAACAATCTTACTTGGATGACCTGACATTAAAGCATATAATTAGTTAGTTACCCAATTGTAGCCAATTACAAAATTCAATTACTAGATATAAACATCTATTCATTTCTTAAGAAAATTTAAAAAAAAAATTTAAAGCCTAAGTGTCCAATTAACAGTCACACAATAATTCACAATATAACATGATTTTTAAATCTAATTGTCATTAATTTATAGACCAAATTGAAGGAATTCAGTGTTTAATGCCCATAAATTAATGGGCATTTTAAACAGCTTGCGAGTGAGATTTTCTGGAACGCGCTGTATTGGAACGCTGCGGTTGCGGTGAATTTAAACCCAATATCGTCAGGAAATTTTCTGCCGTTTCATATGGGGGCTAAATCACCGTTTTGGAACATGAAATATTGATTAAAGTCCCCTAAAAAAGCAAGTTTATATGTAAAAATAAACAGCTTTCACTTACCTGTCCCCTACGTAAAATCGGTCCCCGTTGTCGGCGTTCACGGCATTAGGAGCTATTTTTTATTTTACTGCAGTGATTATGTAGTCGGGCTATTTATTTAAAAAAACGGACTTACCGGCAGTCGGAATGCATCTCCAGAAATAGATCGCACTCCGACAACAGAAAGCTCCGGATTGCATGGGGAAAACCCGCATTTTAACCCCGCCCCCCCCCTTAAAGGCGCCAAAGTCGCGCAAACGGCCAGCAGCAGAACTGCAGCACCGCTAAAGGTAAGTTTTGTAACATACCTACTACAACAGGATCCCACCACTAGCCACATCTTCCCATTTCCACCCCTTACCGGTTTCTGCAGAGACTGTCATTGCGCAACTCCTTGGTTAACATCCCGTCCCACCCAAACCACTCCCACCCCAGGTACCTTTCCCTGCAATCGCTGGAGCTGCAACACCTGTCCATATACCTCCTCCCTCGACTCCATCCAAGGGTCCCAACAGTGCTTTCAGGTGTGGCAGGGGTTCACTTGCACCTTCTCCAACCTCATCTACTGGATCCGCACTTCTAGGTGTGGACTTCTAGGTGTGGACTAGGTGTGTGAGGTCAACCACATGCTTGGCGATTCTTTAGTTGAACACCTTTACTCAGTCCGCCTGGGCCTACATAATCTTCCGGATGCTAAACACTTTAACTCCCCCTCCCATTCCCAAACTGACCTTTCTATTCTGGGCCTCCTCCCCTATCAGTGTGGCCAAAGGCAAATTGGAGGAACAACATTCATACGTCGCTTGGGAAGCTTACAACTCAGTGGTATAAATATTAATTTCTCTAACTTCAAGTAACCCTTGCTTTCCCTCTCTCTCCATCCCTCCCCCACCCTAGTTCTCCGATTAGTTTCATGGTCTTCCTGATTAATTTTACTGTTTGTATGCCTCGTTGTCACTTTTCCCTCAGCCAACATTCTACATTCTACCATTTCCTCCATCATTTGAACCATTCTACATTTCCTCCATCATCGTCTCTTTGATCTGACCTTTTCACACCTTAAATTCACTTTGAACCCTTCCATGTCTCTACTTTTTCTCTCCCCTGACTCTCAGTCTGAAGAAAGATCTCGACCCAAAACATCATCCATTCCTTCTCTCCAGAGATGCTGCCTGTCCTGTTGACTTACTCCAGCATTTTGTGTCTATCTTTGTATTGATTCCAGCCTATTTGTGGCACTTTGGCAGTACATTTTGCAGAAAAATTATGCAATGCCAAGTCTTCAATTCAATTCCTCCATCAATCTCATTCTGTGTTCAAACTCTGCTATTTTCTTTAATTGGTCAAATCACTATGATTTTTTTCTGTATTTTAAAATGTGTAGTTTTATGATGCATCCTGTCTCTATATATATATTATAGATGGCTACGATCTGATTTCAAATGTTTACTTTTCATTGGAAATGGACAGATGGTGTCTATTAATGAAATTAAGCTAATCAAAAATAATACTGCTGTAGATGAATAAATCGATTGAAAATACTGCAAGGAAGATCATAATCAAGTATGAATTTTTGCCAAGCATCATTCTTTACAACAGCAAAGAAAAATCCTTAAAGATGCTTCAATACATTGGACACTTTAGCTAATTTCTATTGTTAAATTTGTAGGTAAAGTAAAACCTTAGTTTGAAGTAAATGAAGTACAGGATTTGCCACTATCATGAAATAAGACCCATGACTGCAGGGTCTTATTTCATGACATCAACGGACCCAATGTCATATAATAGTTCTTCCATCCATTGTTTTCTATTTGCAGCTTACCCCTTGAGCTGGCTATGATGATGGCAATAGATGTAATTCCTGATGAAAACTTATGGCCAAACCCGGTTAGACTGACATGTAAATGAACTATTTACACCTAATTGTTCTGCCTCAGTTCATTTGCTTAAGTTTGAGCTTGCATCATTTTAACGAGCAATCAAGTAATGTAGAAAATTTCTACATTAGTCAGAGGGAATTGCAATTAATTAAAGGATGGTATCACTAAGGGGGGAACAAAAAGTCTGAAGGGCTTTGTTAATCAAAATAAACCTCAACCCATTAAACATTTCATCATGTGCAATAAGAAAATGCTAGAAATTAACAGAAAAAAAACCAAAATCATGTTGGTATGTGTGTATCAAAGGTACCACTTGTACTAAATGTCAGTCAATCTCTTGTCCATTTACAAAAGGTAGGAAATGACCTACCGCTCAATTTAATGATGCATTCAGACTTAATATTCAGCCTTTATGTCAGGCTTACTATTCCTACCTCCCTTCACTGAAAGTTGCTAAGGCGAGAGATTTTTACTGCTGCTTACAGATGCAGGTTGCTGTACATCATCCAACCCATCCAACATTGCTCTGCAGAGCCTTTATTTCTTTCACACATCAAATAAAGAGAGACCACTTGAGGCTATTAATGTTACCTCAGTAAAATAAATTCCATCAACGGACCCAATGTCATATAATAATCTAATTATCAGATGACCATTAAAACAAAAGATTAAGAAGTGTTTAAGGAAGGAAGAAAATGTACATCTTTCTATTGCTGGACGTAATTGGGTTTTAACTTCCACTAAACGTTATTCCCTTTATCCTGTATCTGTACACTGTGGGCGGCCTGATTGTAATCATGTATCGTCTTTCTGCTGACTGGATAGCATGTACCAAAAAAGCTTTTCATTGTAACTCACTACACGTAAACTAAACTGACAATAAACTAAACTAAACTTATTTTAATATCGGAAATGTGAAAACTGGTGCTGATGCCAGACAGATTAATTTGAGAACAGCCTCTGCCTACCTCTGCTAGGGGTTTCTCCTCTATGGGAGTTGCTTATACCTTTAAAAATTGGGCAGTAATATCTGGTGCTTGGATTCGTGAGAAATCATCACTGGACAAAACTTCAACTTGTGATATTAAGTTCCAATTTCTCAGACAGAATGAGCACCCATGTCATGAAGGGTGCATTTGTGGAAGGTCAAGAAATCCAGGTTGATGTCTTAGATCCTCAGGATCTTTCCATCATGGATGGTGGTGGAGGCAGATATGATAGTGGCAATTAAGCGGCTATTAGAGAAGCACATGGATATGCAGGGAATGGAATAATAGGGATCATGTGCAGGCAGATGAGATTACTTTATCTTGGCATCATGTTTGACGCAGACATTGCGGGCTGAAGGGCCTGTTCCTGTGCTGTTCTATGTTCTATACAAGAGTCTGAACTACAGTGCATTCAGAAAGTATTCAGTCCCCTCCACTTTTTCAACATTTTGTTACGTTACAGCCTTATTTTAAAATGAATTAAATACTTTTTTTTATCATTAATCTACACACAATACCCCAGAATTTTTTGCAAAGTAATTAAAAAGAAATAACCTTTGCTATGACACTTAAAATTGTCCATAGACCTCCGAGACAGGATTGTGTCGAGACACAGATCTGGGGAATGGTATAAAACAATTTCTGCAGCATTGTAGGTCCCGAAGAGCACCGCGGCCTCCGTAATTCTTAAATGGAAGAACTTTGGAATCACCAGGACTCTTCATAGAGTAGGAATGTTACAACAATTTGAGATTTTTAAAAATCAAGCCTGTAATTTATCCCATCAGATAAAGCATTAAAATAACTTTAATTTGATACCTAATTCACTTTCATATCATCAGTATTAAATAAGTTATAGCAATTTTCATACTAGGAAATTAGCATCTTGTTCCCTATTGCTTTTCCATTGACTTAACACAAAAACAGTCAAAAGCCCATAACTTTCTTAAAAATTAAGAGAACTGAATGAATTTTTCAGTTATTATAGATTAAAGCATTCTGATACAAATATAAAACATCTTACTTGGATGACCTGAAATTAAAGCATATAGTTAGTTAGTTATCTAATTGTAGCTAATTACAAAATTGAACGTTGTGACGGAAATAGTAATATACACCCAGACTGCCTTGAAAATTCAAAAATGTGATATTCTCACGATCTGAACTGTAATATTATTGTATTATATGCTGTAAGTCCGTAACAGATAGGTAAATAAATTACAATTTCTAGCAATAGACCAAGTCTTTATGGAGAAGATCAGTTGCCAGTTGGTACATTGGCATATCATAATCAGTAGCATCATCATACTCCTCAGATTGTAACCAATAAGCAACTCTGTACACCTTGTTTTTCCTCAATTTTCAATTTTGGCATTGTAAATTACAGGTTTTTGCTCTTCAAACCACACATGACATGTGATTCTGCCCACTACTTTCCCATTAATAATGTCCTGTAGATCATCACATTTGGAGCAGTCCAAATTTGGATAATCTCTGCGAATACTGTCGAAATCAGTCTCTTTTGCTGGGAATTTGGATTGACAATTTTGCATTTCTTCTTCGGAGACATCTGTTTAAAATGTAAAGGAAAAAAAACACTGAACAGCATTAACAGAAACAAGTTATTATTTGCAGTTTTAGAAAAAAGGTAGAAATGATGAAGTTAAAACGCTAAAACAAATAATAAATACTCAACAAAAAATTCATATTAATCAGTTTCTTCTAATCAATTAAATTCATCTAAATTCATCTAAATGGATGAATCTAAATGGATAGATCTAAACAATAGCTTCTTAAGAAAAGGCTAACATTTTTAAATAGCCGGTGTCCAAATAACAAACTAACCCCATTCACACAAGAATTCACAGTATAACATGGTTTTTAAATCTCACTGTCATGAACTTATGTGCCAAATGGAAGGAATTTAATGTTTAATTCCCATAAATTAATCTAGAAACATTCACTCTCAATATAATCAAAATGATTATTTTTTGCACAATGTGACTACAACTGTGGTGGATATTTAGTATAAAAATATTGATAATGGATAGACACAAAATATAGATGATTTAGATGCTCTTATGACATGATTGTCCAAAAAAAAGAGGATCTAAATCATCTTGCGAGTGGGTGTTTCTGGAATGTGATCGATTGTAACGTTGCCATAAATTTTAAACCCATATCGGCAGGCAAGACTCGGCCGATTCATATGGGGCCCAAATAACATTTTCGCATCGTAAAATTAGACTAAAGCCACCCCAAGAAGCAAGATTATATGAGAAATAAACAACTTATCTTTTGTTTTGTCCTGATACTGTGATCCGTCATGTTGAAGGTGTTGAGGGCGTTAGAAGTTGCTTTTTACTTTAATCCAGCGATTAAATTGTCCAGCGATTTAAAAAAAAAACCGGGAACGGAAGTCCGATCGATTTCTCTTCATCAGCTAGCAGCCCGAGGAAATCCCTCTCCGACAAGCAATACAAACCGGCATTTTAATCCCGCCCCCCCCCCCCCCCCCCGCCTCAAAAGCTCCAGAGTCGCACACACAGCCAGTGGCAGATCTTCAGCGCCACTGAAGGTAGGTTTTGTCATATCGCTACATAGAGCTTGCCGCCCAACCAAACTGAGCAATCGGGGGAGAAGTGCCTTGGTTAGGGAGGTGACCAAGAACCTGATGGTCACTCTGACGGAGCTCCGGAGTTCCTCTGTGGAGATGGGAGAACCAGAAGGACAACTATACCTGCACCACTCCACCAATCCATTTTAGAATAGGTTGTGACGTAAGAAAATGTAGAAAAAGTGAAGGGGTCTAAAAAGTGAAGGGGTTTGAATACTTTCTCTACGCACTTATAAGTAAGGTGATTGTGTCAAAAAATCAGGGGCAGCAAGACTTGATTCTGGACAGATCTCCTGGGTGGATCCTACGCCATCAATTGTTGTGCAGATATACCCTAATTTGTGTCTGACAATGCTCCCATCCTGCGGATACAAGAATAGATGTGTTCATGGAGATAAATACTTAAACTCCAATATCAATTCCAGCGGAAAGATCGGTTCCACCCGTTCCAAAATTCCTCACCTCAATTTTGGCATAACTGCATAATTGTTAGTGTTCATAAGATGAATAATTTTAGAGTGAAGAAAGCTTCTTGGAAGTTTCTCCTCGGATGATAAGCCTGTTAATTCCGAACGGTCAGTTAAACTGTGAATAAAGTCACACAAAGTGCTGGAATAACTCAACGGGTCTGCCAGCACCTCTGGAGAACACATTGGCTGATGCTGCCTGACCTGCTGAGTTACTACAGCACTTTGTGTCTTTTTTTGTGAACCAGCTCCTGCAGTTCATTGTGTCTACAGTAAAATTGTGAGATTGAATAACATTTACAGTAATCAGTTTTAATTAAAAACCTTTTGCATTGTTCTGCCACCAACGTACTTGCTGTTGACTCCTTACTGCAGCTAATTCTTCACAGGATACACTGCCATTAGTATGAATCACCATCCATTCGTGAGAATCCTTCAGCAATTCTACCACATGCTTAGAGCCAAGCCCAATCCCTTTCCTCAACAAGTATGTCTGCCAGCAAGAAATTTTGGATTACTCACAGAAGATGGAAGTCTGCCAGATTGATCTTTCTTGAGATCTGGGCAGCTATGGATATGCGTAACGTGGGTATATTGTCACATCAGCTTTAATCAGCTCCTTCGACTGGAGAGGAGATGAAATCAGGGAGATTCCTGGTTTGTATTGAGTCACACATTGCGTTAAATACCTTGGCATCTGGAAAGCAACAGCTTATTTTTTAATTGGAAGAAACATCTGTATTAACATAGCCTGTGGCGTTTTCAGACATTTACTTTTTCAGCAAATGTGCTGCTTACATTAAGAAAACTAATTTTTCCTGTACATAGAACTCTACTTTGCAGGATAGGGCCCTTCAGCCCACAATGTTTGTGCCGAACATGATGCCCAGTGAAACTGATCTCATCTGCCTGGACATGATTCGTATTCTTCTATTCCCAACAATTCCATGTTCCTATCTAAAAGCGTTTTAAATGCCACTATCGCATCTGTGTCCACCACCACCCCTGGCAAAGCATTCCAGGCCCCCACCACTCTATGTAAAAAAACTTATCTCGCTCATACCCATTAAACGTCCCCCTCTCACCTTTATAGGTATGCCCTCTAGTGGTGGGCATTTCCATCCTAGCAAAATAGTTCTGATTGTCTACCTATCAATGCCTTTTTATATACATCTCAAGTCTACCCTCAACTACGGACATTCCTGAGCAAACAATCCAAGTCTACCCAACCTCTCCCTGTAGCTGAAAATCCTCTAATCCAGGCAGCATTTTGGTAAAAGTCCTCTGCACTCTCTCCAAAGCCTTCACATCTTTCCTGTAATGGCACGACCAGAACTGCATGCAATACTCCAAATACGGCCTAATCAAAGTCCTCTGGAGCTGCATCATGACTTCCTGATTCATATTCAATGCTCGTCATTGAGTCATACAGCATGGAAACAGGCCCTTCAACCCAATGAAGGCCCTTGCCCACACTGAGCATTATGCCCCATTCTACACTGGTCCCACCTATGCCCCTGCATTTGGCCCATATCCCTCTAAACTTATCCTATCCATGTTTTTGTCTAAATGTCTCTTTGGTACTACATATGTTACACATTATTGCCAACAAATATGTGAACCATGTTTATAATTAAAATCAATTAGTGCAGAGCTAAGATCTTCTGAGGTTGAAGTATTCCCCTCCCAATTTTTGAACTAGTTTTGGAAACAGAGTTCTGTAGATATCTTTGATTTTTTTTCACATTCTTTTTTACTCTTTCCTTCATTTGTAAACAGGTGTTTCAACTGGGTTTAGACATGAAATTCATACTACATAACATTGTGCAGCTGTAATTTTGGGAGTGGTGCTGTTGATTGTGGCGAAAATTCTGAGGCTGCTTGTTTCAAACCATTATGGTTATAATTGACCACTCTACTCAATGGTGGAACAAAAGTGCTGGGAAACACCTGTCTTGTTAATCTACGAGATAAGAGTTGCAAAGAAAATGGTTACTGATAAAACTGTGTGTTGCCCAGACAACCCACCACGGATCCCCTCAGTAGTGTTTACGAATAGGGCCTGGCTTTTAGAAGTACAAAGCTGCAAATAAACCCTGTGGGTCACCGTGATCCATAATGTTTAATAGAAAATCCACTGAATTGGTCTAAGATTTCTGATTTGGATTTACTAAATAGGATTAAATGAATTAACGCCAGCTGTTAGAGATTTTCTGCCCTTGAGAACTGAATAGGCTTTGCATGTGATTAGAAGTAAATATTTTCCATCGGAAAATTACTGTCATGAAATCTGACAGAAATGATCCAGGTAGTATAGTGATTTGTATAAAGAAAATGACAGAAGGATGAAAATGTTTCTGGATATAATGGCACTTGTTGTGCTTTCAGCTTCTGCCCTTAATATACCGTGTTAGTGACATGAGAGATGGCATAATATGCCCAGAGCCAACGGCAGGAAGGGCACAATGCAGAATACAACCAGCTCTTGCGAGATCAATACTTGGGTTGCACCGAGGCAAAGCAATACAATAGAAAACTAATAGCCACAGAAAGCCCCCACATAAAGAACAAAGTGAATAGAAGCAGAAATCTTGGAAGATCTACAGCACAGAAGGAAACCACTCAGTTTGAGTCCATGCTAGCCAAAAATATGTTTTACAGCCTAATCCCAAATCCCTGCTCTGTGTCCACAGCCTTGTAGATTGCAGAACATCAAGTACTTTTTAAAAGTGAAGAGAGTTTCTACTTGCACCATCCAAATGGGTAGTAAATTTGAGACACAAGGAACTGCTGCTTCTGGTTTACAAAAAATATATAAAATACTGGAATAACGAAACGGATTGGGCAGCATCACTGAAGAACATGATTTAGTGACGTTTCGGGTTAGGACTCTATCTCAGACCTTTCTCCAGGTAGTAAATTCCACTCACACCAAATTCTGGATAATTTGTTTTTCTTCAACATACTTTCTGTCTTTTTGCAATTTAAATCAATGCATTTACTTTTTGATCTCTTTGCTAAGGGGAATAGTTGCTCCTCATCCACTCTACTTATGCCTCTTGTTAAGCATACTCTACACTTCAATTACATTTTCTCTCACACCATGCTGTTTTAAAGAAAACAAAACCAGCCTAGCCATTCTCTTTTCATAAGTATAATCCACCAATCCGGGTAATATACTTTGTAAATCTTCTCTGAATCCTCTCTGGTGTCATCATGTCCTTAGATTGTGGTGACTAGAGCAGTTTGTGGGCTCTGTACATCTATTCTTCAACTTTTGGTAGCCAACATTGCATTTTGCTAGCTGAATTTCATTGAGCTTGGGAAATGCAGTTACAAGAACAAGATGGGAATTGCCAGTTCCACCAGGTGAGTGTTTTTTTTAATAACATTGTTGATGCATCAGGAGGACATAAGTGCTAGCCATGGACCCTCAGGTAAATCTAATGCATTCTTCCTGCTCTGTACAAGTGCTACCACCCATGACAATTATCGTTCTATATGTTTGTGGTCCCTTCTGTGACCTTTCATTAAATCACTCCCCTCCCATTCTACACTTCCTAGTTTTCACCAAGGCCACAATCTATCCACAGCCCCCCCCCCCTCCTCTGATTCTCTCCATTCTCCCCTCAATCATCACAATTTTTTTTTGCATTCCAAGCCACCAGCCCAGTTGTCACTTTAACACCAGCCCTCTGTGGCTTACTTGTTAGCTAAACTCTCAACTAGGTCAGCAACTGGGTGTGCGAGAGAATTAAAGAATAACTCTGAAAACAATAATCAACTTCAGCCATGATCCATGTTTCAAGTCCCTATGAGCTACCAAACTTCGCCTGCTCTCAGCCGCTGACAACTGCTTTTTCCCGCTCTCTTACCTTTAGGTTTATTATTGTCACATTTATTGAGGTACACCAAAAAGTTTTGTTTTGCATGCTATCCAAACCGATCAGATATATCACAGAAATATAATCAGTTCAACTTATAGTACAATAAAGAAGATACAGAGTGTTGAATATAGTTCTCGGCATTGTAGCGGTTCCTTTCTCTGAAGACATCAAGACTTTGGTGTTATCATGTCGGCAAATTAAGATTCTTCATATCGAACATTCAACTTTATAATGTGGAATTTTCAGTATAAATATCCGATATACGTACATTGTGTAAGTTGCCTCAGTGAATCAAGGAGACAGGTAGAGCAAGTCTGAGGTCACGAAGTGATCCCTGGTGGGACATTTGTAGAAAATGTTCCTCATTATCAACAGTGAGATATGTAGAGCAGTAAAGAGTCAGAAATGCAGCAGCTGTCTGGAGTCTGTTTGCAGCTCCTTTAGGATTCATTTCATACAGAACAAAATTCCTGAATTAAATGGTATATATTAAATACACAAAGTCCTGGCAGCAACCTCGGCCCTACTGTACAATTATTGAAATGCAGCCAAGTGCTGCTATATAACTGAATATTGAACTCGGGCTTTGGAGGCGATTATTCTCAAATTTGAATGTTTTGAAATGCTGTTGCTTGAGGTGGACAGACACGGATAAAGTCATCTGGAAAATATATAATAATTCTTCCTCCAAACTAATGGGCTTGTCCCACTTAGGCGACTTTTTAGGCGACTGCAGGAGACTACACAGTCACCAAATGGTCGCCACATGTTCGCGGGTAGTTGCCGGGGAGTCGCCTTCATGGTCGCGAGGAGTTCCTGCATTCTGGGAACTAGTCGCGGCCTCATTATGGTTACCGCAAATTTTTCAACATGTTGAAACATTAGAGGCGACTAGAATGAAGCCGCCATGTGTAGTAGCGAGAATTCTTGTGCCTTAGGTGGGTCGCCAGGAGGTCCTAATGGGTTGCCAGGTGGTCGAAGGTTCTCGTAGGTTCTCATAGGTTGACGGGTGAATTTCATTGGCTCATTGGGGGGAAAAAAAGGTAAGCAGTAGTTTTCAGAACCAAGTATAACCGACCGGTAATGTTAAATGTCCGCCGAGCTTCACAGCCGTGTATCTCTGGCTTCTTAAATGTTGTCTCCACTCCTTCACCCCCTCTTCTCCCCCCCTCTCCCCCCTCCTCTTTTAAAGGACTTATCGTACACTGTGCTTTAGCCGTCTTAATTACAGCACCAACCTTCCTGTTCATCACGATGTGTGTCTGTATCACCTTAGCTTTGCACCGTTTGAATATTTTAGACAGCGCACCCCCCGCTTGCCCTGTCCCCTGCCTGCATAACGGGCTGGTGAAGGAAGCGATTGTGTCTGTGTCTGTGTGTCTGTGTGTGTATCTGTGTGTGTGTGCGCGCGGTGCTGTGCGTGTGTGTGTGTGTGTGTGTGTGTGTGTGTGTGTGTGTGTGTGTGTGTGTGTGTGTTCCACTCTGACAGTCGCCGTTCCAGTTGCCTGTTTTTCAGGCGACTACCCGCAACTTGACAGTCGCCGGCAGTCCGCTGAAAATTTGCCTAAATGGGACAGGCCCATAAAAGTTGTAGAATGTTTTAAAATACAAAAGAAATAAAAGTTTGCACGGAGACACAAAAAACTCCCGATCCTAGAATCGTGAGCAAAATAAACTGATGGAGGAACTCAGCAGATCAGGCAGCATCTGTGGAGGGAAATGGACGTACAATGTTTCGGGTCGGGACCCTTCTCCACCATCAAGATGGGTCCTGACAAATCTCATCTGTTAATTCCCTCCACAGGTGATGCTGCCTGACCTGCTGAGTTTCTCCAGCAGTTTGTTTTTAGCTCTGCATTATTTTGAACCATTGGTCCATGCAAGTACTTCGAATGATACGCTTTCCAGTAAACATATCATTGTTTTTACACCACTGTGCCACCGTAAGGTTAGTTTTTTTTCCATGAAGCATGGGAGGTTGAGGGGCAACCATATAGATTTGTAAAATCATGAAGGGTGTATCAGTCTAAAGAAGGGTCCTGACCCAGAACGTTGCTAATCCATGATCTCCAGAGATGCTGCCTGACGTGCTGTTACTCCAGCACTTTGTGTCCTTTTTGGTAAGCCACCATCTGCAGTTCCTTGTGCTTAAATTATAATGCACATTTGCTATTTTGTCAAGTGCTTGCAACAGGTGACTGGAAAAAAAAAGCAGGTGAATGGGACTGCATAGAAGGCTACACAAGGAGCCTGCATGGAATCTGTGAGGTGATAAATCCCCTTCTGTGCAGTAACAATCCTGTGGGGAGTTTATTTCATTCTCCAGGTTTCTGAGTGTCTATTAGATCAGTTCTAGCCGTCGCTACTTCAGCACTTTAGCTTTTGAAAGTTCTTATTTTCCACAAAGAAAATCTTAGTCATACAGCATGGAAAAACACCATGTGGCCCAACTTGCCTGTGAATTCCCTCCTCAATAGTTGTAAAGAGACACCAACCATATCCTTCCTCTAACCACCCACCCTCACAGAATGATGTGATTTCATGTCCATGGGGATTCTCTCGAATCTCTGCAGATGTGCTATAGAATATATTCTGGTGGGATGCATCTCAGCCTGGAGTGGCAACTTCAGTGGGGGGGTGGGGGGGGATACATCTCAATTCCTTTATGGGCTTGTGCCTTACTTCCATCTCATAAATGTCTTCTGGAGGGTTGCAAGTAAAGATGCT
This sequence comes from Raja brachyura, assembly GCA_963514005.1. Next base: position 63,681,361 of record OY740787.1, read on the forward strand.
TGTTACTCTGGACCTTCCCTTTTCTTTTTTCTACCTTATGGGAGAAAATATAGGAGGTGGAAAGTTCAGATATCCAGACTTAAGAATTGCTGCTTCACCATAGATATCACACTCCTTTCTCAGAGAAAGAAACTTCTGAAACAAGGAACTGCAGATACGGACTTACAAAAAGAGACACAAAGTTCAGGAGTAAGTCAGCGGGTCAGGCAGCATCTCTGGACAGGTGATATTTCAGATTGGAACCCTTCTTCAGGCTGCTGTTACATGTTCTTACTCTTAACCTCACTTATTTGGTTATCTGTGATTGTACTTTAATTTTTTTGCACTGTTTGGATTTTGCGCTACATTTTTGCTTCATTCTAGTTTAGTTTATTCTGTCATGTACCGAGATACAGTGAAAAGCTATTTTTGTTGTGTGCTATCTAGTCGGTGGAAAGACTATACATGATCATATTCTATACATGTTTGTTATCATTCTGCTGTTTGCACTCTATTTATTGTGGTATTTATCATTATTGTATGTGCACTTTCACTCTCTGAGCTTCTTGTGAACAAGGATTTTCAATCGACCCTGGTGTGTATGACAATAAACTAACCTGATCTAATGGCAATAATGAATCTCATTGTAGATATTTACCTTTGCTACAAGTAGGCTCCCAAATATGGTCAATGATCCACTTTTCCCAGACAACCAAGAAAGTTACAGAGAAAGGTTGAACATGTTAGGTCTTTATTCTTTGGAGCGCAGAAGGTTAAGGGGGGACTTGATTGAGGTCTTTAAAATGATGAAAGGGATAGACAGAGTTGACGTGGATAAGCTTTTCCCATTGAGGGTAGGAAAGATTCAAACAAGAGGGCATGACATGAGAATTAAGGGACAGAAGTTTAGGGGTAACATGAGGGGGAACTTCTTTACTCAGAGAGTGGTGGCTGTGTGGAATGATCTTCCTGCAGAAGTGGTGGAGGCAGGATCGATTTTAACATTTAAAAGTAAAGTGGATAGGTATATGGACGGGAAGGGAATGGAGGGGTATGGTCTGAGTGCAGGTAGATGGGACTAGGGGAAAATAAATGGTTGGCACGGACTGGAAGGGCCGAGAAGGCCTGTTTCCGTGCTGTAATTGTTATATGTTATATGTTATATATAACCTTTAAGCACATACAAATGCAAATATCATCTGCAAACTGTGGTTCAACTAATGAGGTTTGGGCACCTTACTTTAATAGTGTTCTTGAGTCATGGAGATTTGTTCCACTCCTGCAGGAGGTTTATTGGAGGCAAGAGACACATTGCAACAAACAAAATTAAGAAAAATGTTGGAGTAACAATGTAACCTTTTTTGTGCTAGCCTTCACTGAGATTGGCTCTATTGTAGAGCCTAAGGTTAGCATTGTGGCCTGCCGTGCTAAACTGCTCCTTCACAACCTTCATGTGTGTGAAGGACATGAAGTTATGATAATTATCCAGTAGATACCACGATAAGCAATAGTACATGTATAAGATCATGAGAGGGATGAACAGGGTAAATGCACAGAGTCCTTTACCCAGTGTAGGGGAATCAAGAACCAGAAAACATAGGTTTAAGGTGAGGGAGAGAAGATTTAATAGGAATCTGAGGGGCAACTTTTTTACACAAATGGTGGTAGGTATATAGAATAAACTGCCAGAGGAGGTAGTTGAGACGGGTACTGTTGCACGTTTAAGAAACATTTGTACATGACTGAGCTTCTCCAGCATTTTGTGTCTACCTTCAGTTTAAACCTGCATCTGCAGTTCCTTCCTACACATTTCCCTTTTATCCTTCCTGCCTTCCTTCTCGCTGACCTTCACATTCATCCCTAATATCTTGCACTTTAGATGAAAGACATCGACAGAGAAAAGTCTTTTGTTTCACTCTTCATGGATGCTGTCAGACCCCTCCGAATCTGTGCAGATTTTGTAGTTAATTATTTCATGGCACCTTTAAAAATGTGAAACTATTTTGTTGCAAAATAAAAATTAGAAATAAGGAACTGGTAGATGCTGGTTTACAAACAATGACACAAAGTGCTGCAGTAACTCAGCAGGTCAGGCAGCATCTCTGGAGAACATGGATAGGCGATGTTTCATGTCGGGAGCCTATTTTAGACTTTGTGCCTTCTTTTGTTGTAAAATAAATCTATTTAGGCAATTATAAAACAGTAATGAGCACTTCAGAAGTCATTCATCCTGGGATTCCATTATTCAGCTCCTCTGTTTTTCCCAGCTGCTGTGTTCTGCCCAGCCTTTGTCAAGTTGCCTGGTAGATGACTCAATTATTTTCCTTTATTATACATTACAATTCTCTTTTCTGCCATTAGTTAAAATGGAAAAAACGTTATGAGAACTATGTTTTCATCTTACAAAAATGACCAACTCAGCTTTCGCTGGATCAGGAACAAATTAGACCTTGGATATTATTTGCTTATGTCAGAAATCTCGCTTAGATTGTATCAAGCCAACATAACTAGGTACAAGTTAAAAATCTTTTTAAAAAAATCTTATTTTCATTAAAACTACAAATTTTCTGCATTTAAAAGGGCTGCAGATTATTTTGGAAAGGGACTGTAGATTATTGTGTTTTTTTAACGTTGCCTTAAATTTCAAATATAGTAATTTTTACACTGAGAAAGTGATGTATGGAATAACTATGGAAACGTTTGAATTTTAAAATGAATTGTGGGGGTTGGTTGTTAGTCATTGCAGAATAATCCAACAATACACTTCTCAGTCAGCTGCTCGACATCAGGGCTAGACCACTCGATCATAGAAGAAAGATTATTGTTTATTAATTTGACAAAATGGCAAAAACATTTCAAGGTACAATGCTGTCTTTTTTATTTGTAATTGTGTCTTTATAAAATTTAATAACAATTTGTTTTCATGCCGCAGATATTTTAGCAAGATTTCAATGTTGTGGAGGTGTCTTATTTATGATCTGACGTTGTTGTTAGTTGTTGGTAACAAAGAGAAGATTGAGGGAAAGGTGTCTGATTTTTAACTCTGCATGAATAATGTGCCCTTCTCAAACAGCAGCTGTGGCATCAAAAATCCATTATCACTTCAACATATGTGCTGAGGAATTGAATGATTCAAGGGCTTCTGTGAAGCTGAAGTTTGATTAACTAGTTAAGTACAGAGCACCCCATGTTTCATTCAATATATAGACATCTTCATGTATGCAACAGCTGTAACAAAACCCTAACATATAGTTAGTATAATAAACAAACCAACATTACTTATCATCTTGTTCCTGGAATAAAAGAAGCCATTTTAATATTACAATTTACCCTACTCTGCTGAGATCTTTCTCTGGCACTCCAAAAGCTACAATCATTCTAGATTATTTGGTACAGATGTCTTTCATCGCTATTGTTGGCTTTATAATTACTGATAGCATAAAAGGCCAAACTGTAGTTCCAAATTGATACAGTTGAAACTGGTGTAGACTGCATCGCTTAGCAGCCTATTGATAGACTTTTAAGTTCACTTGAAAGCTTAAGGAACAGGGACACTAAAATTTCAATCTACAATACGTGCACTGAATCAATATCAGTAATACATTTCTGGAACTGGCACTTCCAATGAGAAGGTAATTTAATTAAATAATCTTTCCCAGGCTTGGTGCTGATATAATAACTGCCCTTGTTTTTCATTCTAGTTGCTTACAATTTATCAGAAAACATGATATATCTGCAAGGATTTCCAGTCAGTTGCCATAGGGACATAGTGGCTGTGTGTCTGTCTGCACAGTGGTTGTCAGCAATAAAGGCTGATGGCTGTGCACCAACTTGTATAACAAGGTGGGGATGTTGACCTTTAGTTTTGGAATGAACACCTTTCTTGAATTTAACTGAGCAAAGCATGATTATGTAACATCACAGTGCAACTACTAAATCTGTAATTTTTTTTATGTGGACGTTGTTCATTTTTGATACAAGATTTGAAGGTAAACAACATTGTGATGAGTGCTTTACACAGTGACTGCTAGTATAACCTGGCACAGTAAAACCAAGTACACAGTGGTTCTTTGTCAGAATCTTCCAGATTACACTGGTCGAGGCTCTCTTATGAATGAAAGGTGAATGGTTCATTTCAGATGATCCATATTTTTTAGATTATGCAGTATACCTTTGTATTACTCAAAAGCATCAAATTTATTGAGCTATACTTTAAGATTGGACGACCTGCCTAGGATTGTTTTATGATTTGTTAATCAGTACAAAAATCTTTAATTATTGTTTCTGTTATACACGAAGCTTTATTGGTTCCATCCAGGCACGAATGAACAATATTTTCACTTCAAGAACTGCACTAATTTTAATACCAATTGCATCGAATGATTCCTGGATTGAGAATGGTTATTTCTTGCCTTTACTATTTCAGAGATCAGAGCTGTTTTATGAAATATGAAAGAGAATTATAATCGAGCAGTTTAAAATGAGAGAACTCTCTTTCTCTGATGAAGGGAATCTAGAACAAAGTAGCATAACATCAGAAAAAGACTTTGTTAATTCAGTGGAGATGTGAAGAAGGGCTTAACATATGGATAGTTGCAAATCTGGTCACTTTTCCAAAATGCAGTCAGTCAAAAACTTCAAATAGATTTGGGGTTATTTTTGTAATGCAAAGACATAAGGATTACAAAACCAAGGCAGTAGATTGGGTTGTGATACTGAATAACCTTGATCTAACTGAATGATGGAACAGCTGCAGATTGCTTTGTTCCTGAAACTGCCAGTGTCCAATGCACTATTGTAGAATATGAATTCTCCTTAGTGACTCCTCATACAGTGAGCTTCCATTCTCTGATTATATTCTGGCATTTTCTCAGAGAGATGAAAAACACATTGCAAGTTTCCTCAAGAGATCTCCAGTAATTCTGGTCAGGTCCAACAAAAAGCTTATTTTCTTCGTTAGGGAGTGCACAAAGATACACAAAACACAATCCCTTCTTCAGACTAATTGTGGTGGGAATGGGGGGGGCGCATTTTTGAAACGCATGTGGCTGGACAAAGGCCAGAGATGAAAACATCGAAGGGGTAAGACAAAAGGATTGAAGAGTTGCGAATTGTGAAGCTGGAGGAAGGAATGTATGTGTATGTGTAAGTGGAGGGGAGGGGAGAAATAGGCACATCCAAGTTGGGCACGGGAACGGGGAGGGGAAGAAAGGGGGAGGGGGTGTGTTAGCTACCTAAAATTGGAGAATTCAATGTTCATACCACTGGGCTGTCAGGTATCCAAAGGGAATATGAGGTGCTGTGCCTGCGAATCTACGCCTGGTCTTGCCGATATACAGGAGGAAATATTGGGAATACCAGATGCAGTAGATGAAGTTAGGGAAGATGCAAGTGAACCTCTGCCTCACCTGAAAAGACTGCTGCGGTCCCCGGATTTATGCTAGGGGGAATATAGGTTCAGGTGTTACATATCTTGTGGTTGCAGGGAAAATTACTGGGGGAGAGAGTCGTTTGGGTGGGAAGGGTTTAGTGAGCCAAGGAGTTGCAGAGCGAGTGGTCTCTGTGGAAGGCAGAAAGGGTTGGGGACGGGAAGATGCGACTGGTGGCGGTATCACACTGTAGCTGGCGGAAATGTTGGAGAAGGATGTGTTGGATGTGGAGGCGTGTGGGCTGAACGTTTAGGACCAGGGGAACTATCCTTGTTCTATCTGAGTGAAAGGGGAGTGTAAGCAGAACTATGAAGAGGAGGTGTGGGTGAGGGGTCCATTTATGTCAACAGGGTGGGGGGGGGGGGGACCATGTTTACTAAAGAAAGCGGACATCTCAGATGTCGTAGAATAGAAAGGCTAAAATATGCTGATGTGCTTACTTGGTCACTGCATCACCAGGGTTGGACTTGGTTACGTTGCTGGTGATATGGATGATAAAGAACTTGACATGGTTTACCATCTCTACAACAGCAACACTGACGTGAACTGGGTTTTTTTCATCCTCTCACTTTCTCTTGCTGATGGTAAGGGATAAGTTGTTGTTTTGACACAAGCTTCCCGAGCTCTTTCCTGTATTCTGTCCCCTCTTTGTTGTTGATGCACCTGACGACAGTGGCATCATCTGTGAACTCAAAGATTGCTTTGGTGGTGTGCTTGGCACACAGGAATGGTGTACAGGAAACAGGGGTTGAGCATGCAACCTTTAGGGGCATGCAACCTTTATTGAGGATCAGGTCATCGTCGAGGATAACCAAATGAGCTCTGCCAGACAGCGTCCAGAAGCCAGTTGCAGATGAATGCTCCAAAAACAAGAGCCCAGAGGTTTAGGGATGAGCTTATTTTGTATAATGGTGATGAAGTCTGAGCTGTAATCGCTGAAAAGCATCCTGATGCACATGTCCTTTATTGTCAAGGTAATCCAGAGCAAAGAAGATGGCTCCTTCGTAGACCTATTCTTCCCATGTCTAGATAGTTCAAGAGACAAACGCTGATGTGGGTCATCACCAATCTTTCAAAGCACTTCATTATGGTAGATTAGAGCTACTGGTCTGGAGACACTACGTTTTTACTTTTCTTGGGCATTGGAATGATGGAGGTTTCATTGAGGCAAGTGTGCACAGGGGACTGTTGAAGTGAGAGACTGAAAATGTCAGTGAAGACTGTGGCCAGCTGATTTCAGAACCTGTCTGGGGATTCCATCTAGGTCGGCTGCTTTCCGAGAGTTTACCCTTGTGAAAGCAGATCTGACATCTGCCACTGAGATGTATGGGACAGAGTCAGCGTGGGACAGGGAACTGCACATTGGTAGAAATGTCTGCCTGTTTAAATCAGAGTATAAGGCAGAGCTCATCCAGTAGAGATGGGCTGTCGCCAGAGATCACCCTTGATTTCCGCCTGTAGCCCATAATGTTATTCAGGTTGAGCAACAGTCTCTGTCATCTGCTTGATTTAATTGAGCCTCTACTTGTTTTGGAATTCTCTGTTAGTATGCCTGGTGGTCTTGCGTAGATGGACACAAAATGCTGGAATAACTCAGCGGGTCAGGCAGTATCTCTGGAGAAAATGTATGGATAACATTTTAGGTTGGAACCCTTCTTCAGACTGCCATACTTGGACTTTTTGTACTGTATGGAATCACCCTTCTTAGAAGCTTTAAATCTGAAGTTTAGCAGAGAGGGAATCTCCCTTTATCTAATATTTCCAGCTAGGAGAGACCCTAATTGTCTTGGGCAGAACATATTCATCAACACACAGAGCGACACAGTGGCCCAGTGGTAGATCTGCTGCCTTGCAGTTTTAATTGAACCCAACTATGGGTTCTGCCTGCACGGAGTTTGCACGTTCACCTCGTGGGTTTTCTCCAGGTGCTCCAGCTTCCACATTCCAAAGGCATGCAACTTTGCAAGTAAACTGGCTTCTTTAAATATCATTCCTAGTGTGCAGGATAGAACTCATGTACTGGTCAGCTTGACTCAGTGGCAGAAGGACTTGTTTTCCCGCTGTATCTCTTTACTAAACTAGGCACATTTCTTGATAAAACTGCTGACGACTGAGGTATACTCACTCAGGCTGGATGAAGTGGTCTTGAACATATTCCAGTCCACCGACCTAAGGTAATCCTGAAGTAGACCGTCAGTCTCCTCAAAACATTACTATTTTACTCTCATCATTGATACCTCTGGCTTCAATCTCCATCCAGGTCAGCACCAACAGTTGATTGAACTGGCCAAAATGAGGGTGAGTGATCAACATACTTGCTTGTGGTGTAGCAGTGTGCTAGAGTGTTAACACCTCGCGTAGGGCAAGAAACACGCTGATAGTCTTTGTGGAGTACTTTCCTAAAGCTTCCTAAAGTCATTGGCGACGATAAATAGGGCATCAAGTATTTCTCTCACAAGAGTGTGGACATCTGGGTATAATATAACACTGCAATCCTGACAATCACATGTGGTGGTTCGGAGACTGCCGCCAGATGGTAGAGGTGAATTCCCTCGGTAGATAATAGGGACTGTATTTTAGGAACTGATCAGCGAAGCAGAATGGAGTTAAGACTATCACACCATTAAATGTTGACCAAAAAGCAGATGCCACCACTTTTCCCCTTGCCTGGAGATTCCGTACAGTGCATACAATAAAAGGTGAATCATAGGTAAGCCACGTTTCAGTAAAGCAATGAACACAGCAGTCTCTCATCTCCCTTTAAACAGCCGTCTTGTTCTTAAGGGTAGAAAGTGCTGGAGTAACTCAGCAGGTCAGGCAGCATCTCTGGAGAACATGGATAAGTAACGTTTCTGGTCGAGACGTTTCTTCAGACATCATGAGTCTGAAGAAGGGTCCCGACCTGAAACGTCCCGATCCATGTCTCCATCGATGCTGCCTGACCCACTGTGTTACTCCAGTACCTTATGTCCTTTTGTGCATTAACCAGCATCTGCAGTTCTTTGTTTCTAAGCTCTTCAAGCTTGTTCTCAAGTGATTGAATGGTAGCTGGTTGTGTGCTGGGAACGGAGGGGAGGGGGGTTGTTGGCGAAATCCCTATTGTTTCAGCAACACCTGGAGCCCCCCTCCCCCCCCCCCGACTGACTGCCACGCTTCCATAGTTTGTTTGTACTCCCAGATGTACCAGTAGCGTCAGGTCTAATAAAGAACGGTGGAACTGCGAGTTGCTTTGATTTGGCAATGATTCTCAGGAGACTGTCTGTGCTAGATCTAATGACTCAGCACTGGGACGAATAGATAATAAGGAGAAATGATGAAAGGCTGTTTTAAAGAAGAGTAACACGCACACAATGTCACTACTCTCCAGCACCAGCTTTTGATCGAGAAATGCTGCTGCAATACCAAGCAGCGTTTTACAGATTATCCATTTATAAAAAGTCAATATAATGAGCCATTAATTATTGCTGAAGCTTAATCTATTTTATCCATTGTTCAGATAACTGTCCCAAATATAGACTGGCAGAATTTGATTCAGTGTGCACAATGGATTAGATTGTATGAACAGCAAATTAGATGCTTAGAAAGTGTGTGGAGTGTTAATTCAGAGGCTGCTTCATGAAGCTGAGTGCTGCCACTTATACTGTATCTATAAGTATTGAAATAATTTCTCAGCTAGAACAGAAATATTTTATAGTTGAAGCATAATGCTGATACAGATTTTAGGAACTTCCATGTTAAAAAGTGGATAGAGGATGGTTTATTACAAATTATTAATGAGTTACAATGGATAGACATGGATAGAGAAGTAGTTGGCAGACAGGAACCAAATAGTAGAGATTAACGGGTCTCTTTCAGAATGGCAGGCAGTGACTAGTCGGGTACCGCAAGGCCCGGTGCTGGGACCGCAGCTATTTACAATACACATCAATGATTTGGATGAAGGGATTCAAAGTAACATTAGCAAATTTGCAGATGACATAAAGCTGGGTGACAGTGTGAACTGTGAGGAGGATGCTATGAGAATGCAGGGTGACTTGGACAGGTTGGGGAGTGCGCAGATGCATGGCAGATGACGTTTAATGCAGATAAATGTGAGGTTATCTACGTTGGTAGCAAAAACAGGAAGGCAGATTGCTATCTAAATGGTGTCAAGTTGGGAAAAGGGGAGTACAATGGGATCTGGGGGTCTTTGTACATCAGTCTATGAAAGTAAGCATGCAGGTACAGCAGGCAGTGAAGAAAGCGAATGGCATGTTGGCCTTTTTAACAAGAAGAATCGAATATAGGAGCAAAGAGGTCCTTCTGCAGTTGTACAGAGCCCTAGTGAGACCACACCTGGAGAATTGTGTGCAGTTTTGGTCCCCTAATTTGAGGAAGGACATTCTTGCTATTGAGGGAGTGTAGGTTTACAAGGTTAATTCCTGGGATGGCGCGACTGTCATATGCTGAGAGAATTGAGCAGCTGGGCTTGTACAGTCTGGAGTTTAGAAGCATGAGAGGGGATCCCATTGAAACATATAAGATTGTTAAGGGCTTGGACACACTTGAGGCAGGAAACATGTTCCCGATGTAGGGGGAGTCCAGAACCAGGGGCCACAGTTTAAGAATAAGGAGTAAGCCATTTAGAACGGAGACGAGAAAACACTTTTTCTCACAGAGAGTGGTGAGTCTGTGGAATTCTCTGCTTCAAGTTCAATTTCAAGAGAGTTTATTGTCATGTGTTCCTGATAGGACAATGAAATTCTTGCTTTGCTTCAGCACAACAGAACATAGTAGACATTCACTACAAAATAGATCAGTGTGTCCATATACCATTATATAAATATATACACACACGAATAAATAAACTGAGTGTGGTGGAGGCAGGTTCTCTGGATGCTTTCAAGAGAGAGCTAGGTAGGGCTCTTAAAAATAGCGGAGTCAGGGGATATGGGGAGAAGGCAGGAACGGGGTACTGATTGGGGATGATCAGCCGTGATCACATTGAATGTTGGTGCTGGCTCGAAGGGCCGAAATAGCCAAATTAATTTGGTCCTGTATGTCATTTTAAAATATGGTGATTGAGTGCTGAAACAAAAAATGAATAACAGATGATCAATCTAAGAATGTTGCCATGTATTTATTATTTTTTTACTGATTGACTGTTTTCTTATACTGGTACGAAGCGGAATACAAATTGTTTGATTTCCCAAGATAGACAATGTGTAGGCATTCACATAGCATCCGCAACATTAAAATATCTGAAGAAGGGTCTCGACCCAAAAAATCACCTTTCCATGCTCTCTTAGGATGCTGCCTGACCAGCTGAGTTACTCCAGCCTTTTATGTTTTTTTTTAAATTAAAATGTCCTATAGCAGTTATCAGAGAGGGGTTTAAGAAAACAAACAGCAAGCAAAGGAGTAAAGTTTAAGAAGATTGATGATAACCCAGGTGAATGACTGGAGGTTAAGGGAAAAATAGAAACTTTCAGAACAGTTTTTAGCAAGAGTGTCAAAACAGGACAAAATCTCAAAAAAATGCAGATAAAAAATGAAGAATGCCCAAAGATGGCAAATAGAGCAACAAACTATTTTGGTGTAATAGGAAGAATGAAATTGGAGGATTTGTCAATAAGGAGAATCCATATTTGTGGATACTAAAAACAAAGATAAGATGTTCTCAGAACTATTGAAACTTTGTTGGCGGCAGAAACGTGGCGACCCTTTTGCGTGCTGCCTAGGTGAAGTCCGCTGTGTGATTTTACTGGGATTGAATACAAAAACAAAGAATTTCATTGTACCTAGGTACATGGGACAAAGTATCATTGAATCATTGAATAAAATATACATGGTACAATTTTAAGTGTTAAAGGCTACAGAGGGGAAGGATGTCAAACCAATATAGAAAGAATAGCTGAGAGAGGAGGTAGCAGAGGCACCAGAGTTCACTCTGCCAATCTCATCATTGTTCAGAATTAGTATGTTTAACCTCTTCCGCTTTAGGACCATGTACATGCAAATTGGGTGCTTATATTTTGGGATTCTCTATTACAGTAGAAGTTATTTGTACCAGTTTTCCACCTAGCAAAATTACAGATAGGTGAAAAGTTTGCAAAGTATGTGGAATCTGGGCTTCATAAGCAGAGGCGCTGAGTACTAAATATGAGAAAAACACAAGATCAATTCTGGCCATCGTGCTTTAGGAAGGATCTGAAAGCTCTGGAGAAAGTATAGCAAAGCTTTACTAGAATTGTTCTTGATATAAGGGATTTCAGTTACAAAGTTAGCTTGAGGAATTTTGGGTTGCTGTTCCTATTCTGACAGAGAAGATTAAGAGCAGATTTGATAGTAATTTTTGGATGATTCAAAAATCAAGGCTTACAGAGAACAGGTAGATAATTTTGTTTATCAAGATACCATTGCAGGTGGTACAGTGGTGCAACTGGTAGAACTGCTGCCACACATCACTAGAGACCCAAGTTAAATCCTGACCTCAAGTGCTGTCTGTGTGGAGTTTGCACATTCTCCCTGGATCCATAGGTGATAGGAGCAGAATTAGGCCATTCGGCGTATCATGTCTACTTTGCCATTCAATCATGACTGATCTTTCCCTTGCAATCCCATTCCCCTGCCTTCTCCCCATAACCCCTTGTGATCTCAGGGTTTCCTCCAGGTGTTTTAGTTTCCTCCCACATCCCAAAAACATATGGGTTTGTAGGTTAATTGGTCTCTGTAAATTGTCCCTAGCGTGTAGGGAGTGTTTCAGAAAGTGGAATAACATAGAACTAGGGTGAATGCGTGATCGATGTTTGGTGTGGACTCGGTGAGCCGTAGAACCTGTTTCACTAAATTAACACTAATAAACCATTTACAGGTGGAAGATTTAATAGGAACCTGAGGGGCACATTTTTCACATGGTGGCTATATGGAATTAGCTGCCAGAAGAGGTAGTTGAGGCAGGATATAACAACTACAACAAGATTTAAAATGCATTGGGACAGGTACATGGATAGGAAAGGTTTAGAGGGATATGGGCCAAACACGGACAGATGGGACTAGTGGTTGATGGGGCATCTTGGGCTGCATGGGGAAGTTAGGCAGAAGGGCCTGTTTCTGTGCTGCATTAGTCTTTGACGCAATGACAATACCAAAATAGGACTAGAATAGGCTGCCAGTATTATTAGTTGGTCATAAATTCTGACAAGATAATTCATTAAATAAAGAACATAAAGTTATAATGATCTAACATACTGCAAAAGGCAGTTAATGCTTTACAGGGAAAGAGGTTTAGTTCCCTTTTTTGTAGGTAAATTGGGACTCGCTGTGTAGCGATTATATTAAAGGAGCCAATGTGTAATTCACGTCCTCATATGCAGCTGAATTGGCAAGGGAATCCGAAACTACTAGTGTAGTTGTGTCTCTGCTGCAATAGAAATCTTCCACATCTGTTTAGCTTGTTTTGATGGAGAATGCATAAAGAATTGCTATGGGTTTTGCAATTAGATGTTCACTGCTTTTAACCAGATAAGCCATTTAATATAAGCATTGACAAGACCATATTTCAACTACAAATCTGGTATAGCAAGACCAAAGCGGGTGCTTGGGTACCTGCCTCAGGCACAGTTATTCTCCCTCATGGAAGCTTTATTTTAATCCAAATCAATCCTAATTAATTCCACCTCCACCATTTAGTAACCATGGAGAATATCAGTTGTCTTTGAACAAATGTACAAACATTGATGCAGGTTCCTAAAACAGATCAAGCAGCTTTCAGTAATATTTAAATGTGATGGGTCCACACTTGAGATATTACATGTATATTTAAAAGAAAGAATATGCAGCTGCATTTGATTTTCCTTCTTTTTCTAACGAGGTTTTGTGTGAGATAAACAACTTCAACATCATCTCCACACTTCCGTCAACTTTCAGCCATGAATTCTGATATTTTGTTTTGCATTTTAACCACTTTGACATTTCCAGTCACCAAAAGCTCCAGATCTCTCTTCAGCTCAAATATCATGGGTGCATTGACTTTATGTTTTGCTTTCTATTCATAACTTCTGTCTAACCCATCGCCCCTCCCTCCTCCATTTCCCCTGACATAGATTGTTTAGTTCAGTTTCAGTTATTCAACATTAGATATCGTTAATGGCCACAGTGCACAACTTGCTAACACCTCCAAAGTTGTATACCTTGAAGTATTCCTGTAAGCATTTTCAAATTATAAATAGCAGCAATCTCAACACAGATTTCACTGATATTCTGCTGACGAGTTCCTACGCTAATACTTTATCTTGTATCACCACAACTTCAACTAAGAATCAAAAGTGTTTTCCATACATCCAGTGTAAGACTGTGTTAAATACCCTCCTGAAATCTTTGTTGAATTGCTTTCATCCTTTTGACCAGAACTGAAATATTCTAAAACAAATCCAGATGAGATAATGACTCTCCTGCTTCATTCTTACCCTTTTCAGCAGACTTTAATTTTGCCATTTTGCTAATAAAGGTAAGCCTTATCGGCAGCAATATAAAAGCTGATCTCTCGGATTTTTCTTAAAGATTGAGGTCACTTAACAATTTTTCATTTTCTTGGTATTTCATGTATTTGCTGTGAGTTTTGAAAGATCTTGATTATCCATAATCTTCTTGGCAAATTTCATTAGTACCTGTCGAACCTGAGCTTTATTACCACGTACAGATTTCTGCTATCTTTTCCCTTGTGATACCATGGATTTCTACTCTGATCTCTCCATAATATACCCTTTCAAACATGGATACATCTCCATTTTTACAGTAAAAGTATTGTACCGCAAAGTAATGATACTCTACCGCAAAGTAATGATACTGTTTTCTATTCCTTCTCTGTCCTCAGACTTCTCTCCTTAGCTCCATTCAAAAATATCTTTAATCCCATATCAATCATTTGTTGCCACCCATGAACTTAAAGCATATTGTTTGTTTCTTATTTTTATTTCTGTTGGATTCTTCTCCTGCTCTCACTTTACATTTACTAGTTCTTTGACTTTGCTCTAATTAAACTCAAAGCCCTTATTCCTTCCCTGTACGTTTCACAATTTTAAATGTTTCTTCATGACTCTTGTTCACATTGGTCGATTACTTCATTTTATCGTTGACATGCTACAGGATAAATAAAAATATCATTGTGGCACATTCCAATTTCTCTTCATATCATACCACTTTTAAACACTCCTTTCCTCTCCATACCAGGAAGAAATACTTCTTACTCTTTGGGATAGGAAAGGTGTAGAGAGATGTGAACCAAAAATGGGCCTAGCTTATGTTGGGAACAGACACAAAATGCTGGGGTAACTCAACGGGTCAGGCAGCATCTCCAGAGAAAAGGAATTGGTGACGTTTTGGAATGGAACCCTTCTTCAGACTCACCTTGGTCGGCAGGGACTAGTTGGGACGAAGGGCCCATTTCCCTGCTGTATGACTATTTTCTATTCATTCCATCATAATGTATCATTTGTTGCAATTCAATTTTTAATAGTTTCATTGCCTATTATGTCCACATTTTACTATTTAGATGTGTAATTTGATATACCATATTAAGATCCAGACCTATATTTACTTTAATTTGGCTCTTGGTTCCCAGCTCTGAACTCACTAGATATTACTTTCTCAGGTATCCATGTACTTACCTTTTGAACTTTCCGACTGTGTCTTTTAACATTATCCTCATTTCCTCACAGGATCTTTCAATCTGTGCTGGTGGAAATAGATTTTGTTCTTATTTACTATTGTCAAAACACTTCGAAATTGTGTCCATGATTAAATCTGCCCTCAACCTTCTGCGCTCTAAAGGGAATACTTCCAGGTTCACAAATCTCTCCACATCAGTGCAGCCTCTCATCGCCTGTACCATTTCAGTAAATCATCCCTTCATTCCATCCAGGGCTCTCGCAGAGTGTGCAGCTCACAAATGGCAGCAATACTGCAGATGAGATGATTTAAAGTTTTAGAGTGTCGTTCTTCATTTTGCACTCATTGCTTCTATGATGAATTAATGGATCCCAAATTATTTTCTCAGACCCTTTTCAACTTGCCATGAACAACCATTTGTGTACATAATCCACTAGACTTCTCACTTTGACTAGGCTTTACCTAGCAGCCTAGAAACTCTTAAGATTTTGTTGTAACTCATCGGAATGTGTCATAACAATGATACAGCGGATTTAGCAGAATTCTTTTTGCTAAAAGATACATTTATTTATTTGCTCTTCATCCTATTATAGTTGATTTTAAGGGTATTTAGCATGTCTCCGATGCCTCTTACCAATTTCTACAGATGCACCATAGAAAGCATCCTATTACAGGGGCCGCGGAACGTTTTTGAAAGTGAGGGTGCTGAGCGATCACTGATCGCCCGGTACCCGGTGAGGGAGCGGAGGGAGGGTGGCACAATTATTATTTTTTGTTGTTGTTCGACCTCCAAAAACTGGAGGATAATACAGGCCATCCCCAAACTGAAAGAGTGGGGGGATATGTCCCCCCCCCCCCCCCCCCGGGATCGGTGCCAGTGCCTTCCATGGTATAGAAAATTTGACACAATTTTTTATTATTTCAACTGCTATTTTTTCCTCTCTCTCTCTCTCTCTCTCTCTCTCTCTCTCTCTCTCTCTCTCTCTCTCTCTTTTTCTCTCTCTCTCTCCCTCTCTCTCTCTCTCTCTCTCTCTCTCTCTCCCGACTCCCTCTCGGGGCTGACACTCTCTCTCTCTCTCGGGGGAACAAGAGGGGGGGGGGGTGGTTGTGGTTACCTAAATTTAGATAACTCAATGTTCATACCGTTGGCTTGTAAAATGGTTAACAACCAAGAGATACTCTAGGCCTCAGCGAACCGAGCTTGTGTTCGCCAAAATGGTCGGCGATTCTGTGCTTGATCTCACTAATGTACAGGAGGCCACATCAGAAATACTGGATGCAATAGATGAGGTGACATTCTCCACTCTGTTTATTTTTCTTATTGCACCATTTGTTGCACATGTATAGTTTGATTGTTCTTGTACATGATATGATTTGACTAATCATATCATTAAACAAAGCTTTGCATTGCATCTTGGTGCATGTGACAATAATAAACTGATATTAATACAAATTCCTATCCACTCTCCACCCTTTTCCCTCATTGCAACGTAAAGGAAACTTGTTTGGTCACTTTTCCAGTTTGAATGAAGGGTAATTACCTGAAACATTAGCTCCTTTTCTCTCAACAGATGCTGCCAGGCCCCATATTATTTCCAGCACTTTCTGTTTTCATTTAACTTTGTTTGGATTGTGAGCAGTACTCTAATTACATATTACCTTAAGCCAAAGACCTGCAAACTGAGGAATGTGATAGAAACGTTGGGGTGAATCTTGGTCAGCTGAGGCTGGTGGTACCAATTGCTTAAACATCATTAAGCTCCTGGTTTAATGCCATGTTATTGGTGTACCTGGCATAGGACCTGTGACCCACAATAATTTCAGTGATGTCTCGAGGGCTATGTAATCCTGGAAGATAAGTTTCTGATTTGCATCACATTTCTTCTCTTTAAAGTTTTTAATTACTTGGTCTAGCAAGCAACATCTCTGAATTAGTCAGGACCCTTCTTTAGACCCTTTCTTTTAAGAAAAAGAGTCTGAAAAAGGGTCCCGACTGGAAACGTTTTTCTCCCAACATGCTGCATGCCCGCTGAGTTACTCCAGCACTTTGTGTCTATCTCTGGAATAAACCAGCATCTGCAGTTTTTGTTTCAACATCTCTGCATTGCCTATCTGAATGATCAATGATGATGAAATGATTTGATGCCTTTCTCATTGGATGGAAAAATCACAGAATCCACAAATTAATGATGGTACATACCAATGAACTTCTAAAAGTTAAATTCTTGATATTTTAAGTTTTAATATTGCAAAATGTTTATTGATATTTAAAATCTATAATGTATCAACACAATTTGGCGGTCAGGCCCTCAAATAGCTTGTAACTTACAGGATGATGATGTGCGATAGGCACCAACAGTAAGGAATGATATGTGTACTGGCACCTTTGTGTCTACAAGAAGGGCACCAGACATAAATAAAGGATAACCTTTATTTAGGTGTTCCATTTGTTAGCTTGGTTATAAAATAAACTTCCTACAGAGAAAAAATGTGAATTGCAATTAAACGATTATTGGTCGTAGACATTAACTTAACTAAAATGTTGGCTGCAACTGCATGGGTTAGATCGCCATAGTTTCAGAAGAGCATCCTATATTTTTGAGAAATGGAACATTATCGCAGTCTTGATAGTCCGGGCCAAAAAGAAACTCAAACCAGCTCTGCAACATTTAAAAACCATAAAACTAAAAAAGTTGGTTAAAATCAGTTAAATGATTTATATACCACAGAAAGGAGACATTTCTTTCATTCCAGCAAGTGCTAATTATTTTCTCAAAGAAGCCAACACGACAGGCTGCACAACCATAAAAAAATAAAGGTAGGCGGTGGGTGAGTGGGTGGAAATACAGTATGTGCAAGAATTAACATTAATTAGGAATCTGTGCAATGTATATTTGAAATGTGCTTGGGAAATGAAAGCCAGAAATTGGTTATGTACGATAGATAGCAGGTAACGATTCCAGGCCTGTTGAATACCTGGAGAATGGCAGCTTAATTGCCTGTAAAATATGAATGTCCTTGTGCAATATTACCCCATACCTGTCCAAAACAGGATGACACATTAATGCTTTGCATACATCCATGCAATTTATTGGAATTTAAGTATGAACTTGTGTAAGTGCAGAAAATGGGTATTTCATCTTCAAATTTACTGTTTGAAGCAGTTGCTAAATAATATCCTTTTGTCATTCCGTAAGTCTGTATCTGACTAACGGGGTGTCATTCGGAAACCTTTCAGTATGTCTGCTCAGGCTGCACAGTACCTTGCTTAACGTGTAGTGAACAATCATGCCAGGCTCACTTAGATCCAGAGAGTGTGCATGTGGGTTGACAAAGCCAAAGGCTTCAGGACCCTCGGCTTCTCATTGTTTGTCCATGCAGAACCATCCCACCCATTCGACCTCTCGCTTGCAGGTCAAAGTGATTCTGAAACCAAGTGGGATGAAGCAATTTTAGATTGCTGCCAACATTATTATTTTTTTGCCTCAATATCAGAGAACCTTTTGCGGGCATCATGTCAAATCCTCATAATATAGGTTTAAAGACAAGCCTTTAAATTCTGCTAAACCTAATATAGGTTTAAACACAGGCCTTAGTTCCTCCCGTTGTTTCTGACCAGTAGGACTTGAATTCTTGCCCCATCTAAGATTTTGCAAAGCATATACTGTAGTTCCAGCATTTCTAATAAAGTCACAGTCTCTGGTGTTTTGCACACACGAGAGACTCCAATGGAGCAGGAAATTAGGAATTACAGGCCTCTCTCTATAAAAGAGATTGTAATTTTAAATTCAACAGAAAAAAATTGCAAAAGGGAGGATTTAAGATTTAGGGAACGTATAAATTGTTCTCTTTGAGAAATTGTACAATCTTCATTGAATGTCTCCCAACATTGGTGAGATGCCTTTGGCTTCCAGATAAATCAAATCATATTCTTGCACGTAGTTCTTACTGATGGTGAGTCCTGTTTGAATCTCACAGCCCCTCACGTCCTTTCCATGTCTATCTGAACCAGAACACAAAGACAGAAAGGTTTGTTGGTATTGGGAATTTTTGGATATTTATAAAATGAAGGGAGTGTGTAATTACACTTTATTTGTTCTCCAAATCTACCTGTTAATCATCAATTTTATATTTGAAGCTAAAAAGTTGGATTTTTGTGCTAAAATGGAGAAACAGCAAACTGCAGATGCTGGAATCTTGAGTAAATCAGAAAGTGCCAGAGGAACTCAGTGGGTCAGGTAACATCTGGGGAAGAAATGGACAGGCGGCACAAGTGTCCTGACCTCAAACGTTGCCTATCCATTCCCTCCACAGAAGCCACGTGACTCCAGCCCTACTATATAAGGTTGACTGGAGAGAGGGAGGGGGTATGAAATTAGTCAAAAATATTTGCGTATCATGGATTTAAAGTAAATCATAGTCTAGTTTACTCTATGCTCTTTTTCCATTACTCAGACATTATGTGAAATATATCACCACTTCCCTAAAAGCACATTTTAAGACACAGGCACTGATTAACTCCCACCCCAAACTCGGTATCCCCAGGAATGAGTAATAAATGCCACCTTGAACAAATGTTTAAGGTATAACGTATGATGATGGATTAAGTTACCTCAGATTTAATTTGTTTCATTGATCAAATAAGTTAGTATTTGGGTATTATCATGCTGAAAGTTAAATATAAATTGTTACATTAAATGGTGTTGTTATTTGTCTTAATACACATATTTAATAAAGACTATTAATTGTGTTTGTTTTATGTAGCAAAACATTATTAAAGCTTCAGGGATGTTGATGTTGAGTTACTGCAGCAGCTGAGAGGAATTAATGCTAATAGTTTCACTCTGAATGTATATTCTGCTCTGACCCTCGGGCAGTATGGACTTGCCAAGAAAAATTTGATACTGAATGCAGTAAAGATATGTACTGTAGATTTGTCAAGGCTTTGGTTTTGGCATGGGGTGTTCAAGCATTGTGTTCGTGAGAAAGAGGCTGTTAATATTGGGCTGGATTTTGCTGGCTAATATCAGGAGTTCCACATGGGAACCACCAGGATTTAGCTGTTTAAACGTCAGTAAGTCCAGCTCTTCAATACGTGGGCTGTCAAATGCCAAAGTCCTTAAGTGATGAGCAGATTCAGAATCTGATAGTTTTCTACATCACTGGGCAATTTTGCAAGCATTCCTGATCATTGCACTGGGCAATCAATCACCTGTTAGATCCTGCTACAGCGCTGGAGTCCCTGTTGACATCACTGGAGATGATAGGGTTGCGAGTGATGAGGCAACCAGCAAAATACATTACTTTTATTTTGTGTGGGAAGGAACTGCAGATGCTGGTTTAAACTGAAGATAGACACAAAAAGCTGGAGTTATTCAGCAGGTCAGGCAGCATCTCTGGAGAAAGGGAATATGTGATGTTTCGGGTCGAGACCTTTCTTCAGACTGATAGTCAGGGGAAAGGGAAACAAGACATAGAACACATAGAACAAATGAGTGAAAGATGCAAAGTGCAATGAAGATCAAGGAAAGGTGGAGCCCACAATGGTCCATTATTGACTGTGGGGTGGATGATAATGAGTTATACAGACAGTGAAACTGAACAGGACAACAGTGAAACTAGTACGATGACTAGGGTGGGGAAGGGATGGAGAGAGAGGGGATGCAAGGGTTACTTGAAGTTAGAGAAGTCGATATTCATACTACTGGATTGTAAGCTACCCAAGCAAAATATAAGGTGCTGTTCCTCCACTTTGAGTTTGGCCTCACTCAGACAATGGAGGAGGCCCAGGACAGAAAGGTCACTATGGCAATAGGAAGTGGAGTTAAAGTATTTGGCAACCGGGTGATCAATAGTTTCTGGGTATTTTTCAACATTGTTTTTTCGATGTTTTGACCTCACATTTATTTTTTAACATTTATTTTAAGACTTTAAAATTATTTCTTAATAATTTAATATTTTAATAGCACATAAACATAAAACAGTACAGCACAGGAATGGTCCCTTCAGTCCACAATGTTTGTGCCGAACATAATGCCAAGTTAAACTCACCTCATCTGCCTGTACATGATCCTTATCCCTCTATTCTCCGCACTTCCATGTGTCTATTTAAAAGCCTCTTAAATGCCACTTTCACCAGTATCCTCTTCATCATGCTTGGCAATGAGTTCCAGGCCCCCGCCAGTGTGTAAAAGAACTTGTTCCTCAGATCTCCATTAAACATTTCGCCCTCTCACCTCATAGCTGGACATTTTCATCCTGGGAAAAAGGTTCTGACTGTCTATCCTGCCTATGCCTCATTTAATTGTATATACTTCTATCAAGTCTCCCCTCAATATCTGACATTCCAGAGAAAACAATAAAAGTCTATCCAGCCTCTCCCTGAAACCCACTGATGCAGGCAGCATTCTGGTAAACCTCGTCTGCACCCTCTCCAAAATGTACACATCTGTCCTGTAATAGGGCAACCAGAACTGCACGCAATATTCCAAATGTGGCCTAACCAATCCTGTAGAGCTGCATCATGACTTCCTGACTCTTACACTCAATGCCCCTCGCAGTGAGGGCAAACATACCACACTCCTTCTTTACCACCCTACTTGTGTGGCACCTTCAGTGAGCTATGAACTTGGACTCGAAGATCCCTCTGCACATCAACACTGTTAAGGGTCTGTTAACTGTATGCTTTCCCTTACGTTTCACCTCCTGAAGTGCCACACATCACACTTGCTTGAGTTAAACTCCATCTGCCATTGCTCTACCCATTTCAGCAACTGATCTATATCCCACTGTACCTTCTGACAGCCTTCCTCACTGAATGCAACTCCTCCAATGTTGGTGTTGGCAGCAAATGTACTCACTGACCCATCTACATTTGTGTCCAACTCAAATATATATATATCACAAACTGCAGAGGTCCCAGCACAGATCCTTGCAGAACTCCACTGGTCACAGACCTCCAGCCAGAATATCTTCCTTCCACCACAACCCTTCTATGAAAAAGCCAGTTCTAAATCCATACAACTAAGTCATTGTGATTCCCATACATCTTAATCTTCTATCTTATCTACTGCATCTGATGTGGCCTCTTGTACATCTGCGATACCAAGCGATTTGGCAACTGTTTCGCTGATCACAAAGGTCTACTGGATCTCCTGATTATTAACCATTTTAACTGCCCTTTCCATTCCCATACTGACCTTTCTGTCCTGGGCCTCCTCCATTGGCAGAGTGAGGCTGCCCGCAAACTGGAGGAACAGCACCTCATGATACGCTTACAACTGTATGAACATTGAATTCTACAATTTTTTTTGTAATGTCTGACTACATCCCCTCCCCCTTCCCTTTCTCCCCAACACACCACCATTCTTCCTCACCCCACCTCCCCTAAACCCCTGCTGGACTTGCACCTATTTCTCCCCTCCCCCTCCCCCCCCCTACATTCCTTCCTCTGGCTTCACAATTTGATCGTTAATCTGTCTGACTTTTGTCAGGCCTTTGTTCCAACTATCTGGCTATAAACCCCCTCCCCCTCCCCCCCCCCCCTCACCTGTGACAACCTCTATCCACACGTGGTCTTGCCTCTCGTCCCATCCAGCTCTCTTGCACCCCCACTCCTCGATACAATCAGTCCAAAGAAGGATCCCGACCAGAAACATCGCCTCCATGTTCTCCAGCGATGCTGCCTGACCCGCTGAATTACTCCAGTACTTTGTGTCCTTTTATCCATGAGGATGATGTCATGAAATGAAATGCATCAGATTTGTAGATCTGTATTGATGGGCATTCAATAAAAACAGCATGGATTCCAGGAACATTACAATCCCTGTCATTGATGGCAGTCTGCCATCAATAGCTTTTTATGCACCGCTTGCAAATATGTGAATAGAACAACATGTTTCAGAGCATGAAATTAATAAGTAAACAGATGCATTTTTGTGATTTGAGGTGTTACATTTTATTAAAAAAACAACTGATTGAGTAGCAAATTTGTCAGTGAGTACTGGCCTTTGTGGTTGGCTTGAGTTTGCTTTCCTGCACCATTTAAAGGAGCATCACTTACTGCTGCTTACTGTTTATATTCAGGCTTAATCTATCCTGACAGCTGGTGCATTGCCTCAGTTGGATAAATCCTGATGTGGTTGAACATTAAAGGTTTAATTGCTGCATTCTTTTCATTGTCTGTCATTGCTTTTTGTTTAGAGCAAAGATACCGCATTGATGCATAATCAAAAATTAACTCTGTAGAAAACTGCCTTTAGAATCCTTTCTGACACTGCAAGAGGTCACTATTTTTAAAAATGTCGATCATTCTGGTGTGTATTCTGCAGTATGCAAAGAAAAGGTGCGGAATAATAAGCGATAAATAGTGGCCCAGGGAAAGGAGGTTGAATCTTGTATGAAATGTGGAATTTGTTTTTTGCATAAATAGGTTGTGTGAAAATAGAAATGGAGAGTGGAATAAAGGGGAGGGAAATATAGAATTAGCAGGATTTGTGAGTGGATGGACCAGGATTAAATGTGGCAACCCAAACCTGATGTCTTTCATCATGGCTACACCCTAGTCAGGCAGCAGAGTAATTTGATTGTGCTAATCGGTCATTGAGCAATATTAGCAGGCAATGAATTTAACTCCCGAGTGCATGGGCTTCCTGGAGCTCACCAGTATGAATACAGTGGCAATGAATGGAGGTTGCAGAAATGAAGCTGGAAGAGTGACATTTGGCAGCTTCCAGAACTGCAGCTTCCAGAACTGTCTTAACTGTCCTCGGTGAAGATTTTCTGTTATCCTCTTGTTTATCCATTTGAAGACAGGAGAATATTTTGATCTGAATATTGCTAACTTGGCGAACTCGTCATCCTCGACATTTTGGTGGTTCTCATTTGCTCAACTACAAAACTCAGTGTTTAAAGGACAGGTTTAGAAAAGGTTTAGAAGGACATGGGCCAAACACAGGCCGGTGAGACTTGAGTAGAAGGGGCATCTTGGTCAGCATGGGCAAGTTGAGCCGAAGGGCCTGTTCCGTGCTGTATGACTCTACATCTCTATGAATAATATCCCCACAGCTCCATAACTGTGGGGCTCAAAAAGGAACCGTAATGGACAGCTGAAAGTGCCACAGGGATAGCCACTGACTGCTCCTAAATGTAGCTGCAGCAGATGAGGTAAAGTGGGGATAGGCAAAGTTTATTTTGCCGGAGGCTGCATCCTACACACAGGGTCTGTAGGCAAAGGGTAAATATTGTTGACCTGTCTGTTGATCAATATATGTGGAGGTTCATGATATAATGAGTGGCAATGGCAGATTTCTGCAACATCCAGGAACAATACCTGCTGCCTGCTGGGCCTGGCCAAGTTGTCAGCATGAACGTGCCCTTCCAACCATTGCATTTGGACACATTTCATGGCTTCGCCAGAGACACATGCAACATCTTCCAGTCGAGTGGACAGGGCTGAGTCAGAAACTAGTGCAAGATGCACAGTGAAATGAACTCTGGTCAGAATACGAGTAGTCAGATTTACTGTTTTTGGCTGAATCGTAGGGGCATTGTTTAATCAACTGAGGTCAATACTTGAGGTTAATTTGACATGCATTCCCAAATCTCCTGATGCAGTACGTTAAGTGGAGAGATTATGCTCCATCAGTGTGTGATTGTTCTGGAATAGCAAGATATTATGCCAGATTGTAATAAATTCACAAATGAATGGAGCTTTTAAAAATTCAAGAATTCAGGCTCGTGTCACACTAAGATACTTTGTTATTATTAGAGCCCTCAGTAACTTTGAGATACCAATATCATCTGACATCAGATGTCCAGCCATCCATGGAGTGCATGTGTCAATGTCAGTGGAAGCCACAGTCCTCGGACTTTGAGAGTTGATGGCCACATGTGATACAGTTGAACAGAAGGCTTCTGTGATTAATCAAGCAAACCATAACTTTTCTATCTCTCTCTTTTTCCTTTGATCTATCCTGCAAGCTCAAGTTTCATACATCTCGCATTCCACAAGTGTACTAAATGTATTTTTATTTACTCCTTGAATGAAAGCCAGACACTGTTTGGCCACTGCCTGACAATCAAATTGTCTTGTACACTTGGGTGGTAATTCATGACATCATCATCATATTGCAGTGCCATTGTTCTGTTCAGCTGCACTGACTCCAAAGTTTTTCACATAGTCATTACAATGACCATTCCTTGATGAGGCAAAACTCAGCACTTCTCCCAATAACAACCTGTGTCAAAAGTTAATCAACTATATTTTTAAAAATGCCAACACAATACTTCATGTACATGTATCTAGACGCTAAATACTGCTACATTATCACGTTGTTCATGCTTCATGATCACTCGATAATCATTACCAAAGAAATAACTGAAGTGGCTTCATGTAAACACATAAAAACTCAAGAGTATGGAAAGGCATTTGGCCAAGAACGTTTGGGAGATTATATTTTACATTGCAAATAAAAAAAATACCACTTGTTGAAATTGATTTTGTTAAGATATAACTATAATTTGTTATCAACGTAAATCAATTATCCTTCCTTTCAGCAATGTTTTTGTCCCTAACACTGATTTCCTGTGCATGTCTTCAACAACAATGTCACACTGATTAATCCAACTTCACTCTGTAATCTGAATTCTCAATATCTCTCCACTGCCTCTTTGTCCAATTTAGGAGCAGTTGTCTTTGAATAACCTCCATACTCTTAACAATGACATTAAGTTTTTCTTTCCAAAACATGTTAAATGCACATGTTACTGATAGTTGATTAGTAAGGGTGTCAAAGGTTAAAGGGAGAAGCCAGCAGAATGAGTTTGAAAAAGAGAAATAGATCAGCCATGATCAATTGGCGGAGCAGACTCAATGGGCTGAATGGCCTAATTCTGCTCCTGTGACTTCTGGTGCATTGGGATTATATGGGTGGAGCTGGGAAATGTAGAGGACCCCACAAAGGAGATGGCAAAGAGTTACCTACTCTTAGCAAATTGGGAAGGGCAAGTAACTGAAAAGTTGGTGGGCGGGCTTTTTGGGATCAGCGACCACTGTTCTATTAGCTTTAAAATAGTTATGGGTAAGGACAGGGCTAGTCCACAAGTTAAAGTTCTAAATTGGAGCAAGGCCAAGTTTGATGGTATGATAAAAGTCGATTGAAGTAGATTGTTTGCAGGCAAATGGACATCCAGAAAGTGGGATGGCGTTAAAAGTGTGATGGTGAGAGTACAAAGCATGCATGTCCCTGTAAAAGTGAACGGCAAGGCTGGTGGGAGTAAGGCAGTCTGGATCATGAGGGAAATTGAGGTAAAAAGAAGGAAGCATGGGCCAGGTATAGGTAGCTGGGATCAAGTGTATCCTTGTAGGAATTTAGGAGACTGAGGTGCATATTTAATAAGGAGATCAGAGGGGGCAATAAGGGGACAAGAAATAGCTCTGGCTGCAAGATTAAGGAGCATCTAAAGATACTTTATAAATACATTAAGGGAAAAAGGGTAACTAGAGAGAGAATGGGGCCCATCGGAAAACAATGCAGTAATCTAAATGAGGAGCTGCAGAAGATGAACAAGATCTTCAATGAATATTTCTCATTTGGATTTCTGAGGAGAAAGACATGAAAACTAGGGAAGTTGGGATGGGAAATGGAGATGGCGTAAGGACAGTCTGTATCATAGGTCATCCAGCATTCCTCGACTAAGGGAGATGAAGATAGATAAATCACCTGGGCCTGATCAGATATATCCGAGAACACTGTGGGAATCTAATGAGAATATGTCACTGAACGGCTGCAGAACATTCTGGAGGGGGAGGGTGAACAGCCAGTTGTCGTGGTGCATATTGGCACCAATGATATAGGTAAAAAAAAGGGATGAGGTCCTACAAGGTGAATTTAGGGAGCTAGGAGATAAACTTAAAAGTAGGACCTTACAGGTAATAATCTCTGGATTATTACCAGTACCACGGGCCAGTCAGAGTAGAAATAGGAGGATATTGCAGATGAATACGTGGCTTGAAAAATGGTGCAAGGGGGAGGGATTCAAATTTTTAGGGCACTGGAACCATTTCTGGGGGAGGTGGGACCAGTACAATCAGGACGGTCTGCACCTGGGCTGGAATGGAACCAATGTCCTTGGGGGAGTGTTTGCTAGTGCTGTCGGGGAGGATTTAAATTAATGTGGCAGGGGGATGGGTACAAGAGCAGAGAGGCAGGTGGGTGTAAAACGAGGGTAGAAGCAATAGGGAGCAAGGTGAAAAGTAAAAGTGGCAGGCAGACAAAACCAGGGCAAAGATCAAAAAGGGCCACTTCTCAACAAAATTGTATAAGGGGTAAGAGTGTTGTAAAAACAAGCCTGAAGGCTTTGTGTCTCAATGCAAGGAGTATTCGTAATGAGGTGGATGAGTTGAACGTGCAGATAACTATTAATGAGTATGATATAGTTGGGATCACGGAGACATGGCTCCAGGGTGACCAAGGCTGGGAGCTGAACATCCATGGATATTCAATATTCAAGAGGGATAGAGAGAAAGGAAAAGGAGGTGGGGTAGCGTTGCTGGTTAGAAAGGAGATTAACACAATGGAAAGGAAGGACATTAGCTTGGAGCATGTGGAATCGGTATGGGTAGAGCTGCCAAACACTAAGGGGCAGAAAACTCTAGTGGGAGTTGTGTACAGGCCACCTAACAGTGGTAGTGAAGTTGGGGATGGTATCAAACAGGAAATTAGAAATGCGTGCGACAAAGGCAAAACAGTTATAATGGGTGACTTCAATCTACATATAGATTGGGTGAATCAAATTGGCAGGGGCGCTGAGGAGGAGGATTTTTTGGAAAGTATGTGGGATAGTTATCTAAATCAACATGTAGAGGAAACAATGAGAGAGCAGGCTATTTTAGACTGGGTATTGAGTAATGAGGAAGGGTTAGTTAGCAGTCTTATTGTGCGTGCCCCTTGGGCAAGAGTGACCATAATATGGTCGAGTTCTTCATTAGGATGGAGAGTGACATTGTTAATTCAGAAACAATGGTTCTGAACTTTGGTAACTTTGAGGGTATGAGACATGAATTGGCCAAGATTGACTGGCAATCAATTCTAAAAGGGTTGATGGTGGATATGCAATGGAAGACATTTAAAGACTGCATGGATGAACTACAAAAATTGTTCATCCCAGTTTGGCAAAAGAATAGATCAGGGAAGGTAGTGCATCCGTGGATAACAAGGGAAATCAGGGATAGTATCAAAGCAAAGGATGATGCGTACAAAGTAGCCAGAAAAAGCAGCATACCAGAGGACTGGGAGAAATTCAGAGACCAGCAGAGAAGGACAAAGGGCTTGATTAGGAAAGGAAAAATAGATTATGAAAGAAAACTGGCAGGGAACATAAAAACTGACTGCAAATTTTTTTATAGATATGTGAAGAGAAAGAGATTAGTTAAAACAAATGTAGGTCCCTTGCAGTCAGAAACAGGTGAGTTGATCATGGGGAACAAGGATATGGCGG
Source organism: Raja brachyura (assembly GCA_963514005.1). Next base: position 63,709,917 of record OY740787.1, read on the forward strand.
ACCAATTGAATAACTACTTTGGTTCCGTCTTCACTAAGGAAGACATAAATAATCTGCCGGAAATAGCAGGGGACCGCGGGTCAAAGGAGGACTTGAGTGAAATCCAGGTTAGTCGGGAAGTGGTGTTGGGTAAATTGAATGGATTAAAGGCCGATAAATCCCCAGGGCCAGATAGGCTGCATCCCAGTGTACTTAAGGAAGTAGCTCCGGAAATAGTGGATGTATTAGTGATAATCTTTCAAAACTCTTTAGATTCTGGAGTAGTTTCTGAGGATTGGCGGGTAGCAAACGTAACCCCTCTTTTTAAGAAGGGGGGGAGAGAGAAAACGGGGAATTACAGACCAGTTAGTCTAACATCAGTAGTGGAGAAAATGCTAGAGTCAGTTATTAAAAATAGGATAGCAGCACATTTAGAAAGTGGTGAAATCATTGGACAGAGTCAGCATAGATTTACGAAAGGTAAATCATGTCTGACGAATCTTGTGGAATTTTTCGAGGATGTAACTAGTAGCGTGGATAGGGAAGAACCAGTGGATGTGGTGTATCTGGACTTCTAGAAGGCTTTCGACCAAAGATTATAGAGGAGCAAGATGCGGCACTCAGTGGAAATCCAATGGACTGGTGTGTAGTACGTAACGGAACGGCACGGCCGCCATTTTGGCGGATTGCCTCCCCGTGTGTAATCCGTTCCAAAGCTACAGAGCAGTTGTAAGCAAAGATTATAGAGGAGCAAGATGCATTAGAAAGTTATAAGATTTATTTGTAATAGATCTTTACTTACCTCTCGATCCCTCTCTCTCCCCCTCTCGATCTTTCTCTCCCTCTCGATCCCTCTTTCTCTCGATCTTTCTCTCCCTCTCTTTCGATCTCCCTCTCTTCTCTATCTCCCCTCGATCCCTCTCTCCCCTATCTTCTCTCGATCTCCCTCCATCCCCTCCCCTCTCCTCTCTCTCTCCCCCTCCCTTTCCCCCCCTGTTCCCCCATTTCCCTTGCATCTTTCCTCCCCAGCCCCTCCTTTACGTAGTTTCCCTTGCATTGCATTGTACAGCTTCCCTTGTATTGCTTTAACACACACTGTGCACAAAATTACAGGCACACACAAACACACATTCATATAAATATATGGTGAGAGGGGAGAGAAAGAGATCGAGAGGGGAGAGAAAGAGATCGAGAGGGGAGAGAAAGAGATCGAGAGGGGAGAGAAAGACATCGAGAGGGGAGAGAAAGAGTTCAACAGGGGGAGAGAAAGAGATCGAGAGGGGAGAGAAAGAGATCGAGAGGGGAGAGAAAGAGATCGAGAGGGGAGAGAAAGAGATCGAGAGGGGAGAGAAAGAGTTCGACAGGGGGAGAGAAAGAGTTCGAGAGGGGAGAGAAAGAGATCGAGAGGGGAGAGAGAGCGATAGAAAGAAAAGAGGGTGATCGAGAGAAGAGTGGGGATGGAGAGGGATCGAGAGGTAAGTAAAGATCTATTACAAATAAATCTAATAACTTTCTAATGCATCTTGCTCCTCTATAATCTTTGCTTGCAACTGCTTTGTAGCTTTGGAGCGGATTACACAGCGGCAGATCGAGAGACAAAGATCATAGAGAAGCTCAGTTTCCCAGTAGACGCCATAGTCGACGCCATCTCTGGTCCGCTAATATGGCGTCGACAATCACACACATGATACTACGCCTTTTCCACTGAGTGGCGCATCTTGCTCCTCTATAATCTTTGCTTTCGACAAGTCCCACATAAGAGATTAGTATATAAGCTTAAAGCATACGGCATTGGGGGTTCAGTATTGATGTGGATAGAGAACTGACTGGCAAACAGGAAGCAAAGAGTAGGAGTAAACAGGTTGTTTTCACAATGGCAGGCAGTGACTAGTGGGGTACCGCAAGGCTCAGTGCTGGGAACCCAGCTATTTACAATATACATTAATGATCTGGATGAGGGAATTGAAGGCAATATTTCTAAGTTTGCGGATGACACTAAGGTGGGGGGCAGTGTTAGCTGTGAGGAGGATGCTAGGAGACTGCAAGGTGACTTGGATATGCTGGGTGAGTGGGCAAATGTTTGGCAGATGCAGTATAATGTGGATAAATGTGAGGTTATCCACTTTGGTGGCAAAAATAGGAAAGCAGACTATTATCTAAATGGTGGCTGATTAGGAAAAGGGGAGATGCAGCGCGACCTGGGTGTCATGGTACACCAGTCATTGAAAGTAGGCATGCAGGTGCAGCAGGCAGTGAAGAAAGCGAATGGTATGTTAGCTTTCATAGCAAAAGGATTCGAGTATAGGAGCAGGGAGGTTCTACTTCAGTAGTATAGGGTCTTGGTGAGGCCACACCTGGAGTATTGAGTACAGTTCTGGTCTCCAAATCTGAGGAAGGACATTATTGCCATAGAGGGAGTGCAGAGAAGGTTCACCAGACTGATTCCTGGGATGGCAGGACTTCCATATGAAGAAAGACTGGATAGACTCGGCTTGTACTCGCTGGAATTTAGAAGATTGAGGGGGGATCTTATAGAAACTTACAAAATTCTTAAGGGGTTGGACAGGCTAGATGCAGGAAGATTGTTCCCGATGTTGGGGAGGTCCAGGACAAGGGGTCACAGCTTAAGGATAAGGGGGAAATCCTATAGGACCGAGATGAGAAGGACTTTTTTCACACAGAGAATGGTGGGTCTCTGGAACTCTCTGCCACAGAGGGTAGTTGAGGCCAGTTCATTGGCTATATTTAAGAAGGAGTTAGATGTGGCCCTTGTGGCTCAGGGGATCAGAGGGTATGGAGAGAAGGCAGGTACGAGATACTGAGTTGGATGATCAGCCATGATCATATTGAATGGCGGTGCAGGCTCGAAGGGCCAAATTGGCCTACTCCTGCACCTAATTTCTATGAGAATATTGCAGGAGCCCTGACTGAGATATGTGAATCATCGTTAAACAAGGATAAGGTGCCGGATGACTGGAGGGTGGCTCGTGTTGTGTTTCTATTTAAGAAGGGCTGCAAGTTTAAGCCTGAAAACTAGACCTGTGAGCATAAATCTGTGGCAGGAAAGTTACTGGAGAGGAACCTGAGGGATAAGATATATATACATTTGAATAGACGGGCTGATTGGGGATAATCAGCATGGGTTTGTATGTGAAATATCATGTCTTGTGAATTTGATTGAGTTAAGGAGTAACCAAGAAGATTTAAAAGGGCAAGGCCTTAGATGTTGGCTCTGTGGACCTCATCCAGGTCTTTGATAAGATTCTGTACGATAGGCAGCTCTGGATGGTTAGATTGCATGGCATCCAGGGAAACCAAGCTGCCTGGATACAGAATTGGCTACATGAAAGGAAGCAGAGGGTGGTGATTGAAGGTTGTACAGTAGTTTGCCTTAAGGAATGTTGCTGGGCCAATTGCTGTTTGTGGTTTATATCAAATATTTAGATGAGAATGTCATCATTAATATGTTTTTGTTGTGTGCTATCCAGTCAGTGGAAATACAATACATGATTACAATCTAGCCATTTGCATTGTATAAATACATGATAAGGGAATAATGTTTAGTGCAAGGTAAAGCATGTAAAGTCCGATCAAAGATAGTCCAAGAGTCAACAATGAGGTAGATTGTAGTTCAGGACTGCTCTATAGTTGTGGTAGGATGATTCAGTTGCCTGATAATAATCATTTTGTAATAGGCATGTGCTGTCTTTAATCCCTTTAATCTATGGGCCAAGCACAGACAATGTTTCATAGTAGTAATAACAAAGATGCCCTGTTCTGCATAGAGTTAGTTACTTCACGATACCATTTTGTTGGTTAAAATTGAATTGAACCAATGGGGTTTATAAATGGTAAATTAAATCATTTATTCACACAGCCATTCAATTACAGAACTTGCTCAGGATATTAAGGATAAGGGGGAAATCCTTTAAGACCGAGATGAGAAAGACTTTTTTCACACAGAGAGTGGTGAGACTCTGGAACTCTCTGCCACAGAGGGTAGTTGAGGCCAGTTCATTGGCTATATTTAAGAGGGAGTTAGATGTGGCCCTCGTGGCTAAGGGGATCAGAGGGTATGGAGAGAAGGCAGGTACAGGATACTGAGTTGGATGATCAGCCATGATCATATTGAATGGCGGTGCAGGCTCCAAGGGCTGAATGGCCTACTCCTGCACCTAATTTCTATGTTTCTATGTTTCTATTCGACTGAATGTTAGCGCTTATTTGTTTTGTATGCTGCAGATGAGAATAATTAACTTAGGGGCCAGTTAAATAATGGAGTTGCAGAGGATTTTATATCATGCAACAACTGCAAGATAGAAATTAGATCACCTCTAAAATCTGGCAGCTTGACTAAATTCGTTGACATTTAAATTTTCATTAAAAAAATATTTGGGGAAATGAATACAAATAAGAATATACAAGCTCTATTTGCTTGAAGCATGATTTTTGTTTTTAAGTCAAACAGCAGACAAATGTTGAACATTCATTTGGGATTCTGCTGTTTATTTCTAAGAAAGATGTTAATGTATAAATGCATAAAGGAAATATCATAATTTACCCCACTGTGTATGATATCAATTGGGATGCACATAATTGAATTTCCTGGCAAATTAATATGAAAAATAAATATTGATTATGTAATTAATTAAACCAGCATAGCATTATTTTTGTTGCAATGGCATTAAATGTGCTAGGTTAGCTGAAACATAAATCTTTCTGGATAGGTAAATGGGTGCCAAATTAAACTCTTCATTTTAAATTAGCCTTGTAGGCAGGTACAAATGGTGGAATCTAACTCAAAGGTCATACAGATTGAGAGATACTAACAATAGCAATGCCTTTTAATGATCTTTTCTGGGTATTAATTAAAACATAGATAACAGTTGGTAGTAAAACACTGTTCAAGATGTGAGGGCATAGCTTAAGGTGAGAGAGGGAAACTTTACAAGAGACATTTAAAGATGAAATCAACAATGAAAACAAGAAATGCTTAACATTCTCAAACAATATTGTGGGATGAGTAACAGATTAATATTTTAGATCAGTGAACTTTTTAGTGCTACTGAAATTTTATCAATTAATGTCAACAGCACTGCATTTCTCTCTGGAGATGCTGCCTGATTTGCTGATTATTTCCACCATTTCTGTTTTTGTAATGGAAAAATATGCAGATCTGCAAATAACTGAGTTGCAGCAGCCTTTTAAAAATCAGATGTTTTAGTTAATCCTACGGAGATTAGAGGTTCATTGCATCTTTTAAAACGTAAAATGGATAAACGTTGAACATTATTTAAAGATTGTTTGAACATGAAATATTATTTTAAATAATGGTGTTTTTATTTACTTACCATTATGTTAAGTCTATTCGGGAATTTTCAACCATTATGTTGAATTTTCTTAAGGACATGCTGCATCGGTTTCCTTGACAACCAGAAAGAATATTCCCATTTTTAGAAAATTAAGCTATTTTCGTTTAGATTAACAGAAGAATAATGTCTCACATTTCAATCAGTGCATTTCCTTGTTACTGCACCAACTACCTATACTGGCGTTTTTTCTGATGTGACGCCTGCTGAGTGCAGTGATAAACATGCTCAGCTCTGACCCTATTTGGGATACAGAAAACCAGCACCAGATAAGTCTGTAGCAATATACCCATCACCGACTGCCTGCACTGCAATTCACAACTCCGGCAGCACCCTGCTGTATAAACACCTTCCGAATGATGGAGATCGCTGGAACAGCAATTGTCAGAATTCCAGGCGTGTGTGCAATATGACAGCTGTGTTGGTGTTATGCTTCTTGTCTTCAGGCAGAATGAGCTCCCGCAAAGGTAATTGAGCACAATAATGTTAATCCAGTGTTAATGTAATTCGCTGAAGTATTTTCACTAAATGGTGTTACGTACTGTTGTCCAAGTTCTCCTGCGTTAGAGCTGCTGTATCTTGTGGACTCCATGTGCTGCAGTAAAATGATGAGCCTGAATTTACATTTTGGAAGAAGCACTTTACAGTTATTTCAGCGTCAGAAATATTTTTTTCTGATACATTGCTCATATTTCTTTAATGCTGAAATGGCTGTACTTGTCTTGTGTAACACATTGCAGTGCCAACGTGGAGGATGCTCCTTTGCTGAACTTACATGGATAAGATTTTATGCATGGGCTTTGTGGATATCATTCCAGTTGTAGGATAATTGACCCCAAATGTTTTTTTTCTATATGTTTCACCTATTTTTGTGCTGATATATAAACGTAAAACATGTGCTTTGTTGTGTCTGGCATTCGGTGTTTCATAACCTTTACGACATTGAGTAATGTCAGATAGCTGTACAAAACCAAAGAATAATAGGAACCAAACTATCATTTCAGGGTTGATTTATGTTGCATTGAAGAATTTGTGATATTTTTTTAATTGGACTTTTAACATGAGAAAATATTTTTTGGAAATAAAGTAATACATGCCTTCACTTGGACTAATTGAACAAGAAAAGAAAAATACTCCAGAGTTTCATACTTGAAGTTCAATGGACCATCAAGCAAGTTGCTTTAGCAATTTTCCTTAATTTGATCCTTGTAAGGTAATATGTTGAATTTGGTTTAATTCATATCTTTATGTTCATTTCTATAACCTAAATAGACAAGATGATTTATCACATAAATCACTGAAAACATAGGAAAATAGAATATATGCATTTCTTTCTGTTTGATTTCTCACCTGACATATTTTCATATTTTCCTCTCTATTCTGGGATTCTTCATGCCCGCAGGTGCTCAATGTTCCCTAATCAAGAGATTGGAATTTGATCTCCCAAACTGACAATTCCCATCTTAATAGTAGAACATAGACACACAATGCTGGAGTAAAGGGCCTGCCCCACTTGGGCGTTATTTGCGCATCATTTACGCGACATCATTTACACGTCACGACGCAACATCATTTATGCGTCACAGGCGCGTCATGACGCGAACGTGACGCGTGCATACCGTGCATTACGCGCGCATGGCATGTGGTGAGACGTGGTGGCGTAGGCAGTAACGTTCGGTCGCGTGCGGAGCCCCAGGATTTTGAGATTCACAAAATCTTTGCGCGCCACCTGTGTGACGCGCAAATGACGCCCAAGTGGGACAGGCCCTTAACTCAGCTGGACAGGCAGCATCTCTGGAGAGAAGGAATGGGTGATGTTTCGGGTAGAGAACGTTCTTCAGACTCAATAATTATTAAATCTGTTTAATCTTTAAATCTGTCCTGATAATTATTAGGATGTTTCACAGAGTGCTGGAGTAACTCAGCGGGTCAGACAGCATCTGTGGAGAACATGGAAAGGTACAAAGTGCCTATATCCACCTACCAGTTGCAAGGGTTTGGCCCACCTCATCTCTAAAGTAACATTAGCAAATTTGCAGATGACACAAAGCTGGGTGGCAGTGTGAATTGTGAGGAGGATGCTATGAGGATGCAGGGTGACCTGAACAGGTTGGGTGAGTGGGCAGATGCATGGCAGATGCAGTTTAAGGTGGATATATGTGAGGTGATCTACTTTGGTGGCAAAAACAGGAAGGAAGATCATTATCTGAATGATGTCAGGTTGGGAAAAGGGGAAGTACAACGGGATCTGGGGGTCCTTGTTCATCAGGTACAGCAGGCAGTGAAGAAAGCGAATAGCATGTTGGCCTTCATAACAAGATGAGTTGAGTATAGAAGCAAACAGGCCCTTCTGCAGTTGTACAGGGCTCTAGAGAGACCACACCTGGAGTATTGTGGGCAATTTTGGTCTCTAAATTTGAGGAAGGATATTCTTGTTATTGAGGGAGTGTAGCGTGGGTTCATCAGGTTAATTCCCAGGATGGCAGGACCGTCATATGTTGATAGAATGGAGCGTCTGGGTTTGTATACTCTGGAACTTAGGATGAGAGGGGACCTTATTGAAACAAATAAGGTTATTAAGGGATTGGACACGCTCGAGGCAGGAAAAATGTTCCCGATGTTGGAGGAGTCCAGAACCAGGGGCCACAGTTTCAGAATAACGGGTTGGTCTTTCAGAACGGAGATGAAGAAAAACCCTTTCCACCTAGAGAGTTGTGAATCTGTGGAATTCTCTGCCTTGGTAGGCAGTGGAGGCCAATTCTCTGGATGCTTTCAAGAGAGAGTTAGATAGAGCTCTTAAAGATAGGGTGTCGGGGGATATGGGGAGAAGGCAGGAACGGGGTACTGATTGTGAATGATCAGCCATGATCACAGTGAATGGCGGTGCTGGCTCGAAGGGCCGAATGGCCTCCTCCTGCACCTATGGTCTATTGTCTATTTTCTGAATTGGGAATAAAGACAGAAATTGATAGAAACGCTCAGTGGGTAAAGTAGGAAGAGAGGTAAAGGGTGGTAACTGGGTATTAGGCCAGCACAGTGGCACAGCAGTAGAGTTACTGCCTTACAGTGCCAGAGACCCGAGTTTGGTCCTGACTATGGGTGCCATCTGTACAGAGTTTGTACGCTTTCCCTGCCACCGCGTGGGTTTTCTCCGGGTGCTCTGGTTTCCTCCCACATTCCAAAGACATGCAGGTTTGTAGGTTAATTGACTTCTGTAAATTGTCCTTGGGTGTAGGATAGAACTAGTGAACGCATGTAGGATAGAACTGGTGGATTCAGTGGGCCAAAGTGCCTATGTCCATGCTGTATCTCTAAATTAAACTAAACTAAACTGTTTTTCATTTCACATTGCTGTCTTACATGTGATTATTTCGGTGCTTTCCTATTTCCACTTTTTCTATTTGTAAAATGCTTTATTCCAACTTAGTCATTTAATGCCCTATAATTTTGCTGTTCTACCATTATTGAGGAAGAGCTTTAAAAGACAATTGGATACACTCCTGAGAAAATCATCATAATACAGGAATACATTGTCTTTCAACGTAGTTTGGAAAGTATCTTTGAGGGAGGAAACTGAAGCACTCTAAGAAAACCACATGATCACAGGGAAAACATGCAAACTCCACACAGACAGCATCCAAGATCAGGATCAATCCCTGAGCTCTGACGCTATGAGGCAGCAGCTCTAACAGCTAACACCACTGTGCCACCTTAAGTAAACTAATAATAAAATCAAACTGGATGAAAAAGCAATTGTAGAAAGCAATTAAATAGAAAGTCTTATAAAATATTGAAATATGGAGAATAGGATCAGGAGTCTGTAAAATCAAGCACAGAAATAGCATGGAAACAACTAATACGATGAGAGTAAAACAAAGGAAAAGATAATTAATTATAACAGAAGGTAGACAAAAATAGTGGAGAAACTCAGCGGGTGAGGCAGCATCTATGAAGCGAAGGAAATGGGCGACGTATCAGGTTGAGACCCTTCTTCAGCCTGATGTGAGGGTGGGGGGGTGGGAAGAGGAAAGGAAGAGGCGGAGGCAGTTGGCTGAGGGAGAGCTGGGAAGGGGAGGAGAAAGCAAGGACTACCTGAACTTGGAGAAGTCAATGTTCATACCGCTGGGGTGTAAACAGCCCAAGCAAAATAGGTGCTGCTATCTCCAATTTACGGTGGGCCTCACTTTGGCCATGGAGGAGGCCCAGGACAGAAAGGTTGGATTCGGAATGGGAGGAGGAGTTGAAGTGCTGAGCCACCGGGAGATCAGGTTGCTTATTGCGAACCGAGCGGAGGTGTTGAGCGAAGCGATCGCCAAGCCTACGCTTGGTATCACCGATGTAGAGCAGCTGACATCTAGAGCAGCGGATGCAATGGATGAGGTTGGAGGAGGTGCAGTTGAACCTCTGCCGCACCTGGCTTGGGTCCTTAAATGGAGTCAAGGGAGGAGGTAAAGCACAAGTGTAGCATTTCCTACAGTTGCAAGGGAAAGTGCCCGGAGAGGGGGCGGTTTGGGTGAGAGCGGTCTCTGCGGAAAGCAGACGGGGGAGGAGATGGGAAGATATAGCCAGTGGTGAGATCCCGTTGGAGGTGGCAAAAATTTTGGAGGATTATATGTTGTATGTGACGGCTGATAGGGTGGAAGGTGATGAAAAAGGGGACGCTGCCCTTGTTACGAGTGGGGGGGGATGGGGAGTGAGAGCAGAGTTACGGGGTATAACAGAATGTTCTTTAAATATACCAACAATTTTTCATTAGATAACTTCCTCTGAGCAATGCTGACATCTTAGTTCGGGTAAGAAAGATGAAGACCTGCTGAATTATAATTTAAAGGCACTATGTAAAATTAATTCTTCCAATTTGGACAATTATTAAAAAGAATAGAGGCTTAATCATAAAGATAATAGCCTAGAAATGTTAACATGCAACACGAATAATTTCTATGAAACGATATTTAAGAAATTCAAGGCTTATTGATAGCTTAAGTCCACCTGAGTCCACCAGTTGACTGATATGCTAACACGTAAAAGCATTGGACATATACCCAAAGGCACGCCACTCCTGTGATTTACGTTGACCCTTCCACGGTCTATAGATGGTACACACTGCATGGTGCCCTTCACTTCAGGCAGATTCACTTTCATCCTATAATGTCCTGGCTCCACAAACCAGTGCCCACCCCAGCCACAACCTCTTTGTAATTGGGAACACACCACCAAGCCAACATGGTTGTATGGGAGCATACAAGCCTGACCTCCACCTCTTTCTGCTTACAATCCATACAATCCCCATCCCATGCTCGGATGCAACCTTCAGATTTGTAATCTTACCATGCCTGATGCCTTGACCTGCGCACATTAGCCTAATCCTCACTCCAAATGTGAACCATGCCTACAATCTACTCTATCCATTACATCATGCATTTAGTGAAAGGTCTTTGAAAGTGTTCAATGTGAAAGGCTGATTCCATATGTTTGACACCTTAGGAACTCATGTTATAAATTGGCAGTAGCCAGACATTAATGAATAAACATTTTTGGTCATTAATTATCAAGTGATAATTTAACATATCTGTATACCCTGTCTTATCAGGCATCAAAGGATTCTTCTGCCAATAGGGTTTATCGTCATTCAATCAGGAACATATTTTAGAAGATAAATAACAGAAAAAAGGACAACCTTGTGGTGATAGACACAAAATGCTGGAGTAACTCAACCGGTCAGACAGCATCTCTGGCGAAAATGGATGTGACATTTTGGGTTGGGAATCCAGCATTGGGTTGGGAATCCAGTTACTCCAGCATTTTATGTCCATCTTTGGTACAGACCAGCATCTGCAGTTACTTTAGATTACAATCACATTGAGTCATGCATTTTAATGCCTGCATTTTCTGAAACTGGGGCTGAAATGTGTCATCTCAGTGACAAATTGTATGGCAAGCAGCCAGGAAAATATATTTTTTTCACTAAACCTAATGGCGTTGAAAGCAATGACTGGGTCTTTTGCTTTCCAACGCAGTAAAATGTACATTCACATTTTCTGTACATTTGCAGGGCTTTTGGAAGAGGGTGGACGAGTGGGAGCAACGGGGTTGCTGTTGGATGTAGCTGAATAGCCTTGTTCAGTGCTGGAGCCTTTTTGTGATAAGCCAGTTCTTTTGCAAAGTGAAGTAATTGTCATTCAAGGGAGGGAAGGTCAGGTGGAGGAAAAACAGGAATGGAAGATATCCTTTTTTGAATTGCGGCAATCAAAGTTGTTTTGGGAAAACTAGATTAAAGACTGGAGTAAAAAGAACTTGAAAGAGTGCTTAAATTTTGGTATAATTGAAGCTTCCTTGCACAATTTAGTTCTACTTCACCTCAGAGTGAATTGAAAATGTAAACTGATGCAGCAGCATTATCACATTCTCCTTTTATGTCTATGTGTGGCAGAACGTTCTTTCCTTTGGGTATCATTTCTGTTTTTATATTGTTATCTTTGCCTGAAATCTTTCAATTGCCTTTCCCCTTCCTGTATCCACAAAGATATTGACTTATCAGGAAATGGTGGTTGAAACAATTGTGTTATGAATTGAGGCTCTATTTTGGACTGATATCTTGTCAGTGGAAACTAGATTCCCTATTAAAAAATACCAAGTATGGAGGGAAGATGCGAAACGCTGGAGTAACTCAGTGGGTTAGGCAGCATCTCTGGAGAAAAGGAATGGAGCATTGGTGGTGTTTCACTATTCACCAGAGGAATGTGTAGCATTGTCAGTAGCATTTGTGAGGCAAAGACTTGCAGCATAGCAACAACAAATTGGCTGTCTTTGAGACACATTAATTGTTAAAATGAGTATTTAACCATAACAGTGAAACTAGAAAAATTATTATATAATAATTTTTGATAGTGATTGTTCCCAAGCAGTTGTAGCTTGGAACCCTTCTTATTGACAGTATTTCTTTATTGCATTAATACAGAAAATTGATTGAATCAGTATGTAATGCTGAACCAGCTCAAGTCCTTGGAATTAGAAATACTGCTCAAAGCCTATGACAACCAATAAATATTTTTTGAATGTTTTATTTTAGGAAACATCTTCTTTGTAGCTACTGTGCCACAGTAGAATCTTCACTTGCCTATAAACACATAGTCACTTTAAGAAGGTAGGTATTTGTGGTTCAGTGAATTTAATTATTAGGTATGAAAGGAAAAAACTGCAATCTTTCTCATGAGAGCAATTTAATAAATGAATAGTAAGAAACCATTTCCATTGGTCGTTGTGTTAATAACCAAATGGCGTGGATTGAAGACTAGGGTCTGCAGATCTTGGGCAAAATAGGTACTGAAGTAGCTCAGCATGTTAGTCTGGAACAAGGACTGTTCAGCGTAACCACCAAAAAGGCAGGCCCATGCAAGTAGCCATGACTACACCTTCCAGGTGAGCCAGTGGTTCATGTGTACCTCCTCTAACATCGTCTACTGCATCTGGTGTTCCCAATGTGGCGTCCTGCACATCGGCGAGACCAAGCGTAGACACGGTGACCTGCTCGCCAAACACTTTCGCTTGGTCCACCAAATAGTTGCTAACTATTTTAACCCCATTCCCATACTGATCTTTTTGTCCTGGGACTCCTCCATTGCCAGAGAGGCCACATGCAAACTAGATGAACAACACCTCATGCTCTACTTTGGTAGCTTAAAACCCAATGGTATGAACATGGAATTCTCCAATTTTAGATAACTACCCCCCATTCCCTTCTTATCCCCTTTTACTTTTCCCGCCCCTCTCTCTTTTGTGCCCCAACCTAGTCTTGCACCTAATTCTCCCCTCCCTCTCCCCTAACACCTACTTTCCTTCCTCTAGCTTCACAATTTGCAACTCTTCAATCCTTTTGTCCCACACCTTCTGACTGCATCTCTATCCTTTGTCCAACCACCTGTTTATTAAAAACCCTTACCTGTATCCATCTATTAGCTGTGTTGGAATGTACTGCAGATGCTGGTTTAAACCGAAAATATACACAAAAAGTCTGAAGAAGGATTTCGACCCGAAACATTACCTATTATTTTTCTCCATAGATGCTGCCTGTCCTGCTGAGCTCCTCCAGCTTTTTGTGTCTATCTTCCAAGTATTACCTGTCATGCTTTTTTGGTGCCCCATGATAACTAGCCTGTAACTATACAATGTGAGCAACCAGAGTTTATTCATTCTATACAAGATCTTAAACTTATTTTTCCCCAAATGCAATATTGGTTTGACAGCAGGATTTACAATGTTGACTTAAGCGTGCCACTACATTAGTCAGAAGCAGATGTAAGGAAATATGTAGTCTAGGTTAGAGAAAATATAAGCAGAATGTCTATCATTCAGTAGATTTCTAATAGATTTCTAGACATCTTCAATGGAATTGGATTTGTGACATTAACACTGACAGCAGTTGCTGTTTTCAGGTGTCTCAAGGAATGGAGGGACATATTGCTAGCTCCTGTAAAATCGGAGTTCATTAATTGAATACTCTGCCCTTTTCCACATCCACCCTCTTTTACAAAGTCTCAGAATAAATGTTACCATATTATTTGGCTCACTATGACTAATGCAGAAGAAACTCATAATTCTTTCAAAAAAAAAAATCCTAATGAACATGATTGCTGCCGATGCTAATGTCAGAAACGACATTTAGAGAGTTTCAGAATTTGAACTTGTATTGGATCCAAATGTTTACATCTTGAAGCACTGTTCAGTAACACAAGCTTTAAGTTATGACCAGCTCTATGTCAGGCAACGAATTTGATTTCTCTTTGGGACCAATGGTGTTGAAATGTAAATTCCAATTTATAGGTTTTATTATTTGACTGCCAGACCTCTGTCATGTCCTTGTAATGGCATTCACCAATATTAACAGTACGTTAAAATTTACTTTCTGAAAATTTTTAAATTGATAAAAGGTTGGAAGTAAGAATAGGCCATTTGGCCCATCAAACTTACTCCAGTTTGTTACGCAGTTTGCTAGAATTTAATTACACAGCATGTAAATGGGCCCTTCGGCTCACCGAGTCCATGCTGACCATTGATCACCCGTTCACACTAGTGTTATGTTATCTCACTTTTGCATTACTCCCTACACACCAGGGGCAATTTACAGAAACCAATTAATCTACATACCCGTACGCCTTTGGGATGTGGGAGGAAACCAGAGCACCCGGGGGAAAAACATATGGTCACAGGGAGAACATGCAACCTCCGCACAGATAACATTCAAGGTCAGGATTGAACCCGGGTCTCTGATGCTGCAACAACGTGCCATCCAGGGATGTGACCACTGAATGTGAACTGCTCTGCATTGGACATACCCTTTCTAACGTCCAGTTAGAAGTCACTAGGTTTCTATGAGATCCTCTCTCATTCTACTGTACTGTAGGGAATAAATGTAATCCCTAATCAATCTCTTCCTACACTCGTCCTGCCATCCCAGAATCAGTCATCTGGATCTTCACTGCATTCAACATTAAGAACATTCTTGCACTTATAAAGAGACTGAAACAGCAAACTATTCTCATGATGTGATCTCACCATGGTCCTGTATAATTCTAGAACAGCTTCTTCCCTGCAGTGATTAAGCTAGTAAACACTACAACCTCCATATGAGCTCTGAGCTACATAGACTTGGGGCCACTGGTTTTATCTATGCACGATAACTTGATTTGACTCTTGACTAGTGAAACATCACTGCCCATGTGCTCAGGTCAAAGTTATTCATTTTTCAAGTCAAAATTATTAATTATTAATGAATCAAAGATTTATTAGGAAAAACTGACTTGCCTATCATTATTCAAATGATGAGAACTATCATAGTGCAGAATGCACACTATCAGTGACAATATGTCTATACATTTTGCCCACTGAACAGTAAATGTCGTTTAGACATTTAAAATAAATAACATGGCAGGTAAAATCACCCTTGGAATAAATTAAGAAAATAATTTATTGAAATTATATTTGAATTACATTTTGATGTACAGGTGAAGAATTGTGATATTTGTATAAGCTGCTACCTTGTTTTAAGGAGGCTGACTTCTCTGGGAACCATGGTTGCAATAACCGGCACAAGACTGATTTCATTGGGCTGGAATGAAATGTGCAAGTTCTTGAAACTTGTTTCCTGATTTAATTTTATTTATTTGTGCCAGCATCTGGACATTCTTGCTTTGGCTACCATTTATTTCCAAACACTAAATGTCCTTGAGAAAGCAAAGGTGAGCCATGTTATGACCCACTGAAATCTTTCTAGTTAAGATACTCCCCCGATGCTCTTTAGGGAAGGAATCCAAACCCAGCAATGATTGTACAAGAGATTGTACAAATGATTGCTCAGGAGGGTTGAGGTTCCTCGGAGGATTGGAAAAATAAAGCTTTCAGTAAAAAATATATAAGATAGCATTGTTTTCTTTGGGACAAAGGAGGCCAAGAGGAGACAAGTGAGATGTATAAAATTAACTAAGGTCTAGATATGTAAATAGAACAGACAATAGGCCAAATGCAAGTTGGCAGAACAGCATCTCATATTTCACTTGGGCAGCTTCCAACCCAGCAGTATGAATATGATTCCTCTAACTGTAAGTAACCCTTGATTTCTCTATCTCTGTCCCTCCCCTGGCCTAGCATTGCTACTAGTTTGTCTAGTTTTCCTCTCCCCTGGCCTAAGATACATAGTATCTTTGCCCTTGACTCTCAGTCTGAAGAAGCATCTTGACCTGTTATTCCTTTTCTCCAGAGATGTTGCCTGACCCACTGAGTTCCTCCAGCGTTTTGTGTCTATGGGCAATAGTAGGCACCAGGAATTGACTGTCTAAAAGGTTAATAGAGGCAGAAATGACCTGCACTCGATGAGCCATGACCTGTGAGGCCACCGACTAATGTTAGAAAACTTTTTTGAAATTTGGCACAGACATGATGAGCCAAATTGCCTGAGTTGCCATACTTCTATGATTCTATGAATCTATGAAAACTGGGAACTAAATGCAACTCGAATGATAGATTACTTTTCCTCTTGGTTAAACAATGAGCCACATAATCCACTTAAATGTCAGAGTTTATTTATTCACCTTTAGGGTATGTGATGTTATGTGGACCATCAAATTGACAGATAGGAAATGAGCAATCACTAAGCAAAAGATAACAATGAATGTGGAAGGGTGTTTGGCTCGCCTTCATTTACCCATCTTAAAGCACCTCATTGGCGATTTAATTATGTCTCAAATGATTAAGAAAACTGTGCCTTACCCCATTTCTGTATTCTTCTGTATAGTTACCTGTGGATAATTGTGTAAATAAATTGCAGGGATCTGTCCTAAATTTGGCTGGTCCTAGTTTACAAATATACTTTCCGATAATTTAATATAAAGTTATATTCTGGAGTTAGTTCTCCCCATGTCCTTGATTTCTTATATCCTTCCATTATAACACCACTAGGATCTGAAAACCGTGACCACCAGGTTCAAGAATAGCTTCTTCCCAACAACCATCATCGGGCTCTTGAACACTACACAACACCAACCTCAACTATGAACTTCTACGGACTGTCTTTGATTGCACAAAGGTTTCTTTTTGAACTAGTATTGTGGTTGTTAATTTATTATGTTTTTATTTCTTATATATTATCTATATGCATTTTGTTTACAGGCCTGTTATGCTGCTGAAAGTAGCAAGGTTCATGGTTTCATGGTTCTGTTGTCGGTACATGTGACAATGAAACACTCTTGACATTTGATGATCCTTTACTAAGCGGAAACCTTTCTATGCAAAGTTTCGGGTCAGGACCCCTCTTCAAATCCAAATCTAACACTTCTTCGGTCTAGAGCCAAAAGAAGGGTTCCAACCTGAAGCATCGCCTATCCATGTCCTCCATCGATGCTGCTTGGACCCACTGAGTTACTCCAGCACTTTCATTTGCAAACCAGCATCTGCAGCTCTTTGTATCTCCAATTTGAGTCTATTCTTTAGTAAATGAAAATTTCTGATTTGTACCACCTGGGCATAGCCATCAATTTTGTTCCTGTAAGCCAAAAAAACTGAAAAGGAGAAAACATCCACTTTCAAATTTCTTTCAGATTTTAAGTTTGTCAACTTCACGAAAAGAAAGGTTATTTATGAAAATTGTATATGGTAAAAGTCACAGGAAGATGACTACACGTTTTATCCAATAATTTCCCCTTGATTTTAAACTAATATTTGAAATGATGCTGTGAAAGGTACTTCCATAATAATTTGCCAATACTGATTATAGTTATTATTAAGCACTTTGCAGGGCAGTGCGTACAACTGGAATCAGTCCACTTTTACGATGTTTTCTGTGTGAAGGAACATTGTGCAATAAATATGCTGAGATAGACAGAAAGTTAAAGAATTTAGAGGGAAGAGGAAATTATTTAACAATCTTAATTTAAAAGTCTTGAACTAGAATTTGTGAGATGTTAAAATTTGCCCAACTTTAACCTACCCTCTATCTCAGGTGTGCTATCCAACACAATGTCGATAGAGTTAATATTGGAGTTCAGAAAAAATGCTGAATGGGGACAAAAACTGAGCCAGAAACTGGTGGGAAAAGGTGATGGGATTAAGAATATCCATGTGCATTGATGGAGGTCAGTTTAGTTTAGGTTAGAGATACAGTGCAGAAACAGGCCCTTCAGGCCTCCGAGTCTGCGCCGACCAGCGATCCCCGTACACTAGCACTCTCCTACACACCAGGGACAATTTATAATTTTCAGCAAAGCCAATTAACCTACAAACCTGTAGATCTTTGAAATGTGAGAGGAAACGAGCATCCGGAGAAAACCCTCAGGTTACAAGGAGAACGTACAAACTCCATACAGACAGTACCTCTAGTCAGGAATGAATCCAGATCTCTGGCAGGGTAAGGCAGCATTTCTAATGCTGTGCCACCATGCTGCCCCTAACATGGCATTCATCAAATGGCAACTTAGTAGTTTACAATTATTTACTACATTGGCACGCACAAGAAAATGTCTAAGGAAATGATGTTCAATACATTTCATGACCATCCTGTGGCAATAGAAAATTCATCAGTTCACTGTTATGTAGTCTCCTGTTTAGTTCTCAGTTTCAGAAACATTATGTGTGCATGACAGCATTTCAAAAGTAAAAATGGAAAGGTTTATCTTCATTCTTAGATTCCCAATGATTGAGATGTAGACCGTTGTTGCTGAAATATTCAGAGCACGGTTTGTAACTTTACAGAATATTTATTATGAATCTCACTGCAACAACAAAGCAAAAGGTGCTGATTATGGACAAACCAGGCTCCTCTGCATTTATCATCTGTCCATTCTTGCATGATTTATTACTGCTTAAAAGTGATATATTATGGAATCACATTTGTTTTCTTCTATGTTCTTCATATTGTAAAAATACAATTTATATACTGGTACTCCGATATATTTTCTAAACAGAGTCGAATGACTGAATATAAGTTACAGTTTATATGTAGACTCAATATACAATTTGAAGTTAAAAGCACGGTAAACGCGATTCAATGGTTAAACCTGAAATTTGATATCATGGTTTCCTTTCCAGAACAGAATTATTCCAATTACACTTTTGGCTGCAGTTCCTCCTGCTTTTGTTGCAGTTACTATGGAAACATAAGATGTGTTCAGGGGATTTGCATCAAATTTAGTCATGAAATGTTTATTTTTCTATATTCATCTATCTATTGACTTTTTTGAAACAAATATATTGATATGTTTCTCATTTTGACATACCGGGACTGCATCCAACTAATTTGTTGCCAAAATTATATTAAACATCTTTGGTGTCAAGTGAAAAATTTGCCAGAAGCATGAGGGATTTAAGATATTTGGTAAATTTAAGGTGGCAATTCTTGTCAATTTGGTGTTCAGGTTTCCTAATAATGAGGGCACATTGACAGATTCACTTTGTAATGCAGTACCACATTCAATTTGTAATGATGTACCACAACTTCATTTGTAATTGGAGAAGCACGAGATTGTAAATGCTAGAATCTGGAGCGTAAAACAAGTTGTTGGAGGAACTCAGTGGGTCAGGCAGCATTTGCAGTGGCAAAGGGGTAGCTGACTTTTCAGGTCCTGATAATGGGTCTTAATCTGAAATGTATCACTGTCCTGCTGCCTCCTCGATGCTGCCTGATCCGCTTGTGTTTCCCCAGCAAATTGCTAATTGCTTCATTTGTAAATGGCCCCCTTCCAATGCATTGAGGAAGAATGTGGATTATTGTTTCAACCTTCTTGACAGCCGAGGACAGCGGTCTGCAATCTTGTTCTGCATAGGGGCCGGGTTGCATGTCTGTGAGTGGATGGCGGGCCACATGTATCACGTATACACATGGATCCCGCCCCCGGATGGCAGGCATCAGATCACGTGTTCGCAGAAGGTAGACAAAAATGCTGGAGAAACTCAGCAAGTGAGGCAGCCTCATGCAATCCTTGCATGTCTCACCCGCTGAGTTTCTCCAGCATTTTTGTCTACCTTCGATTTTTCCAGCAACTGCAGTTCTTTCTTAAACGTGTTACAGAAGGTGCGCTGCCGTGTCGGCGGCTTTGTGCAGGATGCATACAGCTAGAGCTCGACCGCATGTTCGGGGCGGGTGCACGGCCGTGTTCTGGGTGTGTGCACGGTCGACCGGATGAATACGGGGAAAAAAAGTCAGCTGCAGGCCAGCTGAATTCAGGTTACGGGCCACATTCGGCCCGGGGGCGTATGTTACCTGCCCTTGGCCTAGGATGTCTATTAAATTAATATAATTATCTAGTTATGTTGACATTTTTGTGAAAATCCATATTTAATTGATTATATATAAAGATCATATTATTTCTACGTCTAAAACTAGAGAGTTTGCATATCTCTGAAGATCCGTCTTGGGCCCGGCATATGGATATATTGATCCCATCGCAAAGAAAGCTCACCAATGCCTCTACTTACTATATTTCAATAATACCTCCTGAATAGATCATTCGTGCACCGTGGGAAGAAGCAACAGTGGAGTAAAGAAAATATCAACTCTTGTTTACATATCAAAGCTCCCAAAGTTTCAATGGCTTGACTAAAGCAGGGAGGAGAGCAAAACATAAATTTGTCCAGGGTTTAAGTATGTAACAGATGATTATGCAAAATATATTAATGAAAAAGCAAAATGTTTCAATGGCCTGCAATTTAATTCCTTGGACAATTGGGATAAGCTTTGGTATGCATGTTGTAAACTGCACAAGCAACATTTCTTTTAACTGTGGCATTAATCTAGTTTATTGTGGTGGAAATCAAAATAAGTCAAGAGTATAAAGAATAAAATGGTGCTTTCCAAAGGGCACAGTGATTGGAGAAAATAAACAATGTTATATTATTTTATTTTTTCCTCTTTGAAGCCTCAGTATTCAGCCATCTTGTGACCAGATTGACTTAAGCAACAGGCAGTTTGGCAATTTGGGGAGATTTTCGGTTAGATTGAATTGACTTTGAGAAGCCTATGGTTGCATTTTTACTGACAAACCAACCTTTGGTAGGTTTCACTGGTAGTAAATAATAAATCCTTTTTGTACCTGTAAACCCAACAAAAAAAAGACTAAAGAGAGTCATTTCCATATAAGATTTAAATATATAAATCAAACCTCTCTTGTAGTTTGTGGAAGTATTATCAAAGCCGTCTGATTTAATTACAATATAATGGCATTTTTGATCAGTTTACATTAAATTACAAAAATATTTGCGAATAATAATAAGGCTCAGGTGACTATATCTGTACAATTGTTAATCGGGGCTGGTATGGTGATACTCTACTGAACTGTTGGCAAGAAAATAATTCCACTGTGCGATTGTACTTTGCACATGTGACAATAAAGCACCATTGATGATTGACACAAAATGCTGGAGTAACTCAGCAGGATATGCAGCATCTCTGGAGAGAAGGAATGGGTAACGTTTTTGGTCGAGACCGTTCTTCAGACTCTGAAGAAGGGTCTCGACCTGAAGCGTCACCCATTCCTTTTAGCCGGAGATGCTGCCTGTCCCGCTGAGTTACTCCAGCATTTTGTGTCTATCTTCGGTGTAAACCAGCATCTGTAGTTCCACCCTACACATTGAACCATTGATAGTTGTTTCCAGAATCCTGGTGTTTTCATTCATACCTCAATTTTTTTAATGAGCATGCATGATGAAAAATAGAATAGTTGTATACATCTAGACATCCGAGTTGGAAGTCTCAGCATTCTCCTCTTCAGATTTCTGTCAGGCTGAGAATTCTGCTGAACATTTCAAGTTTGTCACAATCAAGTTCAGTGATTGGTTTCACTTCTGCTGCGTGACAGGCTCCCCAGTAGAATTCCATTTGGAACAACTGTGGTGGAGAGGATACATTCACTAGCAATGTTACAAAATTTTGAGATTTTAAAAATCAAGTCTGCAATTTATCCCACCAGATAAAGCATAAAAAGAAGTTTAATTTGACACCTAATTCGCTTTCATATCTTCAGTATTAAGAAAGTTATGACCATTTTCATACTCGGAAATTAGCATCTTGTTCCCCATTGCCTTTCAATTGACAACTCAAAAGCTGTGATCTAGAATCGTTAAAAGCCCATAACTTTGTTAAAAATTAAGAGAACTCAATGAAACTTCCAGTTATTATAGATTGAAGCATTCTGAAACAAATATGAAGCAATCTTACTTGGATGACCTGAAATTAAAGCATATAATTAGTTATCTAATTGTAGCTAATTACAAAATTCAATGAGTAGATCTAAACATCTATCCATTTCTTAAGAAAAGATAAACTTTTTTAAAATTGCCTAAGTGTCCAAATAACATTCACACAATAATCCACAATATAACATAATTTTTAAATCTCATTTTCATGAATTTCTGGGCCAAATGGAAGGAATTTAGTGTTTAATGCCTGTAAATTAATGGCCATTTAAATCAACTAGCAAGTGGGTTTTAGTGGAATGCGGTGGATTGGAACGTTGCAGTTTGCTGTGAAGTCGGTATAAAAAATACAGCCGGTTCATACATTTTTTTTGGACCCCATTATTAAAGCCTCCATAAAAACCAACTTTTAATATAAAAATAAACTATTTACCTTTTTTCTCCCCTACGCAAAATCCTTCCCGTTGTCGGTTCTCACGGCTTTTGAAGGTGATTTTTTAATTACTCTAGATAATAAATAATCTAGCGTAATTTAAAAATACCTTCATTCATGAAATGTCGGAGCGATTTTTCTTCCGCAATGAAATCGCCCGACATGGATCGACTTGCCCAGTCTGAAGAAAATCGGCACTTTATGCCCGCCCCCCTCTGAAAGGCGCCAAAGTCGCGCACACGGGGAGCGGCAGAACTGCAGCGCTGCTTAAGGTAAGTTTTGTAACATACCTACATTCACCATGACCTTTTACCTTCATCCTCTCGATACTAACTTCCAGAAGTGGAATTGGGCTGTAAATTGCCCTGGTGTGTATGGATTGGATGAGAAAATGAGATAACATTGAACTAGTGTGAACAGGTGATCGATGGTCGCCCTGGACTCAGTGTTAGGAGGGCCTGTTTCCATGCTGCATCTAATGAAATACTGTTTACCTCACAAACTGCTGGTTTATTTTGCTCACATATCTTGAGTCATTAGGGGTGAGCATATTTTTATACTATGAATATAAAAATGGCTAATTTTAACTTTCATTGCCAGTCAACACATGAATATAATAGCAAATCCGCAAACCATTTCATATTTCATCCAGTTGGCCAAAACAAGCTGCTGACTCATTGACATAGAGTATTTATCAAGTATACAAAACTAACATTTTCCTACACTGTGTCACTGCAATGCTAATTTTGTTTAAGAGTTCC
Source organism: Raja brachyura (assembly GCA_963514005.1). The sequence continues at coordinate 63,733,136 of OY740787.1, forward strand.
ATGTGGAGAAGTGAAACTTGAGGATAACATTGTAGATAGTATTGCTCTTTATTTACAGTTAATTACTAGACCGTAGTGTCATATTCTTGCGGGAAAAGATTGGAGTGAATCACTAAGTGGCTGATAAATAGTTCTCACGTTGGAGGTGTTCAGTAAACTGCTTCCCTTCTATAATAACAACTATTCAGGAATGAACAGAATATAAAAGTTGACATCATTCCACATTTTATGGACACCTTAAGGAGCAGGCGTGGTCTCAGGTTAATATTGCATAGCCTCATTCACCTTGCACTGGGGTATAAGCGGGAAATTTGTGCTCAAAGCTTTGGAGTGTGACTTGAAGCCAGAACCTGCTGACTCAGCGAAATGTCATTTTGCCAAGGCTAACATCAGGCCCTGGAATCCTTTCTGTGAACTTGTGCTTTAGTACCTCCCAACACTGTTGGATTCTTCTTGAAATGTGCTAACTAAAACTGAATGCAGTTTTCCAGACAGGATCTGACCAAGGCTGTTTGACTGAAACATTATTTTTGTACTGCAACTCCATTCAAATATCCATTTATAGATCTTATGCACTAACCAATATAATTATATGGTTTCGGCCCGAAACATTGCCTATTTCCTTCGCTCCATAGATGCTGCTGCACCCGCTGAGTTTCTCCAGCATTTTTGTCTACCTATAATTTATTTAAAAAACTGGACATAAAATATAAAATGTATATTTTATAATAACCTTGTTTACAAAATGTGTTAACATTCTGAAAAAATATGTGTAATTTTGAATAGTTGCTGCACAGTGGCATTTTCTTTAGTTTAGAGATACAGCTTGGAAACAGAGGCCCTTTAGCACACTGAGTCCACGCTGACCATAGATCAGCCATTCACACTAGTTTAATTTTATCCCATTCCCTACAGATTAGTGGGCCAACTAACCTCCAATTCTGCATGTCTTTGGGATATTTGAGGAAACAGGAACACCTGGAGGAACCCTATGTGGTCGTCGGAAGAACGTCCAAGCTCCGCACAGACAGCACCTGAGGTCAGAATCAAATCTGGGTCTCTGGCGCTGTGAGGTAGCAACGCTAAAAGTTGTGCCACTGAGCCATCCTGTGCCGCATTAATGCACAAGGGATATAGATATTATTCCCTGAGAAGAATAGCCTGCAGTAAAAAGGCTGTACAAAATGCTTTAAAATAAACAACGATTTCTAATGTATTCTTACGGACACTAAGTAACTCAGCAGGTCAAACAGCATCTCCAGAGAACATGGATAGGTGATATTTCAGGGTGGGACTTTTCTAATGTATTACTTTGGGATTGGAAGAGAATGGCTATCTGCTTTGCCATTTAGGGTTAACTCATTCCAAATAATGGGTCAGTATCATTTTTGAAACGTTGTTGAATGCTTTTGCTTTGAATTTTCTGCAGCACAATTTCACTTCAATACATTTTTGAATTTGCTTTTTGTATTTTACTTGGTGTTTCTTCATAGATGTATTTGAATTTCAACAAATCATATTACACAATATGCTGAGTTCTAGTAACCTGCAACAAATTGCAATCAAATATATTTTCAAAGGACCCAAGAGCACATTAGTCTGACATCAAAAAGTCCAAATTTGTTTCTCCTGTTTATATAAATAATATATATATATTTTTTCATGTTCTCCACAGATGCTCCCTAACCAGCACTTTAGCACTTACTCTAGCACTTTGTCTTTCTTTGGTAAATCAGCATCTGCAGTTCTTTGTAATTACATTTTCTCTTTATTATTTGAAGATCAGGCAAGTTTCAGAAAAAGACCTATAAATGTTGGAATAAGTACTTAGTAATGTGACAGACAAATCACATTCTTGGTTCTAATATTAGATACTACCTTTCATTAGCTTCTATTATCAACTTGCTAGCATTTTGTGATTGTGAAATTAGAATTTTGTTTTGCTCAAGTTAAAGATTGATGTTGTATCTGTGAGAGAGCTACCACGCACTTTGATTTGTTATTGTTTTTATATGTGCAAAAGGCTAATGCAGTTACTATGGTTATATTGAAGAAGAGGGAAAAGCAGAATTGATGAAAGGTGGAATAATATGGTTGATTGAACTTGAATTTAATGAAGCCAAATCAATGGATAAGCCTCAAGGTTGCGTAGGAATGTCATTCTGCAGGAAATTAACTCTGAATTGCACAATGTGACATTTCCTGTAATAGTCATAATTTATTTTAATGCAAATCCTTTTTGTTTTACAGTGTTTGACTGTGTTGCTCTGTTTTACTCTCCAGAGATTCCCACTATGGGAATTATGATTATGAAGGCATATCATTGAAACCATGTCCATGAAAAGTTTTAAATAATGTGATCCTTTATGTTTGTAGATCAAGACCAATTTACCATGGGATAACACGAGTTGCTCATATCATGTGTAATGTTTACGATTTGATCTGGCCGACCTTGATCATGACCAGAAAAGACATAATCGTTTCACCTGAAAATTAAACAGGCAAAGGTTGTTCAAAAATGTTGCTATCAAAATAGAAATTAAGTCATTACTTTGGCTGGAGGGTAAATGTTAGCCAGCACTGCAGTAGAAGAAGAAATAGTCATTTATATTATTGTAGAAATCTCACTTCTATTGTCCACTCCATGTTTTCCTAAAATATTTTGTATTGGTTTATTGTCACATTAATTGAGATACAGTGAAGAACTTTGTCTGCATATTATTCAGTCAAATCATACTATATAAGTGTACAATCAAGCCATACACAACAGGTAGTGCAAACAGATGCAGAATATAGTGTTACAGCATTATGGAATGACAGTGACAGATTTGTTATTCTTTATTTGTCTTTATTCAATAAAGAAGTGACATTCAATTCATAGACATCTTGAATTAATTATCCTGAGACACTTTCACTGCTGAGAATGTCATATTTTAAAAAACAATTTAAAAATATTTTTGTCTCTCCTAAGGTCTGTGCTGATTATTGATTATGGAATTTTTGGTTTCTTGCTCTTTTTGGTATCTTCTCCTTCAAAAAACATTTGTTTATTTTTCTTACGACTGAGGTTAACCCACTGGGTTCTACATCACTTCTTGAATTACTTTGCACATGTGTTGGCCTTCTGATAATTTTTTTTCTTTGCAAATTATTAAATATATGTTATTGTATTTCTGATTTTGTTTTTCTATGTTCTTATAAAATGCAGAGATACAATTTGTTGGACTGAATTTGGTTAATTTGTTTTAATTTTAAGCATGTTTTTATAATTTCTCATTTCACCTTGTACGTATGTTTGGAGTAAGGAGGAAGAGGTTAAGAGAACATATCAAGAACATTTTCATGGCTAACTTTCTGGTGGCTCATTTTCCTTTCTTGTCTGGATGGGCTGTAAATTTATTTTAACAAATTTTGTCATTTAAGCCACTCTCTTGAAAGAATAGCAGCATGGTGGCACAGCAGTAGAGTTGCTGCCTTACAGCACTTACAGCGCCAGAGACCCCGATTCGATCTACAGGTGTTATTTGTACGGAATTTGTACATTCTCCCCATGACGGCGTGGGTTTTCTCCAAGATCTTTGGTTTCCTCCCACACTCCAAAGACCTATAGGTTTGTAGGTTAATTGGCTTGGTATAAATGTAAATTGTCCCTGGTGTGTATAGGATAGCATTAGTGTATGGGGATTGCTGGTATGGACTTGGTGGACCGAAGGGCCTGTTTCCACACTGTACCTCTAAATTAAACAAAACTAAACTAACGGTATGAAGTGGATTACTCTTGATATTAACTTTCAAAGATATGTGGCAGGTTTTATCTTTATTAATCACATTCATTCCAATTAAATGTTAAATTACCTCAATGCTTATTAAAGATAGGCATGGTATGTTACAATTCTGATATTTAAGGAATATTCTGAAAATATGCAATATTAATTCTCACTGGGTTTAAAATAACATTGAATTTAAGGAATAATAAAATAGCAATTACCTTTGAAAAATTCTATTGGCTTTTTACCAATAATAAAACCTTGCATTTCTCTTATGCACTTAATCACAAAAATGTCAAAAGGTGCCTCAGGGAATTTTATCAAATAAAATGTGACATCAAGGAGCATCGGAATAATAAAACAACTGATGAAAAGCTTGACAAACTTGGTGAGTTTTAAGAAGCTTCCAAACAAGGATAGAGAAGTAGAGAGATTTGGGGAGGGACTTCCTTGAGGGAAAGAGATCAACTTATTTTTGTATGTTTAAACCCACTTCTTCCTCTGTGACTGGTTGTAAGACTTGCACTGCCTTTTAGAGTGCATCATCCTCTACAGTTTGTGCTATCATCACCAATTCCCAATTTGATTCTCATGTTTCAGTCGGTCCTTTCTGCTTACTTTCATTTTAACACTTTCTTTCCCCATTTCTTGGCACTGCCTAGTTCCATTTCTATTACAACCAAACACTAATCTCTGCACGTTCATCACCCTGTCAATGCTAATCTTAACAATTCACTACTTTCCTGGACAGACCCTTTATTCCACCCTGCATAAACGTGAACTCATCCAAACAAAATATGTCTCACTCACATCAATCCCATTCATCTTTCACCCTGTGATCCCTGATCCATGTTGACTGCCATTCTGACGAAACATCATTTTAGCAGAAATTTCAGCCCTGCTTTCAAATCTTTTCAAGGCTCCAACTCCTGTTATCACAGTATTTTTCCACATCTATAGTCTTCGGAAATGTCCACTTGCCTCCTATTAGTCTGTCTTGTATGTCCCCCGTTGTACACACTCCACAATAGCTGTGCTGCCTTCATCTCCACAATTCTCCCCCTAAACCATTCCACCCATAAATCTCCTTTAAATTTATTCATAAAATCTATTGCTTTGACTGAAGTTTAGGTCACCTGCAAACTGTGCTTGGTAATGCTCATGTTATTTGCTGGAACATTTTACTGCAAAAATAAAGTAGCATCATCATGTAGATCAAGTTGCAATTATCTTGGAGAAAGGAACAAGTCTACCCTGACATTTAAAAGAAAAGGGGAAAAAGTTAAACAAAAATTTGGTGTGAAAAGGAATAAGATAATATATCGTAGAGAGGAAATATCCACTGATAATAATTCACATTGGAGTTGGAATTGGTGACTGAAAACTTAATGCTGAAATGGATAAAATTAGATATGTGGACGATAAATAATGCTTACTATTTATAAATATACAGTGAAAGATTGGTGTTGCATTTGTTTGTTGCTAGATTTAAAAGATCTATTGTTACCGGACAAAAACATATAGATGAGTAAAAGGTCAAAAATATAATATTTTGTGTTGGTTAAATAAAATAAAAACAGTTGAAATGGTATTAGCTTCACAGTTTCATCAGAGCCACAATTTGTGAAGGGGTCTGATGTAATTTAAAGGGATTACATAAGGATATAACCCAAAGAATCATAGCAATGCAAAATTGTCACAGTTGAGAAGGAAGAGATTCGCTCCGCCAATAACCAGTTAATCAAACATTATTATTGTATGTTGAAGATCATCGGTGGGATAATAGTATCTTATATGCTCTAGTTTGAATCATACTTGTTGACATTACAATTAAATATTCGTCAGTTTAGTTTAGTTTATTGTCATGTGAAAGCTTTTTGTTGCGTGCTAACCAGTCAGCAGAAAGACAATACATGATTACAATCGAGCCATCCTCAGTGTACAGATAACAGCTGGGAAGAAACTTTCCCTGAATCTGGAGGTGCACGTTTTAACAATTCTATGGTTTTCGCCCATTGAGAGAGGGGAGAAGAGGAAGTGGTTGGGGTGCGACTCGTCCTTGATTATGCTGGTGGCCTTGCTGAGGCAGCGCAAGGTATAAATAGAGTCAAACGAAGGGATGGTCTGGGCTGTGTCCACAATTCTCTACAATTTCTTGCATGGAGCAGTTCCCAAACCATGCAGTGATGCACCCCGTCTTCAATATGGATGTATTCCTAAAAGAGATAATATCTATAACTGTACACAAAGCAATTAAAGTTCTGCAATAATTTGTTTATTCAAATTGAATACATAAATTCAAAGTTTTAAAATTAGAATTAAAGATTGAGAGTTAATCAATTGAAAGTGATGCTCGGATCTTTATTTGGTTAGAATTCTATCTGTGCTTTCCGGGATTGCGCTGCATGAAATTATTGGTATGTAATTAAAAAAAGATTGTATTTTAGAAAATGTGTTGAGTGAACAGGTTTAGCTGCCTAGAACATGTGTGACGAGGGAATAATGTTTCTATGTAAATATTAAATAGCATTTAACAGAGTATGCATTGCAATAAAGGGCCTGTCTCACTTGGGCAACCTAAGCTGCGAGTTTAGAAGAGTTTGCCCTGGACTCAAACTCGCAGCATGGTCGACATGTGGTCCTACAAGGTCATATGAAGTGGCTGGAACTCTTCTTCACGCTCGATAGAGGTTCCCGCCTACTCGTGGCCTCGGCTAGGTCGCGGAAAAAATTTCAGGATATTGAAAACATTTCCGCGAGTAAAATTTGGTCGGCATGGTTCTTTTTCACTCGTAAAACAGTGGAGTGGGGTTGCTATTTACTTCCAGGCACTTGAAGGCAGCCGTAGGCAATCTCTTTCGCTGACCGGGCATTTTGATTGGCTCATTGGAGTTTCACAACCTAGAAAGACCTACCGGTAGGTAAAATGCCCACTAAACTTCTTAAAAGTGTCTCCACTTCTTCTCCCCCCCTCCCCCTCCCCCTCCCCCCTCCCCCACTCCTTCCCTCTCTCCTTCTCCCCCCCCCCCTCCACCCCTCCATGCTCTCTAACGGACTTACCATACACTGTGGTAGCCGTTTACCTTCCTCTTCATCGCACAGCGCTCCTCCGCTTTCCCTGGCACCCACCTTCGTGGTGTGTGTGCGCGCGGTCGGTAGAAGCAGCTCGCGGTTCGGTCGACCCAGCTCGAGGCTTTCCAGGAGAGTGCCCTCAAGCTTGAAGATCGAAGGCACTCTTCTGGACTCGCGGATTAGGTCGCCCAAGTGGGACAGGCCCTTAAGGTGAAATGTAAACAGTTGTAGATTAGGTTAATTAGAAAACAAAATGGGTCTGCGTTTTAATAAACAAATGAATCAAGTTACTAAAAAGGAAGTCTTAAAAAAAAACCTATAGATTGTCCAAAATTGAGACAAATTGACAGAATTGCTGTCTCGTACCATGCTGCGAATGCTGATTTAAGCACCACAGGATGTTTGACTCGAAGAAAATGAGTTGCATTCAGCACTCTGATAAATCTCTGTGCGTTGCTGTCTAAAATGTAATCTGGTCATGTAGACTGTGATACACGAAGGGGATATTCTAATGTTTTAAACATTCATATCATTAACTACTTTAATTATTAATTTGGTTGTTCTTTATCTCCCAAAGAAGGAAGCAGTAAAATGTCTGAATACCAAAATGACTGGTTATTTATAAGTGGCAGCGTAAGAGCAATAATGAAGTGCTAATTATTGATTTGATTAGATATCCACCACAATAATTGCACTTGTAAGAAGCTTATGAACTGCAAAGCAATTTGAAATATTTTCTAAGAAAAGGCAATGATATTTGTAAGTTCTTTTAGTTTAGAGATACAGTGTAGAACAGGTATTTCGGCCCGCTGAGTCCAAGTCTACCAATAATCATTCATAAACAAGTTCTATCCTCCACACTAGGGACCATTTACAGAAGCCAATTAACCTACAATTAACTTACCTGCACGTCTTTGGAATGTGGGAAATAGCCGGAGCACTAGGAGAAAATCAACATAGTCGCAGAGAGACTGTACAAACTACGTACAGGCACTACCCGTGGTCAAGATTGAAGCCAGGTCTCTGGCATTATAAGACAGCAACTCTACCATCGCACCACTGGTTTGAGAGATGACTTTCATTAGATCACAGAGAGGTAGCTGTTCTGCTACATACAAAACCCTGAGCCAGAATCAGCTCGTCTACAAATATTTTAGCACCACGAACATAGGGTGTTCTAAACGGATGAGAGACAACGCACGCCTGTCCGCACTCCACTCCAGCAGCACTTCACGCCAATCGCCACACAGAACGGCAGCCCGTTCTCCCAGGCTACAAGCGAGCCGTGGCGCTAGAGTGTCATTACGTTTAGGCAGGATTCTGACACAGCGGCATTCAGTCATAATCCCGCGGATGGTAGCTGCGCATCATTGGCTCCTCAGCCAAGCACATACACCAAATGTCCAAACCTGCAGATCCTCTCGTACTGAACAGATTACTATTGCACCAACACATCATCAGTGGGGGGAAACTGACATGTCTCATGACGGTCTAAACGCAACTCACGTTACCTATGTTTCAAATAGTGGGAGAGTCTAAGACCAGAGGGCACAGCTTCAGAATAAAAATACATATCTTTAGAATAGAGATGAGGAGGAATTTCTTTATCCAGCGGGTAGTGATTCTGTGGAATTCATTGCCACAGACAGCTGTGGAGGCCAATTCATTGAGCATTTTAAAAGCAGAAATTAATAGATACTTGATTAACAAGTGGGTCAAAGGTTACGAGGAGTAGGTGGGAGAATTGGGTTGAGAGGGAAAAATGTGATCAGCCATGATTGAATGGTGGAATAGTCTCCATGAGCCGAATGGCCACATTTTGCTCCAATGTCTTCAGGTCTTATGGAGAAAAAACAATTGCTAAAAGTGTAGAAAGAGTGGAAACAAGTTCTGCCATTCGTAGGATGAAAGTACATATGTACATCGGGCTTTCAAATTTAATAATGTTATGGGAGCTTCTAGGCTGGTCCATAGGTCAGACGTTTGTAACCCAGATGGATTATAGGAAACACCAATAAAACTATCTTTTGATTGCAAATTCTGAATTGGGCCTTCTATTATTTCATGAATAACTTCCTCTGCAGCCTGAAGATCAATGTCAAACAGATATGGTTATCATTGCCTTGCTCATGAGCTGACATTAAGGAAATACCACTTTTGATGACTTATTGATTTAAAATGGATGGAGTTGAATGCAGACGGAAGTCTGAATGACTGATAAAGCTGCAGCGAAATCATTGATTTTAATCTAACATATGCAGAAAGTTATAGGTCAAATGTACAGATGACTTGAGTTTTCTCAGTATAGAGTATAAGCGTAAGTGAAGCAACAGTAAGACAAAATCAATGCAAGTTTGTGGCGCAAGTCCAAAACATTGATTATTTTTCAGTGGTGTAGACAGGAGACAAGAGTGACGAGAGTATAATTGTCATATGTACCGGCAACGGAACAATGAAATTCTTACTTTCCACAGCTTAATGGCCCCATTAATGCTGTAACACACAGATAAATATATAATAATCAATAATATAATGAATTAATAACCGGAATATGAAGTAACCATTATAGTGCAAAACCAAAATCTGTAGTGCAACCAAAGACACAGTCCATAGACGATTATAATTGCAGAGATAGTGGTTAGTGTTGTGCAGTGTTCATGAGCGTGGTGTTTGCTGGGAAGAGGCTGCTCTTGAACCTGGCGGTCATGGTTTTCAGGCTCCTCTACCTTCTTCGCAATGATAGCAGCAAAATGAGAGTGGCCAGAGTGGTGGGGGTCTTTGATGATACTGGCTGTCTATTTGAGGCAGTGTCTACAATAGATCCATGGTGGGGAGGTCAGTGCCTGTGATGGACTGGCCAATGACCATCACTTTCTGTAGTCCCCTTCGTTCCTGGCTGTTTGAACTGCCTAACCAGGTTGTAATGCAACCAATCACTATGCTCTCTACCGTGCACTTCAATAGACAATAGGTGCAGGAGTAGGCCATTCGGCCCTTCAAACCAGCACCGCCATTCAATGTGATCATGGCTGATCATCCACAATCAGTACCCCGTTCCTGCCTTCTCCCCATATCCCCTGACTCCACTATCTTCAAGAGCCCTATCTAGCTCTCTCTTGAAAGTATCTCTGTTAGCTTTGTTGTTACCTTCTCCCAGCTAACAATGATCTATTCTAGCTAATGAGCTAACAATAGACAACTTTGCCTATTTCCTTCACTCCATAGATGATGCCTCACCCTCTGAGTTTCTCCAGCATTTTTGTCTACCAATGATCTATTCTATATTTTCCTTGATCTTCATCTCCTTTGTCCTGTTATCACACCTTACACTTCCTTATCTATGTATAATCTCTCTCTCCTGACATCAGTCTGATGTAGGGTCTCGACCCAAAATGTCAGCCATTCCTTTTCTCCAGAAATGCTGCTTGTCCCACTGAGTCACTCCAGTATTTTGTGTCTATCTTCGGTTGAAACCAGCATCTGCAGTTCCTTCCTTCACAATACAAATCAACCACTGTACAAGTATGTTAGCACTTGACAAGAAGTATTAATAGTAAATATACCTTTCATGTTTCTGGATCTTTCAGATTGAGTTTAATTAATTTACTGTTTTATGTATTATGTTTATTTTGTTAATCCAATTGAAGTACCAGTATGTTCATACAATTAAGCCCGACATAGTTATATTTTATTACCAACCTCTTCATTGCTATTTTCTATACTATTTCCATGCTAATATTATTCTTTGGTTCTTCTGGGACTCTTCTGTTATTACTCTCAATAATAAGGAATATCAGTGCCATAATAAATTAATTATGATCTATTATAAGTTTGGAATAACCTGCTGGGAACAACACTTGATTATTTTTTACCCATGTAACTCAGTTAAGATTTTAAAATATTCATTACAAAAGTGTGAAGATGTAAGAGAATCCATGCCAGCGGGGAGATGAGGAAATGCATCTAAAAACTTTACCAGAGGAGTATTTTAATAAGGTTCTTAAAGAGTGCAGAAAAGAACAAAACAGGGGGATTCAGAGGGAATTTCCAGAAATTGAGAAATGTGCAACAAAAGAAGGGGAATGTCTGATGTTGAATGAAATTCAGAGCTTTAACATGATAGAGGTTGGGAAACAGTCTGATTGATCCTGAGGGTGTTGGTCAGGTATAGAGACAAAGATAGTGGCAGGAGTCTGTAACAGTAAGTGAATGTAATGGTCTTGTACTCTCCTGACCTTTGCTAAAGGAAGCTTTATTTCATTCAAGACTGGACATCAGACAAAATGTGTAGGAAGGAACTGCAGAGGCTAGTTTACATCAAAGATAGACACAAAATGCAAGAGTAACTTAGCGGGTCTGGCAGCATCTTGAGAGAAAAGGAATAGGTTTTTAGGCATGGGGAGTGTAAAAGTTCAGATGGTTAAACCTATTCCTTTTCTCCAGAGACGTTGCCTGACCTGCTGAGTTACTCTACTGTTACCACCGGGTAGCGCCGAAAGTGGCAGCCTCGCTAACAGCCTGCCTTGTCCCTTTCTTCTTTTGTTGATTTTAGTCTGTTTAGTCTCCCCTCGACGGAGATGCAACTTTTTCCGCATCGTATCTCCATCCGCACCACGGCCTAAACATCGTGGAGCTGGCGGTTCCTTTGTTAGCGATCGACTTCGGGAGCTCCAACTGCAGGAGCTTCAACTGCCCGATCGCCCTGACTACGGATGTTTTTCGGTCGCCCCGAACGAGGGAGAAAAGGAGGAAGAAGTAAAAGTTATTTGCCTTCCAACACAGTGGGGAATGTGACATCGCTGAAAAACAAGATGGACGTGCTGTCTGCACTGGTGGGGACTCGGAGGGAGTGCCGTGAGTGCAGCGATCTCGGTGTTTGCGGGGACATCACGCCATGAGAACATCCTGGAGTCTGGTGCGAGTGTGGACGGCTTTCTGGCTGTTCGGGTGGACAGGGACTGCAGAGAGAGTGACAGCAGTCGATACAACTCTGTTCACATCACGGTGACGAGCATGTGTGTGGCCCGGACATTGAACTGATGGCTGTGGGTCTCCGCTTATGCTGTGTCCCCAAGGGATTCACACAAGTCGTTGTGGTGGCTGTTTATGTTTAATCTTTACGTAGTTTTGTATCTTCTTGCTTTTTTGGTATGACTATGGTAAATCAAATTTCACTGTACATCGGTACATGTGACGATAAAGGGCCATCGAACTATTGAACCATTTTGTGTCTATCTTCTGCACATGAGACATTCAGTCAAACATAAGTCATGAAACGATCAAAGTAGCTAGTGTTGGTGAGGAACAACCTGAGCCATCTAATGCCTTTAATCAGCAGTTCAGTACAATCTGTGCCATGAAGATTCAATCTCATTAGCACTACAATTGTATCAAGGTTGAGGTCGAGCAGAAGGAAACTCAACTGATAATGTATAAACATTTAAAAAGAGAAATGAAGCTTTTCTGCTAAACCTTCAAATTTGTGAGCTAAAAGTTAACGTGAAAGCATGTTTGGTTAACCAAAGATACAGATCTACCTGGAAGTTGGGGCCTCATTTGTTGGCATGTCGTTCACATCCAAAAGACACTGGAGCCAAAAGCAATTTTCTGCTTGTCTCAATGTTAACAATACCGATTAAAATAAGTCACCTCTACTTTCAATGTTCAGGGCAATGTCCAATGTTTTTAGCATAATTTGTAAATATAATCATGCATACTTATAATGATGTCTCCAGAGAGTCATTTTAAGAAATCATCACAAACTCTCTGAATTTTTTGATTTGTTTTCCTAATGCTAATACAGTTTTGTCAAATTTTACAGTGGCACTAATGTAAGAAGCCAGATTTAATGACGTTGATGTTAGAAGGTAGTGAATTATGGTACTGGGATAACATGACAAGTCAGTGGGAAGACGAGTGCAAGGGAGGCACGTGAAACATATTCCGCTTCTGTAGCTTACAACCCAATGGTATGAACATTGAATACTCCAATTTCAAAAAATACCCCCTACTCCTCTCTCTTTCTTGTGCACTCTACCCACCCCCACACCAGTCCATACACATGCCCCCCCCCCCCACTGCACCCCCTCACCCTACTCCTTTCCTGTCTGTTGTTCACTCTTTAGACTTCACTTTAGACTTTAACAATATAGCGTGGAAACAGGTCCTTTGGCACACATAGTCCGCGCCGACCAGCGATCACCCCATACACTAGCGCTATCCTATACACTAGGGACAATTTACAGAAGCCAATTATCCTACAAACCTGTACGTCTTTGGAGTGTGGGATGAAACCGGAGCTCCTGGATAAAACCCACGTGGTGACAGGGAGAACATACAAACTCGCCCATTTGTACAGACAGCACCCATAGTTAGGATTGAACCTGGGTCTCTGGCGCTGCAAGGCAGCAGCTCTACCACCGCCACTGTGTCGCCTTCATCTTCCAACCCGGAGTCCTTCATTTCCCTTTTATACCCCCCCTCTCCCCCCCTCCATCCCGTCCTAACTATATACCCCATCTGGCTTTACATTCCCTTCTGTTTCTCCTTTCCTTATATCCTTTATCTTCTTTTCACCTCTAGTCTCTCTCACTTACTGCACCTATCTGCCATTTAGAATCTCCCCTCACCTGTATCCACCTATCACTTGCCTGGTTTTGTACACCCCCCCCCCCCCTCTTCGTTTCCAGATTTATCCCTCCCCACTACTACCAGTCAGAAGAAGGGTCTCCACCCAAAATATTAGCTATCCATTCCCTCCGCAGATGCTGCCTAACCCGCTGAGTTCCTCCAGCACTTTGTGTTTTGCTCAAGATTCCAACACCTGCAATTCTTTGTGGAAACATTTATATGTTACACAACAATGTTTTGCATATTTTTGTTTCCAAGATAATTTAAAAAATGATTTAACCAATCTGGGCAATTTGTGTCATTATAAGATTTTGCTTTGCTTGTATTGATGAAACAAATCATGGCAAAATTTGGTTTCTGTTTAATGCTCCTGATATGCCCTGGGGAGATTTTTCACTTCATGACAAGGGAGTCTAAGGCAAGATATTGCTTGTGGATATTTGTGTGCCACAAATTATGAAAGATATATTTTTGTCGGTTGTTTTGCATAATTCGGTGAGAATCTGTAGACGCTGGAATCTGCAAAGCAATCTGAAAAAAAGCAAAGTGGTGGAGGAACGCAGCAGGTCAGGCCCCATCATTGGGGGGAAATGAACTGACCGAAGAACTCTGTTCTTCACACTGATGTGAGAAAGAGAGACCCGGCATGGGGGATGGCCAAGAGCAAAGAGCGACTCGGTGTGGGGGAGGGGGGGGGGGGGGGGCAAGAGGAAGAGCGATACTTTTGTAACATTGTCGGCGATCTATACGAGGCGGTTCTTTGCATACTTGTGTATTGTGTACAAAACAAATAATTTCACTGTACCAAGTATATGTGACAATGAAATATCAATCATTCAATCAACTGTAGCTTCAAATCTCATACATTAGAGTGAAACTACATTATTCCAGCATCCTTGCTTGGCGCCAACGTGGCAGACTTTCTGGACTACTGAATATTATGTATAAATTGCCCTATCCCTTTTAATTCACTTTTCTTTAATGTCACACAGCAGAATAATACGTTTTTTCTATGACCCTGGCATGTTTAAAGAGAATGTGGGATAAAAAGTGGCAAGTTTAATGGTAGTCCTGACATGTGCCACAGGGGCAGTGGCCTTGTTGAATTTATTAGAAGTGCTGGAAGCGGGGTCCTGTTGAATTTATAAGGAGCCTGGGATGAGGCCCTGGTAAAGTTAAAAGAGCCAAAGTAACAGGGCCTCCGTGAGATTACAAAGAAACATGGGAAAAGATCCATGGTGAATTTATCAGGAGCAGGGGAAACAGCTTAATCACTGAAGGACACAAAGTGCTGCAGTAACTCAGTGGGCCCGACAGCATCTCTGGATAACATGAATAGGTGACATTTCGGGTTGAGACCCTTCTTCAGACCCCTCACTGAGCCAGATGTTGAACTATTGGGATTTCCAAACAGTTAGATGGCAGATAGTTGGAGTTTTACTGAATAACTACATTTTAAATATTTCTGTTGAAAATGCATTGCAAAGCACCTAATTTAACCACAGAGTTTCCAAACTGCTGCATAACATCTGACTCTAGTAGAAGCTAGTTTTCCATGCTGTGTTAAGCCCATTAGTCTTTTTCCAGCAGTCTGCTTGACATTTTCAGGTCTGGAGTTTTAGAGTAAAAGAAATGGGAAAAAAAAACCTTCACTTTCCTGTTTTCATTTTGTGGCCAAAACGTTAAACAGTCATTCTCCTCGCAGATGTCTGCTAATACTTTTTTACAACTATTACAACGGCATGGTGGCGCAGCAGTAGAGTTGCTGCCTTACGGCACTTGCAGTGCCGGAGACCCGGGTTTGATCCCGACCACGGGTACTGTCTGTACGGAGTTTGTACGTTCTCCCTGTGTTCACGTGGGTTGTCTCCACGATCTTCGGTTTCCTCACACACTCCAAAGACGTACAGGTTTGTAGGTTAATTGGCTTGGTATAAGTGTAAATTGTCCCTAGTGTGTGGAGGGTACGGACTCGGTGTGCCGAAGGACTTGTTTCCGCGCTGTATCTCTAAACTAAACTATATTAGCTAGGTAGTGTTGAGATCTGGGGGCAGCATCACATGCAATTTTGCTCTAGTCACTTCACATCTCTTCACTGACCCCTGCAAAATATTGGGAATATCTTGCATGGAGAATTATGGGATTAAGCAAATTTGTGGCATGGCATAATACATTAATAAACCAATATTCTTTATGTCTGCTGTGTTAGCTTCACACTTTTAAAATTAGCTCATTTATATATATTAATCAGAACTAGTTTTTCAGATGTTCCATATTCTGCAGTGCTGACGTCTGCTCATCTTAACTGTTACTTTAGTTACACGATAATTTATTGATTTGTGAAATCTACAGATGCACTTTCATCAACACATTATTGCCGCTGCATTAGCAAACACGATGGAATGTCTGTTGCAAAGTCATACTACAATAGGTATTCAGGCACCATATCTGGAGAAAATGGATAGGTGACATTTCATTACCTATTCATTCCTATCCTTTTTTTTCAGAAATGCTGCCTGATCCGCTAAGTTACTGCAGCATTTTGTGCCTATCGTTGATATAAACTAGCATCTGCAGTTCCTTTTTATTACAATATAGCTATTCCTCTGAAAATTGCTTTAGTTGTACTGATGTCTCACCTCTACACATAAGTATGTAAGAAAATAATTGCATTGTGCGTTTGCACAGATGACGATAAAGCACCACTGATGTAAAAACAGGAAATATTTATTGTGCTTATGAGGGAGCAGAACTATTGCAATGGAATGTATGTTGCGAACCTTTCACTTTTCAGTAAATCTCAATGGTATCTTGTGTCATATCTAAAAAGAATGAAATTGATACAGTACAGATTTCTGTCTCTGCCAGAGCTTTTATCAGGGGATTAGACTAATGTGGTTCTGGTTATTGGATCCCGCCCAGCATGAGTAAGAGCTGAAGCAGTGGAAAGGGCTAATTGAATGTCAATGTGGCAGGCTCGACACGACAGTTCCCAGAATAATCTTTTACCTGTAAAAGTTATCAGCTTGAATTTCCCATAAAATGATGCAGCTGCAGGTGCCAGTGTCAGCATCTATATTATGGATGTAAGAGCGTTGAACGGAACACCAGGGCCCACCGGATCCACGCCAACCATCAATCACCCTTTCACACTAGTTCTGTGATATGCCACTTTCTCATCCACTCCCTACATACCTGTAGTAACTTACAGAGGCCAATTAACCCACAAACCCGCACGTCTTTGCGATCTGGAAGGAAGAGTCGAGAGTGTTTTATTGTCATATGTCCCGGACGGGACAATGAAATTCTTACTTGCTGCTGGACAACAGAATATGTGAATATGTAAACATTGTACATAACGGGGAAAAAACAGAGCACCCAAAGGAAACGCACATGGTCACAGGGAGAACGTGCAAACTTCACACAGACAGTGCCTGAGGTCAGGATCAAACCCGATCCTATTATAGGATGTTTGAAAATTTTTACTGAGCTGCACAGAAAGAGAGTATCAACATTGCCTTGTTTCATGCACCAACTATGAATTGTTTGAAAATCGGGGCTAAGAAGAGGATGCATGCAGTAGATAACTAAAATTAAACAAAGGGGCTGATTTGGTGCTATAACTAAAAATGTATTAAATGTTCTCTGAAATTTCTCTACCTGCTATCTTATAAAGCTATTAACCAGGGTTAATGCATACCTTAAATTAGCAAGCACAATTTTAACATTAAACATTTTTATTGCTGGTTAATTTTAAGGCAATTGTTGTGTGGTGGGAATGGTTATGGTTGGGTGTTGGTTTTAAACTGAGAGGAAGTGGGTGGTGTGATCCACAGTGAGCAGGAGGTAAAGTATAGTAAAACTGCTGGAGCTTCAGAAATGTAAACACTGAAACCACCCAATATAACACAAGTACACGAGGTGATTGAAAATTTTGCAGGAGAACTGCTTAGCAAATTTTAAAATGTTAATAGCTAATAAAGAGCAATAACTGGAGTTTTGGGATTTTAAGCTGGATGCTTGGCTTTCTGAGCTCTTCAAGCCTTGCCTGTGAAACAGTGGCCATGTTGAAGACGGGCGGTGTAATCTAGGTTTACCAATGTTGTACTTGAGGTTTCCCATTTCTAAGAGGAATGTCGTCTGTCCTGTGTGACATTTTAAAGGCTTCCACTCTTTCTGTAAAACCAGTAGGCGATGTGGGAGTAGGGTTGGGAATCTACTGAAAAGCCACATTTCCTCGAAATAAGTACCTAGTGATGCTGCTACCTGCTATACCTTGGAGCCCTGTAGGTGTGCTAACCTGCAGGTGTATGGTGGCAGCTGAAGCAGAAACTATCTTGTTTTTGAGAGAGTTAGATAAAGCTCTTTGGGCTAATGGAATCAAGGGGTACGGGGAGAAAACAGGAATAGGATACTGATTGTGGATGATCAGCCATCAGCTGGCTTGAAGGGCCAAGTGGCCCACTCCGGCACCTATTTTCTATGTTTCTATGTTTAGGAGGCTCAAGTAGCAGTTCCACTTACCCCACCATACCCACAGACTATCGAGCTGTCTTAATAACAGGTCCAGCTCTAAGGTTGGCGCCGGCAACCAGTGAGGGCTTTTAAAGACCTTCTCCATGAACTATATTCCATAAAAATCTTTGCATCGCCATCCCTACCCCAGACTGTCCCCCAGTCTTGCTGGAGATGGAACTCGTCTATGTGAACTTGAGAGATTTCCACATAAAGTTGATGCCACAAATGATTTGTTTCAGTGAACAGAGTGGCCTCCAATCTTCGGGGATTAGAAAATATTTGCCCCTGATATGAAAATTGTTTTTGACAGCCGGCTTTTGGGAAAAAATGTTTATGCAATGTTTCTGAATGATTGGAGTGTTGCGTTTAGAAGCTAATAGATTTCAGGAATGAGTGAATGACTGATTCTGCTGAGATGTATGGTTCAATGGTACCCAGGTAAGGGGAGATTCAATTTTTTAAGTGCATTTCTGTAAAAATCTTACTATACATAGGCACAATCACACTTAAGTACAAGAGTGTAGGAAGAACAGATTACACTAAGGCGGTACATGTTGCTATGCTTCCACGGCCATCTTGTATCCTTCAAGTTCAAAGTTGTTAAAAATGTAGAGTTTTAAACTTGGGCCTGAAAGGCCCGCTGTCCTGGTGTCGGCATTGGGTCAGAGGTGCAGGGGTCGGCCTGGCCTGGTGATATTGTCAATGTCCTCCAGCACTGCTCCTCCGCTGCTGGTCGCATCTTTTCCACAGGCTCCGTGCCATTGCAGGCCGATTATTGAAGCGACCCTAATCCAGTCGAGCACCAGGCTACTGCAGGGCCTCCAGCGGCCCTCTTCACCAATACCTCAATCCGGGCCACGTATATTTATGTATTAGATGACATTTAGTACAATGTCCACACTTTAAAAAAGTTGGTTGGGCCTATTGAGCCCATGCTGATCCTAGGATCTTCTTTTGCAAGTAAAGCTTCTTATTGCCCCACTCAGATGCCCTGCCAACAACATATTGGCTTCCATTCTTATATTGCCTTTGACCTGAAACATGAACTATTTCTCTTTGATAGAATAACCTGATAAATTTGATCAGCATTTTGTGTCATTAATTTATCTCTGCTTGTCTGATAAAGTCATTAGATTCTTGTAACTTTGAATCTAGGAGATGGGGAACCACAATTTTATTGTTAATGTCTGCATTAATGTCTACACTTCCACTCTTGTATTCTTGACGTCCACCAGAGGTCTTTTCCTCCTGGAAATGTAATGTCCACGTTTGCCCTGAGCCCCAGCATCCAGCAGAACTTGTATATCAGAGGCAGCCTTGAAGTGCCTACCTACCTTTTGAATTACAGTAACTCCAGTCCTTAAACTGCAGAGCTTGCATTGTGCCTTTTAGATGTCAAATACTCACCATTTGCTTGGATCAGTGCAACTCCAATGGTGCGGAACAGTGACGCAACGGCAGAGTTGCTGTCTTACAGCACCAGAGACCCAGGTTCGATCCTGACTATGGGTGATGTCTGTCTGGAGTTTGTACTTTCTCCCAGAGACATAGTGAAAAATCGGGTGCGCCAGTTTCCAGCCACATTCCAAAAACATCCTGTACAGGTTTGCAGGTTAATTGGCTTTGGTAAAAGATTGTAAATTGTCCCTAGCGTGTAGGATAGTGCTGGTGTAAGGGGATCGCTGACTGGCGCGGACTCAGTGGGCCGAAGGTCCTGTTTCCGCGCTGTATCTCTAAACTAAACTCTCATGAAGATCGCGACCATCTAGGACAAAGCAGCCCACTTGAACTATACCCCATCCTCCATCCTTCCCTGCACAACCAGTGCACCCCCTCCCAGATCCGCCAACCAACTGTATGTTCAGGATGAGGTGAGGGACAGATGCCTGTCCACATATCATGACACTCCAACACTGGCCTCGATATGGGATCCAATGGCAGGGCCCACTCAAGCTGGTGTTGTCCAGATTTATGCTGACAATCTGTCTTGGCTTTCTACCATCCAGACATGGTGCAAGATTGTACCCCTTGCAAATCTTGGGCTTACTGATGTTAACTTTTAATCATTTCTTACTGATTTCATTCTTTTAATTTTTTTTATGTTTTAATTATTTTTTAATTCTTTTATTTAGAAATATATTTTATTGTTAAAATTATCTGTCACATGTTTGTATATGTATTTGAATATCAGAGACTTAAAATGCCACCATTTTTGACAAAATAAATGTAAATCTTTCAGCCACTCGCCACGCCCCTGCTCTTTCCAACTTTGTCCAAGTTTAGGTTTAGGATTATTATTGTCATGTGTACCGAGGTACAGTGAAAAGCTGTGTTTAGCATGCTATCCAATTAGATCAGAACGACCATACCAATACAATCTAGCCAGTCTCCGGTACAATAGGTAGAATGTAGGGAAAGATGCAGAGTGCAGAACTGGGTCCTCAGCATTGTAGCGCGGCAGTTCAAGAGACAAAGTCCATTGTCCACAATGAGGTAGAGGAGAATCGGACTGCACTTTAGCTTATGGAAGGACCATTCAGAAGCCGATGCGGGCCATCAGCAACATGATGCTTGTTCCCTGCCAGCCATCACTGCCTTCTGGTGGGTTGATGTCCCGCCAGATAAGCACAGCCTGGCAGGGTCCACAGGGAGTGAGCCTGGCTGTCCAAATTCACCTCATTCAGTCCATTGTAATTTCTGTTGGTAAGCACATTTTTCAAACTTGCAAAGTACTCCGAATTTCCAGTGTGATTTTTTGTTTGGATCGGAAACCTTTAGAAGGATATGTGCCAAACGCAGGCAGGTGGTACTAATATTGATGGGCCATTTACAAGTTGGGCTGAAAGGCCTGTTTCCATGCTGTATATCTTTATGACTCTATGAGAAATGCTAGATTATATGTGGTTGAAGACGAGGGGAAAGTGACAGGCTTTATTTCATTTTCTTGAGGATCGTTACCCTGTGATTCGTATTTCAGATTTGAGTCAATTATCAGCATGTGTGAGAATGTTTTGTGCCTTTGAAGGTTTTAACTGTGATCCGCTTAAAGGTTTGATATTTGTGTGCTGACACTATGTAAGCGGATTCCAACATTAAATCTGGTTTAACATCTTTGAGTACTATGTGGTTTGTGAAAATGAACCTTAATATTGTCAGAGCTTATTTTGGGGAACAAGATGCTATGAAGAAAAGCACTTAGTTTATAGAAAGTGGCTAAAACATTGAAGCATACAGCGTAAAAACCCAATACTGACCTGTTAAAGGGTACTGACTTTATTTGTGTGTGCATAGGAATTATTTTGTATATAGTTTTCTTATTTACAATGTTATAACATACTTTCTTTGAATCAAAATTATATTTTGTGTGTGATCATTAACAAGATGATGAATCTGTGGAATTCATTGCCACAGATGGCCTTGGGGGCCAACTTTGGGTATTTTTAAAGTGGAGATTACAAGTACTTGATTAGTAAGGGTGTCAAAGGTTACAGCGAGAAGGCAGGAGAATTGGCTTGAGAGGAAAAGATAGGTCAGCCATGATTGAATGGCAGAGAAGACTCGATGGGTCAAATAACCTAATTCTTCTATAACATGAATTTATGAAAATATTTTCAACTGTGAGCCATTATAATCTCATTTGTTATAAAAAGAGTACGACTTTTGTGTGACATGTGATTTACCCCAAATATGCTTTTTTTAAAAGTAAATCAGTGACCTGAAACAAACAACCAATAGATATGCTGCGACAAAAATATGTGCATTGTGTCAAACCCAGTAACTTATGAAAGGAAGCTGAGGTTCTAAAAGAAGCTGGTCAGATCACATTTGGAATTTTGTGAGTAGTATTGGGCCCCATATCTGAGGAGGGATGTGTTGGCATTGGGGAGAGTCCAGAGGAAGTTTGCTAGAATGATCTTGGGGATGATTTGGTTAATGTATGAGATGCGTTTGATGGCTCTGGGCCTGTATTGGTTGGAGTTGAGAAGAATGAGGGTGTATCTCATTGAAACCTGCCGAACGACAAAAAGTCTAGATAGAATGGAGATCAGGAGGAATTTCTTTAGCCAGAGAGTGATGAATTTGTGGCATTCATTGCCACAGATGGCAGTGGAGACCATCTGAGGATGCCGTTGGGCATTTTTAAAGGAGAGATTGGTAGATTATTGATTAGTACGTGTGTCAAATGTTAAGAGAACAAGGCAGGAAAATGGGGTTGAGAGGGAAAGACAGATCAGCCATGATCGAATGGTGGAGCAGACCCGAATTCTGATCCTATGACTTATGATGAAAAACATTGGCTGGGTGGTATTGAATTTGCCCATTGTCTAGTATTACCCCTACAAGCACTGACCTGTGGGGGAAAGTGAAGGGCTACTGGATTAACCCACCTACTTGAAGTGGGAAGCCATTGCATCTTGAGGTCCTGTTAATAGGAGCCATTTAAAATACTTTCAGATTGAAAAATACTTCATTAAATAATTAATTTTATTTAATTAAAAGCTGCTTAAATACCCAGAAATTAGATTAGTTTAGTTTATTGTCATATACCCAAGGGTGCCATGAAGTTTCTTGTCACATGAAGCTCACAGGACAAACAGTACACTCACGGTAATGATAAATACAACAATAAATAAAACAGAGAATGCAAATCGTTACGATGATGCAAGGTGAATGGAAGTGTCGAGCCAGTGATGGACTGGGCTGTGTTCACCACTCTCTGCAGGTTTAGGCGGTCAAGAGCAGAGCGGTTCCCATACTAAGCAGAGATGTCGACCCTTCAGAATGTGGTGACACAGGGGTAGAGCTGCTGCCTCACAGCGCCAGAGAGCTAGATTCGATCCTGACTGCAGATGCTATCTGTGCGGAGTTTGTACATTCCCCCTGTGACCGCGTGGGTTTTCTTTGGGTGCTCCAGGTTCCTCCGACACTCCAAAAACATGCAGGTTTGTGTGTTAATTGGCTTCTGTAGTATGCATGTCGGATGCGAAAATGGGGTAATGTGGAACTTGTGCGGGTGATCAATGGTCGGCACGGACTTGGTGAGCCAAAGGGTTTTTTCCATGCTGTATCTCTAAACTAATCTCTAAACTAATGTCGAAACTAAACAAATACTTTCTATAGTGCATCTGTAGAGGTTTGAGAACATGTTGGGTCTTTTTCAGATGGGACACAAGGAACTACAGATGCTGGAATCGTGAGCAAAAACAGAGTGCTGGAGGAACTCAGCGGGTCAGGCAGTGTAAGTAGAGAGAATAGGACAGGTATTGTTTCATGCCAGGACCCTTCTTGAGACTCAAAGTTAACTTGATTTGATTTTGGATGGGAAGCTTACATAGCTTTCATACTAGCTAATAGCTAACAAACATACAATAATTAAATATGAATTTTTATTTTATTAAAAAAGAAAAAATAATAAAATTAGAAGCATGTATACAAATAATAGTACACAACAATTTAATTACAGATTTCTTACATAGCTTCAGTTTTTTTTCAATAATTTTTTTGAAGAATAAAGATAAAGAGAGAAAAAGATGAGAGAAACTAATAGAGAAAAAAGGAGACGCAAAAGAAAACTACCAATAACAAGATTGTGGAGATCGATCCAGGAAATGTTGAGTACATCTATTCATCCAATCCCAAACTCAAGTTTCAATGCTGATTCTGTGCTAAACCAATTCACTTTTTAAAAAATTCAATAAATGGAGACCATATTCTAACAAATAATTCCGGTTTGTCAATTAAGATAACTTTTATTTTTTCTAAATGCAAGGTCTCAGTCATTTCCGTAATCCACATTTAAATTGTGGGGGCTGCTGTTTTTTTTCCAAAATTTTAGTATTCATTTTTTCGCAGTTATTAGACTGTAGTCAAATATGAATTTTCATTAAATATTTATTTCTCTTTTTTTTTGGAAGTTTATAACTTGAGATACAGAATTACCCAAGATAAAAGGAGGCTTTGCATTTATAGAGTGTATTACAATGTTCCAAGGTGTTTGACTACCAATGGAGTAGTATTGAATGTAGTCACTATTTTATCTATAAGAAATATTCACACAGAAAACATCCACAAACAGCAACATGACAATAACTGCAAAATATGTTTAATTGATGTTGAGTGGGAGATAGAAATTGGCCAAGACACTGGTATAATTCTTCTGGTTTTCTTTAAAGTAGAATAATAGGATTTTCCAAAATGTCTACCAGAGAGACAGATAGTGCATTAATTTAGCATCTCATTGGGAAGAAGCCTTTTCTGACAGAGGGCACTCCATGTAGAGGGAATATCAGCAGAGGTTTCTGAACTCAAATCGCCGGAGTGGGGCAAACACTGATCCTTGTTGGCCAAAGGCAAGAGGATTGCCCACTGAGCCACAGCTGGTTGGTTGATTCTCAATAACTTTGAGAATCGCGTCTCTCTTTTAAGGCAGATCTCATGATTCAGACATCTAATGGAGCAGTCACGTCCAGTCTATTTGTGTAACAAGATAAGCAACAGTGGTCGGTTGAACAGTAAAGTTGTGAAAATTGATTGCTGCCTTCCTACAAGGACATTGAAGGTATCAATGAATTGATATTTGTGCCTATATCCTCTGACTGTCTGAACTTGTAAGACCTTGTTATTTTATTCCCTGACAGCTTGCGTTTAGGGAGGTATCTGGGTCAGATGAATAGGAGTCAGTGAGTGTGGCAGAGTATGGAGATCTGAAAAGAACTGTAGAATGTAACTGCAAAAAAATCATACCACAGTTGATTCAATGTAATAGTATACTCTATGGAATTCAGCTTCAGAGTGCACAGTATGGTGTTTAAAATGAGACGTAGCTGCTAAGAGGATTACATATTTTTCAGCTTGTGTAACACACCTCCTTAGCAGCATTTACGTTGCCATCAATCTACCGAATAAGAGTATTAATTCTCAAATAAACAAGGAATTATAGTAACCTCCAGTCATGGAGTTTACTTAAGGACGTACTAAAATATTACATGGCCGAAGTGCTAAAACATGCGAGTTCTTGGTGTTTGACACTTTGATCTGTTCAATCAATTAAATCCTGTTTTCCCTCTGGAGTATCATGTAGACGATTAGTGTGCTGGAGATTGACATGTGTGTTCAATCAAGGTCGCAAACTGTGCAAATACAATCTCAACTTTAAAATTACTGGATGGATTGGAAAGGTTACAGCAACACGTCGACCCATTTTTGGAAGGAAATTAATTGAGAAAAGTTAATACTTTCATAGGCTGATAAAATAGTAAGAAACAAAGATTAGTGATCCCTTTCATGCTGCGTTGGCCCATTGATCACTGGACTGATTAATTTACATTACTGCGCTGAGCACAATCAGGAAAGTCTAGTTCAGAAAAAGGACAACTGGAAAGTCTGTGGCAAGACTTTGCAATGATTGTTATTTCAGTGTAGTTTGAGTGGATAATTTCCTTATTTGAAATAGCTGATATTTTAGATACTGAACATGGTTGATGCATTTGGTCAATGTCAAGCCTTTAAACTGGATAATTCCTGGCATATTGAAAATAAAATCTCAGGGTAAGCACTGTTACTACAAAAATTTGAAGTTTATTGAGCTGTGGGCTGGTGCATTTCTTCTTGGTTATGGAAGTAATTTATTTTCTATTCCTATTTCTCTGAGGATTGAATCAACGAGGTGATGCAGGATTAGAGTCCGGGGTGGCAGTGGCGCAGTGGTAGAGTTGCTACCTCACAGCACCAGATACCTGGGTTCCATCTTCACTGTGGGTGCTGTCTGTATAGTTTATACATTCTCTCTGTGACCACGTAGGTTTCCTCCGGGTTTGCAGGTTTCCTCCCAAATTCCGTGCGGGTTTATAGGTTAATTGACCTGTAAAATTTATCCTAGTGTGCGGGATAGAACTAATGCACGGGTAATTGCTGGCCGGTGCGAACTTGGTGAGCCGAAGGGCCTTTTACAAAGGTTCAAAGATCTTTTATTGTCACATGCAACAATTAAGGTACAGTGATATGTGAATGACCATACAGCCATACGAAAAAAAAGCAACAAGACACACAAATGCATTAAAAACATGAAAAGTCGACATGAACATCCACCACAGGTAATTCCCCACATTCCTACTTCCTCTTTATTTCTCCCATGGTCGGGGCAGTCGAACCATCCATCGGGGCGATCAAAACTCTCGCAGCTGGTGGTCAAAGCTCTCACGTTGGGGCGATCAAAACTGCTGCATCGGGACAGTTGAAGCTCCTGTGGCTTGGAGTTCCCGATGTCGGTCTCTGACCAGAGATAGCGGGCTCCGTGATCTTAAGTCCACAAGCACCCATGGTTGGAGCTCCAAGGTCCATTCCTGGCAAAGGGATTGATGGCTCTGCAATGTTAAATCCTGTAGGCTCCCCGCGGTGGAGCTCTCAAGAGTCGGTCTCTAGCAAAGGCCGCCAACTCCTCGATGTTAGGCTGCAGTGCGGACGGAGATATGATATGGAAACAAATCGCATCTCCGTCAAGGTAAGAGACTAGAAAAAGTTTCCCCCACCCCATTTAACACATACTATCTCTCTAATTTAACACATACTATTTAAACACAAGAATGAAATAACAGACATACTGTTGACGAGGCAGCCATTGCTGGCTCTCCATCTCTAAAATGAAGAACTAAAACAAATTTAACACAGAAAAATGTACAGCACATGAACAGGCCCTTTGCCACACAATGCCAATGCCAATCATGATGCCAATTAAGACTAATTTCTTCTGCCCATATGTGATCCATATTCCTCCATTGCTGTTAACATAAGGGATGTCATTCTATCTCTGATGAACATCATATAACCATATAACAATTACAGCACGGAAACAGGCCTTCTCGGCCCTTCCAGTCCATGCCGACCATTTATTTTCCCCTAGTCCCATCTACCTGCTCTCAGACCATACCCCTCCATTCCCTTCCCGTCCATATACCTATCCACTTTACATTTAAATGTTAAAATCGATCCTGCCTCCACCACTTCTGCAGGAAGATCATTCCACACAGCCACCACTCACTGAGTAAAGAAGTTCCCCCTCATGTCACCCCTAAAATTCTTTCCCTTAATTCTCATGTCATGCCCTCTTGTTTAAATCTTTCCTACCCTCAATGGGAAAAGCTTATCCACGTAAACTCTGTCTATCCCTTTCATCATTTTAAAGACCTCAATCAAGTCCCCCCTTAACCTTCTGCGCTCCAAAGAATAAAGACCTAACTTGTTCAACCTTTCTCTGTAACTTAGTTGCTGGAACCCAGGCAACATTCTAGTAAATCTCCTCTGTACTCTCTCTATTTTGTTGACATCCTTCCTATAATTAGGCGACCAAAATTGTACACCATACTCCAGAATTGGTCTTACCAATGCCTTGTACAATTTTAACATTACTTCCCTACTCCTATATTCAATGCTCTGATTTATAAAGGCCAGCACACCAAAAGCTTTCTTTACCACCCTATCTACATGCGATTCCACCTTCAGGGAACTATGCACAGTTATTCCTAGATCCCTCTGTTCCACAGCATTCCTCAATTCCCTACCATTTACCATGTACATCCTATTTTGATTTGTCCTGCCAAGATGTAGCACCTCACACTTATCAGCATTAAACTCCATCTGCCATCTTTCAGCCCACTCTTCCAAATGGCCCAAATCTCTCTGTAGACTTTGAAAATCTACTTCATTATCCACAGCACCCCCTATCTTAGTATCATCTGCATACTTACTTATCCAATTTTCCACCCCATCATCTAGATCATTGATGTACATGACAAACAACAGTGGACCCAACACAGATCCCTGAGGCACCCCACTGGTCACCGGCTTCCAACCTGACAAACAGCCATCCACCATTACTCTCTGGCATCTCCCATTCAGCCACTGTTGAACCCATCTTGCTACTCCGCCATTAACACCCAAAGATTGAACCTTCTTAACCAACCTTCCATGGGGAACCTTGTCAAAGGCCTTACTGAAATCCATATAGACAACATCCACTGCTTTACCCTCATCAATTTCCCTAGTAACCTCTTCAAAAAATTCAAGAAGGTTTGTCAAACATGACCTTCCAGGCACAAATCCATGTTGACTGTTCTTGATCAGACCCTGTTTATCCAGATGCTTATATATATTATCTCTAAGTATCCTTTCCATTAATTTGCCCACCACTGACGTCAAACTAACGGGTCTATAATTGCTAGGTTTATTCTTTGAACCCTTTTTAAACAATGGAACAACATGCGCAGTACGTCAATCCTCCAGCACTATTCCCGTTTCTAATGACATCTGAAATATTTCTGTCATAGCCCCTGCTATTTCTACACTAACTTCCCTCAATGTCTTAGGGAATATCCTGTCTGGACCTGGAGACTTATCTTTTTATATTTTTCAAAAGTGTCAGTACTTCCTCCTCTTTGAATCTCATAGTTTCTATAGCTACTCTACTTTTTTCCCTTACCTCACAGAGTTCAATATCCTTCTCCTTGGTGAATACCGAAGTAAAGAAATTGTTCAATATCTCCCCCATCTCTTTTGGCTCTGCAGATAGCTGTCCATTCTGGCTCTCTAATGGTCCAATTTTATCCCTCGTTATCCTTTTGCTATTAATATAGCTGTAGAAACCCTTTGGATTTACTTTCACCTTTCTTGCCAAAGCAACCTCATATCTTCTTTTAGCTTTTCTTATTTATTTCTTAAGATTCTTTTTACATTCCTTATACTCCTCTAGCACCTCATTTACTCCATGCCTCCTATAATTATTGTAGATATCTCTCTTTTTTCGAACCAAGTGTCCAATTTCCCTTGAAAACCATGGCTCTTTCCGATTTTTACTATTTCCTTTCAACCGAACAGGGACATAAAGATTCTGTACTCTTACAATTTCCCCTTTAAATGTCCTCCATTTCTCTTCTACATCCTTCCCATAAAACATCATAATGAATGAGTCGATATATCATATATTCATTCTATCACTGGCTTGCACTAAAATAACCAGTACTGTTGAATGTCATTTACCAATTACTTTGAAAGTGAGCTTAACTTTGAGCTGAACTATGTCTTTACTTCAAATTCAGGAATTGTGCCATTGCACCTTAAACATTGCATGGATCAATTTGATTTTCCATTCACTCACCCTTGTTCAATTGAGGACAAAAGATGAGCCAACCCACAGTTTGTACTGGAATATTTTTTGGTGTCATAAAATGAGGCATGGCTATAAAAACGTGTCCAGCCTCTTACCAAGGTCATAAGACCGATGGTACAATTAGACTTCCGATGGCAACCAGATGCCTGAGAATCAGTGCGATAGTTTGAGGGCGGCTTGTCCAGTATCCAGTACCCGGTTTATGGCTTTATGAAATGATTAGCTGTGAAATTAAGCTTTTTTGTGCAAGAAGAGGCGACACAGTGATGCAGCGCTAGAGTTGAGATCCAAAGACCCAGGTTCAATCCTGACTACAGGTACTGTCTATATGCAGTTTGTACGTTTTCTCTTGTGACCGCGTGCTCCTGTTTCCTCTCACTCCAAAGGCGTACAGGTTTGCTAGTTGATTGGTTTCTGCAAATTGTAAATAGTCCCAGGTGTGTAGGATAATGTTAGTGTATGGGTTGATCGCTGGTCAGCGTGGACTCGGTGGGCTGATGGGCCAGTTCCACGCTGTTTCCCTTAGGTCTAAGGTAAGGTCTAAAGAGGACATTTATGTAGGTAGGGAAACCAATGCTTTTATAAAATAAGAAAGTAGCATGAGTGATTTGTTCTTTGTTTTACCTTGATAATCAGAATCTGATGGAGTTTTTGTTCTCTTTATCATAAAACATCTTACTGTTTCTGCTGAATCAGAGGCTGATCAAATTCCTTCTAGTTGCTTCAGCTGCAGATATTTCCTGTAACTGAAGTTACACCAAAGTGGATATAAAACTTGGCAAAAAATAGCCCTTAAGTTTCATAAATTTATTGTGATACCTCATTCTGGTATTCTGATAGTTGCAAAAATAACATACAGACCAGTTTTAATTATTTGAATTAGATTTTTATCCTCTTTTTTGCCGTGTGCTTTTTGCATAAAAACAAAGAAAACAAAAATGATTATTAAGAAGCCTGCTCTTGATCTTTTTAGTCAAAGAAAGATTCAAATATCTTTAATAATGTAGAGAGGATGTTTCCACTAATGGGAGAGCCTAGGACTAGAGGCCATAGCCTCAGAGTAAAAGTATGAATGTTTAGAATGGAGGTAAAGTGAAATAGCTTTAGTCAGAGGGTGGTGAATCTGTGGAATTCATTGCCACAGACGGCTGTGGAAGTCAATGGGTATTTTTAAGGTGGAGATTGACAGATTCTTGATTAGTAAGAGTATCAGAGGTTATGGGGAGAAGGCAAGAGAATGGGGCTGAGAGGGAAAGATAGATCAGTCACGATTGAATGGCTGGATGGCCTAATTCTGCTCCTCGAACTTACAAACTTATGAACTTAACCTTTGGACATTTTTAACATGTCTTTGATTAGGTACAAATCTGATGAAATAATTACATTTCAATCTCTTAAATGTTCTTCATTTGTGTTTTCATGGTTTGCTGATATTCAGAGCCAAAGTAGAAAGAAACTATTGTGATGAAATGCTCCACTTTACTGCCACATATCCCCTGGCATTCAGATCACATGGTTGTGAGTCTGAATTTTGCCAGCTCACAGCTATGCTGTTGAGAGTAGATGGTCAGTGTTTTATCTTGTCATACACTGGGCACAAATGGCTAGATTTGCTTCTTCTCTTCAGTCAATATAGTTTTTCATTGATGAGCAGGGTACATTAACTGTGCAAATGTATTCAACAACATAATCTAAACATATTTCTATCTTCTTTATAAATGTTTACATTTTTTAAACTAAACTGAACTAAACTAAAATTGTACACTGCAGTTACTGTAAGATTTGGCTTGGATGAGCTAGTGTCTCCAGCAATAGAAAGACTATTTTATTTTTCATCCCTATAAAACCCTCTCACTGCTTCAGAGTCGGTATTAAAATGGTACATTCACAGGAACACTGTGATCTAGAAATTATTTTTGGACTCTTTTGCATGCTATGCAAAGAAATTTTATCATATGTCTGATCGTTAAATGCAATCAGGCACACATAGTGAATTTCATGATGGTTACTAAATTGCTTCCAGCTCGTTCGTGCATATAATGTGCTGCACATGGAGGCTCCCATGCATGCGCTCTGACACCCATTGACGAATAATATGCTTTTAATGGTATTTCTGAAAGATTCAGTTGTGTGTGTAGATCCCAGGAAGGTCACAGACCATTCCTTCAGAAACAGGTTTTCACAATGCATGAGACATTTTCCTTCTTCAAAATGCACAGAAGAAAATACAAAGAGGGTGAAATTTAATTCAAATTATCGAAACTTGATTCTTGTATTCTGTAGTACAAGCATGACAGCAGAGTTTTAATCAGAGATAAACACAAAGTGTCAGAGTAACCTAGTGGGTCAGGCAGCATCTCTGGAGAAAAAGGATGGGTAACATTTCAACTCGCGACCCGAACTCCAGCACTTTGTGTCCATCTTTGGTATAAACCAGCATCTGCAGTTCTTTGGTTCTAGAGTTTTTTTGAGGCCTCTTTCACCTCTAAATGAGGCTTTGACCCACTCTTCCATACCCTTTCTGCCTTTAAACATGATTCAATGGTTCTTTATTTGGCACATTTGCAACTACACAGTGAAAAACGTTTGCATATTTACAAACGCAGGTAACGCCATGTTTTGTTGCCATTTATGCCTGTCATGCAACTATCAGAATTCCTCTGAAATGGTAGAAGGCACAGAGGAAGGTGCAAGACCTTGTGTCTCACGTCATACACAATATGCACAGAGCACCCATGCACAAACATGCATCATCCTACCGACCATCGCTCATTTGCGGACCCTGAAAACTGTTTAGGGAGAAGTATCCCTGCTGGCACAGATGGTGGAGGTTGGGGGATGCGGGTTGGTAGGACACGGGGAATGGGGGACAACAAATGACACCTGACCTCTTTGGAGATCTGACCTCCTTGGAGATCTTACCTGTGCCATTCATTGATCAGAAAGCTACCCAAAATGAGAGACAACCAACATTAGCAGGTAGGTGTGAGTACAGTTAAGGCAACAGGTGTCTATAGGCTAATAGTAAATGAACATTTGCGTGATACAATGGGTCTTTATTATCACATGTACCAAGGCACAGTGAAATTCTTTTTGCATACAGTTCTGTAAGTTATCACTAAACATTAGTTCGATCCCAGATTTTATACAGAGTGCATAGAAACAGCCCACTGAGACATATGCAAGAGTCACCAGGTTTTAGTGCCATTTTCAAAGTCCCAGCTAAAGCTGGTCATCAAGGCCCATTGCAGCCATCGCCTCCAGTTTGATCATCCTGTGAACTATCGTCCCTCTCCTCGCCGGGCCATCTTCAGCCTTCATGCCCTGGGAAGCACTTCCGGCAGCCGACCTTGACCCCCCCCCGATTCTTACCCTTTGTTCTAGTGTTCGCTGCTGTCTCAGACCCTCTATCCACCTCTCCGGTACTCTAGACCTCTGGGTCAAGCAGTGGCCATGCTATGCGGTTTCCCTCTCCAGTAGGGTTCCCGTTTCCGCAGCGGGCCAGCCAGGCCTTCTGCCGGAGATACATGATAAATTGATACATGATAAATTGATGAATGATAAATTGATACATGATAACTGATACATAATAAATTGATGGCAGAGAGTTTTGACAGGGAAGAGCACAGGAAATAGATAGGTTCATTTCTTCTTCAAGGTTCCTGACAGGCATCACTGCAACCCTTAGCTCCTGATGAAACGTGCTTTAAAAAGCTGACCAAACTTGTATGTTTGGGACAATTATTTGGGCCACAAAATCCCAACACTTTACTTGGGGTTTGATGGTATTATCAGATCCCAATGTTAAATTTAAAGATTAAATTTAAAGCAACACATTAAGGCAGCTATCTTTTCCACCTGCCAAAGACCAGGCCAAGAATGAAGTCAATGGATGAAGACACAAAGTGCTGGAGTAACTCAGTGAGTCAGGCAACATCTTTGGAGAACATTTGGTTTCCAGTTGGGATCCTGCTTCAGAGATGCTGCCTGACCTGCTGAGTTAATGGCCTGTCCCACTTTCCCGAGCTGCTCCCGAGTTTTCTCCTTGATTCAAACTCGGAGAATGTTCGTAACAGGTCCATCGTACTCGGGGCATTAAATGTTGCAATTTTTCTCCTCTCGACTATCTTTTTACTCGTGGACATTTTTTGTCATGCTGGAAAAAACGTCCTGACTTACCTGATGCCCCGAGTACCTACGGCTGGCATTACGAGCCGCTACAATATATCTACGGACTCCCACGGCCTCCAACGGACCTGTTACAAACATTCTCGGAGTTTGAATCAAGGGGAAAACGCAGGAGAATTCGTGAGCAGCTTGGGAAAGTGGGACAGGCCCTTTACTCCAGTTCTTTGTGTCTATTTTTGTAAACCAGTGTCTGTAGTTCCTTATCAATAGGTTTGGTTCAGTTAATGAATGGATGTGACAATATTACTTATCCACTTTCCATTGGATTGGTAAGGTTAAATCAGCCGATATATAGCAAGATTATTCCTTGAAAATTAAAAATAACAAAAGGCTTCACTTTATGTGCCAAGGGTCATTTTATATAAATTCGCACATTGGTCTTCATTTTCGGCACATTGGCCATCATTTTTGACCCATTGGCCTTCATCAGTATTGAGTATCGAATTTGGGACGTAATATTACAGTTATATAAGATGTTGGGGAGGCCACATTTAAAGTATTGTGTTTAGTTTTGGTCACCTGGTTATATGAAAGATGGTGTCAAGCTTGAAAGGGTTCAGGGAAGATTTAGCAGGATGTTGCCAGGACTCAAGGGCCTGAGCTATAGGGAGAGCTTGAGCAGGCTAGGGCTGTATTCCTTGGAGTGCAGGAGGATGAGTGGTGATTTTATGGAGGTGTACAAAATCATGAGAGGAATAGATTGAGTAAACGCACAATCTTTTGCCCAGAGTAGGGGAATCTAGAACTAGGGGACATAGGTTTAACGTGAGGGATGAAAGATGTTGTGGGACCCTGAGGGGTATCTTTTTTACACTAAGGATGGTGGTTGTTTGGAACGAGTTGCCAGAGGAGGTAGTTGAGGCAGGGTACTATTGTGCCGTTTAAGAGACATTTAGATAGGTACATGGATAGGATATGTTTAGAGGGATATGGACTAAAAGCAAGCAGGTGGGTCTAGTGTCGATGGGGCATGTTGGTGGGTGTGGGCAAGTTGGGCCAAAGAGCCTGTTTCCATGCTGTATGACTATGACTCTTTGAACTGTTGCTAATTGTTTATAATGTTGAACACACAATTTGTATAATTGATTACTTGTCTCTGATCTAAAAGATGCAAACTTATGGGAGCATGCTGTTGGCAGGGAGGAGAGGAAGGTTTAGAAGGATAAAAACAAAACACAGCTTGTAGGTAGTAAATCAAGCTAAGATTTCCAAAATACTATAAAAACATGTTATATTACAGTTCGTGGAACACATGTTTACACATGGTGAAAACTAAGATGTCATTTGGGAAAATGTATGTTTTACTCTGATTCAATTGATTTTTATGAGATTGAAACCAGAGCTAGGCTCAAAGTCCAGCTGACTGTCAGGAAGTGTCTCTGTCTTCTCTTCATTGTTTCGTGAGAAGGTACTTTGTTACTAATTTGAAGAAAAATCAAATACGTTAAATAATTTATAAAATCTTTCTAATAAAAAGTAACCATAATGAGATTTTATGAAAGAAGCTGCATCTGGAAGCATTTTTTAAATTAATATTGTTCTTGATAATTTGAAAGCATTTCTCATAAATCTAATTACATCAGTGAGACAATATAATGCAGTGCATAAAAGGACACAAAATGCTGGATTGACTCGGGTTGAGACCCTTCTTCAACATCACCTATCCATGTTCTCCAGAGATGCTGCCTGACCTGCTGAGTTACTCCAGAACTTTATGTCCTTTTGTACATTAACCAGCATCTCTAGTTCTATGTTTCTACATTTTGCAATGTACTCCACAACTAGGACACAAAACATATCCCTGTCCCATTCCAGGTGCTCTTTGATTAATGCAAATGATCAGGTATTGTGGTACTTATTGTTTTATAATTTGAATATGTTTAGTTTAGAGATACATTTATCATGGTGTGGAGAATTTTCCAGAAAATATGGTTCTAATGCAGAAAGGTAATGGTTCCCAACTGCATTGTCACCCATTACCAACACTAATAAATTATAACAATAATAAATCATATTGACTGGTCATGCTTCTGAGCGGATATTAAAGTTTCAGAATTTCTCATGGGCATGGTTGGTTGTGGTGGATACCAGGTGTAAGATTGGTGATGATGGTAGTTAAGGTTAAGAGCCGTGACTGCGGGCTGATGTATTAATGTAGATAGACAACAGAAAACAGTGAGTCAAGTTAGATGGGTTGAGGTCATAGAGGCAGACAGCATGGAAACAGGCCCTTTGGCCCAACTCATTCATGCTGACCAAGATGACCCAATTTGCACTAGTCACACCTGCCTGCAATGGGCCCTAAACCTTTCTGATCCATCTATCTGTCCAAATGCCTTTCAAATGTTTTTACAGTATCTGCTTCAACTACCTCCTTTGGGTAGCTCATTCCATATACCATATGTGTTAAAATGTTACCCCTCAAGTTCCCATTAAATGTTTCCCCTCTCATCTTAAACCTATGTCCCCTGGTTCTTGATTCCCGTACTCTGGGTAAAAGACTCCCTGCATTCACCTATCTATTCCCCTCATGATCTTGTACACAAGCTTAAAATAGCTGTGGTGACATGTCTTGCATTCTCAACTGTTTACAATCTACATTTTTGACTTAGTTAAAGGAGCTGAGTGTATTAAAGCCACATTTGCAGACACTAGAAAGACAGGAGGGAAAGTACGATGTAAGGAGGTTATGGAAAGTCAGGACAGTGATACGGATAGATTTTAGCAAGTGTGCAAAATTGTTGTAAACTGGGAAATTAGAAATTATTTACTTTGGCAGAAAAAATATCCCTAGAATAATACAAAGTACAGCACAGGAAAAGGGCCTTCGGCCCACAATGTCCATGCCAAACATGGTGCCTAATTAAACTAATAACATGGTTCAAATAGAGAGTACAGGGCTAGCAAATAGAGGGATCTGAGCATCACAATACAAAAGACATTGTACACTGAATTCTCCAATTTTGGATAACTTTCTACAAACACTACCTCCTCCCCCCCTCTCTTCCCCCTCTCTTCCCCCTCTCTTCCCCCTCTCTTCCCCCTCTCTTCCCCCTCTCTTCCCCCTCTCTTCCCCCTCTCTTCCCCCTCTCTTCCCCCTCTCTTCCCCCTCTCTTCCCCCCTCTCCCCTCTTGCCTCCCCCTTCCTCCACTAAAAGTCTGTTAACCAGCTCCACAGTTTGCAACAATATATCCCTCTTGGGATCACACCTGAGTCTATTCAAAAATCAGTCTTTCAGGGAACCTCCTTTGCTTTCTTTCTTTTAAAATCTTTTTATTAGTTTTTTTCAAAAGCAAAAACAAGACAACAAAAAAATAATGATAAACATAACAGTGATATTGATACATCGGGATCAGGGTTACATTAATAACATGTATAACCTAAATATGAGTGTCATATACAGTGAAAAAATACACATTGAATATAGACCTCCCGGTCTCTATGTAAATATAGTTAAGTGTTTAAAAGAGAACTTATATGTATAAAAACAAAAAGATATAAATGAATAAATAAATAAATAAATAAATAAAGAGAAAAAATGAAAAAACAAAACCCCCCCAACCTAAAAAAAAGCAAAACTGAATCTGGGCTGCAAAGAAGTGCAACTATTTAAGTCGCTGTTTGTCGTCAAATCCGTTCCACCGTATAAAGGTAAAATAATTATTATAACAGTTGGATAGGGGACAATTTATGTCGTATGAAAATGTTGAATAAATCTTCCCCAAGTCTTATCAAATTTAACGAAGGGTTCAACAATGTCACTCTTCATTTTTTCTAAATTTAAACATGATATCGTTTTAGAGTACCAATGGAGTGTGGTCGGAGGATTAGAGTCTTTCCATTTAAAT
This sequence comes from Raja brachyura, assembly GCA_963514005.1. The sequence goes on from OY740787.1 coordinate 63,770,320, forward strand.
AAAATAGATCTTCTGGCAATTAATGTGGTAAAAGCAATCAGCCGATGGGCGGAACGGGACAGATTAATAGAATCTAACATTGGTAGCCCAAAAATTGCAGTAATAGGATGAGGTTGTAAATCAATACCGAAAACTACAGAAATAGTATCAAAAATGTATTTCCAATATTTTTCCAAAAGTGGGCAGGACCAAAACATGTGAGTCAATGAGGCCACTTCAGAATTACATCTGTCACAAGTAGGATTTATATGACCATAAAAATCAGCTAACTTATCTTTTGACATATGAGCTCTGTAAACCACCTTGAATTGTATCAAAGCGTGTCTTGCACACATTGAGGAAGTATTAACTAATTGAAGAATCCTCTCCCATTTCTCTATAGATGGAGAAATTTGAAGTTCTCTTTCCCAGTCATTCTTAATTTTATCAAATGTATTTTTTTTAATTTCAAAATCAACTCATAGTCATTATTAAGCCCTTCTGATCAGGGTTCAAATGTAATTTTTTTCCAAGATTTTGGTTTGATGTGGTAACGGAAAAAAGGGTAAGTAGCCCTAGAAAAATGTCTAATTTATAAATATCTAAAGAAATGTGAGTTAGGTAGATTATATTCATTGGAGAGTTGTTCAAAATACATAAAACAACCATCCAAAAACAAATCACGAAAAGCTACTAATCCCTTCCTCTTCCATAACAGAAAGGCTTATCAGTACTAGAAGGTTGGAAGAAAAAATTAGACATGATAGGACTTGATAAGATAAAATCATTCAAACCCAAAAAACTTACGAAATTGAAACCATATTCGGAGTGTATGTCTTATTATTGGGTTAGTCGTATATTTATTCAATCTCGTAATTGTAAAAGGCAACGAGGCCCCTAGAATAGAAGCCAATGATAGCCCTTGCATAGAATCACGTTCAAGATTTATCCAACCTGGGCATTGGGTATCTTCTAAATCTTTTGTCCAAAATGTTAGATAGCGAGCATTAACTGTCCAATAGTAGAAGCTAAGGTTTCAACAGTACCAAACCACCGTCTTTTTTTGATTTCTGTAAGTATCTTTTACTTAGTCTGGAATTTTAATTCTGCCATATATATGAAGAAATTTTGGAGTCAATAATATCAAAGAAAGATTTAGCAATAAAAATTGGTATCGTCTGAAATAAATACAAAAATTTAGGTAAGATAAACATTTTAATAGCATCGATTTGGCCTATTAAAGATAAGGACATTGGTGATCATTTAGTAAACTGTTGTTTGATATGGTCAATTAGAGGCATAAAATTGGCTTTAAATAAATCCTTGTGTTTCTTGGTGATCTTAATGCCTAATAAGTAAAACATTCGGTAGTCAATCTAAATGGAAACTGTCCATAATTTGAAACTAGATTGTTTAATGGAAAAAGCTCACTCTTACTAAGATTTAGTTTATAACCAGAAAAACGACTAAATTGATTAAGTAGAGCTACTATTGCCGGAATAGATTTCTCAGGGTTAGAGATCAACAATAACAGATCTGCATAAAGAGATAGCTTATGTGTCTTATTCCCACGAGCAATACCCCAAATATTAACGGATTCCCTAATAGCGGTGGCCAACTGTTCCAAAGCAATATCAAACAGTAAAGGACTTAGAAAGCCATGTCTAGTATCTCGAAAGAGCCTGAAAAAAGGGGATCTCTGATTATTGGTAAGTACAGAAGCCTGAGGTATATGATATATCAGCTTGATCCAATAAATACATTTTGGACCAATCTTAAATTTTTCAAGTGTATTGAATAAGTATTCCCATTCTACTCTATCAAACGCCTTCTCAGCATCAAGTAAAATGACACATTCTGAAGTTTTATTTGATGCTGTATATACGATATTCATTAATCTCCTAACGTTAAAGTATGAGTAACGATTTTTAATAAAACCTGTCTGATCTTCAGAAATAATTTGCGGTAAAATATTTTACAATCTCATAGCTAATATTTTGGAAAGAATTTTGGAATCTACAGTGAACAGTGATATAGGTCTCTATGATGTCACTTCAGTAGGATCTTTATCTTTTTTAAGAATTAAAGAAATAGATGCTTCATAACAGGATTGTGGTAATCTATTCATTAAAAAGGCTTCTTTAAAAACCTTGCATAGCCAGGGAGACAGTAAACTTGAGAAATACTTTAAAAAATCCACCGTAAACCTATCCAGGAGCTTTACCAGAATTCATGGAAAGGATTGCTTTCTGTATTTCTTCCTCCGTGATGGGTCTATCCAACAACAAAGACTCATCATGTGGTAAATTTGGTAAGTTCAGTTTCTTGAAAAACTCGCGCATTATATTGGAATCAGTAGGAAATTCTGATTGGTGTAGAGACGTATAAAATTCCTGAAAGGATTTATTAATTTCATCATGGTCTACAGTCAATGTACCATCCCGTTTACTCACTTTAGTAATCTGATGTTTGGCTGCCACAGCCTTCAACTGATTGGCGAGTAATTTACCAGATTTATCGCCATGTATATAAAATTGACTATTGTTTTAAGTAACTGATTCTCAATCGGTGATACTAATAACAAATCATGTCTCAATTGAAGTTTAACTCTATTTTTATAGAGCTCTAGACTAGGAGCTTTTGAATATATTTTATCAATTTCTTTAATCTCATCAACCAATATACGTATTTCATTTTGAGTTTTTTTTTAACCCCGCGGAGTATTAAATAATTTGTCCACGAATATATGCCTTAAAAGCATCCCAGACTACTCCATTGGATATTTCTTCAGTAGAATTTGTTAAGAAGAAAAAAGCAATCTGATCATTAATAAAATTAACAAAATTTAGATCTTGAAGCAAAGTAGTATTAAATCGCCATTGTTTAGCACTAAACTTGGAATCAGGTATTTTAATTGATAGTTTCCATGGTGCATGATCAGAAATAGCAATTGCATCGTACTTACATGCATTGACCGATGAAACTAGCCGAGAATCTATTATAAAGTAGTCAATCCTAGAGTAACTATGATATACATGAGAGAAAAATTAAAATTCTTTGTCATTTAGGTGTAGGAATCTACAGACTTCTAACAAACCCGTCAAGTAAAATATAATTGATTATATTAGCTGATTTATTTGGAAGCACATGATCAGATGCAGATCTGTCCATCGAAGGGTTCAAACAACGGTTCAAACAACAGTTCAAATCTCCACCGATTATTAAAAGATGTTCATTTAAATTAGGAAAGGATGCAATTAGCTGTTTAAAAATACTCAGGGTGATCAATATTAGGTGCATAAACATTCACCATAACTTTTTGATTATGAAGAACACCAGTAATCATCAAAAATCTACCATATGGATCAGAAATTGTTTCATAATGAACAAACAAAATTGAGGAGTCAATAAAAATAGAGACTCCTTTCACCTTAGCCTGTGAATTTGAATGAAACTGCTGTCCTCTCCAAAACTTAAAAAATTGTTGATTGTCGTCTTTCCTTACATGAATTTCCTGGACAAAGATAATCTGAGCATTTAGTCTACAAAGAACTTTAAAAAAATAATTCCTCTTAATGGGATGGTTCAAACCTTTCACATTCCATGAAAGAAAGTTAATAACTTTATCCATATTGTTTGTAAAAATCATGTGGAATGTAAAGGGTTAATTTTCTTAAAACATAGTAATTCATGATACTGGAAGGAGAAGAATCAAAGGCGGAGCCAGAAGTGACGACATTTCAGACATTTTTGTAATTCAAATTCTGCCCAGATAGAAAAAACTAAGCATGAAGCGGAAGACCCCCCCCCCCCCCCACACCCATGCAAAATCTGAAACTGACCAGTAGACAGTCAGTACCCTACCTAATCCCTTCTCTACCCCCATCTCTCCTAATGACAGCACCCAACCTAAAAATAAGGCATATTTACCACTCAATAGCTAAAACAAAATGTATGTTATGGTTAAGAAGTGCATGTTAACTGTGGAAGACAAGAGTTACTTCATATTATTTATCCAAGGTCAAAATGTGAAAAACAAGAACTGAAACAAAAACAAAAACACAAACAATTCACTTTGTTTGTCTAAAGACAGGGAAAAAAATGTCTTTGATTTTAAAAATAGAAAAGCTAACGAAGAAGATCTTAAAAATTAATATATAATACCATTACATTAAATTAACAGTATCTTAGAGAAAGTAAAAGCTTTTGTTTGATACCATCATACTAAAATTCTAAAAAGTAATTAAAGAACTCATCCAATTAAATTCTTAATCATTTATAAAACTATATATTGTCAAAATAGGAACAATAAATCTCCAATTGTAATTTAATCAGCTATCAGTAGCTCCTCGTCGCGGCTTCACCCCATAAGCCTCCAGAAAGCTGGAAGCGTCTTGAGGATTGTTAAAAAATCGATTGTTACCATTAAAGAATCGTATATGCAGTCTAGCTGGATAAAGCAAGGCGGGGCGCAACTGTTTCTTAAACAACCCAGATATTACATTATGGAAAGATTTTCTCAATTCCAAAAGATCACGACTGCAATCAGGAACAAACCGAAACTTGCATCCTTCATATTCATCCATGCCCAACTTTTTTGCTGCTTGGAGGATATTCTCCTTCATCTGCAAGGAGTGAAACTGAACGATCAAATGTCTCGGTTTATCTTGGAGACCAGATTTCTTCCCGATCCTGTGTGTGTTATCCAAAATTTGAAGATTTTCATAGTGCTTGGTGTTGAAAGTCTCCTTTATCATTTTAGAGGCATATTTTATAACATTATCCCCTTCTTGACCTTCAAACCAACAATTCGCAAATTCAGTCGACGGCTTCTGTGTTCCAGATCCATATTTTTAATCTTGTATTGCTTGAGTGCCCAAGTATTTTCATTAAGGGACAGAAGTTTAGGGGTAACATGAGGGGGAACTTCTTTACTCAGAGAGTGGTGGCTGTGTGGAATGAGCTTCCAGCAGAAGTGGTGGAGGCATGATCGATTTTAACATTTAAAAGTAAAGTGGATAGGTATATGGATGGGAAGGGAATGGAGGGGTATGGTCTGAGTGCAGGTAGATGGGACTAGGGGAAAATAAATGGTCGGCACGGACTGGAAGGGCCGAGAAGGCCTGTTTCCGTGCTGTAATTGTTATATGGTTATATTAATTTTCCATTCCAGTTTTTCAATCTTCAAATCTATTTCATGGCCCAAGGTTAGCAAGTTATCAATTTGTTCCTTCGGTTCACGAGATTCATCTTGTAACATCATCAGCTTGTCTTGAACTTCCTTCAATTTGCTCGAAATTCCTTTCATCATTTCTTCCAAACTGCAAAATCTTCTCATTTCATTTTTCATTTCATCTTTCATTTTCGATATTGCTTCGAAGATACTAGTCAGAAGCTGCACCTTCCCCACGCTCCTTCCTTGGAAATGCTCTTTTCCTCTTGTCTCCATCCTTTACACGATTGAAGAGTATAAAAGTGTTATCAACACTTTAAGAAAGGTTAGACCGTGCCTTGAAATCAAGTAATAACAAGAAACATTGAAAGAGTGGTAAGCAAGAACTTAAAAGTTAAGGGAGCAAACAAAGTTACAACCTTTACAGCATGCTGCCACTAGGAGAGTCCCATGCTGCCACTAGGAGAGTCCCATGCTGCCACTAGGAGAGTCCCATGCTGCCACTAGGAGAGTCCCATGCTGCCACTAGGAGAGTCCCATGCTGCCACTAGGAGAGTCCCACCTCCTTTCCTAATGTCATCTGTTGCTGGCCTTGATTTTTCCTTTTTTTCACTTCCAGTTTTTTTTGTCCCCACTCTCCCTACTACAATCAGGGTCTGAAGAAGGGTCCCGACTCGAAACTTTACCTATCCATTTTTTCCAGAGATGCTGCCTGACCTACTGAGTTACTCCAGCACTTTGTCTCTATCATTGAAAATTAACTTGCAGGTTCAGCAAATAATTACCAAGACAATGCTATTTACATGGCAAAAGGAGTGGTGTGTAAAAATATGGAGGTCTTACTGCAACTGTACAGGGGATCCAGATCTGGAATAATAGTTCTGGTCTCCTTAATAAGCAGGAGTTTGAATACATCAGAGGAAATTATCAGAGCAGGATCACATGGTTAATTCCAGAGATAAAGGGTTGATTTACAGGGAAAGGTTAATCAGGGTGAGACTAGGCCCATTGGAATTGTCGTTATCTGAGAACCTGAGGGAGATTGGCAGGAAAAGGTGCTGAGGGAATATAGAATGGGAAAGCAAAGTCTCAGCCATTTGAGTGAGTGATAGGAAGCAATTTCTTCATATCCTCTAATGGTCATGAATCTTTGGAGTTTACCACTTTGAAAAATGTGGAATTTGAATATATTCAGAGTGGAGACAGATATATGGTTGCAAGAGAAGCCAAGGATTATGGAAACAAGCATGTAAACTACAAATCAGATCAGCCATGATCTTACTAAATAGTGGAGCATATTTGAAGGGCAAGATGACCTACTCCTGCTTTAATTTCTTATCTTCTATTATTACCACACAAATTCCATAGTGGAGACACATCAGACTGCAGATGTTGGAATTTGGAACAAAAAACTGGAGGAAAACAGACTGTTGACAGTTCAGGTTGGGGCCCTTCATCTCAATTAGTCCCAAAATGTTATCTGTCCATTTCCCACCACAGTTGCTGCCTGACCCTCTGAATTCCATTGTGTTTCATGATGCAGACATGAATCATTGTTCCTCCAAATGGTAACCTTATGTCAACAGTGGAGATCGAATTGGATGATTTTGCTGTCTTAAGATGTGCACCTTTCATTAGAATGCATGTCATTAAGTCATTGATGTCTGGACCAACTCAAAAATAGCTGATTAATAAATAACAGTAACTTGCATTGATATAGTGTCTTCAACATAATTTAAAAAATCCTAGCACTTCAAAGATCATTAAACGCAAATGATTTGTGACCTAAAGAGTAGAATTTGAAGAACATTGAAAAGAGGGAACTAAAATAAATTAGGAAAACGATTTAGGAAATGAGTTCCAGAATTTAAAGTCTGGGAAACTAAAGACACCATTTTCCGAGGTGGCGTGTTTACCATTAGGAATGTGTAAGAAGTCGGAATTGGAAGAACTCTGATATTTCAGAAGGTTGTCGGGATAAACATGATTGGAGACGGAAATATTCAAGCCAATTGGGATATACAAATTAAGGGTGATAATTATAAAATCAATGCCCAGTCGGGTGGGAGATTGCAACCTTCACGTGGTTCGCCCTGTTTCCACGAATGCAATCAACCCGGCGTGCACAACTAAATAAGATCAAATAGAACAGGTTGTCGTACAACTTTAGGCTGTGCACGCCATACACAAGAAGAAGAATGCCCAGTCAAACAGCATAACTTTCATTTATATAGCAAGTGTAGTATTTAACAGGAATTATTAAGCCAGGTCCTGAGTAGACTTTCCAATGTCAATCTTATATAACTATAAAAGAACGAGGAGGAGTAGGAACAGTAGGAAGGTTGGGAAGGTAAATCAGTCAGGCAGCTGAACATGTTAACCCAGGTGCACTCTCTGTGACTCCCATTGATAGTAGCAAGACGAAAGCTGAAACTAATTATTGATGTCAATTATTCTGCACTCCATTCACTTCACATTGTCTGCCATTCACTCACATTGTCTGCTGTTAATTGGCTTCTGAATTTTTCAGACTAGTTACAATCTTCTAAGTGCAGTGGAGCAATGCCACAGATGGCTCTGGATGCCATTGGCTTTTTATAAAGCAGAGATTGACCGATTCATGATTAGTATGGGTGTCCAAGGTTACGGGGAGAAGGCAGGAGAATGGATTTGAGAGGGAAAATAGATCAGCCATGATCGAATGGCGAAGCAAATTTGATGGGCCGAATGACCTAATTCAGCTCCTAGCTCATATGGTCTTCTGATCTATGATATACATAAACTATTGTCCTTTTAGGTAGGTATGTGGGAATCAGATGGTCCATGTGATCAATGGAATCATCCTCTTCAGATTAGTTGGGCATATATTAATGATTTGGACGAGGGAATTGAATGCAACATCTCCATGTTTGCGGATGACACTAAGCTGGGGGGTAGTGTTAAGTGTGAGGAGAATGCTTGGAGACTGCAAGGTGACTTGGATAGGCTGGGTGAGTGGGCAAATGCATGGCAGATGCAGTATAATGTGGATAAATGTGAGGTTATCCACTTTGGTGGCAAAAACAGGAGGGTAGACTATTATCTGAATGGTGGCAGATTAGGAAAAGGGGAGAGGCAACGAGACCTGGGTGTCATGGTGCACCAAGCATTGAAAGTAGGCATGCAGGTGCAGCAGGCAATGAAGAAAGCAAATGGTATGTTTGCATTCATAGCGAAAGGATTTGTGTATAGGAGCAGGGAGGTTCTACTGCAGGTGTACAGGGTTTTGGTGAGACCACACTTGGAGTATTGTGTACAGTTTTGGTCTCCAAATCTGAGGAAAGACATTCTTGCCATAGAGGGGGTACAGAGAAGATTCACCAGACTGATTCCTGGGATGTCAGGACTTTCATATGAGGAAAGACTGGATAGACTCGGCTTGTACTCGCTAGAATTTAGAAGAAGGGTCTCGGCCCGAAACGCCGCCTATCTCCTTCGCTCCTTAGATGCTGCTGCACCCGCTGAGTTTCTCCAGCTTTTTGTGTAACCCTCGATTCTCCAGCATCTGCAGTTCCTTCTTTAACAAGATTCTTAAGGGGTTGGACAGGCTAGATGCAGGAAGATTGTTCCCGATGTTGGGAAGGTCCAGAACAAGGGGTCACAGTCTAAGGATAAGGGGGAATTCCTTTAGGACCGAGACGAGGAAAACATTTTTCACACAGAGATTGGTGAGTCTCTGGAATTCTCTGCCACAGAAGATAGTTGAGGCCAGTTCATTGGCTATATTTCAGAGGGAGTTAGATGTGGCCCTTGTGGCTAAAGGGATTAGGGGGTATGAAGAGAAGGCAGGTACAGGATACTGAGTTGGATGATCAGCCATGATCATATTGAATGGCGGTGCAGGCTCGAAGGGCCAAAGGGCCGAATGGCCCACTCCTGCACCTATTTTCTATGTTTCTATGTTTCTATGTCCTAAATTACCAGCTGTAACATTATTTCTTGGACCTTGGATTTCTAGGGCCCAACCAGTTTTGACAGTGGTAAAAATACACGGTTTTCAGGGCGAAAGAAAAGCAGTAAGCCTAGATAAAATGGAAAACATTTTTAGAAAATATTTCCACAGCTGCCTAACCCTGAAGAGAGCAGGATACAAAACAGACAATTGAAACTCTACTCCAATTGCACTGAGAGAGACAGCATCTTCCTGTTACAAAGTATGAATATATTTCACATCCAATGCTTATTAATAAAATGATCATTAAAAATATCATTAAATTTTTATCCTCTTCACAGCTTGCAAAATATATTTTTAAATGGTCTTCATGTATTATTCAGGTACAATACATTGTTCGGGAAAAGTCTGGGTTCACCTAGAATACGAGGTATTTCTAGTAACACTAGTCTCCTTCTGTTTAGTAGCAGCAGTCTCCCTTGTGTGGACAATTATGTCATTATTGCTGACACTGCCATGTATTGGAAAATATATTTCCACTTGGAAGACATTCAGAACTAAAGGACATAAATATGTCAATAATAAATCCAACTGAGAATTCAAGAGAAATGTTTTCATAGTCATAAAGTTATAGAATCATACAGCACAGAAACCAGCCCCCCAGTCCAACTTGCCCATGCCAACCAAGATGCCCCATCTACATGAGTACCATCTGTCCGCTTTTGGCCCATATCCCTCTAAACCTGCCCTACCTGCCCTACCCACATACCTGTCCTAGTGTTTTTTAAATGTTGTTATAGAACCTGCCTCAACTACCTCCTCTGGCAGCTCGTTCCATCTATCCACCACACTGTGTGAGAAACCCAAAGAATGGTAAGAGTGAGGAATAATATATAAAGTGCATAGATTGTTTTTTCAAAAGGAAGCTGGAATAACATAATGGGACTGATATGCTAATGGGTGAAGACGTGGGGTGAGACCTACATGGACCATAAAAGCTAAACGTCAAGTTGGCCAAAATTTCCAATTTCAGTTCTATTAAGTCTGTGGTTGGAATAATTGAAGCAAGCATATGCTCTTTGCTTTCTGACTGCTCAGATGCCTTCCACCATGTTTAGATTTAATTGTGTAATTTAAGATGACTATTAATTTTAGTACATTCTAACATCATGTTTGTTTAATATGGATTTACAACATACGCTGAAAAATGCAGGTAAAACAAACCATGATATCGCCTCATTGATACCGCTTCTGATTACAGTCAGGAATCGCAACTGCACATATCACCAGGAGAAACAGTTTTATTGAGCATTGCTTGAGCTTTTGAAGTAATATTACAGCTTTTTGTACTTTCTTATAATAGATAGCTTGAATGGATTGAGTTGATGAAGTCTTGCCTTTCCCCTTCTGTCGTGTCTGGCATTTGGTGCAAATGCAGTGTATTGTAAACACAGTGAAATAGTCATCTAAATCAATCAGACAGAATTCAAGCAGGAAATTCCAAATAAAACTCACTTTTCAAAACTTGTATAAATAGTTGAATCATAAAATAAACACTGCAACGTTAATCAATCTATCTGGATAAAATCATGCCCTCTGTGTATTTTATGCAAACCGTAAAATATTGCAGTTTCAGCACTTCTCTGAGTATCCAACCGAGTTTTGTTTCATTTTCACTTCAATGCCTAGAAAGAAAGAAAAATAAATCTTTAAAAAAGTTTTTGAAGAGTACAGGAATGCCAAAAACCTGCAACATAAATGGTAAAAATACACCATAGATCTGTTAACATTTCTTCCAGATACCAACCATTTTGCTGTACATTGCAAAGTATCACAGGGCGAAAGGGTGGCACGGTTGGTGGAACTACTGCCTCACAGCACCAGAGATCTGGGAACATTCCTGAACTTGGGTACTGTTTGTGTGAAGTTTGCAGATTTCCCCTGTGACCACATGGTTTCCCTCTGGGTGCTCTGTTTTTCTCCCACTTCCCAAAGACGTGCAGGATTGTAGGTTAATTGGCATTTGTGAATTGGCCCTTGTGTGTGGGGAGTGGATGAGAAAGTGGGATAACACAGAACTAGTGTGAACGGGTGATCGATGGTCAGCATGGACCCAGTTGGTCGAAGGGCCTGTTTCTATGCTGTATCTCTGAACTAATTTAATGCCATAGAAACATAGAAAATAGGTGCAGGAGAGCCAGCACCACCATTCATTGTGACCATGGCTGATCATCCCCTATCAATAACCCGTGCCTGCCTTCTCCTCATATCCCTTGACTCCACTAGCCCCTAGAGCTCTATCTAACTCTCTCTTAAATCCATCCAGTGATTTGGCCTCCACGGCCCTCTGTGGCAGGGAATTCCATAAATTCACAACTCTCTGGGTGAATTTTTTTTTCTCACCTCAGTCTTAAATGACCTCCCCTTTATTCTAAGACTGTGGCCCCTGGTTCTGGACTCGCCCAACATTGGGAACATTTTTCCTGCATCTAGCTTGTCCAGTCCTTCTATAATTTTATATGTTTCTATAAGATTCCCCCTCATCCTTCTAAACTCCAGTGAATACAAGCCTAGTCTTTTCAATCTTTCCTCATATGACAGTCCCACCATCCCAGGGATCAATCTCGTGAATCTATGCTGCACTACCTCAATCACAAGGATGTCCTTCTTCAAATGAGGAGACCAAACTGTACACAATACTCCAGATGTGGTCTCTCCAGAGCCTTATACAACTGCAGAAGAGCGATGTTCTCCTTAATTATTTTGTGTCATTGTAACATCAGCTTCACAAAACTGCCTTTTACCTTTAGCCTTGGAATTCTACAGGACTCTTGTTCTCATTCCAGCCTTTATCCATCCTTTTGAGGCCTGCGATTTGTGCAAAGGAATTGCTCTTTGCAATTCAGGTATTCCTAGGAGTACAAAGCACTTTGTGCCTTATACCATGAATATCGCCCAGTCATTCAAACATAGAAAGGGAATAGCTGGTCTGGAGAAGGGTCCCGACTCGAAACGTCACCCATCCTTTTTCTCCAGAGATGCTGCCTAACCCGCTGAGTAACTCTAGCACTATGTGTTTATCTAAAGATAGTCCTGGTTCAGACAAATCAAAATATCATAGCACTCAAGTACTTTCCACAGTGTTGAACAATGAGAAAAGAAGCCAAAATTCTGACAAAAAGTTGAAATACGGGGACTATTTGGAGTCCAAATTGAGATTAGAATAGATCGGAAATCTAACCCATTTTTGCTAGTCTGTAAAAGTTTTATATAAAGTAACTGCCCACATACCCGCCATGGATGTTGGCACGGTTTGGAGTTTATTGATGAGAAAGGTATGTAATAAATATTTTAATGATTTGCTTTGGTTAGAAACTTAGCCTGAATGGGAATAGTTTCATCTGCAGCCACATTCTGGATTGATAAAGGAAAAGGATAAATGATTTAATGCAAGTTACCTTTGCAATAAATTCCAAACGGTAGCCAATGTTTTGGCCTCATAAAGGATATTTAATACTTTAGAGTTGGCAAATATGCTTGATCTTCTCAGGAAGAAAGGTTTTCAAAATCAAAGCAAATTTACTGTAAAACCAATTAAGCCGCAAATCGAGTGTAAAGTAACGAAGAACTGACTAAATTCCCAATAGAGCGAAGGGCTCACTGAACTTTGCCCAGAAATCCTCTTCACTTTTTGTAATTTCATGTGATCAGAATTGATTGTTTTAGTTGTTTATCATCTTTGTATATTCCTGATGCAGAATAGGCATATTTTATGCTGCTAATGTAGAAATAAGAAACTGCAGATGCTGGTTTACAAAAAAAAAGACACAAAGTGCTGGAGTAACTCTCCTGCTCAGGCAGCATCTCTGGAGAGCATAGAAAGGTGACGTTTTGGGTCGTGACCCTTCTTCAGACTGGAGTCCTTTAAAGACTCTTCTAATTCCTGTTGATTTCTTCATATTCCAGACCGAATTCTGAAGAGGGGTCCTGGCCCAAAACGTCACCTATCTATCTTCTGTGGTGCCTGACCCACTGAGTTACTCTAGCATTTTGTGTCTTTTTTCACCCACTTTTAAATTGTGCAGTAGGCCAGATACAGAATCTTGACATCCTGAGTTGCTGTTCAGGTTGCATCACAGAGAATGACTGGCATCATGTCACAAATCTAGCAGTACAATTGCTATGTGTAGGAAGGAACTGCAGATGCTGGTTTATACTAAAGATAGACACAAAATACTGGGGTAGCACAGCGGATCAGTCAACATATTTGGAGAAAAGGAATAGGTGACGTTTTGGGTCAGAACCCTTCTTCAGACCACAGCATATAATTGCTATAATTTGTTGTGGTACACGAGATGTGACACACTGGTATAGCAGTTCTGCAAATGCACTTAACTATTTACAAGAGCATTAGCTGTTCGGCATACACCCTTCTTAACCTTTCTCAGCTTTGCCGCATTCCCACCAGTGACTCCTCTGTCTTTCTGGCAAATACCTCGTTTGCATTATTCTGCACGGAGCCTTTGACGTTTATTTTGACCTCTAAAAAAATTATTTCCTTTCTTCAACAGGAAGAATCATTGTGATTGAAGTGTCTCACACAATTGTTCATTGTACACTATATTTATGTAAAAGTGAAACAAAAAAGACATATTCCTTGATTGTGTGCGATAATAATGCAGTTGGCAGCATGACAGCAATTGACAACAACTTTCCATGCATGCATTTGTAAATCCTGAAGTTTCAGTCAGTACATCACCAGTGGGCAGCAGACTATACATAGACAGATGCCTCCACGTGGAGGTAAGTGTGGATGAAGCATTTCCAGCCCAATGTTCATTGGAGAGTTCTGTACCAGGGTGCAGACGATGCATGTTGATATTAGTTTATTCTTGTCTTGTGTACTGAGATATGGAGAGAAACTTTGGTGTTGTTGTGTTTTCCATTCAAATCATACCATGCAAGAGTGTATCTGGACCCTTCTTCATACAAATGTTTCATGCCTGTTATTGCTTTTTGATGCTTTTACTTTTTCTAAGCGTCTTTGAATGTCTCAGAAACATTCAGAGAGATTCAAAATGTATTTAAAAGAAAGAATTTTACAAAATTCTATCCATCTCTGGGTGGGTGACCCATTACCTCCCATTGGATGCAATCCAGGTAAAATTCTGCCCAGCTAATTGTATAGAAACATACAGTGTGGAAACAGGCCCATCAGTCCAACTTTCCCACACCAACCAACGTGTCCTATCTACAATAGTCCCACCTGCCTGTGTTTGGCCCATAGCCCTCTAAACCTATTCGTTTATGAGAAGTAACTTCAGTAATAAAAGTATCTCAAGTTTTTTTTTAACTGGTACTGTTTTGTAACTCTCTCACTGGAGTAGTATTACTACAAACGCAGTGACAGTCAATCTCTTACTGGCACTGGCCCGTACTGGCTAACTTTCATGTCTGAATAACTGAAGCTAATGGAAGGAGATAATCAATTATATCTTCAAAAGTACTGGGTAGGTGTTGATTTAAAACATTTCCTCATCAATGAATTTGATTAGGACTCGACTGAACTGTTATAAAGAAAAGTTCTATTCAGGTAATCAAGGGTGACATAGTGACACAGCCAGTAGAGCTGCTGCCTCGCAGTGCAAGTGAACCGGGTTCGATCTTGACCTTGGGTGCTGCTGTGTGAGGTTTGCATTTTCTCCCTGTGACTGTATGGGTTTCTTCAGGGTGCTCCGGTTTCCTTCCACATACCAAAGGCATGTGGGTTTGTAGGTCTCTGTAATTGGCCTCTGTAAATTGTCCCTAGCATGCAAGGAATTATTATGAAAGCGGAGTGATTGGGTGATCGATGGTTGGCATGAACTCGATGGGCCGAAGGGCCTGTTTCCATGCCGTATGTTTCAATCAATAATCCCAGACTGAAAAGCAGTTTATTACTGAAATGGGAAAAGGTTAAAAACTATCCCTTTTCCCCCAACCTAAACCAACTGAACTTCAAGGGCTAAGACAGAACAAAGTGTCGCAAATTCTATGCACACGGTGGCACTGGTATAATTACGTCCTTACCACTTAGATGAACACTGTCTGTTCATAGCGTTTACATCCATGTCAACTATTTTGAATGTTTATCTTTAAACATATTTTTTCGATCATCTTGCTTTTAATTGTGTGACCTGCACAAGAGAATGCTTGTCAAACGGTGCAACATTAGTTCACTCTGTCCTCGTTAAACAGAGATTGATAGTGACCACAACTCTAGAGGTTGCCATTTTGATTATGCCTTTTCCTTACAAATCATTCTTCCTGAAAACCTTAATAGGAAATACTTTATTGATCGTAAGGATATGAAATAAAAAATAAATCACAACCTGAATGTTATTTTGCTTTTGGATTCCTCAAATTCATAATAAGAAGGGCCTGGATTTAGTAATAAAAATGAACTGAAGATGCTGATTTATACCAAAGATGAGATACCAAATGCTGAGTAACTCTGCGGGTCAGGAAGTATCTCGAGATAAAATGAATCGATGAAGTTTCAGGTCAGAACCCTTCTTCAGACTGAAAATTAATGGTTAATACTTTGAAACCTTCTTCAGATATGATCCAAATGCCTATCTATTTTCTCCAGAGATGCTGCCTGACATGCTCACTTACTCCAGCACTTTGTGTCTATCTTTGGCATGGATTTAGTCTCTGATCGGTAAGACCTGAAATGCAAGGACACAAAATACTGGAGCAACCCAGTGTCAGGCAGTATTTCCCCAGCAACCCTTCTTCAGACTGAAAGATAGAGGTTGGGGGGTGGTGGGGAGGGGGGGAGGGAGTGAGGGAGGTTGGAAACTCGGGGCAAGGACAATATTCCAAATGATACACAATTGCTCTACGGGAATAGAAGTGAAGTTGTGGGTACATTAAGCGGATTTTTGCTGGTATTTGTTCAGCATACACCCTCCTTAACCTTTGAAAGCTTTGCTGCTTTTCTGACAATACCACTATTGCGTCTCTGGCCTGGACCTGAGTAACATAGAAACATAGACGTTTTGATTGCACAGTTTCTTGTTATTCTGTTACTTAGGTTCAAAGATTTTAGATGCAAAGGAATATTGTTCATTCTCTTTGACAAAAAATATAAATTCAAGAGTAAAGAGCAAGTTTGCAATTCTGCTGCAAACAATGAACACAGGAAGTTGTCACTTAGCGATCTCTGTTTACTCTGCTTGAATTATTGTTTAGGCTCTGATGGAATAGTTGATGAAGTGGATGGCAGGAGTGATGAAATATGCAGAAGGCTGACATGCATGCAACCTCTGAGGCAGTGAATTGTTTCAATTCCTCAGTCATGACTTGGAAGTAAATTCTGTCAGATTGTTCTCCCTTTTTGGAAACTGGCATATTTTTTATGCTATTAGGGCAGGAGCGAAAATTGGCCTGCGCCTCAAAAGGTTACTGAGAGTTGACTTGGACAAAAGGAAAATGTGCAAAAGCAAAGTTACAATGACACACGTGATAATTAAGAAAATGACTTTCAATGCTGAAAAAGACTGATCTGGATATATAGCATGTGTGCTCTAATTATGTAAACCAAGCCATTATAGACTCTGCTGGGCAGTTTGCTCCTATCCAGTTGAGAAAGGGTATGTGATTTGTAGGTAAAATATATGGAAACAATAGGAAAATTAAAATGTTTACCATGCAATGTATTAGCTTCTCAGGAGTACATCATTTATTACCCTTACACTGACTGAAAAATCAGGTATTATCAGGAAATTGGTTTTGAATGTTCTAATGCCGAGATTTAGCATCTATTGTAACAAAATATCCAGCTCTGGTACTGGTCGAACACAGCACTTTTGTTTTACCTTAAGAAGTGTTAGAATTGCTGATTATACCAAGATGTCCAGAGTCCAGCTGCCAATTATATTAACTGCAGTCTTACCTGGAGTTAAAATTGAGGCTGAAACATCAGTCATGCTTGTCAATCATTAAGCCAATTATTCCTGTCCCATTTGTACTTTGAAGTGAATCTTTTAAGGTTGTAAAATACCGAAAAGAAATGGAGTGAAACACTTCATTATATTTAATGGTCATTAGTTAGTTGGCAGAAAGAGGTAGGTTAACAAGGTGCATTAATGTCAATTTCAATTTGCTGCCCTGGTCAATACAACAACAGGTTACATCTAAAGCTATATCCATGGTATTAATTTAGTGGAAATCAAACAAACTGCAGGTGATGAAAGCCTGAAATAAAAACAGAAAATGTTTGGGGGGGGGCAAAGGGATTTCAAGTGTGCTCTTCTAATTTTGTCCAGTTTAAAGGAGGTGCCGGACGATCAGTTCCTGGGAAATTGGTGGTGGATCTGTAGCAGTAAAGGTGGGGACGGGATGGGAAGAACAAAGGGAGCAAATGGGAGTAAAAACCGAACAGTTTGTAGCACTTTAAATAGCAGTTAGCCTCAGGTTTTACTTCGTTGTGTGATGCATCACTAATCACAAGGCTTTGTGACATGCCAGAAAATAAAGTACTGGACCACAATGGAAACGGGCAGAAGTGGGCAGTTCTGAGACAGGCTGAGTGGGTTCCCTAAGATTGGTGAAGTCAGTATTGAAGGCTGGAATGTACCCAGAAGTTTTGTTTCTCAAGCATGTGTTGGGCTTCACTGTAATAGTGCAGGAGGTCAGGAAAAGGGTCAGAGTGAGAGTGGAATGGTGAATTAAAGTATTAAGCAATTAGAAGCTCGGGGTTACTCCTGCAAACTGAATGCAGGTGCTATGCAAAGTGATTGGTCATTTGGTTTCTTCACTGTAAAGGTGACCACATTGTGAATACTAAAGGGCCTGTCCCACTTAGGCGATTTTTAGGCGACTACAGGCGACTGCCGAAAATGTTTCAACATTTTTGCTGTCGTAGGTAGACGTAGGTGATGTTGTAGGTTGTCATAGGTGCTGTCGTAGGTTGTCGCCAGGTGTTGTAGGTGAATTCCATTAAAACTAGTCCCTGGCAGTCGCCTGAAGAGTCGCCTAAGTGGGCAGGCCCTTAGGGCAGTCCACGACATACGAAGAAGGGCATCTGAATCACCTGCTGCATCTGGAGAAGCTGTTTGGATCATTGAGTCATAGAGCCATTCAGCACGGAAACGGGCCCTTCGGCCCAACTTGCCCATGCCAAACAAGGTGGCCCATCTACAATAGTCTCACCCTCCCGCGTTAGGCCCACATCCCCCTACACCTTTCCCGTCCATGTATCAAAATGTCTTGCAACTGTTGCGATCGTACCTGCCTCAACTACCTCCTCTGCTAGCTTGTTCCATACACCCACCATCCTCAGTCCCCAGGTCCCTAGATGGTGGGAAGTGAAAAGGTGAAAGGACATGCGTTGCTTCTCCTGTGATTGCATGCGAAAGTGCCATAGGACAGGGAGTCATTAGTATGGAGGTAACAGTAAAATAGGGAGTTGGGAATGGAGCAATCTCTTTAGAATGCGCAAAAGTGGAGCTTTGTTGGAGCTGACAAAATCCCATTAGACGATCAGTTGAATTCAAAGCCTGGTGGAACGATGAATGCCCAGAATTTTCTATCAAAATAGTGTTGAAGGAACTAGTCCATGCCAACCAGGTTTTATAGTTGGTCTCGTCCTATTCACCCACATTTGGCCCATATCCCTTGGAACCTTTCCTATTCATGTGCCTGTCTAAATGTCTCTTTGTCGCTATTACATGAGATAGGCTTGGCGCAAACATCCATTACAAGCCCACAGACTCCCACTGCTCATCCCATCCAACAGGCTGGACACAGACTATGATCTTTTGCTAGTTGATAGACACTTAAAATGTCTGGAACTGTTGCTTTGGGCTTCAACTCAACCAGCCATTAAAGCTCTGAGATTAGTTTTAGCTGCATATGCCACAGTGGCATAGCGGTAGGGTTGGTGCCTTACACCAACCTACAGACCTGGGTTTAATCGTGACGACAGGCACTGCCTGTATGGAGTTTGCATGTTCTCCCTGTGACCGCGTGGGTTTTCTCCGGGTGCTCTGATTTCTACCCACAATCCAAAGACGTACAGGTTTGTAGGCTAATTGGCTACAGTTAAAAAAATTGTCCCTAGAGTGTAGGATTGTGCAAGTGTGCAGGGACCGCTGGCTGGGCCGAAGGGCCTGTTTCTCTGCTGTCTTTCTGAAGTCTAAGAAAAAGCCTTCCAAATGGACTGCCATTTGGCAACTGTCTAGATAAGTACAGTTTGTTACAATCCTCTAAGCCAATGCAATATGACATACCTGCATGCTTCCACAACATCCGATGAGAAGATTCAATGCTCTGCTTACACCATAAAGCCATTGAAGTGCCATTTACTGGGCAAATATCCAACTAGTCCAGAAGTTGTCATTTATGCATAGGGCCACCCCACACTTCATCTGGAGGAATTCCCCATATATAAATGCTGATAGGTTGCTAATTGTGGACGCAACGGAGTTTGGAGCAGCCGAAAATGTAATGGTCTCAGCAGTTAAGGAAATCTGTAGATCGATTAAATTTATAGCTGTCAACTGACAGCATTTACAGTCAATTCACAGGTTCAGTAAGGGTTCTGTTCTTGCAAACTGTCTGTTTTCATAAGTTAGAATTCTCCGTTTACTATAGTAACCCACATTGCGGTGCTTTACATCCACTTGCTGAATTTCTTTCATTTTATTGAATATATGCACTAACAGTACCCATAATTAATTGTAATGAAATATGCACTGTATCCATTCATTAACAAATATTATGAAACATTGTCATTACTATTTAAGGTGAGAGGGCCAAGATTTAATACAAACCTGAGGGATAACTTTTTAACTCGGGGGGTGGTGGGTTTATGGAACTAGATGCCAGAGGAGGTAGTTGAGGCAGATACTAAGACAGCATAAAAAAAACACAATTAGATAGGAAAAGTTTAGAGGGATATGGGCCAAACGTGGGTAGGTGGGACTAGTAGATGATGCTAGGCTGGCATGGGCAAGTTGGGCCGATGGGGCTAGTTCCGTGTTGTATGACTGTACACCTTTTATTCCCATTATATGAAAAATGCTTAAAAATATGTGGATTTTGAATAAAGTTATATTTCTGTGGATCAGATTGTTTATAACTCGTGGAGCTCCTATATATATAAATATTTGAATGATACGTAATTAAATATGTAAATAGTTACTTGACAATGTGATGTAATATATATTTACATGGAGATTGTATAAACCTTTGAGAACAGCGTGTACCATCTGAGAGAGAGCACTATTGGTCTTGACCAGATTAAAGAGAGATATTCTCATTTAAATGTACAAACTTAATTCTCAGATAAATAAGGTGGATTCAGAGTTGATGTTTCCGCTGTCTGAAGAGGAATCGCAGACTGAAAATAAGGGACCAACCATTCAGGACTGAAATGAGAAGAAATTTCTTCACCCAGAATCTTTGGAATCTCTACCTGAGGTGGAGTCTCAGTCTCAGTTGTTGAGTATATTTAAGACAGAGCTTCATGGATTTTTAGATATGACAGTAATGCAAGGGCATGGAGTTTAGTTTAGAGACAGCGTGGAAAAAGGCCCTTCGACCCACTAAGTCCACGCCAACTAGTGATCCCCGTACACTAGCACTATCCTACACACTATGGACAATTTGCAATCTTTACCAAAGACAATTAATCTACAAACCTGTACATCTTTAGAGAGCGGGAGGAAACTGGAGCACCTGGGAAAAACCCATGCAGTCACAGGGACAACATTCAAATTCCGTATAGACAGAACCCATTGTCAGGATCGAACCCAGGTCTCTGGCACCGTTAGGCAGCAACTCAACTGCTGTGCCTCCATGCCGTCCATGTTAATACAGGAATGTAGTGTCAGGTAAAAGATCAGCCATGATGTTAATGGATGTTACAAGGAACTATACGACTTAATTTTATTTCTTATATTTTGATTTATGAGTTTTGATTTGCTGTTGCATTAGCATTGTTTGGTTTTAAAAAGGGATGTAGGGCTAAAACCTCCAACCTAATAATTGTCTAACTAAACAACAGCGTAGATTTAAACTTAGTGGACACTGATTAAAACATTCATAATGTAGAGGCTGAGAACACTTACAAGAATGCATACATGCTCCTATCTTACCCTGGCTTCTTACTTGTGTACATCCAACTAATAATTGAAATCTTAACATCTTAAAATCTCACCAACAAGAGAGCGGTCCTGACCTACCATCTACCTCATTGTAGACCCTTGGACTATTTTTAATCGGACTTCACTGGACTTTATCCAACACTGTACGTAATTCCTTTTATCCTGCATCTGTACATGGTGAACAACTTGATTGTAATCATAGCTTTTTCGCTGACTGGATAGCATCCAACCAAAATGCTTTTCACTGTACATCACAATAATAAATAACAAAAACCATATGTACGTCACAATAATAAAACTAAACTAATAGTAAACTAAACTAATAATAAATGAAACTAAATCAGCTTGATGAAGTATTCTTTTAATTTTTTTGTGGTTGATTGCAGGAGGTAAAACATTGATTGCCAGTTTATTCGTACAAATTGGATATGAGATTTAGAGCTTCTTTGCATTGAAGCTTGATAAAACAAGAAATGCTGTGCTTCTTTACCTAATACTGACTAGACTATTAGAAACATGTCAAAGTCATAATAGAAAATTCCTTCTAATCTCATTATATGTTGTAATTGAAAGCTTAAAGCCTAGCTAATATTTACATGCCTCTGAAGCTTAGGAAGCCTTTGGAAGTTGTAAAGAGCTCAGGCTCACACAGGTTGAAGCACAAGCATCATTATTGTTCAGGTCGTTAACCACTAAGCAGATCATCACACGTTCACACTGCTATTCTAACAGGTAGACAGTGGGTAGGATCTTAAGGGCCTGTCCCACTTACATGTCATTGGCACGCAAATTACGCGACCTCGCGGTTGCGTTGAGGCGCACGGGCATCGTATGGCCGCACGGGGCCGGACCAACTGAGAAGCGCGGAGAGGTATGTAGTTGTGCGCGACATCGTGCGGGGCTCCGAAATTTTTGTAGTGAACGAAATCTTGGCGCGCCAATGGCCTGTCGCGTAACTGACGGCCAAAGTGGGACAGGCCCAAAACCCTGGCGAGATGCAATGTCTCACCTGCAACAACAGTAGAAGCAGGCAAACGATCGCCAAACTCAACCTGGGGCTCACGGTCGTTGCGGTCCGGATCCGCCCCCACTTCTACTCCCAGAGCAGGGCCAAGAAAATTGAAGGTAGACACAAAATGCTGGAGTAACTCAGCGGGACCGGCACCATCTCTGGAGAGAAGCAATGGGTGATGTTTCGGGTCAAGACCCTTCTTTCAGACTGAATGCGCATGATTCAGTTTTTTCCCGAATGTACTTGGTCAATCCAGGCCAATAGATCATTTCTTTAGCGCACTGTAGGGTGGCTTCAATGCCTGGGTGGCCACCGTGGATCTCTTCATAATACTAATTTCGCAGAGAGGGGGGGATGACCGTCTTGTGACCCTTCACTATCACACCGTCCTGTAGTACGAGTTCATCACGTACCAAAAGGTAGGGTCGTAGTTCGAAGGGAGTGTTGGACTGCTTGTTTGGCCAGCCGCCTTTAGCAGCTGGGAGGTTTTGTCTGCGGCAGTGTGTTCAGCTACGCGGCGCAGGCGGTCAGTTGGCATGAACGAGACTTTCAGAAAAGAGAATTATTCTTGTTCGAATGGGTGTTGTTCGCTGGTGGCGCGTGGTGCTCGAGATAGAGTGTCTGCGATGTGTATGTCTTTACCTTTTTTGTAGGCAATGCGAAAATCGAACCGTTGTAGCTGCATCATCATGCGTTGAAGCTTTGCTGAGGCTGCATGAATCGGCTTGCTCAGGATGGTGGCCAATGGCTGGTGATCAGTTTCTACCGTGAAAGTTTTGCCGAAAATAAAGTCTTTGAATTTGGAGCAGGCAAAAACCACGGCAAGCGCTTCTTTCTCTACCTGTGCAATAGTGCTGTTCGGTATCTGTCAGGGTTTGGGAAGCATAGGATACCGGCATGACATCTCCATTGAAAGTATCACCTAGTCCATACTGGGATGCATCGCAGGTAATTGTAACTGGCAGGTTGATATTGAAGTAAGACAGAGTGGGAGCACTGGGAAGCTGGAGTTTTAAAGTTTCGAAAGCACG
The DNA here is from genome assembly GCA_963514005.1 of Raja brachyura. Next base: position 63,793,601 of record OY740787.1, read on the forward strand.
CTGGTGGTTTGGGTACCAGGACCAGGTGTTGTCCTTGTGGGTTAGTTGATGCAGGGGGGCTGATAATTTGCTGAGATTGGGAATACATTTTCCCAGGTAGTTGACCATGCCTAGAAATCGTTGCAGGCTGGTGACGTCAGTTGGTACCGGCAGCTCGTTGATTGCTGCAGTCTTCAGCGGATCGGGTTTTAGCCCATTGCTGGTGAACACGTGACCTACGTAAGTGACTTCAGGGACCCTGCACATGCACTTCAGAGGGTTCAGTTTAAATTGATGTCTCTGCACGGTCCAGTACTTTGCGTAAGTTGGCATCGTGCTCGGTGGCATCGCGGCCGTAATCTAGAATGTCGTCAACTATGATAGCACAGGGGAATTCTGCAAACAGTTGTTCCATTGCACGTTGGAAAACTTTGCTGGCGGAGTTGATGCCAAAGTGCATTCTTAGGAAATGGTAACGTCCGAACGGGGTGGCAAAGGTTGTCAACGCCGATGAGGCATGGTCTAACGGAATTTGCCAGAATTAGTTTTTGGCATCCAAGACTGAGAACACCGTTGCGTTACCAATTTGTGCCGCTACGTCTTCGGTGGTCCTCATTGGGTAGTGTTGCTGTATTCAAATCTTCAGGATTGATGCAGATGTGTAACTCCTTCATGTCCTTCTTTGTCCTTCTTTGTCCAGTCAGATGGTTCGCTGACTTCGGCAAGAACTCCGATGGAGACGATACATTTCAGTTCATCGTTTATTTGCTCATGCATACCATGCGGAACGGGGTGAGGGGCACGAACGATTTTGGGGTGACTGCATGATTAACAATGATCTTGTATATTGTAGGTAGTTTGCCAAGTTTATTTTCAAACAAGTCTTTGTAGCTGGGTAGCATCTGTCTGGTTGGTTCCTCTGTCAAACAGTTTGTGGACAGCACGCCCGAAATAGACCAAACCCAGGTCATGGCATGCATCAATGCCGAGCAGGGTTTCAGAACTTGGTTGAACGATGTAAAATAGCAAGTCCTTGGTCTGTTCATTGATGGTAGATTAGAAATCGGCTTTACCCAGCGGGTGAAGAATTGCTCCTCCGTAAGTATGTAGAGTGGAGGAGTCTTTTTCATGTGCTCAGTGGTTCTTATCTTGTTGAACACTTTGAGTGACATGACGTTCACCCTGGCGCCAGTACATGACTTTGGTGATCCGGGGTTTGTTATTGACTATCATGGTCACAGCAGGATCAGTCACTTTGCCTGGGGTGCACAGGTTTAGGGAAAGTACTAGATCTGTGTTATCGGAGTCGTTCCCGTGGGAAGATTCGTCTTGTACATGGGAATCAGAATCAGTTTTGTTGAATCAAGTGCAGCTTCGTCCTTGAAGCTGTACTCCCGCTGGATCGATAACAATTAGCAAAGTGGTTGAGTTTCTTGCAATTATGATGTACTTTCCCATGGGCTATACAAAATTGGCGCCCCCCGGGGTGGAAATAGTTACAGTTTGTGGACCTCGTGTTAGGCATATTCTGAACTTTGCTGGACGCATTCAGAAATCTTTGTGGAGAATATCTAGCCAAATTCACATTCAACTGTACAATGAAAAGGTTCCATGTGGAGCTAACAACTCCACACTTACCAAGAAAGATTTCATATGTAACTCAACCAGTCTCAGTCATCTGACAAGCATGTATCACTTGTTCTAAAGTCAGTTCTGCATTCCGCAGCAGTTCGGCTCGCAGCTTGTGGTCACTCATTCCTCCCACAATTTTATCACGAGCTAGCTCATTTGTTAGCTCACCAAATCTGCATCAAGAGCTGATATGCCTCAGATCGCTGATGAATCATTCCACAGGCTCGTCAGCCTGTTGCATCCGAGCAAATAAATCTTGTCCTCTCAAGGATTCTGTTAGACGGCAGGTCACAGAGTTCTCTGAACTTCCTCAGCAACACCATAGAGTTGTCAATAGATTCAGCTGGCACCAATGCCTGGCCATTCGCATCGTTGAGCAGGTGCAAATTCGAACGAGTCTGCGAGGATCATAGCCAACGGACCCGCTAGATTCAACAGTAGCGAAGCCTTCAAATTGTCGGGATCGTTTCCGTGAACAATGCAGATATAATGAGTAGTCCTTCTCAAACATTCGCCATTGCTCGGCGATATGAGAATCAAACACGAGCGGGCTAGGCTTTCGACAAGAGTTAGCCATGTCCTCAGATCACAAAAACAACCAAATAAAAAACTGGTAAACGAAATAAAAACACGGTAAACAGACGCGGGGTAGACCCGATTCTGTGACACCATGTGAAGAGCTCAGACTCACACAGGTTGAAGCACAAGCATCTGTATTGTTCAGGTTGTTAAGCAGATCATCACACCTTCACACTTCTACTCTAACTGGTAGACAGTGGGTAGGATCTTAAGGGCCTGTCGCACCAGCATGCGACTGCATGCGGCGAGCGTGACCTAACGTGGCCGCTTGAGCCATACGGCCTCACGTGGCCGGTCCCACTTCGATCGCCGGAGGCATATGGAGTTGTGCGGGGCTGGTCCCGACATCGCGCGGGGCTCCGAAAAACTGACACTGTTCAAAATCCCGCGCGGCAACGACCGACAGGCCCGCAGCCGCATTGAGGCCATATGCAACGTCTCAACGTCGTACGCAGCGTCATGACGCCGTATGCAGCGTCTGGATGCCGTACGCAGCGTCTTGATGGCGTATGCCTAGCACGTGCCATTGCGTGATGACGTCACCGCCCGACGCCGTACGACGTCCAAATTCAATCGGCCCACCTCCTGCCCAGCTGTGAGTATGATGTCGGGATCAGCCCCGTACAACTCCGTACACTTCTGCGGGTCGAAGTGGAACCGGCCGTGTGAGGCCGTACGGCTCAAGCCACCACGTTTGGTAATGCTCGCCGCATGCAGTCGCATGCTGGTGGGACAGGCCCTTTACACTATGAATGTTATAATTAGGCAGGGCTATAATTACTAAGAATTCTAATTGGCTAACATGCTATAGCCAATCTACAGAAGTGTACAATGAAAAGGTTGCATGTGGAGCTAACAACTCCACACTTACGAAGAAAGATTTTAATATCTAATTCACAGTGCTAAAATATTTTAATATTAGTATTTATTTGAAATTGTTTGTTACCTTGTTACATTTTATTTATTGCGCTCAAAATCTTAATTCCTTTCCTTTGGAAATCTACTATTTTGATTCCACACCCCGTTGCTGGATAATTTGTGATGTGTTTGTTCACTAATGATGTAAACGGCAGTATCCTAATCCGCACATAAGTCAGACAGCAGCTTTCAGTGCACCATGTTATTAAAGTTCTCCTTTCTTGTCTGTCTTGATCCTCTCATGATTTAAAAGACATTTGGACAAATATGTGGATAGGAAAGGTTTAGAAGGATATGGGCCAAACACAGTCAGGTGGGACTAGTCTAGATGGGGCATTTTGGTCGGCATGGGCAGGTTGGGCTGAAGGGCCAGTTTCCATGCTGTATGACTCTAGAGTAATAGGTTGTAAAGTCTTACAGAATGGAAACAGGCTCTTTGACCCTACTTGCCCATGCTGCATCTCGACTAGTCCCACCTGTTCGTTTTTGGCCCATATCCCTCCAAAGCTTTGCTATCTATGTACCTGTCCAGTAATTAAACAGGCTTAATCCTTTTTGAGGAGATTGTATAAATTCCTAGCATGGATTTACAGCATCATATTCCTCAATTATGAAGTCATTAGACTTGGTGTGCTCCATATAAATGTAAATTGGAATGTTATTCTACTTTCTAATTATTTTGTTATAAATAATTGTATTGATAATGTCCTTAGAAAGTCTTATAGTATTTCATATTTTTCCAAATATGTGGTGTATTAAAATGGTTGACAGACTTTATTTAATTGTAACAAAGTAAGCTTAAAAACTAGAAAGATATTTTGAAGTCGTTCATTTTCATGTTCAACTGATTTCTGCTTTGTTTGTGTTAGTAAATTGGTTAAATGTGTTGGCAAATTGGTAAAACACACAGTGTTTATGTGTGTCAGTAAATCGGCCTGACTACCTTTCCCAGTGTTTAGCTATAATTCTCTCCACTATATTTAGTAACAGTCGCTTCATTTTCTAGTTTTCATTGTGCCTTTGTGTATGTGGTAGTGCTCTGTAAATTGCCCCTGGTGTGTAGGGAGTGGATGAGATAACATAGAACTAGTGCGAACGGGTGATCAATGGTCGGCATGGGCTCAGTGGGCTGATGGGCCTGTTTCCATGCTGTACCTAAACTAAACTAAACTGTCTCTCTCTCTCTCTCTCTTCCTCGCTCTCTTCCTACCTATCCTTTTCCATACGTGTCAATGTATATCCATCAATCCATATGTAGCCGCAGCTAATTTTCTTCCTTCCCTTACAATAGACAATAGACAATAGGTGCAGGAGTAGGCCATTTGGCCCTTCGAGCCATTCATTGTGATCATGGTTGATCATCCCCAATCAATACCCCGTTCCTGCCTTCTCCCCATATCCCTTGACCTGTTCACTTTCTTGACATGTATAGATGGTTAATCTTTTTTCATTTTATTCTCAGCGCCCATGTATGTGTGTGAGTCTCCTTGTTTTCCTCTTTCCACAACAGCTAATGATTTCTGATGTTTGTAGTAAGGGGTAATTGAAATCCGTTGGAATGGAAATAAGCAAACAATCATAGCATTTAAATGAGAGAAATAATTTGCTTATGAAACAGGTGTTCATATGAAACTTTGTCAAATTTGCTTGTTAATGTAGAAACACAAAGAATCCTTCCACAGAACATGTGTTTTTAATTCCTTAAAGAAATTATAGAGTTGTCAGATCTTATACATTTGTAGTTTAATGGTGAATTCAATGGTACTTTGTTGTCACATGTACCGAGATGCAGTAGAAATCTTTGTTTTGCATATAATTCAGCAAAATCATACTGTACATAAGCACAATAATAAATAAGTACTAAAGTACAACGATTGTATTGTAGGAATAGTAGACTTCACTGAGGCAGTAAATGAAGAGTCGCTACATTCTGCTGCCCTGTTGTGCCATTCAAGTTTCAGGTATGTTAGAGTACAGACTCTTATCTTGGCCTTGAAGGCCTGTTGTCCTGGCAGCAACAGTGGGTCGGTGTTGCAGGGTTGGTCTGGCCGGGCCATGTTGTCTATGTCCTCCACTGCTGCTCTGTATGGCTGCAGGCCATGTCCAATCAGCAGCCTCTGTGAGGCCTCCAGCAGCACCTGATACATGCAACCCCCTGGCTGCTCCATGGACACATCGACCCTCTCACTTCTCGTAGCCAAGGCACCTCCCGCAACCAGCTCTATGTTCCAAGCCCAGTAGCGGCCTCCGCCTCTTCCTCCCAGTCACCACCGCCCATGCCCCGGGTCCGGACTCAATGCCGAACTCTGAGGCCACCTGCGAAGCTGCTCCCAGACCAACGTGCTGCTGGAAGCAGGCTACCATAAGATTATCATTGCATATATATCTTTAACACTTACTCCAGGCATCGATATTATCATCCTACATAGAATGGAGGAAAGGCCATTGGATCTTTGCATCTATCTGGGCGGGTGCTCAGGGAATGTGCTGATCAGCTGGCACATGTACTTACGGACTTATTTAACACCTCGCTGAACCAGGCTGTCGTCCCATTATGTTTCAAGACTGCCACCATCATACCAGTGCCAAAAAAAATCCAACATACAATGTCTCAATGACTACCGCCCTGTAGCACTCACCCCCATAATGATGAAGTGCTTCGAGAGGCTGGTCAAGGACCACATTACCTCCAGACTCCCCTCCACACTCAACCCATACCAGTTTGCTTACAGGCCAAACCACTCCACAGAGGACGCTATATCCTCCGTGCTCCATCTGAGCCTGGAACATTTAGAGGAGAAAAACACCTATGTGCGAATGCTGTTCGTGGATTTCAGTTCAGCATTCAACACCCATTATCCCACAGCACCTGATAAGCAAACTGGTTCCATTGGGCCTCAGCACCCCCATGTGTAACTGGCTACTGGACTTCCTCACTGACAGACCCCAGTCTGTGAGGGTTGGAAATAACACCTCCAACACCATCTCTCTGAGCACCGGCTCCCCTCAGGGCTGTGTCCTGAGTCCACTGCTGTTCACCCTGATGACTCACGACTGTTGTGCCAGGTTTAGTACAAACCACATCATGAAGTACGCAGATGACACAACAGTGGTGGGCCTCATCAGGGACGACAATGAGCTGGCTTACAGGGAGGAGATGAAACAACTGGCGGACTGGTGCAATACGAACAACCTGATCCTGAATGTCGAAAAAACAAAGGAGGTTATCGTCGACTTCAGGAAAACCCGGCACAGTCCCACACCACTTCACATCAATGACAGCGATGTGGACGTGGTCAGTAGCACAAAGTTCCTGGGGGTGCAGATCACTAACAGTCTGACCTGGTCGAATAACATCTCATCAACTGTTAAGAGAGCGCAGCAGCGATTGCACTTTCTGAGCCGGATGAGAAGAGCTCATCTCCCCCATCCCATCCTCACTACTTTCTACAGGGGCACCATAGAGAGTATTCTGACCAGCTGTATCTCTGTCTGGTTGGGGACTATAGAGCCTCCGACTGGAAGTCTGTGCAGTGAGTGGTGAGGACAGCGGAAAAAATCATCGGGACCTCTCTCCCCTCAATCGGGGATATTGCGACCAAACGCTGCGTGTCTAAGGCCAGCAGTATCATAAAAGACCCCACACATCTCCATCACAGACTGTTCACACTGCTGCCCTCGGGAAAGAGATATCGCAGCATAAGGAGCAGAACATCAAGGTTCTGCAACAGCTTCTTCCCACGAGCCATCAGACTCCTGAATGCCATGTAATGGGCTGCCACCATTGTCTATTTATCCTTTTCATCCATGCCTTTCCTTCGGTTAATTTATTGTGTTGCACAGGGAGCCAAATGCAATGTAATTTCGTTTGGAACTGCATATATCAATGTATTTCTAAATGACAATAAAGTCTGTTTGACTTTTTGACTTTGACTTGATCTATCTTGGTTAGTTAATCCTTTTGAAATTTCATCATTACTCCCTCCGATTAGAGTACTCAGATTGGAATTGAGAGAAACTGGAAGCATTCTGTTGCTCTGGAGGAGGACAACAGAAGCGAGCTGTTGGATCAGAGAATGCTGGCACTAGCAGAGAAAGAATGAGCAGAGAGTGTGACAACAATTGTGTCCTTTCACAGAGATACACTCTTTTGCAATCATCTTAGCTCAGACTAGTGATCTTTTCACTAATCACTCCCCCATATCACTCTGATTCTACTCCCATTGGATCAACATTCTTCCCGTCTCACTAAAGTAAATTGTTTTTCTTCCCTCTCCCCCACGAATATTGTTGTCACACTCTCTGCTCATTCTTTCTCTGCTAGTGCCAGCATTCTCTGATCCAACAGCTCGCTTCTGTTGTCCTCCTCCAGAGCAACAGAATGCTTCCAGTTTCTCTCAATTCCTCAGCAAAATACCATTTCCAAGGTCTTGTCATTCATTTACTTCCTGCAAGATGTACCTCCCATTTTGTTGCAAAGATAGACACGGAATGCTGGAGTAACTCATTGGGCCAGGAAGCATCTCTGGAGAAATGTAATAGGTGATGTTTTAGGTCAGAGAATGTTCCAAAATGAGAATGTTCCTTTTTCCAGTGATGCTGCCTAACCCACTGAGTTACTCCAGCTTTTGTGTCTATCTTGGGATAAAGCAGCATCTGCTGTCCCATTTTGTTGCAATTGATTTCCCCTATCCTTTTCTCCTCCAAACATTTTCTCCTCAGTTTTACTCATTCCCTTTCACTGTCTCCCACTGTCCCTCCATAAATATTTTCTCTTGCCATGCACTCTGCTTTCTTTTGTCCTTTCTGCTTTTTTCCTTTCTGTATATACCCTTTTACCAATTCCCATTGACAGGTAAATCCAAGCATTAAAAGTCATTGATTTAATCCATTTAGCGAAATATGAATGAAAGTCCTCCACCAAAATATAGCAACTTGAGTTTAGACAATAGACTCTAGACAATAGGTGCAGGAGTAGGCTATTTGGCCCTTCGAGCCAGCGCCGCCATTCAATGTGATCATGGCTGATCATCCACAATCAGTACCCCGTTCCTGCCTTCTCCCCATACCCTCTGACTCCGCTATTTTTAAGAGTCCTCTCTAGCTCTCTCTTGAAAGCATCCAGAGAACCTGCCTCCACCGCAGAGAATTCCACAGACTCACCACTCTCTGTGAGAAAAAGTGTTTCTCGTCTCTGTTCGAAATGGCTTACTCCTTATTCTTAAACTGTAGCCCCTGGTTCTGGACTCCCCCAACATTGGGAGCATGTTTTCTGCCTCTAGTGTGTCCAAGCCCTTAACAATCTTATATGTTTCAATGAGATATCCTTCTAAACTCCAGAGTGTACAAGCCCATCTGCTCCATTCTCTCAGCATATGACAGTCCCGCCATCCCGGGAATTATCCTTGTAAACCTATGCTGCACTCCCTCAATAGCAAGAATGTCCTTTCTCAAATTAGGGGACCAAAACTGCACACAATACTTCAGGTGTCGTCTCACTAGGGCTCTGTACAACTGCAGAAGGACCTCTTTGCTCCTATATTCGATTCATCTTGTTATAAAGGCCAACATGCCATTCGCTTTCTTCACTGCCTGCTGTACCAGGCCACTAGGTACAGCAGGCAGGCTTTAGGCCACTAATTATAGACTCAAGGCAAGAACAATATTACTTAACAGTCTAACTGTCAGTCTTCAGTGGTGTTGAAACAAGAGTGCAAAGGGAAATCCCAGACTCACTCATGTTGATTATTTGTAATCCAGCATCTGTAGTTCCTTGTTTCTACATTCCCCAGTCTCATTCCCGTGGGTTAATGAACCTTGTTATGATGCCTGAGGCAAACCACAACATAAATTGAGGGACTTTTGAAACAAGTCGTTCCATTTAATTGTAGAAGCAAGGAACTGCAAGTATTTGTTAACATAAAAAAGACGCAAAGTGCTGGAATAGCTCAGTGGATCAGGCAGCATCATGGGGAAGAAGGGTCCCATCCTGAAACATTACCTATCCATGTTCTCCAGGGAAATTGCAGGACCCACTGACTTACGCCAGCACTTTATATCTTATCTTATTCAATTTAGTTACTTATTTCTGGAATTTCTAATGGACACTCTGCTGTTATCCCAATGCTGTGAGTAACACAGTGGGTCAGGCGGCATCCCTGGAGGTCACAATGTGGAAGCAATGAATGGCAGATTAGGTTTACAAAAAAGGAACAAAGTGCTGGAGTATCATCCCTTGGATTGCAGAGGGACGCGGACAATGGCTGCCTGTGCTGCAGTCACCCAACAATATAGTTGCTGGCAGCAGGGGACAAAACTATGAACTTTCCCCACCCACAGCTATGGCATCAGCATTTCACATATTTTGTCCATCCTTTGGCAATCATGCACATGTTTACGACGCATTGCTTATAATTTACATATATCTTTTATGACACATTGATTACTCGGGCTCTATGGTACAAAATCAATTTTGGCAGCAAAGCCACACTTTATTGCCGGGGTTAATTGAACTTTATTTCAAAGATACAGTGAAATCAGTAATGTGGGATAACCGGGTGGTGCCAGATTGCCAGATATTCCAAACTACTAGATGTAATATCGCAACACACTTTTTATTCACTTTTTTATATATCATGCAGTATTATAATCAATTTTCTCTTGAACTTGTTAAGTTTCAAGCGAAGCGGGCGACATAGTGGCGCAGTGGTAGAGTTGCTGCCTTACAATACCAGAGACCTGGGTTTGATCCAGACTACGGATGTTGTCTGTGCAGAGTTTGTATTTTCTCCCTGTGACCGCATGGATTTTCTGTGGGTATTCCAGTTTCTTCCCACTTTCCAAAGACGTGCAGGTTTGGCTTCGATAAAATTGTAAATTGTCCCTAGTTTGATGGATAATGTTAGTGTACGGGGTGATTGCTGGTCAGCATGAACTTTGTGGGCTGAAAGGTCCGTTTCTGCACAGTATCTCTGAAGTATGAAGTAAAAGTAAACTCTAAAGAAGGCACTAACCGTGGCCCTGGGGAGTTTCAAGTGAGCACAGGATGGGCTGAGCCAGGAGGGGAACCATCAATATTTCTGAACACTAAGATAGTGAACTATTGGAGTTTTACTGCAGCTGTCAAAGTAAAAAGTTGATACAGTCTTAACATGATGGCACCAAATTAACAATGTCATTTCCCCACAATTTCTTTTGTTTCTGTTGTTTATTGCAAAATCTGATTTACACCATGCGGCTGATATATTTCCCACCCGATTCAATAAAAATTATTGTACTGCCTATTTCAAATATTTTGGGGTTTATTTCCGACAAATATTAACGCAATACCGGGGATTCCTGTTCTAAATTTCAGACTGTATCCACTCCCCACAGGAAACATTGCAGTAAAACATTTTTTATTATTATACATAAATAATGTGCTGATAATCTAAAGAATGCAATGATTTAACAACTGATGGGGATAAATGTGCTGACATCTACCATCCCATGACTTATCCTTATGAGCATTGTAAGGTCCAGACACCACGTTTTGAAGACATATAGTTTGTTTGAATTATAGTAGTTTCCAGAAATAAAATATCCCATAAAGGAATGCCGTAGCCAGTATGTGTAACTCAATGAATAGAGGTGGGATCTATTATAAGAAATTCACGGGCTGTATAGGAAGGAACTGCAGATGCTGCTTTAAACCAAAGATAGACACAAAATGGTGGAGTAACTCAGCGAGACAGGCAGCATCTCTGGAGAGAAGAAACGGGTGACATCTCGGGTCAGTGTGAAGAAGGGTCTCGACCCGAAACGTCACACATTCCTTCTCTCCAGAGACGCTGCCTGTCCCGCTGAGTTGCTCCAGCATTTTGGGTCTATAAGAAATACACATCTGTCTTTCAGATGATGTCCATTAAGAAATTCTATGCCTTCAATTTTGTTTAAATTTATCTTCCTTTCCATGTTTAATTTATTATACTGCTGATTTTCCATTCTTCCCGAAGTACAACAGCACGAGTGTAGGTAGACAAAGTCATCTCAGGTTGGCTGGAAGGAACTGCCCAGTAGATGAGTGCAAGGCAGGCCTACACAGGAAGGAAGGAAGAGGCTACAATTGGATATGATGCTGCTTCAATGATCCGCTCCTCTCCATTGTAAAGAGCCTCACATCAATTTACTCACATCCTTTAATTTCTGCACATACATAAATCAAATTAATCACTACTAATGCCTGGATTTACTATATACATGCATTGAACAGTGAGTAAATAATGTGCATCACTCATACCATCAGAGCTAGTGGAAATGGTGGAGTTCTGTTATATATGGCGAAGATTCTGGTTGCCAGACTAAGTCAATCCCTTCAGCCCAATTTGTCCACGCTGACCAACATGCCCCATCCCCACTAGTCTCACCAGCCCGTGTTTGGCCCATATCCCTCTAAACCTATCCTATCCATGTACCTCTCTAAACGTTTCTTAAATGTTCTGACAGTACCTGCTTAAATGTTGCGATAGTACCTGTGATCAATCTTGAAACATGAACAATGGCACAAAATGAGAGAGTGTGGGACTGATGTGTTTTGAATGTTATGCTAGAGGTTGTAGTGGAGGTGGGAAAGAGAAAAGACATTCTATATCTACAGAGAGTTAGAATGTCCTGCCGATCCACACACACACCATGGGATCAATGCCCAGAGTTCAGCCGAGAAGACATGGATGCAGAGCCACATAAATTTCAATGAGTAGTCTTCATTAACAAATGCATCTGCAGTTGTAGCATTTTTAAAATTTTAGTTTAGTTTAGAGATACAGCGTGGAAGCAGACCCTTTGGCCCACCGAGTCTGCGCCGACCAGCGATCCCAGAACACTAACGCTATCCTACACACACTAGGGACAATTTACACAAACACCAAACCAATTAACCTACAAACCTTTACGTCTTTGGAGTGTGGGAAGAAACTGAAGATGAGAAAATCCACGCGGTCATGGGGAAGAACGCACAAACTCCGTACAGACAGCATCCATAGTCGGGATCAAACCCGGGTCTCCGGCGCTGTGAGGCTGCAAACCTACCTCTGTGCCACCATGTAGTAATGAAAAAAAACAAATTCTAAAGAGCCTGATTAAACCCCCAATGAACCAAGTTTTTTAAAATTGATCATCCCAAAGGAAAGCCATTTCACCTGCTGAAAGCCCATGTGGCTGATTTGCAAGCAAGATGGGTAGCTTTGTATACATACTAGCAGCATTTAGCAAAATTATACTCATGGCTGGCTGAGCAGCAAATGTATTAGTGCACAGATGCACTTCATTGTTGAGTTGGATGACAGAGGTTGGGCTCCATGATTTCCCTCGAGATTCTCTCATTAGCTGGATGAGCGGATAGGTCTCCGCCCAAGGGAAAGGAAATATCAGAGGGTAAAGCAACTCAAACTGGTTACGGATGCCCTAAAATGTTGTTTGCTCACCTCAAGCTGGTATTACCAGAAGCCTGGTTCAGCACTTGCCAATCCTCTGCTTTGGGAAATAACAGAAATTAATGAGGCTTGCAAAATGGGGAGAGCCCAGTGATTGGGTATCATTATGCTGGCAAATTCAGACATTTATTTATCAAGTACTCGAAAATTAAAGTATCTCCAAAAATGGTCTTCTTTCACAAGCCTGTACATGACTTTGATTTTTAGTTTAGTTTAGTTTACTTTATTGTCATATACCACACAAGATTAAAGTTTTAAAACCTCAAAGACTCGAGGGCATAGCTTTAAGTTAAGAGGGGCGAAGAGTAAAGGAGATATAAGGAGCAAGTTTTTTTTAACACACAAAGTGTTGGAAGGTTGGAACCCACTACAAGACACAAGATATATTTATTTGTCACATGTGTCAGTTGGCACAGTGAAATGTGATCACCATACAGCCATACAATGCTACCAGGTGTGGCGGTGGGAGAAGGTACGATAGCGATGTTTAAGAGGTTCTTAAATAGGGATCTATGTGGGATGGAGTGATATGGATCTCGTGCAGACAGAGAAGATTAGTTTAACTTGGTATCATGTTCGGCACGGACATTGTGGGAAAAAGTGCCCTTTCCTGTGCTGCACATTTCTATGTTCCATGTTCATTTTTATCTTTATTCTCTGCAGTCCTGTAACACTCATTTAAATGAATATATTCAGGTATCTTGTGCCAAATCTGGAAATATAATTGCTGAGGAATCTCATCGAGCGGATGCTACATCGTTAGACTCTAGAGATAGGGCTATCTCTCCTTGCTTGGAGAACTTCTGATTGTGAATTGTTTCCTAGTTGAGAATACAATGACAGAATATTCACTGTGCTCTGGAAGATATACTATAGTAAAGTGCAGATGTGAATGGAACAAACTGCAGGGGTACCAGATGCTTTTGCACATTGCCATTTCCTCAGCAGGATTACATGGTAACAATTGGAGTCACCTTATGGATGCACTCAAACGCAAGCTTAAACTCAGATCATGCCACGTTCGTTTTGTTAGCAAAGAGGGCCATTGCTCAAAGAGGGAATTTTTACTTAGCTGAAATCAAGCCTTTCATGAAACTGGATATTTCCAGTCCACAATGCATGTTAGCGCGCCTGACCTGTTCCCAGTTTCAGTTAACACACGTATTGACATCATATTGGCCAGGGCATATTTCTGACTGAAACAAGTTAACTTGGAACTCAATGCTCCTGGCTACAATCATGCTGTTACAATCTCTTAAACCAGGAGCAGATTGTGCTGCGTTCCTGCTTTTCTTTTGCCATTTAAAGGGATACTCCGCCAACACTGAGAGAGACCTGATTTGCCTGTTTCAGAACTGACCGCAGGCTACTTTAACACCTTCCACAGTGCACTGAATATGCTCAATGGCAATGAGGTTTTTCTCCAGCATTCCACAGAGTTCCAATATTGCTCCATCACTTGAGACGTTGGTATGGGCAGCACTAGCTATTCAGGAACGTTGCCATAGGAGATGTGAAGAGCACTCGTCCAGTGAATCTTCAGAGATACCAAATCCTCCCTGATGCGCAATGCCTTCCCATGATCATACTTACAAAGCTATCATTACCACGCTTGGAGTATTGTGCTCAGTTCTGGTTGCCCAGTTATCGGAAAGGGTGCTGTGAAAATTCACAGTGTTGTTACCAGGACTGGAGGGTTTGAGTTATGGTGGAGGCCAGATAGGCCGAGTCATTGCTCCCTGGAGCGTAGGAGGTCTAGGGATGATCTTATAGAGGTATATAAAATCATGAGCTGCAGAGATAAAGTGGCTGGCCACAGTCTTTTTTCCCAGGGTAGGGGAATCTAAAGCTGGAGGGCATAGATTTAAATTGAGAGGAGAAAGATTTGAAAGAGAGTTGAGGGACACTGAGTGTTGTGGGTGTAGCAGAGCTGTCAAGTAGTACGAATTTTCTGTATTTTGTACGGAAATGCGATAAGAATACTGATGTATGATTTTATGTTGTTAAATACGGATTTTAAATACGGAGTTCAGTTCAGTCCGAAGAAGGGTCTCGACCAGAAACGTCACCCATTCCTTCTCCCCAGATTTGCTGCCTGTCCCGCTCTAGGTTTAAACTTAGTGCTGTCAGTTTAACGCGTGGGAATTTAAACAAAGAGCTGTCGGCTGGAGCGCAGTGGGATTTAAATATAGCGCTACCGGCTGGAGCGTTATGGGCTTTACATATAGCGCTATGGGCTTTACATATAGCGCTGTGGCCACACAGCGCTATGGGTCACAGACAGTTCAGGAACATTCACGTATAACTATGAGTCTTTGGAATTGTCTTTGAACCTTTGTTTATTTTTAAGGCAGTGGTAGAATCCTGAAAAGCCTTGTGGTGAAAGGTTAACAGTGGGATTGCAGTTAAAATGGGATTGGCCTTGATTTTACAGAACGGTGGGTGGGCTCAAGGGGGAGAGAGGGTAGGGTGGAGAGAGCAAGAGGATGGAGAGGGGAGGGAGAGAGGGAGAGGGAGAGGGAGGAAGGGAATAAGAGAGGGACGGAGGGGAAAAAAAGGAAGGAGGAGAGAGGGAGGGAGGGGGAGGGAGAGAGGGATGGAGAGAGAGGGAGGGGGAGGGCGAGAAGGATGGAGGGAGTGAGCGAGGGGGAAGGAGGGAGAGAGGGGGAGGGAAGGCGAGGGCAGGTGGGAGAGAGATGAAGGAGGGAGAGAGAGAGAGGGAGGGAGAGGGAGGCTTCCAAAATGGCTTCTATATCATAATCTGGTGTTAAAAGCAGGAAGCAGTCATTCAAACAGCAGTGTACAAAGAGATGGTATGAATGCACTGTAAAGTAAGGTGCGTAGAAGACATGTCAATTGGTAGCAAAGTTATGCATTCTTGTACTCTTACATGGGTATGACCGCACATAAAAATAAAAATAAATTCAGCAAAATGGAACTGCGTAAAAATACTGATTTCCTCAGCAAAATATTGATTTTCAGGTACTAGAATACTGAAATGCTCTGACAAAACTTGGCAGCTCTGGTATAAGGAACGAGCTGCCAGAGGAAGCTGCAGAGGGGTATAATTACCATAGTTAAAATACTTCTGTATACGTACAAGAATAGAAAGCGTTTAAAGTAATATGGACCAAACGCAGGCAAATGAAACTAGCTCAGATTTACATCTTGTTTGACATGTTGGGCCAAAGGGCTCTGTGCTGTATGACTCTATGATTGAGATGTGATTTAAATCTCATGCCTGGACTACTCTCTCTCTTTGGAACATGGGCGGCACAGTGGCGCAGCGGTAGAGTTGCTGCCTTACAGCACCGGAGATCCGGGTTTGATCTTGACTGCAGGCACTGTCTGTATGGATTTTGTACATTCTCCCTGTGACTGCATGGGTTTTCTCCGGTTTCCTCCCGCAATCCAAAGACGTGTAGGTTTGTAGGTTAATTGGCTTTGGTTAAAAAACATTGTAAATTGTCCCTAGTGTGTAGGGTAGTGCTAGTGTACAGCATAATCACTGGTTGTCGCGGAATCAGTGGCTCGTAGGGCCTGTTTCCATGCTGTATCTCTAAAGTTTGAATCACTGAAGTCTGAATGCTGAGGTCACAACTTCTTCATCGCGGTTACTGTATGAAGTGGACCCGACAGATTACTGCTGTGTCTCACAACTTGATGACCACTTCTACACCAGAGATGATGCCTTGGCACACTCCTATCATTTGCCAGACTCTGGCCTGCCCCTTCCTCTCTTCCAGCTATCACCCCTTCCCCCCCCCCCGCCACAATCAGTCGGTAGAAGGGACATCTTTGCATTTGCAGATGAGCGGCATCTCAGTTCTATGAATTCTCACCTTCACACAGAGAACAGTGTGAACTCTCTGAACGCATTTGGCACATTAGCACAGCGGGTAGAGCCACTGCCTCATATTGCCAGAGACCCGGATTCGATCCTGACCTCAGGTGCTGTCTGTGTGGACTCCGCACGTTCTCCCTCTGACCAAGTGGGTTCCTTCCAGGTGCTCTGGTTTCCTCTCACAAGACAAGTGGGTTTGTAGGTTAATTGTGAGAGGAGCAAGGAGGTCCTACTGCAGTTGTACAGGGCCCGAGTGAGGCCACACCTGGAGTATTATGTGCAGTTTTGGTCTCCTAATTTGAGGAAGGACATCCTTGCTATGCAACATAGGTTCACCAGGTTAATTCGCGGGACAGCCAGAGAGTTGTGGATCTGTGGAATTTTCTGCCACAGAAGGCAGTGGAGGCCAATTCACTGGAGAATTAAATATAGCTCTTAGGGCTAACGGAATCAAGGGATATGGGGAGAAAGCAGGAACAGGGTACTGATTCTGGATGATCACCCATGATCAAATTGAATGGTGGTGCTGGCTCAAAGGGCCGATTGGCCTACACCTCTGTAAAATTGTCCCTAGCATGTAGGGAGTGGATGCAAAAGTGGGATAACATAAAACTAGTGGGAACGGGTGATCAAAGGCCAGGACGATCTTGTTGCGCTAAAGGGTCTTTTTCCATCTGAATTTCTAAACTAAACCTCAGTTTCAGTCAGTTTCAGTTTAGTTTATTATCATGTGTACAGCTTTTGTTGCATGCTAACCAGTCAGCGGAAAGACAATACATTATTACAATCGAACCATTCACAGTGTACAGATGCATGATAAAGGAATAACGTTTAGTGCAAGATAAAGCTGATCAAAGATGGTCCGAGGGTCACCAATGAGGTAGATAGTTCAAGACTACTCTCAAGTTGTGATAGTTTCAATCACCCCGACGGGGGCTTCGATTGTCGGCTGCGGGGGCTTTGATCACCTCAACTGCGGATAGTTTGACTGCCCCGACCGCGGGAGAACAAGAGGAAGAAGACAGAACTTTATTGCCTTCCATCACAGTGCGGAATGTGGAATCCACTGCGATGGATGTTTATGTAAACTTTTATTTTATGTGGCTGTGTGTCTTGTTGCTTTTCACTTAGTATTGCTGTATCATAACTCAAATTTCACTGTACCTGAACTGGTGCATGTGACAATAAACTGACCTTGAAACCTTGATGGTGGGAATCTGAACTAAACATTCTGTGGTTCTAAATGTAGTTTTGAATCCTGAATTTGTCGGACTGCTGCTCATGATCAGTACGAAGAGATCACTATTACTCCACAGCACTGAGAATAATACAACAAAACCTCACTGTGACACGTGGACTCTATGTGTCAGGGGAGCATTGAAGCGTTAGCGTTTCCAGTCAATGAAGTCCACAGTGATTCAGGAACGGGAAATCCCTCCTGAGAGTCCAGTTGAGGCACATTTTTAAGATACCGCACTGCTTGAGCAGTTCAAGATGTACATAATGTGAAACTGATGATGTATCGGATGCAGACGCACCAGGTTTCACTCGGCTCATAAGAACTGCACGTGATCAATACAGTATCACACCTCCCCGTACAAGCAATAACTTTCTGCAATGTTCCAGTATACGTTCCTGTCGCATTCAATCCTCACATGAATGTGGAGGCTAGAGACAGGGCAACAGAACAGATGTTTTACCTCACCCTGTGACCTCCCTCATATCTCTCTGTCACAGAACTGTCACCCCCTTCGATGGGTGTTACAAGAGTGGAGCGGGCAGGGTGTAAGAATTGTGAGATAGTAATCAACTTCATTTTGAAGGTCATACTCAATCATTGCTGGAATAACATGACAGCTTTGGCATGAGTGTAATTATTTCACAATCATGTAGTCTGCTGCAGTGAGGCTATAATTGGCAAAGGGCTGCTCTACCATTGCAGTCCCATGAGAGCCAACGGTTAGATTGCTCAATGGTCCCTGTCATCTCTTGTTTTAGGTGAGACAGACTTGACAGTGTTCTCAGTAAACCTGCATGCATTTTCATCAGACTTTTCATCGTAATCATGACCTTATGTCCTCAGGATAGTGCAGATGCACCACCCTGGGTTTCCTCTGCTTTGTGCAGAACCACAGCCCACTTGTTAGTTTAATTTGGCGATACATCGTGGAAACAGCCTCTTGACCCAGCAAATCCACACCAACCAACAATCACTTGTACACTAGTTCTACATTACCCCAGTTTCACATCCTACACACTCGCGGCAATTTACAGAAGCCAATTAACCAACAAACCTGTATGTCTTTGGAATGTGGGACGAAACCAGAACACCCAGAGAAAACCCATGTGGTCACAGAGAGAACGTGCAAACTCCGTACAGATAGCACCTATAGTCAGGAGCGAACCAAGGTCTCTAGCGCTGTAGGGCAGCAACTCTATTGCTATGCCACTGTTCCACCGAATATTTTGTGCCCAATATTTCTCTCAGTGACATCTATCCCTCTGATCTATTTGTGCCTCGGAGTGATGCTGTGGGTGTCAAATGAAGTGACACACTTTGGTCCCTCTTGTCAACCTCCTGTTCTCTCTACGCCTTTTCCTTACACTAATTCCTGAACTGTATTCTCATAAGGTCATAGACCAAAAGACATCAGAATCAGAATCAGAATGCCTTTTATTGTCACTATACACATGTACAATGAGATTAAAAGCTGCTCCTATACAGTGCAAAACAAAACAAAAAGGGGGGGGGGATAGAATGTGGGGCACATAGGGGCAGAATGTGGCCATTCAGCCCATTGGCCCAGGTGCATGTGCTGGGAAGGGGGCAATAAGAGGTGAGGGTGCTTATTTGATACCCCAAAAATACAAATTCACTCAAAACAGCCTTGCAGCACAGTGCATCAGCAAGTTTGTAAATCAGTGCTATCTGATCAAATCAAAAGCAGAGACAATGACACATTGTCAGTGAGCTTAACTGATCATTAGGTTTGGGTTTCTGCTTATGGGGTGATTGAGGGACTATTGAGTTTGTATCAGCACAATGTAATCCGGTGGTTCCTTTCCCTTGACCTTCCCCCAGAGCCTTGCAAATTCTTTCTTGTTAGATATTTATACCTCACATTTGAGTGCTCCAATTGAATCTGGCTCAATTAGTACTCCTGGCAGTGTACTCGCATCCCAAGCACTTAATGTACAATAATTCATTTAGTATGAATTTTTTATGTTGCTTTGTATTTTTTGTCAGTTGCGATAAATACAGTCTGCAGTTTGGTTTATATGAATGGATCCAAGTTGGCTCACTATGAATTAAACAATGTATTCTTTGTCCCCTCTATTGTCAACAGATTGTAATCATCTCCAATAAACTGCATTCATTATATTATCTTTGGTCGTTTCTGAGGAAAAAGTATCCTCATTATCCTGTTTCCTTCGAAGCAGACCAATAAGAAAACGAGTACTGCTTGCCATTTAAATAAAACACTCACACGAGCTGATCAGTAAATGGTGCGTATTTCTTCTTAAAGGGAGTCTGCCTGAATTCTACTATTCATGGTTTTATTTGACCTGATTTTTAGCACTGAACAGGATGTGTTGCTATGGGTTACCGTCAATGGTTGGTCACGTTGATTTTCCCAAGGGTTGTTTATGTAGCAGCTTGCACACCTCACCCAAGAGGCTGGGAGATTGATGAGTTCTGCTTCGCCTTGTAAAATCTCATTATGGTTTTTGCCTTCCATTTTGAGACACCACCAAATGGAAGATAAAATGTGCCTTTACTAGCTTTTGTGATACCTCAGTGCATTATATGTCTCTATTCCGCACATATTCTGAATCGATCTTCTAACAATCCCAACAATTTTTTTAAGTGAAAACTACTTTTTACAATTGTAGAAACAAAAGAACTGCAGATGCTGTTTAATACACAAAAGGCCACAAAGTGCTGGAGTAACTCAGCGGGTCAGGCATCATCCTTGGAGAATATGGTTAGGTGACATTTTGGGTTGAGACCCTTCATGACCCGAAACATCACCCATCCATGTTCTCCAGAGATGCTGCCTGACCCACTGAGTTACTCCAGCACTTTTTGCCCTTTTTGACATTTGAGCTTGGGTTTGTTTTCATCACAATCTTGCTTATCATGTTCCTTAAGTACATGAGTCGTTCAGAATTATTCGAAACCCTCCCCCTGTGTCCCTTTAGTCGTTTTTCCTCTATTCTATGACATCATTCTCTTTGTCTCCCTGTGCATCTCACTAGCAAGGCTCACTCATCCTTTCTCATCTGTCACTTCTCCATTTTGTTCAGGCTGCCCTCTGGTGTGTGATTATTGTTACGATTTCTAAACATTCGTTACAGCAGGGAATGAAGGAATTACATCTCCTCTTAAATCAACATTCGTTTGGGGAAATTTCGCATTTGGGGGTTCCACCGTTTCATGTACATTGCTTTCTGAAATGGTCGTTATACATAGCACTACTTAACTCGTTATTGTTCACAGGCTTTGAGAATAAGACATAAACATATGTTTGTGTCCTTTAGAAACCTCGGCAGCAAGTGAGACTTAATTTTCTGGCCTCCTCAAATTTGGCATAAGGTCCATTTTGTTGCCAAGTGGTGTTTCAGTAGCTCATTTTGATTTTGCTGCTTTGGTGTTTTATTTTAATAATGTGGTCTTTGTGATATTGAGTAAAAATAATGATTACTATTGCTACAAAATAATACTTTGATTGTGATTTATATATTCTATTTGCTCTACTTACTGCTCTTCCTGCCTCTGTTTTCTTCTTTGATGGGGCATTCTGTATTATTTTTGGATGTTATTAATAAGATCACTTCAGAAGAGGTTAATTTGTACAAGGATGGATTGGTCCTGATAATGTTAGAAATGAGTTCTCAATTAAAAATAAACCTTTCATCTTTTTTGTTTTACTTTTTAAAGAACTTCCAGTTCTCCATGAAGTAAATGAAACACTGTGTGTGATCTGGCAATGTTTCGGTGGTGGAATTCAATCAGCGTAACCCCTTGAAACTTTCATTTGCAACTTGTGTGTTTTGAGGTCTTGTGCCACATTGCGTTGAGTCATGTTGAAGAAAAAAACATTTTTTCTCTTTTTAATTAAATAGAAACAGCTATAAATACTTAACTATTCAGGCAACATCTGTGCAGAAATAATAGTCAAACAGGGAGCAGCATGAAGAAAAGAAACAGTGAGAGGAGAGGGAGAAAGAAAGTGAATATACCAGAAGGGATAAAGAAGGGATAAAGAAGGGTACACAAAATGCTGGAGAAACTCAGCGGGTGCAGCAGCATCTATGGAGCGAAGGAGATAGGCAAAGTTTCGGGCCGAAACCCTTCTTCCGACTGATGGGGGGTGGGGGGAGGCGGGGGGAAGAAAGGAAAAAGGAGGAGGAGCCCAAGGGCTGAGGGAGAGGTGGGGAAGGGGAGGAGACAGCAAGGGTTAACAGAATTGAGAGAATTCAATGTTCATGCCAAGAGGGTGCAGACTCCCTAAGCGGAATATGAGGTGCTGTTCCTCCAATTTGCGGTGTTGCTCACTCTGGCCGTGAAGGAGGCCCAGGACAGAGAGGTCGGATACAGAATGGGAGGGGGATTTGAAGTGCTGGGCCACCGGGAGATCTGGTTGGTTATTCCGGACCGAAAGGAGGTATTCGGCGAAACGATCGCCAAGCCTCCGCATGGTCTCACCGATATAAATCAGTTGACATCTGGAGCAGTGGATGCAATAGATGAGGTTGGAGCAGGTGCAGATGAACCTCTGTCGGACCTGGAACGACTGCTTGGGTCCTTGAATGGAGTGGAGGAGGGAGGTAAAGCGACAAGTGTAGCATCTCTTGCGGTTGCAAGGGAAAGTGCCCGGGGAAGGGGTGGAGCGGGAGGGAAGGGAAGAATTGACAAGGGAGTTGCGGAGGGAACGGTCTTTGCGAAAGGCAGACAGGGGGGGAGATGGGAAGATGTGGCGAGTGGTGGGGTCACGTTGGAGGTGGCGAAAAGAAGGGTGATGTTGGGAGATTAATGTGCAGAAATCACAATTAGCAGGAAGCACATTGAGATCAATCAACAACACATATGAGACTGAGAGGGTGTGGGAATTGCTAAAGCTAATCAGGTAGAATGGGATCCCTAGGATCCCCAGCGACACTTCAATGTCTAGAGCAACATCTGGGCAGCAGACCTACTGCTGTTTGCGTTCTGGTGGTGAATGAAGAAGAGGAACATTGGTGAGGGGTTCCATCAATCCTAATTAACATCTTGGACCACATATGTGTGGGAAGGAATAGCAGATGCTGGTTTATGCCAAAGATAGATACAAAGTGCTGGAGTAACTCAGTGGGTCAGGTAGCATCTCTGGAGAACATGCACAGGTGATGTTTCAGGTCATGAAGGGCCATGAAGACTGAAAGACAGACTTGCAGTCTGAGAAAGGGTTCTGACCCGAAAAGTCACCCATCCTTTTGACTTTTGACTTTAGACTTTAGAGATACAACATGGAAACAGGCCCTTCGACCCACAAAGACCATGCCAACCAGTGATCACCCCATACAGCAGCACTATCCTACGTACTAGAGACAATTTACTATTTTTACCAAAACCAATTAACCCAAACCTCTACATCTTTGGAGTGTGGAAGGAAACCAGGGCACCAGGAGAAACCCACACAGCCACAGGGAAAATGAACAAACTCCGTAAAGACAGCACCCATAGTTAGGATCGAACCTGGGTCTCTGGCACTATAAGGAAGCAGCTCTATGATATGCCACTGTGCCGCGCTAAGCATCCAGGGTCGCAGCCTGACCTGCTGAGTTACTCCAGCACTTTGTGTTTATCTTGGACCACTTGCTCACACCAGCTCCCTGCTCCTCTCCCCACTGCTTATAATCCTGGGAATTGCCAAAAATGCACCTGCCAGATCAATTTCAAAGGGAAAATGTAAATTGTGCTTAAGGATTGAAGTTGTCATAATAAATGCTAATGCAATGAGGTTGAAAAGAGCCTGACACATTTTCTTCAGATATTCCTGGCTGTTAACTAGTGAGACGCTGTACTATGAGTTGACATTAAGCTCAATTGAAATAGTGTAGAAGGACAAAGACAGGAATTACAGTGGGAATAAGAAAATAGAGAAAGGTGCAGGAGTATGATATCAGGCTCTTTGAGTCACCTCCGCCATTCATTAAGACCATGGATGATCTACCTCAGTCCCATTTCTAGCACTATTCTTATTCCCCCTCATTCCCTTAATGAACAGAAATATATTGATCTCTGTTTTAAGTGAATTCCAGCAACTGAGGTTTTGGGCTGTAGGGGTCCAAAGGTCCATGAGTGAAGGAGTTGAGATCAGTCATGATGATATTGGATGACATGACAGGCCTGAGGGGCCTGGTGCCCTATTCGTGTTTTCTGGTGTTCTTATGAAGGAAAAAAAAAAGAATCTCAATCCCAAATGGCCTCCCACTTATTCTGAAACCATGCCCTCTCGTCTCACACTCCCCAGCCAGGGGTAACATCTATATCTAGCCTGTCGGCCTGGAATTTTGTATGTTTCAAATAGATCTCCCTCATTCTTCGAAATATTAGAGCGTTTAATTTCTTCCATTTCTCCTCATATGGCAATGCTGTAATCCCTGGAACCAACCAAGTGAATCTTCACTCAATTCCCCTGTTGTAAGTGCACATTTTCTTCAGATTTTCCTGGCTGTTAGATGTCTTGTTCTGGGCTCAGCACATCGATGTAATCACAAAGATGGCACACCAGTACCTCTACTTTCTTAGAAGTTTAAAGAGATTCAGTCTGTACACCGTGGACGGCTCGATTAGAATCATGTATAGTCTATCTGCTGACTGGTTAGCAACTGTACCTCAGTATACATGACAATTAACTAAACTAATATCAACAAATAGTCTAACAAACCTCTACAGAGGCACTGTAGAAATTATCCTAACTTGTTGCATGGTATAGTAATTCCAACTGGTATAGTAATTCCAACTTCTGGCTATGCAAGAGGCTGCAGAGAGGCGTGGATTCAGCCTGGTACATCATGGGGTCAACCCTCACCACCATCGAATGCATCTACATGAGAAGCTGCCTCAAGGAGATGGCGTCTACCGTATCGTCAATTATCCCCACTATCCAAGCCATGCTCTTTTGGTACTCCCATCAGACTGGAGGTACATCATCAAGAACAGCTACGTTCCTACAACCATGAAGTCTTGAACTGATCTGCACAACCATAAACCTACCTTGGCAGCGGGACACAATGGGCTATTTCTACCATGGACTTGTTTTCAAATTGTGCTTTTGCACTCGTGTCTTGTTATTATAGTCTTTTTTTCAATCTCTTGTATCATTAAAATATAATGTTATATACGTTGTCCAAGTCTATATACCAGTGGATGCTGCAAGCAAACTTTCCACTGTACAGTGCCTCACCTTACTTGTGTATGTGGCAATAAACTTGATTTGACATTATTTGAATTTATCCGCTTTGAAGTTAAGCAACTACTTGAGTGCTATTTTTTGACTAATGTTTAGTTCTTTCAGCTCCTCAATATCACCAGATCCTTGATTATCTAATATACCTGGCAGGTTGTATCTGTTTTAATCGCTGTGAACTCACACAAAGTGCTTACTTAATTCCTCTCCCATTTCATTATTCACTTTTATTAATTCTAGCTTCTCTGTCTCTAAGGGCCCCACATCTGCCTTTGCTCATCTTATTCTCTTAACATCGATGTTTGAGTCCATTTTATATGTTCCTTGCCAGTTTTGCCTTTCAGTATTGCCTCTCTTTATCAATCTTTTGGTCCTTTATTGCTGAGTTCTTAAATGATCCCAACTCTCAGGCATATTGCTATTTCAAGCAATTTTCTAATCCTCTTCCATGGATTTAACATTGTTTATAATTTTTCTTGTCAGCATGGATGAATCACTTTTATTGTTGGGTTCATGAGCCTTATAGGATTGTTTTTCAGCTTTCCTGTAGTGCGATTGACATATCTTTCAATGTATGTTCCCAATCAACCATCGACAGATTGATGTGCCTTCATTGTTTCCTTTGTTTAGCTTTAAGAACCTGATTTTGCGTTGAACATAGAACATAGAACACTGCAGCTCAGGAGCAGGTTCTTCGGCCAACAATATCCATGCCAAAAATTGTGATGTTAAACTAATCTCCTCTGCCTGCACATGAACCACATCCCTCTATTCTCTGCCTATCCATCTGCGTATCCAAAATCCTCTTAAAAGCCACTATTGTATCTGCCTCCACCACCACCCCGGCAATGTGTTTGAGGCACCCACCACTCTGTGTAAAAAAACTAGCCCCGCTCATCTCCTTTAACCTATGTCCTCTAATCTTTGACACTTCCACACTTGGAAAAAGGTTCTGACTCACTACCTTATCTATATTATCTCTCATAATTTGATATAGTTCTATCAGGGCAT
The DNA here is from genome assembly GCA_963514005.1 of Raja brachyura. The sequence continues at coordinate 63,819,490 of OY740787.1, forward strand.
CCCATAACCTTCCACATTCCAGAGAAGTAAATCTGGATCAAACTTTCAAAACAAACTACATCACTTTTCCCCAGTTGGTCTCCAGAAGGATTTCAGATTATTACCATAAATTCATCTTCCATTCTGTTTCAGCAAATTTTATTCATCCAATACATATGGTAGTCTCCCATGACTACTATATTTTACAGGCACCTTTAGTTACTTGATTTATGTCACATCCAATGTTTGAATCACTGTGTCGTCATCTGGCAAAACACTAGCGAGATATGAGGTGTGGCTCCTCCAATTTGTAGTGGGACTCGCTCTGGCCATGGAGGAGGCCCAGAACAGAAAGGTCGGATTTGGAATGGGAGGGTGAGTTGAAGTGCTGAGCCACCTGGAGATCAGGTTGGTTAATGCGAACTGAGCGGAGGTGTTGGGCGAAGTGGTCGCCAAGCTTACGCTTGGTCTCACCGATGTAGAGCAGTTGACACCTAGAGCAGCAGATGCAATAGATGAGGTTGGAGGAGGTGCACGTGAACCTCTGCCTCACCTGGAAAGACTGCTTGGGTCCTTGGATTGTCGAGAGGGGGAGATAAAGCGACAAGTGTAGCATTTCCTGCGGTTGTAAGGGGTGGGAAGGGGTGAATTGACCAGGGATTTACGGAGGGAGCGGTGTCTGCGCGAAGCTGAAAGGGGAGGAGATGGGAAGATGTGGCCAGTGGTGGGATCCCGTTGGAGGTTGCGAAAATGTCGGAGGATTATCTGTTGTATTAGAAGGCTAGTGGGGTGGAAGGTGAGGATAAGGGGGACTCTGTCCTTGTTACGAGTGGGAGGATGGGGAGTGAGAGCGGAGCTACGAGATATAGAGGAGACCCTGGTGAGAGCCTCATCTATAGTCGAAGAGGGAAACCCCGTTCCCTAAAGAATGAGGACATCTCCGATGCCCTGGTTTGGAACACCTCATCCTGGGTGCAGATGCGGCGTAGACGGAGGAATTAGGAGTAGGGGGTAGAGTCCTTACAGGAAGCAGGGTGGGAAGAAGTGTAGTCCAGATAGCCGTGGGAGTCAGTGCGTTTGTAGTTGATGCTGGTCAATAGTCTGTTGCCTGCGATGGAGAACAAAAAATTGTTAACAAAAATTTGTTAACAAAAACAATGTTTTGGTATTTGTTAACAAAATACAAATTGATTGTCAGTCTTCAACATGATCCGTCATATCAAGATTATTTCTCACCACTCCTGGGTGGGAGACCTGATAGAAGGAGGTACAGTTGTGAGAGGCACAGATAGGTAGATCGGTCAGAGCCTTTTTCTCATGGTGGAAACGTCAAAGAATAGCTTAATGGTGAGAAGAACACAGTTTAAAGGAGATGTGGTGGGAATGTCTTTTTACAGAGAAGGTGGTGAGTACGTGGAACATGCTACCAGGGGTGATTGTGGAAGCAGAAACAACAGTGGCATTCAAGAGGCTTTTAGATAAGCACATGGACATGCAGAGGATGGAGGGATATAGACCACATGTAGGCAGAGGAGATTGGCTTAACTTGGCATCATGTTCTGCATGGACGTTGTGGGCCAAAGGGCCTCTTCCTGTGCTGAACTGTTCTACGCTCTGTGTTCTATGTCGTAATGACGCTATATCAACCCCTTTGCCTCTTTGTCTGTCCTTTCTAAATGTCAAATATCCTGGAAAATGTAGTTCCCAGCTTTGGGCAGCTTGCAGCTATGTTTCTGTAATGGCAATTAGATCAGACACACTTTCTTCTACTGGTGTCATTAGTTCGTTAACGCTGTGAATATAGTAAGCTTTCAGATATGAAGCATTGAATGTTCACATTTTAAGTCTTTATGTACGTTAATTGACTTTGCTGGCTGACATTGTTTGGGATATCTGCTTAGCTCAGGTACCACTTCTCCAACTTCCCCGTCCTACTTTATTACCCATCTTTGTGAATTATTTGTGCATGCCCCCCCCCACCCCCAATCCTTTGTTCAAGCTAGTATAAACCTTGCCCCAATAGCACAAGCAAAACATGCTGCAAGGATATTGATTCCTAGACAGAGTTGATGTGGAGAGGATGTTATCACCAGTGGAAAAGTCTAGGACGAGAGGGCACAGCCTCAGAATAAAAGGATGAACATTTAGAATGGTGATGAGGCGCAATTTCTTCAGCCCAAGGGTGATGAATCAATGAGATACAGTGATGGGTATTTTTAAATCAGAGATTGATAGGTTCTTGTTGAAGAAGGAACTGCAGATGCTGGAAAATCGAGGGTACACAAAATGCTGGAGAAACTCAGCGGGTGCAGCCGCATCTATGGAGCGAAGGAGATAGGCAACTTGTCGGGCCGAAACCCTTCTTCAGACTGCTCTGAAGGTTTGATAGGTTCTTCGTTAGTAAGGGCGCAAAGGTTACGGGTTGAAGGAAGGGGAATGGGGTTGAGAGTTTAAAATAGATCAGCCATGATATAATGGCAGAACATACTTGATGGGCCGAATGGCCTAAATCTCCTCCTATGTCATGGTCTTATGGTCCTGTCCACAGAAATGCAGCTATCAGATATGTGCAAGTTCGAACTTTCCTAGAAAGGGTGTGGGGACAGTTGGAATGAAAGAGAACTTACATCAAATAAATTCCTATAGAGTCAATGGAACTGCCAAATGAGCAAGGCATATGTAACTTTCATAGGACAACAGAAGGAAACAAAACGGGCAATCGGGCTGAAAAGATGAAGTACGAGGGGAAGCTGGCCAAGAATATAAAGAAGGACAGTAAAAGTTTTTTTTAGATACGTTAAGGGAAAAAGAGTAGCAAAATCAGATGTGGGTCCCTTGAAGGCAGACACGGGTGAAATTATTTGGGGAACAGAGAAATGGCAGAGGAGTTGAACAGGTACTTTGGATCTGTTTTCACTAAGGAAGACACAAACAATTTCCCAGAAGTACTGGAGGACAGAGGATCAAAGGGGGTAGAGGAACTGAAAGAAATTATCCTTAGGCGAGAACTAGTATTGGGTAGGTTAATGGGACTGAAGGATGATAAATCCCCTGGGCCTGATGGTCTGCATCCCAGGATCCTCAGGGAGGTGGCTCTAGAAATAGTGGATGCACTGGTGATCATTTTCCAATATTGAATAGATTCAGGATCAGTTCCTGTGGATTGGAGGATAGCTAATGTTATCCCACTTTTCATGAAAGGAGCGAGAGAGAAAACTGGGAATTACAGACCAGTTCGCCTGACTTCGGTGGTGGGAAAGATGCTGGAGTAAATCATTAAAGAGGTAATAATGGGGCATTTGGATAGCAGTAAAAGGATTAGTCCAAGTCAGCATGGATTTAGGAAAGGAAAATCATGCTTGACTAATCTTCTGGATTTTTTTGAGGATGCGACAAGCAACATGGATGAAGGGGAGCGGTGTCCTTGTACACCGGTCACTGAAAGTTGGCGTGCTGGTACAGCAGGCAGTGAAGAAAACTAATGGAATGTTGGTCTTCATATCTAGAGGATTTCAGTAAAGGAGTAGAGAGGTTCTTCTGCAGTTGTATAGGGCTCTGGTAAGTCCACATCTGGAGTATTGTGTACAGTTTTGGTCTCCTAATTTGAGGAATGACATCCTTGTGATTGAGGCAGTGCAGCGTAAGTTCATGAGATTGATCCCTGGGATGGGGGGACTGTCATATGAGGAAAGATTGAAAAGACTAGGCTTGTATTCACTGGAGTTCAGAAAATTGAGGGGGCATCTTATAGAAACATATAAAATTATAAAAGGACTGGACAAGCTAGATGCAGGAAAAATATTCCCAACGTTGGGTGAGTCCAGAACCAGGGGCCACAGTCTTAGAATAAAGGGGAGGCCATTTAAGGCTGAGGTGAGAAAAAAACTTTTTCACCCAGAGAGTTGTGAATTTGTGGAATTCCCTGCCACAGAGGGCAGTGGAGGCCAAATCACTGGATGGATTTAAGAGAGAGTTAGATAGAGCTCTAGGGGCTGGTGGAATCAAGGAATATGTGGAGAAGGCAGGCACGGGTTATTGATTTGGGACGATCAGCCATGATCACAATGAATGGCGTTGCCAAATGGCTTCCTCCTGCACCTATTTTCTATGTAACCAGCCATGAGATGAAATCTGTTTTTGAAATTCTTCCAGGATTGTCACATGGGATTATTTAGCCTGAAATATTTTCTGAGTATTATTTCCTTGCTGGACAAAGCAGAAGTGTTCAGTAATGCATTCACATAATATAGATTTCGTTTCTTTAAGATACTAAAAAATCACACCATTATCAGCAAGTACAGCATATTAGATTGGCAAAAAAATACATGCACATTGTATGTTCACAACAAAAATAGACACAATGCTGGAGTAACTCAGCAGGTGAGGCAGCATCTCTGGAGAAAAGGAATGGGCGACGTTTTTGGTTTGGGACCATTCTTCAGACCCATTGCCCATTTGCAAGTCCATTTTTTATTTGGGCTTGGTACTGTGATAATAAAAGAGATGAATGGGCAGGTACTTGCACATAAAGGTAGCAGGGATACATAAAGAAATGGCAGGGAACACTCATCTGGTTTATGACAAAATAAATCATGCCTTTGAAATGCTGACAGGAATGTGGATGGGAAAACACTTTCAGTTGGATAACATTGGAAGTGGTGGGAATGGCAATCGTCCAAAAGGAGATAATTGTGTGAGGCATCATGAGATGTTTCAGTAATGTTAAAATGCACCACGCAAGTGTACTTCTGATAAAAAATCATAAACCTAAAATATGAACTCTTTTTCTCGTTCCACACATGCTGACCAGCTGAGTATTCCCAATTTACCATAATTCTCTAATTATATTTAATACACAAATATATACATTTTTTGCTCAAAAACACGAAATCACGGCAAAATGATAAAAGGAAATGATTCACTTTAATTCATATCAATTCAATGATTATTGCCACGTACCTAGGTACAATGAAATTCTTTGTTTTTGCATACAATACAGCAAGTACACAAAGAGTTGCCATGTATCCGGCACTGACAAAGTTACTAAGTACTGATTAGAGCCCTTCTTTGTTCCTGGTGACCCTCCCCACCCCGCTGGTTCCCTCTTTGTTCTCAGCTCCTCCCCCCTCCCGGGTCGCCGGTGGAACGAGAATTCCTTTGTAATAAATCTTACATTCTGTATGGAAGACATCTCAGAGTTTGCTTGACTATATATTGCCAAACAACTCGAATTTAGTCATGTACTATTGTACTCAGAGTATTCCAGAGATTGACTTTGCCACTTACATGGCTACTAATGTGTAGCACGTCTATTAGTCCTGGAGGCAGCATAAGTATTTACTATCATTTGAACAGTTTTTGCATTATCATTGAACTTATATACTTACTTACTAACTGAGTGCCAATTACTCCTCCTGGCATGTAGGGCAGCAACAAAGGTCCTCCACTCCTGTCTGTTCTGGGCTAACTTCTGGATACTACCCCAGGTCAGGTCCATTGTTTTCATTTCCTCCTCTACAGTTCGATGCCAGGTGGTTTTGGGTCTCCCTCTTTTCCTTTTCCCTTCCGGTGTCCAGTGCAGGGCTATTATTGGGATGCTGTCTGGTTCTGACATTCATCCTAGCATCTGTCGATAGCCCTGGAAGTCCATCAGGCCCAGTAGTGTTGATTCCTTCAGTTGCTGTTTCCGTACATATGTGTTTTATGAGACAGGGTTGTTAGCCCTGTTCTTAATCTCCAACCTGGAGGACCAGTGGATCACTCTTCATCTCGCCTCAATCCTTCGACCTGTCCAGCACGGGAGACCCTAACAGGAGACGAATCACCTGCTGGCATAGCTCTAGGGGTTACTGAGACACACAAGCTCCCCGACCATGACAAGGTTGCAATCCAACGGGGAGATTGAACTTATATAGAGTTGATTAAAGAAAATGAAACTGACTTTCAAAGTATCAGAAATGATATGGCATCAAAGGAAGGCTTTCAGTGCTCAATGCTTACCCCAATTCTTTGAAAGAACTGTGCAGTTAGTGGGAAGGAAGAGTTTGATCCAATTGTGATGAGTTACTGTTGAACGCAGGACAATAGGTAATGTATGCTTTGGTGGAGACACAAGAGACTGCAAAGGCTGTAACTTTGAGCAAAAATCAAACTGCTGGACGTACTCGGCAGCTTAGGATGCAGAGGGATGGTTGATGTTTTGTGTTGACCTGAAACATTGACCATCCCTCTGCCTCCACAGATGCTGACTGTTCTGCTGAGTTCCTTCAGCATTTTTTTTTGTATGCTTTTTCACACTGGGTATCCTTTTGTTTTTATAAAATGTTTATTTGAAAGCAGATGCATGAAAACCAGACAGCAATATAAGTTTATTCCACAATGTACTAATCTGTCAGAGTCGTCTCAGTGATAATTCAATTGCACCAATTTACTTATGATTATTTTGTGCTATTTGTTGTCAGTTGCAAAAGTGCATTCCCAGTCTCTCTGATTGATGCAGCTATGTAATTTAATTTGATCTAATGAAACTAGGTTTCATATTTAGTTTAGTTTTAGTTTTACAGATACAGCATGAAAACAGGCGCTTTGGCCCACCAAGTGCATGCCGACCAGCGATCACACCGTACCCAAGTTCTATGTTATCCCAGTTTCACATTCTACACACTGGGGACATTTTACAGAAGCCAATTAACCTACAAGCCTCCATGACTCTGGAATGTGTGAGGAAACCAGAGCATCATGCAGCCGTAGGAAGAACAGGGAGAATATAGCTACCATTGCAAGGACAGAGATGTATAAAGCAAAATTTAGTTTAGATTAATTCAGTTTAGTTTAGAGTTATAGCATGGAAAAAGTCCCTTCAACCCACCGAGTCCAAGCTGACTATCGATTACCCCATTCTATATTATCCCACTTTCTCATCCACTCCCTGCACATGGAACGCAATTTACAGAGGCCAATTAACCTACAAACCCACATGTCTTTAGGATGTGGAAGGAAACCCGGGGAAAACCCACGCTGTCACAGGGAGAAGGTACAAACTCTGTACAGACAACACACGTAATCAGGATCAAACCTGGGTCTCTGGCGCTGTAAGGCAGCAACTGTGCCATCATGCTGCCCATGTTCTTGTTAATTTTATTGAATGATTTTGAAATGCATACCATTTTCCCCTTAATTTATGTATTTTGCCATTCAATTATTAATTTTTCAAATATTTATTAATTTCAGCTGGATTTGGAACATTTTATTGATTTATAATTACTGCAGGGGCATCCTTGTTGCAATATATTGGTTTTAGCACCCATTTAATAAATAAAACAAGAGCCAAACTGAGACTTACATTATACCTCTTAATTTTTTACAGAGCCATGATTGCCTTAGCCTAGATTTTGCTGACAATACAATTAGATGCAATTGAGTTTCATTTTTGTCTATGATTTGGAAATAAGTTTACTAAATGCTGGGTTGTATTTTCCACAATGTAACCTTATTTGGAGAGTAGACTGGTGATCTGGAATTTTTTTGCATGATTTGAGCTGGCAATTGAACAATCTGAACTTTGTCACCCAACCCTGTTTGGATGTAGCTGATTTTAGCTTTCTGTTCAGTTACACTGTCATTTCATTAACAAAACTGGACATTGTGCATTTCTGAATCGATTTTTCACTTGGTCCCATTTGCAGAGTCATGTGTATTTCTATTCATTTTACTTTGGTACATTTGAGAAAATAATTAGGGTCTTATTGGCCACAGAGGAACAAAAGAATCTCTGACTGCATTCAGTCTTTCTTTTGGCAAAGTTCATGTTTCTGCCTGACATTAGTCTTTTGAGAGAACAGAGTGAATAATATTTTGTGTGAGGTGAAGAAGTGTCTAAGACATTTTATTGGCTCCATTGCAAGCAGTGAAAAATGCATTCACCACCTCTGTATTTTTGGGGACAGAGATGCTTTAAAAAAAATCCTTGAAGCTTTTTTAAAATTTCCCATGCAATATTACATTTTACATAGGCTCCCATAGCAATACTGAAACTATAGAAACATAGAAAAATAGGTGCAGGAGTAGGCCATTCAGCCCTTCGAGCCTGCACTGCCATTCAATATGATCATGGCTGATCATCCAACTCAGTATCCCGTACCTGCCTTCTCTCCATACCCCCTGATCCCTTTAGCCACAAGAGCCACATCCTTAGCCACAAGAGCCACATCCTATATAATGGATAATATATAGCCACTATAATGCATTGGTTCTTATGTTGGCCATGGTGAATGTGTGTCAATCAAAAAAATGCTTGCATTTAAACTCATGAATCATTGGTTCCAGTTCCCTATTAATTCACATACCTTCTACTTCGCATTTTCTTCAGTGAGCAGGTATGGTCCCTTAATAGAATTTGAGAGTGATATTGCTAATGCAATGTCATGAATTTACATTTGTGCTAGGGAGCTGTATTGACAAACAATCCAGCCAAAACTGGACACATATCTTTGGAGCCAGTTGGTCTAAAAATGATGGCAGGAAACTATGTGTTGATCAACATGCGTCCACGGAAGCATTTAAGTAAATGTTTAATTCTACCTCGATCTATCAAATAATTGTCTTTGAAGAAAGATTCTGACATGAAAAGTCACCTCTTCATGCTTCCTGATCTGTTGATTTACTCCAGCACTTTATGTCTAATTGTTTCTCAAAAGGTATTTTCTGAATCTCCGAGTCATTCACAATGACTGAATGTTCCAGTTAACCTCAAAGGTATTAGTGGATTTTATATTTGATAATAACTAGAACCATTAAACCTGCATTAAACAGCAATTATTGTTTTAGATTTAAAAAAAAAGTTCTGGAGTATCTCAGTGGGTCAGGCAGCTTCGCTGAAATCCATGGATAGATGGCATTTCGGATGGGGATACATTTTGGTATTCTCTCAAATTTAGTTTGATTAATTTCTCCCATGAAATACCTCATATTTATTACCTTTATTGCTGAATTTGTACTTTTAGGAAAATATGACATCTAAATGCGGTCTCTAACAATAGGTCCCACTTTAAATGAATAGCGTTCTGCAATCTTGTATGTATAAGCATGCATACTCTCCACTTTTCTATGCATAAAACAAAATAATGAATGTCAGGATGACACAAGTCTAATGTAAGAGATCTGGGATCTGTTTTATAAGTTAAACATGACTGAACAGGCCAGTGAACTCTGAACTTCAGCTCTATTCCCGAACGTGTCCACAAATATACTAACTCCCTACTAACTGCGTCCACAAATATACTAACTCCCTAATAATTTTAGTAAAAATACTCAACACATTTTACTTCTCTTTGTTATTCTTTTGCTCATACAACTGAATCTTCTGTTTTCGAAAGGGAAAATATATTCTATTCCTGGTTTCCCTTTTCAGTCTTTCCAATCCTCCCAGGACAATGTATTTCTCTTCATTATTCTGGCTTGAGGGAAGTTGTAAGTTGGCTTATAGACTTCCTCTGTCTCGAGGTGGGCCAGTAAGATATGTAATCAATTAAACTGGCCACTAACCTCCTTGTGCGAAGATTCCTTGATATAGTAACCAAGCGACCAGAGTCAAATTTAAAGGGACAGGCAAACCACAAAGTGCTGGAGGAACTCAGAGGGTCAAGCAACATCTGTGGAGGGAGTGGACATGCAACATTTCAGGTCGCGACTCTTCTTCAGACTGGACAGAGATATCCCATCAACAATAGTTGCAGATGATTATTAACTCCATTTCTGTGCATCACACAACTTGGATAGACGCATCATCTGGATTTTAAATCACAGTTGTACTCCTCAGAATTTACTATTATGCTAGTTAGACTTCACTGTATAATAACTTTTTAATGTAAATCATACCAAGTTCCTTCCATGACACCAGTCAGTATTGAAAATGGATACTTAAAGATCTGGTGGTTGATTTATTTCACAAAATTTAACCAGATTCTAACATCATCAGCCTGGTGTAATAAATTATAAAAATACTTACTGTGATTTTGTATTCAATGGGTCTTTATAATTGAGTGGAAGGAGGTGCCGCAGGAGCTTAGAGTCATTTCATTTTACCCTTACTATTAGCTGCTTTGAGCTATTTATAGGTAATTAGTCAGTTAAATAAGCAATGTGATTAGCAGTTAAATAGCTGGTACAATTTGCTGTCTTCTGACGGTTTTTTCTTGTGGCAGTTGACCATTGTGTAATTTATTTACCACAAATTTGAGCCAGTGGCAAGATATTAATTTTGAGCTCGGGAGAAGCCATTGGGGTGTGTGAAAGATCAAGAGTTTGGCCTCAGCACGAGTTCAGCCTCAAGATGTAATTGTACGGCAGCTTTATTTCCCCATAATTAATGAAAACATGGAGGTTAAGTGAAGTTTAATTCATGCCTGGTCTGCACACACTGTGTGTTTCCTAGAAAGTTAAAACCTGGCCTGATCTTCTGTCAAGTCATCTGGGGGGCTGTGCCTGACACTTCTGCCTCAACTTGTACTAGGCGCATAAAAGACACGGATAGGTGATGTGTGAATGCATGGATGTGTTAACCAGGGAGCTGCGGAAGGAGCAGCCTCTGTGGAAGGTGGAAAGGGGTGAGGATGGGAGATGTGTCGGATGACATTGGAGGAGGTGACTGCAATGTCGGAGGATGATGTGTTGGATGGGGAGGCTGGTGGAGTGAATGGTGAGGACCAGGGATCTCTGTCCCTGTTCCATCTGGGGGGAGGTGGAGTGAGAGCAGAACTATGGGGCACAGAGAAGTCATGAGTGAGGACTCCATCTTGACATTCTGGAGGCGGTGGGGGGGGAAGGGGGGGGGGGTTGGTGAGGGGTGGGGGGGACCACATTTACGAAAGAAAGAGAGCATCTTGGATGTTCTAGAAAGGAAAGCCTCATCTTGGGAGCAGATGCTGTGGAAACGGAGCATTTGAGAGAAATTGAGTTGTACCAGGTGCACCACTGCACAAAGATTGTTTAAGTCTTTCATTAAGCCTGTGGCATTGCTTCTGCTGTTATTTGCGGGGAAATGGGAGTATGGTGGTTCCTTTGAGGTGCATCTTGTCGGTCTATCACTGTGGGTAATAAAGTAGTGTAAAGAGAAATTAGTAAAGTTCCCAGCATCCAGGTAATAGATATGCACATCAGGCTAATGTATCTGAATGATTATAGTCTCCATTTCACTCAGAGTAACAAGGTTATAGACAATTTATTCACAATTGAAGACAGGAAGCTTTGGGCTAAAGGAAAAATTGATGAAGTCTTCTCCCTTGAGAAGTAGCTTCTTCCCTACAAACATCAGGCTATTAAACACTACAACCTCCAAATAGGCTACAAGCTATATTGGCTTGGGGACATTATTTTTGACTTTACACTACTATTGTCTATTTATCTGTCTGCTTGTTTTTTGTTAATATACTGAACTGTTAAAATAGTTTACTATGGGTTTTACAGAATAATATGTTTACATATTTGTTATGCTGCTGCAAGCAAAAATGTCATTGTTCTTTTTCTGGACATATAACAATACAATACTCTTGACTCTTGATGAAGCTTGGATGACTTCTCTAATGTCGCAACAACAAGCAGCAAACTGTGGGCATGACCTAGAGAGACAAGTGGCTCAGCTAAGGTGAAATTGTATTTTAGGTTGCAGGAGCTAAAAAACCTTAGAGCGGGCAAACAAAATCAATCTGGATAATCGCTCTTAAAAATGGCACAGATTCAGAGAAATTTCTGCTGAATCCTGCTTATTCTATGAATAACTAAAAATGTTCATTTTTCATACATTGCTTAAAAAGATAGAAACATTTTTAATGTATGGTCCTTCCATAAGCTAGGGTAGTGTCCAATTGCTACCCCAATGTGGACATTGGACTTTGCCTACGGAACTGACACACATGGCAACAATAATAAACTAAACTAACCTAAACTATATCCTGCACTCTGTATCGTTCCCTTTGCTCTATCTATTGTACTTGAGTTTGACTTGATTGTATTTATGCATAGTATTATATGATCTGTTTGGATAGCAAGGAAAACAGCGCTTTTCACCCGACATCAGTGGCAGTAATAAACGTACATCTAAAGCATTTGGACATCCAGATAGCAACAATAACTTGATTCTTTAAGACATGTTTCTCATGTAGAAGGACATGCATCAAAATATTTCACAGGAGTCCCTTAAACAAGATTTGAAGGAAAACATGAGGAAAAGAGAACCGTAGGTTTGGACGAAGGGGACTGAACATAAGTGTTGAGTGTCATAAGCAGAAAGCAAGAGAAAGTGGTGGAGATTTTAGGGAGCAAATTACAGAAGAATGATCTCTGGAGATAGTGATTTGGTAGCTGAGAATGCAGCAATCAGTGGTAGTGAAATTAAATTCAATGTTGCACAGGAAAGGACAGATATTTTACATGGCTTTGGGTTGGAGAAAATTACAGTGATAGAAAGGTGCAAGGTCATGAAATGATTATAAACTAAATACGACAGGAAAAGATTGGTTAAAATTGAGTAATTGCTTTACCAGAAATCAGTGTGGGTGTAGAGCGAGTGTTAACAAAGGAGTGATGTGTGAACAACACGTGATTCCTAGTCAGGGGAATAAAGATTTGAAAGATGTTAAATTAATGACAAAGCTACAAGAGACTGCAGATGCAGGAATCTTGAGTAAGAAATAAACGGCTGGAGCAACTCAGGGGTCAGGCAGCATCTGTGAATGGAAATTGACAGGTGATATTTCAGACTGAAGGAGGACCCCAAACTGAAACATCGTCTGTCCACTTCCCTCCACAGATGCTACCTGCTTTTCGTTCTCACCTAGCAAACAGTTAACAATGGCCTGTTTCCTTTATCATCGTTACTTTTTTGCATATCTTTCATTCATTTCTTTTATATCTGTCTACATCTCTCATTTCCTTTTCCTCTGACTAGTCTGAAGAAGGGTCTCGACACAAAACGTCACCTATTCCTTCTCTCCATAGATGCTGCCTGACCTGCTGAATTACTTAAGCATTTTGTGTCTATCTGCTGCCTGACCAGCTGAGTTCCTCCAGCACTTTGTGTGTTGCTGTGTGGGGTGAGTTAGAATAGTTAGGACCGGGTGTAGCAATGATGTGGATGAAGGTCTGTGTAATAGTAGAATGTAGACAAACACAAGGAGAGATGGATTAAAGTTGGTTGTGACTTTGAGAGGGGCCATTTTGGTACATGGTAGCACCAGAAACCTGATTGAGGCAGACAAACATTAAGATACGTCATTAATTGAATTGTCGGATAGTTTGATTTTATCTGCATCACAGCTTTTTTTTTTCCAAGTTTAATTTGTTAATTAAACAATTTTTTGATATGCAATGTGACAGCACCATCTCCCTTGGATATCGCTCTGATCCCTCTCTGGCTGACATGCCTGGAGAGAGCATCATCGGTAACAGCTGGGTCCAATTAGCTGTGATTGTTTGGCCACCTGAACCGTGTCAGCCCACTCCCCATAAAACTCAGCCCCGCCCAGACAGAGAAGGAGATGAAGAGGGAAAGAAAGGGGAGAAAGAAAGGGGAGAAAGAAAGGGGAAAAAGAAAGGGGAAAAAGAAAGGGGGCTGCCTCCATCCCAGCTGTGTTCACCGAGACTAAGCCACTGGAACAGACCTGAGACCACCTGCGTGACCATGTGCTCACCATGTGGTCAAGACTGGACTGCTGGGAAAGAAGGTCAAGACAGCCAGTGCCTCTTCCTGAGGCTGTCTGAGTGGCCGGGGCAAGCCTGAGATGCTAGAATCTCTTCCTTCCTAAATTCTCAATTGGTATTGAAAGCAGCATGATATGATGGAGATGAAAACCTTCAAAATAATAATACAATTTCTGATTTAATATAAAAGCCCCCAGTGACTTTCTGATATAATACTATTTTATAGATTGAGAGGGAACTGTTGCTGACCCTTAAAATAGTGTTTGTACTTTGCTGTGAGTATATTCAAGAATATTTTAGCAAGCTGATTACATGTACATTTCTGAGTTGACCCCCTTTATAATCATGTTGTTGGATATTCAAACTCTCACCTTCCTCAGCAGGCACAGAGAAAGTCAGTAACTGGAAAGATGATTGTTATTACCAAAAGGTAAGGTAATTATTAATAAGTGCTAGACTTGGAACATTTTATCCAGTGCCTAAAATACATTACTGTAGCAATGTTACAAAATTTTGAGATTTAAAAAATCAAGTCTGCAATTTATCCCATCAGATAAAGCATAAAAAGTTTAATTCGACACCTAATTTACTTTCATATCTTCAGTATTAAGAAAGTTATGACCATTTTCATACTTGGAAATTAGCATCTTGTTCCCCATTGCCTTTCAATTGACTTAACTCAAAAGCTGTGACCTGGAACAGTCAAAAGCCCATAACTTTCTTAAAAATTAAGAGAACAATGAAATTTGCAGTTATAATAGATTGAAACATTCTGAAACAAATATGAAACAATCTTACTTGGATGACCTGAAATTAAAGCATGTAATTAGTTATCTAATTGGAGCTAATTACAAAATTCAATGAGTAGATCTAAACATCTATCCATTTCTTAAGAAAAGATAAACTTTTTTTTAAATTGCCTAAGTGTTTAAATACCATTCACACAATAATCCACAATATAACATAATTTTTAAATCCCATTTTCATGAATTTCTAGATGAAATGGAAGGAATTTAGTGTTTAATGCCTGTAAATTAATGGCCACTTAAATCAACTAACGAGTGGGTTTTAGTGGAATGCGGTGGATTAGAACGTTGTGGTTTGCGGTGAAGTCAGTATGAAAAATACAGTCGGTTCATACATTTTTTTTGTCCCCTTTTCGCAACATGAAAATGTGATTAAAGCCTTCCTTAAAACCAAGTTTTTATGTTAAAATAAACTGTGTATCTTCTTTTATCGCCTACCTTAGGTCCGTTCCGCTGTCACCATTCAGAGCTTTAGATGATGATTTTTAAACTACTCTGGTTAATAAATAATCTAGCAAAATAATCTAGTTTAAAAATACCTAATGAATGAAATGTCGGAGTGATTTCTCTTTAGTGACGAAATCGCCCGACATGGATCGACTTGGACTGCCTAGAAAAAAATCGGCATTTTAAACCCGCCCCCCTCTGAAAGGCAGCAAAGTTGCGCACACAGGGAGCGGCAGAACTGCAGCGCTGCTAAAGGTACGTATTGCAACATACCTAAGGTATGATCCATTGTTGGGTCAGAGTCCAACAGCACAGAAACAGGCCTTCAGGCCAACTTGCCCATACCAGCCAAGATGCATTAGTCACCAGGGTGGATCACGAGTATCTCCTGAAGACTGTGGGCGTTTAGGTTCGGATCGCACTTTGTGGCCCAGATTCAGCTTTTATACACTGCCGCGGAGTGCCTCGTAAAAGTAAACGCATCCTTGACGGCCCCCATTCCCTTCCGCAGAGGAGTACGTCAGGGCTGCCCCATGTCAGGCCAACTGCACTCAATCTGCATGGAGCCATTCCTTCGTCTGCTTCGGAGGAGGTTGTCGGGCATGGTTCTACGCGAGCCGGACCTGGAGGTAGTCCTCTCAGTTTATGCTGATGACATGCTTCTCATGGTCACCGGCCCCGTCGACCTGCAGAGGATGCGTGAGTGCCAACGAGTCCTCTCGGCTGCCTCCTCTTCCAGGATCAAGTGGGGGAAATGTTCTGGACTCTTGGTGGGTCCCTGTCAGGTGCACTCCTTCCTGGAGGAGATGAGGTCTTTCACGTGGAGTACCACGTGCCCCCTCCACCTGGGAGTCTACCTGACTCCCGGTGCGGAGACCTGGCTGGCGAACTGGCAGGAGCTGGAGATGAAAGTCATCCCCCGGCTGGGGCTGGGGCGCTTGGCGGGTCTCCTCAGAGTGCTTTCCTTTCATGCTCTAGTACAGATTGACCACATTGGTCCCATCAGCCACCTTTGCTGGGATCATCCAGAAGAAGTTGGTGGACTTCTTCTGGGGTAACAGAAAGCACTGGGTCTCCCGATCAAAGAGGGCGGTCAGTCGCTGGTGTGTATTCGCACCCAGTTGGCTGCTCTCCGCCTCAGGACCTTGCAGAGATACCTATACTCAGGGCGTCCTCACAGGTGGCACGTGCTAGCGACGCACGTTTTCCAGCGGGGCCACTGCCTTCAAGGTGGTATGTGGATCCCGATGGTGGCCATCAGCTGTGCCGTCCTGCTGGCAATGCCCGACTTCTACAGGGACATGTTGAGAGTCTGGAACCTGGTTGCCGTCGACCGGGCCCCCCATCCGCCGGCGGAGGGCGACGGCTCGGGCGTGAGAGCAGCCGGTCCTTGTCCCGTCCCGCCCCACCGGGTGTCGGGGGGGCTCAAACGTGTGGCATACTTGAGGTTGAGCAAACCCCCGCTCAGCCGTAAGTACTCGTTGGACTCGGGTGCCGTAATCCTTCCCGGGAGCCAGTCCCACACAATTTGAGCCGCCTATCCTCGACACTCTTCATATCCCTCCAAGACGCAGGGAGGCGTGTCCTGTGTGGGCTCCTCCTCCACACCCTGCACTTCCTCGCCCTGGTCCACCGTCCGAACACTAAATGGCGGTCGGTGTTGCCTCCCGGTCCCTCAACGCAGGAATTCTCCCCCTCTACACCAGGGACCTGGGGTGGAGGGTATTGCACAGTCCCCTTCAACCTGTTTCACTCACGGTTTATAGATTTGCCAGCCACCTGCCACTTTTGTGGGCTGGGAGAGTCTGTGTACCACATGTATATGGAGTGTGTGAGGCTGCAGCCCATGTTGTAATATTTAAAGGGGCTGCTCCTTGCCTTCTGGCTGCATTTCTCACCCACAATCCTCACCTTTGGACACCCTGTGCGTAGGGGAGAGGGTAAGGCCGAAGATGTCCTGGTTGGGTTGCTCCTGAGCCTGGCCAAACTCGATTGTCAAACTCCAAGCGGGCTGTCATATGCCTTTTACTGAGTAGTGGCTTCCATCTGACCTCTCTACCATGAAGGCCTGATTGGTGGAGTGCTGCAAATATAATTATCCTTCTGGAAGGTTCTCCCATCTCCACAGAGGAACTCTGGAGCTCTGTCAGAGTGACCATCGGGTTCTTGCTCACCTCCCTGACCAAGGCCCTTCTCCCCCGATTGCTCAGTGTGGTCGGGCAGCCAGCTCTATGAAGAGTCCTGGTGGTTCCAAAGTTCTTCCATTTAAGAATGATGGAGGCCACTGTGCTCTTCGGGTCCTGCAATGCGGCAGAAATTATTTTATACCCTTCCCCAGATCTGTGTCTTGACACAATCCTGTCTCGGAGGTCTACAGACAATTCCTTCGGCTTCATGGCTTGGTTTTTGCTCTGACATGCACTGTCAACTGTGGGACCTTATATAGACAGGTGTGTGCCTTTCCAAATCATGTACAGTCAATTGAATTTACCATTGGTGGACTCCAATCAAGTTGTATAAACATCTCAAGGATAATCAATGGAAACAGGGGTTACACAAAAAGCTGGAGAAACTCAGCGGGTGCAGCAGCATCTAAGGAGCGAAGGAGATGGGCGACGTTTCGGGTCGAGACCCTTCTTCAGCCTTCGCTCCTTAGATGCTGCTGCACCCGCTGAGTTTCTCCAGCTTTTTGTGTAATCCTCGATTCTCCAGCATCTGCAGTTCCTTCTTTAACACATCAATGGAAACAGGATGCACCTAAGCTCAATTTTGAGTGTCATAGCAAAGAGTCTGAATACTTATGTAATGTGATATTCCTGTTGTTTCTTTTTCATTACTTTGCAAACATTTCTAAGCGCCTGTTTTCGCTTCTTCATTCTGGGACATTGTGTGATTGATGATGAAAAAAATGAATTTAATCCATTTTAAAATAAGGTTGTAACGTAACAAAATGTGGAAAAAGTTAAGGGGTCTGAATACTTTCTGAATGCACTGTAGGTATCTACAGTTCTTTTATTTTGACGATATCTTTAAAAATAACCGAAACATCATTATTTAGTTTTCCGTACGAGTAATGTGTATCTATACATAACTAAAACTCTGATTTTGTGCTCAGCCGGTTTGCACTGTTTATCTATATGCGCAAAAACGGTACGCGATAGCGCTACGATTTTCGCCAGCTCGCTCACAGTGAGTACTCACTGTGCTGCGTGTGCAACAAGTTTTATTCCGATCGGTGGTATATTGTAAAAGTTACCGAGGTTTAAATATCGTAAAAAACACGCATGCGCAGATTGATCTCCTCTCCTGCCAGTCAGCGGCACCTGAATTGCTCTCTTCTGTCACTCCGCGGGACAGTCTGCCTCGTCCTGTGCCATCGCATCTTTATTGGAGCTGAGGGACGCTGTGGGTGGCTGGCGGAAGTCTCCAACTGGACACAATTTTTGGAGGCACCGGAAGCGACCTACCCTGGCCCTGCGCGGCCTGGCATGGCGCAGCGCGGGAGATGTAGCCAAGCGGAAAGTGGAGAATTTGATCCGGGTGGAGGAAAAGGTCCAGCACCCGCTGTGAGCCCCTAACGCAAAGCCATCACAACGCCCAGCAGCTCCTGCCCCTTCCCCTCTTGTCCCTCTTGCTGGCTCCTGCCCCCTGCCCCCCTCCCCCATGATACCCTCATTGTTCTTCACCTGTCTTTTCTCTGAGCTCTCTGTGTGACAGGGATCCACCAGGTCCCACTTCGTCTAGTGTTTATTAAAGCTGAAGGTCAACACCTCTTCATCCATTTAAAAAAAAAACATGTCTAGGATCACATGTGATGGGTGATCACAAGGTGAGTCAGAGGATTTAAGAATGTTTTTTTCACTGGGACATGGTTGAAATCCAGACTTCACTGACTGAAGTGCTAGTGGAAACAAGTACTCAAGCACCATTCAAAAAATAATTAGATGAATACTTGAAATTCCATGGTGTAAGAGGCTATGGGCTGTGAAGTATTCGTGTAGATAGGGAGTATGATGGCTGGCCTGGGAATGGTGGGCCGAAGGGCCTGCTTCCATGCTAAGACTCTCAGCTATCATGTTCATTGCAGTTCAATTGTGCCAGTGAGGTGACTTCTTTTTGTTTTGAAGTATGTGTTTAAATTAATTTATTCCGAAGATAGAAAATGTACATTTATAATTCAACAGTACAATTCTTTTGCTCGTGCCCAAGACAATATTCCTGCTTCATCATATACCTTTCAAACAGCTGAAAGATTCTTGAGTTCCATCATGCGAATGTGCTCTATATGAAAGGATATTTCATTTTTAAAACAATCACTGCATTCAGTTATTAATTATATATGAAGCATTTGAAGACTTTTGTGGAGGCCTTAATGGAGAAAATATATAAACATCTCTCTAATTTTAAGTTTATGATGATTTAAATTTTAGGAACTGAAATGTAAGAATGCAGTTAAGGGGTTCATTTTATTGTCTTGTGTCGACTTATTTGAAAGGATGGGGGAAGTAAGGACCACTTTGGTTTCCATGGCACTCGGTGTGTAATAGATTTCCATTGACATAAAACAGTCCATGGATAAGAGCTTTCCTGCAAATCCCAGGAGCCGTCCATGTCATCCATCTGGAAATGACAGTCGGCTGAAGGAGATGCTTGTGAAGTGTTCACATGCTACTTTAGATTTTTTTATTCAATTTATATTTGGAGGTAGGTTAAGAACCAGTGTTTCCTGTCCATTGCAACCAAGAAAATGAGCTCCGATCTTCTGAGAAAAACTATATGTTGCAATCATTCCAGCGACGTATTTCTTCAAGAGCGCTTGCCAATTATTATTGCGGGCATATATACAGTTGCATAAATGATCAGTCTCCTGGGTGCTGTGGAAGACCCTTCTGGTATGGATTAATTTGCACTCATGGTAGTCTGTTAGGCGAGACTTTCATGGAATGCACAGGATGCTTAATTATTTCTATCAATAGTTAAAATGTTAACTTATAATGATAATTGTGTTCAGTGAAAACTGAAGATTAAAAAGATGAATAATTACATTTGTTCGTTTTGCAGGACCGTTCAGAAACGATGGATTAAAACTATCTGATGTGATGCCAATAATGAAGGAAAAAGTTGCCTTTGTCTCAGGTGGGTATATTCAAAATAATTAATAGCATTAATAGTTATGGATATTTTAGCTGCTTTTCCAATTGAATAGCTCGCAAGAGTATAGCAAGAGGCTATTTCATGGTAGAGCAGTAAATCCCTCTTTCTCTCCCCCCCCCCCCCCATCCCCCGCTATCTTCCTCCCGCTGGCTTCACAATCTGCAAATCTTCAAATCTTTTTGCCCCTTCTGCTCTTATCTCTGGCTTTTATTTTAACCATCTGCCTGTCAAAAACCTCCCTCACCTGTGTCAACTTATTACCTGCCACACATTGCCTTGTTTCTCTCCTTCACCAGCTTCCATCTACCACTCCCCCCCCCCCCCCCCCACCCCCCACCACAACTCACACCCCCCCCCCCCCCGCCCCCACACCACAACCCACACCCCCATACACAATCAGTCTGAATAAGGGTCTCAACCCGTAAGGCCACCTTTTCCATGTGCTCCAGCAATGCAGCCTGATCTACTGAGAGTTACTCCAGCATTTTGTGTCCTTGCAAGAATCTAGTTTAAGTCACACCCTCAGATTTTCTTTGTAACTAAAGCTTATAAGCAACATTCTAGAGCTGAAGTATATATGTTGATAATTTGGCAAAGGAGGTTCTAGCTCTAAGGAAAGAAAAGCCAAAAGAAACAATAGGATTCATCTCCAACAAATCTCATTGTGCCTCCCCATTCTTGTAAGTTTACTGACCTCTCCAGAGCAGCCATATTAAATGCGACGGATAGTTTCGCTTCTACAGCTTCAAACCATGCTGAACTTGCATTTGCAACAATATCAAAAATCATATTCCATGTACTGACATGTTGTAATGTGATTTATGTTTTCTCTTATACAAGAATCAAACTATAATCAGCTCATTCACCCAAGTTTCACTGTAAAACATTAATCACCAATGTTGGAACTTCCAGCCACTAAAGGAGATGATTTAAAAAATATATGGGGACCATTGAGAGCCATAGTGGTCTAAAACAATTGATTGGTGTTATTATTTTGTCAGTGACGTGACAAGTATAGATCAAGATGACTGAAGACTGTGTGCAAAAGGGTTACAACATAGAACAGTACAGCACAGCAATGGGCCCTTCGTCCCTTGTGCCAAATTTGATGTCGTTAAGCTGGTCACATCAGTCTGTACATGATCCCTAACCCTCTATTCCCTACACTTCCATGTGCCTATCCAAAAACCTCTTTTACACCAGCATTGTATCTGCCTCCACAATAACTCCTGGCAACGCCTTCCAGGCGGTACCCGGATGTGGTGTCGAAGGATGAGAAGCCGAAGCAAAGACGTGGAAGCCAAATAATCGAACGGAAACGAAGCAGAAAAGTCAAAAAGCCGAAAGGGCGGTACACCTGAAAACCAACTCACCGAAAGGCCGCTATGACGAAACACCAACTAACTGAAAGCTGCTGTGCCGAACAGCCAAATAACAGACATGATGGGCGGGACTTGTCAGTGATTGGTCCAGACCCCCGTGTCCATCACATCATTGGCCGGGGGAGACAGGAGGGTGGGGTCATTTCCTCACACAAGACTGCCCTGGGCTGGAGGGTGACTGGGCACTCTGAACCCGAGCACCAAATTGTAAGCAGCTGAAGGAGCGCAGCCCCCACTCTCCCACGTCCACGACCGCCCTACCCAGAGTCACTGACCACGATGCACCGCCACCGGACCCCATCTCCCCCCCCCCCCCCCACCCGGCCGCGGGGACAGACGGCTTGGGGCATTGGGAGCCATAGTAAATCGCTTTTAAAACCGAGAGGGGGGGGACACAAATTCCTTGGCGGGCCAATAACAAGTGTGTATGACAACGAACAATTTTATCTCCTCCCTCCCCCCCCCCCCACCCACCCCCCCAACAACAAGAAGCACATTTTATTTATTGTTTAAACACAGTAATACTGTCTGGTTGCCTACGTAACGCACACAACAAGCTCCCACACACAAAATGCCAGATAATCTGTAATCTGTTTTAACAAAAGCTGGACACAAAAAGCTGGAGTAACTCAGCGGAACAGGCAGCATCTCTGGAGAGAAGGAATGGGTGATGTTTCAGGGCGAGACCATTCTTCAGACCTGAAGACTGAGTCTGAAGGGTCTCAACCTGAAGTGTCACCCATTCCTTCTCTCCAGAGATGCTGCCTCTCCCACTGAGTCACTCCAGCATTTTGTGTCTATCTTTGGTGTGACAGTTGTCTCATTTCATCGGCTTCATGTATTGCGCGCATGGAAGTGTGCTCTTAAAATTGTTTGTTGTCATGCACACTTGTCATCGGCCTGCCTGGGAATTTGTGTGTTCCCACCCCATGTTTTAAACGCGATTTACTATGGCTGCCAATGCCCCGAGCCACCTGTCCCCGCAGCCGGAGCACGGTGTGAATCACCCGGTGTGGGTGTCGGGTGGTGAATCACCCCGTGTGTGGGTCGGGGTCGGGGGGGGGGTGAATCACCCTGGTGTGGGGGCGGGGTCCGGTAGCGGTGCATTGCGGTCAGTGACTCTGGGTGTACGGAGAGGACCAGACTGTTCCCAACTCTGCTCCACCCAGCCCCGTGTGTGTGCACGCACTGCCGACCCACAGCCCGTCACAGTGCGGCCGCAAGGGAGAGATAGGGCGGCCGTCGGAAAGTGGGGGCTGTCCCGAGGGATGCGCTCCTTCGGGCCGCTTACAACTTGGTGCTCGGGTGCAGAGTGCCCAGTCACCCTCCAGCCCAGCGCGGTCTTGTGTGGGGAAATGACCACCACCCTCCCATCTCCCCTGGCCAGTGATGTGATGGGGTCTGGACCAGTCTGGACCAGTCGTTGAAAAGTCCCGCCCCCTCCCCTGGCGACGTCATGTCCGTTATCTGGCTTTTCGGCACAGTGGCCTTTCGGTGAGTTGGTTTCTAGGCGACCCACCCTTTCGGCCAGTTGGCTTTTAGGTGTCCCGCCCTTTCGGTTAGTTGGCTTTTCGGCTTAGATTCCGTTCGGTTATTTGGCTTCCACATCTTTGCTTCGGCTTCGCGTCCTTCAACGCCACGTCCGCGCACGTTCCAGGTCCCCACCACTCTGTTAAAAAAAAAAAAACTTGCCCCGTACATCTCCATTAAACAACCCCCTCTCGACTTAGAGCTCATACCCTCGAGTGTTGGTAATTTCCACAGTTGGAAAAAGATTTTGACAGTCTACCCGGTCTATTGTTCAGTTTGTTGTCAAAGAGTAACATTGCTGGCAGCGTTCACTTGCACCGTACTTGGAGCTTGGTTGGATGTCAGTTTTCATTACCAACTCTGCCTGCAAAGGAAAGGCAACCGATGCTACAGAATGCCTGAGGAAGCAAAGTAAAATAATCTACATGGGATTTGCATGTGTGACCTGTTCACCTGAAAAGACGTACAATGTCTATTCAATCTGGCATTTCTGCAGTAATCCTTCTAGTTCCTGAAGCAGAGGAGCTTTGAGACTATTGTTCACTTCTCATCCACAAACCAAAACTTAAAATGCAATGATTATCTTTAGCTACAAGAGTGTACAGTTTCAGAGTCCTAGCATGTTTAAAAATATCATTTCATTGCAGGTGGACGTGACAAAAGAGGTGGTCCAATCCTAACTTTCCCAGCTCGCAGTAATCACGATAGAATAAAGCAGGAAGACCTCCGCCAGCTCGTTACCTATTTAGCAAGCGTGCCAAGGTAGAGTACAAATATTACGTATGACATAGTTCAGCAACAAACCTAATGGAAATAATTTGTTCTATAATACATATTAATCATCCTGCTTTCTGGAGAAATCATTACAGGTCCACCACTGATTTTCCGGTAAAGGGTGGTCTGGCACTTCCTTGAAACTGGACAAAATTATGAGAGCGCACTTGAAATCCCCCTGAAAAGTCCCCCCCCCCCCCCCCCCTCCCCCCGGAAAATGTAGCACCTAGGCCAGGCAGTTGATCTTGACCTCATGGGACTTCCGCAGCTGATCGGCGGCTCAAGTTTGCCTCCTGTGGCCGGAGTTCTGGAACTTTAGCCCGGCCGGAGCCAGCAGATCCGTTCCCATAGCCGACTTCTGGGGCCGATTTTGCAGGTAACTCCGCCCTCCGAGGCTGTGACCTCTGTTGGTCTGGCAAAAGGGATCATATGGCAAAGCTCTGGAACCAAGGGTGCTGGAAAATTGGTGGTGGACCTGTATTCAATTTATATTTTGGAATTCTATCTTTATTGGTTTGAATGGAATTGGTGAGATAACGTATGCTTTTTTGCAATTTGTGCAGCGTTCAATTGCACAAATCTATGTTTCATCTAATTATTTACCTTATGTCAATGGGCACATGATTTATATCAATGATTTGGATGACAAAGTACAAGACATGATTAGCAAGTTAGCAGATTACGCTAAAATGGGTGGTATTGTGGATATTGAAGATGGTTGTCAAAAGTTGCAGCAGGATTTTGATTGGTTGGGCACATAGGCTGAGGAATGGTTGATGGAATTTAATACATAGAAATGTGAGATGTTGCATTTAGGGAAGTCTAACAAGGGCAGGACATTCGCTGTGAATGGCAGGGCTCTGGGGAATGTTGTTGAACAGAGGGATCCAGGAGTGCAGATACATAGTTCCGTCAAAGTGGCATCAAAGATAGATGGGGTGGTCAAGAAGGCTTTTGGGATATTGGCCATCAGTCAGGGTATTGAGGGACATGGCCAAGCATGGGCAGTGGGACTATTGTAGATGGGACATGTTGGTCAGTGTGGGCAAGTTGGACAATGGTCAGTTCCACACTGAATGACTCAGTGATTCTCTGACTTGCCTGTCTTTCCAGTGCAATGTTATTATGAATATTGTGCAAGGTCCTTTCTAATTTAATCAGCTAGTGAAATGATCCAATTCTGTATCACAATGGGGAGCCTGCATTCATACCACAAAAAGTACAAACTGGGATAGTTTAGCATTTACGTGTGTAAACTGACAGCTGTGTTGCCCTTCTAAAGATAGATCATCAACCTGATAATCCTCTCATAATCATAATCATAATAATATCTTATTAGCCAATATACGAGGAATTTCATTTGCCATACAGTCATACCAATAAAAAGCAACAGAACACGCAAAATACATATTAACATAAACATTCACCACAGTGACTCCACATTCCTCACTGTGATGGAAGTCGAAAAAAAGGTAAATCTCTTCCCTTCTTTGTCCTCGAGCCTTCCGTTGATGGGACGATCCTGGCTCCCGTAGCCGGCAGCGTTTGGGCCTTCTCTCCAGGATAATTGCTTGTTTCTAAGCTTCCCGCCAGTCTAATTTCAGTAAAAACACTGAATCAAGCACATGAAATAACTAAATTTTATTGTACCAAAACGCGTCACGGATCACACACTACCTATTCCACCGCGGGTTCCCATCCTCGCTCAGACAAACCCTCTGTTGAAACCCTCTAGACCTCGCTCAGACAGAGGCACTCCAGAAGTTTACGCGGTCATGAGCGCTCTTCCAAAAGATCAATGCTGAGCCTCGTGATCGTGGACTTTTATATGTCCCGGGACCTCGAGGGGCCGAACCACATGGGGGTGGTCTCTCAATAACCCAATTACAGATATAAATTAACCCCATACATAACAGGCATTTCCCTAACCCAATGATACAACAGTTCAATACGTTGTATTGACAACGGACCTCTAGATGAAGTCAACTTGCAAACATTTACCCTGATTAACAGAAAACCCAGACAAGGCTCAACACCTCATCCAATCAACACTTGGCAAAGTGAGACTCTGCAAGATTATTTACAACTATTTACAAGGTGTATGTCTGGTTTGCAGCCATCCAATCCATTCTATGCTTTTTGCACCAGATTGACAGGGTTTGCAAGGCTTCCCTTTCTTTGCTTGCAAATTGTCTCGGCTCCAGACACTCTGGCACCTCTCGCAGCCTGTCCCAGCTCTGCAGAGAGTAATTCCAATTTGACCAAATCTCCCAGCAACCCTGAAACTGAACCCCATTTTGAAGTCCTAGCTGCTCCAATTTAGCCAGGATTAACATTGATACGCGCTGCATGATCTGCAGAGTGCTTCCAATATTTTCTGTTTCTTTGTGTTTCTTTTATCTCAGAGTAACTGTTAAATTGTTTCCATCAATAATTCAGAAGACATAGGGGTATTTGGACCATCAGATCCACTCTGCCATTCGATCGTGGCTGATCTATTTTCCCCTCTCACCCATTCTTCTGCATTATCTCCGTAACTATTGGTGTCCTTACTAACCAAGAACCTATCAATCACCGCTTTAGCAATCCCCAATGACTTGGCGCCTACAGCCAACTGTGGCAATAAATTTCACAACCCTCTGACTAAAGAAATTCCTCCTCTTTTGAGAAGGAAATACCTTTCAGTACCTTAAAGGACTAGAGATAAGTCCTATTATTCTGAGGCTGCACCCTCTGGTCCTAGACTATCCCACTGCAGGAAACATCTACTCTATGTAGGCTTTTCCTTATTTGGTAGGTTTCAATGAGATCCTCCCTCATCCTTCTAAACTCCAGTGAGGGCTCCGACACACAGTGCATTCAGAAAGTATTCAGACCCCTTCACTTTTTGTTATGTTACAGCCTTATACTAAAATTGATTAATTTTTTTTTTAATCATCAATCTGCACATACCTCATAATAAAAAAGCGAAAAAAGGTGTTTAGAATTTTTTGCAAAGTAATTAAAAATAAATAACTGAAATATCACATTTACATAAGAATTCAGACCCTTTGCTATGACACTCAAAATTGACCTTTAATTAAGCAGCTCTACCCATTGCCACTGTACTGCACAGATGTTTTCAGCTATTTCATCAAGGCCTAACACCTGCTAAGCCCATGACTTTCACTCATAGGAATAAGGAAGCAACACTCAGTAACACTTCCTTATGGATAATTAGAGATGGGCACGAAATCGAGCTATGCCAATGAGATCGATATCACACAACAGTATTAAAAAATAGAACAGGTCATGTTAATGGGTGTAGAAGACATGCAGTTTACGGAAAAAACAAGATTATATATTATGCAAGGGAAGATATGAAGTGCTGGAGTAACTCAATAGTTCAGCAGCTTCTCTGGAGAACATGAATAGACTGTTTCAGGTCGGGACACTTTGTATTATGTATTATGCATCCAGGTAATGATTCATAGTGTGAAAGAATTGAGTAGCATAGTCAAGGAGATTATAATCCATCAAAAATGAGAGATAATTAATCATCTTGGCAGAAGTAACATGATACTTACCAAACCAACAGCAGCTATATTTAATTGCACTCATTAAATACAATTGTTCTTCTCAATATCTAATTTCTTGGTGACCGGTTTGGTGAAGTAAAAAGAGTTAATGTGATAGACATGTTGGTGCCCAGCAGAAGATTAATGGGATGAACAGAGGAATTAACTATCTTTTGTTTTGTTCTACAAGTATGGAAGATATCACATCCTTCTTCTAAAGCTTGACATGTAAATTATAGAGCATGACATCTACATCAGAATAATTGAAGCATAGAATTTTACCATACTGGTAAACGTAATTAAGGTCCAGGTTCATATACAATAACCTCACAAAATCACATACACATTTCTGAACAGGACCAAAATTAAAAAAATATATGAACACTCATTTTCTTTTTTGCTGCAAAGTTAACATTGAGGAATTGAGGCTTTTGTGATGTTAATACTGGACAGGATTAGCTGTCAGTAGATAGCTCTGATATGCAATTTTTCACATTATTCCCTGCAGCAATCCTAGACATTTGCTTATTTCAATAACTGACAAGCTGTCACTATGCACAAAAATTATATGAGGCACTTTAGTGAAGAAATGGGTATTTTGGTAAAGGATTATTTGAGACTATAGTGATTCCTTGATTAAAGCAGCAGAATTTTAAAACTGCAAGCACAAAGTTAACAATAGAAGAAAAACACATCTGAATTACCTCTCTCAAAATAATGTATTGTATCATGGATATAATTTTTTTAAATGAAGACACAAAGGAGTGCAGATGCTGGTTTACAAAAAAAAAAACCATAATGTGTGGGAGTAACTCAGCGGGTCAGGCAGCATCTCTGAAGGACAGGAATAGGTGAAATGTTGGGTTGGGATCCATATTTAGCCAGACAATAGTGGGGGAGGGGTAAAAGCTGGAAGAGAGGTGGGGGCTGGACAAACCCAGGGAAGTGATGAGTGGGTACAGGGATGGGGGGTTTGATTGGTGGATGGTTGGACAAAGACCAGAGTTGAAAAAACTGAGGCTGTGAGATTAGAAGAGCATGAAAAGTGAAGCCAGAGGAAGAGATATAAAGCCAAAATTCAGTCTGCTAAGGCCTGCTGGATCTATCGGTTGCTAACTATTTTAAGTTCCCTTCCCACTCCCATAAGAACATTTCTGTCCAGGGCCTCCACCGTTGCAAGAGTAAGGGCCCATGCAAACTGGGGAAACCTCCGCTTACAATATATTGTTATATCTTAACTAGCTTACAAACTAATGGTATGAACATTGAATTCTCAATTTTTCGGGTAACTGACCGACAAACAACTCCCCTCTTCTCTCCCCTCATTTCCCTGTGGCCCACGTGGATATGTGACCATTTCACCTACAATCATGCCGCCCTTTCCCGTTTCCCCCCCATCACCTTCCATCTATCCGTACGTCTTCCTGTATCCACCAATCACTTTTCTGGCTTCATCCTGCTCCCATCTCTCTTCCAACTTTCTCCCCCTTACTACTATCGGTCTGAGGATATTGCCAATTATACATTTCATTCAAATGTATATATTTTTTCCTGCCATTTTAAAGATATTTACATTTTGGATTTTATTTATTAACATGGCTGTCTTTCAGTGATATAAGTTGTGGAAAGATAACATGACATTGCTGAATTTCATTCAAACAAAACACAGATGCTGAAAATCTGAAATCTTTAGCTCTTAAGAAAGATCCTAGATCTGACACATTACTGCTGTTTATCCACTACTATTTCCATTGCTATTATTTTTACTGAGCTTCATTCTTTGATTGTTGGCTTCGCTCTGATTATAATAATAAATTCAAGCAAATATCATTCCTGCCACCCTATTAGTAAGAGTTCTTTGAATTCGGACCTTGACAGTAGATTGCTGCCTGCATTTTTGCTCATCTGTAATCTGGTGCTGTAGCTCACATAACAAAGCAACACGGATAACAAGCTCATTATCATGTCAGTAGCTAATGGCCTGCCAGTCAGATTCTTCAAAATAAATCAATTTTTACTGTGGAAAAAAATATTTAATCTGCGTTTAATTCTCCCGTCAGGTTGCTTTTGGAACAAGTTAAATAATAGTTTCCTGAAATTTTCCATATTCAACTATTCTGCAATTCCTCTCAAAAATCCATCAGAAAACCTCACCATCCCCCCCCCCCCCCCCTCACCTGCATCAACCCATCACTTACCAGACTTTGTCCTCCCCCCCCCCCCCCCCACCCCCCACTCTCTTGTATCTTTCTTCCCCCACACCACAATCAGTCTGAGGAAGGGACCTGATACGAAACGTTCTCCAGAGATGCTGCCTGACCTATTGAGTTACTCCAGTACTTTGTGTCTTAATTTATTGAGAAATCACGATGATTTACCAGCTGACCACACAAGTAATGTTTCCTGCACTCCATCCCCCGCAACTCCACCAGGATAATGAACCTTGATGGCCAGGTTAAGAACTCTATATTTATAACAACTTGGATTCGTACCTTGAAAAATGGCACGCAAACCTGGCGACTCTTGTATACTATCTCAAAGTATTATTCCTATATCACGTGTACATAGTCTAAGATTGTGCTTATATATAGCAATACTTTAACTAAACTGCATGCATTAAAAAATATCACTGAATTACATGTGATAATAAAGTACCATTAAATCATTAGATAATACTCTTCTTAATCATATCAGTGTCGCTCATTTCCGCATGGGCAGCAGAGCGGCACAGTGGTAAAGTTACTGCCTTAGATCACAGAACCCTGGTTCAAACCTGACTATGGGTGCTCTCTGAACAGAGCTTGTACAAACTCCCTGTGAGTGTGTTGGTTTACTCCGGGTACTCCGGTTTCTTGCCACTTTCCAAAGACATGCGGGTTTGCAGGTTAATTGACTTCTGTAAATTGACCCTAGTGTGTAGGATGGAACTAGTGTATGGGTGATTGCTGGTCGACGTGGACTTGGTGAGCCAAAGGGCCTGTTTCCATGCTGTATATCTAAGAATTAAAAACAACTAAAATGGGCTACAGAAACTGGACCATAACATTTCTCTTCCCATTCCAAGTTCCTGTACAGCTCTGAGAAGATGCATTTAATCCTGGTAATGAAAGCACACCATGCCCTTATTAATTAATGCTTGTAGATTAATGCTTGTGGATCAATCCCCATTGATATTATAGCCTATTCCTTTTCATTCTCTATAGCTGAAACGCTCCCTGTCTCACAATCTCTCATTCCAAAGCATGAATCTCTCACTCCAACTCATACCCACCCTCCTCCCTACTACTTCATCACTCCTCATCACATCCCTTACTCTCTTTCACACTCCATTCACACAGTCTGAAGAAGGGTTTCGGCCCGAAACGTTGCCTATTTCCTTCGCTCCATAGATGCTGCTGCACCCGCTGAGTTTCTCCAGCATTTTGTCTACCGTCCCTTACTCTTATTCTGCTGCAGAAGCATAGCTGAGGACTTTCGTGAGTCAGTCTATGGGTGTGCACTATTCTGTTTAGATTTTGTTACTGCTGAAAAAACGTGCGTCATGCATGTGTTGCAAGTTTAGATTGGGATAATTCATGTATTTGAAGTCGAGTGAATGCTTAAAGATACATATTCCTTTCAGTAACGGCTGCTTTATATTCCAACAGTGAAGATGTGAGTAAGAGAGGATTCACTGTTATCATCGACATGCGGGGTTCCAAGTGGGATCTGATCAAACCTTTACTTAAAACTCTCCAGGAGTCTTTCCCTGCTGATATCCATGTTGCACTGATTATCAAGCCAGATAACTTTTGGCAGAAGCAAAAGACCAACTTCGGAAGCTCAAAATTTATATTTGAGGTAAGCGTCACATTCAAAATTAAATCGTTCAACAATTACACATTCATATTTTTGTTATTGTTTATTTTTGTAGTAGGCATAATATTGTAAAAAGAGGAGTGTAGTGAAAAAAATTAAAATGAAACCACTATGGCAGGAAGCGGGCCAATACAGACCAACTTAAGATCTGAAGGACATTTGGAAATGGCAGTGATGGGAACCTTTGCTACCTTTAACCAATCTACTGAATAATGAGTAACAGGAAGACCAAATATAAAATGGAGCTCGAAGCACAAATTTACTAATAAGTATATGTTGATTTTCAAAATTCTGGTTAAAGTCTAAGTAAGATCAGATGCTATCTATGCTTGGAAAAGGCGTTTTAGACTGTAAGAATCATCTGCACTTAAACCAACACTATTAACCATGCGCGATTTAAATGAGTTAACGGTATTAGTGTTGACTGAATTGGAACTTGGTTCCCATTTATTTCCAAGAGAAAGTTAGTGGGATTGAAATGAAGCCCAGAAATTTAAAAAATGCAGGCGATACTTCCAGACCACTTGGTGAGATTCTAATTCAAGCATTCAAACGCACTAAAAGTAAAAAGTGTGTGTTCACTGCACTCATGTAGGGAAATCCGCCTGAAGGTCTAAGCATGCATGAACACGCAAACATCTTTCAGTTAAATGCTTACCTAGGAGCTCTGAATTTGACCCAGAGCTTCCAGCAAATTGCGATTGTTACTAGAGTTCTAAGAACTGTGTGATGATCGGCAGGTTACCTCAAACAGAAAGAACTTTCTACAAAGAGATGGCCAGCTGATGGTACAGCTGCTGAGCCTTGCTGGTGACTGATGAGTGAAACATATTGCAACATGTACTCTTGATTCCTAAACACTAAGCTGAATACTCCCTCTGTAATTGGCTCAGTTTAGAGATGCAGTGTGGAAACAGGCCCTTTGGTCCATCAAGTCCATGCCGACCAGCAATCATCATTCACACCAGTTGGACCAAGCACACTAAGGACAATTTTTATAGAACCTCATCTATTGCATCCGCTGCTCTAGATGTCAGCTGATCTACCTCGGTGAGACCAAGCGTAGGCTTGGCGATCGTTTCCCCGAACACCTCCGCTCTGTCCGCATTAACCAACCTGACCTCCCGGTGGCTCGGAACTTCAACTCCCCCTCCCATTCTGCATCCGACCTCTCTGTCCTGGGCCTCCTCCACGATCAGAGTGAGCAACACCGGAAATTGGAGGAACAGCACCTCATATTCTGCTTGGGGAGTCTGCATCCTGGTGGCATGATCATTGAATTCTCACAATTCTGTTAGCCCTTGCTGTCTCCTCCCCTTCCTACCTCTCCATCAGCCGTCGGGCTCCTCCTCCTCCTCCTTTTTCCTTTCTTTTCCCCGCCTCCCCCCACCCACATCAGTCTGAAGAAGGGTTTCGGCCCGAAACGTTGCCTATTTCCATTGCTCCATAGATGCTGCTGCACCCGCTGAGTTTCTCCAGCATTTTTGTGTACCACCTATCAACCTGCATGCCTTTGGAATGTGGGAGGAATCCGGAACACCCGGAGAAAACCCATCGTGGTCAAAGGGAGAATGTGCAAACACTGTAGAGGCAGCACCTGTAGTTAGGATTGAACCCAGGTCCCTGGCGCTGCAAGGCAGCAACTCTATTACTGTGCCACTGTACCGCCCGTTACTTAAATGGACTCCATAAACAGTATTAAAAAATGGTTCTGTATCATTCCTGTTAATCTTTGGTGGAGATGGGGCAATTGTGCAGTGTTTTCAATGTCTTTCCTGATATTTATCTTGTTGCATTGAAATGTCCCTTTTCAGACAAGTATGGTATCTGTGGAAGGACTTTCCAAACTAGTGGATCCTTCCCAACTGACTGAAGAATTTGATGGCACACTGGAGTATAATCATGATGAGTGGATTGAGCTTCGGCTGGCTCTGGAAGAGTTCATTAGCAGTGCTGTGCATCTGCTGTCCAGACTAGAAGACCTACAGGAGATGTTGGCCCGGAAGGAGTTTCCCATGGATGTTGAAGGTTCGCGCAAGTTAATTGACGAGCATACGCAATTGAAGAAGAAGGTCATCAAAGCCCCTGTGGAAGAACTGGACCATGAGGGGCAAAGGTTGCTGCAGTGTATAAGATGCAGTGACGGCTTCTCTGGAAAGAATTGTATATCTGGCAGCGCCGATTTTCAAAGCGTCGTGCCAAAGATCACCAGTCTGTTGGATAAGCTGCACTCAACGAGACAGCACTTACATCAGATGTGGCACGTAAGGAAACTGAAGTTAGATCAATGCTTCCAACTGCGGCTCTTTGAGCAAGATGCAGAAAAGGTAAGATTTCATCCATTTAGTCTTTAATTTACCACTCCTGCCCTCCTCTCTGTTATGCACAGTGCCCTCCATAATGTTTGGGACAAAGACCAATCATTTATTTATTTGCCTCTGTACTCCACAATTTGAGATATGTAATATAAAAAATCACATGTGGTAAAAGTGCACATTGTCAGATTTTAATAAAAGCCATTTTTATATATTTTGGTTTCACCATGTAGAAATTACAGCAGTGTTTATACATTGTCCCCCCCCATTTCAGAGCATCTTAATGTTAGGGGCACAGTAATGTCATGTAAATGAAAGTAGTCGTGTTTAGTATTTTGTTGCATATCCTTTGCACTGCAATGACTGCTTGAAGTCTGCGATTCATGGACG
The DNA here is from genome assembly GCA_963514005.1 of Raja brachyura. The sequence continues at coordinate 63,853,377 of OY740787.1, forward strand.
TCATCAATTGCTGGGTGTCTTCTCTGGTGATGCTCTGCCAAGCCTGTATTGCAGCCATCGTTAGCTTATGCTTGTTTTGGAGGCTAGTTCTCTTCAGCATATAAAAGACACGCTCAATTGGGTTCAGATCAGGTGATTGACTTGGCCACTCAAGAATTTATCATTTTTTAGCTTTGAAAAACTCCTTTGTTGCTTTAGTATTATGTTTGGGATCATTGTCTTGCTGTAGAATGAACCACCGGCCAATGAGTTTTGAGGTATTTGTTTGAACTTGAGCAGATAGGATGTGTCTATACACTTCAGAATTCATTATGCTGCTACCATCAGTAGTTGCATCATCAATGAAGATAAGTGAGTCAGTACCTTCAGCAGCCATACATGCCCAGGCCATAACACCCCCACCACCGTGTTTCACAGATGAGGTGGCATGCTTTGGATCTTGGGCAGTTCCTTCTCTCCTCCATACTTTGCTCTTGCCATCACTCTGATGTAAGTTAATCTTCATCTCATTTGTCCACAAGACCTTTTTCCAGAACTGTGGTTGCTCTTTTAAGTACTTATTGGGAAATGGTAACCTGCCCATCCTATTTTTGCAGCTAACCAGTGGTTTGCATCTTGCAGTATAGCCTCTGTATTTCTGTTCATGAAGTCTTCTGTGGAAAGTGGTCATTGACAAATCCACACCCGACTCCTGAAGAATGTTTCTGATCTGTCGGCAGGTGCTTGGGGAATTATTCTTTATTATAGAGAGAATTATTTTGTCATCAGCTGAAGGTCTCCCTTGGCCTGCCAGTCCCTTTGCGATTAGTAAGCTCACCAATGCTCTCTTTCTTCTTAATTATGTTCCAAACAGTTGATTTTGGTAAGTCTAAGGTTTGGCTGATGTATTTGACAGTTTTATTCTTGTTTCTCAGTCTCATGATGGCTTTTTTGACTTTCATTGGCACAACTTTGGTCCTCATGTTGATAAATAGCAAAGGTGATAGAAAAACTGGAGGAAAGACGAGGTGCTGAGAGTTCTCTTATACCTGCATTAAGGAGGTAATTGCTCACCTGAGCTATTACAAAGGCCTGCAAAGCCATGTGTCCCAAACATTATGGTGCCCTGAAATTGGAGGACTATTTATAAACATCGCTGTAATTTCTACATGGTGAAACCAAAATGTATAAAAATACTCTTTAATAAAATCTGACAATGTACACTTTAACCACATGTGATTTTTTTTCTATTACAAATCTCAAATTGCGGAGTACAGAGGCAAATAAATAAATGATGGGTCTTTGTCCCAAACATTATGGAGGACACTGTGTGTAACTTCCATTTTCCTTCATGCGTGGCAGCACATAACTCAACAGAATCACATGCGTTTAATTTTCTACTCTGCGCAAGTAACAAATGATACTTTGCAGACTGAAATTATTCAAATCTTCCTTCCCTCTGACTTTTATTTGTAAACTTTTTCATAATTGATTTTAATTTCATTAACCTATTCATTCACTTAGTAATTGAGCAGGGAGTTTTCAATGAATGTTGCGGTCTTAAAATAAAACTAAGCAAAAAAATAATGTTTTGGAGCCTGTGCCATGGTTGCACAGTGTATCATCTCAGAATTTGTTTGATTGTATGATTTTCACCATTATTTAATCTTTACACATGTAAGATATTACTATTTACTGCATGTTTTTTCAGTAATGTTCAAATTACATGGTGCCCCATTTAGAAGTTTTGTGACAACATTGACTGTAACAGGTTTCAGATGTGTGGCACGCTGATAGATCATTATAATGCTTCTGTACTGAAGCATTGCAGTACCGCATTGCAATAAATAGTTCTACAAAATAAAGATTACTATTGCATAAATGTCCTGTAACATGCCATTCTTAACTCTGATTCTATTCACCATCAACTGTCAAATATACAGAACTATATTTTTTGGTTTGGCATTATGCTTCCTAGATCACATTTATTACAGGCATTTTTATTCTGTTCTTACCATTGGTATACTGTAAATGAACGCAAAGTCTTTGTAATGTTGTTGTAATTGAGGGTTAATTACACATCAGGAAGAAATGTTTAAAAAGATAGCATTCATCTTTGACTCATCTGATCCACAGTCCAGGGTGCCGCTTGTTTGGTGCAGTAGGTAGAGCTGCTGCCTCGCAGCGCCAGAGACACTAATTTGATCCTGACCTCGGATGCTGTCTGTGTGGAAATTGCACGTTTTCCCTGTGGCCACGTGGGTTTCCTCTGGCTGCTCCAATTTCCCCCCATATCCCAAAGATGTGCGAGTTTATAGGTTAATTGGCTCTCTATAAATGACACTAGTGTGTTGGGATGAAGAGAACGAGCGTGTAGATGAGTCATTGATGGTCAGCGTGCACTCAGTGGGCCAAAGGGCCTGTTTCAGTGGGCCAAAGGGCCTGTTTCAGTGGGCCAAAGGGCCTGTTTCTATGCTGTACCTCCCTAAAGATAACAACCATTACATAATTTCTAAAATTCCTTGACAAAGACTCTAAATAAAATTAAATAGGTGGAGTGGTATGTACCACGTGATGTGAAAAAGTTGCCACTCAGGTTCCTATTCAATCTTTCCCCTCTCATCTTAAACCAATGCCCTCTAATTCTTGATTTCCCCAATCCTGGATCGTAGACCAAGTGCATTCAACCCATCATATTCTTGTACACCTCTATAAGATCATTCCTCCGTCTGCAATGTTCTAAAGAATAAAGACCTAGCCTCCCCTCATCTCTTTATAGCTTAGTTCCTCGAGTCCTGACAACACCCTCATAAATCTTTACTGCATTCTTTCCAGCTTAACCAGAATGAAAAAGAAGCAAATCTATTGTGCATCTGATTCTAATATTCAATTTAGTTTTTCAGAATAATCGCATCTTACAGCCATAAAGAGACGTATTCTCACACTTCTTTTGGCATATTTTGGCTTCATAATCTTCTTATCACTTTTTATCACTTCTAGTGCAAATAAGCTTGTTAAATGTTATAATTCTGACAATGAATTTGTTATTTTATAATGAATAGATAGGAAAATTAATGCCTTGAAGAAAGGTGAAAATGAAACTTTTTCAAATGAGAAATGATGTGATTTTCTCATTTTCTGTTTTAATCAAAATTCTTTTGGTTGTCATTTCCCCCTAGATGATTGATATTTTTAATAATGAAGCAAACCTTTTAAGATAATGAAGATATAAAAGGTCAGGGTCAGTTTTTGTTTTATTTCTTAACATCTTTCCTTTTATGTACAGATTAGAAGAAACCTTGGAATAGTGACATAGGTTCCCATGGGAAATCCAGAACTTCCAAATACACCTTTCATAATTGTGTGGTTAGATTTATTGACAAAATTCTCCTTGTGCCTTTGATTACCACCATTAATATTTTTACTGAGTAGACCTTTTGTTCATAAAGATGATAGTGCAGTCTCCACTGCAAGTCTTTGCCACATAATGTAAAGTGACATTTCAATGCATCTGATATCAGAATTGTTTAAGTCTAGATAAACAGCTAGTCAAGACATTTAAGTAACATCTCATCAAACGCATGGTATTTCTGTAGTTGCAAGACTCAGAGGGATCTAACGAAGGAAACTACTAAGGCTGGTCCTAAAGGTTTAGCTGAAAGGAATCTCATTTAAGTACTAACCCAAATAACATATCGAGCCCTCTGCACTTTAATTGTAGCTAGCTGGGTTATTATAACTTAAATACTTTAACACAACAACAAGCTTTTAGACTGTAAGCTGTGATGGAATTATACATTTATTATTATTTCAAAATTCTCTAAAATATTTTTTCATTTATTTTCCTGTTCTCTCAGGCTTCAGTGCATTTTTAGTCTGCAACTGTTTTGACAGTACATTGAAACTTGGCATTCTCAAATGTATTAATAACTGTGTTCAAGAACAATCATTTTATTTACTGGTGACTTAAAAACTTGCTTCCACGTTACAATTTAAAGTACTTGCTATTGAGGGAGTGCAGCGTTGATTCTTGCTATTGAGGGAGTGCAGCGTAGGTTTACAAGGTTAATTCCTACGATGGCGGGACAGTCATGTGCTGAGAGAATGGAGTGGCTGGGCTAGTACAGGGCTGAAGGGCCAAATGGCCTACACCTGCACCTATTGTCTATTGTTATACTCTGACTTTTACGGTCGAATTATCTTCAAATAACTCTACATAACCTGTGATTGTCCCTAGTGTGTAGGATAGAATAGTCTATGGGTGATTGCTCTGGGTGATCATGGATTGGGTGAGCTGAAGGGCCTGCTTCCACACTGTATCTAAACGAAACTCCCACTTGTTTTTGATGGTATTAATGTTTTGTGTCATTGGCTTCTGTCATTCTAGGCTTGGACAAGCCCTCTTTCATAATTATAGGGTCGGCCAATTGGGAAATTAAGAGTGAATAAATATGGCTTGCTAGGTTTATATTTCAAAGGATATTAATGAGATTGGATAGAACAACAATTTTCCTTTTCTAAAATGCATTTATAAACAAGATGGAGTGTTATAACAGTATAATAGTTGTGTGGTCAACGTTACTGTTTGTAGTAATTTAAAAATTAAATTTAAATTTTAATTAAATCATAAGTTAATTTTTTTACAGTTGATTAACTGATCTTATTTTCAGTTAATTAATTCAGTTATTAGAATCAAAGCCACATGGCCCCCGATGTGTGTAAGATCATGGTTAATTCTTTATTAGGTTTAGGTGTCGGTCTACCGTTGTCATGTGTACTGAGGTACAGTCAAAAGCTTTGTTTTGCCAACTATCCAATCAAATCAGATAATACTGTACACAAATGCAATCAAGCCACACTCAAATAAAATCAGTAGAGCAAAGAGGAAGATACAGAGTACAGAATATAGTTCTCAGTATTGTGGCGCATCAGTTCCATAAACAGAGTATAATATCCTCAAATCTATAAGAAATCTTTGTAGTTGTAGGAATCTCTTTCATTCTATTACCTTTGTCTTCTACACACATTCTTATCTGAGCAACATAGTCCGAATTACTAACCCAATGCTGCAGTTAGTCATATTGTTAACATTAAATCTCTATCTATTGATTGTGACCGACACATCTTTGTTTGACTTTCTATGGGAAAATGATTGTGTTTTACCTCAGTACTTGCAAATTTCTGCCTGTAACAATGCGAGAGGAAGCTTTCTGGCCCATTGGGTCCATATCAACTCCCATGGGAACAATCTCTTCACTCTCATTTTTGCTTCCCTTATTATCCTGTCTCACTTTCTATCTCCCACAGGTTAATCCACTCCCCTTTGATTATCTTTACCGCTAATCTACAATAAAAAAAGTAATTTACAGTTGTAAGTTAACCTACCAGCACATCTTTTGGGATGTGGGAGGAAACTAGAGCACCCATGAGGAAAGCCATGAGGTCAGAATGAATCACCAGTCCCTGGTGCTGTACGCAGCCACATTCATCTCTGCAGCACCATGCCACACTTATTGTATTCACATATCCTGGGAGGTGGGAATGAATGCAACTTAGAGAAATAGATACAAGGGAATTTTTTACATCCGCCCGCTCATGGACTTGAAGGATCAAAACAAGTGTTCCAACTTTCTGTTGTTTCTGTGATCTTACATGTCCTTCTCTCGGTTAAACAAGAAAGGTAAAGCGGTTCCCTTTATATTAATTAGTTTTTATTTTTAGCCTGTGCATGTTGCTGTCTGGTTCAATACTCATTGTCTATTCTGCAATAAATAAGTGTTAGTAAACTATAAGGTAGACAAAAGTGCTGGAGAAACTCAGCCGGTGCGGCAGCATGGATGGAGCGAAGGAAATGGGCAACGTTTCGGGCCGAAACCCTTCTTCAGACTGATGTTTGTAAACTGTAACTTGTTTGTGTGATTCTGCTGGAATCAAATAGCTCTTCAGGCTACTTGGAGTCCTTCAACCATGTGGTATTGTAATCGTATACTGTATATGGGTTAAACCAGCATAAACACATGTTTTTTTCCTGAAAGGATATTGGCAAAACAGTTGGTTTTACAACAATGCAGATGCCCTTTTGTCAATTTGTACATGTTTCCTTCATCTTTTTATTTCCAAATTTTTTTAAACCAAATTCCGAATTATGGCATATTAATCAGGATTCTACCACACTCCTAAGTTTAGTTTAGATACAGTGTGGCCCACCAAGTCCACGCCAACCAACGATCACCTGCACACTAGTTCAATCCTACACACTGGGGACAATTTATAGGAGCCAATTAAACTACAAACCCGCATGTCTTCTGAGTGTGGGAGGAAACCAGAGCACCCGGAGAAAATGCACATGGTCACATGAGAGAATATGCAAACTTCGTACAGATAGCCCCCATAGCCAGGATTGAACCCGGATCTCTGCTCTGTAAGTCAGCAACTCTACCGCTGCACCACTGTTAGTAATGTGGATAAACTGTGGATCAACTGTGGATGACATGAATGGGGTTTTTTGAGTAAGATTATTATTTATTGATTCTGATGTAACTCATTGTGGACGTGTGTACTAAGTATTGACTCACCCTGGTGTCCCTGGAGTCAAAGCTGTGAGGCATAAGATTAAAATGTCATGGAGTGACATTCCATTGTCAAATATATTTACCTTTTATCTCTCATGTGACACTAGTAAACAATGATAGAATTAGTTCTACAAACAATTTCCATTTCCTCAACAGTAAATGGATTTTCTGCACACCTTCTGAACCTGGTAATGATTGGAACTGTAAACTTAAAAAAAGCAAATATTTTGTAACAAGTTCTGGTCGAAGAAGCATTTCCTATGGTTTTGCAGGAGCTGCAAAATATTCAGTTCTTTGATTTATAGTTCAGAATCAAGCTTCAGGCATGTACCATTCCCAATTCATACGCAGATTTGGTGAAATGTAACCCTATGAAGAAAGTTAGGATTAGAGTAAGGGCTAGCCCCAACTGGATTCATCCATATAATGGGCAGGTGAGCTGTAATTGTTTTAGAGAATCTCTTAAAATAAACATGCTCTTATTACTTTGTGGAAATGAGAGGATTCAAAGTAACATTAGCAAATTTGCAGATGACACAAAGCTGGGTGGTAGTGTGAACTGTGAGGAGGATGCTATGAGACTGCAGGGTAACTTGGACAGGTTGGGTGAGTGGGCAGATGTATGGCAGATGCAGTTTAATGTGGATAAATGTGAGGTTATCCACTTTGATAGCAAAAACAGGAAGACAGATTACTATCTAAATGGTGTTAAGTTGGGAAAAGGGGAAGTACAACGGGATCTGGGGGTCCTCGTTCATCAGTCAATGAAAGTAAGCATGCAGGTACAGCAGGCAGTGAAGAAATTGAATTACATGTTGGCCTTTATAACAAGAGGAGTAGAGTATAGGAGCAAAGAGGTCCTTCTGCAGTTGTTTGGGGCCCTAGTGAGACCACAACTGGAGTATTGTGTGCAGTTTTGGTTCCCTAATTTGAGGAAGGACATTCTTGTTAATGAGGAAGTGCAGCATAGGTTTACAGGGCTAATTCTCGGGATGGCGGGACTGCCATATGCTGAGAGAATGGAGCGGCTGGGCTTGTATACTCTGGTGTTTAGAAGGATGAGAGGGGATCTTATTGTAACATATAAGATTATTAAGGATTTGGACACGCTAGAGGCAGAAAACATGTTCTCGATGTTGGCGGAGTCCAGAACCAGGGGCCACAGTTTAAGAAGAAGGGGTAAGTCATTTAGAACAGGGACGAGGAAACACTTTTTCTCATAGAGAGTTGTGAGTGTGGAATTCTCTGCCTCAGAGGGCGGTGGAGGCCGATTTTCCGGATACTTTCAAGAGAGAGCTTAACGATAGCGGAGTCAGGGGATATGGGGAGAACGCAGGAACGGGGTACTGATTGGGGATGATCACATTGAATGACAGTGCTGGCTCGAAGGGCCGAATAGCCTACTCCTGCACCTATTGTCTATTGAAACTAATAGGTCATTTTTTTAATCTCTCTCTCCGTTTTCTGTTTAGTCTAGTTTAGTCTGGTTTAGTTAGTGTAATTTAGAGATACAGCATGGAAATAGGCCCACAGAGTCCACGCCGACCATCGATCACTCATTCACACTCGTTCTATGTTATTCCCACTTTCTCATACACTCCCTACACACTAGGGACAAAAGACAAAGGACATTTATTGTCACATACACCAATTGGTGTAGTGAAATGTTTTACACATTTTGCAATGGCCAATTAGCCTCCAAACTCGCATGTCTTTGGAATGTGCAAGGAAACTGGAGAAAACCAGGAGGAAACCCACATAGTCACAGGGAGAACGTGCATACTCCACAAAGACAGCACCCGAGGTCAGGATCGAACCCGGGTCTCTGGTGTTGTTAGAGCAGCTCTACTGGCTGCAGAACTATGCCACATTAAACACCTTATGGTAATTTTACTTTACTACATTCTTAGAGTGTTTTATAATCTCTACAGTACTAAATCACACTGAACTAGCTGGAGATTCTAGTGCAGTCAATATGGGGCCTGCGGACTCACACATAGGCTAATCCTTTATGATCACCCAACATTGCACACAGTAGAGTCGAAGCGTGAGTAAGCTCAGGAGTGGATGATGAAAGAGAATTGGGTAATGTCAGAGCAGGGTGGCGAGAGAGAAGTGCTAAGGGCATTCATTTGGAGCTACATGTCAGTTGGGGAGTTGACAGAAGAATTAGGGTTGATGATTGAGGGTCAGTCAATAACATAGCCACAGTTGAGAAGATGATTGGTATTGAGAGTTCAGGTTACGTTTGGAATGAATGTCTGAGTGTGATAATCATGGTATGGTTGTTTAATACTGTTGGAAAGATGATCAGAATCAGGGGTGGGATTAGTGACAGTTCCTTGAATATATCTTCAGAAAGATCAAAGTCTAGTTCTTCCTGGCATTGATCCAGCTAGAATAGCGTGATTAACTAATACCAAAGAAGCTTTCAACAATGTGCTGAGGACTTTAGAGATACAGTGCTGAAACATGACTGATGGCCTACTGAGTCTGTGCCGACCAACGATCACCATGTACACTACACTAGCATGGTAATTAATGTTCCTACACACTAGGGACAATTTAACAATTTTATCTAAGCCATTTAACGTACAATCTTTGGAATATGGAAGAAACCAGAGCACCCGGATAAAACCCACGCGGTTACATGGAGAATGTACTAACTTCATACAGACAGCACCCGTAATCAAGATCGAACCCAGGTTGCTGGCGCTGAGAGGCAGCAACTCTACCTTTGTGCCATTATGACCCTCCCCCCCACCCCCCTTCATTGTTCGATACCAGAAATTCATGTATGCAGCAGGGTGGGGTTTGGGAATTGGTGGAGGTGGTGGTAAAGTTTTGCATGAATTCCATCTGAGAAGTATTATATGCCTCCTGACCTCACTATGTATGCTCAGCAGTTTCAATCGCTTTGTACATCACATGTGGACGGATCAACAATTTCAAAGTACATGACTGTTTAACAAAGTATACAGTCATGTCTCAAAACTCGTAATGGGCCTGTCCCACTTAAGCGATTTTTCAGGCGACTGAAGAAGCCAGAGATACACATTTGAGAAGTTTGGCGCACTTCGGATGACCGGTCGGTTATCCTTGGTTCTGAAAACTACTGCTTACGTTTTCTTTCCCCAATGTGCCAATGAAATTCGCCGGTCAGCTCCGGCTACAACCTACAAGAACCTACAAGAACCTTCGACCTCCTGGCAACCCACTAGGACCTCGGCACGAGAATTCTCGCTACTCTCCATGGCGGCTTTATTCTAGTCGCCGCTAATTTTTCAACATGTTGAAAAATTTGCAGTGACCATAATGAAGCCACGACTAATTCCCAGGATGCGGGAGCTCCTCACGACCATGAAGACCAGGAGACTGCATAGTCTCCTGCAGTCGCCTACAAAGTTGCCTGTGGGACAGGCCCACAAGTCTTTCATCACACTGCATATGAAAACATTGTAATAACATTTCTAAGATGGAATTACTGGGATGCAATTATATTTTATTTAATTAAACTGAGAGGAGGATGTCTCTTTGACCTTTTTCACAAAGTATAAGCTGCATGATTTAGTTAAAGTCAATTTGTGGAAATGTCAATTTGTGAAAATGTCAAATTGTGGAGGTCCAAAGAGGCCTGAAGAAAGAAGGCCTAAATTCACAGGAATTTAGAAGGATGAGGGGATATCTTATAGAAACATATACAATTCTAAAAGGACCGGACAAGCTAGATGCAGGAAAAATGTTCCCAATGTTGGGTGAGTCCAGAACCAGGGGCCACAGTCTTAGAATAAAGTGTTGCAAAGGCCATTTAAAACTGAGATGAGACAAAATGTTTTCACCCAGAAGTTGTGAATTTGTGGAATTCTCTGCCACAGAAGGCAGTAGAGGCCAATTCACTAGATTAATTTGAAAGACAGTTAGATAGAGCTCCAGGGGCTATCAGAATCAAGGAGTATGGGGAGAAGGCAGGCTTGGGTTACTGATTGTGGATGATCAGCCATGATCACAATGAATGGTGGTGCTGGCACGAAGGGCCAAATGGCCTCCTCCTGCACCTATTGTATATGTTTCTATGTTTCTAAGTTCACAGCCGTCAATACCATCAATATTAATAACATAAACCACATGGGCGGCAGTGGTTAAGCTGTAATGCTGCTGCCTAACAGCACCAGAGACACAGATTCGATCCTGACCTCAGGTGATGTTGTGTGAAGTTTGCATGTTTTCCTTGTGATCACATGGGTTTGCTCCGGGTGCTCTGGTTTCTTCCCCTATCCCAAAGACATGCGAGTTTGTAGGTAAATTACCCCTAAAGTGTTGGGAGTGGATGCAAAATTAGGATATCAGAACTAGTATGAACGGGTGGTTGGTGTGGACTTGGTGGGCTGAAGGGCCTGTTTCCATGCTGTATCTCTAAACTACACTACACAAAATGATACTCTTGGAAAGTTCCATCCGAGTATGGTCGGGAGAGTTTCTCCTTGACGTCTCTCCTGCACTAAATATAAGTGGCGGAGGCATGCAGTCTGGACCAGGCAGATTAACTGGCAATTTTAACGACTTTGTGACTCTTCCTGTGTTGCAAAGGTCACTACAAAACAACGCTTCTGTGCAACTGGATCTTTTTAGACCACATTTGGGGTCGTGGTTAGTTAGCCAGCCTACAGGCCCGCTCTGTCTAAGGCGACTGACCCATGCCATGTTTCCCAAGGGAAACACGAGAAGCACAGGCTCATCGAGAGGAAGACGTCAGCTGAGAAGTGTAAATAAATTTTACTGCTTATCAAGTTTCACCAGCTCACATAATATTACTGATGAAAGCCATGTGGCTATCAGGACTCCCCACTGCAAGTCAAATCCCTATGTCAATAAGACAATTTATCACTCAACCAAAAAACCTTGAGAAGCTTTGCTATTAATTTTTCATTAAGGCTATAGCAGTTTCCAAGTTTATGGCTAAATGACATAGATTCTGGATTTCCATATTTTCTTAGGACATGCAATGAGGCCATTCCCGTCGAGTCTATGCCAACAAACGGAATAATCCCATTGCCCCATTGATCTTTTCCCTGTACCCTATTCTCCCTATATTCCCATCATTTTTATCAACCACCTACAGTACAGGCAATTTTATTCTGAATAATGAAGAATGTGTAAACGTTGGTGAGGCCACATTGAGTTGTGTGTTCAATTTTGTTCACCCTGTTATAGGAAAGATGTTAACTTGGAAAGGGTGCAGATAAGATTTACAAGAATGTTGCCAGGACTCGAGGGCATGAGCTATAGGAATAGGTCGAGCATGGTAGGACTTTATGCCTTGGAGCGCAGGAGGATGAGGGGTGACCGTACAGTGCATAAGATCATGAAGGGGATACTGTTGGTAGGGTAAATGCACAGAGCCTTTTATCCAGAGTTGGGGAATCAAGAAACAGAGGACATAGATTTCAGCTGAGAGGGAAAAGATTTAATAGGAACCCGAGGGGCAATATTTTCACACAAAGGGCGGGTAGGTATATGGAACCAGCTGCCAGAGGATGTTGTTGGGGCAGGTTCTATCACAACATTTTAAAGACATTTGGACAGGCAGATGGATGGGAGAGGTTTAGAAGGATATGGGCCAAACACAGACAGATCGAACTATTGTAGATGGGGCAACTTGGTCGGCGTGGACAAGTTGGGCCAAAGGGCCTGTTTCCAGACTTATGACACTATGATTCCACACAGACAGTGGCAGGTGGATGAACGTACAAGGCATCATCTCTGCACCATAGTGCCATCCTTGTGATTGATGGAGGAAAATTTTCAACAAACTATTCTAGCATTAAACCCGTGACACAAATTGGCTACTTGTATTGAAGATACTTGATTTCCATTTATATTCCTGCAATAAGCAAACAATTCATAACATCAATTTTATCTTTATACAATTACTTTCAGAGATACAGCATGGAAACAGGCCCTTCGGTCCACTGAGTCCTTGCTGACCAGCCATCGCACTGTTCACCTGTTTGGGGGGGGTGGCGCTGCGAGACTGCTGCCCTGCCAGCAGCGTGTTAGTCAATTCTACTTTTTTTTTGTGTGTGTCCAAATGTTTGTTTTAATGTTTCTTGGTGTGTCTTGTGTGGGGGGTGGTGAGGGGGGGTAAGGGGGGAACCACTTTTGGTCGCCTCCTCCACGTAGAGGCGACTTTACCATGTATCCTCCCTCGCGGCTGAACACCACAGATTGGTGCGGCATTTCCCGGGGACGGGCCCGGTGCTTCAGCAGAGGGTGCAGCGTGAACTTTTCATCGCGAATCGGGCAAGCCCTTGCTGGGGGTCACCAGAAGGGAGTGCTCCCATCGTTGGCCCACGGCAGCCTGAAGCCGCAGTCTGCGGGCTTCCAGCTGGCGTGGTGCCCGGGATCCCTCGTTTGGGACCCCGGAGGGGAAGAGCTCCGAACGCCGGCCCGCAGTCTACAACAGCTTGAAGCCGCGGTCTGCGACGCTACTAACCGCGTGCGCGGCGGGGACTTACCATCCGGAGCGGGATCCCTCACCGGGGATCCCTGGAGAAGAGCTTCGACCGTCGGCCCGCATCCTACAACAGCTTGAAGCCACGGTCTGCGGTGCTTCTTGCCGCGGGCGTGGCGGGAACTTACTTACTTACCATCCAGTGCGGGATCCCTTGCCAGGAATCCCTGGAAAAGAGCGCCGGCCTGCGGGCCTACATCATCTTCAGCCACGGTCTCTGGTAGGGAGGCACCGATTAGGGACTTACCTTGCCAGTACATCTAGCCACCTGCAGCGACGACTGCAGAGGTCCTGACTATGGGGAAAAATGGAGGAGGACTGACTAAACTTTGTGCCTTCCACCACGGTGATGATTGCTGTGGTGGATGTTTTTGTGTTCATTTTTTAAAATTTTGTATTGTGTGTTCTTTTTTATTGTACCGCTGATGGCAAGCTCATTTCACTGCACTTCATTGTGTATATGACAAATAAATCTGACTATTGACACCAGCACCATCCTATACACTAGGGACCATTTACTATTTTATCAAAACCAATTCACCTACAAACCTGTACATCTTTGGAGTGTGGGAGGAAACCGGAGCATCTGGAGAAAACCCATGTAGTCAAAGGGAGAACATACAAACTCTGTACAGACCGCACCCATGGTCAGGATCGAACCCTGGTTTCTGGCTCTGTTATAGGCCTGTCCCATTTAGGTGACTTTTTAGGCGACTGCAGAAGACTATGCGGTCGCCACATGTTCGTGGGTGGTTGCCGGGGAGTCACCTTCACGGTCGTGAGGAGTTCCCACATTCTCGGAACTAGTCGCGGTCTCATTATGGTCGCCGCGAATTTTTCAACATGTTGAAAAATTAGCAGCGGCCCAAATGAAGCCACCATGGAGAGTAGCAAGAATTCACGTGCCATAGGTGGGTCGCCAGGGGGTCCTAGTGGGTAGCCGGGGGTCGAAGGTTCTCGTAGATTGTAGCCGGTGTTGACCGGTGAATTTTATTGGCTCATTGGGGGGAAAAAAACATAAGCAATAGTTTTCAGAACCAAGGATAACCGACCGGTAATGTTAATGTCCGCCGAGCTTCACAGCCGTGTATCTCTGGCTTCTTAAGTTGTCTCCACTCCTTCTCTCCCCTTCTCCCCCTTTCCCGTCTCTCCTCCCCTTTTAAAGGACTTACGTGACCCTTCCCGTACACTGTGCTTTCACCGTCTTAATTACAGTGCCAAATTTCCTGTTCATCGCAGTGTGTGTCTGTATCACCTTGGCTTCGCACCATGTGAATTTCACCCAGACAGCACTCCACCCGCTTGCCCTGTCCCCCGCCGTAACGGGCTGGTGAAGGAAGCAATGTGTGTGTGTTCCACTCTGACAGTCGCCAGCAGTCTTTGAAAAATCGCCTAAGTGGGACAGGTCCATAAGGCAGCAGCTCTGCTGCTACATTACCGTGCTGCCCTGCAATGAACTAAAACTCAACACCATGATTTTTGTCAGGCTGGTGGCCAGGAAGATCAGGTTATTGTTGAGTCTCCGTGCACAGAACTCGGTCACATTATAATTGCGCCATTTTGGAAAGCTTCTTTCTAAACTACGTGTGGCACCATGATCACACTCACATCTTCAACATAACAAAATCCTTTCCCAACCTATTTTGTAGCGGAACTTATTTTGCGGTGCAATACACTTTGGATGTGGCCAATATATTGTGGCTGGTGTTAGACTAATGATAATAATGTTAGAGTAGCAACGTAGTTATTTTACAGTGAATTCAGAGGGAGGGCCTGACACATTAGTGTCCTATAAATTATACAGCACAGCAGGAAGCCACTTGAGCCATTGTACTCCTGCCAATTATTTAGGTAAAGGCATCTAATTAGCTCCTTGCTCTTTCATGGGCCTGTTATTCTTCCCCCCTCCTTTTCAAGTACCGAAACAGTTCCTTGTGCTTTTTTATTGATTTTCACTATTGTGTGAATAATAGGCCCAACATCTATTGTTCTCCAGCATGCAAAGTGTGTTTGCAAGGTAATAACCACAACTTCTATAATTTAAAAAATGACACAAAGCGTTGAAGTAACTCAGTGGTTCAGGCATCATCTCTGGAGAACATGTATAGGTGACGTTTCAGGTTGAGACCCATCTTCAGACCCAACCCAAATGTCACCTATCCATGTTCTCCAAAGATGTTGCCTGACCCACTGACTTCAATACTTATTGTCTTTTTTTGTAAATCAGTATCTGCAGTTCCTTGTGTCTCCATTCTTCTATAACTTCCATCCTTTCATCCATCTGTATCCTTGGACCTCTGGAGTAACTCAGCAGGCCAGACAGCATCTCTGGAGGACATGGATGGGTGATGTTTTGGGTTGGGACCCTTCTTCAAACATTGTAGTGTGGTGGGGGGTGGTGGAGGAAGCTGGAAGAAAGGAGGGGCAGGACCAAACCTGGCGAGCAATAGGTGTATTTCCTTCCTCTGCCTTCACAACTTTTATCCTTTTCTCACACCTTGTGTTCTTACTTCCCCAACCTTAATCTAACCCTCTGCCTATCAAAACCCCCCGTCACCTGACAACCGATCACTCACCAGGCTTTGTCCTGCCCTTCCTCTCTTCCAGCTTTCTTCCGTCCTCCACCCCTTGTTGTCAGTGCGAAGAAGGGTCCCGACCCAAAGCATCACCTGCCCAAGTCCTCCAGAGTTACTCCCTGACTCGCTTAGTAACCCCAGCACTTTGTGGCATGAACCTTGAATGTTCCACTTACAGATATCCCCCCCCCCCCCCCCCCCCTCCACACCTCTTCTCATCCACCCTGTTATTTTAATCTCCCATTCCATCTCCTATTGTGTGTTTGCTCAATATTCCAGCATCAACAATCTCTTGTGTCACTGGAATTAATCGGACTGATCTGCAATTGCCGGTTTCATCTCTCCTGAATAAAAATTCATTAATACCAAATGAACATTTCAGAATACGTATAGCCCTACAGCCAGCATCTCCATTGGGGTTTTATTGGTGTAAATGAGAAGCTTTAATTAAATGAGCAGTAATCGTTGTTCATATGAACTGATGATAGATCAGGTAGATGGTGGGATGTATGGACTGTCAACTCCCTTTTATCTTTGCATCCTTCACACCTGTGTTAATTCCCTATTTCAAGTCAAGTCAAAAGAGTTTATTGTCATGCGACCCAGATAGGACAATGAAATTCTTGCTTGCTGCAGCACAGCAGAATATGTAAACATAATACAGAACAGGACATAACAGTTCAGTGTGTCTATATACCATAGACCATATATATACACAATAAAAAAACAGATAAAGTGTAATAGTAATGACTGTTGTAGTTCAGAGCTTGTTTGATGTCGTGTTTAATAGCCTGATGGCTGTGGGGAAGTAGCTGTTTCTGAACCTGGATGTTCCAGATTTCAAGCTCCTGTACCTTCTTCCCGATGGCAACGGAGAGACGAGTGTGTGGCCAGGATGGTGTGGGTCTTTGATGATGTTGGCAGCCTTTTTGAGGCAGCAACTGCGATTGACCCCTTCGATGGTGGGGAGGTCAGAGCCTATGATGGACTGAGTAGTGGTCACAACTTTCTGCATTCTTTTCCGCTCCTGGACGTTCAAGTTGCCGAACCAAGCTACGATGCAGCCAGTCAGTATGTTCTCTACTCTGCACCTGTAGAAGTTCGAGAGAGTCCTCCTTGACATACTGACTCTCCGTAATCTTCTCAGGAAATAGAGGCGCTGATGTGCCTTCTTTATAATTGCACCAGTGTGCTGGGACCAGGAAAGATCTTCAAAAATATGCAGGTCCAGGAATTTGAAGTTTTTGACCCTTTCCACCATCGTCCAGTTGATATAAACGGGATTGTGGGTTCTCATACTACCCCTTCCAAAGTCCATAATCAGTTCCATGGTTTTGCTGGTGTTGAGAGCCAGGTTGTTGGGCTGGCACCATTTGGTCAATCGGTCGATCTCTCTTCTATACTCTGACACATCACCATCAGTGATTTGTCTCACAACAGTGGTATCATCGGCGAACTTGATGATGGAGTTCACCCTATATCCGGCTACACAGTCATGAGTAAAGAGTGAGTACAGCAGGGGGCTGAGCACGCAGCCTTGAGGTGCTCCCATGCTGATTGTTATCGAGAATGACACAGTAGGTTATGATTAGAAAGATCAACATTGCCATCCCAAAGCCATCATAAAAATATGATACCTATGGATGAAATGCATTGAAAGGAGAGAAGGTTCTAGAAACATAGAAAATAGGTGCAGGAGTAGGCCATTCGGCCCTTCGAGCCTGCACCGCCATTCAATGTGATCATGGTTGATCATCCAACTCAGTATCCCGTACCTGCCTTCTCTCCATACCCCCTGATCCCTTTAGCCACAAGTGCCACATCTAACGCCCTCTTAAATATAGCCAATGAACTGGCCTCAACTACCTTCTGTGGCATAGAATTCCAGAGACTCACCACTCTCTGTGTAAAGAATGTTTTCCTTATTTCGGTCCTAAAGGAATTCCCCATTATCCTTAGACTGTGACCCCTTGTTCTGGACTCCCCCAACATCGGGAACAATCTTCCAGCATCTAGCTTGTCCAACCCCTTAAGAATTTTGTAAGTTTCTATAAGATCCCCTCTCAATCTTCTAAATTCCAGCGAGTACAAGCCGAGTCTATCCAATCTTTCCTCATATGAAAGTCCTGACATCCCAGGAATCAGTCTGGTGAATCTTCTCTGTACCCCCTCTATGGCAAGAATGTCTTTCCTCAGATTTGGATCTGAAGCTTTATTGTGTAAAATTGAACAAAGATTTACATTCAAAATGTTCACAGAACGTTATTAAGAAGGATTTTATATTTAAATAGAATTAATGAAATTGTTTATGAGTATCATGTATTATTTTGGATTGACCATGCCTACAAATGGAGCTTGACAGATGTTTGTCTCCATGAAAAATGTTCCCGATGTTGGAGGAGTCCAGAACCAGGGGTCACAGTTTAAGAATAAGCAGTAGGCCATTTACAACTGAGATGAGTAAAAACATTTTCACCCAGAGATTTGTGAATCTGTGGAATTCCCTGCCACAGAAGGCAGTGGAGGTCAATTCACAATGTTTTCAATAGCGAGTTCGATATAGCTCTTAGAGCTAACGGAATCGAGGGATATGGGGAGAAAGCAGGAATGGGGTACTGATTTTAGATGATCAGCCATGATCATATTGAATACGGAGCTGACTCGAAGGGCCGAATGGCCTACTTGTGCACCTATTTTCTTTGTATATATTTTTCTGTGGTTCGGGTATCGGAGGTTATGGGGAGATGGCAGGAGAATGGGGGTGAGAGTCAAAGATAGATCAGCCATGATTGAATGGTGGAATAGACTTTATGGGCCGCATGGACTAATTCTGCTCCTATAATTTCTGAATTTATGAAAACCATGGATTTGAGAAGTGAAACATGGGATTAGTGAGGCTCTTGATGGGTCTGTGTGGAAGCACTGCTTCAGGAGCTACCTTCTTTGTGCCATAAACTTTTACGATGCTATAATTTTTAAATGATCCTGTGCCTGCAACATATTACTTGATGATGTAAAAGTGAATTGCCTTTATTAAGGGTAGGATTGCTCATACGGTTATGATTGATAGATTTCCAGGTTATACCTGACATAATAAATTTAAACTTAATACTCGGAAACATTGTGCATCAATTCCACTGATGCTTTAGATTTGGATTCAGTGAGAGAGATTTGGATTTGAGTCCCAAATGTTTCTATTTCGTAGTTCATCCAAAATTAAAGGAGTAACAGAAGAGGCAAGATTTTGAATGCTTGTCTCACTCTCACCTCACATGCTGTCTGTAACACCAATTAATGCTCGCATGCATATCGATTTACCAAACAGGCAGTGCTTACTTTCACAAGTCTGACAGTAATCAAAATGTGGTACAGTAAAATTTATAAAAAGTATAGCGAGTGAAATGTAATGCTCGCTAGAACGGACCACAGGGCGAGGGGATGTAGTCCACGATTCAGAGCTGTAACCGAATGATGAGGCCGGGAGGGAAGAAACGCGACATAAGGAGGGGGTTAAACAAGAGGCAATTCATAGGCCGGGGAGCTGCAAAGCGCCTGGCCCCACACGTGGTGCGCCAGCAATGGGCCCCGTACTCACGCCGCCTTCATGCTGCTCGCGCTCACCACTCCCGCAACCGGAAGCACGGTACGTGGCACCCGCTCACTGGGAAACTGGCATAAGGGGGGGATGGTGCAACGGGAACCTCAGCCCGCTATAACCAATATCTGTTATATAGAGATCCGTTATTGCGAGCGTTTACTGTACTGTCACCATGCAGTCACACACAGTTTCAAATGTTACGGACATCTACTTCACCCATTGTACTGAAGCATGACTTTTGGCAAGAAATAGTATTGGGTTTAGGTATATTATTGTCACGCGTATGGAGCTATGGTGAAAAACGTTATTTTGCATGCAATCCAAATAGATCAGATATACTATATATGTCATTCGAGTCGAGTACAATAGTACAAAGGGAAAGATACAGAGTGCAGAATATAGTTCTCAGCATTGTTATGCAGTGAAACCATAGACAAAGTCCAATGTCCACAATGGGGTAGAGGTGAATGGGATAGTACGCTAGTCAATTCAGAAACCTGATAACAGAGGGGAAAAAGTTGGATCTAAGTCTGGTGGTGTGCTCTCTCGGGCTTCTGTATCTTCTGCCAGGTGGGAGCAGGGAGAGGAAGGAATGACCAGGATGAAACAACTCCTTGATCATTTTAGCTGCTTTTCCGAGACATCGTGAAATGTAGATGGAGTGAATGGTGAGAAGTCTGGTCTGTATGATGAACTAGCCCACGTCAACAACTCTCTGAAATTTCTTGCTGTCGTGGGTGGGCAGAGCTGTTCCCAAACCAAGCTGTGACACAACCCAACAGTTTGCTTTAGATGGTGCATCTACAGAAGTATATAAAAGCCATTGGAGACTTGCTGAATTTGCTCAATCTCCTCAGGAACTAGAGGCGTTGGTGCGTCTTCTTGGCTGTCACAGTTTTTCTGGAGAGTGACTCTGTACATGTCTTCAATGTTTTAATTATAAAATACCGAATAACTGGCATGTTCCTGTACCTCAACAGCCTTGGCATTGTGATATTGACAAATTAGAAGAATGTTTACGAAATCTATATATATTACACTATCTTGATTTTATAATTGAACATATTTATCCACATCACCACAGGTTTTCTCAAATTCTACCCATCCCCCCAACCCATCCAAGGAATGTGCAGTCACAGGTGAAAACTGCAATTTCATCCATAAATTGAATACGTTTATCTATTATTAATCACATGATTATTTCTTAGCCATTGCATTTTCTGAATCATTTGTTTATGCAATCTAAAAGTGAACTAGTTCAGAGTTTCAAGCAAGTCAGATTTCCCAGAGACATTAAAGCTAACCCTTTTGAAGTGGCCAGTTGAATATAGCTCTGCCTAGTTGAGTACTTATGTTCAAAGAGAAAATGTTTTACATGGTGCACAGAATTAATGTTTCAAGAGATAAAATTGAATGAATTCATTTGAGAGAAAAAGGTGCAGAAATATTGATCAACTTGGTCATTCATGTCAGTAACATGTCGCTGGTTGGTTCGACAGTGGTCAGTCTCCATTTTCTTTGTCATAATAATCTCAGGTCATGAAGAAAAATTAATATTTGAAACTGCAAATAAAATGGAAAAGACAGATATTCAGTGACATCATTCTGAAGGCATGGTGGCGCAGTGGTAGAGCTGCTGACTTACAGCACCAGAGACCCGGGTTTGATCCTCATTACGGATGCTGTCTGTACGGAGTTTGTACATTCTCCCTGTGATTGCGTGGGTTTTCTCCGGGTGCTCCAGTTCCCTCCCACATTCCAAAGATATACAGGCTTGTAGGTTAATTGGCTTGTATAAATTGTCCCTAGTGTGTAGGATAGAACTAGTGTCTGGACGATTACTGGTCGGCATGGGCTCAGTGGGCTGAAGGGCCTGTTTCCACACTGTATCTCTAAACCAAACTAGACTTTTCAAAAATAATTGGCTTGCTCTCTGTTGCTGTTTTGGCCTTACAATGACATTTTCTAGTGTAAATCATAAAATTTACATCAACGTGAGGCATCAATCAAGCTCCACTTCTTGTTCAAACTTCACAAATTGCAGCTGCACAATTGGAGGGAGATTATGTTACCTGCTGAGTCAAAGTTCAATGATACCCAGCTGAGGAGCCGGGAAATTCAATTCAATTGTCAGTCCAGAGTGGAATTCAATTCAGCATGACCTCATATTTCAGAATCCAGTAACCTTTGCTCAGAGTTCCAATGAAACTGGCCCTCGAGGGCAATTTGTGCTTCTATGAATGCTCATGGAGGAGAAATAGGACTGCCATTTGCAAAGAATTATCTTAGGCCTTTGTGGACATGATATAAGAGGTTCACTTCAACAAGCTTAATTGAAAAACATATGCCCATCAACTCATTTAGATGAGGGAAGAAAGATTTAATAGGAACCTGAGGGGTAACTTTTTTTACACAAAGGGTGTTGGGTATTATGAAACGAGATGCCGGGGGAGATAGTTGAGGCAGTTACTATCATAACATTTAAGAGACATTTGGACAGGTACATGGATAGGACATGTTTAGAGGTTTATGGGCCAATTGTGGGCAGGTGGGGCTTGTGTAGATGAGGCATGTTGGTCGGCGTGGTCAAGTTGGGCCCTAGGGCCTGTATCCATGCTGTGTGAATCTATGACACATGCCCTTGGCATTTCCTCCGTAGTCTTCTTTCATCAAATTTCAAAATAAAAGTGACCTAAACCCTGAAATGGTTTAAGGGTCCCAGAAAAGTGGAGGTAGTTTAATCGACAACTGTAATCGCTCAGTGAAGGAATCCAAAGAGAATTGTCAGCAGATGCAAGGCAATAGATGCAAGATGGTACTGAGGCTTGGAAACTTTTCAAACGCTTTCCTCTTCGATCTACCCGTTGTATTTGTGTTTGGCTTGATTATATTCATGTGTAGTATTATCTGATTTGAGCTGGATAGTGTGCAAACAAAAGCTTTTCACTGTTTCTCGGTATACGTGACAATAATCGCGGAGCTGCGGGGCGGCCGGCCGCGGGCAGCGGCGCTGAAATTTAAATCGCGAGCCTGGGATCTCTCGGCGAGATCACCAGTTGTGGAGCTCCATCCAGCGCGGCCTGTTGGCGTCGGAAGCCGCAGTCTCCAGCAAGGAAGCGGCAGTCACAGGCACCCTGAGCCGCTGACAGGGTTCTCCAGTCGCTGGAGCACCATCACCCGGCGAAGAAGGGCCTGGAACATCGGCCCCCAAAGCGGCGACTGTTGGGGCCTCAATAGGCCTGACTATGGGTGAACTGGGGATGGGTTCTGGACTTTGTGCCTTCCCTCATAATGGGAACCATTGTGGGGGGATGTTTTTTATGTTTATGTTAAATTCTTTAATGTTATGTCCTATCTTTATCTATGTGCTGCATGGCAAGACAAATTTCACTACACCAATTGGTGTATGTGACAATAAATGTCCTTTGTCCTTTAATAAATCTAAATATTGTGGGACAGAAACACATGGTTGTAGTACCAGGTTGTCATAGTCTTGATGGGCTTATTGGCCTCCTACTTGTGTTGTCAGAAGTAAGATGGATAAAATTGACCTTATGGGTTATGTAAGAATAATAACATTAAAGGAAAACATAATCTAACGGAATGATTGGCCAGGCAAAGTTGGAAGCTTACAGGAAATTTGTAGGGGTTTATCGACAACAAAGCTGTGAGATAATGACATCTCTTGACTTTGTAAAGATAGCAAAGCTCTCTAGATGAACACTTTCTAGAAACGCATTGCTCAGAACCACTGACGGTGCTGCTCACTGTGGATCTTGATTTTGTATTTGTTTAAATGGTCTCCACCTCTGGCGGCACAATGTCGCAGCAGTATAGCTGCTGCCTTACAGTGCCAGAGACGTAGATTTGAACTGACTATGGGTGCTGTCTGTATGGAGTTTGTACGTTCTCCCTGTGACCTCATGGGTTTTCTCCGGGTGTTCTGGTTTCCTCTCACATTCCAAAGACGTATAGGTTTGTAGGTTAATTGGCTTCAGTAAATTGTCCCGAGTGTGCAGGATAGAACTAGTTTATGGCTGATCGGTGCGGACTCAGTGGGCCGAAGAGCTTGTTTCCAAGTTGTATGTCTGAATTAAACTGACGCAAAGCTGCTGACATTTTCTGGCTTTGGCTTGTATTTTCTGAATTCCGAATCACTCTTCCTTCATGAGGTCTTCAATGGTGAACACATCAATTAAAATCCCAAGTCAAAATATTGCATATGCTGGTAAAATAGAATAAAGATGAAATTCTAGAAAGTTTCTGCAATTCAGGCAGTGTCTGTGGAGAATAATACTGCCATTAGAAGCAAACATTCTGCTGCCTCAGAGTGCCAGATACCCAGCTTCGATCCTGACCTGAGGTACTTACTGTCTGTGTGGAGCTTGCATGTTCTCCCTGTGAGCAAATGGGTTTTCTCTGGGTGCTCCGTTTTCCGTCCTCATCCCAAAGACATCTGGGTTTCTAGATTAATTGGCTGCTGTAAATTGTCCCTGGAGTGTAGAGAATGGAAAACATAGAACTAGTGTGAACGGTTGATCGATGGTCGGTGTGGACAGTGGGCCAAAGGGCCAGTTTCCATGCTGTATCTTTCAATCAAAAGTACTGCTGGATAGGTCAGCAAATTGCAACATTAACTCTGTTTCTTTCTTCTTTAGCATGTTTAGCATTTCTTATTTTAAATTAGAAGTTAGAATTAACAGTGCATTTCTCTTCCCCACTGCATTCCAACTACTCCTCAATTCCTGTAAACTGTGTTCAGTGGCAGCACAACAATAGTTCTGATCAGTTAACTCAGCAGAGACCAGAAATAAAAACTAAAATACACAAAATGTTGGAGTAACTCAGCAGGTCAGGCAGTATCTCTGGAGAAAAAGGATGGGGTGACGTCTCAGGTCAGGACCCTTCTTCACACCGTCTAATGAAGGGTCTCAACCCGAAACATCACCCATCCTTTTTCACAAGAGATCTGCCTGACCCACTGAGCTACTCCAGCACTTTGTATCTATCTTTGGTTTAAACCAGCATCTGCATTTCCTTGTTTCTACAATGAAAACTAAGACATGCTGTTCCTTTGGCTTGGTGCTGAACCATGTAAAAAATGTCATTGACCACACTGGATCATCTTTTAAAATTCTCCACTTCTAGGAACGTTTCCATCTTTTTAAAATTATAGCATTGATTAGTTAAATTACTAAAAATTCACAATATAATTTGGGCTGCACGGTGGCACAGGTCCTTCCTAACCCCTCAAAGATGCCATTTATCATAGTGGAAAGCATGAAAGTATACAAAAACTGTTACGGCTTTGATGATTTTGTAATTTGATGATAAAGTACGGACTGCTTGAAGATGAAGTTCTTATTGCCCAATTTAAGAATGTTTCTAACGGAAGACAATTAATAAACAATTCCTGTCTTTTTCTACATTTGTGTAATACATGCTAGTTTAACTATACTTCCATCATCAACCAACCCTGATTTCTTGTTCCCTCAGGCTCCCATGTAACATAAGTTGCAGATGAAACACGGGAAACATTTATGCCATAGATATAAAACAATTGCAGTTATTGTGCTATAAAACATAAATCTGCTTCCTTAAAACTTTCAGAAGTTTTCAATAAATTTCAGTGAATATGTTAAGGCCACAGGCAGATTGAATTAAATAAGTTTTTGTGATAGCTACCCAGATATCTTTTTCACTATCTACTCATGCACATAACACCAAATATTACCAAATGTGCAAAAAAATACTTTGTTTAGATTGTGCAGGAAGGAACTGCAGATATTAGTTTATATTGAAGATAGTCACGACCTGTCAATTTGCTGAAAATTCACAGGAGGAAATTGGTGAACCAGTAAAAACAAAGATCCAATATAACGTGTTTCTAATCATTTTCTACATCCACAAATGGAAAAGTAGGGCAGCACAGCAGTAGAGCTGCTGCCTCACAGCACCAGAAACCGGGATCAATCGTGACTGAGTGCTGCCAGTGTGGAGTTTGCATGTTCTCTCTGTAACTGTGTGGATTTTCTCCAGGTGCTTCTGTTTTCTTTCACATTCCAAAGACGAGCAGATGTGTAGGTTGATTGGATTCTGTAAATTGCCTCTAGTGTGTAGGATAAGGTGGGATAACATAGAACTAGTGGACGGATGATCGATGGTCGGCGTGGACTCGATGGGCCAAAGGGCCTGTTTCATGCTGCATCTGTAAACTAAACAATTCTACTGGACTATTAAAAATTATTCGAGCTATTGAGTTAAACTGCGGCCGCTAATTTCCGATTCAAAGTTGAGCTGAGGCTTAACTAAGATGTATTATTCAGTCAAAAACATTGGTAAGTTCTTCCGAGATCTTTGGGGTAATTCACACTCTGTAAATTTCGCAGACGGAAATTCTCAGTGTGTTACCTCATTAATACAAGTGAGCACATTAGTTTATAAAATACACATCAAACTGCCAATGCAAACACCTGTGCCAATTACTAAACAAATCCGCTCGAACTTGCAATTTACCACTTCTTATCATTCTGAATAGTGATATTTATTATGCCAATGCCAAGTTGGGTCCACTGCAGAAAATGGTCATAAATATCTTAGGAACAGGTCTGGTATCATGATGATTTGCACCCAGAACCATTATTAAAAAAATTTCAAAATAGACACAAAGTGCTGACGTAACAGTGTGTCAGGCAGCATCCGTCGAGGGAAAGGATTGATGACGTTTCAGGTCATGAGCCTTCTTCAGACTGCAAGTAGGGGCTGGGTGGAGAGCAGGAGGTAAGAAAGATCAGCTCCTATCAGGGCCGGCAACAAATAGCCTCAGACAGGGTGGCTCCCTACCCATTGTTGACTAGGGAAGGTGTGATCTCAAGAAAGACACAATGTGGTGAACTGTGAAACTAGTTAGGATGGAGGAAGGGGACAAGGCAGGAGAAGTATGTAGAAGTTACCTAAAATTAGACAATTCAATGTTCATATTGCTGGGCTGTAAGCTCCAAAAGTGAAATATGAGGTGTTGTTCCAAAACCCCGACCCACTTTAACACCGCTGTGGACACTTTCCTGCACAGCACTTGGAGATGTGTTTCGGCACTTAAAGGTGCACTCCCCATGGTAGTAAAATAACAGCAATCTACATTATGGGTACTGTGGAGGAGAGAGGCTGCAGAAGAAAGCTCCATCCTGCATCTGATGAGGAGAGGTGCCATTGAACCCACTAGACCACTCAGAAAACCATGCATGTTTCACTACAGCAGCTTGTAACCCAACAGTAAGAATATTGATTTCTCTAATTTCAAGCACTTCTGGATTCCTTCGCTCTCCGCCCGTCCCCCACCCTAGTCATCCTGCCTGTTCCACTGTTCGCATCATTCTATCCCTTCGTTAGCACCTCTTCCACAGCCAACAATGGACCATTGTGGGCTCCACCTGTCCTTGGTCATCGGTTTCGACTCTAATCCGTTCTGAACTTTTTCATACTTCTCCTTTCCTCCCCTAACTCAGTCTAAAGAAGGATTTCAGCCTGGAACGTCGCTAAGAAGACAGGAGAATGAGGTTGAGAGGGAAAGATAGATCAGTCATAATGGAATGGCGGTGCAGACTCGATGGACCAAATGGGCTAATTCTATTCTTATGTCATGAACTAATTAACTAATTCAGTCTGAAGAACAACACATTGCTACTCTATTGCCTTCCTAGACCCTTGAGGGTTTGCAAGGTGCGTTGGCTTAGATCTTTAAAGTTGACAATCATGAGGACACTGTGAATAATCTCCATCCACAGCCTACCAGGCTTCCTATCAGGTTCCTTCCATTAGCAAGGGCAAGCAATATAAAACCATACCACCTCAGACATGAAGACTGTTCCCTCTCTCCCCATGTGTCTATATCCCTGCAACTTTATTCTCTTCCACACATGTCCATCAACTCCTCTTTGATTCTTTAGCCACACTAAGTGGGAGGAATCGGAGCAGTCAGAGGAAACCCATGCAGTCTTGGTGAGGAAATACAAACCACACACAGGCTGCAGCCAAGGTCAGGAATGCACTCGAGGTCTGGAGCTGTGAGGCAATATCATTCACAACTGTGCACCATACCTATATGTACAAAAATAGACACAAAGTGCTGTAGTAACTCAGCGTGTCAGTCAGCATCTCCAGAGAACATGGAGAGGTGACATTTTTCAATCAGGACCTTTCTTCAGACTGATTAGTATGAAGAATCCTGACCCAAAATGTCATCCATCCGTGTTCTCCAGAGATGCTGCCTGAACTACTGAATTACTCCAGCACTTTTTGCCTTTTCTTGTAAACCAGCATTGGCTGTTCCTTGTGTCTATACATACAAATATGTGCAACCTATATATCTGTCCAGATTGTTTTGATTTGAAAAATATATGTTTCAAGACACCCTGTTCCTGGTATTGTGAAATCAACAACCTCATTAACATCGGCATGTAAAATTAATGAAGATTGTTCTCTGGGATAGTCAGTTTTTAGTTTAGTTGAGAGATACAGCGAGGAAACAGGCCTTTCAGCCCACCACCGCAGAATTTGCGCCGACCAGCAATCACCCATATACTAATTCTATCCTACAGGCTGAGGACAATTTACAGAAGCCAATTAACCAACAAACCTGCATGTCTTTGGGATATGGGAGGAAACCTGAGCAGCCGAGCAATCACAGGGAGAATGTACAAACCCGTAGTGACGATCAAACCCAGGTCACTGGCGCTTTAAGGCAGCAACTCTACTGCTCTACTGCTGTACCATCCTAAGCAACTAGCAATTACTTTAGACTCAGTGCAGACAGAAACAACGACAGCACTGAACCAGACATAAGGCCATTAATGAGAGCTTACACAAATCATGGCATTATAAAAGATGAGAACAAATTCCCTGCCACACTCTCAGCTGCGAAAAGCCTTGCTGCATCTGTCAAAGTCATCTGGGGCATTTCAGGAAATAATAAAGAAGACTGAGGCAAGCCTTGAAAAATGTGAAGATTCTTCCTGTGCTCCTGCACTTGATTCCGATGACTCTGTGATCATTCCCTGCAGATGTGTGGTTGAATGTGTAAAGAAGTGTAGCTCCTGTGTGCACACATTTTTAGTTCCATTTGCTTACCTTTTGTTACTTTCTGATTATGTAACAGCTTGTTGTAAAGATCTTGAAACAAATTTAAACTGCAAGGCTGCTCTAACCCAATCCCCTTTTTATTTAGATGTTTGATTGGATTAGCCACAACAAGCAGCTATTCCTCCAAAGTCACACGGAGATTGGAGTGAGTTACCAGCATACTGTGGATCTACAAACACAGCACAACCATTTTGCTATGAACTCAATGGTAAGTTCTGAGGGGAAGGTATTAAAGTTGTAAATCAAACTCAAAGTGTGACTGTAAATGAACAATAAAGCATTAATGTTTCATCTTGTTGTATTGAGATAGATAAAAAACTGACTATGTGGCAAAATGACAGGCATTCCATGGGAATAATGTCCCAGAAATATCAATATCTTCTTTATTTAAGAATATATATGTCATTTTTCATATATATATATGGAAGCGCAAAACAGTTGCTGCTGGGGAATTGAGTTCAAGCAATATATTTTGTTTGGTTTAGAAAATGATGATATTTATTATAGATAATTTTAATCATTTATCAATCTTTAAACAATACATTATTTCAATTTGACTGTGTTTTATGGAAATAGTGAGAAAAATCCACTCATTAATGTCAAGAAAACAGATTGAGTAATGCTTACACTCTACAAATTTTATTGTCGTGTTACATTTTGGGTTTTAAAATTCCATTTAGAACATATTTAAAATGATAACAAGATTCAATATGATGGATACAATTATGGTTAACTAAGTATATAAAGATCCAATTAAACAATTGGACTTAACAACCCTTAAGGCTGAATGCTTAGTTGTTCCTATATACTGTATAGACTTTGAGTGGCATGCAAATTTTCTCACAAGTATTAAATGTTTTTAACTTTAAACAGTAATGAAATATTTTAAAAGTCGTGTGCATCAACTACCATTATATGTTGAACATTACTTGGGGTACAATTGCTGGTGAGACCAAAGTGATTATCTTTTTTGACTGAGTTTTGTAGTGGTTGCATTTTAGAGTTCCAACAGCCTGCCAGAAAATACTTCAATAGTGCTACCTCAATCGAGGCTTCAATTTAGAAATTTTCTTTGTGATCAGATTCTCAAAAAAAAATGTTATGCTTTTAATATTTCACCTCTACAAATAAAGGAACCTAGCTGGGTCAGTCTGTTTTTTGCAGTCATTACATAAATAAATATTATTCAATGCTCGTCATATACTGGGGAAAAGTTCAAACAGTATTAATTTATTAACATGAAGTCATATTGCAAACACATTTCCTGGCAACCATTGAACTGTTATTTATGATAAAAGGCCCTTTTCTTTATTTGGAACATTAGGGAAACTTTTCAATAATTTATAAAAGCTTGATGCCATTCAAACAAAGTAGTGTCCATTATGATTGATCTGGCAGTTTATAGGAGCACAGTGACACAGCTGGTAGAGCCGCTGCCTCACAGCACCAGAGACCTGGATTTTATTCTGACCTCAGATGCTGTCTGTGTGGAGTTTGCATGTTTTCCCTTTGGCCACATGGGTTTCTTCCGGGTGCTCCGGTTTCCTCCAACCTCCCAAGGACGCAAGGATTTGTAAGTTAATTGGCCTCTGGAAATTGCCCCTGGTGTGCCGGGGGTGTATGCGAAAGTGGGATAACATCAAACTAATGTGAATGGGTGATTGATGGTTGGTGTAGACTCAGTAGGCCGAAGGGCCTGATTCCATGTTGTATCGCTATCAACCAAGTTTTCATGTTTTGCCAGCCACACAAAGAATGATGTCTGCACTACCAGAATATTTCATAATTAGATGACAGCAATTTTTCCATAGAATTAGTTTATTTGAGTTTGCTACTTCTGTTGGTGCTACTGAACCTCTGGTACCCAAATACCACATGGTGGGTAGAACATGCCCAAAGAGCAAGGCTGATGATCACATAATAATTGCTGATTTCTTGCCACAAAGCAAAGATTGCACTACACGAGAAAGAGACGTATAATTAAACACAGTTTGATCTTTTTTTCCAAATAAACCAGTATGCAATTTGATTGCTTAGATTCAAATGCATGACATTAATATTGACTTAGATTCATATGCATGACATTAATATTAAAGTGTAAAAATAATAATTGGTCTGTGAGTCTGCTGCTTCAATGAGCAAAGCTAAAATCTTCCCATTCTGTTTAATGTAGTTGCTTGAAGGCACTATTGATCTATCACTTTAAAAACACATTGCTATGAAATAAATATAGAAGTATTCTTTTGAGATTACTCTTTTATTTCCAGAAAAGAGAAGCTTACTGGTGGAACCAAGCATCAATAATTTACAAATGTTAATTTGCTAACTTTGTTGCAATCGTGATGGATGGAGCTGCTGACAGCATTCTTTCAGTTAATGTTGTAACTGGCAATTTTCTGCCTTTTCAGAATGCATATGTCAACATCAATAGAATCATGTCTGTTGCATCGAGGCTCTCTGAGGCCGGTCATTATGCATCTCAACAGATCAAGCAGATCTCTGCCCAACTTGATCAGGAATGGAAGAGCTTTGCAGCTGCTCTAGATGAGCGTAGCACAATCTTGGCCATGTCTGCAGTGTTTCACCAGAAGGCTGAACAGGTGAGTTTTAGGAGAAAAAATATATAATCTTGCACATTGTTGGATATTTATTTCCACAAACAAGATCCCCCAATTTACATTGTTTAACAGACAATTGTTAGTGCTGCCATTTAAAAAAAAATCCTTCAATTGAACTATCCCTATTTCTGTTTTTGGCTGTAATGTTAAAACTATGCACCTACATAATGTGTTTTTTATACGTGGTAATTATTTCAGGGCGGCATGATGACACAGCTGTAGAGTTGTTGCCTTACAGCGCCAGAGACCCGAGTTCAATCCTGACTATGGGTGCTGTCTGCATGGAACTTGTACGTTCTCCCCGTGACCACATGGGTTTTCCCCGGGTGCTCCAGTTTCCTCTCACACTCCAAAAACGTACAGGTTTGTAGGTTAATTGGCTTTGGTAAGAAAATTGATAAATTGTCCCTAGCCTGTAGGACTAATGCTTGTGTGGGGGATTGCTGGTCGGTGCAGACGTGGTGGGCCAAAGGACTGTACCTCTACACCAACTGATTTTTGAAATCCAAGAAATATATTAAGTGACAACTTTATGTATAAAGCAATACCTAAGTAATGTTTCAATTTATAAGAAAAACCTATTTTTTGTACTTTCGCTTTTCGTTTTTTGCATTTGAAAAGGAAAGTTTTTTAACCACGTGGAAGATTTCAAAAGAATACAAACATCCCCAGGAGAATTACTCTGGGACAAAGAGTTGTAATCTTGCATCCCTCTGTAGTGTTGTCAAGTTATAATTAACTAATCACTCGCACAGTTGGGTGTGTTTCAAGTTGTATTCGTAATAACTCAGCATTTAATTACAATTATGAAGTGAATATTAAAGGGATTTTTGAAGATTATTGTTATGTGCATAGAACATATAACAGTCCAGCGTGTGACAGGCCCTTCGGCCCACAATGTCTGTTCTGAGCATGATGACGAGATAAACTGATCTCATCTGCCTGCACGTGATCCATATCCCTCCATTCCCTGTGTAAGTAAGTATGGATATGCATATGTAAAAGGCCTGAATAGAGTGAATGTGGAGAGGATGTTTCCACTAGTGGGAGAGCGTAGGACCAGAGGCCATAGCCTCAGAATAAAAGAACGCACCTTTAGAAAGGAGATGAGGAGGAATTTCTTTAGTCAGAGGGTGGTGAATCTGTGGAATTCATTGCCACAGATGGCTGTGGATGCCAAGTCAAGTTAAGGCAGAGATTAACAGATTCCTGATTAATAAGGGTCTCAGAGGTTATGGGAAGAAGACAGGAGAATGAGTTGAGAGGGTTAGATAGATTAGCCATGATAGAATGGCATAGACTTGATGGGCCGAGTGGCCTAATTCTGCTCTGAGAATTTATGAATTTATGGAAGTCCTATACTTTAAATTGGTAGCCTATAATAGCCCCTAGTTTAGCGATGAGTGGTAGATTCTGAAGGGAGTTGATGAGAATGTGG
The DNA here is from genome assembly GCA_963514005.1 of Raja brachyura. Next base: position 63,885,807 of record OY740787.1, read on the forward strand.
GATTAAAATAAGATTAAAATAAGATTTATTTAAATGGGAGGTTGATGGTCAGGCTTGATGGGCCGAATGGCCTGTTTCTTTCTGTATCACTCTACGATCTCTCTGGCTCTGTAGATTTTTGGCCAAAAATGTTATTGAGTCTCTGACCCATTTTGTCCAATCCAAAGAATTATAATGCTTAAAATATGCAAAATATTCTTAATATTATACCCAGGCTACTGTGTAATGTTAAAGTCTAATTGTGTTACTATGGGAATCCAATTTCTCCTGCATAAACAAAATCCAAATGTCCGTGCTTTGTGAAAGTAAGCAGATATATTAGGGACACCTGTATGCCTCTCCCAATTTGCCTAATGAATTTAATCATTTTGCACTGACAATTGTATTTTTGTTAGTTCCGGCCTATCTCTGAAATGCTCTATTAAAAAAAAACGTTTCTGCATCTTTAAAAAGCCTTCTTTATCTGCTGCAGACTCCTTGATAACATTTTTAGTCACCAATCGCAACATCATCATCCGTGAATCAGTGGCTAGTTTCTCCGTCAATGTTCTTTTGAAATGCCTTGACATTTTACTACATTAAAGGCTCTCTTAAAAAACAACTCATTATTACCTTTGTTGATCCTTTGGGCATTCAATGGCTATTTTGTATTGCTTCTGTAATAAAATATATACATTTTAGATTCCTTGTAAAGGGCAGTGAAGTGTCTCATTATTCTGTAGAAGTCCATTGTAACGAGGTGACATGACAATTATGTAAGATGTAGTACGTATTCTTTCCCCTTTAACTATTTCCATGGATATAATGATAAATTTGCATTTGAATACTGGCTTTACATTTTTTTAAATCACTTTCTAGAATTCACTTCTATGCATTCCCTATTTCTTCAGGATCAGGGTGATCTACTGTTATCTGTTGGTCCCTAGCCACCAATGGATCATATGGCTTTGTATTTGGGGAAATGAACTGGCTCTGGTCAGTGTTCTACTGCACAGCTAACTGTTTTGGGTTAACATTTAAATGCACAATCATCTTTGTCCGAGAACCACTCTCAACCGATCCTGACGCAACTGCGTACCCATGTGTTAATTGTGAGGCTGACTAGGGCCCACATTAACCAGAGAAGACTGATAAAAGCTGGTGGCAGACAGAATCTGAACCAAGGGACATGCAAGTTATGGAGTCATACAGCGTGGAAACAAGCACTTTGGCCCAACTTGCCCATGCCGACCAAATTATCTCATCTACACTAGTGGCATCTGTCCACATTTGGCCAATATCCTTCTCAACCTTTTCTATCTGTGTACCTGGTCAGATTCATCCGCCTCGTTGATTTCATCCACCTCGTTGATTATAAACACTTCTTAAAAATTCAATTCTATGTTTTGCTTTACAGCAAGGTAAATAGTTGGACGAAAATCCACAGGAATGGCATTCAGCCTGTCTGACCTGAAACTACCTTCCTTACTGTGTTTATTAGATTTCTTTAAAATAGAGCTTTTCAATCAATCCCATTCCTTTGCTATTTTCCTTCAACTTGGCAATTTTCTCCTTTTTAAATCGTCTTTTAAAATTACTAGAGAACCTATTACTGGATACTGTAATCCAAACCAACTAGAGAGCGGTCCTTTCCTCCCATCTACCTTATTGGAGACCCTTGGATTATCTTTTATCAGACCTTACTGGAATTTATCTTACATTGAACATTATTCTCTTTATCATGTACCTGTACACTATAGACGACTTGATTGTAATCATGTATAGTTTTTTCGTTGACTGAACAATCTATGAAAACATTTCATTGTACCTTGGTACACATGACAATAATAAATTAAACTAAAATTGTTGTAGTCTTCCATTTCATATTTTTTCATTTCACGTTTTTTTTTTTAGCAGTTACTATTAATGTTTTCTTCCAGTATTTATCAAGTGTTGATATCTGGTGCAAAACCTGTGCCGAGGGGGGACTTCCATCCGAAATGCAAGACTTAGAGATTGCCATTCACCACCATCAAACTCTGTATGAGCAGATCACACAGGCGTATGCAGAGGTAAAGAAACATTTGCTGTATTTAGAAAAGGAACCGTAATTGATAAAACACGCAGTGCTGGAGGAAATCAGCAAGTCTGGCAGCATCTGTGGAGGAAATGGACAATGTTTCGGGTCAGGACCCTTTGTCAGACTGGAGAAGCATCTTAACCTGAAACATCATATGGCCATTCCCACCACAAATGTTCTCTGATCAGCTGAGTTCCTCCAGCACTTGGTGTTTTGCTTAAGGTTTTAGCATCTGCAGTCTCTTGTGCCAATGAGGTGATTGGACTGCTTTTGTTGTTACTATCTTCTGCTTATTGCAATTTAATTACAATTACAAGTCAACTTGCAAAGGCGGCATAGTGGAGCAGCTGGTAGAGAGCTGCTGCCTCACAACGCTAGAGTCCCGGGTTCAATCCTGACCTCAGGTGCCATCTGTGTGTGGAGGTTGCACATTCTCCCAGTGACCACATGGATATCCTTTGGTTGCTCCAGTTTCCACCTGCATCCCAAGGACGTGTGGGTTTGTGGTTTAATTGGCTATTGTAAATTGTCCCCTAGTGCATAGAGAGTGAGTGAGAAAGTGGAATAACATCGAACTACTATGAACTAGATGATTGGTATTAACTCGGTGGACCGGAGAGCCTGTTCCCATGCTGTATCTTTAGGGGTGACTTAATGGAGTTGTTGCTTTACAGTGCCAGAGACCCAGGTTCGATCCTGACTAAGGGTGCTGTTTGTACGGTGTTTATACAGGCCTGTTCCCACTTTGTATCTGTAAACTAAACTAAATCCTGGTGAAGAATTAGTAGCAGGATACAATACTCGATGCTGAAGTCTTTATATTTGCTGCAGGTGAGTCAGGATGGCAAAGCTCTTCTCGATGTACTGCAGCGACCTTTAAGCCCAGGAAATTCGGACTCCCTCACTGCAACTGCAAACTACTCCAAAGCAGTTCATCGGGTCTTGGACATTGTACATGAAGTGTTGCACCACCAACGAAGGCTTGAAAGCATTTGGCAACACCGTAAGGTGCGACTACATCAACGGCTTCAGCTGTGTGTCTTCCAGCAGGATGTCCAGCAGGTAAGTGTTTGAATGATCAGATCTTGTCGTTATCTCATTGGTGATTTGCTCACAACATTTATTGTGTCGTGAAATACCCCAAATTGCTTCATGAGTGCATTGTCAAACAATATTTGACACCAAACCAACTGGAGGTATTGGAGCAAAAGGTTAATTTGATGGGGCTTTTGAAAGAAGGTAGAGCTGGCACTTTTTCAAAGAGTCCAATCGTTAGTTTATACTTAGTGGCAAGGTGATGCAGTTAGAAGAGCTGCTCCCTCTTAGTTCCAGCAATATGCTCAATATGTTGAGGTGCGTGGTAAAATCTGGGGGGGGGGAGGGTGGTGAGTGGAGCGGGGTGCGGTGGGCGGGGGTATAGGGGGCAGTTGAAGGGATAATGAGAAAATAAAACAGAATTAGTGTTAATTGGTGGTGAACAAGAGGATGAGGGTGATCTTATAGAGGTGCACAACATTATGAGACGAATAGATCAGGTAATTGCACAGAGACTTTTGCCCAGAGCAGGCAACCAGATAATCGGGTAACCAGGTAAACGAGAACCAGAAGACATAGGTTTCAGGTGAGGGAAGAAGGTTCAATAGGCTGTGGGGTAACCTTTTTACACAAATGATGGTGGGTTTATGCAAGAAGCTGCCAGAGGAGATGGTTGAGACATGGAGTATCATAACATTTAAGAGACAATTGGACAGGTACATGAATAGGAGAGGGGTTAGAGGGTTATGGACTAAGCGAGGACAGGTGGGACTTGTGTAGATGTTGGTCAGCATGGGCATGTTGGGCTGAAGGGCCTGTTTCCACGCTGTATGAGACTATGACTCTCTACTTTGCTTAATGGTTAATGCAGGCTTGGTGGACTGAATGGCGTGTTTTCATGCCGTTTAATATGTTATAAGGGAGCTGGGATACTTACGTGAATTATTATGGATTATGTTGTTATGTGGTGAAGCAAGAGTTACCAGCACTGCAATCGCTTCTTGTTGACTTTATTTCAATATGAATAAAGCTATATTAAAAGTAGGGGAAAGCTTTTGTGCAGTGTGTTAACTAAATACAAAAAGCAGGAATTAAATGGAAGTGAGAAAAGTATAGAAACTTATGCCCCTGTCCTACTTAAGTGATTTTTTTAGGCGACTAGGCTGTCGCCACATGGTCGCCGGGGTGTCACATGTATGGTCTCCTCAGTCGCCCAAAGAGTCGTACCTTTTTTCTGGTCACCGCGGGATTTTGAAATGTTCAAAACTCTTTGAAGACAGTTGGCGCCCGTGGGCTTGACGTCAATGATCGTAGCCTGACGTAGGTGCTGTTGCCAGGATGACGTAGGTTGTCGCCAGGATGACGTAGGTTGTCGCCCCTGCTAACTTCGGTGAATTCCATTGGTGACTACCTACGTCAACCAGAGACACATACCGGTGACTGATTTGTCTTACCTTGTCATAGTTTGTCGCGGGTGGATGTAAGTTGGCTTAGATGTGAACGTCCTAATGGTCGCCGCTTGTCGGTAGCTTGACGTCGACTAGGAGGTAGGTTGTTGTGGACATCGTCCTAGATATTGTCGTGGGGGGGGGTGCAGTCGCCGTTTTTTCGGTGACCTACGACTATGACAGTCGCCAAGAACATCGCCTAAGTGGAATAGGCTCATTAACCAGAAGAAATGAACTCTTGTCAAGCAGAAATAAAAACTGCTTATGCTTTTTTCCAGTTCCTCTACTTGTGCACAGAGTGCGTGTTTAAGAATGTTTAAAAAAATTCTCAACACAACTCCTTTCTCTATAAAGTTTTCATCAAATTTGCTAATTTTGCTTCTTTCCAAACCAATTAGCATTTATTCCTCTCCATTTCTCCCATTCAAAAATGGATGTTTGCACAAAATTTATTTTTGTCGAGTTCGCTCTCAACAACTTGCTTCCTGCCATTGTTTTTATTTTCCATTATCCCTGCATTTGGGTTGAAATTTGTCATCGGTTGCATATTCTAAAGAGACAATACAAAAATGCAAACACAGTACACTCCACTTTGGAAATTCAGTTCATCAAATCACTGGAACTTAATTTTGAAAGTGTTTTGCACATGCTGTATAGAATATGCATTTGAGGTGATTCTTTCCCCCTGTTTTTTGCTGAGTTTAATCATTTAATCATTGTTTAGTCAATTGTAGTTTATCTCGTGCCAAAAACTTCCATTAATCTCTGATCTGATGTCAACACCTAATAAATGTCAGCCTTCTTCCTGAGCCTGGCATGGTAATCTTCCTGTATTAGTTTAATTGTATGGATGTGCAAGTAATCCTTACATTATTTCAATGAATCCCTGCGCATAAATAGTTTTCCTAGTTTATTTTATTTTTTTTCTCGAGGGGCGGCACAGTGGCACAACGGTAGAGTTGCTGCCTTATAGCACCAGAGACCCGAGTTAAATCCTGACTACGCGTGATGTCTGTAAGGAGTTTGTATATTCTCCCTGTGACCATGTGGGTTTTCCATCGGTGCTTGGAATGTTTCCTCCACACATTCCAAAGACATACACGTTTGTGGGTTAATTGGCTTCTGTGAATTGTAAATTGTCCCCAGTGTGTAGGATAGTGCTAGTGTACAGGGTGATCACTGGTCGGCTTGGACTTAGTGGGCCGAAGGGCCTGTTTCCGCACTGTATCTATAAAAGTTCCTAAAGTCTAAAGATTTCTTGTCTTTAATAATATTGTATTGTGAGTTCACCAGTTCTCTTTGCCAATTTTGCTCCTGGCATACACATGTATGTATTCCAGTGACTGGGGCAACAACAACTTTCCAACTTTCCAGATTATTGAGCCCCGTCTCAACAAAGTTAATCTTGCTCCCATAAGCCATATTCTGTTTGTTGATGCTATTGATATTTATACAATAGCTCTGCCTTAATCACTAATTTTTCCTCTAATGAGTTCCACAATTAAACCTCTGGGAATTTCAGTTAATCCAAGCACTCTGGATCTGAGTTTTCCTTTCCACCTTTGGTATCCTTCTACGCAGTCCCATCTACACTAGTCTCACCTGCTTGCATTTGGCCCTTCTTAACTTGTCCTATCCATGTACCTGTCTAAATGTTTCTAAAACACTGTGATAGTATCTGTCCCAACTACCTCCTCCTGCAGCTTGTCCCACCACCCTTTCTGAGTAAAAATAAAAGTTACCTCTCAGGTTCCTATCTTTCTGCCCACACCTTAAACATCTTTCAGAGAAATCTTGTGGGTTCATTAAGTTGTTTGGTCACAGGATGCAGAAAATTATATTTTGTGTGTGTGTGTCTATCCTTATTCCAGTCTGCCCAGTGTGGAAATTACAGCAATGATAACTCCAAATTAACTAAATTGGAAGAATTGTTGCTTCAGGTGGATGGATTATTTAGATCTCAGAACTGTGGCCAGGAAAGAGTTGTAAGGACAGGTGTGCACCCCCTGTGGTTACTTTTCTTTCCTCTCTTTCCCAGTACTGATGAAGGGCTATCAACCTTGAAACGATTGCTCTTTTTATCTGTCTGCAGACCAGCTGAGTGTTTCCTGCACTTTCTCTTTTCTTTCAGATTTCCAACATCAGCAGCATTTTGATTTTCATTTTCAGTGAGTACATTCATGAGAGAGGTCCAGGCCTAAGACCATGCCTCTCTGGGAGAATGCCCTTCAACTGAAAGCCACGTCTGCTCTGAAGACCCCAACTTACCCTGAGTGACTACTTGTGCCTCATGTAAACAGTGCTGCCAATAATGTTACTATTGAGCCACCCATTGTATTAATAGCCCAAAGGTAACTGCTAAGGAAAGCAGTCCCTGTCTTACAGCACTTCAGGAGTGCCCCATCAGATTAGAGTCACGGATTTTGTTTTGTTAGTTTAGTCTAGTTTATTGTCACGTGTACTGAGGTACAGGGAAAAGCTTTTTTAGTGTGATATCCAATCAAAGGAAAGGCTCGGATCAGAATGGTCAGATTGGGTACAACACAGAAACTAGACAGAAGACAGCTACAAAAAAAAGCTGGAGTAACTCAGTGGGTCAGGCAGCATCTCTGGAGGAAAAGAATAGGTGACGTTTTGGGTCGAGACCCTTCTTCAGACTGAGAGTCACGGGAGCGGGAAACGAGAGATATGAAAAGGCACGTAGGACAATTGAATGAGAGATATGCAAAAAACGATGAACCAGAAAAGGTGGAGTCTACAGTAATCCATTGTTGGCTGTGAGGAAGGTGATAACGAGTGATGCAAACAGTGAAAGTCAGCAGGACAACGATGAAACTAGTACGACAACTAGGGTGGGGCAGGGACGGAGAGAGAGGGTCTGCAAAGATTACTTGCAGTTAGAGAAATCAATATTCATACTGCTGGGTTGTAAGCTGCCTTTTGGCCCACCATATCCAAGCAGACCTCCCTTTGGTTCACATCAGGTCTGTATCTGACTATACCTTTCCTGTTCAAGTGCTTGCCTAATGTGCTGATTGTATTTGATTCTACAATCTCCTCTGGCAGCAAGTTCCAGATGTCCACCACTCTCTGTGTAAATAAACACTTTGCCTTCTCTTAAATTTCTTTTAAAACTCCTTTACACTAAACCTATATCTTCTTGGTTTTGATATATCTGCCATGGGAAAATAAAATTCTAGCTAACTACCCTATCTGTGTTTTTCATAAATGTATATATCCCTATAAGGTCATCTCTCAGCCCTTAGAGCTTTCAGGGAAATTGCTACTTGGATATTCTAGTCCATCTTGGAGCTTTTACCTAGTGTAGATTGTGAAGCCAAGCATGAGTAAATGCAGGTGCTGAGAAAGATTAATTAATTCTACGATGTGCTTGAACTATGGATATGCATTTGTACAACGAACTGAACAAGATTTCTGTCATGAAGATTTTAAAAAAGCTGCAACCGCTGGAAATCTGAACTGAAACATAAGTTGCCAGATACTCGAAGCAGGTGGGACAGGAAAAAGAGAATTACGTTCATGAGAACTGGGGAAAAGAGAAAACAAGTTGGTTTCAGTAGCTTGGAAGGTGAGAGAGAGATGATTAGAACACAGGAAAGCAATCCAGGCTTTCCCCTTATCTCTCCCACAGGTTCTCCTATTGTCAGGCAAACGACCCTTTAAGTAGTGAGAAAGGCAACGAGCCAGCACGATGTACCATGATCTGCAAGTTACCTCAGTGCAGGTGATGGACATGTACATGGATAGACAACGTTTAAAGGGATATTGGCTGATGACTAAATGAGATTAGTTTAGACTATGGCTCTGAGTCAGCATGAATCAGTTGGGCTGAAGGGACTGTGTCTGTGCTGTATAATGCTATGACTATGGAAATATGTGTTGTTCAAATAACAGTGTCATTTAGTGTGTGCCCGATAGGCTAGATTCACATGTGCCAATATTAATAATGCAAGGTTGTGCACTGAACAATGTTTGCATCCCATGGGATTTCACCTGCAAGTGTTCCCCAGTGCAACCTGTTCCAGGTAAAGTCAAAATTGGATTTAGCAATGCATGAGAGAACGGATGTCATGCAATCTAATGTCATGATGGGCTCCAATACCCAAGCAGCAATTTCCCTGAAACATGTTAAAACAAAACATATATTTCCTTGCTGAATTTCCAATTGGTTACAACAGGAACTAGTCAGAACTTCAAGTTCAGTGTCTGCACAATGCTTGTTTGCTTCAAAGATAGCCTGTATCAATTGTTGTTTGACTGGTGAGGCATGACTCCCTGAGATGAATTTTAACAACAGCTTCCACACTTTAGAAGGGAAATGAGAAGCTGATTATCAGAAAGTTATTGATACAGTTAGCTCATTTGAAAATAATTTATTGCATTCATTTGGTAATCACAGATTCATGTTTGTCTGTTATTAAAACCTCTGCAGTAAAAGATTTACATATAAAATGAACAGAGAATGGATATTTGATTTCAGAATTATGATCAATTAAGCTTATTTCAATTTTTGTATTTAACGATTGCAACAACTGAATGGACTATTTTAGACTGAAAGAAAGACAGAAAAGACTGGAAATCCTTAGGAAATGTTTTATATATATATATCGTTGCGATATATATATGAGAGCGGGAGAGAGAGAGAAATAAAATTAACATTGCAGTTTAGTGACCTTTTATTGGAACAATCTTAATACATTTCTGTCAAAATAACATTTAATGTTACCGAAAACTTGAAGATTTATAGCACTATCCTTAATTCAGTAAATGGTACTAGTTAATGCTGTAACAAAAGCAGTAATTACATAATAGCACAGCATGGGTAGTCTGTGAGAGTCCAAAGACTTTATTGTCTCTGTATTGCACCCTAGAATAGATTTAATGATACAGCCTCTGGGCCAAACATTACCATTAAATGGCATAGCCTTTGTATAATCTGGGGTTTAATTTATCATACCACTAGGCCCCAAACTTCTCATGGTCTTGGGTAGAAAAATTGCATGCTTTCTGTGGATTTGTGCAAACTTTTGGGTAGAATTGATTACACGAGGCACAGCCCATTTCCCCACCTAATTGAAACTGTAGTCGCACTACTACATCGGTCAATAACCCGTCCATAAATTTTAAGATGAAAATATTGAAGCTATCACAGCAATTCATCTTTACTTTAGAGATACCGTGCGGAAACAGGCCCTTTGACCCACCAAGTCTGCACCGACCTTCCATCAATCACCCTGTGCACTAGCACTATCCTACATGCTAGGAACAATTTTACAATTTTTACTGAAACCATTTAACCTAAAAACCTATACATCTTTGGAGTTTGGGAGGAAACCAGAGCTGCCGGAGAATGCCAACGTGATCACAGGGAGAAAGTGCAAACTCCGCACAGACAGCAGCCGTAGTCAGGATCGAACCCGGGTCTCTGGCTCTGTAACGCAGCAACCCTACCGCTGTGCCACTGTGCACCACATTACTTAATATTTTACAGAAAGTACCACTGGGTCAGGTCTGCTGAAAACTGGGAGTCAATCCTGTATGCCAACCTTTGGTGTACATTGAAATACAGGAAATTGATTCCTGTATCCCCAACTAAGGATACTCAGTATAAGTAGAGATGGATTTCTTTTGTCGATACATCATTCAATACAGTAAGTTATTTAAGCAAATAAGGTAAAGTTACACAATATATAGAGGGGATATTAAGATATATAAAATAGCAGAACTAAGACAGAAAGCTTTTCAATCCTAACATTAACCCCAATGTTTCATTATTCATTATCATCGTTCAGCTTAGTTTAGAGATACAACATGGAAAGAAGCCCTTCGGCCAACCTGTCCACACCAACTAGTGATCCCCGTACACTAGTTCTAACCTACATAATAAGGATAATTTACAGAATCCAATTAACCTACAAACCTACACATCTTTTAAATGCGGAGGAAACTGGAGAACCTGGAGAAAACCCACATGGTCACAAACCCTGTACAGACAGCACCCCTAGTCAAGATCGACCCCTGGCACATGTCTGATTCTTGATCTCGAGTCTATTAACTGCCCAGTCCCAATCTCTTTGTTACCCTTGGTTCCAAACTCAATTAATCACAGCTTTGAATATATCCAATGGCGAGGCAGCCACAGCTTGAAGTCTATGCTTGAAGCATCCGAAAGATTCATGGCTCTCAGAGCAAAGACATTTTCACCAATTTACATACTAAATATCGTACTCATTAACTTAAGACTATGCCCCTAGGTAGCAGAAGCAGCCTTTCAGCATTAACCCTGTCGAGCCAGCTTCAATTTTTATAAAAAGGACACAAAGTGCTGGTGTAACTCAGCAAGTTAGGCAGCAACCCAAGAAGACATGGATAGGTGACATTTTGGGTCGTGATCCTTCTTCAGACTATCCATGTTCACCAGAGATACTGCTTGACCTGCTGATTACTCCAGCACTTTGTGCCCTTTTGTGTATTAACCAACATCTGCAGTTCTTTGTTTCTAGATTTGTACATAGTTTCGTGAGATAACCTTTCATTCATCTAAATGATGAGAGAGTATAGGAAGGAGATAGATAACTTAGTAACATGGTGTCGATTTAATAATATTTCCCTCAGTGTAAGCAAGACAAAGGAGCTAGTTATCAACTTCAGGAAGCATGGTGGAGTACATGCCCAATTAGAAACAATGGTTCCAAAGTGGAAATGGTTGAGTGCTTTAAGTTCCTTAGTATTAATATTACCGATGATCTATCATGGACTTACCACACTGATGCAACAGCCAAGAAGGCACACCAACGCATCTACTTCCTGAGGGGACTGAGGAAATTTGCCATGTCTTCAATTAAGCTTACAAACGTTTATAGATGCACCATAGAAAACATAATGTCAGGTTGTATCACAACTTGGTTTGGGAACAGCTCTCCGCAGGTTTACAAGAAATTGCAAAGAGTTGTAGATACAGCCCAGTCCATCACGCAGACCAGACTTCCCTTCAATTACTCCATCTACACTCTACGTTGCCTCGGAAAAGGAGCCAACATAATCAAAGACTTCTCCCACCCCAATCATTCCTCCAACTCCCTGCTCCTGTCCAGCAGAAGTTACAGAACCTCAAACGTGTGCACCACCAGATTCAGGAACTGCCTGTTATCAGGCTTCTGAATGGCCCTCCTATAAGGTAGGCTACTGCCCAAATTCACCTCTATTGCATTTGGGACTGGGACTTTGTCTCTGGAACTGATGCGCTACAATGGTGAGAACTCTATTCTGCACTCTGTATCATCCCCTTTGCTCTACGTACCTAATGGCGGCAAAGTGGCGTAGCAGTAGAGTAGCTGTTCTACAGTACTTTTGGCACCAGAGACCCGGGTTAGATACTTACTATGGGTGCTGACTGTATGGAGTTTGTATGTTCTCCCCATGATCGCATGGGTTTTCTCCGAGTTCTTCGGTTTCTACCCACACAGGTTTGTAGGTTAATTGGCTATGTATAAATGTAAACTGTCCATCGTGTGTGTTTGTGTGTGTGTTGGATAGTGTTAATATGCGGAGATCGTTGGTTGATGCGGACTCGGTGGGCCGAAGGGCCTGTTTCTACGCTGTATCTGTAAACTAAACTATACTAAACTACTGTACTTGAGTTTGACCGGATTGTATTTATGTATAGTAAATCTGATCTGTTTGGCCAGCATGCAAAACAAAGTTTTTCACTATACCTCGGTACACATATAACCATATAACCATATAACAATTACAGCACGGAAACAGGCCATCTCGGCCCTTCAAGTCCGTGCCGAACAACTTTTTTCCCTTAGTCCCACCTGCCTGCACTCATACCATAACCCTCCATACCCTTCTCATCCATATGCCTATCCAATTTATTTTTAAATGATACCAACGAACCTGCCGCCACCACTTCCACTGGAAGCTCATTCCACACCGCTACCACTCTCTGAGTAAAGAAGTTCCCCCTCATGTTACCCCTAAACCTCTGTCCCTTAATTCTAAAGTCATGTCCTCTTGTTTGAATCTTCCCTATTCTCAAAGGGAAAAGCTTGTCCACATTAACTCTGTCTATCCCTCTCATCATTTTAAAGACCTCTATCAAGTCCCCCCTTAACCTTCTGCGCTCCAGAGAATAAAGACCTAACTTATTCAACCTATCTCTGTAACTTAGCTGTTGAAACCCAGGCAACATTCTAGTAAATCTCCTCTGTACCCTCTCTATTTTGTTGACATCCTTCCTATAATTGGGCGACCAAAATTGTACACCATACTCCAGATTTGGTCTCACCAACGCCTTGTACAATTTTAACATTACATCCCAGCTTCTATACTCAATGCTCTGATTTATAAAGGCTAGCATACCAAAAGCTTTCTTTACCACCCTATCTATATGAGATTCCACCTTCAAGGAACTATGCACGGTTATTCCCAGATCCCTCTGTTAAACTGTATTCTTCAATTCGCTTCCGTTTACCATGTAATTCCCTTCCGTTTACCATGAACTAATACTAATGATACCACATGATACTAATGAACTTTCAAATAATAGAGGCACCATCATACTCCCTTCATGGGATATCTAAGTCATCCAAGGGAACAGTTTCGTGAATCAATGTTATAGTGTATGCTTTCTTCGGTACAAATTGTGAATCGTACTTGATCATTTACAGTTTCAGTCTGATTTCCGTAATCTTGTACATAAACTGCCTTAGATAGGTAGTAAATTTGGTTATCTAGTTACTTCATAACTTCCTGTCGTTTATCTACCAGTGCTCTTAAATGCCCATGTATATCGATATCTATTAACTTTTGGCTATTAAAATGTATTAATCTTAATTCAACTTCAGTCCGAAGAAGGATTCTGATCCAAAATGTCACCTGTTCATTTTTTCCACAGATGCAGCCCATCTGAGATACTCCAGCCCTTTGTGTTATGCACACAAGTGCCTGCCTGGTTTGATCTAATGTTGAACACAAAGTACTGGAGTAACTCAACAATTCTGGCAGCATCTCTGGAGGCAGGGCCGGCCTTAAACCAATTGGACCAATTGCTCCCAATTGGGCCCCGCACCTAAGGGGGCCCCGCGTTAGAGTAATCTACTTGCAGCTCGGGTAGATCTACCCCAGGTGGAGGGGGGAGACAGGGGTGGAGAGAGACTAGAGGGGTGGAGGGGGAAGAAAGGGGTAGACGGGGAGGGGGGTGTGAGGGGGAATTGAAAGGGGGAAAGGGGAGGTGGGTCGTTCCCTCATGGTCTCGGGGCAGCGCTCCCGCTCCTCCAGTCGCCGTGCTTCATGCACACAGCCCCGACTCCACCCCTCTCTCTCCCCAGGGTGACGCGGTGAACAATACAGGGAGGGCCGGGCCGGGGGTTGGAGCAAAGTTTACAACGTTTACAAACCTCGACCTCGGCTCACACCCGTCCGCCCGGACCCCGGCTTCCCCTCCCGCCGTCGGTCCTCTCCCTCCCTTCTCTCCTTCCCTTCCCTCCCTTCTCTCCTTCCGCCCGCCCTTCTCTCCTTTCCTCCCTACTTCCGCTCTCTTTTCCCTTCTCTCCTTCCTTCCCTCCCTTTTTTCTCTAGTTCCCTCCCTCCCTTCTCTCCTTTCTCCCTACTCTCCCTCCCTCCCCTCTCTCCTTCCCTCCCACACACACACACATCACGCACAGACAACTAAAACACACACACACACAACTAAGTTACGATGGGGTAGAAGCCCGAAGGGTAGGATGGTGCTGAAGTCCAAAATCTAATGCCTGAACTGGTTTTTCGCCAATGGTTATTGGTTTTCCAGGATCTAGTTAATTAAATTACTTTTTTTTCCATTTTACTGTCACTAAAATAAGTGGTATTGTAACTATGTACTTTTCAGAGGTGATCTACACATTTTATTTGTTACTTGTAGGCTTACGTGTGCAATTTTATATTAAAATGTAGCTTAGATCTGTTTGGACCATTAACTCGCAAGCACTTTTTAAGCGCACATTTTGATTACTTTCCATTCTACCATAGAGATATAAAGTTTATTATAGACTTTATTTGTATTTCTATGATTCTAAAGACCTTGGCTGGGAACCTAGGGCTCACCAAAATTGTTCCCAATTGGGCCCGCACCTCCTAAGGCCGGCCCTGTCTGGAGGACATGCATAGGCGACGTTTGCATTCACTCCATCTTCCCCACCCTGGTCATTCTTCTAGTTCCACTGTTTGCATCCCTGTATCCCTTCATTATCACCTCTTCCCCACCCAACAATGGGGCATTATGGGCTCCAACCTTCCTTGGTTATCTATTGACGTCCCTGATTTGTTCAGGCCTTTTCCTACCTCCAGTTCCCCCCCTTCTACTTTCAGTCTGAAGAAGGGTTCTGACCCGAAATGCCATCCTTTCTTTTTCTCCAGAGATTCTGCCTGATCCGCTGAATTATTCTAGCACTGTGTCTATCGCCAGAGATGCTGCCTGACCCGCTGAGCTGCTCTAGCACTTTGTGTCTATTTCCAGAGATGTTGCCTGACCCAATGAGTTACTCCAGCACTTTGTATTCTGCTCAAGATTCCAGCATCTGCAGTTCTTTGTGTCTCTATGCTCACCTGCCCTGCAATCATAACCTTACACCCATTAACCAATTTAAATCTGCCTTCTCATCAGGGTAGTTAACTATCCCCTGGATTAAAGTGTCCAAATAGCTTGCATCCTGATCTCCCGGTGGCTCAGGACTTCAATTCCCCCTCCCATTCCGAATCCGACCTTTCTGTCCTTGGCCTCCTCCATGGCCAGAGTGAGGATCATCGTAAATTGGAGGAGCAGCTTGGGTAGTTTGCACCCCAGCGGTATGAACGTTGACTTCTCTAATTTCAGGTAGTCCTTACTTTCTCCTCCCCTTCTCAGCTCTCCCTCACTCAGCCCACTGGCTCCTCCTCTTCCTTTCTTCTTTCCGCCCCCCCCTTCCCCCTCCCCCCCACCCTCACAGTCTGAAGAAGGGTTTCGGCCAGAAACGTTGCCTATTTCCTTCGCTCCATAGATGCTGCCTCACCCGCTGAGTTTCTCCAGCATTTCTGTCTACCTTTGATTCTCCAGCATCTGCAGTTCCTTCTTAAACAAATAGCTTACATCCTCTCCTTCTTTGACCAGGAAACACCAGGGTCTAATAAGCAGTGAGTGAATTCTCCCACAATGGTGAAAGAATGTTATTCATTATCACTAATATTCTGTGGAATGTATCCAGTAGAAATGGGTTCAAAAGTAAATGTACTTTTTACAATCTAAATGTTTTCTCTTTTTTTAATTGAAACCAAAATTAATAATTCTCTCTAGGCACATTTTTTTTTAGGGGGAGGGAAGGAATCTGCTAAACTGGAAAAAAACAGAATACTTGGAGTGAAGTTAGAATATCCCATTAGGATCAAATTGTTACATTCCAGGCATACTGTGCAAATGTTGTACAGCAGCATATGGACCAAATGAGGAATGCAAGGAGGAAGTCATTTAATTAATCAGCCTGCTGTTAAAGAGCACCTGTGCTTTGAGATAGAGCACTGACAGAACAGTAGGTATAAAGCTGTAGAAACGCCACCAATGTGTGATATTATTGTCCTGTAATGTATGCATATGTTTGCCCTCATGAGTATTGCTGATTGTTGGATTTGAGCAACACTGTTGTTAAACTATCTTCCTCATCTCTATGATATAAAATATTATTTCCTAAATAGTCAATGATTTAGGAATATAGGCACTCCCTGACTTACAAAAAAAGTGACTTACGTAAACACGGACTTACAATTCTATAAGTCCTCGGACGCCTACATGATCTATGCATCGGAGCTCCCACATGGCCTCCATGTTGAATAGTAAACGTGCGCAGTAGCACTTCCGTTTTTGATTTAGGTAACATCCGACTTACGCAACGGTCCACGAGAAATAACTCTTACGTGCTCCTAAAATAGAGTACACTAATTTCAGGAAAGAAGTTGCTGTTAAAATTCAATCACGTTTACATATTTATTTTTAGTTTATATTTATAGAGTACAAGATCAAATATTTGGTGTACACGTAAAAAGCATGCAATGGAATTGCAACTAATCAATGTTCTTCAGCCGTTTTGATCATTGGCCTTTTTCCCGTCTGCCGACAGGAAGTGTTTTTTCAGCACAGATCGATAGCTGTAAAAATGCTAAGTGATAGAGACCAACAGTGACCTGAGATGAGCCGCTTATGTGCTCATTCCTGGTCTTTTCATTTGCAGACACACTGCTCAAAAACACTGACCATAACAGGGAAGGAAAAACATCATAAGTAAGAGGGAAGAAAAAATAAATCATCAATAAAGATTTCGTGAGAAGGAAATCTACTTTGAAGGTCCAGTGGGAATTGCTGAAGTAGATAGAATCGGGCAATAGAAGTACCAGATGTCAGGAGGGTTGATAATAGATCAGTGATCTAATGTTATGTTGGGGACAGGAAGGCCAGCGTTTTGGGAGCAATGGTTGCAGATAGCTGCATGAGACTGCAAGATATGACAATAAGGACGGAAACAAAATCAAATCAAGATTGACGATGATGGGTTTAGAACAGATGGGATTGAAGGCAACATTTTCTTGAAGATGTTGAAACATGTATGGGTAGAAGCAGGAAGATTTGTTGAGAAAGGTTGGAAGAGCTGACTTGAAGGCACGGATTAAGCTATTTGATGGCAGAATGCAGAACATGGAACTGTACATCACAGGCCTTCTCATCTGTATTAACCTATTACCTGGCACACTTTGTCCTGACCCTACTCTCTTCCCGTTTTCTCCCTCCCCACCCGCCCACAATCAGTCTGATGAAGGGCCCCGAGCCGAAACTCCAGCACTTTGTATCTTTTTTAAATAATAAACCTGCATTTGCAGTTCCAACAATTGAAAGGACAAATGTTATATCTGTCAGTACTGTACCACTGGGTGTGGTGGTGGATGTAGAATTAAATATAGACTCGAAATAGACTTTGGAGAATAAGGAAGGGTGATATTTCAGGTCGGAAGTCCACTTCAGACTGAAAGTAGAGGGGGCGGGGAACTGGAGGTAGAAAAAGGGCAGAACAAATCAGAGCCAGCAACAGATGACCACGGAAGGGTGGAGTTCTAAATGGAGCCCTAAATGGGCTCCACCTTTCTTTGGTCATCTGTTGCCGGCCCTGATTTATTCTGGCCTTTTCCTAATTCCCCCCTCTACTTTCAGTCTAAAGAAGAGTTCCGACCCGAAACATCACCCATCCTTTTTCTCCAGAGATGCTGCCGGACCCATTGATTTACTCCAGCATTTTGTGTCTATCTTCAGTATAAACTAGCTTCTGCACATCCTTCATGCACATATGATTCCTTTGTCTATTCTCCATTTTACCAGCAAGGTTGCTGGACCTCGGATTTACTGGCCCATGCTCCTCTGCCGCTGCTTGACATCTCAAAGTCAAGTCAAAAGAGTTTATTGTCATGTGTCCCTGACAGGACAATGAAATTCTTTCTTTGCATAGCACAACAGAACATAGTAGGCATTGACTACAATTATATACTTAAATACACACATGAATGAATAAATTGATAAAGTGCAAATAACAGATGGAGGGATATTAATGTTCAGAGTTTTGTCCGAGCCAAGTTTAATAGCCTGATGGCTGTGGGAAAGTAGCTATTCCTGAACCGTGTCGTTGCAGTCCTCAGGCTCACGACTGTGCACCTGTAGACGTTAGAGAGAGTCCTCCTTGACAGACCGACTCTCCGTAATCTTCTCAGGAAGTAGAGGCGCTGATGAGCTTTCTTAATAATTGCATCTGTGTTCTCAGACCAGGAAAGATCTTCAGAGATGTGCACGCCCAGGAATTTGAAGCTCTTGACCCTTTCAACCATCGACCCGTTGATATTAATAGGACTGTGGGTCCCCATCCTACTCCTTCCAAAGTCCACAATCAGTTCCTTGGTTTTGCTGGTGTTGAGGACCAGGTTGTTGTGCTGGCACCATATGAACAGTCGCTCGATCTCTCTTCTATACTCTGACATCTGCCTCTGCCTCCAGATCAGTTTTCAAATTACAGCACAACCTGGAGTTAATAATCCACAGCATTCAGGGAAAACCAGTCTTGCAGGGTTTTTTTTTATCTTAACTTCATCCTCTGTGACTCACCACTCCCCCTTCTGCTTGCAACAAATGTGGGAGCCATCCTCTTCTATCAACTCGACCTACGTTTTCTATTCTTGATTGTTGTGGAGTGCAGTCATGAATAATGAATCGTGGGAGAGATGAAAGAGTAATTTTGAGATAACAATATGCTTCAGGACTTTCAAGAGAAAGAATGGGCAGGAGAAATGAATTTGATTTGATAGAAGCTGGGACGGGGGAGTATTGGTGGGGGAACAAAGTCTTCACTGAAATATCTCGTACATTGAGTCTGAGGAGGGTTGGAAAGAAGAGATAGTTGAGAGTGTAAATAGAATATGAAGGCTTTTTTCCAATTTTTCCCTGATTTTAGAAACAAATAAGACAAATAAGGTATGCAAAATGTAAGAGAATATACACCTTTTTAGACTATTAAAAAATAGTTATTGGTAGAACATTTATTATATTTGTTTTATTGTTTGTAGGTTTTCAGGTTTACCAGTGACAGCATTATGTTCAATTGAGATTTGATTCTGCCTGCATCTGGTTAAGTACATGTAAGAAAATATATTCAAAGAGCTCCACCTTGTGGCTTTGTTTACAATCATTTATTTGTGAATGAGGAGACATCTGTGTAATTGAATTTTCTTTGTGAAACATAAAGCGAGTGATCATTTGAAGCACTGTGCTCCCGAATGGGAAATCTGGTTTTGAATGTTGGTTTTGATTGAAACGCACTGAGAATTCCCAAAGTGGGAAAGAGATAGAATTTGTCTCAGCCAAGCTAAGTTAACGGTCGCTTCAGACAGACATAGGCTATAAACAAAAGAGCAGATATGATCTCCAGCTAATATCTTCCAGCAATAGCTGTACTCTATATTTACAACCTATATGACTAACTACTTGATTTCTTGATGCCACTCACTTGGGTTCTCATGAAAAGACAGAGTGGTGGAGTAACTCAGCGAGTCGGGCAGCATCTCTGGAGAACACAAATAGGTGATATTTTGGGTCGGAACCCTTCTTCAGACTGGGTTATCAGGAAACTGCTCTCTATTTGACCCTGGGTTACACAAAAAGCTGGAGAAACTCAGCGGGTGCAGCAGCATCTAAGGGGCGAAGGAGATAGGCGACGTTTCGGGTCGAGACCCAGTCTGAAGTTTCTCCAGCTTTTTGTGTAACCCTCGATTCTCCAGCATCTGCAGTTCCTTCTTTAACACTCTATTTGACCCTCATGTTTCAGATGTTTGTTGATTGATGGTTGATTAGGGCGGCATGGTGGCGCAGTGGTGGAGTTGCTGCTTTACAGCCCCAGGTTCGATTCTGACTACGTTTGCGGTCTGTACAGACTTTCGGGCCTGTCGCACTTGTCCGTCATTTACGCGACAGGCCGGTCGTGACTGTCGCGCGCGTCATCACGTGTCTTCGTGCGTCAGGACAGCCGTCTGGAGCGCGTGACGTCATTTGAATACCCAGTTTATGATATTTATGGTGATTTTCTAAAATGTTCCAGTTTCTTGAGTGGTGCCAGCAATTGGAAAACTGCAGATGTAATGCTCCTATTCAAAAAAAGAGGTGAATGAATAGTGGCAAGCTGCAGACCAAATTAATCTGTAGGAAGGAACTGCAGATGCTGAAGATAGACACACAATGCAGGAGTAACTCAGCGGGACAGGCAGCATCTCTGGAGAGAAGGAATGGATGATGTTTCGGGTCTAGACTCTCCTTCAGTCTGAAAATGGGTCACGACCCGAAACGTCACCCATTGCTTCTCTCCTGAGATGCTGCGGGTCCCGCTGAGTTATTCCTGCATTTTGTATCGCTTATCTGGTTTCTGCTCTTCCATTTCTACCATCTGCACCCTTTCTCATGTAATTCATTCATCCAGATGTAGGAGATACAACATTTGTCTTTATAACCTCTTCCTCACCCACAATCCAGGGACCCAAGCAGTCAAAGCAAGTGAAGCATGAATTCATTTTTGCACTTTCAGGTTTAGTGTCTTTTGGTGTTCACCACGTAGTTTTCTCTACGAAACCGTGAACATTTTAAAATTGCGCACGCATATCCATGACGCGTAAAAGGCGGGCTGGTTGCATATGAGCGGTGAGCGGCGGCGCATGGTTACGCACGGTGATGTAATCATGCATCACCACACGTTACACGTACGAGATCAGGACGCCTGCGTGCGACTGCAATACACCCGCGTGCATACGCGATACATCACGCCGGAGACGCGCAAAGATTTTGTGCCCTACAAAATCCTGGAGCTCCACGCGATACCGAGCGCAACTCCATAGCCCTCTGCGCTTCTCCATGCGACAGTCCCGCGCGGCTCACACGCTACCCATGCGTCTCAACGCCACGACGAGGTCGGGTAAATGGCGCGCAAATGATGGCCAAGTGGGACAGGCTCTTTTGTACATTCTCCCAGTGACCGCGTGGGTTTCTCCAGGTGCTCCAGTTTCCTCCCACTTCATGGACCTACAGGGTATGTAGGTTAATTGGCTTAGGTAAAAATGGAAAATTATCCCTGGCGTGTAGGATAGTGCTAGTGTACGGGGATCGCTGGCCGGCGTGGACTCAGTGAGCCAAAGAGAATGTACTGTATCTGCACTGTACTGTATCTCTAATCTAAACTAAACTTAAGAAGCCCCTTTCCTATCTCTAATGTTTTGGGAAAGACCAATCTCATGTGGAAGAAATCCCTGTCTCAAACCAGAATTATCTGGTGGTCAGTGAGTGTTGAGTTAATGGTGCGATAGACTTTTCATAGACGGGGGGTTAATAGACAATAGACAATAGACAATAGGTGCAGGAGTAGGCCATTCGGCCCTTGGAGCCAGCACATTTAAGTACCCGTTTCCTGCCTTCTCCCCATATTCCCCGACTCTGCTATTTTTAAGAGCCCTATCTAGATCTCTCTTGAAAGTATCCAGAGAACCTGCCCCTACCGCCCTCTGAGGCAGAGAATTCCTCAGACTCACCACTCTCTGTGAGATGCTGTATTGGCCAGAGAAATGTTTGAGGTGTTTGGGGAGAACAATCCTGTTTCTCCTAACCTACAATGAGTCCAAAAACAGCAACCTTTTAAAACTTACCTGTTCCCAATGTTTGTGGAGCCCAAAACCTGGGGTCACAGTTTAAGAATAAGGGGTAGGCCATTTAGGATTGAGATGAGGAAAAACTTCTTCACCAAGAGAGTTGTGAATCTGTGGAATTTTCTGCCACAGAAGACTGTGGAGGACAATTCACTGGATGTTTTTAAAAGAGAGTTCGATTTAGCTCTTAGGGCTAAAGGAATCAAGGGATATAGGGATAAAGCAGGAATGGGGTGCTGATTTTAGATTATCGGCCATGATCATATTAAATGGCGGTGCCGTTTCAGGTCGAGACCAGTCTGAAGTTCAGTCTGAAGTAGGATCTCGACCCAAAACCCATTCATTCTCCCCAGAGATGCTGCCTGGCCCGCTGAATTACTCCAGTATTTTGTGTCTACCTTTGATTTAAACCAGCATCTGCAGTTCTCCAGCATTTTGTGTCTACCTTTGGATTGTCATTCATTGTCAGCATTCAAGACTAGGATCAGTATAGTTTTAGCCTCTGGGAAATGGGAGTCGCTCCAGAATCAGAATAACTGCTGCCAATGTTATTCTGGCTGGGATTTGAGCAGTGTACTTGGTTTTTACCTGTCCCATTGCCGATTAATCTATCTGTTTAGACTTGGGCTTCTACCAATAAATCAGTAACTTGCCACACTAATGAATGCAAACGATTGTGAAATTATACTTCCCAATTAGGATTTTGCACTCCCATGGGTTTGGAGTTCTATGGGAAGGTGGGTGCAGATAATCTATTAGTGAGCATTTTGGGTATATTATATATATTGAGGGAATAATGCAAAACATCCATTTATGGTTTGTTGATGATTGAGATGAGCATTTGTGTAACAGGAGAACCTGAATAGGATTATCCCCATTTTCTGGGGCAGGAGGACAGTGGAGAATATTCAGATGCATCATTGCAAACATGCCTTTCAGCCCACCAAGTCCATGGCGACCATTGCTCACCCTTTCACACTCATTCTATGTTATTCCCACTTTCGCATTCACTCCCAAGCAACTAGTGGCAATTTACAGAGGCCAATTAACCTACAAACCAGCATTTCTTTGTGATATGGGAGGAAACCGGAGCACTCCGAGGAAACACGTATGGTGACAGGGAGGACTTGCAAACTACACACAGACCGCAACCGAGGTCGGTATCTAATCCGGGTCTCTGATGCTGTGAGACAGTAGCTCTACCAGCTGTGCCACCATGCCACCATTCAGGGCACCAATTCCCTGCCATTGTCTGTTTCATAGTGATCCCACCAGATCAGCCCTATTGCATGTTAATAGTAAGATTAAATGAGAACTTACCAGTTTTAAGTTTGATCTTTATTTTATGAGGAGTTACGATGACGGATTACGTGGGAAGACCCCGCCAGCACGCATGCGCGCCATTCTTCAAAGCAGTGGTGTGAAATCACAGATACCAGAGTAGATACCAGTATAAGATAAGAGAGAACTTTCATACCAGTTGAACTTTATAATAGAGGGTTTTGGGAGCGGAGGGCACGTAATTCCTCATCGTAAAACAGGTAAATTCTCATTTAATCTTACTATTTTACTTCGGAGTCACGTGAGTGACTAGGTGAAGATTTCAAAGTTCTGTGATTTCATGCCCTGGAACGAGACCATGCTCATACAGTGCCATGCTAGGAAAGGAGGATGAACGTATTTCAGACATGGCACTGTGCTGAAAAACAAAGAAGGTATTTATTCATACCAAAATAATATATCCCCACATTGGGTAATTTATTTTACAGAACCCAACATTTTCCCTGCAAACGTGTCAGGAGTGGCCATGGGTTTATTACAAAAGCGTTGAAAAGTCTGTTCATTGCTCCAACCCGCTGTGGCCAGGATGTGGTCCATAGGAACTTCCATCATCCTAGCCGCCGATGTAGATGCAGCCCTGGTGGAGTGAGATTTGAAAACATTAGTATCCACCCCCGCTGCATCTAATACCACCCTTAACCATCTGGATATGGTTTGCACCGTGACTTTATGGGGAGGCTGTTTATGGCTTATAAGTAAAGCTCTCTCCGTGCCCCTTAGAGTCTTAGTGACTTCTATATATTACAAAATAAGTGTCACAATGCAGAGTCAACTATCTGCAGGATAGGCCAGAAATTCTAATTTTTGGCCAGATGAACTGGGTCTGTCTTGTTTAAGTAACCCCTGTATAAGAAAGGTTATCTTGCCATTAGTAATACAATGGTGTCCATACTTAATTTGTGTAAGGACTGGACCCGATGTGCTGATACAAGTGCCATTATCTTATATGTGAGTTTGTCCAAGGTCAGCCCCGTTATGGGTGTCCATCCTTGTAACAGAGCTAAACCTATGCTTATGTCCCATGTATGGGTGTATCTGGGCCTGGGGGGATTAGAGTTAAATATACCCCTCATAAGTTTAGATACTAGTGGGTGTGATCCGATAGCCAGGTGATCACTCCCTCTGCCCAGATAATTTGATAGGGCACTCCTTGCACAATTAATAGCACTGTAACTTAATCCTTCATCGAAATGAAGGGTATCCAAAAACTCCAGCACTTCAGTGATGGTGGTTGAGTCATAAGTAGTGTTCGTCCTGGTGCAGAACACTTTCCATTTCCTGACATACGTCAGGTACTGTCTTCTGGTGGACTCCCTGCAGGACGCTGAGATGGCATTGATCGTTCTGTCGGAGAGTCCGTATCCCAGAAATGGCCTGTTCAGAATCTGAAAATTGACAAATTCATGCGGTCATGACACGGATGACTATCAGACACCTGTAACGGGATGTACCAACAAACTCTGTCGTTTATCCGGATGCAGGGTTCTGATGCCATCTTTTGTACTGCTGGGAACCATGGTTGGGTAGGCCAGTCGGGAACAACCAAAATACCCGTTGCGGAGTCTTGTTTAATTTTCTGCAAGACCCGTCTGATGAGGCAGAAGGGGGGAAATGCATAGCAAAACAAATCCCCCCCAATGTAGCGAGAAAGCGTCCATCGCTGCTGCCCTGGGTCTGGTTCCCAAGCACATATGTTGGAAGTTGGTGATTTAGTCTGGATGCAAAAAGGTCGATATATGGTGTCCCATAACGTTCTATAATATCTGTAAACACTTTCCGATCCAACATCCATTCTATGTTGTCGTTGAATTTACGTGACCTGGTGTCTGCCACTATATTTAGCTCACCCGGAAGGTAAGTGGCTGAGATCCAAATCTCTCTTTCCAGACACCAGTGCCAGATATTATTAGCCAATTCATCACATGATATCGACTTTATTCCACCCATATGATTAATATAGGCCACCACTGTGGTATTGTCAATTTGTAATCTTACATGCAACTGGTACATATCTGAACAGTAGGCCCTGAGTCCATGAAATGCTCCCAGCATTTCTAAATAATTAATCCCTAGTGTTTTGAATAGGGTTAATTCTTGTGCACTCCATCTGCCTCCACAACTTGTGGTGGTATTAGTTGCTCCCCAACTTTTAGCACTGGCATCAGTCTGTAATGTAACCGAGGGATTCATGATAGTGATGGGGTTAGAACAAAGCTGAGCATTTTCTATCCACCAGTTTAATTCTGATTTTGCTTTCCCTGGCAGTTTCATAGGCCTATCAAAATGGCCTGCATGATTTTTGAGAGCTAAGATTTTTGCTCTTTGAAGGTTTGATAATGGAGTGGTCCAAATTGTGCTGCTGGGAATGCAGCCACTAATTTCCCAATCACTTTGGCTACTTGCCGAATGGAAGGTTCCCTGATGCCAGTGAGGCTTCTGCATGCTTCTATCATTAGCACAGAGTCAATGGTGAACCCCAAATAATCCATGGTAGTGGAGGGTTCCAATTTTGATTTATCTGGATGTATGATAAATCCCAGCTTTTGAAAAAGATGTTTTGTGGCTGAAACTGCCAATGTAGCCATCTCCAAATTCACACCTACAATGAGAATATCATCAAGGTAAGCCATAACAATATGGTTGTGTTCCCTTAAATAAGCTAAAGCTGGTTTTAATATTTTTGTAAACAGCCTGGGTGCTGATGACAACCCATTGGGTAAGGCTTTATACTGCCATAGCTGTCCCATTCAGATAAATTTCAGGTATTTCCGATGATCCTTGTGTATCGGTACTGAATAGTATGCATCTTTAAGATCGATGCAAGCCATGTAGTACCTCTCAGAAATTAGCTGTTTAGCTGTGACAAACGTGTCCATTTTGAAATGGGCATACTGAACAGAAGTATTTAGTTCGGTCAAATCTATAATGATGCGACACCCGCCATCTTTTTTGTTTTTTGTAAATATATTTGATACGAACTCTTGAGATTCTTTGATTGTCTTCTCAATTACCGCTTTTTTTGTTTAGTCTTAATAGCTCAGCACGTCTGGGTGTTACCGGACCTGCATAATCCCGCGAATTTGGGATTGAGTGCAGGCTTGATGATGCTCTTCCTGTAACTGTTAATCTCAAACTGAGTATTACACAGTAATGCTAAAGCATCTTGTAACTCTTCAGGTAACTCAACCCCGACAGCTGTCCTGGTCACTGCTGTGATTCCAGCAGCCAGCAGCTTCAGGATCCTCTGGAGCTTCACCTCCTGGCTTCTTATGGAAGGGCTCATTTTCCCCCAGATAGGGTTGTTGACTGCCGGTACATTGAGCGAGTTGCAGTTCTCTGGAGCGAGATATTTCTCAGCCGTAGTATTGATGGCATGCTCCTGCAGCTGGTTTGTGGCCATGTCATTTATACTGGCTGCCAGCTTTGGGTGAATTGGCAGTCCTTTTTGTGTTGGAACTGCATGTTTATTAACCATGCCCAACAATTCTTCTGGCACCCCTAACACTGTTGGTTGTTCAGCCATAGCCCCTTCTTCAGGGTCAGCCCAGCTCTGACCCCTAATGCTCCCCTGCGAAGAGGGTGAGACATTTGGCAGTCCTTGAAAGGGTCCTGCCGTGGGTCTGCGAGGAGACCCACCGTGACTCTGCCCCTGCATAAGCAGGTCACGCTGGAGCAACTGCTCCACCATCCGCTCCATGCGGGAAAGACGCCCACCGTCGCTATCTGTGAACGGGGTGTCTTCGGGTCCGGACCCAGCCGAGTCAACGGTCCCATCCGACTTCCGGGTGGTTTTGCGGTCTTAATCGGCGAGAAGTCGGGAGCTGCTGGTAACACCTGCAGCTCTGGAGTAACGGCACGCTGCTGGCTGCTTTCTACAGCAGCGGATTTTGCCGCTGCTCTTTTAGATTTGCGCGACTCCATAGTACTTTCTCTGAAAAACAAGAATACACCCAGTCGCACACGCTCACCGGTACTGAGTGAGACTTACCTTCAGTAAGTTTTTAAACTTACGCTGGAGGAGCGGAACTCCTCCCAACTGTCGCTTCCTCAATGCGTTCGACGATATGTAGCGCATGCATGCTGGCGGGGTCTTCCCACGTAGTAACTCACGTGACTCCGAAGTAAAATTATGTATTTACTGAGGATTACCCACTATAATTGCTCATGCCCATATAAGAACATGGATAGGTGATGTTTTGGGTCAGTACCCTTCTTTAGCTATCCATATTCTCTAGAAATGGTGGCTGACCTGCTGAGTTACTCTGTCTTTTCTATCGTTCCCTTTTAGCCTTGCTAGCTGCTTGCTGTACCAGCATACAATAGATATGTAACATTGTTTGAAAAGGTATCTGCTGTTTAAATTCCCAGAGAAGTCTAATCAATTAGTCAGTGTCATGTCATCGCCACCCCCTACTTCACTCCCTCCTCCTCCCCCCATCCCACCCCTACCCATCCATGGGTTTTCTGGGCCAGATGGCATACTTTGAAGAAAAATTAGCATTCAGCTGACCTGACAAAACCTTCCAGGGGTCAGTGACACTGCAGTCAATCAGCCAGATACAAATCCCCATTCACTAGCTTTACACTGATTTTCCTGACGGAAAATAGTTGCGGCCACTTTGCGTTTATCTTACAATGGTGCTTGTTAATTTTTAGTTAATCCTTATGGAGTTAATCACCTTGAAAGACAGCTATCATTAACTGAATAGTATTAGTGATAAACTGGCGCCTAACGACATGTCTGGAAATATGTTTATATATGAAGCTTTTAGGATAAGGCCACTTACATCCCTGTACCTCTTGTACCAGTCAAGTAAATTGTGGTTGGTTGGTACCTTAGCATTTACAGTACCTGTATGTATATATTTACCTTCATGCCCTTACCTAACAAAAATCTATTTACCAGTCTTGAAAATTTAAATTTACCCAACAACCAAACCTTTTTGGAGCAGCTAGTTTTTATATTATCATTTTCAGTTTAGTTAGTTTAATTTAGTTTAGTTTATTATCACGTGTACTGCAGTACAGTGAAAAGCTTTTCTTGTGTGCTATCCAGTCAGCCGAAAGACTATACATGGTAACAATCGAGCCATCCACATTGTACAGATACGGGATAAAGGGAATAATGTTTAGTGCAAGATAAAATCCAGTAATGTCCGATTAAAGATATTCCGAGGGTCTCCAATGAGATAAATGGTAGCTCAGGACCACTCTCCTGTTGTTGATAGGATGGTTCAGTTGCCTGATACCAGCTGGGAAGAAACTGTCACTGAATCTGTAAGTGTGCGCTTTCACACTTTTACCTCATGCCTGATGGGAGAGGGGAGAAGAGGGAGTCAGACTTGTCCTTGATTATGTTTGTGGCCTTGCCGAGGCAGCATGAAGCGTAGATAGAGTCAATGGAAGGGAGGTTGGTTTGTGTCATGGTCTGGGTTTAGGACATTTGCCATTAGATAATTGTCCAGCTCCAGTGATTCTTATTCTCAAGTGCCTTTTTCCTCTGCTTCCAAAGGCCACTGAGCGAAGCATACGTTACAGGCACATTTCCGTTCTCAGCTGTAGTACATGTAAGGAATATCAGTAATCACTCTTCGACCTAATTGTTTGCACCTTCCATTCCTAGTGAGAAATCTTTAGTTACATAATAAAAAGTCTCAGAGCCTGTAAAAATTTAGTCCACATAAGAAAAGCAGGAAATATATTTTCTTAGCAACATTTGCCACTTCTCGAAGTACAATATGAAGTTGTGCTTCATCACTTCTTATGCTAGTGTAGAGTTAAAATGTTGCAATTAAAATAACTCAAGGCATTAACCAAAAGTAAATTTAACTGCGCAGTAAATTTAAGACCATTTAAAAATGGTATTACTTTTGGTTATGAGCAGAGGGATGCAATGCAAAATTGGCAGTAGTTACATGTACTTTTTTATTTGAAGGTCAGCTGCGTTTGCTAATTAAATGTGAAATGCATTTGTTTTGTTTTAGCAACGAAGCGTATGGCACAACTGTGGTTAACAAAGTTTGAAATAATACTAACATTAAGAGTGTATGAGGAACTATAAAATATGTGGGCATTTAACAATTTGGAAGCTGAAGGCAAAAAGTGGCTTAAGATAAAAATGATTTTAAAAAATGCAGTTTCCATCTGGTCCATTCTGCTGATGGATCTTAAAGAGTGAATCATATGCACATAGATTTTTGTAGGAAAGCACACATTTTGGCTCTGTGGTTTTCTGTTTATTTGGGAAAGTGAGGGGGTGGGAAGGTCAGCTACGGATATGTAGCTTTATGTGGTCTGGAAGCTGCAATCTATGCTAAAGAAAAGCTATTGTTTAAATTTTGTAAGATCTATTCAGAATAACAAAATACATACAAACCAAACCCTGTGCAAAGACTTTGAGTCACAGAATTATACAGCGTGGAAATACGTCCTTCATCCCAACTTGTCCACGTCGACCAACATGCCCCATCTACACTAGTCCCACCTGCCTACATTTGGTCCATATCCCTCTAAACCTATCCTATCCATGTACCTGTCCAAATGTTTTTTAAACATTGTGATGGTACTGCTTCAACGTCCCGTGGCCACTCGTTCCATATAAGGAACAATATATGTGCGTAAAAACGTTGTCCCTCAGGTTCCTATTAAACCTTTACCCCCTTACCTTAAATGTATGTACTCTGGTTCTCGATTCCCCTACTCTAGGTAAAAAATTGTGCATTTACCCAACCTATCTCTTCTTCCATTCTCAGTAGCTAGACATTCAGTAGTATCATACTCAGTAGTGTTCATACCTGTCTTTAAAAAAACCATCCTTGTCACTCGTGGCTCCCTAGGATGATATCCCTTCCCCTATTTGAGGATTGCCCCCCACTGGACTCTGCCCCTCAATGGCCAGCAACGGTAGGATCCTAAATCATGGTCCTCCGAGGTGGAAATACATCATATGCAGTACTTTAAGTTGTAAGAGATTTGTGCAGGCATTTTAGAAGGAATGCAAGTTGAGGTACAGCTGGTTTGAGAGATGGTGTGGTTAGATTAACCTTCATTTCTGATAAGTCACCCAGTTATTTGGCTCCATGAAGATAGATTTTGTAAGGAACGCTGAGTAATTTGTGGTTTATCGCCCTTGAAGTAAACTAACATTGCAACCATATGCACCATACTTGTTGAATTTTCAAAGGAAGCTTCTTCGGAAAGCTCAGCAACCTTCTGATGCTCTTTGCAATTGCAGCATGCAGAGTTATAATTTAGGAATGGGGAGGAGGAAATCATAGGTCCTCATCAAGCACTTCCCACTCCCTGAACAGCACGTTGGGCCTGGTGTGTTGCAACCTGTGGTGTTTAAGTTGACTTTTTTTTCACTTTAGTCTTTATTGCTTTTATGCATACACAAATAAAACACCAATATAACAATGAAACATACAACAATGCAGTGAAACGTACAACAGTGCAGCAGGGGGGGTCAGTTTACAATTAATTATGCAGTATACAGAAGTATTTTATTATTAAAACATTCTCCAATAACTTACAATATTGTCAATAAAATTATACATTATTGATGTCTTTATTTCGATGCCTAATCAATTTTTCCCATTTTCTGTTAAACTCGCCTTCTTTCACTCTTAGAGAATATGTCATTTTCTCCATCACAAATATTTTCTGTACTATGTCTAACTATTGTCTAAGTCTGGGTGTGTCCGCTGCAAGCCAGTTTCTTGTAATGGCCTTTCTACCAACTGTGAGCAGGATTTTAACCAAGTAACGATCTTCCTTCAGCACCACTGTATTTAAATTATCCAGGAATAAAATGGAACACTTCTTGACTTTCAAAGAAGAAGTTGCCACCATTTTGTAAATTCCTTTGCTAAACCCTTTCCTAAGGCATAGATAGGGTGGATGGTCAGAATCTTTTTCCCAGGATGGAAATGTCAAAGACCAGATGGTGAGAGAGGCAATGCTTAACGGATATGTGTGGCGCTAGTTTTTCACACAGAGTGTTTTAAGTGCCTGGAATGTGTGCCATGGATGGTGGTGGAAGCAGACACGATAATAGTATTTAAGAGGCTTTTAGACAGGCACATGGACATACAGGGAATTAAGGTGTATGGATCAGGTGCAGGCAGAGTGGTTTAGTTTAATTTGGCATCATGTTCGGCAGGAACATTGTGGGCTGATGGGCCTACTCCAGTGGTGTACTTTTCTGTGTTCTATGTCCATCCTTAAGTTTGTGATTCTCTCTGATTTATCCTCATTGTCAAGACTATCTAAAAATTCAGCATTGAATGTCACATCCGCATAATCATTTGCAAATTATTGTACTTGGTTTAGTTTAGAGATACAGCATGGAAACAGGCCCTTTGTCCCACCGAGTCCATGCCGACCAATAATCACCTGTCGACTAGTTCGATCCTACACACTAGGGACAATTTACAGAAGCCAAATTAACCTACAAACCCGCACATCTTTGGAAAGTGGTTGGAAACTAGAGCACCCCAAGAAAACCCAAGCAGTCGCTGGGAGAATGTACAACCACTGTACAGGCAGCACCTGCAGTCAGGATCGAACCCGGGATTCTGGCGCTGTAAGGCAGCAACTGTACTGCTGTGCCACTGTGCTGCCCTGATCTGTAGGACATAGCTAAGAGACGTGATTGAATATTGATATATCAATATACTGAACTATTGAATGCATGTCAAAGTACGTGACATGATGATAGAGGGAAATATAGAGCTATCATTGACCAATGATTTGCCTTGACACTGATATTTACATTTGTTCAACATTTCAAAATTGTGGGTGTGCGATGGGGATGGTGCTGATATCTGAGGCACAACGGAGGCTGGGCTGAAGCAGACATCTGAAGATAATTCAGGATGTCTGGTTGACTTGGACCACGTCTTGTGGCGGGAATTCGTGGAGATTGTAGTTTTGATTGAGAACATTTTATAGGGGTGCATGGAGTCAGCCAGTATAAGATAAGGAATTATAAGATAATTATAAATTATAAGGAATTATAAATAAGATAAGACATCAAGGACTAACAGTTGGAGGTCATTGGCGATTGGGTCTAATTTCCCTGCTCAACCATTATTATGCCATTGTTGCATGAGACATGCAAATGCAACTCACAAGGAAAACTGCCCAGTTGAATCCCTGGAGTGATACAAAACAGTTCAGAAAATGATTGTTTTACATTTCATTCTATGCAAAGTCAATTTTTAATTGCGAAGCATGATCATATTTCCACACCTGAAAGGGTCAGGAGTGGAACAATATAGCATTATGCCAAGATAACTGAAAGAAAGAATGTTGATGGAGGGCAGGGCAGTATAAACCAGGGAAGAAAGATCACAAACATTTTGCAGGCTCGTCGATTTACAGATGGTCACAAGCATCGACAGTGAAAAGATCATAGAAAAATGAAGCAGAGTTGAGAAGTTTATGTTTGTTTTTTTGAGGAACCAGGAACCTTATAGATCAATAAACATGGGCTGGTGAATAATGGTGCCTTGGTATCGAGAGCAGAAATATAGATATGCTGAAGTTTTTGGAGAGTGGAAAGAGTATCTAGCCAAGAGAGTATTCAATGTTCAATGGCCTTAAGGCATGAAGTAAGATTTCAATAGCAGATAGAAAGAGGTAGGGACAGAGACAGGGATGTTACGTTCGTGGGAGTAGGTAGCCTTTATAATTGAAAACATATACAGGATAAGAAGCCTGGCTCAGAATCAAAATGTACAGCATTTTGGAATTAGTGTGGAGAATAAAAAAATTAAAGAGGAGGCGAATGATGATGTTTTTCAGTCTTGCGGTATTTAACCAGAGTAAATGGATAGACCCATCCAACTGCCTAGCAAATAGTGTTTGGAAAGGAAATAAGAAAGCCTGCATTCTGTTAGAACTTGAAAATATGAATTATATCAAGAGGGCAGTGTGAAAGTTCGGAGAAGGTTAAGGAGCGACACCAGAGTTAAGTGTGTGAGGATGTCTGGAATAGGATAATTGGGAAACGTTTGGCAGACTGAATCGCCCAGAAAATGCGCAAAACGCAACCCCTCCCCAGAGTCACATGTCCAAGGCCCCCGACCATAGGGTTCGATTACCTGCGGACACTAGCAGGTGCCGCTACAAGGCCCCCCCAGAACCCGAGGTACGGAACCGAGCAGGGACCCGGATGAGATGTCCGGAACGCGTGATTCTCGAAGGCGTAGGGCAGGCGTAACAGGAGGAGCCGGCGAAACAAAACCGGAAACAGGTGAAAAAGCAACAGTAACAGAGGTCACTGAAACAGGCGACCACCGGGCTATCCACATCCACGTGGGCGGGCTTAAGACGGCTCTCTCGCCCACAGACAGAACTCCTCCTGGCCACCCACATCCAACGTGAATGATGCGGGCGGCACAGTCTTAGTGGCTGAGTCCGAAGGTGCATAATAGGAGGGCCTTGAGGCCGTCATATTTAGCGGTTGTGGGAGGGTCCCAAAGATAAGGCAGTAGACGGGAGGCGGACTCCTGCGGCAGGGCTCCCAGCACATGGAAGTACTTTGTATCGTCCGCAACAATGTGGTGCAGAAGAAACTGCGCCTCAACGTGGGCGAACCACACTTGTGGCTGTTCTGGCCAAAACACGGGCAGTTTGAGGCTGACGGCGTTCTGATGGGTGTCTGGAGCGGTGGCGGGAAGGTAATTGTCCTGCATGCTGTCGTCCAATCTTCAGTTGGACGCGCCGGGGTCACCAATTTGCCGGATGAGACGAGAGTCGATCTTCTAAACGAGTTTTATTATCAAAACAACGAAATCAATGAAGTGACTCAACACAGCCAATACACAGATCTCGCCATAACGGTGGTCCAGAACGACTGAAAAAGGCATCGCCCAGAAAACGCGCAAAACACAATCCCTCCCCAGAGTCACATGTCCGAGGCCCCCGACCGCAGGGTTCGATTACCTGTGGGCACCAGCAGGTGCCGCTACAAAGGCACTGGGTAAACAACCCCTTTACTTCTGAACTGTACAGTGGCGAAGAGCATTTGAGGTAAGTCACGTTGTTGCTAATATCAATGCCTACAGTGAGATCAAGAAAGTTGAGGAGTAAAAGTGAACATGATCACAGTTCTTATTTGTGCCTTCAATTGAATTTATTTTTGTGACAGCAATGGAAATGCAATTGAAGATATTCAATCGTGGAGTTGTGGCAAATATAGATATATGTTTAGAAAGTCACCATATTGCAATCACTTGGAGA
This sequence comes from Raja brachyura, assembly GCA_963514005.1. The sequence continues at coordinate 63,920,184 of OY740787.1, forward strand.
GGAAACAACATTTAGTTAGTTTAGTTAAGGTTATTGTCATGTGTACCAAGGTACAGTGAAATGCTTTCTGTGGCATGCTATCCAGTCAGTGGAAAGACTACCCATGATTACAATTGAGCCGTCCACAGTGTACAGATGTAGGATAAAGGGAATAACGTATCATGCAAGATGAAGTTCATAAGTTATAGGAGTAGAATTAAGCCATTCCGCCCATCAAGTCTACTCCTCCATCTATCTTTCCCTCTCAACATAAGTCCAGTAAAGTCCAATTAACGATAGTACGAAGATCTCCAAGGAGGTAGATGGTAGCTCAGGACCGTTCTCTAATTGTTGATGTTGAAATGTTAACAGAGGAGTAATAATTTAAAATGTTAGTAAGTGTAAACGTGCAGGAAGGATTTTGGGTATACCTGGCAGTTCAATGGAAATAGAATTGACAGAGCAGGAGATGAGTCTTAGAACAATGTGGGTCAAATAGATATGAAGGGTCCTTACTGGCTCTTTAGGATGGAATTCTCTGACAATACTGAATGAATGCTGTGCTATCAGAGATGCTAACTGTGCATTGAACCAAGGTCTTGACAATCTCTTCATGGGCAGCAAAATGGTGCAACTGGTAAAGCAGCTGCCTCACAGCGCCAGGGACCTAGGTTCGATTGCGACTTTGGATGTTGTCTATGTGGAGTTGGCACGTTCTCCTTGACACCACGTGGGCTTCCTCCAAATGTTCTGGTTTTGTCCTGCATTCCAAAGATCTATGTTTTCTTGCTTAATTGGCCTCTACATGACCCTAATGTGGTCTAGTGTGTAAGGAGTGGATATAAAAGTGGTATAACATAGATCTAGTGTGAACAATAGTTGGCATGGGCCCAAAAGCCTATTTTCATGCTGCATGTTCAATCAGTTAAACACCCATGACATTATTTGATGGGATTTCCTGTGCATCTAACCCAACATTCCCCCTTCAATCAATCTTTACCCCATGGAAATGATAGAACAGAGTATATTTTAACTGAAGGGTTGAAGCAAAGTATTCCAACAGTACATAAATCATTAAAATGTGACGGACAGCTGCAGAAAATAATCAAAAGGCTGATTAAATTGTAGTCTTTATGTCTGCAGGAAGAAGTTAACCTACAGCTAAAAAAATGTAGCCATACTTTGGGAAAGATATATCAGCCTTAGATGGAGAGCAGCAATTGCCAAAATGATATCTTGCTTGGGTTCTTTGGAGGTTTGCAAAAGAAAAGTTTTCAAGATTGAAAAGAGAACATTGAAATAGAAGAAACGGACCAATTGGTCTCTCATACTACTCTGTCATTCAATAAGATTATTACCTCAGTGCCTGTTCTTTTAATATCCAAAAAACAGTTCATGACTGTTTTGAATATATTCAATCACAGAGAGGAAAGGTTTAATAGGAACCCGAGGGGCAACTTTTTCATACAGAGGATGGTGGGTATATGGAACAAGCTGCCAGTGGAGGAAGTTGAGGCAGGTACGAGAACTACATTTGAAGACATTTCGACAGGTACATGGAGAGGAAAGGTTTAGAGGGATATTGGCTACACACGGGCAGGTGGGAGTAGTGTAGATGGGGCATCTTGGTCGACATGGGCAAGTTGGGCCAAAGGGCATTTTGCATATTATTGATGTCAGGCTAAACTGTTCTATAGTTCAAAGACAAAGGTGCGGAGGAACTCAGGGTCAGGCAACATCTGTGGAGGGTTTGAGATTGGGACCCTACTTCAGACTGAGTTTCCCTCCACAGATGCCATCTGACCTGCTGAGTTCCTCCAGTACTTTATTTTTTGCTCAAGATCTACACTTTCTTGTGTCTCCTGGTCCTGCAGAAAGTAGTTCCCTGATTTCTCTCCTTCCTTGAATAGTAGAACTATATTTTCTACCTTAAAATCCGGGTAAGCTGTTCTAGACTGTTGAAGTCTGAAAGGTATCATCCAGTAATTTTACCATTGCTGTAGCCATCTCGTTCAAAATCAGGCAATCAGGTCCCGGGGATTTATTAACGTTTAGTCCCATTAATTTATCTGATATTATCGTGATATTACTGTTAAATTCTTTCAACTCAGTCACATTAAATCCCTTGTTCCCCACTATTTCTAGTTTTCCAACCACTTCTGTGAAGACAGATGGCGAATAATTGTTTAATTTCTCAGCATTTCCTCTTCCTCAGTTGCATGTCTGGATGGGATGCACATTATTTTCACTAATCTTTTCCATTTGTACATGTTCACAGCAACTCTGTTCGTAGATTTCTCTCTCGGTTATTCTCAAATGCTACCACCCATTTCCTCAACAATTTCTTTGTCCCTCTAGAACTGTCAAGGTTGTTTGAAAATACGTCCTCTGTCTGGGGAAAACAGTCCAAGGAGTCATTGCATTAAGATTTGAGTCAGAACTTTCAGGAGTGGTAGTTACCTACACAGGAATGAGGGAAGACTAGAACTTCCATTCGTAAGCAGAAATTGATGCTGGTTGAATTGTTAATTTAAAATCTGAGATTAACAAATGTTTATTAACCAGATTTATTGGAAATAAGATGCAACGGACCAAACGTGGATATAGACCATTGATCTATGGTCATGATGGGTTGAAGGGTTCATTCCTGTTCTTGCATTGTTTTTACGTTCTGTTCCTGAAGATAAAATTAGCATAAAAGCGGATTAAGTAATCATTGCTCTGTCAATGTTTATGGACGTCAGCTGTTGGTCAACATAGCCTACTTGTGTGGTCCTGTCTTAGTGATTTGGCAAGCCTAGTACATGTTGCAGCTTCCTCCTCAGGGAAAGCTTGTCTAAATTAAAATGGCTGACAGCAGTACAGCTGCAATGGTGACAAGAACTTGGTAAGGTGAGCACGAGGGTGATCTCAGCGTACTGCAGAAGGAGTTCATGAAGGAGATTATTACAAAAATAATTACAGTGAAGTGATGTACCTTCCGCCAATCTTCCAGACTCTAATCATAATCCCTATACTGGCAGGAAGTGGGTTGCAGTGGCATGCATGTGTGAAAGGATGGTCATTCTTTTTTTAACTACATTGTGCGCTGCATTGCTTCTGCCTCACATCGCCAGAGACCTGGGTTCGATTCGGACCTCAGGTGTTGTCTGCGCGGAGTTTGCACGTTCTCCCTGTGACCACGTGGGTTTTTCTCCGGGTACTCTGGTTTCTCCTACATCTCAAATACTTGTGATGTTGATTGGCTCTTGTAAAATTACCACTAGTGTGTGTGGAGTGGATGGAAATGTGGGTTATCATTGAACACATAAGAGATTAGTATATAAACATAAAGCACATGGTATTGGTGGTTCAATATTGATGTGGATAGAGAACTGGCTGGCAGACAGGAAGCAAAGGGTAGGAGTAAACGGGCCCTTTTCAGAATGGCAGGCAGTGAGTAGTGGGGTACCGCAAGGCTCAGTGCTGGGACCCCAGCTATTTACAATATACATTAATGATTTGGACGAGGGAATTGAATGCAACATCTCCAAATTTGCAGATGACACCAAGCTGGGTGGTATAGTTAGGTGTGAGGAGGATGCTAGGAGGCTGCAGGGTGATTTGGATAGGCTGAGTGAATGGGCAGATGCATGGCAGATGCAGTATAATGTGGATAAATGTGAGGTTATCCACTTTGGTGGCAAAAACATGAGGGTAGACTATTATCTAACTGGTGGCAGATTAGGAAAAGGGGAGATGCAACAAGACCTGGGTGTCATGGTACACCAGTCATTGAAAGTAGGCATGCAGGTGCAGCAGGCAGTGAAGAAAGCAAATGGTATGTTAGCATTCATAGCGAAAGGATTTGAGTATAGGAGCAGGGAGGTTCTACTGCAGTTGTACAGGGTTTTGGTGAGACCACACCAGGAGTATTGCGTACAGTTTTGGTCTCCAAATCTGAGGAAAGACATTCTTGCCATAGAGGGGGTTCAGAGAAGGTTCAACAGACTGATTCCTGGGATGTCGGGACTTTCATATGAAGAAAGACTGGATAGACTCGGCTTGTACTCACTGGAATTTAGAAGATTGAGGGGGGATCTTATAGAAACTTACAAAATTCTTAAGGGGTTGGACAAGCTAGATGCAGGAAGATTGTTCCCGATGTTGGGGGAGTCCAGAACAAGTGGTCACAGTCTAAGGATAAGGGGGAATTCCTTTAGGACTGAGATGAGGAAAACATTCTTTACACAGAGAGTGGTGAGTCTCTGGAATTCTATGCCACAGAAGGTAGTTGAGGTCAGTTCATTGGCTATATTCAAGAGGGAGTTGGATGTGGCTCGTGGCTAAAGGGATCAGGGGGTATGGAGAGAAGGCAGGTACGGGATACTGAGTTGGATGATCAGCCATGATCATATTGAATGGCGGTGCAGGCTCGAAGGGCCGAATGGCCTACTCCTGCACCTATTTTTCTATGTTCTATGTTTCTAACTGGTGTGAATGGGTGATTGGTGTTTGGCATGGGCTCAGTTGATCAAAAGGACGGTTTCCGTGCTGTATCTTTCAATCAATCCTTGTTCTTTTCTCCTTGGTGTGCCAAAATCCAATATTTCCACCCACCTACCACACTGGGAGTTCCTTCATCCATTGAAGATTGTACCACCGTCTTCTCAAAGGCTGTTGAATAAGGGCAAAAATTCCTTGCAGAATCGTGGTTCAGTAGGCTGCTCGTAGTTACCATTCCTCTGCATTTCCCCTGTTGTAAATTTGAAATGATCGATATCTATTGGACAATTCAAAATGTCTAAATTTTGTTTATATTTTCTCATGTCATTCTGTCATTACTTGTACTCTATTATCTTCTGCTCTGTGTCTTTTCCTGTGAGAAATTAGTTGAGAGATACAGCATGGAAACAGGACCTTCGGCCCATCGATTCCACGCTGACCATTGATCACCCATTCCTACTAATTCTATGTTATCCCACTTTTGGATTAGGGGCAATTTACAGAGGTCAATTAACCTACAAACCCGCACGTCTTTGGGATGTGGGAGGAAACCGGAGCACCTGTAGGAAACACGCAGTCACAGTGAGAATATGCAAACTCCACGCAGAGTACCCAAGGTCAGGATTGAACCCTAGTCTCTGGTGCCGTGAAGCAGAAGCTCTGCCAACAGTGCCACTGGGCTGCCCTAATGAAATGAAAAAAATTACCAAAAGCTAACTACACTCAAACATATCATGTAGCAACTCAGACCGAAAGGGTACAGTATCTTTTATCCAAATGATCTGCCATCGGACACTAAAATCACAAAGCAAAATACTCCGTTCGGGCACTAAAATACAGCATAAGGTGGTCAGGTTTGACATCTATTGTTCTGAACAGACGCTCATTTCATCTCTTGAAGCTGGTTTTTTGAAGAGTATGTCGAGCATGTTTTCAAATGAATTACTTTTATTTCAAATTATCGATGAGATTTTACTCAACTGCGAATTTGAAACAAATACACAAAGTAGGACAAATGCAGCTAGTAAAGAAAAGATTAATGAAACAACCTATCACAAATTATGGCAATAATTGTTGTTGAAATAATACTGAATACAAAGGTATGATTTGTATGGTACACGTATATGATTTAAAACAATGGTGACATTTAGTTTTATTTATTTATTAAATCAATTACAACTTTTAAAAGGTATTTAGACATGTACATGAATAGGAATGCAGGCAAATGGGGCTAACTCAAGGAAGCACCTCATTATGCATGGGTGAGTTGGGCTAAAGAGCCCATTTCTATGCTGGAAAACTCTATGACCCTATGAATTGTAAGTTTAAAATGAGTTTATTGGTCAAAATTACTTTGTTGCCTTTTGATCCAAGGAAGATTCTAATGAACAATATTTGATTTTCAAAAAAAATCACCTTTTTCTTTGTCTTGTCATAACTGAATCTGCTGAGTTTTGCTGCAATTGTTGGTGTTTCTCAGTAGCAGCATGTTTTAGGATTCCCATTCGAATTGAAAACTCCCTGCTCAAAGGTAATGGGTTGAGCCTTGGCCACCATTTTTCCACTGTCATTCTGTCATTAGACTTCAGATGGGGTCTAATAACAGGGCAGAAATTAGCGGAGATCTCCGCATTCACTCTGGCTAATAATGGAGCAGGATCTGTGAACGTGGGGAGATTTTGGTTTAGTTTAGAGAGACAGTGTGGAAACAGGCCCTACGGCCCACAGAGTCCGCACCGACCAGTGATCCCCGCACACTAACACGATCCTACACACACTAGGGACAATTTACACATACACCAAGCCAATTAACCTACCTACCTGTACGTCTTTGGAGCGCGGGGAAACCAAAGATCTCGGAGAAAACCCACACGGTCACGGGAAGAACGTACAAACTCCGTACAGACAGCACCCGTGGTCGGGATCAAACCCAGGTCTCTGGCTCTGCAAGCGTGTAAGGCAGCAACTCTACCGCTATGCCACTGTGGCCATGGGATTGTAGGTGACACTGATGAAGACAAGAATAAAGTCAATGTTTTTCAAAATTATATGGGTTAGGTTAAATGATTTTTTGGTATTTGATTACTACATCGTGTTTTTGATCCTTTACTACTACATATTCATGTTTATTTAATTTTCCATTGTTCTTAATTGCTTTTGTTGGCAATCAGTCGTGATTTTTTGGAGTGATGGCAATTCCTGGGGCACATTTTTTCCAGTTGTTGTAAGTTAACAGAGGGGTTAAACAGGCAATTATTGAAAGAGAAAACTTGTAAGGAGGCCAAGTTTAGTGGTAGGACAAATGACTGGGATAAATTCAACAAAGAAAGGTACAAAAGATAGTAATGAAAAAGTAAATGATGAGGGCAAACTAGCAAGGAATATAAAAATGGACAATGATTTGCTTCAAGTATATGAAAAGGAAGAGAGAGGTTTACGTGAACATTGGCTTCAAAGAGAATAGGCTGGGAAGAGTTAAACAGATATTTTACATCAGTCTTTATGGTAGAAGGTACTGTAAACATTTAATTAACACTGAATAATGCTGGGGAGAAATTAAATATCATAACCTTCATGAGAGACTTATTATTAGGCAAACATGGAGCGAAAGGGTTATATGTCCCCCGGCATGAATGACTTTCAAGCCATGATTCTTAAAGAAGTGTTACCAAGATCACGGATTCATTGGTTATAATTTTGCAGAAATCCACAGATTTGGAAGACGTGACAGGGAATTGGAAATTTGCCAATTTGACTCTCCTATTCAGGAAAAAAAGTGGAGGCAAGAAATGAGCAATTATGTTGATTAGACGAAACAAGTCAAGTCAAGTCAAACAAACTTTATTGTCATTTAGAAATACATTGATATATGCAGTTCCAAACGAAATTACGTTGCATTTGGAAATGCAAGGAAATGCAAATGCTAGTTTACAAAAGAGATAAAATGCTGGAGTAACTCAGCAGGTCAGGCAGCATCCCTGGAGAACACAGATGGGTGACATTTCGGTTCGGGACCCTTCCCAAAGGTGACTAAGTTAAGGGCCTGTCCTACAAGCATACAACTCTGTGCGATGAACGAGATCATACTAGAAGCGGGGGCCGCGCGGAGGTCGGGTGATCCCCTGTACAGGGCCGTTCCCACCAGCATGCGCCTGCATGCGGCAAGCGCGACCAAACCGGCAGCAGGGGCCGCGTGGAGGTCGGGTGAGTGGCGCAACGCGGCGCAAAGTGAGGCGAACTTGGAGCGAAGTCTAAGGTAAGTTCGCCAGGACAGAGAGGGGCACAGAGAGAGAGGCACAGAGGCACACACACACACACAGGGCCATGGAGCCACACACATAGAGGGTCACGGAGGCACCTACAGATAGGTTCACGGAGGCACGATGTTGGGGCGGTGTGTAATGCGTCGAGGCGACTGGGAGCCAACAAGCCGTTGCCGCGCGGAATTTTTGAACATAGTCAGTTTTTCGGAGCCCCGCGCGTTGTCGGGACGATCTCCGCACAATTCCGCACGGCTCCGACGATCGAAGTGGGACCGGCCCCGCGACGCCGGACGACTCAAGTGACCACGTTAGGTCGCACTAATCGCATAGAGTTGCATGCTTGTAGGACAGGCCCTTTACTGCAGCACTTTGTGTCTTTAGAATAGAATGCCTTTTATTGTCATTCAAACAGCTTGGTTTGAACGAAATTGCATTTTCCACAATCTCACCATACAAAAAAACCCAAGACTAACGCTTAACACAGTTTACACAAACATCCATCACAGTGAATCTCCGACACCTCCTCACTGTGATGGAAGGCAAAAGTCTTATCTATTCCCTTGTTCTTCTCCTGCGGTCCAGCAGTCCAACTGCAGCATCGAGGTGAACTGGGGCTCCCAATGTTAAAGTCCCCGGTGGGCGATGGTAAGTCCCGTGGCCGTTTAAGCCACGCAGGGCGATGTTAGGCCCCGCTCTGAGTCCTTTAAACCCGCGATTCCAGCGGCGGAAGTTACCGTTGCGGGAGCTCCGAAAACCGGTCTCCCATCAGGGACCTGCAAGCTCCCGATGTTACCGTCCACCAGGCCTGCGGCCGGAGCCTCCGAAGCTCCGAGGTCGGGTCACAGCCGCGCACCACCATAGCTCCGAAGACGCAGCTACAGAAAAATAATAAAAACTAAAGTCAAGACATACATTTAACAAGACAAAAATTTTAAAAAGACAGACGGACTCCAGTCGAGCCGCTGCCGATAGGCACCGCCACACCTACAAGCCAATTACCCTGTTGTTGGAAAAGTATTAAGAGCAGATTATTATGGAAAGGGTTATGTGGTAACAGCAGGAATGTGGACTTCAGGAATGTTCGATCAGCCGTAGTTCTATCGAGTGGTGGAGTAGCCTTGAGGACCCGAACAGTCTACTCCAGTTCCTACTTGTTATAGTCTTTTTGTGATATACGGGTGATCGGTGGTCAGTGTGGACTTGGTGGGCCGAAGGCCCTGTTACCATGCTGCATTTCTAAACTGAAATTATGACAACACTATTCACTTTTCTGCTTATGAAATATTAAATATTATTAGAGTTTATTGGTCTTAAACCCCATTAATTTATTTTTAAAGAGTTTCAATAGTTGGCACTTCATACAATTTTTTTAATCACAGTTAAGATGTCTCCAAGTCAGTTTTTCACTTGTCGAATTTGTTTTGAAAAATCCCTTTTACCAAAAGACAATAAAATAATCGCTGCATTGTACTGTAATCATTATGCATTTTAACAGTTTGCTTCTGCTGGTTTCCCTGCTGATGTACCATAATTTTTTTTGTATTTCAGGTTTTGGACTGGATTGAGAACCATGGGGAAGCGTTTTTAAGTAAACACACTGGGGTTGGAAAGTCACTCCATCGAGCTCGCGCTCTCCAGAAGAGGCACGACGATTTTGAAGAAGTAGCCCAGGTCTGAATATTATTTCATTCTCTTATCATAATCTTAAATCATTATTTTTGCAAAACTCTCCAAAGGAATATGTTATTACAGATTAAAGGTCCTAATTTTCTTCCTCAAACTGATGCAATACTTTGTGAAGGAAATTATAAAAAATAACAGTGTTTATAGAACACACAGCATCAAAACAATCAAATTATTTACAATTCAATCCGTACGGACATTTTGGTCCGAAGGACCTGTACCTGTGCTGTTGCTGCTCTCTGTCTGATAATTCACACAAGCATTTCCTGAACATTGAAGACAACACAGTCTGGCATTCATCTGATTTAGTTTAGTTTAGAGATACAACACGGAAAAAGGCCCTTTGGCCCATCAATTCCACACCAACCAGTGATCCTCACACTAACACTATCCACAACCCTGCATACACTTGGGAAGATTTACAATTTTACCAAGCCAATTAGCCGACAAACCTGCTCGTCTTTGGAGGGTGGGAGGAAACCAAAGCTCCTGGAGAAAACCCACACAGGTCAAGGAGAGAACGTGCAAACTCCATACAGACAGAACCCGTAGTCAGGATTGAACCTTGGTCACTTGCGCTGTAAGGCAGTAGCTCTACCGCTGCACCACTATGCCGCCCCTTTGAATAAACAAATATGTTCATTTTTAATATGTATTCGGATACATTTGAATCCTTAGTTTTCACATCAGTCTTTGAGGACTCATGAAGTTTAATTTGAGCTCTCCATGTGTATAACAACTTCTGAACATTTAACAAGTCCTGCTTGTGGTCACGTGATTTGGAAATTGACCTTTGACTGTAGTTTTACATTTAACTGGCAAAGAACAGGATTTCCTGGTATTATTTACAATCATCCCCATAGAAGTCACAATCTTGCAAGCTAGATTAAATGTGAGGCACTTTATGACTAACAGTTCGGACTAAGACATTCGTATCTCTTAGAGCACAATTCAGAAATTTGCCAAATATGTAATAATTGCCAAATCCTAATAGGATAGATATAGTAATTAGCAGGGACCTCTGGAGTATTGATATATAGATCGATCTTGGGATACAAATTCTTTGCCCCGATGAAAATGCCAATACAGATGGATAAAGTAGTGAAAAAGTGGTACCTTCTTCAGGATTTGATCCATCTGTATATGCTTCAAGTACAGCTTAGTTTAGATTTACAACTTGGAAACAGACCCTTCAGCATACCGAGTCCGCACAAACTAGCGATCACACGATCAGACTAGTTCTATCCTACACACTAGGGACAATTTACAGAAGCCAATTAACCTTGAAATCTGCACATCTTTGGAATGTGGGAAGAAACTGGAGTATCAGGAAAAAAACCATGAGGTCACAGGAAGAACGTGCAAACTCCGAACAGACAGCACCTATGGTCAGGATTGAACTCGTGTTACTGGTGCTTTAAAGGGCCTGTCCCACTTTCACGACCTAATTCACAACATTTTTTACTCGAGGACATTTTTCATCATGCTAGAAAAAACGCACTGACCTACTTGATGCCACGAGTATCTACGACTAGCATCATGGCCTGCTACGACCTACCTGCGACCTCCTATGACCTCCTACGACCTCATGATGACCATGCTGCAAGTGTGAGTCAAGGGCAAACTCGGCAGAGGTCGTGAAAGTAGAACAGGCCCTTAAGGCAGCAACTCTACCGCTGCCCCACTGTGCCCACTGTGGCATTATATACATCAACATGTGTATAAGAATTAGGATGCCAAGTTGAAGTCATATGAAACATTGGTGAGGACACACTTAGTTCCTTATGGAGATACAAGGAACTGCAGATGCTGGTTTACAAAAAGAGGCACAAGATGCTGGAGTAACTTGGCAGTCAGACAGCATCTCTGGAGAACATGGATAAGTGTTGCTTTGGAGAAGCTTCTCCAGCTTCCTGACCTGCTGAGTTACTCCAGCACTTTGTGACTTGTTGGAGTATTGCGTACAGTTCTGGTTGACACACTGCAGGAAGGGTGAGATGGTGTTCAAAAGTGTGCAGAAGAGATTTGCCAAAATATTGTCTGGAATTAAAGACTTTACTTTAAAATAGAGATAGGATGGGATGGGTTTATTCTCAGAGCGTCAGTCTGAGGGATGTCCTGATTGAGGTTTTTTAAATGATCTAAATCCAGGAGGTCCTGGAATCTAAACCAGGGGTCTGGGGGTGAATGTTTTCACATGGAGGACAGTGTTAATATGGAATGAGTTATCAGAGGAAGTAGAAATAGTAACAAATATGGCAAGTAAAACCATTTGGGCATGTACATGCATAGGAAAGAAGAGGAGGGTTAAAGGCAAATGGTGAATTTAGTTAGGATTCCCAGTTGGCATGACAAGTTGGGCAGAAAAGTCATTTCTGTGCTGTACTGTTCTATGACCCTATAACTTTTAATAGCTCTTTCAGAAGGACAATATAATCACTTAGTCAGTTTTTCCCATGTGCTTATTACACTTGCCATATTTATAGATTTCTGCTATCTGAAACAGCCGAGGGTTGAAGTACATTTCTAACCTCCCAACTACTCCTGCAAATATCGCTGGCTTTCTATGACACTACCAACTTAGGGACTGTGTAAAACGTATCGGAATCGATTTCTGTGTCTTCTGTTTCCTTCCAAAAGCGTCTCAGCACCATCCTCAATCTCAACGTTATTGGCTGTGAAAAGCATTTCCATCCTGTGTGGATAGGACATGAACAATTCTCACACACACCGTTACACATTCCCAGGCTATCTGTGAAGTCACTTTATTTTTGAACTGCCAGTTTCCATCAAACCATTGCTACAACACTCATCACCTTTACGTTTGCACTTTTCACCCAGAAAATCCCACTATGTTGCAGCCCAAAACGGCCTGCATTGCATTAATTTGTATTTGAAATAAACTAGTGTGGCTTTAAGAGTAACTGTGCTGCTGCCTGCATATCTCTCTGTTAATCCCCAAGTGCTTGTGCAAATATACTGACTGAGCTACAAAATTCAGAGACTGTTTTGCCATCCCCAGGATGGGATGAAATCTAAGAATGAACTATGCGCTCAAACAACAACTTTTGTCCTTCACAGCTTTTCCTACCAAGACCATTTCACAATGGTAATCCAGAAGATTATCTTTGCTGATTGTAATGTGTTCTGGAGTGGAGCATAGGCTATGCTCATTACAATCTATAGGGGTCTTAATCTAAAGATTTGCTATATGAGGTACATAGAGGCATACAGCATGGCAACAGACACTTTGGCCCAACATGTCACTACCAATCAAGATGAGTCAAGGAAGCTTGGTCCATTGGCCCGCATTTGACTCATAACCCTCAGAACCTTTCCTATCTATGTACATATCTAAGAGTTTTTTCAATGTTGTTATAATATGTATCTCAGCTACTTCCTCTGGCAGCTGGTTCCAGATACCTAACACCCTCTGTATGGAAGAGTTGACCCTCAGATTCTGATTAAATCTTTCACCTCTCACCTTAAACCTATGTCTTCTAGTTCTTGATTCTGTGTGTTCACCCTCTCTATTCCCCACATGATACTTGAACCCAACACTCTCAGCTTGAAAGCTGATGTTCTGCTGAGTGAACTATTCATGTGTTAGTTGGTGAGAAATGATTTTCTCATAGTACAAGAAGTCATGCAAGGCAACTTTCACTTCTCAATGTGAGGTTTGAGATCTAAGCCCTCACGGATGGTCCTAAAAGTATTAACAAAACACAAGAGGCTTCTAGACGATTGGCACAAAGCGCTGGAGTAACTCAGCGGGTCAGGCAGCTTCTCTGGAGAAAAAGGATAGGTGACGTCTCGGGTTGGAACCCTTCTTCAGACTGCTGAAGTGCTGCCAGACCCGCTGAGTTACTCCAATACTTTGTGTCTATCTTCGATAAATTCTGCATAAGTCAGTATCTGCATTTCCTTCCTGCACAAGAACTTCTGAACAGTCGAGCTACACATGATGCTTATGTCATATGTACAGGAGATAATGCCATGCAATTTCATAACCATGACTGATTTACATATACTGTATATAAATACACCACAGTATTTGGGAAATAAAAAACACACTAATTTTTTTAAAATGCTGGGTAAAGTATTTTGAAATACAGAAACTGAGAACAGCATTGCGACACGGTTGTTAGAGGTGCTAACTCATATGCCAGAGACCCAATCCTAACAGCTGTGCAAAGTATGCACGTTCTCCCTTGGGTTTTCTCCGGGTGCTCTGGTTTCCTGCAACATCACAAAGACATGTATATTTATAGGTTGTTTGGCCTTTGAGTAGGGGGTGACTGGGAGACCAGGATAACATAGAGCTCGTGAGAATGGGTGATTGATGGTTCCGATGGACTTGGTGGGCCGAAGGGCCTGTTCCCATGCTTTTGCTCTAAACTAACCTAAACTAGAACTGAATTAAACTGATTCATGCTAGTGTTACATGTATAAGTTAGGTTGATATATTTATTTTCATTTTAAAATGGTAACGAGACTCGAGGGAGTAACATTATCTGGTGGATCCAGAACTTTGTGTACTTGTTTGTGCAAATATTTCTGTGTTAAAGACAGAATGCAGGGAAAAGGCTGCAAGAATTAACCAATGTGATTGGTAACACTTGGAGATTCCAAGGATTTCATAGATAAGCTTGCAGTTTCATATTAGTGTACACAGCATTCTGGTGTATTGCGGAATGTTACATTCATAAGATTAAATACTTTTACAGTATCTGCTGTTGACAGTTTAATCTTTACTGGCCACTTTGCCAGATATTTCTTGTTTCTTTTTTCTTTTTTCTTGAGGGGAATGATGAACGAGAATTGTTTTGGGTTCAATAGATCATTGGTGGGTGTATTGCAGAGACAGTAAACAGCTACAACTTTCAGAAGCTTAACTCCATTTAATTTTCTTCTTATTTCCGACCAGAATACATACACCAATGCTGATAAGTTGCTGGAGGCAGCCGAACAACTGGCCCAGACTGGAGAATGTGATCCTGAAGAGATCTACAAAGCTGCACGGCACTTAGAAGTCCGGATTCAGGATTTTGTTCGAAGGGTGGAGCACAGGAAGCTGCTGCTGGATATGTCAGTGTCGTTTCATACACACACAAAAGAGGTAATATACATGGTTTTATTTTGTTATTACTGCTAGCACTTGACTTACCAGAGACACCATCGTAGGGGATGTCTTACAATGATTGACATGGCAAGAAACTTATAACAGTTCAGAAGGATTTATAAAATTGGGATTAGTTTAGTTTATTATCATGTCTACCGAGGTACAGTGAAAAGTTTTTTTCGATGCTTGCTATCTAGTCAGCAGAAAGACAAAACATGATTACAATCAAGCTGCCCACAGTGTACAGATACAGTATAAAGGGAATAACGTTTAGTGCAAGATAAAGTCCAGTATAGTCCGATTAAAGGTAGTAAAGACTGCTGGGGTAAATCTTTGATGAAACAACTTTAGCCTTTGAACAACATTGCTTTGTGAGTCCAGCAGATCACCAATGTAAATGTTATGTTAAAATTTCAATTCTTTGCGTGAACTATTTTTGGCACCAAGTTCATTTCTCTGACCTATATATAAAGTCCTGTTCCCAAAGCTTCTGTTGAGTTTTAATAAAAACTGAAAAAGCTGGAAACATGCCGCAGGTCAGATTGGCATATGTGGAAAGAGAAACAGAGTTAATGATTCAGGTCAAAGATTTTTTGAGAGCTGATTTCCTCAACATAAATCTGGGGATTCCCAGCAAAATATTCTCTCTGCTGCGAGACTCCATGGGGAGTATTTCAGTGGAGTATCTCCACAGAAACAGAGTCCACTAACTACCGCCATGTAAGTTCAGGACTTCTGTGTAATATTGATACATCATTTCACAAATAACACCATCACTGTCAGTTCTGAATTTACATTATCTCTTCAAAATATAACTGGACATAAAAATGACACTTTGCTGATCCGAAA
Source organism: Raja brachyura (assembly GCA_963514005.1). The sequence goes on from OY740787.1 coordinate 63,935,565, forward strand.
ATAACTATTTTGCCATTCTGTAAGATAGAAATACATTTTCTCATGGTTACTATTTACTATTCAAGTCCATTTATTTTGCTAATGGTAATCTGTGACTTAATCCCCCTCATTTCATTGAACAAGTTGTGACATTGTTTTTGTCGAGACGCTCTAGACAGATAGCAACGCTTTTGAGCTCCCGTCTGGTAAGAGTTTGGTCTTTGTGGAAAATTACCAATGATACAAAATTTACTGGACATTATACTGTCAGATGTTAAAGTGCACCAAATTATTCAGAACCTCATTCAACTGATAAACTAAGTAATGTAAAGTCTGAAATGGGTTTAACAAGTTGTAATGTTTACGCTACAACAGAGTAAATATTCTGTCTTCCATTGGCTTGAGTGAGCAAAGAGCAACAACATTTGCATTTACATCGAAGCTTTAACACTGTAAAACAGTCTGAGGTGATTCACAAGATTTAAGTAAAACTAGACCAAGTGCGGACTTGTTGGGCCACCCCCCCAAGGCAAAATCCACCACTGAACTGTAGCCCCCAACTGCGCAGGTGCGGCTAACGGGTTCCCATTGTGACGCCAGAGATCCCCATTGTGACTTAAGTCATGGCAACCCTCCCCCAACTGCGCAGGCACGGCCGGCAAGTGGGAGCGCGACTGCAACGTTTTTAAAGTTTAAAATGGCAATATCTTGTAAAATTTAAGATCAACTAGACCAAGTGGGACCCGTTGGGTCCCGTCCCCTCAACGAGCGGTTGCGGGGAGGAGGGGGGGCCTGTGGCGTCACACACACAGTAACCACCCCCCCACACACACACACACACTATCCCCCCCCCCATGATATTATATTAATATTATTCATTCATTCCTTTCCCCCCATCCCCCAGCCTATCCACTCATGCATAGCCCCCAATTGCGCAGGCGTCACAGGGGTGGGCTGGTACCTGAACGCAATACTCCACCACTCACCTATAGGTCCCAATACTCACCACTCCCTAGAATGGGAGGGGGGGGGGGTAGAGAGAGTGGTGGTCGAGAGGGAGGGGGGCAGAGAGGGAGAGGATCAATGTGAACGTATCTCACTCTCCCTCTTCAGTCCCCTATTCCCCTCCTCCATCTCCCCATATCCTCCTTCTCCCCACCCTCCACCAGCCCTCCTCTGCTTCCTCTCCTCACCCTCTCCCTCCCCTTCTCTCTTTTCATCCTCCCTTCCTCCATTACCTTGCATACACCCTCGTCAACCTCCCTCTTCTTTCCCCTCTTCTCCTCCCCTCCCCACTCCCTCCTTCAACTCGCCCTCACCTTTCCCCTACCCTCAGTCGCTCCCTCCCTCCCTCCATAACCCATCTCCTCTCCCTACCCCCTTCTCTCCTCTATTCCCCTCTTCCCCCATTCCTCACCTCCCTCCATTCCACCCCTCCACTCTCCCTCCTCACCTCCCCCACTTTCCCTTCTCTGCCCCTCCTCCCCCTCAATCCCCCCACTCTCGCTCTTTACCTCCCCAGGATCTCGATGTAAACTACCGCCGGCCCCGTTTTCTCCACAACGTCGGCGATAAAGTTTTACTTGAGGCAGGGGATGTCGGGGGGGACGGGCCGAGTGGCCTGGAGCTGGGGGAGGCCGAGGCTGCGGCCTCGTCCATGTCCGGGTCCCGCTCCTCTCCCTCCCCGCTGGCCCGGAGCAGCAGCGATGCCGCCCCCATAACTCTCCCCAGCCTCAGCGCCGTGGTCATTTCAAATCCGCACGGCGGAAACCAGGCCCACTGCACACGCCAGGGGAGACTTTCAGTTATTTAAAAAACTCTCAGTCGCTCCTTCCCTCCCTACCCCCTCCCTACACTCTCCTCTCCCTCCATCCCTCTTCTCCCGCACTCCTCACCTTCCCCCATACCACCCCCCCCCCCCCCCCCCCCCCCACACAATGAAAATCGAGATTTTTAAAAATGAAACCTCCCCCCAAGATGGAATGGAATTCTTTTGAAAATCGCATTTTAAAAAATGTAAATGAGATTCGGGATCCCATTGTGCCGTCATTGTGGCGTCGCACGTTGCTAACGGGCAGTGCAAATGGAAAAGTGATTTTTGTAAAAGTGTTTTTTGTAAAGTTTAAAATGTGAAAAACTTGTCAAACTGAACAAAACTTGGCACAGCACATCACAGGACAATGGTGAGTAAGTTGGGCCAAATATTGTAGCGCTATCGTGTACCGTTTTGGCGTAGTTTTGGAATAGCGCACGAACGCATACAACAAATGAGGTGAGAGTTTTAGCAATGTACTAGACTAGGTGGGACCTGGTGGTTCCCAGTCAGACAGGAGGCCTGGTCCCCCCCAATGCAACCCATTCCCCAATGCAATATTCCAGCACTCACCTGTTCCCCCAACACAACCCGTTCCCCCAAAGCAATGTTCCACCACTCTGGAGAGGGGGTGTGGGGGAGGAGGGGTGTGGGTAAGGGGGAACCTTCAAAACCATCCTAACTTTTGTACTATTTCACTGATCGGACCAAAACATATTTGACTTGCAGCAGAGGAGAATGGTGAGTAACCCAAGAAAAATCGTAGCACCATGCGGGATCGTTTTTGGGCAAATTTAATTACAACGCAGACAGTAAGTGGTCAAGATGAGAGTTTTAGTAATATATAGATATAGATAAAAGACAGCATCCTATATTCCCTGGAATTCCACAGGTTAGAATATAGGCATCTAAAACAAACATCTAGTTGTGGAACAACTAAAGCAGGGAATGCATAAAAAGCCCAAATTTGAGAAGCTGTAGAATCTGTAGCGGATATGTTATAATGAGTCATGGGGTCATACAGTGTAAAACAGGCCCTTGCCCACACCGACAAACATGTCCCATCTACACTAATCCCATCTGCCTGCTTTTGGCACATATCCCACAAAACCTATCCTTTCCATGTCTCCATCCAAAGAAGAGCAAAGATGTCCTTCTGCAGTTGTACAGGGCCCTAGTGAGACCACACCTGGAGTATTGTGTGCAGTTTTGGTCTCCAAATTTGAGGAAGGACATTCTTGCTATTGAGGGAGTGCAACGTAGGTTCACACGGTTAATTCCAGAGATGGCGGGACTGTCATATCTTGATAGAATGGAGCGGCTGAGCTTGTATACTCTGGAATTTAGGATGAGAGGGGATCTTATTGAAACATATACGATTATTAAGGGATTGGACATGCTAGAGGCAGGAAATGTGTTTCCAATGTTGGGGGAATCCAGAACGTTTTCACCCAGAGAGTTGTGAATCTGTGGAGTTCTCTGCCTCAGAAGGCAGTGGAGGACAATTCTCTGGACGTTTTCAAGAAAGTCCTGGACAAAAAAAGAATAAGGTATCATCACTGTCAAATTCTAAGCAAATATAAGATCCTAAGTTTTGCTAACTTTATTTCCTTACATTTAGTTAAATTGGTCTTCAGGTGCCTAAATGGCACTGCTCCCCAGCTGCTGTGCAAAACAATAACAAGACTGCAAAGTGGTACCAGATCCACCACCCGAGCAGCGTCAAAAGGCAATTGTAGTATCCCCTTCTGCAGAATATCTTTTGCTCAAACTGCCTTTTCAGTAAAAGGGACAACATTATGGAACTCACTGCCAGACCACTTGAAATGTATCCCTAAATATGTCACATTCAAAAGAAACACAAAATTGTGCCTAATTCAACAACAATCTTGTTCTCATATTTTGTTTTTACACTGTGCTCTCTCTGTATGTCTTTTTCTCTTTTCCATTTTTTATCTCATTTCCATTTCCATTTTCCTATTTCTAATAATGTTAATCTGTATTATCATTTTCTGTAATCTGTATTATCATTATCAACCAAAAGCCCTACTAGGGACAAGTGTGGCGAATTAGCTTTGGCTAAAAACACTATGATGCATACATCAGATGACTGTTTCAAGTGTATCTATGTTTTTGTATCTGTCCCTATTTAAATAAACCTTAATCAATCAATCAATCAAGATCGAGTTAAATAGAGCTCTTAAAGATAGCAGAGTCAGGGGATATGGCAAGAAGGCAGGAACGGGGTACTGATTGTGGATGATCAGCCATGATCATATTGAATAGTGGTGCTGGCTCGAAGGGCCGAATGGCCTATTCCTGCACCTATTGTTTATTGTCTATTGTCAAATGTTTTAAAAATGTTTTGATAGTACTTGCCTCAACTACTTCCTCCAGCAGCTCGTTCCATATTCCTACCACCCTTTGTGTAAAAAAATGTTGTCCCTCGGGTCCCCTCCCTTACCTTAAACCTCTGGTGCTTGATTCCCTATTCTGGGTAAAAGACTGTGCATTTACTCTATCTAGTCCTCTCACGATTTTGTACACTTCTATAAGATCACCCCTCATCCTCTTGCAATCCAAGGAATAGAGTCCCAGCCTCCTCAACCGCTCCCATTAGCTCAGGCCCTTGAGTCCTGGCAACATCCTCGTAAATCTTCTCTGCACCGTTTGTACCTTGACAACATCTTTCTTATAACATGATGCCCAAACATGAGCACAATACTCAAAATGTGGCCTCACCGACATTTTATATAACTGCTACATGACCCCCCAACTTCTATACTCAATACTCTGACTGATAAATGCCTGTGTTGAAATGCCTGTGTTCTCATGCGCTTAATGTCTTGATGTAATGAGATGTTCCGCTGGTATTCTCACTCACTCAGGCAGATAAGCCTTTCACCTTGACTTTCCTACCCCAAAACGTATGTTTCGAGCATAAAATTATTAGTTAAAATATTGACATTTTAATGAACAATTAACATGATTATATGGCAGTAACCATTGAAGCCAAACAATAGCGATAATGTTATTGTAACATCTCCACTTAAAGATAGACACAAAAAGCTGGAGTAATTCACCGGGACAAACAGCATCCGTGGAGAGAAGGAATCGTAACCCATTCCTTCTCTCCAGAGATGCTGCCTGTCCTGTTCAGTTACTCCAGCTTTTTGTGTCAACAGTTTAAACCAGCATCTGCAGTTCCTTCTTACACATCTCCACTTAAAGACCAGACAGAGGTGCATCGTTCAAACATGTTAACTATCAATTATATAAATCCTTCTAAGATTCCAGTAAATTAATCATGTTAAGCCCCTGTCCCACTTTCGAGTTTGCCCTTGACTCATACTTGCAGCATGGTTTCCATGAGGTCGTAGGTGGTCTTCGTAACTCTTCTTCATGCTCATGAGTGGTCTCCGCGTACTCATGGCCTCAAGTAGGTCGCGACGCTTTTTCCAGCCTGATAAAAAATGTCCACGAGTAAAAAAAAGGTTGGCATGGAAAAAATTGATACTTTTTACTTGTAGGTAGGTCGTAGTAGGTCGTGATGGTAATCGTAGATAGTCGTAGGTCGGTAACTGGCCCGAGAAAAAAAATGCAAACATGACATAATTTTATCATGCAATCATTTTCACTCGTAGCTAGTTGTAGTTGGTCTTCGGTGTGGAAGAATGAGGTCGTGAGGGGTCATAGGAGGTCATAGACATAGTCGTAGGAGGTCGTAGACATAGTCGTAGGAGGTCATAGGAGGTCTTTTACTTTGGCGAGTCAACACGACCTTGACATTTTTTCAACTCGTCTAGGGTCTTCTAAATTCGTGGATTAGGTCATCCAAGTGGGACAAGCTCTTTAGGTATTCAGCAACACAGCATTTATACAAAATACACCACCTTCATATAAGATAGCTTTGTGTGGGTGAGAGATGTTTATCAAATATCATGTCAGTCATCTGTGGAATAACCATTACTGTCAGCTGGAGAATTGTGAAGAAAAGCAGCTAATGGCGTAGATGTACATTTAAGTGAACTATTTAATCACAACATGTACTGACCCTGGACTGACAAACCAGGAACTGATTTTTGTTCCATCTTATTCACCAAACATATTGTTGCATGTATGTTTTAGTAAAGATGATGGAAGTAAGTAGATCAGTTCTGTCCACATTCGTTCTTTCTGAAACTTATCATTAGTTGAATTGTTTTTTTTACCTTTGTGATGTTGGTGTCCTGCATAAATATGAAAGTTAGACACAAAATGCTGGAGTAGCACAAGGGAACAGGTAGCATCTCTGGATAGAAGGAATGGTGACCCTTCTGTCTGAAGGTCTGAAAAAGTGTCTCGATCCGAGACGTCACCCATTCCTTCTATCCAGAGATGCTGCCTGTTCCGCTGTGTTACTCCAGCATTTAGTATCTATCTTCGGTGTAAGCCATCTGCAGTTCCTACACATTTCGCCCTGCATAAATAGATTTATTTGTCAAAAGTCCAGAGTGTAGCAGAGTGTTCTGTATTAGATCAGCGTAGAAGTCAATTTGGTGCAAAATGAGGAAGTTCAGTTAACTGTTCCTGAGCGAGTGATGGATCTTCAACTAGAATTATTCCCAGTTCTCGTCACAACCCAAGGACAAGGTGGTATAGAGTTAATGTGTCCAGCTGAATGACGGAATATGCACAAAGAGCCAAATGGCTTTCTTCTGTTTCTCATATTTTGTCCTACATATCAGCACATACACTACAAGAGAATCTCACACACACACACACACGGTGTACACATGACACAGGAGAACGCAGCAGTTAGCGCTTGGAGTTTGTTCTTTCTTGTAGTTTGTATTTGCCCCTCGACCCCTCGAAAACATTTTTCCATCTGTCGCTTCTTTCCACATGTGCTGTTAGGTAAGACTTTCAGACTATGTTCAAGCGGACTTTGTTGGACTTTATCTTGCACTAAATGTTACTTCCTTTATCTTGTACCTGTACACCATTGAAGGCTTGATTGTAATCATGTATATTCTTTCCACTGACTGGATAGCACGCAACAAAAAAAACTTTTTTACTGTACTTTGGTACATGTGACAATAAGTGAAATCAAACTAAACTAGCTGATAAAGCGTGACGCAGCTTGATCCCACCCTCCAGCACCAGCCCTGGAAGTCACAGCACTGCCTCAAATTCCTGTAAGGCAGTTCCAAACCTCCACTACTTTTTTTCTCACTCCCTCCTATTATTTTTCCTACTACTTTTAACCAGTCCCCCCTTGGTTGCTGCTTGCTGCTGCAATAAGAATTTCATTTTTCCGTTTCGGTACATATGACATTAAAACACTCTTGAATTTTGACTAGTTTTTAACTGCACATAGTAAGGAAAGATCTACTCTACCTTCATAATTTTATATACGTCACTTAATTCTCTCTTTAGTCTCCTCTAGTCCAAAAGAAACAGCCTCAGCTTAACCTATTTTAACCTATTTTGTTGTCTTCCAGAGTTACAACATCCTTCAGATTTATCTGAATTAACTTGAGTGCAATTGCATCTTCTCTGTAATGAGGTGACCAGTGTTATATTAGGACTCTGGTTGTGTTCAAACTATTATTGTACGCATTTCTAGGATAATAGAACATAGAACAGTACAGCATAAGAACAAACCCTTCAGCCCACACTGTCTGTGCCGGACATTATGCCAAGACCAGCACTTATTTACCTGCCTCAATCATCACCCTTGGCAGCCTGTTTCAGGCACTAACGACTCCCTGTGTAAAAGAACTTGCCCCGCATATCTTTATACTTATAAAACTCTGACCTTAGATGTGTATTTATTTGTGTGATGTGTGCGTTTCACATCTCCTTGAAAACACAAAGCACCAACGGTGACATTTTTACATATTCCGATGGAGATTTACACCGTGATGTCAAAAATCACCTTATTTGAAAATGTTCAAAAATCACCTTTATGAAAATGTTCAAAAATTTCAAATAACTTGGAAAATAAACAAGATTTTGTAAATGACGTCACAATGGCTCTGCTCCTCGCTGATGATGTTACAATTGCTCTGCTACTCGCGGCCTGCTGCCCTATGTTCCACGCACAGCGGCTGACCTCATCCTCCTCCCCCTCCCTCCCCCCTCACCCCCTCACCCACTCCGCCCCCCCCCCCCCCCACCCCCCCGGTTTTTCAAAAGATGCAGAAAGGACGAGCAAATGGGCTCTGTATTGCAGCTTCCGACGGCTTCCGAACCCTTTGGAGCACCAGAGCGCTTCGATCACAGGGACTCGGGGAATCATATAACCATATAACAATTACAGCACGGAAACAGGCCCTCTCGGCCCTTCCAGTCCGTGCCGAACATTTATTTTCCCCTAGTCCCATCTACCTGCACTCAGACCATACCCCTCCATTCCCTTCCCGTCCATATACCTATCCACTTTACTTTTAAATGTTAAAATCGATCCTGCCTCCACCACTTCTGCTGGAAGCTCATTCCACACAGCCACCACTCTCTGAGTAAAGAAGTTCCCCCTCATGTTACCCCTAAACTTCTGTCCCTTAATTCGCATGTCATGCCCTCTTGTTTGAATCTTCCCTACCCTCAATGGGAAAAGCTTATCCACATCAACTCTGTCTATCCCTTTCATCATTTTAAAGACCTCAATCAACTCCCCCCTTAACCTTCTGCGCTCCAAAGAATAAAGACCTAACTTGTTCAACCTTTCTCTGTAACTTAGTTGCTAGAACCCAGGCAACATTCTAGTAAATCTCCTCTGTACTCTCTCTATTTTGTTGACATCCTTCCTATAATTAGGCGACCAAAATTGTACACCATACTCCAGAATTGGTCTCACCAATGCCTTGTACAATTTTAACATTACCTCCCTACTCCTATATTCAATGCTCTGATTTATAACGGCCAGCACACCAAAAGCTTTCTTTACCACCCTATCTACATGCGATTCCACCTTCAGGGAACTATGCACAGTTATTCCTAGATCCCTCTGTTCCACAGCATTCCTCAATTCCCTACCATTTACCATGAATCGTGATGTATTTTCCTCGCTGGTGATCTGGATCCCACCTGCCGATCTCTGGCCATCACGGGGGACGACCTCCTCTCTGTCTCCCCTGCCCAATCGTATGTCACGCGGGTGGGTGGGCTTCCCCTCGCTGAAGCCATGATCGGCCGGCCCTCCGCTGCATGGAGAGTGGTCCCGCCTGCTTAGTGCCCGCGCGCCTAGTGGGGAGGCTGCTGCTGCGGGCTTAGCCCGGCTCGACGCCCGCCCGCGGCCTCCCTCGGATCCACATCCGCCCGCAGCCTCCCTCGGGTCGACAATCGCCCGCCACCTCGCTCGGGGTCCTCGGCTCGACATCCAAATATAGTTGCAGGATGGTGCATCATCCTGCCAGAATCCTACCCTCCCAAATTGAAATCCTCACATATATTTCTTTCCTCATTTTAAATGCCAAATAGTAACTGATATTCATCTCCGTGAATGTGCGATCATCTTTCTGGAATTTCTTCCTGTGCTGATGAGGGAACTGGAGGTAACAAATATGTGCTAGTAGGTTAATTGGCTGCTGAAAATGAACGCCTGGTATTGGTAAAATGTAGCAGGATCAAAGTTGAGTTGATAGGGTATTTTGTTTAATTTAGAGTGGAAATAGGCCCTTTGGCCCCTCTGAGTCCACGTCATCCAGCAATCAAACGTATACTAGTTCTACCTGACACACTAAGGACAGTTTTTTTAATGGACGCCAATTAACCTACAAACCTGCATGTCTTTGGAATGTGGGAGGAAACCAGAGCACCCGGAGAAAACCCACAAGGTTACAGGGAGAACATGCAAACTCCATATAGATAGCACCCATAGTCAGGATCGAACCCGGGTCTCTGGTGCTGTAAGGTACCAACTCTACCACTGTGCCAACAATAAATTGTAGGCGTACAGGAAATAAGGTTTGGTTAGTTTTTTTCTGTTGAGAGTCAGAATGCATCCTCTCGGCTGAATGGCTTCCTTCATTGTTAAGATAAATAAGTAGGTGAGCAGTGATAATTAACCAGTGGAAATGAACGATAGTGAGATAAGGCGATGAAGAAAGACCAAAAATGATGACAACAGCAACAAATGCTTGGGAGAAGAGTTTTTTAATGGAATATGTATTTAACTATATTCAGGCAGTATGTATTCTGGGTATCTTCACTTGGATATTATTATGATTGCTTTATGGGTATTTAGAGCTACATTAGATCAACATTCTCGTTGTCCCAAGCTCCTCTCCTGCTTGTTGTTCGATTTCTTATCTGTATTAATGTGCGTATTATTAGCAAATGCAGCCATTGACATAATCGTCCTCTTCGCAATGTCGATCTAGTCAAGTGTTGTGAGAAAAACCCAGCATGTCACACGCCATCTGTGGAGAGAGGATCAGACGCAATATTTCAGCTCCATAAAGTCCTTCAGAGCAGAGTTCCAGCAAGGCAGGATGGACCGTGAAGAAATGTATGAGATAGGCAGGTGGTCTGCAAGGATGATTTCAAGGTTTCATATGTACATACTGGATAGCCTGGATGTGGAGTGGATGTGGAGAGGATGTTGCCCCCAGTGGGAGAGTCTAGGACCAGAGGTCATAGCCTCAGAATAAAAGGACATATCTTTAGAAAGGAGATAAGGACGAATTTCTTGAGTCAGATGGTGGTGAGTCTGTGTAATCCATTGCCACAGGTGACCGTGGGGCCAAGTTAATGGATATTTTTACAGCGGAGATTGACAGATTCTTGATTAGTAAGGGTGTCAGGGATTATGGTGAGAAGGCAGGGGAATGGAGAAAGATAGATCAGTCAGGATTGAATGGAGGAGTAGACCTGATGGGCCGAATGGCCTATTTCTGCTCCTATTACCTATGAACTTGAACATGCAGAGAAATCCATGATCAAACAGTTTGCAGCAAGCCGAGAAAGAGAGACGTAAGGACTGTACTGTTGTGGTTCGTATTTCAATTGATATGTTATTCCTATTTTCCACCTCAACAGTTGTGGGCATGGATGGAGGAACTTCAGAAGGAGCTACTGGAAGATGTTTGTGCTGATTCAGTGGATGCGGTACAGGAACTTATAAAACAATTCCAGCAGCAACAAACAGCAACACTTGAAGCAACCCTGAATGTCATAAAGGAGGGGGAGGATCTAATTCAGCAACTCAGGTGAGTGATGTCGAGTACGTTTAAAAAAATCAAACGAGGCCTCTTCCTCATTTTGGGCTGTATTTCAGTTGCTCAGTAATGCTTCAAACCATCACCATGTCAAATGCACTCCTGCTTCACCATCTACTTGAATATGAGTGCTCCAATTTGAAATGTTATTGTGCATATTAGAAATATTTGTTTCAGAATGCTTCTGTTTATCAATTATGCCCATAACAATCTAATGACACTGCTAAAGTTGTGTAGAGTTAAACTTGTTAATAGCTGTCGAAAGGACAGCTGGTAGAGCTTCTGCCTACCGGCTCCAGTTACCCAGGTTTGATTCTGACCTCGGGTGCCGTCTGTGTGGAGTGTGCACTTTCTCTCTGTGACGACATCAGTTTCCTCCAGGTGCTATGGATTCCTCACAAATCCTAAAGGCATGCGAGTTTGTTATTTGGCCTCTTGAAATTGTCCCCAGTGTGTAGGGAGTGTATATAACTAGCGTGTGAATTGGTGACCGATGGTCTTGTTGGGCCCAAGGGCCTGTTTCCATGTTCTATCTGTAAACAAAATACTAAACCGAAGGAAATCAAATGTCAGATCATAAAAAAAGAGTATATTCCTTACTTTTACTTTTAAATAAAGCACAGCATTTTTTTGTTTTCACACTGAATGAACACTGAATGCACTCCATCGATCCTTTTATGTTCTGTGTTTGCACAGTTGAGCACATTTGAAAGCTAGCAGCCATGGCTTTCTGCTCTTTGGATTGTCTTAATGTTAAACACTTGGTTTGTTGCAGGGATTGTGCAATCTCCAACAATAAAACACCACACAATAGCTCCATCAGTCACATTGAGAGTGTTCTCCAGCAGCTTGATGAAGCCCAGGGACAGATGGAAGAGCTTTTCCACGAGCGAAAGATCAAGTTAGATATTTTTTTACAACTTCGGATTTTTGAACAATATACAATTGAGGTAAGTTCTTGTGGCAATATTGATCTTTAGCAATGGTTCTGCAGGGAGAAATGCCTTTGTCTTGTAAAGTGACAAACGCGGAGATCCCCGTAAATTTAGAAAATAAGTGGTGAAGGGCTTCTGAATTTAGGTCCAAGATGGGATGAAATATGAGTCTGAATAAGTCCTGACCCGAAACTGCACCTGTCCACGTCCTCCAGAGATGCTGCCTAACCCGTTGAGTTATTCCAGTACTTTGTATTTTACTCAAGATTCCAGCATCTGCACTTCCTCTTGACTCCATGAAATATCTTTATTATTTAATAGCACAAATACTTTTGTTGATTCCCTATATCTGCTCATCACTATTCAATGTAGTCATACTGCTTCATTGTTTGACAATAGGACAAAACATATTGCCTTTGAAATAGACTAATTGTGTTGTTCCCAAAGTCTGCATTTATCCCATAGTCAATGTTAATAAAACAGATGATGAGGCCTTTGTGCAGTACTATTAGTGCAACCCAGCTGTCACAGGTTGGGTCAACAAATGGAGGCGTGGGGAAAGTGGGGGGGGGGGAGGGGGGAGGGGATGTGAGGGGAGGGGGGAGTAAAGAAGGTGGAGAAGAGTGAAGCGGGGAGTGAGGGGAGGAGAGAAAGGTAGGGGGAGCGGAGAAAGAGGGGTGGGGCAGGAGGAGGGAAGAGGGTGGTGGAGAGGAGAGGGGAGTTCAGTCTAGACTCACTGAATCCATCCCTGTGAAAAGGTAGAGGGTGATTGGATCTGAAAGCTTCCCCAGAGCCAGCTCGGACCAATACATCTGTAAATAAAACTGGACTCAGACATCTTTTCATTTGCACAATTGATTTTATTGTATTAATTTTAATATATTAATGTTTAAAATCCATTAATTGAAGGAAGAATATTTTACAGCCCATCCGTGGTCCCTAACCCCAACCCTAACCCTAACCGGGCGTCACCTGCAGGACAGTATACATCAGCTTGTGACCAGGCACACGACATGATGAGACACCCAGATGTCGCCCCTGGATTTTGAACATTCCAAAATCCAGGGGCGACAGGGAGTTACCACGCGTCACTACATGCATCACCATACATCACGCCGCGTCACGACCCGGCCACGACGGGTCAACCTCTTTTCAGGCGGTCACTGAAAATGTCGCCCAAGTGGGGCGGGTCTTTCACGCTGCGAAACTTGAGGGCAAGGCTTTCGAAGGCGGCGTCGGCTGCAAGCTTCTTCCTGGCCATGTTCTCGATCACCTCGGGCTCCAGTCCGCAGTGTTCGAAGAAATTGTCTAAGCCCAAGCTGGCTCTGGAGAAGCGGCAGCTGAGGTCGGAGTGCGAGCGCCGTAATCCGCCTTCACCATCATGCCACTTGAGCGGCTCCTTGTTGCGACCTGCTGCTGCTTCTCGAAGCGCTGCTGGCATGGTTACTTGTGCACCCTTGGGTGCTGCTGGTTTAGTTACTTGTGCACCATGGGGTGTTGCTGGCGAGACTGCTGTTTCTCCCAAGAGTCTATTGTACATTATTTCACATAACATTTTTGTAATCCTGTCATGCCACCCCCCTTTGTGAAAAGCTTCGTATGGGCCTGCAAAGCACTGCATTTGTGTTGTATTTAGAAGTATTTATTGGGTACTAGACTAAGTGGGACCCGTTGTGTCCCAGCTTCATACGGGAGGGCTGGTCCCCCAACGCAATATCCCACCTCTCCACCAATTCCAATATTGCTGCCCAGTGGGGGAGGGGGGCATTCTAGAGTGCTAGCATCGTGTGGGCCGAAGGGACTAGTTTCCAGAGGGCTAGTATGGATATTGTGGGCCGAATGGATTCTTGGGCTGGCAGCTCAGTCACTGGGGCCACTCACACACACACTCACTCACTCACACACACATACATTCACAAACACACACACTCATTGACTCACACATCATAGTAAACTTTCTTGAATACTCACACGGCTGAGCACAGCCTCTCCGCTTTGGGGCTTCCGCATTCCGCGGCACTTCCGCAATCAGCGTGACCCCTGCATTTACCGTAAATTACGCAATCAGTCAGACCTAATAAAGCATTTATTCCTCCCAAACACAGTCGGACCTAATAAAGCATTGCAGTTTCAAGCACAGGCAGGGCAGCAGGCCAAACAATTCATGGCATTGTCATTAAGGGCTAACAAATCATTTATTGCAAGTACATTGCAGGAGCACAGTTCAGTTGATTCACAGCTTAGAGTTGTGGTCTCTCCCTCGCGATCTTGCAGAGTGACTGAGTCACGTCCAGGCATTCAGAGTTTTATAGTCCTGACCTCCCCCCCCCCGGACCCCCCCGGAAGGGGCGTTTCCTTCATTGCGGTGATTGACAGGCAAGAGTATCTCAAGGTTTTTTAAACACTCCAAACATTTTTTTTTAATCGATGGGAAAAATCCTCGGGGCCTGCTCAGGACTGAGTAAGATGGGCAAAAATATGGTCGCATTTTTTCTAAAATCAATATACAGCGCAGACAAGAAGTGGTCAAGATGAGACTTTTAGAATTATTATATATATAGATAATAATTAAACAGCTAAAATGGGAATGGATGATTCAAACACTAGAGCACAGGATATTACACGTATTGACAACCATCTTTTGTCAGAAGTGAGGTGGCCAACAGCGATGTGGCAGGTAGAGTAAGACACCTAATTTGGTTCTTTATGTAAGAGGCTTAGACAATAGGCAATAGGTACAGGAGAAGGCTATTCAGCCCTTCGAGCCAGCACCGCCATTCCATGTGATCATGGCTCATCATCCCCAATCAGTACCCCACTCCTGCCTTCTCCGCATATCCCCTGACTCCGCTATTTTTAAGAGCCCTATTTAGCTCTCTTGAAAGAATCCAGAGAACCTGTCTCCACCCCCTTCTGAGGCAGAGAATTCCACAGACTCACCACTCTCTTGGAGAAAAAGTGTTTCCTCGTCTCCGTTCTAAATGCCTTACTCCTTATTCTTAAACTGTGTCCCCTGGTTCTATACTCCCCCAACACCGGGAACATGTTTCTTGCCTCTAGCGTGCCCAAACCCTTAACAATCTTATATGTTTCAATGAGATACCTCTCATCCTTCTAAACTCCAGAGTGCACAAGCCCAGCTGCTCCATTCTCTCAGCATATGACAGTCCCGCCATCCCGGGAATTAACCTTGTAAACTTACGCTGCACTCCCTCAATAGCAAGAATGTTCTTCCTCAAATTAGGGGACCAAAACTGCACACAATACTCCAGGTGTGGTCTCACTAGGGCTCTGTACAACTGCAGAAGGACTCTTTGCCCCTATATTTGATTCCTCTTGTTATAAAGGCCAACATGCCATTCACTTTCTTCACTGTCTGCTGTACCTGCATGCTTACTTTCATAGACTGATGTACAAAGACCCCCAGATCCCATTGTACTCCCTTTTTCCCAACTTGACACCATTTAGATAGCAATCTGCCTTCCTGTTTTTACTACCAAAGTGGATAACCTCACAATTATCCGCATTAAACTTCATCTGCCATGCATCTGCCCACTCCCCCAACGTGTCCAAGTCACCCTGCATTCTCATAGCATCCTCCTCACAGTTCACACTGCCACCCAGCTTTGCCTCATCTGCAAATTTGCTAATGTTACTTTGAATCCCTTCATCCAAATCTTTGATGCATATTCTAAACAGCTGTGTTCCCAGCACCGAGCCTTGCGGTACCCCACTAGTCACTGCCTGCCATTCTAAAAGGGACCCGTTAATCCCTACTCTTTGTTTCCTGTCTGCCAACCACTTCTCTATCCATGTCAGCACTCTACCCCCAATACCATGTGCCCTAATTTTGTCCACTAATATCCTATGTGGGACCTTATCAAATGCTTTCTGAAAGTCCAGGTACACTACATCCACTGGCTCTCCTTTGTCCATTTTCCTAGTTACATCTTCAAAAAATTCCAGAAGATTAGTCAAGCATGATTTCCCCTTCGTAAATCCATGCTGACTTGGACCGATCCTGTTACTGCTATCTAAATGTTCGGCTATCTCATCTTTTATAATTGACTCCAGCATCTTCCCCACCACTGATGTCAGGCAAACTGGTCTATAATTCCTTGTTTCCTCTCTCCCGCCTTTCTTAAAAAGTGGGTTAACATTAGCTACCCACCAATCCACAGGAACTGATCCGGAGTCTAGAGAACATTAGAAAATTATCACCAATGCATCCACGACTTCTAGAGCCACTTCCTTAAGTACCCTGGGATGCAAACCATCAGGCCCTGGGGATTTATCAGCCTTCAGTCCGATCAGTCTATCCAACACCATTTCCTGCCTAATGTGGATTTTCTTCAGTTCCTCCGTCACCCCAGATCCTCTGGCCACTACTACATCAGGAAGATTGTTTGTGTCCTCCTTAGTGAAGACAGATCCAAAGTACCTGTTCAACTCATCTGCCATTTGCTTGTTCCCCATAATAAATTCACCCTTTTCGGTCTTCAAGGGTCCAGTTTTGGTCTTAACTAATTTTTTCCTCTTCACATACCTAAAGAAGCTTTTACTATCATGCTTTATATTCTTGGCTAGCTTACCTTCGCACCTCATCTTTTCTTCCTGTATTATCTTTTTGGTTATCTTCTGTTGTTCTTTAAACATTACCGAATCCTCTTGCTTCCCGCTCATCTTTGCTACGTTGTACTTCTTCGCTTTAATTTTTATACTCTCCCTGACGTCCCTTGTCAGCCATGGTCGTCCCTTTCTCCCCTTGGAATCTTTCTTCCTCCTGGGAATGAACTGATCCTGCATCTTCTGTATTATTCCGAGAAATACCTGCCATTTTTGTTCCACTGTCATCCCTGCTAGTGTATCTTTCTTGTCAACTTTGGCCAGCTCCTCCGTCATAGTTCCCTTTATTCAACTGCAACACTGACACCTCTGATCTACCCTTCTCCCTCTCCAATTGTAGATTAAACCTGACCATGTTATGGTCACTGCCTCCTAATGGCTCATTAACCTCGAGGTCCTTGATCAAATCCGGTTCATTACATAACACTAAATCCAGAATTGCCTTCTCCCTGGTAGGCTCCAATACAAGCTGTTCTAAGAATCCATCACAAAGGAACTCTACAAAGTCCCTTTCTTGAGGTCCTGTACCAGCCTGATTTTCCCAGCCTACCTGCATGTTGAAATCTCCCATAACAACCACAGCATTACTTTTGCTACATGCCAATTTTAACTCCTGATTCAACTTGCGCCCCATGTCCAGGCTACTGTTTGGGTGCCTGTAGATTAGTCCCATTAGGATCTTTTTACCCTTACAATTCCTTAGTTCTATCCATACTGACTCAACATCTCCTGTTTCAATGTCACCCCTTGCAAGGGACTGAATTTAATTGTTCACCAACAGGGCACCCCCGCTCCTTCTGTGCACCTGTCTGTCTTTTCAGGGATGAGCTGGGGAATCACAAGCCTGTGAGTCTAACATTTGTGGTAGGGAACCTATTGGAAAAAACTCTGAGGCAGAGAATTAATCTGAACTTGGAAAAGCAGGGCTGAATCAAAGATGGTCAGCATGGGCCTTTTTGGAAGATGTCTTGTATGACTAATAATTACATTTTTCAATGGAAATAACAAAGAGCTTGGTTATTGAAGGTTATCAAGGTCCCACATGGGAAACTAGTCCAGGATGGCAACTATGGCAAAATGGCAGATTAAAATTGACTTGGAAATTGGAGGCAGAGGTTGAAGGGTGAGGTTTATTTTTGTGATGGGAAGCTTGTGCCTAATACCACAAAGATCAGTTCACTGGTACTCTGACTGTGTGTTATTTACATTAACAATTTGGATATGTATGTAGGAAGTGTGATTATTAAGCTTGTAGATAACATAAAAATTGTGGTGTTTTAAAAGTGAAGAAGATAGAGAAGAAGATAGTTATTAATAGTGAAGAAGAAGATAGTAAGTTGATATTAATCAGTCGGTAGAGCTACACGGATGGGATTTAATCCTGATAAGTGCAAGAGGATGTACTTTTGGAGGACGAGTAAGGATAGGACATTCACAATGCAAGGCCTTTGGGAATATTGAGAGGCAGAAATACATTGGTGTATAAGTTCAAGGATCTTGCAAGTTACAGCACAGACAGATAAAGTGGGAAAGAAGGCCCAGGGGATATTTGCCTTCATTAGTAAGGGTGTTGAATGTGATAACAAAAATGTTACAGGACAACTTTATCAAACAGTGGTTATACCAATGTCAGAGTACTGTGTGCAGTTCTGGTTGCCACATTACAGGAAGGACATGATTACACTGGAGAGACTGCACAGGAGATTTGCCAGGATATTGCCTGGGTTGGACAATTCCCCATTGGAGACCTTCAAACTATCTTTAATCAGACTTTACTGCACTTTATCTTGCACTAAACCTTATTCCCTTGGTCCTGTATCTGTCCACTGTGGACTGCTTAATTGTCTTCATGTATAGTCTTTTCACTGACTAGAAGGGACAAAAAAATTTCACTGCACCTTTAGTACATGTGACAATAATGAACTAAACAAAATTAAAACAAACTGGATAGTTTGAGTTTGTTTACTTCGCTGTCACAGAGACTGAGGGGAGAGCTGATGAAATTACAAAGGGCATAGATAGTCGGAAACATTTCCCCATAGCAAAGGTTTCAAAAGCGAGAGGGCAAAGGTTGAGAGTAAAAGGTTTTGAGTGGATCTGAGGAAGAATGGTTCCACTCATTGTAAATCCTGTTTCCTTATCGCTCTGAAAGCTTCTTATAAGTGGTGTGCTATACAAAAGAATACTGAGGGAGACCAGATCAATATATTTATGTGAAAGGTTTATCTGCAGGTGTGGAATTGAATATTTGCTTAATAACCAAAGCAGCCTCACAACATCGATGTTTGAGCATTGTCTGTTGCCTCTTTCAATTTTGAATCTAATTTTCTTGTAAACAATTTCCTCCTACACCATATATGGACATGTCTATACGCAACTTATTACCAATCAAAGGCTCCATTCAGTTTGATTGCTTATATAAGGATCTATTTTCTTTTTGCTTGTTGCTTTTGCTTTTTGCAGAGAAATTGAGTCTTTCATGCCACTCTTTAGTATAATGCGAATTATGACTGTAACTGTACATTTGTCTATGTTTATGGTATGCCAACAGGTGACGGGAGAGTTAGACGCCTGGAATGAAGATCTTCTCCGGCAAATGAATGACTTTAACACAGAAGATCTAACTTTAGCCGAACAGCGGCTGCAGCGACACACGGAACGGAAGCTGGCCATGAACAACATGACATTTGATGTCATTCAGCAGGGCCAGGATTTACATCAGTACATCATGGAAGTGCAAGCATCAGGTACTGTTGCACAAGCTTCCTTGCATGAGTTTTTCTTGTAGTCTGGGTTTCACAAAGTGAGTGAAGATGATTCATTCCAAACATACTGGGGCATGGTATCATTCAACAGTCAAAAGCTGCAAATAAACTATTGAGTGAGTGCAGCGTAGGTTCGCAAGGTTAATTCCCGCAATGGCGGGACTGTCATATGTTGATAGAATGGAGCGACTGGGCTTGTATAGTCTGGAATTTAGAAGGGTGAGAGGGAATCTTATTGAAACATACAAGATTATTAAGGGTTTGGACACGCTAGTGACAGGAAACATGTCCCCATGTTGGGGAAGTCCAGAACAAGGGGCCACAGTTTAAGAATAAGGGGTAAGCCATTTAGAACAGAGATGAGGAAAAACATTTTCACACAGAGGGTTGTGAATCTGGAATTCTCTCAGAAGGCAGTGGAGGCCAATTCTCTGGATGCTTTCAAGAGAGAGTTAGATATAGCTCTTAAACATAGAAGGCAGTGGAGGCCAATTCCCTGGTGCTTTCAAGAGAGAGTTAGATAGAGCTCTTAAAGATAGCAGAGTCAGGAGATATCGGGAGAAGGCAGGCACGGGGTACTGGTTGTGGATGATCAACCACGATCACAGTGAATGGCGGTGCTGGCCCAAAGGGCCAAATGGCCTACTCCTGCACCTATTGTCTATTGACCTGCAGTGAGTCAATTAATCACTCTGTTCATGCATTTTTTTCCCTAGCTCAGCGGGTGAGGAGAGACTGTGAATGGAAGTTTGCACAGATTTGTCCATCTGAAAGCAACTTGATTTGCAGAGTACTCTGAGAACTTTACATGACATACTTAAACCCCTGTCTCACGGTGCGAGTTGGCCCACGAGTGACCCCGAGTTTTCACTCGTGGTGATCACGTACAGCCAACGTAGCGGGAACGTGGGACCTCGCGCGATCAACTTGTCCACTCGTGGCGCTAACGGCAGGTACCCGCGAAACTTGTGAACTCGTGAAAAAAGTCAAACATGTTTGACTTTTTCCACGAGTCAAATTTACTGTTCAAGTTTAAAATTGAAACATTTAGACTCGTTGTAAGAACGTAGGGCCCGTGCGTTTAACGTAGTGATTCGTGAGTCTACCGTGGGAACTCTTTAAATTATTTCAGTGCCATTCACCCTCGAGTCTTAATCACAAAATTTAATTCACCCTAGACTAAATATTCTTTGTTTTTTGATCATTTTCGTCTTATTTTCCCATGTGTACAATTTTATATATAATGTATATCCTAAAAATATGTTAAAAAAAAAACTAGGAGTGAAAAAAAAGTTTAATTACCACAGGAGTTGGAAAATCATTCTATTAGAAGGATTAAAAAAAAACATTCCAACGTCTAAACACTGGGCTTCAGCCCTATCCTACCCTTTCGGGGGGTGATTACTGCAGTTATTTATTGGAAAATTAGCTATAAAACCATGGAGATGAATCAATGAACATTGGATTTTCCTGACGCGTAGATCTGGTTTTGGGGTCCCGCCAAGAGGAGGTGATGTGGACACGGTTTCAGTTACAGTTCTAGAGGAACATTGCTTCCGATCTAAGTCTCTTATGCACTCCTCAGAAGAACTGGGTGTGCTCTTCACCATTATGGCTCCCAGCCTACAGGTTTCTGATCTGAACAACTAACTTCTTCCCAATTTCTCCTCCACCCACTCCCCCACCCCCCCCTATTTCCCTCTCCTCCTCGGCGCTCTTGTTCACTCCCTCCCTCCCTCCCTCCCTCCATCCCTCTCGCAGGGCTTGGTTC
Organism: Raja brachyura; assembly: GCA_963514005.1. The sequence continues at coordinate 63,956,657 of OY740787.1, forward strand.
AAAGGGGGCAACGAGCCAAGCGGGGTCTGAACCCTTTCTGAAAACGAGCGCAAAGAGTAAAAAGTATTGTCAAGCGCTCCAAACTTCGTTTAAAATAAGTAAATGCGACTTTGGCTAATAATTTAAAAATAAATCCTTATACAAAACCAACACCCTACAAACTCTCTGTCTCTCACGCAGCCTGTTGCCTTGTGGGGGGTGTGTGTCGGAGAGAGGGGGTGTGGGTGTGGAGGGGACCCGATGTGAATGTTACCACTATAGGATGGCGAGCTTGGGCTCTGAGCTGCAGTGAGAGAGAGCAGAGAGAGAGAGAGAGAGAGGGAGAGAGAGTGGGTGTGCGCGTCAGCAGCAAAGTTATATACAACGGGGGTACACAAAAGGCTGGAGAAACTCAGCGGGTGCAGCAGCATCTAAGGAGTGAAGGAGTGAAGGAGATAGGTGACGTTTCGGGTTGAGACCCTTATATACAACGGGCTTATACGCGCTGGCAAGATGGGTTTCCTTTGTTCTGGTCCGGGGCTTCAGAGAGATCGGAGAGAATTAAGTCTCCCTTGCACACCACTCCTAACCCAAGGGCCTTGTCACCCCAGACAGATTAATGACGCCCCACCCCCCCCCCCAACCTCCCTCACACCTGGGCACCAAAGCAGCTCAGGAGGCGAACCCTGAGCTCCGTCTCCCAACAATCTGATGCGCATTTTCCCTCTGTAGGTCATATTAATAGATGTAGCCGCGCTGATTTCTATCTTTAACTCAAAGCCACAGGATGGAGGTGTTTTCTTTAACATTGTTGCTTTATTAAAACATACCTTCATTCACGGTTGGCTCAAGTGTAACGGGAGAGGAACTTGGTAACTCGGGAGAGCACCTTGGAACATCGCATAAATAACATGCCCGTGGGAACTCGGTTAAACACTTGACCATAAACTTAGAATCTCGTGCATAACCACGAGTCCGTTTTTTTTCTTTCACTTGGGGTCACTCTTGGGTGGACTCGCACTGTGAGACATGGCCTTTAGCAACATGCCTCTTTGGTCTAGAATTTAAGTCTATTTATTCTTTTCACACCTCTGGATGGGCTGAAAGGCCTGTTCCTGTGTTGTTGATTCCATAACACCATCGTTTATGGATTTCCTCTGTGTATACAACCTATTTTACTCATGCATTTAAATTACATTTAAGTCAATTATTTACATTTGGATCTATGGTACTATGCAACACGACCTGTCGCATAAAGAGCCATGTGATGCCATCGCGGGAATTAACAGTTTGATGCACCTAGTCCTCTCTACATCTTTCCATGAAGTCTATTTTACTGAGTAGTTTCTTCATCATCATTTCCAGCTGCAATTGAGCTCCGGAAACAGGCACATATCTTTAACATGCTCCACATGCAGCCAAACTACCCTCTTCTCCATCAGTATTGTTTGACATGCGTAGTTGCTCGTCTTTGTGTTGTTTAATTACAAACTCCACCCACACCCGTCTTTCCTCCCCCTAATTATCAAGTGGGTATCATAGCATTGTGATTAAATTATCAGATGATATCAGAGCATTGGTGCACAGATGTGAATTTGAATCCCACCATGACAACGGCAACATTTGATCTCAAGTAATTGAGTAAACCTGGAATTATCCCAGTAACAGTAAACATGAAGCTATTGGATTGCCATAGAAGCCCATTAGGTTAACAAGTGAATTACAGGGAAAGGAATCTGCTATCCTTAATCGTCTGGCTTAGTAGTGACCGATGTGATGGACTCTTAGCTGCCTTCTCAGTTTAGGAGCAAATAGAGATGGACAATAAATGTTACCAACAACAACTACACCATCATGAACATTTAAACGGCTATTCCCATCCAAAGAACAATCCAGGGTGCCGTTATCTCATCCAGTATTATCCCCTTTCTCTCTAACTTGATTAGTACGGGTGTCAGAGGTTATGGAGAGAAGGCAGGAAAGCGGGGTTAGGAGGGAGAGATAGATAGGAGGGAGAGCCACGATTGAATGGCAGAGTAGACTTGATGGGCCGAATGGCCTAATTCTACTTCTATCCTTTATGACATGATAACCTTCTTGATCATGATGATACCACATAACTTTGCATCTCTCTTCTTTTAAGTGTCTAAGACAATAAATAAATGGGGCGGCATAGTTGCGCAGCGGTAGAGTTACGGCCTTACAGCGCCAGAGATAATTTACAGAAACCAATTAACCTACAGACCTGCACGCTTTGGGGATGTGGGAGAAAACATGAGCTCCCAGAGGAAACCCACTCACAGAGTAAATGTGCAAACTTCACACAGACAACACCCAAGATCAGCATCAAACTCGGATCTCTGGTGCTATGAGGAAGCAGCTTCACCAGCTGCACCACTGTGCCACCCACAGAGTAACTTAGCGGGTCAGGCAGCATCCCTGGAGAACACGGATAGGTGAGGTTTAAGATCGGGATCACTTGAACCCAGCGAGTGGACCTTCCAGCTGGTAGGTCGAGGAGGGACAAAAGCCCATTACATTAACGGATGCATCCTGTTAATTTAATCGAAATAAGGAGAATGTCAGTGCTGGGATTAGAAGAAGAACGTTGCATTAATTAACCATGAAATGTGTTTCTTTTAATCAGGAATTGAACTAACGTGTGATAAGGACATGGACCTAGGAACACAAGTACAGGAGTTGCTGGAGTTCCTGCACGAGAAGCAGCAGGAGCTTGAACTGAACGCTGATCAGACCCAGAAGCGGCTGGAGCAGTGTTTACAGCTCCGTCACCTGCAAGCAGAGGTTAAACAGGTACGGGGATAATAACTTCTGAAACAGAAGCTACAGTTGTGCTGATTCTCTTTCTTATTGTTAGGTTGAGGTGATACTACACTACAGATAGGGTAGTGGCACAGATAGTAGAGCTGTTGCTTCACAGCTCGAGTGAACCAGATTCAATCCTGACCGCCGGTGCAGTTTGTGTGGAGTTTGCTTTTTCGCCCTTTGGCCGCGTGTGTTTCCCCTGGGTGCAGTGGTTTATTTCCACATCTCCAGCTGTGATGGGCAAATTGGCCACTGTAAATCGCCCGGTGAGTAGCTGAGAAGTTGATTGTAGTATGTGGAGAATAGGTTTCAGAGTAAACCCTTGTGGAATTGGATTGTTCTGTGAGCCAGTATGTGCTTGATAATCTGAAATAACCTCCTATGTCAGATTAGTTTAATTTACTATTGTCACGTGCACCGAGGCACAGTGGAAAGCTATTTTGTTGCGTGCTATGCAGTCAGCAAAAAGACTATACATGGTTACAAGCAAGCTGTCCACAATTAACAAATGCAAGATAAAGGGAATAATGTTTAGTGCAAGATAATATCCAGTAGAGTCTGATTAGTGATAGTTTGAAGGTCTCCAAATACTTGCAAGTAAACCACCAGATCAACCCTTCACCTTTGGTTGCAAGCTGGATTATAAGTGAATTAATTCTTGGAGCAGAATTAGACGTTTGGCCCATCAAGGCTAATCTGCTATTCAATGAAGGCTGATCTATATTCCTCCCTCAGCCCCATTCTGGTGCCTTCTCCCTATAACTCCTGACAGCCTTATAAATCAAGAATCTGTCAATCTCTGCCTTAAAAATACCCAATGACTTGGCCTCCACAGCCGGCTGTGGCGATGAATTCCACAGATTTACCACCCTCTGACTAAAGAAATTCCTCCTCATCTCTCTAAAGTTAGGTAATTTTATTCTGAGGCTATCCTAGACTTTCCCACTAGTCCTAGTCTCTCCCACTAGGGAAAACATCCTCTCCACATTCACTCTGTCCAGCCCTGGGTGGTTAATATCTCATCTTGCAAGTGGTCCAATATTACTTTTTGAACCACAGTGGTGCAACTGGAAGAGCTGCTGTCTCACAGTGCTAGAGACTTGAATTCGATCCTGACCTTGGGAGCTGTCTGTGTGGAGTTTGCACATTCTCGCTGCAACTACATGTGTTTCCTCTGAATACTCCTGTTTTCTCCCACATCCCAAAGACATGTGGGTTTGTAGGTTAATTGGCCCTCTGTAAATTGCCCCCTATTGTGTGAGGATTGGATGAGAAAGTGGGATTGGAGATCGATGGTTGGCGTGGACAGTGGGCCAAAGGGCCCGTTCCCATGCTGTATCTCTAAAATAAACTTAACTAAACTAAACAAAAAAGGTGAAAATAAGTTTAATAAGTTTAACAGGTAACGATCAATTTGATGGAGCAGTTTGCTTCATGCCCAGTGCACGTATTTTGAAGTACCGCTAAGAGCAGCTGATAAGTCTGAAAACATTAATTAATAGTCATCCCATTTGTTGCTAACATTGACTCATAGAGATTTATGTCTTGCCAAAGTCTACTTTTTTAAGATAGTATTTGGCATAAAATTGCAGCAAAAATGATCTACACTCAGTTCAGCCATAGCAGAGTCACCAGCAACTGGTGCAAAAAGGTTCTCTCTGATGTTCGCGTGTCACACTGACCCAGGTGCTAAAGGAAGCAGGCCTTTCGTGAGCGTTTTGGTCGCCATGGGGCCTCGAATGCGTTGACGGCTGATGACATTGCAATCTGATGGCCAATGTTTTGCAAACTGCACAAATAGCAGTTTTGATTAATTCAATGGTTACACAAAAGGCTGGAGAAACTCAGCGGGTGCAGCAGCATCTAAGGAGCGAAGGAGATAGGCGACGTTTCGGGTCGAGACCTTTCTTCAGACTGGTCAGGGATCAGGGAAACGAGAGATATAAACAGTGATGTGGAGAGATAAAGAACAATGAGTGAATGATATGCAAAAAAGTATTGGTGATAAAGGAAGCAGGCCATTGTAAGCTGTTTGTGGTGTGAAAATGAGAAGCTAGTGCGACTGGGGGAGGCAGTCTGGGTTAACAGAATTGAGAAAATTCAATGTTTAAGCCCAGAGGATGCAGACTCCCCAAGCGGAATATGAGGTGCTGTTCCTCCAACTTGCGGTGTTGCTCACTCTGGCCGTGGAGGAGGCCCAGGACCGAGAGGTCGGATACGGAGTGGGAGTGGGAGGGGGAGTTGAAGTGCTGAGCCACCGGGAGGTCGGGCTGGTTATTGCGGACCGAGCGGAGGTGTTCGGCGAAACGATCGCCCAGCCTCCACTTGGTCTCACCGATGTAGATCAGCTGGCATCTGGAGCAACGGATGCAGTAGATGAGGTTGGAGGAGGTGCAGGTGAACCTCTGTCGGACTTGGAATGACTGCTTGGGTCCCTGAAAGGAGTGGATGGGGGAGGTGAAGGGACAAGTGTAGCATCTCTTGCGGTTGCAAGGGAAAGTGCCCGGGGAAGGAGTGGAGTGGGAGGGAAGGGAAGAATTGACGAGGGAGTTGCGGAGGGAGCGGTCTTTGCGGAAGGCAGACAGGGGGGGAGATGGGAAGATGTGGCGAGTGGAGGGGTCACGTTGGAGGTGGCGAAACTGGCGGAGGACTATCTGTTGTATGCGCTGGCTAGTGGGGTGAAAGGTGAGGACCAGGGGGACTCGGCCCTTGTTGTGAGTGGGGGAATGGGGAGAGAGGGCAGTGTTGCGGGGTATGGAGGAGACCCTGGTGCGAGCCTCATCTATAGTGGGGGAGGGGAAACCCCGTTCTCTGAAGAACGAGGACATTTGCGATGACCTGGTGTGGAACACGTCATCCTGGGAGCAGATGCGGCGTAGACGGAGGAATTGGGAATAGGGGATGGAGTCCTTACAGGAAGCAGGGTGGGAGGAAGAGTAGTCCAGGTAGCTGTGGGAGTCAGTTGGTTTGTAGTGGATGTCAGTCAGGAATGTATCACCTGCAATAGAGATGGTGAGGTCAAGGAATGGTAGGGAAATGTCGGAAATGGTCCAAGTATATTTGAGTGCCGGATGGAAGTTGGTGGTGAAATGGATGAAGTCAGTCAGTTCTGCGTGGGTGCAGGAGGTGACACCAAAGCAGTCGTCAATGTAACGGAGGTAAAGGTCGGGGGTGGGGCCCTGGTACGCCGAGAACAAAGATTGTTCGACGTGCCCGACAAAGAGGCAGGCGTAGCTAGGGCCCATGCGTGTGCCATAGCTACGCCTTGTGTTTGGAGGAAATGGGAGGAGTCAAAAGAGAAGTTGTTGAGGGTAAGGACCAACTCCGCTAGGCGGAGGAGGGTGTCAGTGGATGGGTATGGGTTGCTCCTCTGGTCGAGGAAGTACCGGAGGGCTTTGAGACCATCCTGGTGGGGGATGCAGGTGTATAGTGACTGGACGTCCATGGTGAAGATGAGAGGATGGGGGCCTGGACAACGGAATGTGCGGAGCCGACGGAGAGTGTCTGAGGTGTCTTGAACATTCATTATATTGAATATTGATTAATTCAATATTTTGTAACTGTGAATTTGTAATAAAAGCTCCATGTTATGGAGAAATAAAAGTGTTAAAGGAAGTGTTAAGAAACAGAGGTGCCCAAATGTCTGACAGTGTCTATTTACAAACCCTATGTCGCACAATAGCACCAGTCCCACTGATAAGATCAGAATGTGTGGAGAAGCAGACATATCCTGGCTCCTATCATTTTGAAGCACTCTCATAGAGGCTGCAGGACAAGAAGAGGGTGTCTGCTATCCTGCCTTATTATTAGATAATCACTGGATCTGTGTCCACTACAGGTAGAGATCCATTTTGACCATACAGGATGGCACAGGAGAGTTGCGATTACAAGTGCGGCATTACTGCGATTACAAGTACGGCATTTTCTAAAAATGGTCCATTAAACACCAATATGAATGATTCTGGCTATGCAATGCCCAGTGTAGTGTGCGGAGCAGGGGGCAGCTAAGAATTATTATTGCGATAAAGAAGTTTAAGACATTATACAGGAATGTTGTGCTAATTTCCCACAATTAGCCCATGTTAACATCATTGGCCCAAAGGAAGAAAAAGCTGTAGATCTTGCCACAGTGGTCTCCCCTCCCATAATCACTGTGGCTGTGTCTTCATGGCTGTTATCCCTTGGCCAAAATGCAGAGGGTGAATCACTCGAGCTAGAGCAAGCCAGATTGTAACAGCAAATAGTAAATCACTGGAATAACTTCAAAGGAAATGGTATGGTCAACATTTCAGGCTGAGACCCTACCTCAGTTCAGAGAGTGTAGGAGGAAGATAACCAGTATATGGAAATGAGATAGAGGGGTGAGGCAGGGGATGGTAGAAGGGTAGAGATGTAAGAAGAAAGGAAAGCAAATCAGGCCACCCCGCGCCATTTGTGTTTTTTTTCCCATTCCCACCAGTACATCCCTGTTGCTGTCCCTTTGTTCACTTTTCCATTCCAATCCCTTGTTACATACATGCATCACTCTCACCCACCCAGTTATGTCTACTGATTACCCACAAACTTATCCATCTAGATTTCTTCTTCCTTGGTTCATTTCCCATTCCCTCTCCCACCTAGTTCCATGTGTTTACCATCCCTCCGTCATGTGGTTCCACTGTCAGCTAGTAGCCTCTGTTTCAACCCTTGCTCCTAGATTCCCTCCCCCTTCTGCCCCATCTGCTGATCACTTCCACCCCTCATCCTGTTCCACCTAACATCTAACAGCCTCTGTCTCACCCCTTACCCCTGCTCTCCCTGGAAACATCTGCCTATCATCTACCCCCCCCCCCCCCCCCCCCGCCCGCCACATGTGGTCCACCCTCAGCCGTCTAGCCTTTGCCTCAACCCTTCCTCTTACTTCTATAAACTGTCCATCATCCCTTGACACACACAGTCCTGATGCAGGGTCTCTTCCCAAAACATTGGTCATCCCTTTGTCTCCACGGAAGCAGCTTGACCCAATGACTTCTTCCAGCAGTTTAATTTTTCCTCCAGATTCCATCACCTTGACTCTCCTGTCTCCAAACTAAGTGTGTCTGAGTGGTGACAAAGCCACGGTTGACACAGTGAATAAGCCCTGCCCCTGACTCAGTGATTTTTAAATGACAACATTGAAAAAATAGAAGGGTCTCGACCCGAAACGTCGCCTATCTCCTTCGCTCCTTAGATGCTGCTGCACCCGCTGAGTTTCTCCAGCTTTTTGTGTAACCCATTGAAAAAATAAATATTATAAGAGAACAAAAAAATTACAAATATTATACTAAACAAAAATAAGTTGAAGCAAGGACTTAGCGACCCCTATGCCTTCTAATCTACAATCAGCATTGAAATCAACATCAGATTCAAGGGGCAATTTTCCCAGCATAATTGCTGGGATATAAGGTCCAGAGTGGCCTTAATGTGATGGATATGATGAGGATTTTGCCTCTTGTCGGAGAGTCTAGGACAATGGATATTTTTTTGTTCGATAATTCAATGATACTTTATTGCCACATATACCTAGATACAGTGAAATTCTTTTTTTTGCATACCGTACACAAAGTACACAAAGGGTCACCACGTATCTGGCAACGACAAAGTTACAAAGTATTCATTAGAGTCCCGAAGGTTCCTTTCTTGAAAATTGGAGAAATCAAACATTATACTGCTGGGTTCTAAGCTGCCCAAGCGAAATATGAGGTGCTATTCCTCCAATTTGCTTGTGGCCTCACTCTGACAGTGGATGAGGCCTAGGACAACAAAATACAGTATGGGAATGAGAGGGGGAGTTGAAGTGTTTAGCAACCAGAAGATCGCATAGGCCTAGACGAACTGAGCGGAGGTATTCAGCGATAAGATTGCCGAGAGGTAAATGGGAATTGCAGAGATGAAATGTCAATCAAACTAGCTGTGATCTTAATGAATTATGGAACAGATGCAAGAGACCAAGTGGCCGACCCTTGCTCCTAATTTGTATGTTTGCATGTATATTTGTTTCTTACTAACAGTGGGTGCACTGCTGGACTTTGTGTGGCAGCATCAAGAACTACCAGATTGTGCCTTCAGTCTGTCAAAAAATACATCCGGGACTTTCCAATTTGACAGTGTATGCTCGGAACTCCCAGACTTACAGCCATATAAATGGCTCAGTGCCAATAGTATCGTAGTCATGCAGCACGGAAACAGGCCCTTCGGGCCAACTTGCCCACAGCAATCAACATTTCCTATCTACACTAGTCCCACCTGCCTGCATTTGGCCCATATGCCTCTAAACCTGTCCTAGCCATGTACCTGTCGAAATGTTTCTTAAACATTGTGATAGTCCCTGCCTTAACTAACTCCACTGGCAGCTCGCTCCATACACCTACCATCCTCTGTGTGAAAAGGTTCCTATTAAATGTTTCCCCCTTCAACTTATATCTATGTCCTCTGGTTCTCGATTCCCCTACTCTGGGCAAGAGACTGTGCATCAACCTAATCTATTCCTCTCATCACTATCACCTGTTGGTGAGGTCACATTTAATTTAGTCTATTGTCACGACTACTGAGATACAGTGAAAAACTTTTTGTTTTGTGCTTTCCAGTCAGCGTAAAGATTATACATGATTTCAATCGAGCCATCCACAATGTACAGGTACAGGATACAGGGAATAACGTACAGCGCAAGATAAAGTCCGATTAAAGATAGTCCGAGGGTCTTCAATGAGGTGGATGGTAGCTCAGAACCGCTCTCTAGTTGTTGATAGAATGATTCAGCTGTCTGATGACATCTGGGAAGAATCTGTCCCTGAATCTGAAGTTAGACACAAAGTGCTGGAGTAACTCAGCAGGTCAGGCAGCATCTCTGGAGAAAAAGGATAGTGACATTTCGGGTCGGGACCCTTTCCCAGACTGGAAGTGGAGGTATCTGGATGTATGCGTTTTCACACCTGAACCTCTTGCGCACAGTGGGAGAAGAGGGAGTTCAAGCTACTTGGACAGGTACACATACAGGAAAGATTTTGAAGGATATGGACCAAACGTGGCAAATGGAACTAGCTTAGATGGGGCAACCTGGTCAGCATGGATGAGTTGGACAGAAGGGCTTGGTTTCGTGCTGTATAAATCTGTGAGTATCATTCAGGAGTTCCACTGTTGGGTAATAAAATCAGCTCTAGATTTTTTTTTACTTTCTTTGTCAGAAAATATCTTCAACATGACCACATAAAGCTTTTTTACATGTTGTCTTGCACATCCTTCAGAGAGTCAACTACAATGGAACTGCAGTCCATCGCTGAAGAAATTCCCTAACAAATGTCACTCTTCATTTTTGTTGCATTTTCTTTATGTTTAACATCAAAAATCCACATTAAACATGAACCACAAATGATTTCAATGGACAATTGGATTGAGTTATGTGACACTAATGGGCCTGTCCCAACTTTTAGGCAATTAAAGGCGACTAGTTTGTCACCACATGTTTGCCGATGGTCGCCGGAAGTAGTTTCCTCAGTTGCGCAAAAAGTCGTAGCGTCTTTCTGGTCGCTGCTAAATGTTCAACATGTTGAAAATTTTTGGCGACAGTGGGTTTGACGCCAATGAGCGTAGCTTGACATAGGTGCTGTCATAGATTGTCGCCAGGATGACGTAGGTTGTCGCCGGTTTTTCGGCGACCTATTACATTATGACAGTCCCCGGCAGTTGTCTAAAAAATTACCAAGTGGGACAGGCCCATAACTCTGTTCAGTACAAATTGGATCCATTTATATCTAAATCAGTAACTTGTTTTGTTTGGGTTTTTTTTTTCCGTAAATTAAGAGAATTAACTGACCAATATTTGTTATGTAAACTAAACCTGTAAAGGGCCTGTCCCACCAGCATGCAACTCTATGCGATGAACGCGATCAAACGGGCAGCGGGGGCCGCGCGGAGGTCGGGTGATCCCCTGTACAGGGCCGTTCCCACCAGCATGCGCCTGCATGCGGCAAGCGCAACTAAACCGGCAGCAGGGGCCGCGCGGAGGTCGGGTGACTGGCGCAACGCGGCGCAAAGCGAGGCGAACTTGAAGCAAGTCCAAGGTAAGTTCGCCAGGACTTAGAGGGGCACACAGAGAGGGGCACCGAGACACACACACATACAGGGCCACGGAGCCACACACATAGAGGGTCACGGAGGCACTTGCAAATAGGTTCACGGAGGCACGATGTCCGGGCGGTGTGTAAATGTCGAGGCGACTGCGAGCCGACAAACCGTTGCCGCGCGGGATTTTTGGACGTAGTCGGTTTTTCGGAGCCCCGCGCGGTGTCGGGACGAACTCCGCACAATTCCGCACGGCTCCGGCGATCGAAGTGGGACCTGCCCCGCGACGCCGGACGGCTCAAGCGACCACGTTAGGTCGCGCTAATCACATAGAGTTGCATGCTGGTGGGACAGGCCCTTAAGTTACTTAAAGCTGTGCGACCTTCTGGTACAGCAGTGGAGTATAGCTGAATGAAAAGTAATTTTGAAAGGGCTGAGCTGGTTAAATGCTCTAAGACTCTCTTGTCTGTGATCTGTCTTGCGGAATCAGCTTTCTCAGTATTACAGCTTTAAATTGAAGAGTGGCAGATGCTACCGCAGAGGCATATGGACGCATCAGCTTTCCTTTTCCAAACACCCAAATTTCTACATGAGCAATATATTATATATCACACAAAAGTAATTGATTCTCATATTTGTTCATTGTGAATTCAGAATGATTTTGATTCCATCGAACTTTAGTACAATCAAAATTAAGGCCACATTCACAAGCAGCTGATCACGTATTAATCCTCTTATACCTGGATAAGTGCAGAACGATCAGCATTCATTCCTTTAGACATGTAATATGCTTCAATATTATGTGTGATGAATCATTCTCCGCAGATAAAGTATTGGTGTTGGAAATAAGTAATTAATTTTGGACAAATAGTAATCCAGGCGATCCTGTAGCTTTGACCTTTTTCTTTTCATCAAAAGAATGATTGAAGCATACATCTCTGATCCTCTACAGGATTGTTATTGATCGTGAGGCATGAACTACATTGCCTGAGTTGTAAATTACACTGCATTTCAGATCTTCGTATTCCCGGAGCAGTTCTTTAACGCAGTATAAAAGGAAATCGGAACAAGCTGTCATGAAAACACTTCTTGTTGAAATCATATTGAGCTTCTAATTGCTTTCTTTCCCCTGCAGGTATTAGGCTGGATACGGAACGGGGAATCCATGCTCAATGCTAGCCTTGTTAATGCCAGCTCGCTTTCAGAAGCAGAACAGCTTCAACGAGAACATGAACAATTTCAGCTTGCCATAGAGGTAATGCCTACGTTTGAATTGAAGCTAAATTGTGGGAATGTTTTTTGGTCTGCACTATCAGTATATATCTTTTTCCAATATTTCCAATAGCAGACAACACCAGACATTTTTCTGATATTTCATGCAATTTCCCCTTGCTCTGAGCTGTGACACAAAGTCTCACGTTTTCTTACGTTGTTCACATAGATTGAGAGTAAAATTTGGTTGTTTTCCTGGATGTAAGAACAATCCAAACAGAATCTCTGAAACACCAGCATGCAATGTCATTTCCTCACCACCTGTTTCTGCACCACAACAGTAATTTGGCTGGAAACTTAGTGGATTTACATATCTAACGGAGGTTTTGTGTCATATTTTCTGTAAATAATGCTGCAGCAGGAGCAATTCAAATAAATAACTTGCCAAAATAAGGTCCAAAACAAGCTCAGTTTCTTTCACACCTAAAATAACAAACCAGTTTATAAAGAAATATATGCAGATCCCTCAAATGTAGAGCAATGATCATAGTCCCATATCCCCAGGTCACCTGATGGAATTATTGCACAGTATATACTGATAAATGGAAACAACACGGCAAGATTAATTATCACTCTCCTTACATTTGACCTGTAAAAACTCATAACAACAATTTTTTAACTAAAGCTATTTTATGAAGTTGTATATAGTTCAAATTAAGATTTCACATGAACAAATTCTCATCCCCCCCCCCCCCCCCCCCCCCTCTATCCTCTGCTGCTGTTTTATTAAATCACACTATGCAAATTAGACGCTTTTGGATTACTTTCTTCATTCACACGATGAAGGGCACAGAAAACACGGTGCTGAAGGAAGTGTAGATTTGTTTGACAAGGAGGTTTTTGTAATGTTAACGGTATCAGCAATCACAGTACAGCTGTGGAGGACTGTGGAAGACACAGTAGCTGAAGTAGCTCAACGGGTCAGCGTCTCAGGAGAACATGGGTAGGTGCCACGGGAATCATAGAGGGGGAGCTCTGGGGGGTCTCACAGAACTCCTGTTGGTGAGAGGAGGAGTTCTTCAAAGTAGGCATGCTTTGAGGAGATTTCACAGTGGAGCATTGAAATGTAGAAATATAGAACCCTAGCTAAACTTTAAACTTTGTATTTCTTATGGGAATAATGGGCCTCAAACAGAAAGATGACAACATACTTGCCCAATCTGATTTTATGGATGGTGAAATAAGATTGCAGAGCCTACTGGGCTGTCTCTGCTTCAAATTAATATGTTCTCATTCTTTTTTCAAATTGGTGCTGTATCTTCTTACTCAGTTCATATCACTCCCCGTGTCCAAGCTCCAAATGAAAACTGCTATGCCTAGACATTGGTTAACATCTGTGAATGTCCAGGCACTTTGCAATGAGAAAACAAATGTTTTGGGCTCTTCACTTGGAATCTCAATAGCACTTGAGATTCAAGACCTATGCATTAGTATAAAGGTGTTGAACACTGAAAATCGTTCCTTCATCTGGTCTAAAAATGTATGTAATCAGAGAAGTCCAAGACCTAGGCTGGTTGCAGGTGACTGGTGGGGAAAGAAGCCTGAAGATGTGGCATTGGTGGCCTGAAATTGGAAGTGTGGTTGGACTGATTAATGCTTAGTGACGTTGTTGGGGAAGGTCATAGAATTGGTAACTTAGGACAGGATTATATTATTAAACTTTATTTCGGACACAAGATCCAGACAAGGGACAATATTACATAAAATACATATAGAAACACCATAAAATACATATAAAATCTTAGTATATCACTTATAAAAGCATCATAGTTTATATACAAAAAACACAATAAACATCATAACAGCACTCTTACAAGCATTATATATATATATCTTTTTGAATATATTTTTATTAGAGGCCATACATATAACAAATAATATAGCATTTTTTTCCAAATATAGTTGATACATCTTTCCAAAATTATATAAATGTTAACAAAATATATATATTGGCCTCACTTTTTTTTATAGAGTGAAAAAAGTATAAAGAATAGTGAATAATTATAAGAGTATGATTATAGTTGATTAATATAAAGAAGAGAGAGAAAAAAATAAAATAAAATAAAATAAACAAAAACAAAAAACAAAAAAATAAAAAATAAAAATAAAAATACTTGTGGAAAAGAAAACGGTATACAACTTATCAATGAGTGGAACAATTTCTAATTATAATATATAGAGACAAGTATATAAATCTGATCTTAAACATTTTTGTTTGATCTTTCCACCGGGTACTCATTGAGTTTCTATGCTGAGCCCAGCTACCCCTTCATATAATCAGTGAATGGAGACCATATTTGTTCAAAAATCTCAGGTTTATCCATTAGGATAAATCTAATTCTCTCCAATTGTAATGTCTCCAACATTTCCACTGTCCACATTTTAATTGTCGGGGATAATGGTCCCTTCCAAAATTGTAATATTAATTTTTTTCCAATTATTAAACAGTAATCCAGAAAATTTCTTTGATTTACTGTTAACATTTGATTTGAATCTAAAACCCCAAATATAATTAATTTTGAGTCAGGGCTTAATGTGATCTTTAAAACTGTGGAAATAATTTTAAAAATCTCAGTCCAATAACTTTTAAGTTTTGTACATATTACAAAACTATGATTTAAATCGGCTTCTATATGCTGACATTTATCACATAATGGTGATATAGTAGGAAAAATTCTATTTAATTTCTTTTTTGAGTAGTGTAATCTATGTATTACTTTGAATTGTATCAAAGTATGTCTGGCATTTAACGAACAGCGATGAATTCGTTGTAAGCTACAAGCATTATATTAAATATCATGTTCCACACCATACACAGAACGTATAGTAAGCTGGACACCAGCGCTAGATGGACTAAAGACCACAAGTTCATCTGCACACATAATATGGTTCACTAAAATATTACCAATCATGCTCCCAGCTTTACAGGCTTTCAATTGCTTGGACGGATCGTCAATATAAAGATTAAAAAGGACTGGGGACAAAATCCCCCCTTGTCTAACACCATTGCTAACCCCAAATGGGGCTGAGACCCTATTACCCCATTTTATTTGCATAGTCTGGTGGGCATACCAGAAAGCCAGAATTCTGACAATTTATTTAGGCACCTCTCCTTGACTCATTTTAACAAACAGCTTTCTATGATTAACACGATCAAAGGCTTTGGAAGCATCAATAAAGCACATAGGAATTGGAGAGTTTTTGCCTCTATATTTGTTTACAATCTCCTTTTGGGCATATATGCACAAGTCACTGCCATGTTTAGCTTTAAAACCAAACGGGTTATCTGTGGTTAACAAACTAATGTACTCTATCCAGTAGAATTATTTCTAGGACTTTTGACAATATGCTGGCTAAAGCTATGGACCTGTAATTATTTAGGCCGCCTACTTTACCAGCTTTGTACTTAATGACCGGCACTAGCAGAACAGATAACGTTGAGTCTGGTAACGCCATGAATCATAAAGCCAGTAAAACAAATAGCAAGGAGAGGAGCTATCCTCATACTCGCATACTTAAGATGTTCAGCAGAAATATGATCCAAGCCACTTGCTTTGTTGTTGGACAACTTGTTCATGGCATGATACACCTCATGTGACATAATCACCATTGAGTCATTACTCTGAATATTGTCCACCCTATACAAATCACCTTGGACACAGTTGAATAAAGTACTATAATGTTGTCGCCATAACTCCGCGATATTAGCTGTTCCGGAGATTCCATCTACAGTGCATGGTAGAGATGTTTTGCAACTGTTAAGAGCTCTCACTTCTTTCCAAAAATCATTGTTACGTAGCAGCTTCTTAGCCATGGAATCAGCCCTCATAGCTTGCTAATTTTCACAGATAAAGCGAACAGAATACTTATATCTTGCATTAGTGAGCTTCTTGTACTCAAACACAGGCCCCTGTCTGGGTCTACCTGCCATAGCCCATGATTTAGTGGCTTCACGGGCTTCAGCATGATACTCAGCTACATACTGATTCCAGCCAGGCCTGATGTTAAGTGTCTTATTTTTATGCTTGCAGTAGGGCTTACTGCCTACATATAGAGCGCTTACTATATCATTATACATGGAGCAGATATCTCTCATGCTTTATATCCTTACAATTAACATTACTACACATTATTGCATATTTAAGTAGATGAATATTGCTTAAGGATTTATCTGTATGGGCATAATAGGCTAAGATGTCCTCCTTTGTGAGGGTTGACCAGTCCAGTTTTTCTGTGTTAAAGCTATTCCCATCTCTGGATACCACAGGTAGATGTTCAACATTTATTGTCATAGCAACAGGTATATGATCAGTCATTACTGCCCCATACAAAATGCTCATACACCCTAATGAGCATGTGCATCAGCTGTACTAATACAATGATCCAGCCATGAGTGTGCCAGGCCTCACTAATATAACTATCTGTAGGTAAAAGCACGTTGCTTGACAATATAAAATTAGTATAGAAACATAGAAACATAGAAATTAGGTGCAGGAGTAGGCCATTCGGCCCTTCGAGCCTGCACCGCCATTCAATATGATCATGGCTGATCATCCAACTCAGTATCCCGTACCTGCCTTCTCTCCATACCCTCTGATCCCCTTAGCCACAAGGGCCACATCTAACTCCCTCTTAAATATAGCCAATGAACTGGCCTCAACTACCCTCTGTGGCAGAGAGTTCCAGAGACCCACCACTCTGTGTGTGAAAAAAATCCTTCTCATCACGGTCCTAAAGGATTTCCCCCTTATCCTTAAGCTGTGACCCCTTGTCCTGGACCTCCCCAACATCGGGAACAATCTTCCTGCATCTAGCCTGTCCAACCCCTTAAGAATTTTGTAAGTTTCTATAAGATCCCCTCTCAATCTCCTAAATTCTAGAGAGTATAAACCGAGTCTATGCAGTCTTTGTTCATAAGACAGTCCTGACATCCCAGGAATCAGTCTGGTGAACCTTCTCTGCACTCCCTCTATGGCAATAATGTCCTTCCTCAGATTTGGAGACCAGAACTGTACACAATACTCCAGGTGTGGTCTCACCAAGAGCCTATACAACTGAAGTAGAACCTCCCAGTATCTTGACAGAACTGAGCCATATGGTTGGGATTAATGAGTTCCTGTCTGAGATATCTGCATTCATATCCCCAATGACATATACACTAGAATAATTATTGTTTTGGATAAAGGAATAGATGAAAGTAAACCTATTTAAATATTCATCCTCATTCTGATGCCATTCATAGGATGTATGCACATGCAGGATAATAAATTCCTTGTCGTTGTGAGCAAAGTGTATTGCAATACACCAGTCAGCATCAAGCCGAACTACATTTATTGATGAGTCAAGCTGCTTGTTCCATACAATAGCCACACCCCCTGGTATCCTACCTCTGACTATTCCCATGCCAAGGCAGTTGTAGACTCCCCAGACCCATGAAAGTTGTCATTGAGAGAATTGAGTCTGTCCAAGTCTTGCTTCGCTAAGAATGTCTCTTGCATACATAGTATGTCACAGTTCTCCAGAAGGTTGTCAACAACTGTGCGGCGAGCTTTATGCCCAGCGCTCTGGCCCAAACGCAGGCCACGACAGTTGTACGATAGTACCCGAATGGTTATTTAGAGAGACTAGTGAGTGCCCCTAGCACCAGCGGATTAGCAGTCTGGGGCCTGGAAGTTAGGATGGTCCGAGCTGAGTCAAATTCCCAGTAGCAATCTCAGATCCTCTCAACCAGGTGCTCTGTACTGTGAAACTTATTTATGTGTGAAAAATCCACATTGCAAACTGTTGTACACCACAAGAGATCCAGGGATTTGCCTGCATTGCAACATTAGATGTATGGCAGATCCTGTACAAGAACTGTAAACTTTGTTTAACTTGCCTGTAGACCCTGATTTTACATCATATTTGATTTTCTTTCAATTTGGATAATGTAACTTTTTTTAAAAATCACTGGATGGTCCAGTTTCTGGGTACTATTCCTTTACCACAACATAAGTTAGACATCTATACTTCATCTACACTTCACGCTGCCTCGGAAAGGCCACCAGCATAATCAAGGACGAATCTTACCCCGGAAACTCTCTCTTCTCCCTTCTCCCAACATACAAGAGGTACAGAAGTGTGAAAACGCATAGCTACAAATTCGGGGAGAGTTTTTTCCCAGCGGTTATCAGGCAACTGAACCATCCTTTCACCAACGAGACAGTGGTCCTTACCTTCCATCTACTTCGTTGGAGACCCCTGAACTATCTTTAATCAAAGTTTACAGGACTTTATCTTGCACTAAATATTATTCCCTTTACACTGTGGAAGGTGTGATTGTAATCATGTATAGTCTTTCCACTGACTGGATAGCAGGCAAAAAAAAGCTGGTTACTGGACTGTTGCACATTTGAACATAAACTATACTAAAACTAAATTAAACTAAATAAATAGATCTATAATTTCCTGGTTTCCCTCTCTTATCCCTTCCTAAATAATGGACTGACTTTGGCAATTTTCTGTGCTGTTCCCTTCAACCATCCCTTGGGGTAGCCACATCCCTTGTGGGAAATCCCTTGAATTTCCACATAATAACTGCTACCTGGGGGAAAGAGATGTCTCCTGAATTCCCTACTGGATTTATTGGTGATATATTTATGGCTTCTACTTCTGCTCTCTACCATATGGAAATATCCTTGCTTTGAAATTCCTCTCCCGCCTGTACTGCTAAATATGCTATTCAGTGACTTCAAATTGTGGTGAGATTTTGCAAAATTTGTGTTTTTTCTGTGCCAAGGTGATAATTCTTCCATATGGGGAAAATATGTTTATTTTTCTTCCCCAATTGCACAACAAATACTAATCAAATGTTTCAAGAGACTGAATTGATGCGAGCTGCAGTATGAATGAAATATTAAAAATTGTAGCAAAGAAATTAGTTGTATTCCCTCTTCAGATTCAACAAATGAATCTTTTGTATTTCAGCACGTTACAGTAAAATCCAGCCCACATTACTGAAAATAGTCTAAATGCAAATTTTATTGCACCCGATGAAATATTATTGTCCTCTCTATTGTTGTTGTGGTTTGGAATTAACAATTCATTGCAAGTCTTTAAAATGTTTCAATTTATCCCACAATTCATCACTTCTCCCTAACCCCTTTCGCCATCTATCTGGCACCTCTGTGCACACCTCTCTTTCCTCCCTGCACACAGTCCCTCTTTCATGCCACTTCTTTGCAGAAAACCCACCAAAGTGCTCTTCAGGTGCAGCAGAAGGCCGAGACCATGCTGCAGGCTGGCCACTATGACTCGGATGCCATTAGGGAGTGTGCAGAGAAAGTGGCCGTTCACTGGCAACAGTTAATGCTGAAGATGGAAGACAGACTGAAGCTGGTCAATGCATCTGTCGCTTTCTACAAGACCTCTGAACAGGTATAAGGGTCACACGCATAATACTTAGCATTTATGGTATTGAAGTTATCATACGCTTGCTGAAACCTTAATTTGTCTCAACGAATTGCCGTCATAGGTCATCGCATTGAGTATAAGAGCCAGGAAGGCATGATGCAGCTTTATAAAAGGTTAACTCAAAAGATTATGTTGAGAAGGCAGGAGAGTGGGGTTGAGAGGGGAAGACAGATCAGCCATGATTGAATTAGGCCGAGTGGCCGAATTATGTTGCATTGAACTATGACATAAAACTTTGGTTATGCCCCTGTCCCACTTAGGAAACCTGAACAGAAACATCTGGAGACTTTGCGCCCCACCCAAGGTTTCCGTGCGGTTCCCGGAGGTTCATGGAGGTTTTTGTCAGTCACCCTAATGGTCGAAAGTGGTTTCCACTTCTTCTATGTTCCGGCGATTATTTCAAAAAATTAAAAACCAGCCCAGAATAAAAATAGGTTGCCGTTTTAAAAATCGGTAATTTTGTAGTCAAAGCCGGTTGCGATGCTAGTTGAAGGTGGTTGCCGGAGGTTGCAGGTAGTGGAAGGTAAGACCTTTTTTTCAGCCAGTTTTATTCCACCAGGGAGGTCTTACCTTTCCACATAATGTCTGATTAAGATAGACACAAAGTGCTGGAGCAACTCAGCAGGTCAGGCAACATCTCTGGAGAAAAGGAACAGGTGATGTTTCGGGTTAGAGTCCTTCTTCAGACTCAAAGTACGGGGTGGGGGAGGAGCTGGAGGTAGGAAAAGGCCAGGGCAAATCAGGGCCAGCAACAGATGACCAAGGAAGGGTGGAGCCCATAATGGCCCATTGTTGGCACAGGAAGAGGTGATAACGAAAGGATACAGGGATGTGAACAGTGGAACTAGTAGGTCGAGTAGGGTGGAGGAGGGGGAAAGAGAGGGTTCCCGAGCAGGGGTTGCTTGAAATTAGAGAAATCAACAATCATACCGCTGGGTTGTAATAACTGATTAAACCTGGCACACCATCCCAAACATAGGTTTTTAGTGCTAAATCAAGTAAGTTTCACCAAATTTGCAGTCACTCTTTGCAGTCTGCCCAACAAGTTCCAACTTAGATAAACATTAGCAAAAATACTTGGAGATCTGTTCTTCAAATAGTGCCAACAAATACTTTATATTGAACTCAGAGGGAAATATGTCATCAGGTAAGTGGTACTTTTGATAGTGTATCTCTCCTTTCAACTGTGTAATGACGTGTGGATTAAGATTATGTTCATGTCGTGAAATGAATCGGAATGTTTGATCTCATGATGTAGAGACCAGAGTCCAGCTGCGGAGCTCAGGCACAACCACGTGAATTGCTGTCTAATTGTCCACAGTGCATTAAACTGTCAACTCCAATGGTTGTTCCCTTTTACTAGGTGTGCAGTGTTCTCGAGAGTTTGGAACAGGAATACCGCAGGGATGAGGACTGGTGTAGAGGCCAAGATAAACTGGGGCCAAATGCTGAAACCGACCACGTCACACCACTAATAAGCAAACATTTGGAGCAAAAAGAAGCCTTCCTCAAGGTAGTTATTTTTTTACGAGTACTTAAAAATGATTTCTTTGAAACCAGGAACTTATTCCTTTAACACTTAGGCAGTAGTCCAGAAGCTTTTGACTCCTTAGCTCGAGACTGGGACCTACACAGACAGGCCCCAAAGCCTAATAAACACAGCATCTGAAGTGTTCAGGCATCTAAAAAGTAATCCATTTCAGGATTGGTTATATGTCCTTTGGGAGCCTGTGAAGCCTTTTTCTCTGACCTTACCAGTTCATGGTTCAACTTCCAGCATGTGGGATTGGTCTGAGATTCTTTCACACTACTTCGTCTGGCTCTCCCTTTCCCCAACAAAAGTTAAGCACTCCACCCACTCTATACTCAGTAATGTCAGAGCCTATTGCATGCACTCCTATGCCCATGGTAAACAGACCATTAATACAAAGCAATACATTTTGTCCAAAAAAAAAAACAAACACTAAGATAAGCACAAAATGCTGAAGTAACTCAGCGGGTCAGGCAGCATCTCTGGAGATTTGGGCTGAGATCCTTCTTCAGATTGAGGGTCGAGGGAGAGGCAAACGAGAGGTATGAAAAGGTTCAAGGTGACAACAAAAGTATATATGGATGCAAACAGTGGAACTCGCCGGACGACTCGGGTTGGGGAGGGGCGGAGAGAGTGGGAATGCAAGGGTTACTTGAAATTAGAGAAATCAATGCTCATACCGTCGGGCTGTAAGCTGTCCAAGCAAAATAAATGCTTCATCATTCAAAAGTCAGCCAACAAGTCCATGAAATGATTATTAGATTACATTACTATGCCGTTGAATTTTGTTTGGGAAAATCCACCTTTTCTGTCCTAACTGTGTGTGTGTGAGCCAAGTTAGCAACAAACATCAGTTAATGCATTTCCATTTCTCACACTAATCAATCTGCAGCCTCTCCAGCTGGTGTTGTCTCTCACTGTCTAATATCATTGTTTTGATTTAAACTGAATTAAGTAGAATGTTAAAAGACAAGCTATTCAGCCCAACACATGCTTCCTCCAATCCCACTTTATCTAAACATCACCCATTCCTACTCTCCAGAGATGCTGCCTGCCCCGCTGAGTTACTCCAGCATTTTGTGTATACCCACTTTATCTAACATTGTCAGATATTTTTCCCTCAGATGTTAATCGAATCTCTCCCTAACTTCATCAGTGCTATTTACTGCAACCCTTGTGGATGAGATTTCCACATTCTAACCATTCCCTGGATGAATATATTTCTCGTGCATTCCCTACTGGATTTAATGGTGACATGTTTATGACTTCCACTCACGATGCGTGTCTCATGGAAACCTCTTTGCTTCGAGGATCCTCTCCAGTCTGTGGCACTTAATGCAATGTACAGAAGCATCAAAGAGTTGTGCTCTTCTGCAAAATCCATTCCATTGATTTCAATGGAATGAATTATGAAGATAAAGTACATTGCATTGATGAGGACAAATAGTGCTGGAGTCACTCAGCAGGTCAGACAGCATCTCTGGAGAACGTGGATAAGAGATGTTTCAGGTCGGGACCCTCCTTCAGACTGGACACGAATCGTCACCTCCATGTTCTCCAGAGATGCTGCTGACTGGCTGAATCACTCCAGCACTTTGTATCTTATTTTGTAAACCAGCACCTGCAATTTCTTGTTTCTACATTACACTGATGCTGTCTTATCGTGCAATTTCGAATTTAAAAAAATGACACTTCTCTGGATCAAACTTTTTTCTATAATTGAAATGTGTTTTAAACACCACTGCTCATAAATGACTGAATAAGGAGACTATGTTCAAATATTAATTTTAATATTTGACTGAAGAAGTACAAATGGGGTTCGCCATTGCCAGTGTTACTTAAAAATTGCTTCATAATGCTAATGAGTCTGCGATATAACAATGCATTTAATTACCCTTTGGTCTGGAAATGGTTCTAGTTGATTGATTGCAAAATAAGCGATTACTAATTATTTAATGAGTACATTCTGTTCTTTTTCCATTTTGTACCATTTCAGTAAATCTCTTCAGACTACTCATGGACAAAAATACAGTCAATATTTGTCATTCTCTCGTGATTCCTTTGTTGTTTTACAATTTGCTTCCCCTTTCAAATTGTCTTTCCACTATCTATTTTATACTTTTGTTCCTCTTTCTCCCACTTCTCTCTGTATGATCTCTACATTTTCAACTGATTGTGTGACTCTTATGATATTAAGATTGGCTTTATGAATTTGCAAGAAAGATTTGGACTTTCACAAGTTTGATCAGCAGATTTGTAAAATCTATTAGTTTAATTATTGCTTTTGGTCATTCCATGATTTTTTTTCTCCTTCTGTAAAGCTCTCATTCCCAGTCAATGTGTTATCATTAGGCCAAGTGTCTATGAACGTTAGGCCAAGTGTCTATGAACATGCAAAGCCTGAATAAAAGAGCAGAATTTTAATACAAAGCTTGCTCAGGGAACAAAAGAACTGATCAGAATGCTACCCGTCAAGATGTGAAGGAAAATTGATTTGAAGCAATGATAAAGCACGTGGAAGAAACAATTCACAATAGCAGAAAGATTGGTCGTTGGAGATCACAGGAAAAAATTATTATCAAAAAATGACAAGCGGCATGAGAATTCTCTTGTCATGATTTGTAATACATTACTTCAAAGGATGGTGGATGTTGATTTGATTTACAACTTTCAATGGGTACTGGGTCCCCTAAAAGGAAAATGCTAGCTGGATTGTCAGAAAGACCTTGTCAGTGAAACATCTTTTAGAGAGCTGGTATAAGCAAGAATGGCCAAATGGCCTCCTGTTATGCTATGTGGTACTGGTAGCCAGCAGCAAGGGTGAGAGAACAATGAAAGCCATGGCCTGGACAGAAACATGAGAGAGAAAGGTTCCTATTAAATCTTTGTCTGCCTCACTTTAAACCTATGTCCTCCAGTTCTCGATTCCCCTACTTTGGGCAAGAGACTCTACGTTTACCCTATCTATTCCTCTTATGATTTTGTACATCTCTATTAGATCACCCTTCATCCTCATTTGCTCCAAGGAATAGAATCCCAGCCTGTTCAACCACCCCCTATAGCTCAGGCTCTTGAGTCCTGGCACCATCCTAGTAAATCTTCTCTGCACCCTTTCCAGCTTGACAACATCTTTTCTATAATGTGCCCAAAACTGAACACAATACTCCAAATGTGGTCTTACGAACGTCTTATATACATGACCGCCCAACTTATATTCTCAGTTCTCTGACTGATGAAGGCCGATGTGCCTAAAGCCTTTCTGACCACCCCATCTACCTGTGACACCATTCCGTCATCATTCGGTCGTGTAATTGCCTGCTTTGTGAGATCACTACAGCTGGATCCTGGAGTTGTTCTGGAACTGACAAACAGACTGGGAACGGGAAAGTCTACACCAAAAAGATTGCACATTTTCTCGGGCAGCTTTCTATAAGATCATTTTGTCACTGTACACAAAATCCAATTCAATAGAATGACTTTACGCTGCACTTGCAAGGATTAGTTTAAATACTTGAATTATTTTACTATTCTCAATAATAATAATGGAAATGCCAAAAACTGGAGGGCATAGCTTTAGCATGAGAGGGGGAAAGTTTAAAGAAGATTTATATGGTGTTTCTTTTACACAGAGTGTGGTGGATGCTTGGAACACAAGGACAGGGGAAATGGTGGAGACAGCAACATTTAAGAGACTTTCAGACTGACTAATGAACAGACAGGGAATGGAGGCATATGGACCACCTGTAGGCAGATGCGCAGATTAAATTGGCATCATGGTCAGCACAGGCATCGTGGGTTGAAGGGCCTGTTCTCGTGCTGTACTCTCTTCTGTGCTCTATCAAGTACTTCTGTTTTCCAACTGCCTTCAAAATCACCAACTATCACCTTCACACCCACACTCCCTTGCCCCCGCCCCCCCCCCCCCCCCCCCCAAATAAAGACCCAGTTTTCAACATTAGGTTCGACAGCGGCTGGCATGATCATTTTGAGGGAAAGTGAATACCGATACGCTCTGATGAATAATCACCTCATTGTGTGCTCCTAGGCTTGCACTCTTGCGCGCAGGAATGCTGAGGTGTTTCTGAAGTACATTCACAGGAACAATGTGAGCATGCCTGGAGTGGCTGCGCACACCAGAGGCCCAGAGCAGCAAGTTAAAGGTGGGTCTTGAATCCGAAAGAACAACAGATTGTTTCCATTTTAAATACAACTGCTGTTCCTATAGATGGTCTTCAAAAGGAATAATGATAATGATTTTGCTTATTTTTATTCACGCCTAAAACTTACATTGTTGACTTTACATTCTACATGTACCAGGTCTTTTAATTTTTACAATCTGAATTAAAATGCATTCCTGATACCGAAAACTGTCTTCACCTAAAAATATGTGATTAGATTAATTTTTTTATCCACCCTGTAGCAATTCATACCTTCCTAAAATGTCGACCTACTGTATTTTTATAATGTCTGCTTCTGAACCTCCTGATGATAACTCTTCCCTCCTCACAGTGTTGAGGCTGGATGTCCTTTCATCATTCTCAGCATACAAAAGCATTTAGCCCCACAAGCTCAGGACCTGGGAGTGTGACAGTGTTTTTTTGTTTGCTTGTGCAGCCATTCTGAGTGAGCTACTGCAGAGAGAGAATAGAGTCCTTCATTTCTGGACGATGAAAAAGAGGAGGTTAGATCAGTGCCAACAGTATGTTGTGTTTGAAAGGAGTGCCAAACAGGTATGTGTACTCTGCCCCATCTCTTTGATTTCATAGAGACACAAGGAGCTGCAGATGTTGGTTTGCAAACAAAAAAGGCTCAAAGTGCTCGAGTAACTCAGCAGGTCAGGCAGCATCTCTGGGGACCTTGGATAGGTGCCATTTCGGGTGGCGCTGTGGTAGAGCTGCTGCCTTACAGCGCCGGAGACCCAGGTTTTATCTGACTCGGTACCATCTGTATGGAGTTTGTATGTTCTCCCTGTAGCCATGTGGGTTTTCTCCAGGTGCACCAGTTCCCTCCCACATCCCAAATACGTGCAGGTTTGTCAGTTAATTGGCTTCTGTAAATTGCCCCTAGTGTGTAGGATGTGAAACTGGAAAAACATAGAACTAGTGTGAACCAGTGATTGTTGGTCGGCTCGGTCCGTCCACACTGTATCTCTCAACTAAACTATATAAACCAGCTGAGCTACTCCAGCACTTTGTGTCTTAATTTGCTGCCATCCTTCAGTGACCAGTGTCTGATTAAAATCTGAGTAAACCTTTTGCATGTGTTCAGGTCCATTATGGCAATATTACCCGTCTCTAAAACATAAAAACTGTTTTGAATATGCTCACTTTGCAGATATCTGTAGTAAGTTAAATATATAGATGGAAAATCAGTCACTAGGAATGCAAACATTTGAGATATCTGTTCGCTTGTGCACTCCAAGGAACACCAAAGAAACATTTTTTTCTACACTTTTGTCTATAAATAATGGGTCATTTGTAAGGAAATGGGAGGGCTTACAAAGTTAATAGAGGGCCTTGCAGACAGAGGTATGCTTTGTGCTTTCTGAGATTTCTTTCTCCCATTTGTTTCTGTGCAGCTCCAATTTTAGTTTGCAATGTAATGATTGATGGGAGGAAGATGTAAAGAATTTGATATTGTGTTTGGGAAGAGAACTTTGTTATTTTAAGCAGGACATTCAGGTTGGTGTTATTCCTCGTACACCCAACAGGCTTTGGACTGGATCCAAGAAACAGGCGAGTATTACCTTTCCACCCATACCTCTGCTGGGGAAACTACTGAAGAAACTCAGGACCTCATGAAAGAATACAGTGACTTCAGGATCTCTGCCAAGGTAAGAATAAATAAATTGTTCCTATCAGATTATCGACAGTCAGGATTTACCACTGCCAGCTTTCACCGATGAAACTGGGCAGAGGCTAGAACCACAAAATAAAGATAGAAGTCCCGAACTTTGCTCAGACTGTCTTTGGTCTGGGGCCAACCACACCCCACTGCGGGATTCTTTGTCTGTTGAAAATCCAAAAGGCCCATTTATTTCATTGGGAAGAAGGAAATGTCAGGATAGAATTGTAATTAAGAAGACACAAGGAATGGCAGATGCTGGCATCTGATATAAAACACAAAGTGTTGGAGTAATTCAGTGGGTCAGGCAGCATCTCTGAAGGACATGGATAGGTGACGTTTCGGATTGGGAAACTTTCTTCAGACCTTAGAATTTTGTAAAAGCAGAATGAAGAAAGATCCCAATAAGAAATGTTGCCCATCCATGGCCTCCAGAGATGCCGCCTGACTTGTTAAGTTATTCCAGCACTTTGTGTTTTACATTGTAATCATGAAGTTATTTAGGATCATTTAAATGGCCGGGAGTGGCTGTAGTTTTCAATTGTCTGTCGTCTTTTTAGACGTTTCATTTTTCACAATTTTTAATAAACTTGTCCGGCTCTCAAAGCATTCCTGAGATCAGCATCGAGCAGTTACATTGAGAAAGATCCTGCGCCACACAAAAGCTTGCCTATCAATTGGCAAGCAGTCCCCTGCAGGGAGAATGCAGCCTAGATTTTCACTCCAAATACAGTAAGAACAGGATTCCAGGGATTCCTCCCACACTACAGAGACGGACAGGTTTGTAGGTTAATTGGCTTTGGTAAATTGTATGATAGAGCTAGTGTACGGGGTAATCGCTGGTCGGCGTGGCCATGATTAGCCGAAGGGCCTGTTCCCACGCAGTATCTCTAAAGTCTAAAGTTTAAGTGTTTGAAGTCTAAAAGTAAATTCTAAAAGGAAAGCCTAGTTCACAAACCCACTAAGCTCTGACCCACCAACTTGTTAATGCCTTTACTAGTGAATATTTTCGGCTGGAGTTAAATCCATCTTTGAGCAAGATTTAAAAACAGATATCCAAGTCCTTGCACTTGATGTACTGTGCTGATCAATGTTTTGGTAATTTCCTTGAATGTTTCGGTCTACAAGGGACAGTTAACAGCTTCAGTTATTTGGAATATAATTTAATCTTGCTTTCTTGTTCAGTGACATTTTATGATTTTAATTAAAAGAAATATGACCCCAAGAAAAACCGAACATTATAATTATCCATTAATATATTAATACATTAAAATTGCATATCTGTTGAATCATTATACCAGAATATTCTTTTTATTGCTGCCTGAACGTTAGAAAATGCAGCAAAGTAAATCATTCCACAAGGAATTATTTTTGCTAAGATTAGGGATCATTTTTGGTTTCAATTGCACATATAATCTCATATCATAAAATGAGAAAAAATAATAAGTGATTCGAAGTAAGAATAGATAACATATGCAGAGAAAACCACGCAAATAATCTGATTTGCCTTTTTTTTTCATTTGGAATACTGTTTATTTCAACTCTTACTCTTCCTTTTGTTAATTCTGTGAAGGGCAGATGGTGAGCTGTTAGCCTGCTGCGGCACGTGTGATCTTACGTATTTTTCTGTATGACTGGTTACTACAATGAGCCAGACGCTGTCGGCATGAGCTGACTACTGACGGTTGCCGTCTGTGGCCGCCCCACATCCGGGGTTATCTCGTCTGAATACAGAGAGTATAGAGAACAGGACACCACACGCCTTCTTTACGACTTTATCTACTTGTGTTGTCATCCGCACTGAAACTCGAAGGCCAACAAGATTGCAGCTTTTTTACCATTAACAATAACATCTTAAGTGTTAACATAGAACAGTGCAGCCCAGAAACAGGCCCTTCGGCCCATCACACCGATGCCGAACATGATGCCAAGGTCAACTCTTATCTGCCTGAACATGATATCCATATCCCTCTATTTTCTGCGTATCCATGTGCCTACCTAAAAGGCTCTTAAATGACACTATCTAATCTACCTCCACCACCACCACACCTGATAACGCATTCCAGGCACCCTCTGTGTGTGAAAAAACTTGTCTCGTACATGTCTTTTAAACTTTGCCCCTTTCAACTTCAAGTTACGCCCTCTAGTCTTTGAAATCCACTGGCCTGAATAATGCCCTATGTTTTACTGACCAGACCTCAGTGGTGTAACCCGTGAAGCGGCAAAGCATTGAAGGTGTCCTGTCTTCCAAAACACACTTGAAGACTTTGACAAGCGCAATGCCGTCCACTAGTTTAGTATTTTAAAAGCTCTTGAGTGTTGCCAACTTTCTGAAACAAATAAAGATTTTTTTTTAAAGTATAGAATTAAAATAAATTATATTTCTTTATTGCCAAAAATATGATCTGCTTAAAAATCGAAACCACTCTTCAGTAAGAGAGACATTGGGGAATAAAGTATCCGACATTTCCCTTTCATTTTTTTTTCCCGTCCTTTTGAAAGCAATTGAATCACAGATCTTGCATTGTCTAATTTGGCAAAGGGTCTAATACTGATTAGCTCAGCAACAAACAGATGGATTCAATGTTTTCAGACTGTCAGTTTGTTTGGGGCCCCTTTATTTAACTTGAAGTCCCAGATTTCCAATTAGTTTTAGTTTAGAGATACCATATGGAAACAGGCCCTTCAGGCCACCCAGACCACACCAGCCATCGATCATCCATTCACATTAGTTCTATGTTATCCCACTTTTGCATCCACTCCCCACACACTAGAGGAAATTTACAAAAAACAAATAACCTACAAACCTGCAGGTCTTTGGGAAGGATACCAGAGCACCAGGGGAAACCCACGCAGTCACAGGAAGAACTAAAAAACTCCACACAAACAGCACCTGATTGAAAATAGGTCTCTGGTGCCGTAAGGCAGCAACTCTACCAGTTGCACCACTGTTCTGCCTCAGTTAATTTGTTAAATGCTGCAGAGGAGATGTGGTTTTGCAAAGTTCTCTGTGCAATGTATATTTTTCTTATATCCAGTGCCTTCTGTGCTGACATTTATACTTACATTACATCATGATCTTCATTTCCAGTTCTGAGTTACTAAAAGTTGGATTATCAAAGTTTTGTTAATTTTCATTTCAACCTTACAGGGTGGTAGATGTTGTCCCCATGAACTTTAGAAAGGCCCTTGACAAAGTTTTGTGTGGTAGGCTAGTCTGGAAGGTTAGATCACACGCGATCCAGGGTGAGATACAAAGTGAATACGGAATTGGATTTGTGGAAGGAGACTTTAGACTTTAGAGCTACAATGTGGAAACAAGCCCTTTGGCCCAGTGAGTCCACGCCGACCAATGATCACCCTGTACACTCACACACTAGGGACAATTTTACAACTTACCAAAGCCAATTAACCTACAAACCTGCACATCTTTGCAGTGTGGGAGGAAACTGGAGCACGTGGTCTTAGGGCGAATGCACCTTAGTCAAGATTGAACCCGTGTCTGGCACTGTAAAGGGCCAGTCCCACTTAGGAGACCTAAACAGCAACCTCTGGTGACCTTGCCCGCCACCCAAGGTTTTCAAGAGGTCACAGGAGGTTTTGGTCACTCTCCCTAATGGTCGAAAGTGGTTTCCGCATGGTCGAGGCTTCGTCTAGGTTGCTGCTATTTTTTCATCATGATTAAAACCAGCCTTGACTAAAAATAGGTTTCCGTTTTAAAAATCGATAATTTTTTAGTCGCAGGTCTAGTCAAAGCCGGTTGTGATGCTAGTCGAAGGTAGTCAAGGAGGGTCGAAGGTAATACCTCTGGGGTGGAAAAAAATTGGTTGAAAAAAAGGTCAATGTAAACATAAGCATGTGTCCTCTGTCACTCATAGGCATGTTCAATCATAGTTGGAGAGTTTTTTTAGCAAAGGAAACTTGAACAAGTGATGGCTCCCAAAAGGCAGACTCGCAGGGGTAGGGCACAACCCTCCAAAAAGCCTGCCATGCATGTGTTGCACACCCAGGAGGAGGAGTGGCAGGAGGACACGCCACAGGAGGGAGTGGAAGATTGCAACCTTCACGTGGTCCGCCCTGTTTTGACTAATGCAATCAACTCGACGTGCACAAACAGAAGATCAAATAGAACAAGTTGTCCTACAACTTTAGGCTGTGCACGCCACACGAAAGAAGAAGAAGATGCCACAGGAGTTGATAGCCCTGCATGAGAGACCTCTGGAAGAGGAGAACAGGGAGGTAGTCCATGTTCCCACCACCACCCCATCTGTCACTGCCACATTTGAAGGGAGCAAAAGTGTAAAGTTTTTAAATGCAGACAAATCCTCCTCTTGCAGCACATTCATCAGGTTATCATACTGTCCAAGCCTCAATCTTCTTTGCAAGAGGGGCTTCACCCATTGACACCTCTTTTTGTGCTTCCTCTTCACCCTTGTGCTTTCCCTTCTGCCTTTCTTGAAAGGCTGACGAAGCAAAAGGGCTGCTGCTGACAGCAGTAGATGTACTTTTGGTAACATCCACCTAACTAGTTCTTTCCCTGCTCGCATGGTTCAGAATGATTAAAAAAAAACCTGGGTGGCTTTTATTGTAAGAATAAAAATGCATTCATGACATCATTTTATCATGTGATCATCTGAGCTGTAACCAGTCGACGCTGGTTGTTGTTGGTTTTCAGTTTGGTTGTTTGAGGTCGAAGGGGTTGTTGTTCAATTGAGGACAAAGACCATCCTCGAGTAAAACGTGCATGGTCGAAGCCAGTTTTCAACATAGTCGAAGGAGGTCCCTGTAGGTTGAAGGAGGTTTTCTTCATAGTCGAGGAAGGTTTTCAACATATGCGTGTGAGGTGGTAGGAGGTTGCAGGTCACGTCAACCTTGATTTTGTTTGGGTGGCAGGCAAGGTCACCAGAGGTTGCTGTTTAGGTCTCCTTAGTGGGAAAGGCCCTTAAGGCAGCTATGCCACTGTGCCGTGCTAAGGAGATAGAGGCTGGGAGTGGGATTTGTTTCGGAGATCTGGGACCTATGCTGTGCCACAGGGATTTGTGCTGGGTCCATATTAATGACTTGGGTGATCATGTTGGTAAAAATGCGGATAACACCAACATTGGTGATATGGTGGACAGTGAAAAAGGTTTTCTTACATTACAACAAAATGTAGATAAACTGGGGAAATGGGCCAAGGAATGACAGATGGAATTTAACTTGGACAAGTGTGAGGCTTTGCATTTAGAAAAGCTAAACCAGGGCATGGCTTGTTCAGTACATGATAGACCCCTGCAGAGTGTTGTAGAACAGAGGCAGCAACATGCCTTCATGCAGGAGAAACAAGGAACTGCAGATGCTGATTTACAAAAAAAGATATAAAGTGCTGGAGCACTCGGCAGGTCAGGCAACATCTCCGGAGGACATGGATAGATGACGTTTTGGGCCGGGAACCTTATTCGGACTGATTGTGGGGTAGGTGGAGTTGGGTGGGGGGGAGGAAATCTTGGAGAGGGGAGAGGCAGGACAAAGTGTGGTAAATAATAGGTGACACAGGTGGGGGGGGGGGGGGGGTCAGATGGTTGGACAAAGGCCAAAGATTAAACCAGAAGGTGTGAGACAAAAGGATTAAAGAGTTGCGAATTGTGAAGCCAGAGGAAGGAATGTGGGTGGAGGGGAGGGGAAGGGGGAGGAGGAGGTGAGGCATTTAGTGTTATTTACATGGGAAGAGTGTTAAGGCATGTAACAGAAATTGAAACATGCAAAAACCCTGAATCATGCAACAAGCAGTAAAATTAACTCAGAGATGCTACAGGTGTATATGTTATGCAGTACAGAGGAAATGGAGTGGACAAAGAATAGCAAAAGTCCGTGATTTGATGGAGAGCAGGTGAAGGCACTGATGAAGTGAGGATGGTGCATGCCAAAAGAAGATGATTATTGCATACTTTAGGGAAAGTACATGTGCTTATGTTTAGAACAGAGCAGGATATAAAAATGTATAAAAATAAAATCAACTGAGCAGCTGTGTTTCGCATAACAAGCACATTACAAGCATGGTTCCATGTCAAAAGTACAAGATATTTTGATGCATCCTGAGGTTGAGTTCGACACTATATAAATGCAGATCTCTTACTTTCCTTTTTTTCAGTTTCCAGTAGTCTGTATGTAGTATGATATTATATGAAATACCATAAATTAATTACGCTGATTCCACATTTCACAATCAATTAAGTACTTGTCTAATATTTCGGGAGAAAAGAATGTTGCCAGCTAGATTGACATTCACTGTCCATCCTCCGTTACCTGAATTTAGCAAAAAGTTCATGTTCGTTTGTTAATCAAGAACATCTATGATTGCCCATAGTACTCGAGCATTTCTCCTTCACTTGATACTTATAGTGGAAGGCCTGGATAGAATGGATGTGAGGAGGATGTTTCCACAAGTGGGAGGGTCTAAGACCAGAGGACACAGCCTCAGAATAAAAGGACATACCTTTAGAACGGAGATGAGGAGACATTTCTTTAGCCAGAGGGTGGTGAATCTGTGAAATTTATTGCTGCAGACGGCTGTGGAGGCCAAGCCATTGGGTATTTTTGAGGCAAAGTGACAGATTCTTGGTTAGTAAGGGTGTCAGGCATTATGGGGAGAAGGCAGGAGAATGGGGTTGAGGGGGAAAGATAGATCAGCCATGATTGAATGGTGGAGTAGACTCAATGGGCCAAATGGCCTAATTCTACTCGTATGACATGAACTTATTATTTCTTCATGTTTGCCTCTTTATTAACTTCGTTTGCAGTAACACTTCAAGAGATTTTTGGTATTTTGATCCAAATACAGTATATTTGCAGGCCTTCTTGAAGTGACAGTGATCAATACGTTCAGTATTTTCTTCTACTGTAGCCAATAGATGGCACTGTGTGGATAATGTTATAGCGCTGAGCAACACAACTCCATTTAAACCACATGCAAATTATAATTGCAGTACTTACCATTACCAGAGGATGGTATTGTAAGCATGCATATTTCAAGGAACTAGTATGCATATTGCTCAACATCAGACGAATTTAAGGGATTTATTTCAGGGATATTTTTTTAATATCCTTTTTCTATCAGTCCTGCTTTTGCGGAGTGGCATGGGTGATATTGCAGGGACTTGATCTGCGTGCTAGCCTGTAAGATCATAGGAGATAAGTGCACGTGGTGACCATACTGTCTCTCAACCCACAAGGTTCTTCATTAAGATCACGACAGATCAGCTTCACTCTCCTGCCTGTCCCTATAGCCCTTGGTTCCTGTGAAGTTTGTTCTGGTCTATGGCGGTGTTGCCAGTGCTACAACTATCCTTCTCTTCTTCAGTGGCCACTTGGTTACAGGTCTGGTCTATCAATCACTACTGGCTACTTGGCTGACCTCAGTCAATCAGGCATCCACTCACCTCCCTGATAAACATACAGCAGTTAAAACATACATTGACGTATAATCTAGTTCACTCATCTGGTGGTAGTCACCATGAGAGTCACCCCTGTTCACACCATCCAAAAAGTTACGCAAATTTAACTCCTGGTAACTAGCGTTCATCTTCCTGTCTTTTTCAACTATATGTCTCCACCCTTCCAACTTTATTTTTTATATCCGATTGATTAATTTTCCCCAAAAAGGCCACGGATGTAACGTCAGGACTGGAATTGGTAAAATTGAGTTAAGTGACGATATCAACATTGGTGAGAGTCAAGTATCAAGAATGTTTAATTGTCATATGTACCGACAAGAACAATGATATTCTCACCAATAGCAGCTTAACAGGCCCATAAACGCAACATAGATGACATAGTAATCAAAAAATACAATAAACTAATAACTTTAATACTAATGCAAAACAGAATTCCTTAATGCACCATAGAAGATACTTAGAAGTACATGAGGTTAGTGTTGTGTGGTGCTCAGCAGCCTGTTGGCAAGAGCTATTCTTGAACCCGGTGGTCACGTTTTTCTAGTTCTTGTACCTTCTTCCCGACGAGGTACAAATTGTCCACGATCTAATTGCTGAATAGTCTATTCTCTTGATTTATGACTGCTCTTAGTCATGTTTTTCCAATTACTGTGCATTGTAAGATTGAGTAATGTTGAGAAATGCTCGTAACACTTTAAGTAGCCTGTGGCCGGCATAATCTCTAACATGTTTTTTCCCCTTCTGCCTTAATGTTATCTGCTTCCTATTATTGAAGATTATTAGTGAATCTAAATTATTCAACTGGTCAAATAAAATAAATATTACCTTATTTGCTTTGAGCATAAGCTAAATATGTTTTACTCCTTTGACCAGCAACTTAAAATGGTATTAATGGATGGGTTTATATTCTGATTATTGTTGCAAATAAGCTGGGAACATGAGCTATTACCAAATGCAGTGTTAGGCCGATTTGGATTCCAAAACAAAAGATTGGGAAATAGAAAGGTTTCCTGAAACAGCTTCACAAAGGTAAATCGAGAATAGAAAGTAATTAATCATATAGAACCATGGACCATACAGCATGGAAACAGACTATTTGGCCCAACCCGTCTATGCTGACCAAGATGCCCCATCAAAGATAGTCCCATTTGCCCACATTTGACCCATATCTCTCTAAACCTTTCCTCTACATTTACCTGTCCAAGTGTATTTTAAATACTTTTGTAGTATCTGCCTCAACTACCTCCTCTGGTAGCTTGTTCCATGTACCAACCACCCTTTGAGTGAAAGAGTTGCCCCTCGGGTTCCTATTAAATCTTGCCCCTCTCACCTTAAACCTATATCTTCTGGTTTTTGACTCCCTTACTCTGGACTGTGTACATAGATTTCAGAGAAACAAGAAGGGCTCAAGAAAGATATGATTCTTCTTGGACTAGAATAGGTTAAGAACTAGAGGGTTGTTTTCATCTATATTGACATAATGATACAATTATATTGATCTATGTTGATATCAACAATGTTTCCTCTCTACCCAGCAAACCAAGGAGAAGGTGAAGCTCATCATTCAGCTCGCCGACAGTTTTGTAGAGAAGGGGCACGCTCACGCCTGTGAAATTAAGAAATGGGTCACGGCTGTGGATAAGCGCTATCGAGATTTTTCATTGAGAATGGGAAAATACAGATCCTTTTTGGAAAAGGGCCTTGGGATCACTTCAGAGGTAAGCAAGATCCCTTGACCACATCATCATGTGAACAATTGTGTAAGGAAATTGTCATTTGTTCAAGTGTCTGGCTCCATGCCACAAAAGATCCATTGAATGGTAAAGCTCCCTTGTACAAAGTTTGCAGGCAAAATAATCTTTTGTCATTTGTCATTTAAA
The DNA here is from genome assembly GCA_963514005.1 of Raja brachyura. Next base: position 63,992,953 of record OY740787.1, read on the forward strand.
AAAACTAGTTTCTGAATTTCTACCACTGTGCTATAAATTTGTCACTGTTTCTTGATGGCCTTTTCTGTCAGTCCCTCTAATAAAGTCACAGCGAACAATAATGGGAAGGCAACACAAGGCCACAAATTTGACACATACTGATATTGCCATACCTTCATTTCTTTCAATATTGCAATAACACGGCAAAAATTGAAAAGAACATTCACTGAGTCTTGGTTTCACATGGCCTACAGCAACAAAGCTTCCTCATTGTATCTGCACTATTTTACTGTTCATGGATTGAGAAATGCTTACGCACCACTGGAAGGTCAGTATTTTCCACAATGTTTGTGCCGAACAAAATGCCAAGTTAAACTCATCTCATCTGCATGTACATGATCCATATCTTTCTATTCCCTGCACTTCCATGTGTCTATCTAAAAGCCTCTTAAACACCACTATGGTATCCTATCTCCACCACCACACCGGGCAGTACATTCCAGACTGTCACTTCTCTTGCCCCGTTCATTTCCATTAAACTTTCCCCTTCTCACTTTGTAGCTATGCCCTCTAGTGTTGAACATTTCCACCCTGCAAAAAGGTTTTAGCCTCTCATAGTTTAATATATTTTTATCGTCTCCGCTTAACCTTTGATGGAGATGTAACAAAGATCATATATTATGATATTATGATCTTTGGATTGCCAGTAGAATAATTTATTGCCAACAACAATTAAAAATAAATGAACGGTAAAGCAAACGTACTGTTTATTGTCTCAGATGTAAATAAAGAGCACAAGTGTTGTAAATCTTGATCTACTCCACACGTTTACATTTAGGTTGTGTTCCAAGTGTTTCTGGTGCCTGTCTTTTTGAGGTTGAGTAATGATGTCTAAAGGTGCAGCTCTTGTTTTCACTCCAGGACAATAAAGATCTGGAACTGGATATCATTCCAGCAAGTCTCACTGACCCTGAAGTTAAACTCCGAGATGCCAACCATGAAGCTAATGAAGAGAAAAGGAAATCGGCAAGAAAGAAAGAGTAAGGATCAAGTTGTAATTATGATAATGATTAAGTACTTTAGTCACATACAAACGTTGGATTATATTGTTTAAAACACATTTACCTCAGTTAATGAATGGATGGAGCTGAAGAAGACATTTATGGCCAGAGAAGTATAAATAATAAATATAGCTGAATGCTGTATTTTCAGCTTTATTATCAATGCAATGCATTCAATTCACATGGATGGAATTGAGAACCTGCAACAAGATGTGTGCAAGATTTATTAGGTCAGTGAAATTATACAACCAATCAATGTTGTAAATTAGCAAGCTGCACAATCTGAATCATCTTTAATCAATACCCATATTATAATAGTACAGCAGGTCGTTAGTTGTTAGTTCATCATTACCGCTTCCAAGACTGACCGGTGTAGGAAGTGGGTGTTAGTATGAATCATATAGTAAGGTGAGGTTAGTGATGCTATTCTACTATGATTGGTTCACATGCAATAACCAATCTACACCCTTTCCCGGTTTTTTTGTTGTTGTTATTTTTGAAGTTCATTCGTCATGGCCTGGAATCGGCACCTTTGAGCCATGTATCTTAAATCACAAATAAATCTCTCTACTGGCTCATCAGGAAGCTGGTGTCTCGCAAAGAATTTGTCTCTTTCTAAAATACGGTTCGACGGTAGGTCGAATAGTTCATGGAATTTACGCAGTAAAACATTAGGGTCATGCATAGACTCGGCAGGCACAACTACCTGATCGTTGTCGGCATGGACAAATGGTGCTTTTTCAAAATTCCGAGCTCTCATCATGGCTTTGGGTCCTGCCAGGTTAAGTAAGAGGGAAGCCTTGACAGCGTCTGGTTCATTTAGGTGGACGATATTGATGTAGTGTCCGTAATCAATCTCAAAGAGCTCCATCTCTCGCCGATGTCAGAATCAAAGATAAGCTGTGCAGGCTTTCTGCATGATTGAGCCATAGCGAAGCAAGAAAAAAAAACTGATAAACAGAAATAAAAACCGGTAAACGGACGCGGTGGGTTACTCCAAGCTTAATGACACCATGTAAATAAGCAAGCTGCACAATCTGAAGTTCATGATCATCTTTAATCAGTACCAATATTATAACAGTACAGCAGGTCGTTAGTTGTTAGTTCATCGTTACCGCTTCCAAGACTGACCAGTGTAGGGAGTGGGTGTTAGTATGAATCATACAGTAAGGTGGGGTTAGTGATGCTATTCTACAATGATTGGTTCACATGCAATAACCAATCTTCAAATGGGAATCCAATGCCGCCAAAACCTTGCAAGTATTACATATAGACACAGAGGGCTGCATTATGTGCTAACTGGGTATTGGATTTGTACTGGGTACTGGATAATCTCACTGATCTGTATGCCACAAAAATAATCTCACTGTACCTTGGTACACCTGATAACAAACCATTGAGCAATTGAATATATCTCACTGTAACATTTTGGCCAGATCAGGGCAGGTCCACCACCAATATTCCGGCACCCTTTGTTCCAGAGCCTTGCTGTCTTATCTGTTCTGCCAGACCTACTGAGGTCATGGCCTCGGGGGGGGGGTAGGTGGGGGGGGGAGAATGGGGGGTGGAGGGTTGGGGAAGTCAGCCTCGGAAGTCGGCTATGGGAATGGATTTGCCAGTTCCGACTGGGCTGGAGTTCCAAAGTCGGCCACAGGCAGCAAATTCGACTCACCAATCGGCCCTAGAAGTTGGCTAGGGGCCGAAGTTCCAGAATCCCGGCTGCAGGGGGTATAATCAACCCGCCGCGGAAGTCCCAATGAGTTTGAGAACACCCACTTCACCCGGCCTAGGTGCCAGTTTTTCAGGGGGATTTCCAGGGGGATTCCAAGTACACTCATAATTTAGGGTGTGAAGGAGGTGCCGTAAAATTGGTGGTGGACCTATATAACATAACAAATATAGCTGAAAATTGCTATACATATTGCTGCAGGTTCTCAATTCTGTAGGTTGAATTGGCTAGGTTAATAAGAGATTATAGAACTAGGATTGATACATGTTTTGAACAAAGGGGAATGGATAGATTTAAGATTTAATTGAAGGAAGAATAGCTTCAAGAAGCAAAATTGCAATACTTTTTCATGGTGGGATATTCCTGCCCAGAATAGCAGGTTTGCCTTCCTTGTGATACTAGCTGAAGATATTTTGTAGAATTCAGGATCCCAAGCGGACACCAAGTGCTGGAGTAACTCAGCAGGCCTCACTCAGCCATCTCTGGAGAACTTGGATTGGTGATGTTTTGGGTCAGGACTCTTATTCAAGCGAGAGTCAAGCACCATTTAATAAGGTAGCTTCCGAAAGCACATGGCATGGTTAGAGAAGAGTTCAGAGAGGCAAAGCCGTGTGAAGAACAAGTAAACATGAGGAACTGCAGATGCTGGAATCAGACTGAAGGAGCAACCAGTCTGGATCAAACCCGGGTCTCTGACACGCCACTGTGCGGCCTTAACCCTTCCCTTGTATGAAGAAGAGTTCCGACTAGAAACATTGCCTATTCATTCCCTCCATAGATGCTGCCCGGCCCGCTAAGTTACTCCAGCACTTAGTGTTCTTTTACAAAAGATATGTGTTATTACAGCACAGAATTTGCAGTTCCTCGTATCCTCATATCTTTCTTCTTCTCTGTAGTAAATTACAATGTGCTTGGAATGACTTTGCTACTCAGCAAACATCTCAAGCATCCTCTGATCTCTCATATCATTAGTACTGTACAATAACTTAAACTGTCACAAACAACTTACTGGAAGAATCTCCAAAACTCTTTTTATGTTTTATTTAAAGTCTCTCTCACAGGTATGGATCCTGACTTCTGGAAAAGATCAGTAGTTTATGATTCTGTGACTCTTTTGCAGAAATAACAAAGCACATTCTTCTTATCTATAGTCTTGCCTTTGGTTCCTCATGAATTATTACTTTCTCTTCCAATAATACTGTTTTATAGCAGGAAAGTGTGGCGTTATTGTCCCTGGGATTTGAGATTACATTTACAGATCCGTATCATAACCTGATGTCCATGTTCTCAGAATTCTAAAGTATAGACTTAACCGATCTGTTCCCAGTAATATTTCAGTTTGAAAGCAGTTATAGTGTCCTTGTCATTCAGTATAGAAACAGGCTCTTCAGCTCACCATATCCACACTGACTATCAACTACCCATCTACACTAATCTCATTCACCAGTACTTGGTCTACAACTTTCTATGCATTAGCGATTCATGTGTAGATACTCCTGAAATGTAGTGAGTGCACCTACAGCATTCCAAATGCAGGCAGAACCTTTTAGAATCTAACCACAATTAAGTGAAAAAGCTCTTCCTTAGATCCTCTAAACCTCTCACCCCTTCCCCAAAACCTCTGTCCCCTCTCATTTTAGATGTCTCTACTACGGGGAAAAAGGTTTCTTACTTTCTCCCTGGATTAAGCCCCTGATAATTTTCCATAACTCTATGAGGCCCACCCTCAGCTTTAGTTTAGTTTAGTTTCAAGATACAGCATGGAAACATGACAATGAGTCCACACCGACCAGCGATTACCCCATACACTAAAATTACCCTACACACACTGAGGGACAATTTACTTTTTTTTTTCACCAAAGCCAATTAACCTACAAACCTGTATGTCTTTGGATTGTGGGAAGAAACTGGAGCACCAAGTGTGGATTAATATTCAGAAGCAAATATAATTTGTTATTTCCTGAAAATGAAGCTTCTTAATTGAAAGGAAAATTCGACAAAGAAACTAATGGAGCGGGAAGTTTCACAGCTGAGTTTAACTTGGGTCCATGTACTAACAGGAACCTTACAACACTGACCTTAAGTGATATCTTGCAATCCAACTGTTTAAATTGTTATATAATGGGATAAGCCTTTTAAAGTGGCTTTTTGCGACTTTGATTGAATTAGTATTCAGGATTGCACTTAGTTATTTTTAAACAGTGAAAGTATGTTTAAGTGTCTAATAGCCACTTTTTAAAAAATCTGCTAAATTTCACGAAAAAAAGAAAATGTATCAATATGAAAATGAATTGTCTGTTGTTTCCGGCATTTTGTTTTGCATTATATAGTTTTTTTTGTAATCTATTGAACTTTCTTTTGTTTGCTTATATTATTGAGTTTGCTTATTATATTGAGTTTGCAAAGCTGTTATGCTGCAGCAAGTAAGAATTTCATTGGTCCATTTCGATACATATGACAAGAAAACACTCATGACTCTCTTGAGTTGGAAGGCAGTTTTCTGTTTCAAAAGCTGAGGTGCTCAGGATGTCAGTATCATTGGGTAATGTATTGGGTCGAGACCCTGCTGTCTGAAGATCTGAAGAAAGGTCTCGTCCTGAAACCTCACCCATTCCTTCTATCCAGGGATACTGCCGGTCCCGCTGAGTTACTCCAGCATTTGTGTCCATCTTCGGTGTAAACTAGCATCTGCAGTTCCTTCCTACTCATGACAGTATCATTGCTGGGTGCAAGTACCTGTTATTGGAATCTCTGGAATTCTTCATCTGAGCGCTTTAGAGAATCATTGGTCATTAACTTGACACATTCTAACGTGTAGATATGTAAAGAGTTTTTGGCCTCTTAACTAAAATATGCACATAGTTATATAGGTTCCGCTCAATCATAGTTAAAAGCATCCTTTTCCCACACACAAAAACAGTTCATGATGTCAAAATAAGATACTGCAGATACTCCAAGTCTGAGATAAAAACAAAGTGCTGGCAGAATGACTTTCCATTGACCTGAAAAGTTAACTGTTGCTACAGACGTTGCCTGAGCCACTGAGTATTTCTAGCATTTTTTGTTCATAAGAGCCCATAGTAAACGATGCCTGCGCTGGGCGCACAGAATCACCAGGGACAGCACACACCCCAACCATAGACTGTATATGTATAGATGTATATACTCATACTACTGCGCAATTACTTGTTCATTCGTAAATTCGCCCTTCGGAGATACCAACTGCATTTCGTTGTCTCTGTATTGTACACTGCACAATGACAATTAAAGATTGAATTGAATTGAATTGAATTGAATTCATCACCTCTTTAATTTGCCTCATTCTATTTTTTTATTCCACCATTTGTGTGTTCAACAATGTAACAATGAAATTCTGACCTCCAGCAACTTAACAGACCTGTGAATGCAATACAAAACGATAATATATATATATATATATATATATATATATATATATATATATATATATATATATTTGTGTAAAATTCAGTAAATTAAGAACCTTAATACTGGTGCATAAACTAAAAACCTTAGCGTAGCTGAAACATGATGATTACATCGTAAGTTCAGAATGTACAGTTACTTCATATATTCCAATATCTTTCCATTTAGTTTTATTTACCTCTGAGTATAGCAGCTTTTCCATGCGTATTGTTCCCTTGTAGTGAAAAGTAAAACTGTTCTTAAAATATCCTATAACTACATGAAATACACAAACTGAATATAGCATTCCACTTCCCAATTGATCAATAATTTGGGTGGAAAAAGATTGAGCTCAGTTTCATAATCCTAGCAGGGAATTCATATTATTTCTTAGGATTAGGTATATTATTGTCACATATGCCATGTACAGTGAAAAGCCTGTTTTTCAGGCTACCGAAACACATCACATATACCATATATAGATACAATCAGTTCAAACTAAAGTACAAACGACAGAGCAATGGGGAAGATATTGAGTGCAGATGTTGGGCAGCACGGTGGAGCAGCAGTAGAGTTGCTGCCTTACAGTGCTTGCAGCTCCAGATACCCAGGTTTGATCCCGACAATGGCTGCTGTCTGTACGGAGTTTGTACGTTCTCCCCACGACAGCGTGGGTTTCTTCCGAGATCTTCGGTTTCCTCCCACACTCAAAAGACGTACAGGTTTGTAGGATAATTGGCTTGGTATAAGTGTAAATTGTCCCTGTGTAGGAAAGAGCTGCAGATGCCAGTTTAAATCGAAGGCAGACACAAAATGCTGGAGTAACTCAGTGGGTCAGGCAGCATCTCTGGAGAGAAGGAATGGGCGACGTCTCGGGTTGAGATCCTTCTTCAGACTGAGCGACATTGTAAATCGTAAATTGTCCCTAGTGTGTGTTAGGATAGTGTTAATGGGCGGGGATTGCTGGTTGGTGCTGACCCGGTGGGCCTAATGGTCCTGTCCCACTTAAGGGCACTGTATCTCTAAACTAAACTAAACTAAACTAAACTAATATAGTTCTCAGCATCATAGTGCAATGTAACACATCAGTTCTTTAGACAAAGTCCAATGTTATCAATGGGATACAGGTGAATAGGACAGTACCGTAGCTTATGGAAAGACTGTTGAGAAGCCTAATAATGGAGAGGAAGAAGGTATTCCTGAGACCAGCAGTGTTGGAGACCACACAAACCTAAGAATCAAAATTTGAGAGAATCTAAAGGGGTATTGTAGTTGACCAGGTAAAATGCTGCTTGTCCCTGAAAGTATTGACATGCAGCCTCTTGCTTGATCCTAGTTGTATTCAGTATCTGTCGGAAACCAAAGTTCAATTACATGATATGCAATTATTGTGTGATAATTTTCTCGTTTTCTTACAGAAGAACAAAATGTGAAACATTCAGATTGAACGCAGCTACTGTTTTAGTGTCAAATGATAGAAACTATTAATCACATTTCAAACAAAATCTTTTTCCCATTTTCTTTCCAGGTTTATAATGGCTGAGCTCCTGCAAACTGAAAAAGCTTATGTTCGAGATTTACACGAGTGTCTTGAGGTATGCTGTTACCCCACTCCTGCAGATTATCAAATATATAATTAATCTAAAGGCTGTATATTGTACTTGAGTTGGCATGAAATTGTCCACTACATAATACTTGCATACATTCTGGGATGAATGTTTATTATTTGAAATGTGATTGCCACTTGATTGTAATGAACAATTGCCAATATAACGTAAATTAGATTACAGGTCTACCACCAATTTTGCAGCACCCTTGATTCCAGAGCCTTTCAGGATTATCTGTTTTTGCCAGGCCAACGGAGGTCACGGCCTTCGAGAGAAGTCAAATGGTACCAGAACGGTACACCTAGAATGCAGAGGTGCCAAGATATTGGCCTGCTAAATCAGCCTCGGAAGTCGGCTATGGGAACGGATCTGCCAGCTTGAGGTGTTCCAGAGCCCCGGCCACCCCAATTGGCTGCAGAAGTCCCGATGATGTTGAGATTAGTCGCCTCATCCGGCCTAGGCATCACATTTACTTCCAGTGGGCAGGGGAATTTCAAATAATTTGTAATTTTGTCTGGATTCAAGGAGGTGCCAGACCACCAGTTACTCGAAGATTGGTGGTGGACCTGTACTAGAAGCTGAATTTGATGAGTTTGGAATTTGGGAACATAAAATGGGTAACATTGTTAGCAAACACTAATGGGAAGCTTTTAAAACGTCTTCATCAGAATTTCACTGAAATGAAAGAGACAATTAATCACTTGTTGATGAATAAAGACATGAGGGCATGGAAAGAGTTTAGGGTTTATATCAAAAATACACAAAATCACTAACAAACACGTTACAGGTTAGAAAAGCCATAAAGTAGGTATGTTACAAAACTTACCTTGAGCAGCGCTGCAGTTCTGCCGCTCCCCGTGTGCGCGTCTTTAGCGCCTTTCAGAGGGGGGCGGGCTTAAAGTGCCGTTTTTCCACAGACCTGGATAATCGATGAATGTCGGGCGATTTCGTTGCGGAAGAAAAATCGCTCCGACATTTCATGAATGAAGGTATTTTTAAATTACTCTAAATTATTTATTAACTAGAGTAATTTAAAAATCACCTTCAAAAGCCGTGAGCACTGACAACCGGAAGGATTTTCCGTAGGGGAGAAAAAAAGGTAAATAGTTTATTTTTATATTAAAAGTTGGTTTTTCGGGAGGCTTTAATAATATTTTTATGTTGCGAAATGGGTTCCCAAAAAATCTATGAACAAACAGTATTTTTCCTCCCGACTTCACCGCTAACCGCAACGTTCCAATCCACCGCATTCCACTAAAACCCACTCGCTAGTTGATTTAAATGGCCATTAATTTACAGGCATAAAACACTAAATTCCTTCCATTTGGCCCAGAAATGCATGAAAATGAGATTTAAAAATTATGTTATATTGTGGATTATTGTGGGAATGTTATTTGGACACTTAGGCAATTAAAAAAAAAATTATCTTTTCTTAAGAAATTGATAGATGTTTAGATCTACTCATTGAATTTTGTAATTAGCTACAATTAGATAACTAACTAATTATATGCTTTAATTTCAGGTAATCCAAGTAAGATTGTTTAATATTTGTTTCAGAATGCTTCAATCTATAATAACTGAAAATTTCATTGAGTTCTCTTAATTTTTAAGAAAGTTATGGGCTTTTAACTTTTCCAGATCATAGCTTTTGAGTTAAGTCAATTGAAAGGCAATGGGAAGCAAGATGCTCATTTCCGAGTATGAAAATGGCCATAACTTTCTTCATACGGAAGATATGAAAGTAAATTAGGTGTCAAATTAAACTTCTTTTTATGCTTTATCTGATAAATTGCAGACTTGATTTTTTAAATCTCAAAATTTTGTAACATTGCTACATAAAGGAAGCAAAAAAACAAGCACCAAGGTTTGTTTTCAGTGAGATGGAATAAGCGAGTTTGATATTCTGAAAAACGCAAGGAATTATGGGATTTGTCAAAGGTCACTCGCGATAAACATTTTGCTTCGGAGTCACGTGAGTGACTACATGAAGACCACGCCAGCAGCATGCGCGACATATCGTCGAATGCATTGCGGAAGCGACAGTCGGGAGGAGTGCCACTCCTCCAGCGTAAGTTTAAAAACTTACTGAAGGTAAGTCTCACTCAGTACCGGTGAGCGTGTGCGACTGGGTGTATTCTTGTTTTTCAGAGAAAGCACTATGGAGTCGCGCAAATCTAAAAGAGCAGCGGCAAAATCCGCTGCTGTGGAAAGTAGCCAGCAGCGTGCCGTTACTCCAGAGCTGCAGGTGTTACCAGCAGCTCCCGACTTCTTGCTGATTAAGACTGCAGGTGTGCCGCGGTCGGGCGGCAAAACCACCTGGAAGTCGGATGGGACCATTGACTTGGCTGGGTCCGGACCCGAAGACATCCCGTTCGCAGATAGCGACGGCGGGCGTCTTTCCCGCATGGAGCGGATGGTGGAGCAGTTGCTCCAGCGTGACCTGCTTATGCAGGGGCAGAGTCACGGTGGGTCTCCTCGCAGACCCACGGCAGGACCCTTTCAAGGACTGCCAAATGTCTCACCCTCTTCGCAGGGGAGCATTAGGGGTCAGAGCTGGGCTGACCCTGAAGAAGGGGCTATGGCTGAACAACCAACAGTGTTAGGGGTGCCAGAAGAATTGTTGGGCATGGTTAATAAACATGCAGTTCCAACACAAAAAGGACTGCCAATTCACCCAAAGCTGGCAGCCAGTATAAATGACATGGCCACAAACCAGCTGCAGGAGCAAGCCATCAATACTACGGCTGAGAAATATCTCGCTCCAGAGAACTGCAACTCGCTCAATGTACCGGCAGTCAACAACCCTATCTGGGGCAACATGAGCCCTTCCATAAGAAGCCAGGAGGTGAAGCTCCAGAGGATCCTGAAACTGCTGGCTTCTGGAATCACAGCAGTGACCAGGACAGCTGTCGGGGTTGAGTTACCTGAAGAGTTACAAGATGCTTTAGCATTACTGTGTAATACTCAATTTGAGATTAACAGTTACAGGAAGAGCATCATCAAGCCTGCACTCAATCCCAAATTCGCGGGATTATGCAGGTCCGGTAACACCCAGCCGCCTAATCTGCTGTTTGGGGACAACCTCCCGAAGCAGGTGAAAGACCTGGATGAGGAGGCCAAGGCTATAGGCCTGATCAAGGTACTAAGTACCTCAAGAACCCATTATCAGCAACGGCAGCACCCCTACACATCCACCAGACAACGGTACTATGATAGACCATCTGGTGGTGAAAGCTCGAAGGCCGGCCCACCTGCACAGCGGTCTTTTTTAGACCATGGCCCAGCCCGGCCTTCCTGGAAAATGCGCCAACCCCACAACGCAGCAACACAACAACTGAAGAAACAAGGGCAGAGACCACAACACCGACGGTAACCATGGAGGTAGGTGGGTCTGGTTCCCTCAAAAACATTGCAAGTTTAAATTCATCAAATGTTGGTGGCCGGTTGCACTTGTTTCATCATGTGTGGTGCACTTTTACCTCTGATCCTTACATACTCGGAAGTATTCAGGGTTACAAAATTGAATTTGTATACGAACTCCCCACCCCAGTTCAGCATATGCCTAGCCGGAAGTTCATACTTTCACAAAAAGAAAGAACGGCAGGCCATGCTGAGCTATTAAGACTAAACAAAAAAAAGGGTAATAGAGAAGACAATCAAAGAATCTCAAGAGTTCGTATCAAATATATTTACAAAAAACAAAACAGATGGCGGGTGTCGCATCATTATAGATTTGACCGAACTAAATACTTCCGTTCAGTATGCCCATTTCAAAATGGACACGTTTGTCACAGCTAAACAGCTAATTTCGGAGAGGTACTACATGGCTTGCATCGATCTTAAAGATGCATACTATTCAGTACCTATACACAAGGATCATCGGAAATACCTGAAATTTATCTGGATGGGACAGCTATGGCAGTATAAAGCCTTACCCAATGGGTTGTCATCAGCATTCAGGCTGTTTACAAAAATATTAAAACCAGCTTTAGTTTATTTAAGGGAACACAAACATATTGTTATGGCTTACCTTGATGATATTCTCATTGTAGGTGAGAATTTGGAGATGGCTACATTGGCAGTTTCAGCCACAAAACATCTTTTTCAAAAGCTGGGATTTATCATACATCCAGATAAATCAAAATTGGAACCCTCCACTACCATGGATTATTTGGGGTTCACTATTGACTCTGTGCTAATGTCTATCACCTTGCCACCTAACAAAGTGGTGGACTTGATAGAAGCATGCAGAAGCCTCACTGGCATCAGGGAACCTTCCATTCGGCAAGTAGCCAGAGTGATTGGGAAATTAGTCGCTGCATTCCCAGCAGCACAATTTGGACCACTCCTTTATGAAAACCTTCAAAGAGCAAAAATCTTAGCTCTCAAAAATCATGCAGTCCATTTTGATAGGCCTATGAAACTGCCAGGGAAAGCAAAATCAGAATTAAACTGGTGGATAGAAAATGCTCAGCTTTGTTCTAACCCCATCACTATCATGAATCCCTCGGTTACATTACAGACTGATGCCAATGCTAAAGGTTGGGGAGCAACTAATACCACCACAAGTTGCGGAGGCAGATGGAGTGCACAAGAATAGTAAGATTGAACGAGAACTTACCAAGTTTGAAGGTTGATCTTTATTTCATGAGGAGTTGCGGTGAGGGATTTCGTGAAGAGCCCGCCGGCACGCATGCGCGACATTCTTCAAAGCAGCGGTGTGGAATCACAGAAACAACAACAGAAATGACTTGGCATAGTAAGATTTAAAGAGACTCTGATTACCAGCTGAAGATGATCGAGGGTTGGGAGCGGAGGGCACGAAATCCCTCACCGCAACTCCTCATGAAATAAAGATCAACCTTCAAACTTGGTAAGTTCTCGTTCAATCTTACTATTTCATTTCGGAGTCACGTGAGTGACTTCGTGAAGACTTCAAAGCTTCTGTGATTACACGCCCTGGACAACGTCCATGCGGACACACCACTAGCAAGGATGGATTGGAGTAAACAAGTTGACGAAACGAGGTTATACTGAAACAAAAAGAAGATTTGTTAATAACACAACAAATAACACCCTTTTAATCAGGGACATCCCCACGTTCACACCCGGCGTTCAGCACGGCCTCTGCGAACTGAAGGGGAGCAGCAACAGGCTTATTATAGAATCGCTGGAACACAGCTTCATTCGCCCATCCTGCTGTGGCGAGGATATGGTCCATGGGTACCTCCATGACTCTCGCCGCCGACGTAGATGCAGCCCTGGTGGAGTGGGATGTAAACACATTAGTGTCAATACCTGCCTTATTCAGGACGATCCGGAGCCACCTGGATATCGTCTGGACTGTCACTCGATGGTGAGGTCTTTTGTGAGTGACAAGCAGGTACAACTCCATTCCTCTGATGCTCCTCGTCACCTTGATGTAGTAACGGATGTGAGTGGCTAAACATAGCCGAGCATCTGCAGGGTATGCCGGGAACTTCAGCTGCAGCCCTGTGCACCCAGGTCTATGCTACTTAAGCAGCTCATCGATGAAAAAGACTACTTCTCCAGGGGTCGACGTCATCCTGTCAATACGTAGTTTGTGGAGCGTCTGAACCCGCTGTGCTGAAGTCAGCGCTAGTAACATCACCAATTTCATAGTGAGTTGGTCCAGCTGTAACCCTTCCATGGGTGACCACGACCTGAGCAGGGTAAGTACATCCCTGACATCCCAGGTGATGTTGTAGCGTGGTGTAGGCGGATTCAGATTGAATATTCCCCGCATAAGCCTGGACACTAGCCTGTTCGATCCTACCTCGATGTTGAGGTAGAATGATAGCGCACTCCTGGCGCTGTTGATGGCACTATAACTCAAGTGCTCATCATGGTGCAACCCCGCGAGGAATTCCAGGACGTCGGCTATGGAGACATCATCACAGGTGATGTGAGAGCGACTGCAGTAGGCTTCCCACTTGGTGATGTGGGAGAGATATCTCCGCCTGGTTGACTCTCGACATGATGCTCCAATGGTGTTCATGGTCCGGGTGGTAAGGCCATACTGCATCCATGGCCTGGTCAGAACCTGCAAGCCAGTAATTTTAGATAGGCATGGCAGGGGTGTAACTCCCCTGAGACAGGGTGAGAAACCAAATGTGGGCAACCCTCTAGAGGGACCCAAGGTTGACTAATCATGTCAGAGACCACCGGATACTAAGGCTGTGTAGGCCAGTCGGGTATGACAAGAATGCCTCTGGCAGAATCCATCCTGATTTTTTGTAATACCCGACTGATGAGGCAAAACGGGGGGAATGCATAGAAAAACCACTTCCCCCAGTCTAGCGAGAATGCATCAATCGCTAATGCCCCAGGGTCTGGTTCCCATGAAACATATGTCGGTACCTGATGGTTCAACCGGGACGCAAAAAGGTCGATATCCGGTTGGCCAAATTTGGCTGTAATTTGGGCAAATATTTGAGGATGCAGCATCCACTCAAACTATCATTGAATTTGCGTGACCTGGTGTCTGCCACAGTATTAAGCCTACCTGGCAAATAGGTAGCTGAAATCCAAATATCTCGATCAATACACCAGCACCAAATAGTATTAGCCAATTTGTCACAAGAGACTGACCTGGTACCGCCCATATGGTTTAAATATGCCACCGCTGTAGTGTTGTCTATTTGGAGACGGACATGAGTACCACTAAGATTAGCACAATATGCCCGCAGTCCGTGAAATGCTGCAAGCAGCTTCAAATAGTTAATCCCTTGTATTAGCAACATGCTAGCTTCAAGGGGATCCCACCTGCCTCCACAACTAGAAGAGCTGTCCGCAGCTCCCCAGCCTAGAGAGTTTGCGTCAGTTTGCAAATATACCACCGGATTGGGCATAACAATGGGTTTGAATGCCTGCCAATATTGGACACCCACCATTGTAGCTCAACCTTAGCATCGGCAGGCAGCCCCATAGGTCTGTCAAAATGACCAGCGTTCTTTTTTAACGCAGCAATCTTGGCCCTTTGCAGATTTTGATAATGCAAAGGTCCAAACCGGGCTGCCGGAAATAAAGCTACGATTTTCCCAATCATCTTAGCTGTATGCCGAATAGATGGTATACTGGCGGATGCGAGATCCTGACATGCAAGGGAAACATCCTCCACCTTGTGAAATGGAATGTTGGCCCTCATTAGAATAGAGTCCACCGTGAAACCCAAATAATCCATAACCTGGGATGGGTGAAACTTCGATTTTTCTGGATGGACTATAAACCCCAGCTGCTGAAATATAGTAACAGTTGCTGAAACAGCGCTTTCAGCTGCTTCCAGAGTGTTGCCAATAATCAGAATATCATCTAAATAAGCCATTACAATATGATGTTGTATACGTAATTTGGCCATAATAGGTTTGAGTAATTTAGTAAAGCCTAGGGCGGTAGTAAGCCCATTTGGTAAGGCCCGATATTGCCAGAGCTGATCCATCCAGACAAATTTCAAAAATTTCCGGTGATGTTTCCGGATGGACACTGAATAGCATGCATCTTTCAAATCAATACATGCCATAAAGCAACCATGCGAAAGCAGTGATTTGGCTGTCTCAAAAGGTGTCCATTTTAAAATGTGTATATGTTACAAAGGTATTCAACTGGTCAAGTCAATAATCACCCGACAACCTCCATCCTTTTATGGCCTAGTAAAAATATGGGAGACGAATTCAATGGGCTCGTGAATAGTTTTCTCTATCACGCCTTTTGTTCCGACGAAAAATTTCAGCCGTGCCTGCTGCCTGCTCAACGGCAGACAGCGTAAACTTCCGTTGAGGCATATGCTGGGATGGAGGACCCCGAATATCCTTCCCTCTTGGAGAAGTATTCCCCGAAATTTTTTGATTCTGCTGCAGGAGGGGCTCCAATATCCGCTCCATCCTGGCCAATACGCCCCTTGAGCTAAAACTCGGGCGGCCGAAGTCCTCATGTTCTGCTGAACTGCTGGGGCTTCGTCCATCGGCCCACACCTCATCGAGGTGAACCTGGTGCCGGAAAGTTGTCGCCGGTAGCCGCTGCAGCGAAGCTGAGCGATTCCCGCGCGGGAGGTACTCTCAAACGCCTCCTCGGCGGAGCTTGGTCTCGCTGCCTCGGAGGGCAAATGCGATGGGAAGTCGGCACCTGACTTAGCATGGAGATCCGACGCCCGCGCGGGCTTGCCGGCTGCCCATATCATGGACCTAGCCGACGCATAGTCTCGTCCTCCCATCCATGGGGGACTCGGCGACCGTGGCGTATGGGCTCGTTGAAGGGAGGAGCAGTTCGCTGGGCTTAGTGTCTGCTGACGGTTCTCAGCTTCTGCTGACGGCGGTTAACCTCCCTGTGCCTACTGGAGCTGGATGGCTCCTCTCCAGTAGCCGCGTCATGCGGCCATACGCCCTTCACCCTGAACACTGGGGTGGTCGGAGACCTCCAGCTCAGAAAGATTGCCGGGGCTCCTTTCATCGGCCCGCACCTCTGAGAAGTGATCTCGGTGCCGGAAGTTGTCGCTATCGGCCGCCGCAGCGAACCGCGCGATTCCCGCGCGGGAAAGGTGTTCAACCATCTCCGTTTAACGGGAGCGGAAGCTGTTGCCACAAAGGGCCCTGACGGCTTGGGGTCGACTCCAGCAGAAGCATGGAGCGACGCCCGCGCGGGCTTGCCGGCTGTCCACATCGTGGACCTTGCCGACGCACGGTCTCGTCCCCCCCATCGACAGGGGACTCGGCGACCGAGGCGGGACCGTACCCAAGCCCCCCGTCCCAGCGGCGGGGTTTGGGAGTTGGATAGCAGATCTCACAGACCCAGGTCCCGCCGTTGCACCAGACCGCACCATGGCGGCTGGTGGAGCCTTGGCCCGAACCGGGTTTAGGCTTACGGGCTCCTCCCCTGCCCTTCAACGAAGGGCTAGCGGAGGGGGGTCGGGCCGCAGCACGACCCCTTCCCCGTGGTCGCCAATGGCGAACTTGTGGCAGGGTCCCCCCTTTCGAGAGGCACCCCGTTCTCGGCTCCTGGAATCAGCATTGGAGCTGCTGCTCCTCGAATCAGCACAGGAGCTCCTGCTCCTTGAATCAGCACTGGAGCTCCTGCTCCTGGAACCAGCACTGGAGCTCCTGCTTCTTGAATCAGCACTGGAGCTCCTGCTCCTCGAATCAGCACTGGAGCTCCTGCTCCTTAAATCAGCACTGGAGCTCCTGCTCCTTGAATCAGCACTGGAGCTCCTGCTCCTCGAATCAGCACTGGAGCTCCTGCTCCTTAATCCAGCACTGGAGCTCCTGCTCCTGAACCAGCACTGGAGCTCCTGCTCCTCAAATCAACACTGGAGCACCTGCTCCTTGAATCGGCACTGGAGCTCCTGCATAGCGGCGGGTCGGGCCCGGTAACAACAGGGCTCCCCGACATCCACGTCTATTTCCCCACGTACCTGCAGGGAGAGAACATAATATACACCCGCCACAACAAGACACCAACTCACACTGGAGCTCCGGTGTATCGGCGGGTCGGGCCCTGTACCAACAGGGCTCCCCGACTACCACGCCTGTTTCCCGGCCCGACTCGCAGGTGAGCCGCTGAGAAAGGCTCCGGGATAAGTGGCCGGCGACTCCAAATCCACGTTCCTGTAGGGAGAGAACACACTGCTCCCCCCCCCCCCCCCAACAGGAAACACCAACTCTAGGGGGCTTAGCCTTACCTGAGTCGGCCCTCTGAAGGGCTGGTCGGGAGCCGCGCTCCCCACCAGCCGTCGGCAGCAATGCGATGCGACGATATGTCGCGCATGCGTGCCGGCGGGCTCTTCACGAAGTCACTCACGTGACTCCGAAATGAAATTAATCCTATTCAAAACACTAGGGATTAATTATTTAGAAATGCTGGGAGCATTTCATGGACTCAGGGCCTACTGTTCAGATATGTACCAGTTGCATGTAAGATTACAAATTGACAATACCACAGTGGTGGCCTATATTAATCATATGGGTGGAATAAAGTCGATATCATGTGATGAATTGGCTAATAATATCTGGCACTGGTGTCTGGAAAGAGAGATTTGGATCTCAGCCACTTACCTTCCAGGTAAGCTAAATATAGTGGCAGCCACCAGGTCACGTAAATTCAACGACAACATAGAATGGATGTTGGATCGGAAAGTGTTTACAGATATTATAGAACATTATGGGACACCAGATATCGACCTTTTTGCATCCAGACTAAATCACCAACTTCCAACATATGTTGCTTGGGAACCAGACCCAGGGCAGCAGCGATGGACGCTTTCTCGCTACATTGGGGGGATTTGTTTTGCTGTGCATTTGCCCCCCTTCTGCCTCATCAGTCGGGTCTTGCAGAAAATTAAACAAGACTCCGCAACGGGTATTTTGGTTGTTCCCGACTGGCCTACCCAACCATGGTTCCCAGCAGTACAAAAGATGGCCTCAGAACCCTGCATCCGGATAAACAAACGACCGAGTTTGTTGGTACATCCCGTTACAGGGGATAGTCATCCGTGTCATGACCGCATGAATTTGTTAATTTGCAGATTCTGAACAGGCCGTTTCTGGGATACGGACTCTCCGACAGAACGATCAATGCCATCTCAGCGCCGTGCAGGGAGTCCACCAGAAGACAGTACCTGACGTATGTCAGGAAATGGGAAGTGTTCTCCACCAGGACGAACACTACTTATGACTCAGCCACCATCACTGAAGTACTGGAGTTTTTGGCTACCCTTCATTTCTATGAAGGATTAAGTTACAGTGCTATTAATTGTGCAAGGAGTGCCCTATCAAATTATCTGGGCAGAGGGAGTGATCACCTGGCTATCGGATCACACCCACTAGTATCTAAACGTATGAGGGGTATATTTAACTCTAATCCCCCCCAGGCCCAGAGACACCCACACATGGGACATAAGCATAGTTTTAGCTATGTTACGAGGACGGACACCCATAACGGGGCTCACCTTGGACAAACTCACATATAAGATGGTTATGATAATGGCACTTGTATCAGCACAACGGGTCCAGTCCTTACACAAATTAAGTATGGACGCCATGTATATTACTAATGGCAAGATAACCTTTCTTATACAGGGGTTACTTAAACAAGACCGACCCGGTTCATCTGGCCAAAAATTAGAATTTCTGGCCTATCCTGCAGATAGTCGACTCTGCATTGTGACACTTATTTTGCAATATATAGAAGTCACTAAGACTCTAAGGGGCACGGAGAGAGCTTTACTTATAAGCCATAAATGGCCTCATCATAAAGTTACGGTGCAAACCATATCCAGATGGTTAAGGGTGGTATTAGATGCAGTGGGGGTGGATACTAATGTTTTCAAATCTCACTCCACCAGGGTTGCATCTACATCGGCGGCTAGGATGATGGAAGTTCCTATGGACCACATCCTGGCCACAGCGGGTTGGAGCAATGAACGGACTTTTCAACGCTTTTATAATAAACCCGTGGCCGCTCCTGACACGTTTGCAGGGAAGATTTTGGGTTCTGTAAAATAAATTACCCAATGTGGGGATATATTATTTTGGTATGAATAAATACCTTCTTTGTTTTTCAGCATAGTGTCATGTCTGAAATACGTTCATCCTCCTTTCCTAGCATGGCAGTGTGTGAGCATGGACTCGTTCCAGGGCATGAAATCACAGAGCTTTGATATCTTCACGTAGTCACTCACGTGACTCCAAAGTAAAATAGTAAGATTAAATGAGAACTTACCAGTTTGAAGTTTGATCTTTATTTTATGAGGAGTTACGATGAGGGATTACGTGCCCTCCGCTCCCAAAACCCTCTATTATAAAGTTCAACTGGTATGAAAGTTCTCTTTTATCTTACTATATTAGTCTACTCTGGTATCTGTGATTTCACACCACTGCTTTGAAGAATGTCGCGCATGCGTGCTGGCGGGGTCTTCACGTAATCCCTCATCGTAACTCCTCATAAAATAAAGATCAAACTTCAAACTGGTAAGTTCTCATTTAATCTTACTATTCTGGGCAGCTGTGCTGCTGCATGGATGTAGACCTACATTTCATCCATAGTCAGGATCGAACCCAGGTCTCCAGCTGTTGAATTGCTACTGGAATGTCCCCGTCCCCTCCCGAGTGTCCCATCCCTGTCCGGGGGCGGCCGGACATGTCCGGGGTGACCCTGGACTGACGGGACACCGGCCCGGAGCAGTGGCGGCCCAGGCTTACAGCCAACGCGGAGAAGAAGCGCTAACTCCACAGCTTCGGGCCGGTGTCCCGTCAGTCCAGGGCTGTTGGTTAACCTGGGGGGACAGGCAGAGTTGAGCTGGAGTTAGAGCTTGTTCTCTGCGCTGGCTGTAAGCCTGGGCCGCCACTGTATTTAAAAGTGATGACAAATAACTCATAAATAAATAATTTATTAAACCACTCTTTTGTGATTTATTGTTGACTCTTCTTATTCTGTTTTCCTGCTCCCATACTGTCATTTGGATGAGAAAGGAATTGGGCAAACTTGACTAAAGTTTAATTCTGTGCTTCTGTAGAACGTGGCAAAGGAGGGTAACCTGCCGTATTATTTTTCTTGTGAAACCTTTCTTGTACAATATGCAACATTTTGTCACCCGTTTAGGATTAATATGAAAAATTGGATCCAATTTTGGTCCATCATTTAAATAGACATTCTGTCCTCCAGTGTGGTCTAACCAAGTTTCTATACACTTTTAGCATTACTTTTCAATTTCATCTCACTAGAAATAATCTGTGGAATTAATTGCCACAGATGGAGGTGGAGGCCACGTCCTCGGGTATTTAAAAAATGGAAATTGATAGGTTCTTGATTAGTAAGGGTGTCAAAGGTTACAAGGAGAAGGCAGGAGAATGAGGTTGAAAAATAAATCAGCCATGATTGAATGGCAGAACAGATTTGATAGGGCGAATGGTCTAATTTGCTCTAGTTTTTTGGTTTTCTTGCTTTCTTCGTGGCTTTTCTAACTAGTAACGTGTTTGTGTATTTGTGATCCAAAATCAGTATGTTCCTCTTCTCAACCTAGACGTGTATTTTCCAAGCATTATTTGATCTTTCTATCCTTATGAAAATAATGTTGAACCTTATCTGTACAGTTGTACCTCTATAATTTTCTGATTACATGATGGAAAACCATTCAACTTGAGTAAAAGACTACTTGACTTGCTTTTGCAAAGATGTTTAAATATGATAACAACATGTGCAAGAAATTAATGTATTTCAATTGGAACATGAACGAATATATTTTTTTTAAAAACATTGTCAAAAGGCCTGCCAATGTCACTTTCATACAGATGTGTATTATACTGAGATCCGTGATCTGAAAGAAGCTCGAAAGAATGCAATCATTTATGTTTATTCCCTCTTATCGCATTTCAGAGCTATTTCTGGGAAATGACCAGTGGAGTGGAAGAGATCCCACCTGGTATTGTTAACAAGGAACATATTGTATTTGGAAATATTCAGGAGATCTATGAATTTCATAACAAGTAAGTGTTGAATAGCTCCTCACAATTGACTGACAGCTCAATGAAAATCCTTTGTTTCCCTGCGTTGGACACTGGGAATCTCAGGGTGTTATCCCTTGAAGGTTTGAAACCCAATAGCTTGAGTTAGACCAGCAGATCTGCTGATCAACAGATTCACTGGGTTGAAGTTAAGAAATAATTTGTAATTGAAAAAGAGACAAAGTGCTGGAGTAACTCAGCGGGTCAGGCAGCATCTCTGGGGTACAAGGATAGGTGACATTTCAGGTCCCAACTCCATATGTCACCCATCCATGTTCTTCAATTATGCTGCCTGACCACTGAGTTACTCCAGCACTTTGTCTTTTTAAAATAATCAACATTTGCAATTCATTGTTTCTAGAATTAGTGATAAATTAGATTGTGGATTGATTAGAGAAAGCCTGCATGGATTTGTTTGAGTCAAATTGTGTCTAACTTGATAAAATATTCTGATGAGGGAAATACAAATGATATATTTACTTCCATAAAGCTCTGGATAAGACGCTGCATAACAAGTTTGCAAGTGTTTCAAGATTGTAAACCTTGGAATAAATGGGCTATTATTGGAAATATTTTTTAAAAATCTTAATAACAGGATAAAACTTAATACTGGTAAAATTTATGTTTTTAGACTGTAGCAAAGTTTACAGTAGTCTCCAAGCCGATACGTGAACTACTGTGTGTGTCTGTATATCATATAGTTCATAGACTTTGAGATTAAGATAGATATATATATATATATATATATATATATATATATATATATATATATATATATATATATATATATATATATATATATATATATATATATATTAGACTAAGTGGGACCCGTTGGGTCCCAGCTTCACATGGCAGGGCAGGTCCCCCAATGCAATATTCCACCTCTCCACCAATTCCAATTTTGCTGGCCAGTGGGGGAGGGAGGGCTTTCTGGAGCGCTAGTATGTGTGTTGTGGGTCAAAGGGACTGGTTTCCAGAGGGTTAGTATTGACATTGTGGGCCGAATGGATTCTTGGGCTGGCAGCTCAGTCACTCGGGCCAGGCAGCTCAGTCACTTGGGCCAGGCAGCTCAGTCACTCGGGCCAGGCAGCTCAGTCACTCGGGCCAGGCAGCATTTTAGAACCAATAGAGACGCTTTTTGCAAGCATTTAGAACCAATAGAGACACTTTTTGCAAGCATTTTAGAACCAATAGAGACACATTTTGCAAGCATTTTAGAACCAATAGAGACACTTTTTGCAAGCATTTTAGAACCAATAGAGACACTTTTTACAAGCATTTTAGAACCAATAGAGACACTTTTTGCAAGCATTTTAGAACCAATAGAGACACTTTTTGTAAGCATTTTAGAACCAATAGAGACACTTTCTGCAAGCATTTTAGAACCAAATAGACACCTTCTGCATGCATTTTATGGCCAATGGAGACACTCTTTCCAAGAGCGGAACTCGCTATCAAAACATGGAGGGGACCGGGGGACCGGGGACACACCATTTTTTGGCGACCGCGCCGCATGCGCACACTCACACACACATGCGCGAGGCTTCGGAGGCTCAATCCAGCGCTAAATGCAGCTCAACTCTGCCTGTCACGCCGGGTTAACTACAGACGGGACACCAGCGCTGCTTCTCCACGCTGACCATATTTCCCACAAGCCCCGGCAGGGTGAGCTGGGTTTAGTGCTGCTTCTCTGTGCTGGTTGTGGGCCTGGGGGCACGGCTCGTGTCTGACTGCCGACGTCTCTGGACACCCGTGGGGGGGGGCACTCGGGTGGGGACGGGACAGCGCCGGAGACCCGGCCGGGATCGATCCTGGCTGTGGATGAGGCGCAGGTCTGTGCCACGTCTCCCTCCTCCAATCACCGCACTCTATCCTCAGTCCCACCGTCCTCCACTCCTCCCTCCTCCAATCATCACGCTGAATCATAATGACCCGCCCCCATTGCCTGATGACCGACGTCTCTCTTGTCTAATCAGCGCCCTCGATCAGCATCCTACCTCCACTGACTCGCGGAAAGTGGAGATTTTAAAATCCAGATGACAAAAACTTGGGGGGATGTCCCCCACCTCTCAAAACATGGGGGAGACATGTCCCTTCTGCCCCCCCCCCCCTGTGTTTTCCGCCCCTGACTCTTTCTGCAAGCATTTTAGAACCAATAGAGACACTCTTTCTGCAACCATTTTAGAACCAATAGAGACACTTTTTGCAAGCATTTTAGAACCAATAGACACACTTTTTGCAAGCATTTTAGAACCAATAGAGACACTTTTTGCAAGCATTTTAGAACCAATAGAGACACTTTTTGCAAGCATTTTAGAACCAATAGACACTTTTTGCAAGCATTTATAGAACCACATTAAGGGCACTCACAGTTGAGTAGACATGTGTTCAGTGCTATTCAGAGCTCAGAGAGACGTGATCCTCTGGCTTCCTCCATCTTGCAGAGACTGAATGAGGCACACCACTTCCTGGTTTTATAGTCCCTCCTCCTCCCTCCAGCAGGGGCAGCAGCGAGAATGGCGAATTAAAAAAAATATTATCTCTGTGATTTTTCATCGATGGGAAAAATCCTCTGTCCAGGAAGGCGGAGGGGGGCTCTGAGCGAGCTGGCCAAAAATGACGGCCGTTCTCTCGGAAATCACACCACAGTGAGCCAAAAGTGGTCAAGATCAGACTTTTAGTAATATAGATATGTATGTATATATATCTTAATCTTAATGTCTATGAACTACGTGCAGGACATAGTTTCCAAATTTGCAGATGGCATGAAACGTGGTACAGTGAACTCTAAATAAGAGGTGGAAATACAAGCAACTGCAGATGCTGGTGTCTTGAGCAAAGCACAAAGTGCTGGCGTAACTCAGCGGATCAGGCAGCACCAGTGGAGTGAATAGATTGGCAACATTTTGAGTGGGACCCTTCTTCAGGACACCCCCAAAACGTCACTTGTCCATTCCCTCCACAGATGCTGTTTGACACGTTGAGTTACTCCATTACTTTGTGTCTTGCTCTGAGTAAGTGTTAAGTGGAGATAGCCAGACTGGTAGATCGGACGAATAGTTGTCATGTGAAATTTAATCTGAGAAATATGAAGGGTTACAATTTGGGAGGAAATGTGTGTGATTTGTTGAAAGCAAGATGGCAGATTGCAAAAAGCTTAAAGGATCTAGGGCTTTCTAAACTGCATTGACTACAAAAACAAATACATTCTGATCAGTCTCTATAGAACTGGTTTGGCCACAATTTGAATATTACAGTATATCCAGTTTTTGGCGCAATACTTCAGGAAAGATTTAAAAGCTTTTGTAGAACTACAGAAGAGATTTACTGAAATTATTCCGATTTTATGAATAGACTGAAAAAGCAAGAGAACCTTATGAATCTATTTAAACTCTGGAAGGGGTTGGAGTCCTCACAAATTGTCCCCATTGACAGATTGGTCAAGAACTGTGGGACTGAAGTTAGTAGATAAAAGCATCAACAGTGACATGATTTTACTTGGAGAGCCAACAAATCTTAATATTCCATTGTTACTGAACTGGCCCCCAGGTTTAGCAAATTTCCTTAGGAAAATAATGTGGTCACAAATCGCTGAATTGGGTGTGTGTTGTTTCGAGATGCCGCGTAGAAACAAGACCTTTGGCCCACCGAGACCACGTCGACCATTGATAACCTGTACACTAGTGCTATGTTATTCCACCTTTGCATCCTACACATTAGGGGGCAATGTACAGAAGCCAATTAACCTACACACCCGCACATCTTTGGGATGTGGGAAGAAACCGAAGCACCCGGTGAAAACCCACGTGGTCACAGGTTGCACATACAAACTCCGCACAGACAGCAGGATGGGACCCAGGTCTCTGGCGCTATGATGTAGCAGCTCTACCACTCCACCACTGTGCCTCCCTGAACTTGATAACTGAACTTACTATGCACTTGAGTTTTGCTGTGGTAATGAGACTAACACTGTGATTAGCCTCATCACCCCTGGTTACAGAAGGGAAATTGACCTGAATTTCTTCAGAAGTATGGAAGGGCGTCAAAAGATTTTAATGTAGTGATGAAGAAGCACATCTGTTCTTTTCTGCCTTGTAATCAGGCAAGTTAAAATAATTACAATGCATATTTTAGGTGGTAAGCTGCAATTGTGCCTTTAAAGATAACTAGTTTAATTACTGGAGAACTGACTATTATTTTCACAAAACAGGCTCAGGTCAATCCCAATTTAATTTCACAATTAAAACAAGCTTTAAAAATGCCCAGTTTCTATATGCAATGGCATGAAAAACAGAATTAGTTGCATGCCCTGGGTGTCTCTGGAGGTTTAGAGATAGAGCATGGAAACAGGCCCATCGGCCCACTGAGTCCATGCTAACCATTGATCACCCATTCACACCCTCGTTATCCCACTATACACTAGGGACAATTTACAGAGGACCAATTAACCAACAAGCCCACTCGTCTTTGTGATTACGGGATGAAACCAGAGCACCAGGATGAAACCACGTGGTTACAGGGAGAACATGCATACTTCATACAACAATACCCAAGGTCAGGATTGAACCCGGGCCTCTGTCACTGTGAGGCAGCAGCTTTACTGTTGTGCTACTGTACCACCAGATAAACTGATAAAGATGGAATGTTGAACAAGTCTGTTGTGGGATGAAGATACATGTCCCATATTGAGCCCTTCATATGTTCTTGTAAAGTAGAAACAATATGCTTTATGGATCATTGTGTTTCGGTTTTCAAAGAGGCAAGTTTTAAACATACAAGTTACACTTCTTTCTCAAAGCGTAAGTAAAAACTGTCTTACTTGATCCATCTACTTGCAATTCACATATGATTTATGTTTGAAAGTTGTGTCATAACCTTAGAATCTCCCATTCATTTACAGTAAACCACTTCCTTTAAAATGTCAGTTCGTCAAAGTTAAAAGATCTTTTTATATAAAATATACTCTGAGCAGATATAATGGTACTCTTAAAATTATAAACAAACAATAAAGGAAAAGAGCAACAGAGTAATGTGGTCTGTGTATAATTCAAGCTGTGTATTTATTTCAGTACCTTTCTGAAAGAACTGGAGAAATATGAACAGTTGCCAGAAGATGTAGGCCATTGTTTTGTCACTTGGGTGAGTGAAGTATTTTTATATCATCATCAAAAATACATGTTTAATGATCTCCTACAGATTTTTAATGTATGAAGTAGTGTTGTGTTATCCCTGGTTTTAATTTAACTGCAAGAAGATCCCAACAGAGATGAACAGAGGTTTAGTTCACATTATTTATTGAGGTAATTATTTTAAAGTTACAATTTTGGGACCTGAATGTTCTTAATGTAAAAGGTTTCAGTTTTCTCCATCAGTTTCAAACAAACAAGACTGTGTCATTTCAACATTTGCCAATTAATAAATAAGCCTTTACTGTGTATTTGTGAAGTTTGTTGGCCCTTTGACATAAATAATGCCCAAAAGAGATAGTTACTTGGTACAGGCCTTTATCAAAAGAATGAGCAAGACTTTAGGATTTCAATTGGGAAATGCTTTGCAGTCTGTAACATGATGATCATCGCAAGATGATTGTGTCATTCAGAACTTCTCAGGATTTAAATAAGTCATATTTATAGCCAATGGTATAATTCAGGACCAATTAACAATCTTGAATGTGGTATAATTCAAAATTGAGTTTCAATGAAGCATTGCCTTAATCAAAATATCTCTCAACACACAGTTCTAAGTGTTGAGTTGACCTTCCAATAGCCAAGAAGCATACAGACTGATGACAACAATCATTCACTCAGGCCAAATATCAAAGTGCAGATTAAGTAACACTACAGTTAGTTGATGTGTCCTTTTCTCAGCATTGTAACTACAAAGGTCTGACTGGTATATTGCTTTCTCTCACCTGAATCTAATTTAATATTTGTTTTCTTTCTGCACAGGCAGACAAATTCCAAATGTATGTCTCATACTGCAAGAACAAACCTGAC
Organism: Raja brachyura; assembly: GCA_963514005.1. The sequence goes on from OY740787.1 coordinate 64,020,262, forward strand.
TCCAGCCAGTTAATTTTAGAGCATGCAGGAGCATTTTTTGATGTAAGTAGATTATATATTTACCATATGTACTCGTTTACTTTTACAAACAAAAATATAAATATTGTAATTAGAGATAAGGTACATTATGCAAAATTGTATCCATAAGTAGTGATAGGGAAATTTTTATTTTTATTCTCATTGGTACCTGAGGATTTTTTTCAAATATCTATTAAGTCTTTGAAATGCAGAAATATTCATGAATATTCAAAAACTAGCTCCCTCAAATCATACATGTGGTGCCACTTTTCATGAGTGAATCATTTTTTCTTGTTCTAGTTCAGACAAATATAATTAAAAATTCCAGATAAATCCAAATATCTCTCAATATACAGTACTAAGTGTTGAGTTGAACTTCCAGTAGCCAAGAGGCATATAGACTGATGTAAAAGAATCATCCAAACACCTTGAATGCTTTTATAAGATTTTGCCAATTCTTATATTTAATCATTTCTGCAATGTTTCAGATTGATTGGTAGGACTGGATGTTACAATCCCTAAGGTTTTTCACTACAATTGCCATTTGGTATTCTTGGGGATGACCACTAGGTGATTTTGCTACCAATCAGACACATCTTCAGTTGTGTACCTCAACGTTACTGGGTGTTTTGGCCTTTTATCACAAGACACCCTCAGTCGAGGCAGGCCCACCGCAGGATGATCAGACTTGGGTGTCTGTCTTATGGTTAGCCTCTAGATGGTCACGTCGCAGCCCAGACAGCATATTTTCTCTTCAGCCACAGCCAGTGACAGCTCCATTCGGCTTTTCTTCCTTCCATCTTCCTCTCTACTGCTGACTGTGGCTGGTTGGGCTCTGGACTCTTGTCCGTTGGTGGGACAGTACTTGGTTGAGCTTCGCCTGGGGTGTTAATACCCTGTGGACTGTGGTGGTTAACCTGCCACTGGGCTTCACTCGACTGATTTGGCCTACCTTAGAAAGCAATGGTCAATGCGAGGCCCCTCACCAAGCTCTCTCAGGCACTTTTTTTTGCCCTGGTGGATCTTGAGACCCTTCTCTGATGTTATCTTTTCCCAGCCACACATGCAGCTTTGTAACTTATGTCCTGCCGGTGCTGCTGCTCTGTCAATTGCTGTGCTAGTTGTAATATTCATAGTCGATTCCTTCCGTAGCAATATGTGGGTGGATCCAAAATGCTTATTAGCGATGGATCCTGCTGGCATGAGGAGCTCGCCCATGCCAGCCCCGGTGGGGTCTATTCCCTCAGGTCAGCAGTCTCGCCAGGCCATCACTAGGTCTTTCCCTGTTTGTCAGCTGCCCTTTCGCAGCGGTCACTGGCTTGATCCAGATGTTCAGATTGATTAGTAGGACTGGATGTTACAATCCCTAAGGTTTTTCACTACAATTGACATTCTTGGGGATAACCACTAGGTGATTTTGCTACCAAAATACCATCTTCAGTTGTGTACCTCAACGTCACTGGGGGTTTCAGCCTTTTATCACAAGACATCCTCAGTCAAGGCAGGCCCACCGCAGGATGATCAGACCTGGATGTGTGTCTTATGGAATACATCAAAGTCCCTCACCCTGAGCACAGGATTCCCCCAGGGTTGCGTCCTCAGCCCCCTATTGTACTCCCTGTACACACATGACTGTGTGGCTAGGTTCAGCTTGATAACTTGATTATCAAGTTTGCTGACAATGATGAGAAGGCCTACCGGGAGGAGGTGGCTGATCTGGCACTCTGGTGTCAGGACAACAGCCTCCTCTTGAACATCAAAAAAAATAAGGAGCTGATCGTGGACTTTAGGAGGGCACAACATCTGATGACGTACACACCATTGAGGATAAATGGGGATACTGTGGATAGGGTGAGCTGTTTTAAATACCTGGGAGTCCACATCTCTGAGGATATGACATGGACATCACACGCTGCAGCACTCGTGAGTAAGGCAAGGCAGCGCCTTTACCACCTCAGGCAATTGAGGAAATTCAGAGTGTCTCCGAGGATCCTCCAGTGCTTCTACTCAGTGGCTGTGGAAAGCATCTTGTCCGGAAATATTACAATCTGGTTTGGGAATTTTTCTGTCCAGGACAAGAAGGCTCTGCAGAGATGCACTATGGGAACTTCACTCGCCCCTCTGCAGGACCTATACCACAGGAGGTGCAACTCCAGAGCCAATAAGATAATGGGAGACCCCTTCCATCCTTGCAACGGACTGTTCCAGCTGCTACGGTCAGGCAAACGGCTCCGTTGCCATGCTGTGAGAACGGAGAGGTTGAGAAGGAGTTTCTTCCCAGTGGTCATAAGGACTGTAAACTCCTATCTCACCAGGGACTAACTCTACTGGACCACAATACCGCCCACAATGTTTAATATATAAAATAACATGGGATTCTGTTCCATTCTGTTCATAGTTTGTTGTTTGTTTGTTTTTTTGCACAAAGTCCGCGAGCACTGCCACTTTTCATACCACTGCACATCCCGTATGTGTATGTGACGAATAGACTTGACTTAACTTGACTTGGTTAGCCTCTAGATGGTCACGTGGCAGCCCAGATTTAGTAGTGCTGGATATTTCTAAAGCATTTGATGTCATCCCACACCAGAGACTGCTTCGGAAGCTTGACTTCTATGGTATTCGTTCCAACACAAAACTATGGATTTCCAGTTTCCTGACAAAACGCCTTCAATGTGTGTGTGTGAAAGGAAAGACCTCCAATTGGCATCCAGTGTTCAGTGGTGCACCTCAGGGCACAGTACTTGGCCCACATCTGTTTTTCCTTTACATAAATGACATCCATGTAAAAGTCGCAAGCACGACCAGACTATTCGCTGATGATTGTTTGCTGTACCGTTCAATTAAGTAAGCTGATGATGAAGATGCTCTCCAAAAGGATCTCGATACAATGGTTGAGTGGTCACAAAAATGGGGCATGCAGTTCAAGAGAAATGCTAATGATTAAAAACATTCCTGCACGCAAAAGATTTTCCTCGTGGATGAGAATTCAGAGTTTTTGCTTTGTGGAAGTCTCAACTGAAGTTATGGGTCTCTTTTAGGAAACCCCTCAAAATGATGACAATTATATACTTTTTTAAATGGTCAAGTTAAAGAAACAAAATGCTTTATGTTATTTTACAGCATTATTTCACTTTTCTCAATTATTTGTATTTGAAATGTCTCCACGAATAACTCCATGACATACTGCATTTTAGTCTATCTAAATCCCCCAAAGACTCTCTGCATCATCCTCATAATTTACACTACCATCCAGCACTGGACTTTCAGCAAACAGGATATATCATACGTGGTCTCTTCATCATGATTATTGATATGAATTGTGAACAGCTGGGGGTCACGTGATGTTACCTGTGGCACTGATGACTTACTCTTTCTCCCACATGATGCAGTAGTTTATAACAACTAAAGAAATCCACTCCACTCAAGTGAATTAAAATGAGAAACAATGGTATTAGTAAATTTCCTGCCCCTTGAAGACAGTATGAGACTGCAGCTAATTTATTATCTTGTTCCATATTCATGTAATGTAGTGTTTTAATTGTGTATTATTTACCATAATAGAGATTTGTTCAGAGTGGGTACCCTATTAGAAAATAAAGAGTTCATTTTCAATAATCTTTGAAATCTAGATTAAGCAGTTATTGTTTTAATTTAATATGATTCTGTTAAAATTGACAATCAGAGAGATAAAGTAAAATATTTCTTGTTTTTTATAAAGCTTTGCTTACTTTAAAGCTTGTGGCCAAGAAATTTATCAATGTGAAATTGTCGTATTGAATCAGTGCCAACGGACCTCGTTCCAGTAATCATGCTTAAAGAGTGTGGTGGGTTCAGATTCATGCATGGAGCATCATCTTGTTAACACCAAATAATATTCTGCTCAGAAGATAGACACAAAACGTTGGAGTTACTCAGCGGGTCAGGCAGCATCTTTGGAGAGAAGGAATGGGTGACGTTTCGGGTCGAGGCCCTTCTTCGGTCCACTTACATAGGTTTGCACCAACATGGGCAAACTCGATGGGCCGAATGGCCTAATTCTTCTCCTATGACTTATGGTCAAAGACATTATGAAGACATTTCTGGCAGTGATCTTTCCATTGGAGATAGACTACTGGGTTGAGAGTGGTGGTCTTTCGGCCGCCTTTATGAAGAGTCATCTTTAATAAGGATGACTCTTGAGATCTTGCTGGAAGATTGAGGGGGCTTTACACTGTCAAGCTGCCGGAAAGACATTCCTGCACTCAAAAGGTTTTCCTCATGGATGGGAATTCACAGTATTTGCTTTGTGGAAGTCTCAACTGAAGTTATGGGTCTCTTTTAAGAAACCCCTCACAAGGGGAACTAAAATTAAAATTTCAGTTTTAGAATTGAAATTCAATTTTCAATTCTAAAATTTAAGAATTTCAAGAATTTTAGAAAGATCATGTTAAACTAAAACATTAAATGGTTAATCTAGATTTCAACTAAATGTTGAACATGACCCCTTTATTTTCTAATAGGATACCCACTCTGAACATACTCTGAACATCAGTTGTGGATCGTACATTGATTTAGGTGTCTGGGTGCATCTGTGCGATAATGGCTGTACACAGACAGGAGAACGTTACAATTTCCAGAAGTGTACTTGATATTTACATGATTACCTTATATCATTAGGTAAATTCCGCTGCTTAACATTGAGCTGCTAGGCAATCAAATGTTTTCAAAAGTTTCAAGCGTCTTTTATTGTCACATGTACCAATTAAGGTACAGCGATATGCAAATTACCATACAGCCATACGGAAATAAACCAAGACACACAACTACATAAAAGTTAACATAAACTTCCACCACAGCGGATCCTCCACATTCCTGTGGCAATAAAAGTCCACTCTTCTTCCTCTTTATTCTCCCGCGGTCGGGACGATCAAAGCTCCCACAGCCGGTGGTCGAAGCCATCGCGTCGGGGCGATCGAAGCTCCTGCGGCTTGGAGTTCCCGAAGTCGGTTCCCGAAGTGTGATGTTAAGTCCGCAAGCACCCACGGTTGGAGCTCCGAGGCCGACCCCTGGAAAAGGGATCGTGAGCTCTGCGATGTTAAAGTCGCGTGGGCTTCCCGTGGTGGAGCTTTCAAAAATGGATCTCCAGCAAAGGCCGCCAACTCCTCGATGTTTGGCCGCAGTGCGGACCGAGAAACGATACAGAAAAAAAAGAGATTAGAAAAGGTTTCCCCAAACCCCCCTCCACCCCCTACATAAAACAAGCTAAGGAACACAAAGAAGGAAAGAAAAGACAGACTGTTGGCAAGGCAGCTTTTCATTTCACTGCACATTCCGTATGTGTATGTGACAAGGGTCTCGACCCAAAACATCGCCTATCTCCTTCGCTCCTTAGATGCTACTGCACCCGCTGAGTTTCTCCAGTTTTTTGTGTAAACTTGACTTGACTTGAGCCATTGCTGCCGCCACCCGGTGGACACAACGTGTAAGAAAGAACGGCAGATGCTGGTTTGAACTGAAGATAGACACAATGTCCCTTTGTTTTGTTTGAATAAAAAAGGATATTTTATATATTAAACTGATGTATTTGTATAGTTCCTTTTTTGTAGAGAAAAAGGTGCAGGTATGCACGATCAATAAACATAAGTGTCAAATTGGTTGGGAAACAAAATACTAACCTTTAACTTTGTAGAGGTGCCGGTACATCGCCTTAAAAAGCACTGCATTTGTTCACCATCTTGAATTAGGTATTTGGAGTCATTCTGTATTTAATATATTCTTTGCAGGAAATTCAACAAAGGCATGGTCTGGCCAATTCAATTTCATCCTATTTAATTAAACCTGTTCAGAGAATCACAAAGTACCAGCTCCTACTGAAGGTATGCAAAACTCTCGATATTTCTGTCAAGGTGTATCTGTCAATATCACCAGAGGTCGTACATCATAAAATTATAACATTTATAATATGGACTGAGGTAGAATGGAGCAACAGGTTATTTTCCTTTTGTCGTATTTGTTGTATTTATTGAGTTCTAGGTAGAAACAAAGAACAGCAGATGCTGGTTAATACACAAAAGGACACAAAACGATGGAACAACTCAGCAGGTCTGGCACCATCTCTGGAGAGCATGGATCAGTGATGTTTCGGGAGGAGACCCTTCTTCAGACTGATTGTGGGGGGGGGGGGGGGGGGGAAGAAAGCTGGAAAGGGGAAGAGGCTGGTCAAAGAGTGGCAGGTAATAGGCAAGGGTTTTTTTTTATAGGCAGATGGTTGGTACTAGGTAGCTTCTTCTGGGCTTGATTTATTTGTGAACAGCATGCTGCCCTCATTCCATTTCAGCCTCACTCAGTGCCAGACTGAGAGTCTTCTGAAATCACTTCTAGCGTTTAGCCACACCACTGTAAAACAGGGTTTCACTGTTTTAAGCAGTTTATATACAGTACTGTGTGTTGCTGGGCTGTGGCCAAGATGGAGGTCGAAGGAAAACATAGACATTAGTCTCAACTTGCGAGAGATTTGAAAAATATCCGAAGGCTGGGAAAACTTGATTTAGGAATAGCAGGACACCTGATCTTAAACGGGAAATAGGATGTATTTATTTAAAGGACAGACAGATTCAGCAATTACTGGTCTTCCCTAATTCATCTTGAGCACATTGCAATTAGGGACAAGCTTAGCAATGTCCATTACATGTAATTAAAACAAAATTACATTAACTCCTGCATGTAATGCACATGAGTTTACTCATTTTGGTTCGTTTTTTCAGTTATCTGTAATATGGTTACGATAAATGAATGGAATAGGGATGGGGAAGGGAATTTTGTGAAAATGAAGTCATTGAATATGGAATTGTTTTTAATTTGATTTGTAGCATTTTTTTAATGTTTCTGTCAATAGGAACTTTTAACCTGCTGTGAAGAAGGCAAAGGGGAATTAAAAGATGGTCTCGAAGTAATGCTCAGCGTACCCAAGAAAGCTAATGATGCAATGCATGTCAGCATGCTGGAAGGTAAAGCAGTTAAAACCAAAGGCTTTATTGCTGATTACTATTTAATTCAATTGGGCGGCACAGTGACGCAGCAGTAGAGCTACTGTCTCACAGTGCCAGAGAACCAGGTGCGATCTTGACTACGGGTGTTGTTCTGTGCGGAGTTTGTATGTTCTCCCTATGACCGCGTGTGCTCCAATTTCCTCCCTCATTCCAAAGACATGCAATTTTGTAGGTTAATTGGCTTCTATAAATTGCCCCTAGTTTATAGGGAGTGGATGCAAAAGTGGGATAACATTGAACTCTGTGAACGGTTGACTGATGGTCGACGTGGTGTTGGTGGGCCTGTTTCCACACTGTATCTCTAAACTAAACTCAATTAAACTAAATTGACACACATATTACACACTTGGATAACATTAACAACTTGCAGTTAAATGGGGCCTCTTAAATTGGATATTACTTCAGATCTGCAATTAATCCTGTAACTTTGCTGTCAATCTACGGCAGAAATGTTATCTCGATTTGAATGACACTTGTGGTGTATTCTGTAAACTGTAGCTGCATGTAGACGTATTCTGCGACGCTGTCTTCTTGTGTCTGAAGCTGAGAGTTCTGACCTGTGATTTAATTGGGCTGCACCTCCATGGTTTCACTTGATGTTCAGTCAACCTTAATCAAATTACAAGTTAAACGTGACACAACAGTTCATTAATCACAGACAAGTGCATTTAAGAATAACATATTTTGTTAGGTGCAGTATCTACTAATTTAACTCAGAGCATTATTTATCACGACACATGAAGTTAAATTCTGGTTGAAAGTTTCATGTTGGTTGAAGGTTTCTCACTTCAGCCAACATGCAAAAAAAACAAAGGGGTAAAGACTTGTGTGCCACAGGTGACTGCTTTGTTCATAAGTTCTTAAGTCATAGGAGCCGAATTGGGCCATTCGGCCGATTGATTCTACTCTGTCATTCAATCATGGCTGATCTATCTTTCCCTCCCAAGTTGCATTGATTGCAAATTTAATTCAATACTAGACCAAGTGCGGACCCGTTGGGCCCGCTCCCCCAACACAATATTCCACCAAACTGCGCATGCGCAGCTGCCACGTTCAAAGTTGTGCCGTTGACGGCAGAAATTAAGTTAAAGTTAATAAAGTGAATAGAGGACCCGCGGAGGTGTTTGTAAAGTAGAAATGGGGCACTCGGGTCTCCGTAGTGAAGTCAGGCAAGTACACGCGAAAAGAAACATGGTGATTTAAAAAAAAAAAGAAATTTGGGATCACATTGTGATGTCATTGTGACGTTGAACGCTGTGACGTTGAATGCTGTGACATCGAACGCGACTGACGTGCAAGTGGATAAGTGATTTTTTAAAGTTACAATAATGTAAAATATAACATCAATCTATCGCGTACCATTTTGGTGGAGTTTCCAGAACTCTCACACACGCATGCATGCAAACAAACAAGATTAGAGTTTTAGAAATATACTAGACCAAGTGGGACCAGTTGGGTCCCTGTCACATGGGAGGACTGGTCCCTGAACACAATATTCCACCACTCACCCATAGCCCCCAACTGTGCAGGCGTGGCTGATGGGTTCCCGTTGCGATGCCAGAGATCCCTGTTGTGACACGAGTCATGGCAACCCACCCCAAGTGCGCCTCACCATCCATCTTCCTACCCCTATCCTCCTCCATCCCCCCTCATCCCTCCTCTTCACCCTCCCTCTTCTTTTCCCTCTCCTCCTCCCCTCCCCCACTCACTCCTTCACATCTCCCTCCCTCTCATTTCCCCAACCCTGTCACTCCCTCCATAACCCCTTGTCCATCCCACCCCCTTTGATGTCATTGTGAGGTGGAAGCTGCTGTGTTTTTTAAAATGGAGTTTATTTTAATGTAAATGAGATCCCATTGTGATATAATGGTGGAACGCTGCCGTGAATTTTAAAAGGGAATTTTTTTTAAACGTAAATGAGATGCCGTTGTGATGTAATGGTGCGGTGGAACACTGCTGATGGGCAGTTTATGTAAATGAGATCCCATTGTGACGTCCTAAGCTGCCAACTGCCAGTGCAGATGGAAGAGATTTTTGTAAGTGGTTATAAAGTTTAAAATGTGAATCTTGTAAAAAATACCATCAATCTGAACGAATCCTGATGCACCACACCACAGGCCAATGATGAGTAAGGTGGGCCAAAAATTGTAGCGCTATCATGTACCGTTTTGGCATAATTTCAGGATCACACTCACAGACAGACAGAATTACAGACCTAATAACAAACAAGATGAGATTTTAGCACTGTCGTGTACTGTTTTGGTGTTGCTCTGGGATCACAGATAGATAGATAGATAGATAGATAGATAGATAGATAGATAGATAGATAGATAGATAGATAGATAGATAGATAGATAGATAGATAGATAGATAGATAGATAGATAGATAGATAGATAGATAGATAGATAGATAGATAGATAGATAGATAGATAGATAGATAGATAGATAGATAGATAGATATCAAAGTTGTGCCGTTGACACCGTGGAGCTGTGGTCTGAGGAGCCTCCAGCCGCTGGTGGCAATAACTTTCCAGCCGAGAGCAGTGCTAACGCTGACTTCAACATCGCGGAGCCTTGGAATCTCTCGCCAAGGTCGCCAGCATTGAATCTCCGCCCAGCTCGGCCTGTGGACTTCGGAAGCCACGGTCTCTGGTAGGTAGCAGCCGATTTGGATGCTCCGGTTTGCTCAGAGTGTTCGAGGGCCTGAAACATCGGGCCTGTAGTGACGACTGCTGTGGCCTCAACAGGCCCCAACCACGGGTGAACTGAGGAAGAGGACTGAACTTAGGTGCGTTCCCTCACAGTGGGAAACGTTTATTAGCTGTGGGGGGATGTTTTTTTATGTTTTATGTAAAATTCTGAAGTGTTGTGTTTATCTTATTTGTGTGCTGCATGGTAACTCTAATTTCACTGCACCAATTGGTGCATGTGACAATAAATGTCCTTTGCCCTTTGTCCAAGGAGGACCTGTTGGCTCCCGTCCCCTCAACGCGCAGTTGCGGGGGAGTGGGAGGTGGCCTGTGGCATGACACATGAGAGTTTGAGGGGTGGGGGGTGCGTGGCGTCTCAGGGGAGGGCTGCAATACTCCACCACTCACCCATAGGTCCTCATAGTCTCCACTCCCTGGGCGGGGGGGGGGGGGGGCAGAGAGGGAGGGGGTGCAGAGTGGGAGGGGGGCAGAGAGGGAGGGGGTCAGAGAGGGAGGGAGTCAGAGAGGGAGGGGGGCATAGAGGGAGGGGGGGCAGAGAGGGATGGGGCAGAGAAGGAGGGGGTGGGCAGAATGGGAGGGAGGGAGGGGGGGGGTCAGAGAGAGGCCCCCACCAGGCACCGGGCGGCGGATCTGAAGCCTCCGTGGTCTTGAGAGATGCGTAAGGCGGGCGTCGACACGAGGACCTGGAGCAAGGTGGCGGGAAGGCGGGCGTCGACTCGAGGACTCCGATCGAGGTGGTGGGTGGGCATCGATCCGAGGACCCAGAGCGAGGCAGAAGGCGGGCGGTGTCGACCGAGGACTCCGAGCGAGGAGGTGGGCAGGTGTCCTTTCTTCCACCGACGCATTCTTTTTGAATAACCTGAGGGGTGACGTCACTCAAAGCACGTGGAAGATTCTGTGTGTTGGACGGCACCGAGCAGACCCATTGTGACGTCATCAGCAAAAGCCAATAATTTTAAATTCAAAGTCTTTTGACGATTTTCAACTTTAATCTTTAAAAAGTCAAGAAATAAAGGATGGAATGTACGGCCTCAATGGGAAAAATGTCAACCGGAATATGTAAGAATTATATCGATACCGCGTTGTTTTTTTGCGAAGATGTAAAGGCACACACAAATACACACACATATACACATGTATAAACACACGCACAAGATCAGAGTGTAAATAAGCATATTAGATAGATGGATAGATGGATGGATAGATGGATAGATGGATAGATAGATAGATAGAAACAAAATTAGAATTTTAGTAATATACTAGACCAAGTGCAGACCCGTTGGGCCCATTCCCTCAACGCAATATTGCACCAAACTGCGCATGTGCGGCTGCCGCGTTCAAAGTTAGGCCGTTGATGGCAGAAATAAAGTTTGTTAATAAATTGAAGAGAGGACCCGTGGAGACATTTGTAAAATAGAAGGAAACTTACCAATGGAGCCGTTGGGTCCCCGTTGTGAGGCCAGGCAAGTACACGTGGAATAAAAAAGGCAATTTTTTTTAAATGAAATTTGTGACCCCATTGTGACATCGTTGTGACGTCGAACGTGACCGACAGACAGGGCAAGTGGAAAAGTTTTTTGTAAAGTTTAAAATGTCAATAAATTGTAAAATATAACATCAATCTGAACGAAGCTTGCTGCAGCACATCACAGGACAATGGTGAGTAAGGTGGGCCAAAAATTGTACTGCTATTGTGTACAGTTTTGGTGTAGTTTCCAGAACTCACAAACACACATACCAGCAAACAAACAAGATGAGAGTTTTAGTAATATTCTAGACCAAGGGTGACTTTTTCGTTTGTGGTGCCATGGAGTGTGGCTGCCTAGCCTGCAGCTGTCTGTCCTTTCATTCTTTTTGTTATTTTTAGTCTGTTTTAAAGTTTGTTTCTGGAGATCTTTTAGTCTTTTTTATGTGGTGGATGGGGGCAGGAGGGGGAAACTGTTTTCTTGGTCACTTCCTGGCCGAGGATGTGACTATTCTCCGAGACGCATCTTAGCCCCCCCTCCTCGCGGCCTACCACCTGGATTAACGCGGCCTTTCCTGCCGGTGACCGGCCATAGCCTCAGCTTCAGCAGCGGCGGCGCAGCACTGGATTCCATCGCGGAGCGAGCGATGCCTTACCAGAGTCGCAGTGTTGGAGCTCCAGAGTACTGGGACTTTGACACCGTGGAGCTGTGGTCTGCGGAACCTCCTGCCGCTGGTGGCGATAACTTTCCAGCCGAGAGCGGCGTTGACGCTGACTTTAACATCGCGGAGCCTTGGAATCTCTCGCCGAGGTCGCCACCATTGAATCTCCTCCCAGCTCGGCCTGTGGACTTCGGAAGCCATGGTCTCTGGTAGGAAGCAACCGATTCGGAGGCTCTGGGCCGCTGAGAGTGTTCGAGGGCCTGAAGCATCGGGCCCGTAGTGACGACTGTGGAGGCCTCAATAGGCCCCAACCACAGGTGAACTGGGGAAGAGGGCTGAACTTTGGTGCCTTCCCTCACAGTGGGAAACATTGATTTGCTGTGGGACGATTTTTTAATGTTTTATGTTAAATTCTAAAGTGTGTTTATCTTATTTGTGTGTTGCATGGTAACTCAAATGTCACTGCAACAATTGGTGTATGTGACAATAAATGTCCTTTGTCCTTTGTCCAAGGAGGACCCGTTGGGTCCCGTCCCCTCGACGCACAGTTGTGGGGGAGTGGGAGGTGGCCTGTGGCATGACACACATACACTAACCACTCCCCACACACACACACTCACCCCCCTCTTGATATTTCTGTTACGCTAGTTTGTACTATTTGTTATTTGTTGATCACACACACCCTTCCACCTCACACAGACACTCACACACAGACACACACAGACTCATACACACACAGACACACACACAGACACACACACACACACACACACACACACACACACACACACACACACACACACACACACACACACACACACACACACACACACACACACACACACTCATTCACTCACACACACTCACCCAATACTAAAATGCCAAGTAACCTCAGAACGTGTTGAATATACAGTGTGTAAAATGAATGTTTAAAGCCTCCTGTAGAGGCTGCTGCTGCTGAAGCAAAAACATGCTTTAAATAACATCCAACAAACACACTCACCATAGACAGAGCAGCTCTCCTTAATTATTCAACTGCGCCTGCACTCGGCGCCATCTTGATGTCACCCTCTCGCTTCTTGTCACGAACCGGAAATGGCGTCATCTTGCAACTAATCGAAAATCACAGAATGAGCATCAATTTTGAAATTAAACACAGTCCTGATCTAATAAAATATTTATTCACACTTTATCCATCCAAAAACTATTGCAAGCAAGCCCTTTAAAAGCCAAGCCAATTGGACAAAAACACCTTCCAAGCCAACAAAACACATTTACTGAAAGCCAACCTAATTGGCCAAACACTCTGCAAACAACAAACACATTTGCTGAAAACCACATCCCGGGGACTCACCATGGAGTAGACGTGCGTTCAGTGTTATTCGCAGCTCAGAGAGCCGTGACCCTCTCACTTCCTCCATCTGGCAAAGACCAAGTGAGCCACGACACTTCCGGGTTTGATAGTCCCTCCCCCCTACCGCCAGCCGGGGCAGCAGAGAGAATGGTGATTTAAAAAAAACATTAATATCTCTCTGATTTTTCATCGATGGGAAAAATCCTCTGGTCCAGTCTGGCGGAGCAGGGCTCTGAACGAGGTGGCCAAAAATGACGGCTGTAAGTGGCGGCGTTCTCTCAAAAATCACATCGCAGTGAGTCAAAGCGGTCTAATCTTACTTTTAGTAATATAGATAGCATGATGGTTGTAGGGAAGAACCTGCTCCTGAACCTGGAGTTTACAGTTTGCAGGCTCCTATACCTTCTTCCCAATGGCACGAGTGAAATGAGACAGTGGCCAGGGTGGTGTGGGTCTCTGGTGATGCTGGCTGCATTTTTGAGGCAACAACTCCTGTAGATACCTTCGATGGTGGGGAGTTCAGTATCAGTGATGGACTGGACGGTGAACACAACTTTTTGCAATCTTCTTTGTTCGTGGGCACTTATAATGCCAAGACGCTTCAATGCCATGCGCTTATGATATTTTTGTGCTATTTCGAGTGAGGTATTTTTAGTATCGAGGCAGCAATCAATCCATAATCACTTTGATATTGATTGTATGTATACATATAAGAGGTACAAGATGTTTCAGATTCTGCATGGACCAATTGATCATGGGTGTAGGATTACTCTTTAGACACATTAGATCCCAGTCCACTCAGATTAAATAAAGGGGTTTGGGACCTGCACTGCTGTGGCCTGAATAGCAAGATCAAAACCGTAAGGGGTAACGTATTCACAGCAGAGATTGAAAGGACAGAGTGCAAATGTTTGACCTGGGAATGAATGTTCAAAGTCCCAGCAGTTTTTAGAGGTGCTTGTACAGTGTAATTACAAAAAAAGCAATGGTATTAACCATATTTTCTTCTACATTTCATAGGCCTAAATTATGTTGGGTTTTCTCCTGATTTTCTTTCATTTCCAGCAACCTAATTTCTTGCTATGTTTTGCTTCCGATTTGCAATTCCGTTAAATTGAATTGGAAAGACAATTTGGTTTGACTGTAAATGGTGCAATGGAGTCTGATTCAATTAACACAAGAGACTTTGGATAGTAATTTGGAGAGGAAAAGTTAACCAAAGTATAATATGTCATATTCACAGAGACAGGTAAAACACACAGTTGGGAAAACTGTACACAAGATCTTTCCCAATGCTATGAATCAACTTCTCAATGAATTAATGAAGCAACACAGTTGGGGAGAATTGTATACAAGATCTTTCCCAAAGCTATGACTCAACTGCTCACTGAATTAATCAAAGGCTCTATCAGGGGGTTAAAATGACAGGTATCAGAAAAATGACAATGTATGTAATGTGAACTCAGCAAAATCTAACCACATTATCTTGGTGCAGATGTTTTTATAGAAACAAATACATCTGTTCAAATGCATTTGTAATAATAACTAATTCTTCTACAACACACACTGTGTTAAAATGTGTTTAAGTGAATGCATAATTCCATAATGGATAATATAAATGAATCATAGAGACATAGAGAATAGAAACAGGCCCTTTTGCTCACCATGTCCATGCCGACCCATCTATATTAATCCTATTTACCAGAACTTGGTCCGTGGCCCAGTCTGCCTCATTTTTTTTGTAAGTATGTACAGTAGTGTGGTACAGTACTTGAGTACCTAATACATACATACATATTTCCATTCTTGTACAACTTCGTATTTTAGACTTAATAATAAAAGAACAGTGGGAGAAAAAAGAAATAAAGAGTGTCGGAATAGATAGACAAGCGAGTGGAAACAGATACCAAAAGAAACAAAGGACATAGAAGAGAAGCTGAAAAGATTGTAATAGAAGGAGAAAGTAAAGAAAAGAGAGATTAGGAGAGATCTACCTATTTCGTATTTTTGCCCATCCGTCACCCGGTTCTAAACCATTTAATTTCTAAGGTTATGTTATGTTGCACCATATGCTTGTAAAAAGTTGATAAAAGGAGACCAAGTCTTTGAGAATTGGTCTACTTTGCCTAGTAGGAGAAATCTAATTTCTTCAAGATGAAGCGTTCAGACATATTTGAAATCCACACTTTGAATGTTGGGGTGGTTGCGTTTTTCCAAAATTTGAGTATACGTTTTTTTGCTATTATTAGACCATAATTAAGAAGAGCTTCTTGGAATATAGTTAGTTTACTTCCCTCTTCCATTGATCCAAAGATAATCAGTTCTGTATTTGGGTTCAATTTTGTGTTAAATAGTTTTGTAAAAATTCCAAAAATTTCATTCCAAAATTTATAGTTTTATACACGAGACAAAGGAATGTGCTATAGTGGCATTTTGAGTTAGACATTTGTCACAGATGGGGGAAACATTTGAGAATATTTTATTCAGTCTAGTTTTAGAATAATATAATCTATGTAAAAATTTAAATTGAATTAGGTTATGTCTTACATTAATTGAACATTTATTTACATATAATAATTTTTTTCCCATCTATCTTTAGGAATTTTTATCAATAACTCTTGTTCCCAGTCCCTTCTAATTGGTGTTTCTATATTTAAAATTATATTATATAAGTAAGATATTAAATTGCTTGATTCTGCCTTTCTATTCATTCCTGCCTCCAATAAATCTGGGGTTAGGGTTTGATATCCTTGTATATATTTCTTCAAATAATCTTGAATTTGAAGATATTTTAAATATTGATTATTTTTCAAATTATATTTTAGTTGTAATTGTTGGAATGATAAAAGTTTTCCCATATCATACATATCTCCCATTGTTTTAATTCGTAATCTTTCCCAATGGATAAACGTTTTATCAATAATGGATGGTTTGAATGAGGGATTATTAGTTATTGGAGAAAGAAGCAATCATTTTCTTAATTTTAAAATTAATTTTATTTGATTCCAAATTCGTATTATACTGTGAATAATTGGATTCTTCTTATACATTATATCGTTCAGTTTCATCGGGGAAAGAAGGATCGCTCCTATATTGTAAGGGGAACAATCCTCTTTCTCCATTCTTATCCAATCTACCTGTTGGGCAGAACTGTCCAACCAATAGATTATATTTTTAATATTCACTGCCCAATAGTAATACAATAAGTTAGGGAGTGTCAGTCCCCCTGATTCTTTAGATTTACACAAGTGTTTTTTCTTAATTCTATGTGATTTATAATCCCATATGAAGTTTATAATATCAGAATCTAATTTTTTTAAGAGTTTTTTAGGTAAGTATATTGGTATTGATCAAAATAGGTACAGTATTTGTGGTAAGAAGATCATTTTTATCGTGTTTAGTCTGCCTATTAAGGACATCAGCAGTGTTTTCCAGAATTTTAATCAACCCATTTAATTTAGTTATTAAAGGCATATAATTTGCGTTGAGTAATGATTTATATTTCCTAGTAATTTGGATGCCCAAATACTTTTTCTGTTGCAATTCTAAAGGGGAATATCAACAGATGTAACGGCTCTTGATGTTTTATCGTCATAATTTCGCTTTTGTTCCAGTTATTCTATATCATGAAAAAGAACCAAATTCCTCTATTAAATTTAGCATATTTGGTATGCTAATTTGCGAATTTGTAATATATAATAATATGTCATCTGCATATAATGAAATTTTATTATTTGAGTGTTTAGTATTGTATCCTTGAATATTCGGATAACTTCTTATACTTTCTGCTAAAGGCTCTATCACTAGTGCAAATAGCAGAGGCGATAGTGCGCACCCCTGCCGATTGCCCCTTGCCAATTGGAATTTTTCTGCCTCATTTTTGTCCAGACCCTGAAGTTGCTCCACCACCTTCTCAGGCATTGCCTTCCAATTTTCAGACAATGCTGTCCAAGAATGAATATGCCCTGTTAGAGCTTTACATAAATGTTGCCATTTACAATAAACAGTTACAATACATGGATAGGAAAGGTTTAGAGTGGCATTGGTCAGGTGAAGGCAAGTGAGACTAGTTTGGTTATAGACGAATTGGATCAAAAGGCCTATTTCCCTGCTGCATAATTCTATGACTATGTGCAATAATATATTTTTCATTTTCTATCTGTTCAGGATTTGATGAAAACTTTGATGTTCAGGGTGAGCTAATCCTACAGGACACCTTTCAAGTGTGGGACCCCAAATCACTCATCCGGAAAGGACGGGAACGACACTTGTTTCTCTTTGAACTAGCCTTGGTTTTCAGCAAAGAGATCAAGGATTCCTCAGGACATAGCAAATATGTTTACAAACACAAGTTACTTGTGAGTATAATTCTTTTGCATTAACACAATTTCCTTTAATTATGACTTGAACTTAATGAAGTGCTTCTGTGATTTATTTCTAATGTGGAACTGAATATTAGAAGCAAACCTCAATGTGGATACCAATATTACATCAGCCAAGCCACCATTTCATGTTATCCCTTAAAGTGTTTTACGGGACATTCTGTCTCATTTTCTCTACATTCTACGTCTTACATGATTCTTTCATGATCTGAGATCATCTTTTGTTTTAATGAAGGATCCACCACCGAAAAATTCGTCATCACTGGCCTGCTGTACTTTTTATTGTTAATATTCTCAGTTATTACCTGTGGGCTTCTCTGGTAATTGTATCATGAATTGTATTTAAGTTAGGCCATGTTACATTTCTGGGACTAAGGTTCTAGTTTTTGGAGAGCAGAATACGATCAGCTTTTACTGTTTATGTCTGCTTCATTTATTTTGCTTGTTGCTGTTCCTTTAAGGGCTTAAGGGCTGTAATTAACTGGATGGGCCCAGCCTTTGATGCACATATGCCACACTACAATAATGCAGCTCTTTGTTTCATTGTAAATATACTCATGAAACAGCCTCTGATTACTTGAAACCCAGAAAGCAAAACTTTGTCTTTGCATTCTCATAAGCTCCTTGAACTGGCTCGTTATCAAGCAAGTCAAGATGAAAGATAAACTGAAAAAGTAACTTTTTGTGCTTCAATGCTAGAACAATAAAAGATTGTAGAACAAATTAATAATTAAATGTTATCATGATTGCCGAGTCATGTTTGTCCCGAGGGAACGGCAATATGTCAAATGTTTGGCTCTGCAGCCACACAACACACGACAAAAAACAATGTTTCAATGGTTCTTTATTATCACATGTACAGTGAAATCCTCTTTTTGCATACAGTTCAATAAATTATCACTACACAGAAGCACAATCCCAGATCACGTACATGCATATAAACGCTGGTTTATGAGTGGTAAAGGTGTTTGTTTAAAGATGGGTGCAAACACTATTGGGTGAAACATTACTGAAGGTATACATATAGATTACATTGACAATAGGTGCGGGAGTAGGCCATTCGGGCCTTCGAGCCACCACCGCCATTCAATGTGACCATGGCTGATCATCTACAATCAGTACCCCGTTCCTGCCTTCTCCCCATATCTCTTGATTCCTCTAGCCCGAAGAGCTCTATCTAACTATCTTTTGAATGCATCTAGTGAATCGGCCTCCATTGCTTTCTGAGGCAGAGAATTCCACAAATTCACAACTCTCTGTGTGAAAAAGTTTTTCCTCATCTCAGTTCTAAATGGCCTATCCCTTATTCTTAAACTATGGCCCCTGGTTCTGGACTCCCCCAACATCAGAAACATGTTTCCTGCATCTCGCGTGTCCAATCCCTTAATAATTTTATACATTCCTATGAGATATCCTTCTAAATTCCAGTGAATACAAGCCCAATCGTTCCATTGTTTCATCATTTGTCAGTCACGCCATCCCGGGAATTAACCTCGTGAACCTACGCTGCACTCCCTCCGTAGCAAGAATGTCCTTCCTCAAATAAGGAGACCAAACCTGCACACAATACTCCAGGTGTGGTCTCACCAGGGCCCTGTACAACTGCAGAAGGACCTCTTTGCTCCTATATTCAACCCCTTTCGTTATGACAGCCAACATGCCATTCGCTTTCTTCACTGCCTGCTGTACCTGCATGCTTACTTTCAGTGACTGATGTACGTCACCCAGGTCTCGTTGTACTTCCCCTTTTCCTAACCTGGCACCATTCAGATAATAATCTTCCTTCCTGTTCTTGCCACCAAAGTGGATGACCTCACATTTATCCACATTATACTGCATCTGCCATGCATCTGCCCACTCACCCAAGTCACCCTGCATCCTCATGGCATCCTCCTCACAGTTCACACTGCCACCCAGCTTTGTGTCATATTCAAATTTGCTAATGTTACTTTTAATTCCTTTATTTAAATCATTAATGTATATTGTAAATAGCTGCAGTGCCAGCACCGAGCCTTGCGTCACCCCACTAGTCACTGCCTGCCATTCTGAAAGGGACCCATTAACCCCTACTCTTTGTTTCCTGTGTGCCAACCAATTTTCTATCCATGTCAATACCCTACCCCAAAACCATGTGCTCTAATTTTGCCAACTAATCTCCTGTGTGGGACCTTGTGGACTGGCTCTCCCTTGACTGTTTTACTGGTTACATCCTAAAAAAAATTCCAGAAGATTAGTCAAGCATGATTTCCCCTTCGTAAATCTATGCTGACTTGGCCGATCCTGTTACTGCTATTCAAATGCCCCGCTATTACATCTTATAATCAACATATAATCACATGTATTACATCTTTTCATCATCTTCCCCACCATTGATATCCGACTAACTGGTCTATAATTCCCTGATTTCTCTCTCCCTCCTTTCTTAAAAAGTGGGATAACATAAGCTACCCTCCAATCCACAGGAACTGATACAGAATCTATAGAACATTGGAAAATGATCATCATTGCGTCCACAATTTCTAGAGCCACCTCCTTTAATACCCTGGGATGCAGCCCATCAGACCCTGGGGATTTATAAGCCTTCAGTCCCATCAGTCTACCCAACACCATTTCCGAACTAATGTGAATTTCCTTCAGTTCCTCTGTCATCCTAGGTCCTCTGTCCCCTAGTACATCTGGAAGATTGTTTGTGTCTTGCTTAGTGAAGACAGAACCAAAATATCTGTTCAACTCGTCTGCCATTTCCTAGTTGCCCATAATAAATTCAACTGTTTCTGTCTTCAAGGGATCCACATTTGTCTTAGCTAATTTTTTCCTCTTCACATACCTAAAAAAGCTTTTACTATCCTCCTTTATATTCTTGGCTATCTTACCATCGTACTTCATCTTTTCTCCATGTATTGCCTTTTTGGTTACCTTATGTTCTTTGAAAGTTTCTCAATCTTCTGGCTTTCTGCTCATCTTTGCTGTGTTATATGTCTTCTCTTTTATTTTTACATTGTCCTTGACTTCGGTTGTCAGCCACGGTCACCTCTTACTCCCCTTAGAATCTTTCTTCATCTTTGGCATTAAATGATCCTGCATCTTCTGGATAAACACTGAGAATATATGAACACATTTTGAACCATTTTTGTTTGATATATATGGTTCACTGGTTTCTTTATTATGATGTGTACCAAGGTGCAATTAAATACTTTTTTTGCATACAGCTCAGCAAGACTATCACCATACATAAACGTAATCCCAGGGTTACACAACCCTGTACACAACTGCCCACTGGTTCTATATGTAAGAGTCACCATGTAGGCGCAATTTTGCAGTCCCAGCTGCAGCTGGCCACAAAGGCCTGGTAGTCATAACCTTCATTCTGGTCATCCCTTGAGGGTGTGGAAGATAAGACCCCCCCCCCCACGTTCTTCTCACCAGGCCCTTTGTCCATCGTCCGCCACCATCTCCCTCCATCCTCCTCTCCGCGGCTTCCCTCTCCCATCAGGTTCCCTGTTCCGCGGTGGCCTGGCCCAACCTGCTGTTGGGATACGGCCGCGGCTCAACAGGATTCCCTCTCCGGGCGGGTTCCGCGTATTTTTTATTCTGAATAAAGTTTACTTTTGGGAGGAAACAAAAAGACAATGGAGTAGGAGCAGCTCCAGACTGCAGCAGTGCTTATGCGTCTGGTTAATGATATTGTAAATTATTTTCATTTGGACCCAATTGTGTATGAGAAAGATAAGCCGTAGTGTTTGATTTATTTTATAACTTATTTGGCCATGTTTGCTCTGCTTCTATTTCAGACATCAGAGCTGGGGGTGACAGAGCATGTCGAAGGTGATCCCTGCAAATTTGCTTTGTGGGTGGGACGAACGCCCTCCTCTGATAACAAGACTGTCCTTAAAGTAAGCACTAACCCATTCATTTTATTTTGTGGATGATAGCAAACACATTACTGCATAACTTGTATAAATCAGAAATAAATAATTAAAGGTTATTGTTTTGCAATAACTTTGATTCACTTTGTTAAAAATAAACTTTCTATTTTGGCTGGCTTTATCAAGTCAAGATAGACAAAAAATGCTGGAGTAACTCAGCAGGACAGGTAGCATCTCTGGATAGAAGGAATGGGTGAAGTTTCGGGTCGAGACTGAAGAAGGGTCTCAACCCAAAACACAACCCTTTCCTTCTATCCAGAGATGCCTGCCTGTCATGCTGAGTTACTGCAGCATTTTGTGTCTATCTTCGGTTTAAACCGGCATCTGCAGATCCTACACATGTGTCAAGTCAAGACGAATTTAATGTCATATATGCAATGAAGTGGTATTGAAGTGGATCAAGGTCATTTCTGTTGAATATAGGAAGAGTGTAACATCCTTTATCAGCTATTTTTATGTCACAAGTTAGTTTTACATTTGCTGAAGCCCTATATTTACATCCTAATAATGTATCTGGACTTCTAGAAAACTAATGCCAAAGTGGGTTTGGTGAATCATGCAAAATAATGATTTAGGAAATATTGGTACCAAAATATCACGGATATTACCCAGCAACAAGCCATTATTGTAGGAACCATTCATCTATTGGTGCATGAATGAACTCCATCAACTGGAGAAGCCCAGTAATAATAAAACTGTCTTCCAGCTACAAAATAATATAAAAACAAGGATGTTATGGGCCTGTCCGACTTAGGCTATTTTTAGGCGACTGCCGGCGACTGTCATAGTCGTAGCAGGTCACCAAATAAACAGCGACTGGACCCCCCTTCGACATAAAATTTGAAATAGAATCATACTTTAACAAAAAAAAACGAAGTCAGAACTGGCGACAACCTACGTCATCCTGGCGACAACCTACCACAGCTCCTACGTCAGGAGAAGTCAAGCTGCGCTCATTGGTGTCATGCCAACTGTCGTCGAAAAGTTTTGAACATTTCAAAATCCAGCGGAGACCAGAAAAACGCGACTGAGGAGACTACTCACGGCCATACAGACGATACCCCGGCGCCATGTGGCGACAGCCTAGTCGCCTTTAGTCACCTAAAAAATCGCCTAGGTGGAACAGGGGCATAAGGCTGAGGCTTTATAAGGCACTGGTCAGACCACATTTGGAAAATTGTGAGCAGTTTTGGGCTCCATATCTGAGGAACTACAAAATAATACAGAACTTTAAAATAATTCCCAAGTTTAACACTTTCATCAATTAGTATTGTGCATTAGGATAAGATAGTTTGGTCACGGATTGATAATATTTATCTGGTTGTCACTAGTTTAATACATACACATATAATCATTTGAATACAAACTGATGGAGAAACTCAGTTTGTAGAGAGCAGAATTTGTCGGCGAGGAATTGTCAAAATTCCAGCTCAAGATCCTGCTTCAGGAATGAGAGTGGAAAGGGATGATAGCTGTATAAAGAGAGGAGGATGAGTGAGACGGCCAGGAGGGTAACTGGTGGATTGAGGAGGGGTGAAGGACAATAGACAGATGGTGCCAGGTGGGAGAGGGGAATACGGGTGGGGTTAGGAGGGGGCGGGGGAAGGGGGATGGGGAAAGGCGGATGAGGATGGGAGATGTGTGTAGTGTGATGGGGATAGGGCGAGGGGATTTGTGAAGGGGGATGGGAAGGGGGAGAGGGGGAAGTGGAGAAGGAGGGAGAGAAAGGGGGATGGATAATGTGAGGAGAGGGGGAATGTGAAGAGGAATGGAAAGGAGGGAGAGACAAACACAGAACATAAGGGTCACCTAGACATGGAAAATCCAATGTTCATACCATTAGGTTACAGACTACCCGATTTGTTATTACTGGGTCTCTGGAGTTGCTGGAGTTCATTCATGAACCTTCAAATTAGTTGTTTCTATAACAGTGACATGTTGCTGGGTAATTTCCATGGACATTTGGTGCTAATATTACACCCATGCACATTTCCTTAATGATTATTCTTAAACAGCATGAAGCACAAGCCCACATTGGAACCCAACATCTGCAGCCTCATGTGCCATCAGTAATTCTAATATCATGATCAAGAATTTCCAGGGGGTTTACCCACTCTATCACCATGTCTTTGATACAAATTTGATAGGAGCTTTGCAGGCCATTGACATTACTATCACAGTGATAAAATCTTGTAAGATCTCATGTTGTTTTCTTCTGAAGGCTTCCAACATTGAAACAAAGCAGGACTGGATTAAAAATATTCGGGAGGTAATTCAAGAAAGAACCATCCATCTGAAAGGAGCCCTGAAGGAACCTATCCAGCTACCCAAAACCCCAGCAAAACAAAGAAATAATAGTAAAAGGTAATCTGCTCAAGTACAAGGTGTATGCATTGTCTTATTTGTAGGGATTTTCAGTTATAGAGTCAGAGACCCGTTCAATCGGATGCTGTCTGTGCGGATTTTGTACGTTTTCCTGTGATCGCGATGGTTTTCCCCAGGTGCTCCGGTTTCCTCCCACATTCCAAAGATGTACAGGTTTGTAGATTAATTGGCTTTGGTAAGGTGTAAGATTGTACTTGGTGTGTAGGATAGTGTTACTGTACAGAGTGATCGCTGGTCGGTGTGGACTCGGTGGGCCGAAGGGTCTGCTTCCACGCTGTATCTCTTAAGTTTAAAGTCTAAAAATGCTGTTTGACCCACTGAATTACTCCAGCATCTGCAGTTCCTTGTTTCTGCAAAACTTCCATATGTGACCTTGCCAATACCTTAAACAACTGCAACAGAACACTCCAATTCCTGCACACATTGCAATGGACGATAAAGGCCAGCATGCCAATAGTTGTCTTCACTCACTAAATTTCCACAAAAATCACTAAACTAATACTCATGAGGAAGCTGTAACATATCTATCCCAGAACTCCATAAACTCACCACCTCCGCACTTCCACTCTCTCCCTGCTCCCACTTTATTTTATAAAACAAAGTACTGTGTATCAGAGAATATTTATGATTTTACAATATTTTCGTTTGAGCTTTCAAACATTCTAAACGTTTGTGAATTTTACGACTTCTGCATTATTTCTTCCTTCTTTATTTACCCTTCCAGAGCCCATGAACCACCTCCTGCTTTAGTTTTAGAGATACAGTGTGGAAATAGGCCTTTCACACCACCAAGTCTGCACTGACCAACGAGCACTCATACAATCGTTCTAAAGTGCACACTAGGGACAATTTACCGAACCCCATTAACCTCCAAATCTGCACGTCTTTGGAATGTGGGAGGAAACCCGAGCACCTGGAGAAAGCCCATGAGGTCACAGGGAGAATGTGAAAACTCCATACAAACTGCAGTGGAGGCCAATATCAAACCCAGGTTTCTGGTACTGTAAGGCAGCAACTCTACCGCTGCACCATTGTGCCGCATTCAGTATAATTTCTATCAATGCAATACTCTCTGCATCATTGGTTGAAGAAGCAATGGCAGTAATTTAATGTTGTTCTTATCCTTAGGGATATGGGAGAAGATGGAGATAGTCAGGGAGATGGTAGCAGTCAGCCAGATACTATTTCCATTGCATCAAGGACCTCGCAGAATACCATGGACAGTGATAAGGTAAGTGTAATTTGCATGGAATCGGCAGGCCATTAAAATAATTTTTTAAGGATTATCTTGCCAACAATTGTAAATGTTTACCCTCTGTTGGAATTGCTCTTCCTAATTAAAGGATCGTATGTCTTTATAATCCACAACAAAACTTCTTCTCAGCCTCTTTTCTAAATATAAAAGTCTAATTTCTATAGTTCTTTTTTCCTGACAGTTGTAACCCTTTATTTCTGGTACTTTAGCCAGTGGAAAATAGAAGGTTTGTTTTGGTACTCTGTATCTTTTTTAAGGAGTGAACCTTATCTCACTGGTCAGAGTCCAGCTGTGAATTGTGCATCACTGTAACTGTCCTTGAAAAATGAAGACGTCAAGCACGAAGTTGATTGCAACAGAATATATGTGTCCATAGGTAGTTTCCATTCTCTCTGAGTTAAAAGGGTTAAGTTGAAGTTCAATCTAATGTCTCAATGGTTAAATGGTTCTTTATTGTCACGTATGCACAGCACAGTGAAATTCTTTTGCATAACCCACAAATGCACAATCGCCATATTTGGAGTAGTTTGCAAAGAAAAAATCCAAAGTCCGGTCCAAATGTTGGAAATACAGGAGTTCCCTCAGGTCAGCCCACAGGATCTAACAACCCTGACAAGTGGAGATCATGCACTAGCTTTAATAACTGGGGTAAAGGTGGATCGTGAAAAGTCGAAGGTCCTTTTGCATTGATTGTGAATGATTTCGGAGAGGGAAAGCAATGAGATATCACCTCAGCCATCTTTTTCAATTTCTTAACTCTGCGACATACACTGTATGTTGTTTATTGCTCATGGGCAAGTTATGATACGGAGTTCTTATTTTAATGATTTGTACATGGGTTATGGGTGCGGCTGACATTTATTGTCCATTCCTACTTGCTCCTGAACTGTTTCAGAGGGAAGTTGAAAGAAAACCCTGCAGTGGGTTGAGAATTGCTGAGAGTCCAAACTGGATAAGGATGGCAGATTTCCTTCACTGGTGCACATCAGCGAACCAAATATATTTTTGACATTAATCCAGCAATTTTACCATTAATAAATTGGATTTTTATTCCAGATTTATTTACTTACTTTTATAAACTTACCTGCAAACCGCAGGTCTTTGGGGTGTGGGAGGAAATCGGAGCATCCGGAGGAAACCCACGGGGCTGCAGGGAGAATGTGACTCCACGCAGACAGCACCCAGGGTCAAGATCGAACCCTGGGCCGCTGGCGCAGTAGGTCAACAGCTCTACCAACTGCGCACTGTGCCGCATTATTAATTCCATCTACCGTCAAAATCCACTTCAGTCTCACGCAAAGGTTTGCTCAAAAGTGCCCCCCAAACATCCCTGAAGAGCGAGGGCAGAAGTCATACAGGAACAGAATTCCTGGTGAATTTGCACATTAACCTCACTTGAAAATATATTGCCCCTTCTTCACCATTGTTGGCTTCACATTTTGGTCCATAGTTCTGAGGGAAAGATTATATTCGATGGGCTGCAGCAATAAAAAAATGAGCTAAACTGGCCTTCCAAACAAATGTATTTCTGTAAGGGAATTGAATAAATGATATATGTGGCATTTGTCTAAGTCACTGTAGGCAGCTGATTGATCATTAGCATGCCATTTCCAAACTATCGAGAAAGTACTTTGAAACTAGAATTTGTGAATTTATGCAACAAATCCATTCCAATATTGAGCCTAGTACCTTTAAGATTATCCAACTCATGGAAAATGGGTCACTGTGGCACACTTAATTTTCCAAAAACACTACACAAAGAACTCTTTATTTCAAGAAATGCTGCATTTTAGCACTCTAACGCAGCTACAGATTACAGCGGATGAGATAAAAAGTGATTTAATCTGACTGAAAATTTGTTGTGTGACAGCATTTGAGTTAATGAAGCTGATTGAGCAACTTTAATAAGGACAGGTAAGTTAATATTTTTAGTTAATGTTTGACCGTTATTGGTTTAGAGCTAAGGCCTTGCATTGTAACGGTTTATTTGATGTAAATTTTCATGCTAAGAAAACCAAGAAGAAACATTTCTTAAAGCGACTCTCAACGAGCAATGCAGGGTTTGCATTGTTGAGCATTATTCACAAATTGCATGCTCATCATCAGATGAGGATAGAATTAAAACAAAATACCAAAGCAAAATCCTGCAGATGCCAGAAATCTAAAATAAAACAGAAAATACTGGAAACGCTCTGCAGATTTGGCAGATTCTTGGGAGAGACAACTGGGGTTAACATTTCGACTTGATGACTATCAGTTCAAGGCAAAGAAGCTTTAAGGTGCAGGGGGGGAGTTTAAAAGGTAAGATCTGTGATAGGGGATTCCTAGTTTAAGGAAAAAAGGGGCAATAAAGAGAAATCAAGAAAATCAAAAGATATGTTGATGGAACATGTATTTGGGAAAAGCATTGGAAGAATCATTATCTGAAATTAAACTGAACAAGAGAGGATTGTGTCCAGCTTGATTATCTTTGAACACACTGTTTTTGCAACTACAGAGGCTTTAAAATAAGCTGGTGTGATACTAAAGCATGTAATGTAAGACAGTTTCATCAAGAGAGAAAAAGAAACAAGGTAAATAAAACAGTTTATTTTTAAGGCGGTTATTTCTATTCTGGAAAAGTGGTAAATCAGGCATGTTTTCCCATTTACTGTTGTACAGTGGGAAAATTTGTAATTTTATTAAAATAAATTGGAGCACATGTGATCAAATACCAAAATAACATTGTGCTATTAATGAATACAAATGGGAATAGAAAAAAAAAGAAGTGAGCAGATGAAAGGATTAATACAAGACAATATTCTCTGTCAATATGTCATATGTTGCTCCAAAATCTGTTATGGCCCATTAATGCTTCTTAACCGGGCAACTGAACATTTCTTCTGGCAATGCATGTCTCCATTTTGTTCACGATTCCAGCTACAATTAAATCAATTATTATCCAGAGAAAAAAACCTTGCATATCATTAAAAAAAATAAAAAACCTCACAGTGCAAACAACTCTAGTGCTATCTAGATTGGACATATTTCCCAGAAAAAATATTTAATCCAGTCACGTTACTAACTAAGGAACCTTTGTTAAACTAGCAGATGTGATCTTCAAGGACATCTCTCTTTTAAATGGATAAAAATTGGCCAATTATTTTTTAAGATGGATGAGTAGATTCAGATAAGATTTGCTCGGAATCTTTCAGATAACGGAGATTTTGGGCTAAAAAGTTAAATTATGGAGCTGGGTTGATACTCATTTGAATGAAGCATTTTAAGAAGAGATTCGTAGAGAAGCAGAAGAACATAAATTGTATAGATAGCATGCTTAGAGAAGGTTGATGGTTTAAGGACCAGGATATGTGATAGCAGTTTGGACAAAAAAATGCAAGAGGAAGGTGAGGAAACACTATTTTATACGGAAAGCAGTTGTGGTCTGGAATTCACTGCCTACAAGAATAATGGAAACAAAATCATTCAGTGCCTCAAAAGAGGAATTGGACAGATATTTGGGACTTTGGTTCGGTCAAACTTGGAGTATTACATTTGCTTCTGGTTGCCCTTTTCCTTTAAACATCACAGGAAGAAAGTGGAGGTATTGAAAGTGGCAATGTGAGTTGTGAGGAGGATACTATGAGGCTGCAGGGTGCCTTGGATAGGTTAGGTGAGTGGGCAGATGCATGGTAGATGCAGTGTATTGTGGATAAATGTGAGTTTATCCACTTTGATGGCAAGAACAAGAAGGCTGATTATTATCTGAATGGTATCAGATTAGGAAAAGGGGAGGTGCAATGAGACCTGGATGTCCTTGTACATTAGCAGGTACAGCAGACAGTGAAGAGAGCTAATGGCATGTTGGCCTTCATAGCGAGAGGATTTGAGTATATGGGGCAAGGAGGTCCTACTGCAGTTGTACAGAGCCCTGGTGAGACCATACCTGGAATATTGTGTGCAGTTTTCGTCTCCTAATTTGAGGAAGGACATTCTTGCTATTGAGGGAGTGCAGCGTAGGTTCACGAGGTTAATTCCCGGGATGGCGGGACTGACATATGATGAATGGGTTGACTGGACTTGTATTCACTGGAATTTAGGATGAGAGGGGATCTTTTAGAAACATATAAAATTCTTAAGGGATTGGACAGGCTAGATGCAGGAATTTTTTTCCCAATGTTGGGGGAGACCAGAACCAGGGGTCACAGTTTAGGAATAAGGGGTAGGCCATTTAGGACTGAGAAAAGTAACAACCCAGAGAGTTGAGAATCTATGGAATTCTCTGCCGCAGAAGGCAGTGGAGGCCAATTCACTGGATGTTTTCAAGAGATGTTTATTGTAGGAAGTGCAGAGGAGATTTACCAGAATGATGCCTGGATTTCAAGGTATAAACTATAAGAAGAGAATGGACAGATTTATAGACAATAGACATTAGGTGCAGGAGAAGGCCATTCGGCCCTTCGAGCCAGCACCGCCATTCAATGTGATCATGGCTGATCATCCCCAATCAGTACCCTGTTCCTGCCTTCTCCCCATATCCCCTGACTCCACTATCTTTAAGAGCCTTATCTAGCTCTCTCTTGAAACTATCCATAGAACCGGCCTCCACCGCCCTCTGAGGCAGAGAATTCCACAGATTCACAACTCTCTGTGTGAAAAAGTGTTTCCTCGTCTCCGTTCTAAATGGCTTACCCCTTCTTCTTAAACTGTGGCCCCGGGTTCTGGACTCCCCCAACATCGGGAACATGTTTCCTGCCTCTAGCGTGTCCAAACCCTTAATAATCGTTTATGTTTCAATAAGATCCCCTCTTATTGGTCTAAACTCCAGAGTGTACAAGCCCAGCCGTTCCTTTCTCTCAGCATATGACAGTCCCGCCATCCCGGGAATTAACCTTGTAAACCAACGCTGCACTCCCTCAATAGCAAGAATGTCCTTCCTCACATTAGGGGACCAAAACTGCACACAATACTCCAGGTGTGGTCTCACTAGGGCTCTGTACAACTACAGAATAACCTCCTTGCTCCAAAACTCAACTCCTCTCATAATGAAGGCCAACATGCCATTCGCTTTCTTCACTGCCTGCACGCTTACTTTCATTGACTGATGAACAAGGACCCCCAGATCACGTTGTACTTCTCCTTTTTCCAACTTGACACCACTTAGATAATAATCTGCCTTCCTGTTTTTGCTGCCAAAGTGGATAACCTGACATTTACCCACATTCAACTGCCTCTGCCATGCATTTGCCCACTCACCCAACCTGTCGAAGTCACCCTGCATTATCATAGCATCCTCCTCACAGTTCAAACTGCCACCCAGCTTTGTGTCATCTGCAAATTTGCTAATGTTACTTTGAATCCCTTCATCTAAATCATTGTTGTATTTTTTTCTCTGGAGCGCTGGAGGTTGATGGGAGAACTGATATAAGCATATACAATTATGAGTGGCATAGATAGGGTAGTCAGAACCTTTTTCCCAGGGTGAAAATATTGTCTGGTCAGGGAGAGTGAGGCGGTCATAGTGAGGAGTTACAAGGAGGTGGTCACTCCCGGACTATGGGAGGCAGACAAGTGGGTCACTGTTAGGAAGGGCAAGGGGCAGAGGCAGGGACTGGAGAGTACCCCGGTGGCTGTACACCAGGAAAATAGGTACTCATGTTTGAGTTCGATTGGAGCGGACAGCCTTCCTCGGGGCAGCAACAGCGGCCGGGCCTCCGGCACCGAGACCGGCCCTGATGCTCAGAAGGGTAGCAAAAAGAGGAGGGCAATTGTAATAGGGGACTCCATAGTTAGGGGGTCAGATTGGCGATTCTGTGGACGCAGTCTGGAGACCCGGATGGTAGTTTGCCTCCCTGGTGCCAGGGTCTCGGATGTGTCGGAACGTGTTGAAAAGATTCTGAAAAGGGAGGGAGAGGAGCCTGATGTTGTGGTACACATAGGTACCAATGACATAGGCAGAAAAAGAGAAGAGGTCCTGAAAGGAGAATTTAGGGAGTTGGGGGGAAAGTTAAGGAGAAGGACCAAAAGAGTAACAATTTCAGGATTACTGCCTGTGCCGCGTGACAGTGAAAGTAGAAATGGAATGAGGTGGAGGATAAATGCGTGGCTGAGGGACTGGTGCAGTGGGCAGGGATTCAAGTTTCTTGATCACTGGGACCTCTTTTGGGGAACGCATGATCTGTATAAAAAGGACGGGTTGCACTTGAACCCAAGGGGAACCAATATCCTGGCGGGGAGATTTGCAAAGGAGACTTTAAACTAGAAAGGCTGGGGGGAGGGACTTGGGTAGAGGGGGCTAAGGGACAGGGTGAGGGGCAAAACGCAGAGAAGGGAAACACTCGGACCCAAAATGTAGGCGAGAAAGAGGAAAAAGATAATAAACAGAGAATATGGGATGGTGGGTTTCTAAAATGTGTATATTTTAAAGCTAGGAGCATTGTAAGAAAGGTGGATGAACTTAGAGCCTGGATTGACACCTGGAAATATGATGTTGTGGCAATCAGTGAAACACGGTTGCGGGAGGGTTGTAATTGGAAACTAAATATTCCAGGATTTCGTTGCTTCAGGTGTGATAGAATTGGAGGGACCAGAGGTGGAGGGGTTGCATTGCTTGTCAGAGAAGATATTACAGCAGTGCTTTGGCAGGATAGATTAGAGGGCTCCTCTAGGGAGGCTATTTGGGTGGAACTGAGCAGTGGGAACGGTGTAGCAACACTTTTAGGGGTGTATTATAGACCGCCAAATGGGGAGCGAGAATTGGAAGAGCTAATATGTAAGGAGATAGCAGATATTAGTAGTAAGCACAAGGTAGTGATTGTGGGAGATTTCAATTTTCCAAAAATAGACTGGGAAACACATTCTGTAAATGGGCTGGATGGTTTGGAGTTTGTTAAATGTGTGCAGGATAGTTTTTTGCAGCAATACATAGAGGTATCGACCAGAGAAGGGGCAGTGCTGGACCTCCTGTTAGGAAATGAGGCAGGTCAGGTGACGGAGGTATGCGTCAGTGAGCACTTCGGGACCAGTGATCACAATACCATTAGTTTTAATATAATTATGGAGAGAGTCAGAACTGGACCTAGGGTTGAGATTTTTGATTGGAGAAAGGCTAACTTTGAGGGAATGCGTAATGATTTAAAATGAGTGAATTGGGACATTTTGTTTTATGGGAAGGATGTAGAAGAGAAATGGAGGACATTTAAAGGGGAAATTGTAAGAGTACAGAATCTTTATGTCCCTGTTCGGTTGAAAGGAAATAGTAAAAATCGAAAGAGCCATGGTTTTCAAGGGAAATTGGACACTTGGTTCGAAAAAAGAGAGATATCTACAATAATTATAGGAGGCATGGAGTAAATGAGGTGCTAGATGAGTATAAGGAATGTAAAAAAAATCTTAAGAAAGAAATAAGAAAAGCTAAAAGAAGATATGAGGTTGCTTTGGCAAGAAAGGTGAAAGTAATTCCAAAGGGTTTCTACAGCTATATTAATAGCAAACGGATAACGAGGGATAAAATTGAACCATTAGAGAGCCAGAATGGACAGCTATCTGCAGAACCAAAAGAGATGGGGGAGATATTGAACAATTTCCTTTCTTCGGTATTCACCAAGGAGAAGGATATTGAATTCTGTGAGGTAAGGGAAAAAAGTAGAGTAGCTATGGAAACTATGAGATTCAAAGAGGAGGAAGTACTGACACTTGAAAAATATAAAAGTAGATAAGTCTCCAGGTCCAGACAGGATATTCCCTAAGACATTGAGGGAAGTTAGTGTAGAAATAGCTGGGGCTATGACAGAAATATTTCAAATGTCATTAGAAACGGGAATAGTGCCAGAGGATTGGCGTACTGCGCATGTTGTTCCATTGGTTAAAAAGGGTTCAAAGAATAAACCTAGCAATTATAGACCTGTTACTTTGACATCAGTGGTGGGCAAATTAATGGAAAGGATACTTAGAGATAATATATATAAGCATCTGGATAAACAGGGTCTGATCAAGAACAGTCAACATGGCTTTGTGCCTGGAAGGTCATGTTTGACAAACCTTCTTGAATTTTTTGAAGAGGTTACTAGGGAAATTGATGAGGGTAAAGCAGTGGATGTTGTCTATATGAATTTCAGTAAGGCCTTTGACAAGGTTCTCCATGGAAGGTTGGTTAAGAAGGTTCAACCTTTGGGTGTTAATGGCGGAGTAGCAAGATGGGTTCAACAGTGGCTGAATGGGAGATGCCAGAGAGTAATGGCGGATGGCTGTTTGTCAGGTTGGAAGCCGGTGACCAGTGGGGTGCCTCAGGGATCTGTGTTGGGTCCACTGTTGTTTGTCATGTACATCGATGATCTAGATGATGGGGTGGAAAATTGGATAAGTAAGTATGCAGATGATACTAAGATAGGGGGTGCTGTGGATAATGAAGTGAATTTTCAAAGTCTACACAGAGATATGAGCCATTTGGAAGAGTGGGCTGAAAGATGGCAGATGGAGTTTAATGCTGATAAGTGTGAGGTGCTGCATCTTGGCAGGACAAATCAAAAAAGGACGTACATGGTAAATGGTAGGGAATTGAGGAATGCTGCGGA
Source organism: Raja brachyura (assembly GCA_963514005.1). The sequence continues at coordinate 64,054,004 of OY740787.1, forward strand.
ACAGAGGGATCTAGGAATAACTGTGCATAGTTCCCTGAAGGTGGAATCGCATGTAGATAGGGTGGTAAAGAAAGCTTTTGGTGTGCTGGCCTTTATAAATAAAGCATTGAATATTGGAGTAGGGGAGTAATGTTAAAATTGTACAAGGCATTGGTAAGACCAATTCTGGAGTATGGTGTACAATTTTGGTCGCCCAATTATAGGAAGGATGTCAACAAAATAGAGAGAGTACAGAGGAGATTTACTAGAATGTTGCCTGGGTTCCAAGCAACTAACTTACAGAGAAAGGTTGAACAAGTTAGGTCTTTATTCTTTGGGGCGCAGAAGGTTAAGGGGGGACTTGATTGAGGTCTTTTAAATGATGAAAGGGATAGACAGAGTTGACGTGGATAAGCTTTTCCCATTGAGGGTAGGAAAGATTCAAACAAGAGGGCATGACATGAGAATTAAGGGACAGAAGTTTAGGGGTAACATGAGGGGGAACTTCTTTACTCTGAGAGTGGTGGCTGTGTGGAATGATCTTCCTGCAGAAGTGGTGGAGGCAGGATCGATTTTAACATTTAAAAGTAAAGTGGAGAGGTATATGGACGGGAAGGGAATGGAGGGGTATGGTCTGAGTGCAGGTAGGTAGGACTAGGGGAAAATAAATGGTCGGCACGGACTGGAAGGGCCGAGAAGGCCTGTTTCCGTGCTGTAATTGTTATATGGTTATATGGTTATCAAAGACCATAGCTTTAAGGTGAGAAGAACAAATGTTTAAAGGGGATGCGAGGGGCAAGTTTTCTACACAGAGTGTGGTGGGTGCTTGGACCACGCTGCCAGGGGTGATGATGGATACAGGTGTGATTGTGGTGTTTTATATCTAAGGATTTTATATAGACAGTTGGATATTTGAGGAAGGAAGGATATGGATCGGGTGCAGAGGCAGGAGATGATCTTTTTTGCAATCAAGTTTGGCACTCATTGTAGGCCATAGGCCCTGTTCCTGTGCCGTACTGTTGCAATGTTCTAATTGTATACAGAGATACAGGGAAAGAGGAGAGAAGGGAATTGACTGTGTGTGCTAATGGGAACTAACGGGCTTAGTGGGCCAAATAGCTTACTCCTGTGCTGTTACAAGTCAATAATTCTCTGAAGATAGCAATTATGATGCGGTTTTATATTGCAATGGCTGTCATTGGTAAATTGCCTGATGAATGTAACAGTTTGCCGTCTCCTGTTTCTTGACTAAATGTTATTGGTGTTGAAAATAATTTCCTTCAAAAGCAAGTTAGATGTTGCCAAAGTTGGTATTTGTCAGCTGACACTTTCAAAGCCAAGCATAGAAATTAATTTGCATTTCAACAAATTTAAAGGTCAGTAATGCCGTAAATGGTTGCACAATATTTTTTCATATTGGAGAGAATGGGAATACATTATGTTCAGCTCAAGTTTCCTCTGTTAGTTGGACAAGAAAGCCATTTCAAAAGATTGATTTTTCTGGTGCTGGAAAAGACACACTGGCCTTGAAACTGAATTAATTACAGTAATGTTTGCATGAGAGATAAAATTCAAGCTCTTGAATGCCATAAAGGAAATTCTGAGAGAATAATCCAGGTTGCATAAATACTGCAGATTTCCTGCAGGGTGCTCCAGGTTCTGCCATGTTAGTGCCCTGATGTGTACGGCACTATCCAACAGTGCAATGCAAACTCATATGCTATTCCTATGATCTCACTCCACCGCAGCTTGGCTTGTCGGGGTGAATCAACTTCAGTGTAGGATCACTGAATTCTAAATAGTAGTAGCGTTTTTAAACTTTTTATTCAAGCACAATAATTATACGACATAACAGCACAGCATTAAAATATCTGCAGACCTTAACTAAAAACTGAACATATCATAACTAACAAATTAAAGAAACTATGGAACTGGAACTAAAGGACTGAAGACTGAACATGACTAGAGACAAAATACACTGGACATTCCAACAGAACTTTTACAAAGAATACACTGCTAAAAAACATGCTTCCTTATCTACATAGGGTGATTGATGCCCTTTGAGTACAGCTGTCCAGGATGAAAGCCACAGGGGTTAACCTGCTGTGCAGCTGGCTGACACCTGACTGCACTTCATAGTTTTTACAGCCCCCTGTCTGAAGAGAAACAATAATTCTGGGAATCTCACACCTTGCAATGTGCAAGCTCCCACATGATTCGGGTTTGCAGGAACAGACTTTCACCAAGGGAGACGGAATGCTTCATCATTGCAAACAGCGAAAGAACACACAGTGCTGGAGCAACTCAGCGGGTCAGGCACCATCACTGGAGAACATGGATGAATCCTATGTGTAGTTCCTTGTTTCTACATTGCAGGCAGGGATCCTGTTCAAAGAGATCCCAAGCCATGGATTCAGGCTCTAGCCATGTGCTTACATATATACTTATCCCAACCCGTCATCAAAACCAACCACTGCCTCTCTGTTGCCCCATCTACCGAGAGCCGAGCATAATCCTTGACATCCCAAACATCAGAGCACGGGCAGCACATTGGCTGCCTTACAGTGCCAGAGACCCAGGTTCCATCCTGACTACGCTGTCTGTACAGAGTTGTTACATTCTCCCTGTGACCTGCCTGTTTTTTTCCGGGTACTTGGGTTTCTTCCCATATCCCAAACACGAACATGTTTGTAGGTTATTTGGCCTAGGTGAAATTGTAAATTCCCCTTAGTGTGTGTATGTTAATGTTAGTGGACGAGGTGATCACTTATCGGCGCGGACATGGTGAGCAGACAGGCCTGTTTCCATGCTGTATCTCTAAAGTCTAAAGTCTAAATCTCCTGATGTCCTCTACCTCCCTCTTCCAAGCTATTTGAGATGCCTTTTGTAGACTTCCATGTTGTCAGTTTATTTTTGCATTCTGTGTGACAAAGCACACAGGGGAAAGGTCTCTGAGTGCACAAAGCATGTCAGCCTGATTCTGTAGCGTGCAATGCCTCAAGCCTCAGGCTCTGCAGAATTGGGCTGCACCAGATCTTTGAGCAAAACACTTGTTGGCCTGCTGCCACCACCTGTTTAACCAACCTTTCCCGGCAGCAACTTCTAGACCAACAAATCTTCCTTTAAAAATAAAATTAAAAGCATTAAATAAAGCTATCATTCAATTCTCAAAAGTAAATTCTGAATGCAAAATTAAGAGGATGTGTGTGAGACTGTGTTGACCTTGGCAAGATTACGAATGGGCAGTCGATTATAGTGTTGACATTTCCATGCTAGAGATGCCAAGGGTCCACTTACATCCTTGCCAACAGTAAAAAGCATCTGACAAAGGAATCTCCCCCTGTGGCGATTTCAAGGTAAAATAGGTTCTAAATTGGGCATAGGTCAATATTAGAGTGTGGATACAGGCCCTTCGTGATCAACATGCCTGGATTTGGCCCACACCTCTCTAAACCTATCCTATCCATGTACCTGTCTAAACGTTTCTTAAACTTTGCAATAGTACTTGCCTCAACTACCTGCTCCAGCAGCTCGTTCAATACGTCCACCACCCTTTGTGTAAAAAAGTTACCCCTCACATTTCTATTAAATCTTTCCCCCCTCACCTTAAACCTATGTCCTCTGGTTTTTGATTCCCCTACGCTGAGCAATAAACTATGTGCATTCACCATATCCATTCCTCTCATGATTTTGTACACTCAATTGTGTGTATTTCTAAGTTTATGTGTTAGTATTATTCTCAGATTTTGTATCACTCTGTTGAGAAGTGCCTTCACAAAAGTTGACTATAAACAGTTCCTTCGGGGTGAACATGTTTCTATAAAGGAAAAAGGTGGGGCTGCCATTTCTAGAATCCCCTACTGACAAGGTACATGGAAAGTAAGATAAGGGCCAACGCACCAATAAAATCCCACAAGAGTATAGAAAGGGAAAGGGAGAAATTAGGGGGGAATTGGGAACTCAAGAGGAAGGCATGAAAAAATACTGGTAAAACCGAAAGGTGTTTTATACTTTAATGAAGAGAAAGGTTAGAGCCTGTTAGAGACCTAGCAAAGAGTGGAACAGTGACGTAGAGGTAGAGCTGCTGCTTTTACAGTGACAGAGAACGGATTAGACCTTGATTATGGCTGCTGTTTATACGGAGTTTATATGTTCTCCCTGTGACCATATGGGTTTTCTCTGAGTGCTTAGATTTCCCCCAACAATCCAAAGATGTGCAGGTTAATTGGCTTCTGTAAATTGCTTCCAGTGTGTTGGACATGAAAGTGGAATAACATGGAACAGTCATGCAGGTGATCAATGGTCAACATGGACCTGGTGGGCCAAAGGGCCTGTTTCCATACTGTATCTCTAAACAAAACAAAATCTCGAAACTAACAAATGACAACCTATGTTGTAGACCGAAAAATTTGCATGAACTCTGGGGTTTACTTTCAGAACTCTTTTTTTTTGATGGTTCAATGCTACTTTATTGTCTCATGTGCCTAGGTACAGTGAAATTCTTTGCTTTGCATACAATCCAGTAAAATAATTCTATAGACAAGCACAATCACATACAAGTACAAAAAGTGCAATGATTGTAGTGTAATAATAGTAGACTTCACCGAGGCAGTACACAGTGTCGCCACGTTTCTGGCGCCAACTTTGCAGGTCATTAGTTGCCACCGAGGCACTGAGAAGACTACAAGCTATATTCTTCAATTTTAACTAATAGCTTCTGCTATTCCCACCCTCCTTCCCGTTAACATTGAATTCTCTCATTTTAAATAAAACCCTCCTTACCCTCCCTTCATTCCTATGCGTCCCCCATTCTGGTGTGCACCATTTCTCCCACCATCTCCCACTTTCCCTGTCTCCCTGCTCCTTTCCTCTCCTACCCACACTCATATCTGATTGTGGATGATCAGCCATGATCACATTGAATGGCAGTGTGGGCCCAAAGGGCCGAATGGCCTACTCCTGCACCTATTGTCTATTGTCTATAATTCATCTCCGAGTCCCTTGTTTTCCTTTATCCCACCTCTGGCCAATTTGGGAAACATGTGATGCTCTTGTGGCCCACTCCACCAACACCTCAATCTGGATACATCGACCCGCGAACACTCCATCCCTTGCCTAACACAGCCATAACTCATTCTCCCTGCCCCGGGGCAACTCCCGTGGTCGACCTCGCAACACCAAGAGTGCCTCTGAGGGCACGGGAAGTGAGATCCCATTACGCTCACCAGCACCGTTCCATTCTTCTGTCCGTCTTAGATAATGTATGTGGGAAGAAACTAATTCCTTCAGAAGAATGATTAAAAATAAGAGTGTGTACATTTAAAGTAATTGGTCAGAAATATTAGAGAAGAAATTAAGAAAAATATTTTCACCCAGAAGGTGGTAATGATCTTGGTGCAGCATCTGAAACTGTTGGCGGTAGAAACCTTTGCAAGTAAGAATTTTGTTGTTTCAACACTCTTGACTCTTGAAACTTTATTTAATTAAAAAAAATTGGATGTACACTTGAAGAATCGCGAATTACAAGGCGAAGAATTTAATGTTGGACAGTGAGATTAAACTGGTTGCGATTTTTATTTTTGAATAGCACAGTCACGATGGACTGAATGACTTTCACCTGTGTCCTGGTAATTCTGTAAATCTTTACAGATTTACAAAATAATTTTACAGTGATCATAAATTTTTTTAGAACAGATGAAGTTCACTCATATTAGGTATGTTACAATACCTACCTTGAGCGGCGCTGCAGTTCTGCCGCTCCCCGTGTGCGTGACTTTGGCGACTTTCAGAGGGGGGCGTGTTTAAAGTGCCGTTTTTCCCCAGACTGTCCAAGTCGATCCATGTCGGGCAATTTCGTCGCTAAAGAGAAATCGCTCCGACATTTCATTCATGAAGGTATTTTTAAACTACGCTAGATTATTTATTAACTAGAGTAGTTTAAAAATCACCTTCTAAAGCCATGAGCGCAGACAGCAGAACGGACCTAACGTAGGGAGAAAATAAAGTGCACAGTTTATTTTTACATTTAAACTTGGTTTTTAGGAAGGCTTTAATCACATTTTCATGTTGCAAAAAGGGGACAAACAAAATGTATGAACCGCCAGTATTTTTCCTGCCGACTTCACCGCAAACCGCAAGTTCCAATCCACCGCTTTCCACTAAAACTCACTCGCTAGTTGATTTAAATGGCCATTAATTTACTGGCATTAAACACTAAATTCCTTCCATTTGGCCTATAAATTCATGAAAATTAGATTTTAAAATCATATTATATTGTGGATTATTGTGTGAATGTTATTTGGACACTTAGGCAATTTAAAAAAGTTTATCTTTTAAGAAATGGATAGATGTTTAGATCTAGTAATTGAATTTTGTAATTAGCTACAATTAGATAACTAACTAATTATATGCTTTAATTTCAAGTCATCCAAGTAAGATTGTTTCATATTTGTTTCAGAATGCTTCAATCTATAATAACTGAAAATTTCATTGAGTTCTATTAATTTTTAAGAAAGCTATGGGCTTTTGACTGTTCTAGATCACAGCATTTGAGTTAAGTCAATGGAAAGGTAATGGGGAAAAAGATGCTAATTTCTGAGTATGAAAATGGCCATAACCTCATTAATATTGAAGACATGAAAGTGAATTAGGTGTCAAATTAAACTTCTTTTTATGCTTTATCTGAAGGGATAAATTGCAGACTTGATTTTTAAAATCTCAAAATTTTGTAACATTGCCACTCATACGTTAATGCAGAATGCACTTTAAAAAATGCCTTCCATCAAAGGGGTGCCCTCACATCCCTTTGATGTACAGCCCTGATTGCTTCGGGATTCTCTAATAATTCTATGGTGGTTCTTCGAGTAAACCCATTGTTGGTGAAAGGCCACTAGTTCTCAAATAATTTCCTTTAAAATCTGCATGATTCAAAGATTTTGAGAGTATGTCTTTAATGACTTGAATGCCAGCTAAAACATCCCTGCTGAATGAAGTATGGCCCCGACCCAAAACATCACCATCCATGTTCTCCAGGAATGTTGCATGACCCGTGAGTTACTCCAGCACTTTGTGTCCTTAGTTTTACTCTCAGAGGGCTACCCTACTCCACCAATGCCATTCTTGGAGAATATTTGGGTTATTTTTCATTGAGGCACCGAAGGACCTGTAAGTCCACAAGCTCCAAGTGAAGCCCACTTCAGCTGTCTATCTGAACAGCTTCCAGCACACTTCCATTCTTCCTTAAATAAGGTGATCAATATTGTGCACAATATTCCAAATGTGGTCACACTAACACCATTTCATGAGTGAGGTTTTACCTCCTTATATTTTTATGCAATTTACCTGCCACTGCTTTTGCATATAAACTATCATAACGCAAACCTTCACACATTTTTAACCACAATTTTTGCAAGGGATCCTTCCTGTAGGGCTGACAGTTTATGGAGCAATATTTAGTCACCAATCCAATTTCTAAGTCCCAGAGTTTGAGTTAATTGGGTTAATGTGATCCAGACATCAAATGGATGGATCAGTGAGGTCCATTTTGTGTACTTGTTTTATCCACCACCTGCTCAAAATATGCCTGGAGAAAAAATCAACTACTATTATTCAACGAGAGTCATTGCATTGTAAGTAGTAGAATCCTGCAATGTCAATTAGACATTACATTTTTAGGGACCTATTCTTTAGTAGACATGAAACTGGATCCCTTCTACTCATTACATATAAATTACTATTCTACATGCATTTTATTTGTTTTCCCTATGAATCTTGCAGATGATATTCCACGATAACATAAATTAACCAACCAATCCCCGTCTACTGATACTCTCCTCCGCCTAGCGGAGCTGGTCCTTACCCTTAATAACTTTTCATTAGACTACTCCCATTTCTTCCAAATACAAGGCGTAGCTATGGGCACGCGCATGGGCCCTAGCTATGCCTGCCTCTTTGTAGGGTACGTCGAACAATCTTTGTTCGAGGCATACAAAGGCCCTATCCCCAAACTCTACTTCCACTACTTCGACGACTGTATTGGTGCTACCACCTGCACCCATACACAACTTACTGACTTCATCCATTTCACCACTAACTTCCATCTTGCACTCAAATACACCTGGACCATTTCCGACATTTCTCTACCATTTCTAGACCTCACTATCTCCATCGCAGGTGATAGACTACTGACCGACATCCACTATAAACCCACTGACTCCCATGGCTATCTGGACTACACCTTTCCTATCTGGACTACACCAGATCACTGACAGTCTGACCAAACGTTGCGTGTCTAAGGCCAGCAGTATTATAAAAGACCCCACCTCAAGTAAGCTGATTCCTTTATTCAAGAAGGGATGTTAGGTAATTAGAATCCAGTGAGTTTTGCCTCATGATTCTGAAGGACAGGATCAATCTACACTTAGAAGATTGATGGGATGGTAAGAATAAATGTATTTGTGGGAAATCCCATCTGACTAATTTGATCAGCTTTATTAATGAGTGAGAAGGAACTGCAGATGCTGGAAAATCGACGATAGACAAAAATGCTGGAGAAAGTCAGCGGGTTATTAATGAAGTGACTAATTATACAGATGAGGGAAATGTGGTGCAAATTCCTGGTGAATCTCCTCTGCATCCTCTACAGAACTATCACATTCCGTCTACGCTGTGGCAGCCAAAATTGGAAACAATATTCCATATGTAGCCTCACCAATGTTTTATGAACCAACTAGGTTTGAGTAGGGAATTTGGCAAGGTCCCATTAAAAGTCTGAAGAAGGGTTCTGTCCCGAAATGTTGCCTATCCATGTTCTCCAGGGATGCTGCCTGACCTGCTAAATTACTCCAGCACTTTGTGTCCTTTCCCACAAGCAAGGTCCGGTCTAGAAGATTAGAATCTATGGCATCAAAAGAAAAGTAACAAATTGTATCCAATTTGGCTTGGCGATAGGAGACAGAGGGTAATGGTGGAGGCTTTTGTGATTGAAAGCCTGTGACCAGTGGTGCACCAAAAGGATTGGCATTGTGTCACTTACTGTTTGTTACATATATTAACAACTTAGATGTCCAAAGGGTCAAAGGTTTCAAAGGTCTTTTATTGTTACATGTACCAATTAAGGTACAGTGATATGTAAATTACCATACAGCCATATGGGGGAAAAAAAAGCAACAAGACACACAACTACATAAAAGTTAACATAAACATCCACCACAGCGGATTCCCCATATTCCTCACTGTGATGGAAAGCAAAAAAGTCCAGTCTTCTTCCTCTTTATTCTCCCACAGTCGGGGCAGTCAAATCATCCGTTGGGGCGATCAAAGCTCCCACAGCCGCCGGTCGAAGCTCCTGCGTCGGGGCGATCAAAGCTCCCGTGTTGGGGCGGTCGAAGCTCCTGTGGCTTGGAATTCCCGAAGTCGTTCTCTGACCAGAGACCGCGAACTCTGTGATGTTAAGTCTGCAACCACCCATGGTTGGAGCTCCGAGGTAGATCCCTGGCAAAGGGATCGCGGACTCCATGATGTTAAAATCCCGCAGGCACCCGTGGTGGAGCTCTCAAAAGCCGCCAACTCCTCAATGTTAGGCCGCAGTGCGGACAGAGATACAATATGGAAAAAAAAGGCATCTCCATCGAGGTAAGAGATTAGAAAAAGTTTCCCCAACCCCCCCCCCTTCCTCACCCCCCACATAAAACAAGCTAAAGAACACTAAAAACATACATTTAACACATACTATTAAAACACAAAGAAGGAAGGGACAGACAGACTGTTGGCGAGGTAGCCATTGCTGGTGCCACCCGGTGGTTAATGTAGGAGGTATGATTAGTCAGTTTGTAGATGACATAAAAAAGATGGCATTGTGGATAGTGAAGAGAATAGTCTCAGGCTACAGAAAGATATTGATTAGCCAGTAATTTGGGAAGAGCAATGACAGATGGAATTTAATTTCAATAAGTGTGATGTGATGTATTTTGTTTGGTCAAATAAGACATATGCAATGAATGACAGAGCGGAAGTAATTCAAACAGATGCATCTTGCCTTATAAATCTTAACATTCTTGAAGGTGGCATCACAGGTAGACAAGGTGGTAAAGACGGCGTATGCAAGGGCAAAGAATACAGGAACAGAAAAGTTATGGTGCAGCTTTATAAAACAATGGTAAAGCTACATAATGAACACTGTTTGCAGTTTTGGTTGCCACAGCATAGAAATAATGTGATTGCTCTGGAGAGGGTGCAGAGGAGATTCACCAGGAATTTGCCTGGAATTGAATGTCTCAGTTATGAGGAGAGATTGGATAGACTGGGTTTGTTTCTCTTGGGGCAGAGAATGCTGAGGAGAGACTGAGAAAGTTACTTCTATAGGTGTCCCATCCAATACAGCATTATTGGTGGCCAAGTAGCGCAGTGGTAGAGTTCCTGCATCACAATGCCTGGTTCGATCCTAACCACGGGTGCTGACTGTATGGAGTTTGTACGTTCCCCCTGTGACCATGTGGGTTTTCTCCAGGAGCTCCAGTTTCCTCCCACATTTCAAAGACATGCAGGTTTGTAGGTTAATTGGCTTCTGTAAATTCCCGCTATTATGTAGGTTGGAACTCGTGTACATGTCAGCGTGGACTCGGTGGCCCGAAGGGCCTGTTTCCACATTGTATCTCTTAACTAAAGTGAATCATTGGCAACCCTACTTCTCTTTATACCCCTCTCCTTCCCTCTTCCATTTCTCCTCCCTTCCTCTCACTCTAAACCCTTCATTCCTCCCTCCACTTTCCTGCTCCCAATAGATCTCCTTTCTTTTGATCCTCCCTCCCCGTTCCTTTTCCCTTGTCCTTTCCCCAGTTTCCCTCTCTTCCCCTGACACTGATCCCAGGCACAGTGTGATCCCAATGGTTGATCCACATATACTGTCCAATTAAAAAAAGGCTTACCTGTCTGATGTAGTACAGCTAGTCTAATGTATGAATTCAAGGCTTCACTTTCAGACTCTCTCATGGAAGGTCAAGATGTAGCAGGACTTCCCTCTCTAGAGATGGCCTGCTCCTGCATTGGAAGCCCGTACAGTAGTAACAAGGAACTGCAGATGTGGGTTAATACACTAAAGGACACAAATTGCTTGAGCAACTCAGCAGGTCAGGCAGCATTTCTGTCGGAGAGGAGGAGGACGTCTTCAAAGTAGGCAAACCGTGAGGAGATTTTGCAGAGGAGCAGTCAAAATGTAGAAACAAAAAACTGGTCTTGACCCAAACATTACCCATGTCTGATGAAGGGTCTCGACCCAAAACATCACCTAACTATGTTCTCCAGAGATGCAGCCTGATTTGCTGAGTTATTCCAGCACTTTGTGTACTTGAAAACATACCATTTCTCAAGTGCCGGTCACACCACAAAAGCAACATAGAGAGATCGATCACATGTTGATTGATATAACCGCTGTTTGTCCAGCGTGGGACATAATCACCTGCAGAGCTTCATTATATAGTTTTCCAAACTCATTCTGTTCCCAAACTCATTAATAGTTCAATGGTGCTTTATTGTCACATGTGCAAAACACAGTGAAATTATTTTTAGGGTCGTCAGCATTGGCGCCATTTCCCAAGTCCAGTTCACGCTCTCTACGTCTTATAGAGCAGCGCCCAATCCTGACGAGCCCAGGCTGCTGCAGGGCCTCCAGCTATTCCCATCGACTGGATCATTCAACAACCCGACGTTCTTCTCCTCGCCCGGCCACCTTTGTACCCTGGGGGGTGCCGCCAGCAGCCGACCTCAAGTGCATGGAATTTAAGAAGCTCGTTCACTTTCCTACCAGCCTTCCCCCTCCAAACCATCGTCGCAGGTTCCCTCCACTTCGGTTCTCCAGTGTTCGAGGGGACAAGCAGCGGCCGGGCTCGGCGGCTTCCCCCGTATAGGCCATGGCCATCCGAAGCAGAAAACCTCTACACCCAGACATGGGGATAACAATCACATTTTAAATTCAAAGCCTGTAAACATTGCTGGCAATGCCAAAGTACATTGTTCAATCCGACTTCAACGCCAAGACATTTCAGAGAGCAGTTAAGAATTAATCACATTTGCGGCCTTGAACCACATATGTGCCAGACCAGATAAGGTTTGAAATTGTTTTTCTCTGAGAGGCATTAATTACCAACCTGATGGGTTAATCCAACAATATGCTAGCCTGGAAAACAGATTTTTATCTCCATTTTTATTCAATAATTATATTATTGCTTATATCTGCAGCTCTCAAGGAGGGATTTTAATTCGTCATTGGATCCATAACCCAGGCTTGTGGATACAAAGACACAAAGGCAACATGGATGAGTGACATTTCGGGCGGGACCCTTCTTCAGTCTCAGTCTGGGTCCCGACCGGAAACGTCATCCATCCATGTTCTCCAGAGACGCTGCATTACCTGCTGAGTTAATCCAGTTACTTTGTGTCCTTTTGGTAAACCAGCATCTGCAGTTCCTTGTTTCTACTTTAGTTTTGGTTTATTTTAGTACTACAACAATAGGATCTTTGGCCCACTGAATCCATGCAGACCATTGATCACCTCTTCTCAATAGTTATCTATTATCCAACTTTCTCATTCACTCTCTGCACATTACGGGCAATTTTACAAAACCAATTAACCTACAAACCTGCACTTCTTTGGCATGTGGGAGGAAACCGGAGCACCTGGAGGAAACCCAGGTGGTCACAGGGAGAATGTGTAAACTCCACACATGCAGCACCAGGGGTTAGGATCAAATATGGGTCTTTGGTGCTGTGAGACAGCATAATTGCACATTGGCTCAACAGTTCAATTGTATCTGATGTGATATTACATACCATTTTGCCTCAAGCTCTACCCTTCTCCATGCTTCTTAGTTCCTAAGTCAGTCAACAATCTCTACTCCATATTCTGATGGAAAATTAACATCATTAATCATATCCCACCAAACTGACAAGCTCACCCAGAGTGAAGGGCATTCACCAGCAGTTGTCTACATACAAATTGATAATGAAACATAGTGTACACTTGTAATTTAGTTTGTCCATCAGTAACAGTTGATTAGATAATCAGTGTTGTTTCCATCTACATATCAAAATGCTGCTTGTGCAAGTAGTAATCATAATGTGATCGTCATCATGTTTTTAAAGCTGTAAATCAAGCATGGATTTAGTTTTTTATTAATAAAAAACGTTTTTTAATTCAATGAAGACACGATACATTTTTCACATAGACTACTTTCTCCTACTTAACATTCAAAATGTCAAACCTTTTGTGAAAGTAGACCTTGATCTGAATTTGTTTCTCAATATCCCAATCCTTTGTGCCATATATTGGTAGTTTGTTGATTAATGAATCATTTTAGCCAACAATGTATCTCCAGGTATTGTTTGTGTTGGTAACCAAGGTTATTCAGGGATACACTTAATCATCAAGACGTTGCTTAGTTTGTTTCTTTGTCCCCATTGTAATGTGTAAGGTGCGCATAAAGCCATCAAAAACGGCAGCAGTATGTTTGCCCACTTTGAGACATTGTTCTAAAGCATGGATTTCCCCTTCCTAGCATCTCTGGGGATGGTGAATGAGAGTTGCTTTAGTTTAGTTTTGTTCAGAGATACAGTGCGGAAACAGGCCCTTCGGCCCACCGAGTCTGCGACAACCAACAATCCCTACACATTGACAATATCCTACACACACTAGGGACAAATTATAAGTTCACCAAAACCAATTAATCTACAAACCTGTACGTCTTTGAAGTGTGGGAGAAGCACCCGGAGAAAACCGACACATGTCATGGGTAGAACGTACAAAATCTGTACAGAAAAACACCCGCCTGACGAGCACAGGCAGGATCATACCTGGGTCTCTGGCACTGTAAAGCAGCAACCCTACTGCTGTGCCACTGTGCCACCCCTTTCTGTAAAGCTATTTGTTAAATTGTGTGAGCCTTAATCACTATTCACCTGATTATGAGTTCCAGATGTGCAAATCACGCTGATTCACAGTAAATATGTAACAAAAATCATTGAGTCAGTTCTAGAATTTTCATAAATTTGGCATTAATCTCTAAGCTGCATTCACAGCCAGCACTGTCCCTATGCAGATGGCTAATAAATTCAATTTGGAGACGGGTTTGTGGTCTGACAAGGCAAAGCAGATCTGAGAAGTGTTCAGTCAGTAAACAGAGTATTATGTTCCAGACAAGCTGGACAACTTCAGCAACATTTTCCAATATGTCGTTGACATCTGGACACCATGCAATCCTATATTTAGTGAGAACTAAAAACTGAAAATATTGAAAATGTTCAGCAGGCCAGTCAGTGTCACAGGGGCAGCACAGTGGCGCAGCAATAGAGTTGCTGTCTTACAGCGTCAGAGACCCGCGTTCGATCCTGACTACGGGTGCTGTCTGTACGGAGTTTGTACATTATACATTCACCATGTGACTCTGGGCTTTCTCCAGTTTCCTCCCACATTCCAAAGATGTATATTTTTGTTGGTTAATTGGCTTCGCTAAGTTGTAAAATTGTCCCTAGTGTGTAGGATAGCGTTCATGTATGGGTTGATCGCAGGTCAGCGCAGACTCAGTGGGCTGAAGGGCCTGTTTCCGCGTTCTATCTTTAAAATCTAGAGTAAAGTAAAGCATCAAAACTGAATTAATATTTCATGTTATTGGTCTTTCATGAGAATTGCTTTTGGTCAGTCAACTTAGGACAGATTTAGAGCTTCTATGCAATGCCAATTAAATTTAATACAAATTCTGGACATTGACAGGGTGTACAGACAGTGAACACAATGATTGGAAAATTCACAGTCTGACAGGGCATGTTCAGACCCTGGCCATTTAAATAAATCAAGGCAGTGGTATTACTGTAGACGGTGTACTCTTTGATCAGTTGGAAAGATCCACTTGCAAGATTTTATTGAACCCATGCACTGCTGCCTCAGCTCAGGAGAAAACATTAACCTAGGGTGGTTCCTATGTTACTCTATTGGAGCTGTCTTTAGCTGTGTCAATAATCACTGAGTTTCCCTATAAATGTTTACTAGTGGTCTTGTTATTAGTTTTCAATTTATTAACGTAGTTCCAAGCCTGTCCAGTTGCGAGGCAACCATGAAGAAATAAATCATGATAAACGAAGAAGGTTTTCCCTGAAGGACATTTTTAAAATCACAAGTATGTACTATAAAGAGAATGGGGCAGAACACAAGGAACGATGTCGGCACTATCTGGTAGAGCTGCTGCTTCACAGCGTCAGAGACATGCGTTCGATCCTGATGTTGGGTAAACTCTGTGTGAAGGTTTCATGTTTCTCCCTGTGACCACATAGAAACATAGGAATTAGGTGCAGGAGTAGGCCATTCGGCCCTTCGAGCCTGCACCGCCATTCAATATGATCACGGCTGATCATCCAACTCACGATCGTGTACCTGCCTTCTCTCCATACCCCAGATCCCTTTAGCCACAAGGGCCACATCTAACTCCCTCTTAAATATAGCCAATGAACTGGCCTCAACGACTTTCTGTGGCAGAGAATTCCACAGATTCACCACTCTCTGTGTGAAAAAAAAAAATCTCATCTCGGTCCTAAAAGACTTCCTCCTTGTCCTTAAACTGTGACCCCTTGTTCTGGACTTCCCCAACATTGGGAACAATCTTCCTGCATCTAGCCTGTCCAACCCCTTATGAATGTTGTAGGTTTCTATAAGATCTCCCCTCAATCTTCTAAATTCTAGCGAGTACAAGCCGAGTCTATCCAGTCTTTCTTCATATGAAAGTCCTGCCATCCCTGGAATCAGTCTGGTGAACCTTCTCTGTACTCCCTCTATGACAAGAATGTCTTTCCTCAGATTAGGAGACCAAAACTGTACGCAATACTCCAGGTGTGGTCTCACCAAGGCCCTGTGCACCTGCAGTAGAACCTCCCTGCTCCTATACTCAAATCCTTTTGCTATGAATGCTAACATACCATTCGCTTTCTTCACTGCCTGCTACACCTGCATGCCTACTTTCAATGACTGGTGTACCATGACACCCAGGTCTCGTTGCATCTCTCCTTTATATAATCGGCCACCATTCAGATAATAGTCTACTTTCCTGTTCTTGCCACCAAAGTGGATAACCTCACATTTATCCACATTATACTGCATCTGCCATGCCTTTGCCCACTCACCCAACCTATCCATGGGTTTCCTCCGGATGCTCTGGTTTCCTCCCACGTCCCAAAGGTGTGTGAGTTTGTAGGTTAATTGGCCCTCTGTAAATTGCACCTGTAGGGAGCGGATGAGAAAATGGGAATTGTCCCATGGGATAAATGGGAAAACTAGTGTGAACGGGTGCTCGATGGTCGGTGTGTACTTAGTGGGTCGAAGGGCCTCTTTCCTAAAAAATATTAACTGGTCATTGAGAATTGTTCTTCATAGGTACTTGAAAAGCAGAACATTCAGGAAATTGAGCTGAATGAGGGATATGTTTATAATAACTTCATGAGTCGCACAAGCAGTACATTTACTCATAATTGTTCTGTATTAATCCAGACATTTACAAACACTAGCAGAGGTAGGAGATATTTAGTTTATTTTAGAGATACAGCTTGAAAACAGACCCTTCGGACCACCATGTCTGTGCTGACCATTGAACACTGTACACTAGTTCTGTCATAATGCAGCTCTAATGGATGCTAAACTGATTTGATCCAGAGATTGAAGGTAGACATAAAACGCTGGAGTAACTCAGTGAGAGAGGCAGCATCTCTGGAGAGAAGGAATGGGTGGCGTTTCGGGTCGAGACCCTTTGCAATTATTTATTCTGCAGTTAATTGAGCTTGCCAGACCACTGACAAACTTACCGAGGCCACAAAACAAAACTTAAAAGTGTCTGGGCAGAAGCACATACTGAGGTAATTAGATAGTTCCAGATACAGCATTCCACTGCAAATCTGCTGCTACTGATTAAAGCTCAGCTGCCATTTTATACAAGAAGTTCAGAACAAACTACTTCTTGGAACTTGCCTTGAGAACGCTGGCTGGCAGTGAAGATGTATGATGTCTGTCAGAGACATTAATCAGCCATGTTTGGGCCGTTCAATATTTTATCGTTATCATTGGTCTGCGGTGGCTGACTTTACATTCTCTTCATGCATGAATCTTGTATCTTCTATTGCCACAGAAAAACATTGTTTTATGTTCTCTGCAGGACTGAAGCATCAGCTTTTGCTATTAGGGTTGAAAATGAGTTATAAATTACTCCTGTGCACGGCTGTTATCATTTCTTCCAGTGAATCACATTCATATCACTTGGGGGTGACAGCAGTAGTGATGCTGCCTCACAACGCCAGAGATCTGGGTTCATTCCTGCCCTCAGATGCTATCTGTATGGAATTTGTACGTTCTCCGAGTGACCGCATGGGTTTTCTCTAGGTGTTCCAGTTTCTTACCACATTCCAAAGACGTGCAGGTTTGTCGGTTAATTGGCTTCTGTAAATTGTCCCTAGTGTGTAGGGTAGAATAGTAAGATTAAATGAGAACTTACCAGTTTGAAGTTTGATCCTTATTTTGATGAGGCATTTTGTGAAGACCCCGCCAGCAGGCATGCTCAACATTCTTCAAAGCAGCGATGTGAAATCACAGATAGCAGAACTGACTGGAGATAGTAAGATTAAGAGAAACCATATACCAATTGACCTTATGATAGAGGGTCGGGAGCGGAGGGCACGAAATCCCTCATCGTAACTCCTCATAAAATAAGGATCAAACTTCAAACTGGTAAGTTCTCGTTTAATCTTACTATTTTACTTCGGAGTCATGTGAGTGGCTTCGTGAAGATTTCAAAGCTCTGTGATTTCATGCCCTGGACCACGTCCATGCTCGCACACTGCTGTAATAACTGATAGAGGAAGTGTGTTAACGTATTTCAGACTTGTAACAGAGCTGAAAAACAATAATACAAACAAAAAACCCCTGAGTTCGGGAACCGTTCAGGGAACAGAACTTACAACAGTATCTGCAAATGTCGCAGGAGTGGCCACAGGTTTGTTATAAAACCGTTGAGACATGTCTGCGTTGGCCAAGCCTGCTGTTGCGAGGACATGGTCCATGGGTATCTCCATGGTCCTCGCCGCTGATGTGGACGCAGCCCTGGTAGAATGAGATTTGAATATCAGTGACTACCCCTGCTGCATCCAACACCACCCTGAGCCACCTGGAAATTGTCTGCGCAATTACCCAGTGATTTGGGCTTTAAAAACTGATGAATAGACCTGTTTCCATTCTCCTATATTTTGTATGACATTAATATAATGTCGGAGATAAGTGGCTATACAGAGGCGTACATCAATGGGATATGCATGGAATTCCAATTTAAGACCGGTTGTAACAGGTCTATGGTGTTTAAGTAATTCATCAATGAAAAAGGTTACCTTTGTAGGGGTCGAGACCATCCTGTCCAGTTTAGTTTGTGGAGGGTCTGGACCCGCTGAGCTGTATAAGTGCCATTAGCATCACCACTTTGTAGGTGAGTTTGGACAGTGGGAGTTCCGAAACTGGTGACCAACTCCTGAGTAGGGACAACACTACCCCAATATCACAGGTCATATTGTATCGTGGTCTACGAGGGTAAGAATTGAAATACCCCTCATGAGTTTCGACATCAACTGATGGGATCCTACTCCGTTAGTGAGGTAGGATGACAAGGCGCTACTGGCATTATTAATGCACTATAGCTGAGGCCCTCATCATAGTGAAGGTCCGCTAGGAATTCCAGCACATCTGTGATGGTGGCAGAGTCGTAGGTGATATTAGTCCTGGAACAGAAGGGCTCCCATTTCCTTACATGGGCAAGGTACTGCTCCCTCGTGGACTCTCTGCACGATGCCGTGACGATATCCATGGTCCTGTTCGACAGCCCGAATTCCAGCAAAGGTCTCTTCAGAACCTGCAAGCCAACAGGTTCAGATGACCACGGCACGGATGATTCTTCCCTGATATGGGATGTATCAGTAGGATCGGGCATTTAGGAACCTGCACCCATGTCGAGGACCACCGGGAACCATGGCTGTGTGGGGCAGAAGGGTATTATCAGAATCCCTGATGCAGAATCTAGCTGGATTTACCGCAATACCCGATTGATGAGGCAGAAAGGGTGAAATGCATAGAAGAACAATTTCCCCCAATGTAGCAAGAACGCATCCATCGCTACTGCCCCAGGATCTAGCTCCCACGAGACATATGTTGGTATCTGATGGTTCAACCTGGACGCAAAGAGGTCGATATCTGGTGTTCCATACTTAGCTATAATATTAGCAAATATTTGGGGGTTCAACATCCACTTGGTGTTGTCATTGAATATTCGTGACCTGGTGTCCGCCACTGTATTAAACTTACCTGGAAGGTATGTAGCTGATATCCAAATATTTCAATGCACCAGTGCCAAGTTATTTTTGCCAATTCATTCCAATATATCGACTTGATACCACCCATATGGTTTAACATGCCAACACTGTGGTATTGTCTATCTGTAGACGGACATGCTTCTGTCCTTTCTTGGGTTGCTGGGGTGTAGGGTTGACGCATTTTTCAGGCTGGTCGCTGTGGGCCTTGGCTTAAACAGGCCTCTGATGATAAGGAGCGACCTTTGGGTTTGCTCCCGTCACTATCGGGTTGAACCCGGGCCTATTAGATGTTGCATATGGATGCTGCCGACGATACGCTGGAGGTCTGCCAGAGGAAGGCGGTTTTATCAAACTTACCGCTTTAACTTTCTCGTGTAGGTCTTTCACCTGTTTGGGCAGGTCATCACCAAACAACTGTCTTACACAAACCCGCAATGTTTGGGGTTGAGTGTAGGACGGATAGAGCTTTTCCAAACCAACTGAACTCATATTGCGTATTGTAGAGCATACGCTTCATGGATGCATCCTGCTGCTCTTCCGTCATGTCCATACCGTCGACTGACCTGGCAAACGCAGCGATGCCTGAGGTCAGTAGTTTCAGGATTTTTTTGAATTTTTCCCTGTGCCCTTATCCCAGGGCTGATGTTTCCCCATATGGGTGTGTTCACGGTATGGACGTTCAGCGAACCCTCTTTGAAGTCAGCTAGTGCCTGACTTCTGGAGCTCCCTACTGAGGAGGGAGAGATATTGGACAGCCCTGTCATGGGCCCTGCCGTGGATCTTCGGGATCCTGGGGACGCACGCTCCTGATGGAGTAGGTCCCTTTCGAGCAGCTGCTCGACCATGCGCTCCATTTGAGCTTTGCGACCGCAGCCGCTATCTGCGGACGGCAAGTCATCTTCCCCAAGTTCTGATGAACAAATGGGGCCTCTACCAACAGTCCGCACCACGTCGAGGTGATGTCAATGGGACTGAGGTAGGTAGTCGGTGCCAGCCACTCCTACGGGGCTATACGACTCCCGCGCGGATTTGCCGCTTGTCTGCGGTCTTCCACACTGAAGCGGTGGAGAGCTGGTGCCAGCCGCTCCTGCGGGGCTACACAACCTCCTGTTGGTTTTTCCGCCTGTCTATTGCGACTGCGATGGTGAGGAGTCGGTGCCAGCCACTCCAGCGGGGTTACACGACATCCACGCGGGCTTGCTGCCAGTCCCGTGTCTTCGGGACTGATGCGACGCAATGTCGGTGCAAGCCGCTCCTGCGGGGCTACACGCCTTGTGTTTAGTTTTGCCACCGGTCCGCAGTCTAGCGGACTGAATCGGTGGAGAGTCAGTGCCAGCCGCTCCAACGGGGCTAATGGACTTTTGTGTGGTTTTGCCACCGGTCCGCAATCTAGCCGACTGAATCGGTGGAGAGTCGGTGCCAGCCGCTCCAACGGGGCTACTGGGCTTTTGTGTGGTTTTGCCACTGGTCCGCCCTCTTGCGAACAGATGTGGTGAGTCGGGGTGTCCCTTAACCGGGCCCCGTCTTCCGCACTTTTTTGCTGCTGGTCTGTTTTCGTACAGACTGAAGCGGTGGGGAGTCGGGGTCTTAGCTACCCTGATCCCGCGCAGTCCTACAGCCAGTATGCAGCTCCCTGGACTGCTGCGGTGGAGAGTCGGGTCCCAACTTAGCGGGCCTCCCCGACTTCTGCGCTGTCTTCCCGGCCCGTGGTACAGGTGCTGCCGGAAATCAACGGTCAGCTCCGGGAATGTTGGCCGCCGACCTCGCTCCGCATTCCCGCGGTCTTCAATGGCATGCTTGAAGCAGCCTTCTTTTTGCTCCTTTTCTGCATTACAAAGTTTCTGTAAGGGATTTAAACAATACAGAAACCCAACCAGCTCAAGGTTAGTACAACTTACCTGTTGGTCATATTTCCGTCAGGTTTGGCCCTTGGTGGAGCAGCTCCCTCCCCCCACCAGCCAGGCATTGACTAATGCGATTCCCACCTTCAGAGTCAGCCTAGGCCTGACTCCTTATGCTCTCTTGCGAAGAGGGTGAGCATTTGGCAGCCCTGTAAAGGGTACTGCCATGGGTCTGCTTGGAGACCCATGGTGACTAGACTCCTGCTGGAGTGTGTCACGTTGGAGGTAGTGCTCCCCACCTGCTCATGCGGGAATGTCGTGTTGTTACTTGTGAGTGGATCACCAAGGCAAATTCTTTGTATGTGTACATACCTGGCCAATAAACTCATTCATTCATTCATTCATTCATAAGATTAGAAACTGCCCTTCAGCCCTCCAAGTCCATGCCGACCAATGACCACCCGCACACTAGTTCTATCCTACACACTTGGGACAATTTACGGAAGCCCTTTAATCTACAAACCTGCACATCTCTGGAATGTGAGAGGAAACCGGAGCACCAAAGAAAACCCACACAGTCACAGGGAGAACATAATTACCCCATACAGACTGCACTCATGTCAGGATTGAACCTGGGTCTCTGGCACTGTAAGGCAGTAACTATACCGCTGTGTCGCAGTGCTATTGCTATTACCCATTATTTTCCTCAAGAGCCATAGTGTTAAATTCATCTAAAAACTGCCCTATGTATTTCATCCCTCTGTAATTGTGCCTCAACAGTATTCTGCATTCCAGGATATCTCTGAGGCGTCAGCTCGGTAACTTTGGCCTCTTCCTTTAGCTGCTGTGTTTGGCTCCACAGCACTTGCCCTATTTACTGTTGTCAGCATTTGCATATGTGGCTCTGAATGAAAACATAAGGGGGTTAAGAGGTTTATTCATTGAAAACCCTGCATAAACATTTGACACACATTGAGATCCCTTGATGAAACCACAAGCGATTGTTCATTTAATTGACAGTCAATTAAATTGACTATCAAATATGGTCCTAACATGTTTCTATGTTTCTCTATTGTCTCACTTCAAGATGATCAACAATCCAAGATTGGTACAGAGTGCTGGAGTAACTCAGCAGGTCAAGCAAAATCTCTGGAGAAAAAGGATGGATGACGTTTCAGGTTGGAACCCTTCTTCAGTCTAAAGAAGGGTCCCGAAGTGAAAAGCTATGCATTATTTTTCTCCAGAGATGCTGCCTAAGCTGCTGAGTTACTCCAGCACTCTGCGTCTGTTTGGCATAAACTAGCATCTGCAGTTCTTTGTTCTACAATTCGAGATTGTTGTTGACCAAGATCAATATGAGCTTCCTTACTCTTATTTCATTGACATATTCTGTTGTCTTCATTGATGGAAGCAGTCAAGCTCGAATCTCATTTTACCTTGGGAAGACCTCGATGTGTTATTGTATGACATTTCATCCCCTGTAGTTGGTTCGTGGCCATTGTTACACCATTGTTAATCATCCATTCAGTTGTCCTTGTAGACATTAGCTGCTGCAGTTGTACTCTAAACTGCTAATTTGGGGTTGAAGCTGTAACCACTATAGTGTCACCCGAGATGACAAATTACTGGGAATTAATTAAAGGAGGTCCCCCAATATTTCACTCCTGACTGACATCCACTACAAACCAACTGACTCCCACAGCTACCTGGACTACTGTTCCTCCCACCCTGCTTCCTGTAAGGACTCCATCCCCTATTCCCAATTCCTCCGTCTACGCCGCATATGCTCCCAGGATGACGTGTTCCACACCAGGTCATTGCAAATGTCCTCGTTCTTCAGAGAACAGGGTTTCCCCTCCCCACTATAGATGAGGCTCGCACCAGGGTCTCCTCCATACCCCGCAACACTGCCCTCTCTCCCCATTCCCCCACTCACAACAAGGGCCGAGTCCCCCTGGTCCTCACCTTTCACCCCACCAGCCAGCGCATACAACAGATAGTCCTCCGCCAGTTTCGCCACCTCCAACGTGACTCCTCCACTCGCCACATCTTCCCATCTCCCCCCCTGTCTGCCTTCTGCAAAGACCGCTCCCTCCGCAACTCCCTCGTCAATTCTTCCCTTCCCTCCCGCTCCACTCCTTCCCCGGGCACTTTCCCTCGCAACCGCAAGAGATGCTACACTTGTCCCTTCACCTCCCCCATCCACTCCTTTCAGGGACACAAGCAGTCATTCCAAGTCCGACAGAGGTTCACCTGCACCTCCTTGAACCTCATCTACTGCATCCGTTGCTCCAGATGCCAGCTGATCTACATTGGTGAGACCAAGCGGAGGCTGGGCGATCGTTTCCCCGAACACCTCCGCTCGGTCCGCAATAACCAACCCGACCTCCCGGTGGCTCAGCACTTCAACTCCCCCTCCCACTCCGTATCCGACCTCTCGGTCCTGGGCCTCCTCCACGGCCAGAGTGAATTTTCTCAATTCTGTTAACCCAGACTGCCTCCTCCCCACCTCTCCCTCAGCCCTCGGGACCTGACATTCCTTCTCCATCTACCCCCCCCCCCCAGTCACACTAGCTTCTCATTTTCACACCACAAACAGCCTACAATGGCCTGTTTCCTTTATCACCAATACCTTTTTGCATATCTTTCATTCATTGTTCTTTATCTCTCCACATCACTGTTTATATCTCTCGTTTCCCTGATCCCTGACCAGTCTGAAGAAGGGTCTCGACCCGAAACGTCGCCTATCTCCTTCGCTCCTTAGATGCTGCTGCACCCGCTGAGTTTCTCCAGCTTTTTGTGTAACCCTCGATTCTCCAGCATCTGCAGTTCCTTCTTTAACACCCCCAATATCATCATTGGTTCTTTATGAGGACTGAGATGCCCACTGTGTTTCTTCACAGAGCCTTGCCCTGAGAGATGGTTTCAATAATATTAAATCAGGGGTATTTGTATTGAAGTCCCTATGAATGTTTCGTGAGTGGCTGCAGTTAGGATAAAATATATCCGTTTAAACAGGGAACTGGACCCAGTGCTGTACTCAACTACACTTGAATAGTTGTCCATGTTGAAACATTATTTTATGATGCTTGATCTTGATATAATATCTACTCAGGTTTCTGTTGCAGTAGCAGCTGGAAGATGGATGTTAGGACTGAATGAGGAAATCAGTTCCGTCTCACAAAATCCCCTAAAAACCCTCTAATATTCCTTCTTGCTTAAGTTCCCAGCATTGTAACACCCCGCCCCCCAACCAACATATTATTCCCCTCCCTTGAAAGGTTTTTCAGCCTGGTGGATACTACTCTGCATCAAAGATAGACACAAAGTGCTGGAGTAACTCAGTGGGTCAGGCAGCATCTCTGGAGATAAAGGATAGGTGATATTTCAGGTCGAGTGTCTGAAGAAGGGTCCTGACCCGAAATGCCACCTATCCTTTATCTCCAGTGATGCTGCCTGAACTGCTGAGTTACTCCAGCACTTTGTGTCTATCTTTAGTATAAACCAGCATCTGCTGTTCTTTGTTTCTACTACTCTGCATTATATTGATTGTCAGTAACAACATGTGACAAGGTAGTGGCTTTCTAACTCGTGCCTTATTACTGTCAGGATTTCAGGGGAACATAATCTCTTGACTCAAACTATCTCTATTTCCGTCATTAATATTGTATCCATCTTATCTGACTAAACACTAGCTATTGTCGTATTAAAGCTGCCTTTCTATTTACTTTTCCCTTAAACTCATGAATTTCTAATTCAAGTTGTTTGTGATTTTTGGCTGAATCATCAGCTTAATCTAGCACCGTCTAAACTTTCAACATGCTGTTCTGTGCATGTAAAGTACTGATTCGTGTGTTTGCTGTTGACACTCTAGCCCTTGCTCTATAGTACCTCATGACTGCCTGTTATATCCTCTACTAGTTGTTGATGTGCTTGTTCACACTTTGTTTAGTTTAGTTTTTAGTTTAGAGATACAGCGCGGAAACAGGCCCTTCAACCCACCGGGTCCACGCCGACCAGCGATCCCTGCATATTAACACTATCCTACACACACTAGGGACAATTTTCTTTTTACATTTCCCAACCCAATTAACCTACACACCTGTACGTCTTTGGATTGTGGGAGGAAACCGAAGATCTTGAGGAAAACCCACGCAGGTCACGGGGAGAACGTACAAACTCCATACAGACAGCAGCCGTAGTCGGGATCGAACCCGAGTCTCCGGCGCTGCATTCACTGTAAGGCAGCAACTCTACCGCGCCCCTACCATGCCGTCCAATTGTGTTATCCTAAAACATACTTTAAAACATAAAACATAATTATTTTCTCTTTTCCACGATGAATGAACCGTGGGTTACAATAATGGATATGTTGCTTTTAATTTCATCTTTTTTGCTATAACCCTTAATATGGTGTATTACCAGTAGGAGCAGCCCATCTGTTTTGTTCTGTTGTCATGGTTACTCCAGCTACAGGAGGGATAAATTCACACACAAGTTGACACAATTTCCGACCTTAATAAACCCGTACAGGGCATGCAGTCTTGTTCAATCAGGAAAGCTACAATTCAGGTGCTGTTCTTATTGCCAATTTTGTGAGACATTTCAAATCCTGATGTTAAATATAGTTCACAGTTTCTCCTTTTATTTGTACGAGACCATGTGTAAATACACGGAGGAGACATACAAGTGAAATAAACTGTGTTGTCGTGTCCCAGATAGAAATGATCCTTTGTGTTGTTCCTTTCACAACCTAAATGTTCTGCAACTGCAAGAAAAGATTGAGATACTTCCCAAAACAATAAAAGCCAGCTGTTTTAAAGTTGATCTTGCCTATGATCCATTCTAACCATCCGTCACTCTAAACCATTGCCCATTCTAGATCAGGAGGGATGAATCCTGAACGTTCCGTGTCCTCAGTAAAGACTAAATCAGAATATCAACAAATTCATATTTTTGCGCATCAAATCCTAACACATTCTTGGACTTAACAAATGTAAACCTATTTATTAAGAGTAAAGAAACCAAAAATGTTAATCAGATTTGATAACCAAATTTAATGAGGCACACATAATGAAATGTTGATTAGAGTACTGCAAACTAATATCAACTAATTTAACATAGTGTTATGTTGTTTTAAATCCTTTTCTGGTGGGCTCTTTGCTCTCCAGCTCTCTCCAGGGCCCCGCCATTCTCAAGTCCTGCCATTGTGCAAGTCCTGCCCTACCAAAATGTATCTTCTCACGCTTGTCAAAGTTACATTCTATCTGCCATTCATTAGCATACTTCACCTGTTAATTCATATCCTTTTGTAAACTTAGATTGCCTTGCTTTACTGTCCACTATATCACCACATCTGCCAATTTACTATACACATTAATAGCATTGTTATCCCAGTCGTAAATATGGATGACAAACAACAGTGGACCCAACACAGACCACTGTGGTATTCCCCTAGTCAGAGGCCTGGTCATCCCATTGAAGTTTTTACTTTAGACTTTGAAGATACAGCATGGAAACAGGCCATTTGGCCCACCGAGTCTGCGCCGACCAGCAAATACCCCATACACTAGCACCATCCTGCACACAAGGGACAATTTACAGAAGCCAATTAATCTACAAACCTGTACGTTTTTGAGTGTGGGAGGAAACCAGTGCACCCAGAGAAAACCCACGGGGTCACAGGGAGAAGGTACAAACTGCCTGCAGATAGCACCCGTAATCAGGACTGAACCTGGGTTTCTGGCACTGTAAGTCCTCACAGTTCACTACACCTCCAGATTTGGAAATTGTACCTTGTACACCCAAGTCCATTGATTAATATATATTAAGAACCCATCTGCACCCAAGATGAGGTGTTTCATACGAGAACATCCGAGATGTCTTCATCCTTTAGGGGGTTCGCCTCTCCCATCATAAATGAGGCCCTCAATCGTGTCTCCTCAGTACCCTGCAGCTCCACCCTTGCTCCCCCTCCCCCTAGTCGCAACAGAAACAGTCCCCCTAGTCCTTACCTTCCACCCCATCAGCCGTCACATACAACATAATTCTCCAAGGTTTCCACCACCTCCAACGAGATCCCACCGCTAGCCACATTTTCCCATCTCCACTCCTTTCCGCCTTCCGCAGATACCATTCCCTCCACAACTCTCTGGTTAACTCATCCCTTCCCACCCAAACTCTCACTCATGTCTCCTCAGCTCCACCCTTGCTCCCCCTCCCCAGGTACCTTCCCCTGCAACCACAGAAGATGCAACACCTGTCCTTATACCTCCTCCCTCGACTCTGTGCAGGGACCCTGACAGTCCTTTCAGGTTAGGCAGAGGTTCACTTGCACCTCCTCCAACCTCATCTACTGTATCCGTTGTTCAAGATGTGGACTCTTATACATCGTCGAGACCAAAACGCAGACTGGGCGACCGTTTCGCGGAACACCATCGCTCAGCCACGCGAGAACCAACCTGACCTCCCGGTTGCTGGACACTTTAATTCTCCTGACCATTCCTATGCAGACCTTTCTGTCCTCGGTCTCCTCCATTGTCAGAGTGAGGCTAAATGCAAATTGAAGGAACAGCATCTCATATTTCGATAGGGCAGCTTACAGCCCAGTAGTATGAATATTGATTTCTCTCACTTCAGGTAGCCCCAACATTCCCTCTCTCCCTATCCCTCCCCAACCCAAGTCGCACGTGCTTCTCATTTTCACCCTACAAACAGCTTACAATGACCTGTTTCCTTTATCATCATTACTTTTTTGCATATCATTCATTCATTGTTCTTTATCTCTCCACATCACCGTCTATAGCTCTCGTTTCCCTCATCCCTAACCAGTCTGAAGAAGGGTCTCCACCTGAAAAGTCACCCAATCCTTCTCTCCAGAGATGCTGCCTGACCCGCTGAGTTACTCCAGCTTTTTGTGTCTATCTTCGGTTTAAACCAGCATCTACAGTTCCTTCTTACATATCAAGAAAGCGTATTGCCCCAGTATCAATCGCCAGGGAACTCAACTCTGATCTCAAGAACAGTCTTTCACTAATCTTGTCTGGTTATTATAACGTACCAGTTTGCTGTCTATTCCACCTTAGGTGGTTGTCTCCTACATCTTATTTCAAATTGGAGTGAACTAGTCAAGGCTTACAGGACTACACAGCCCAGAACTTCTTTGAATGTGTATTCAGACCGAGCAAACAAAATAATACTAATCAAAGCACTACATATAATATCAAATATTACAAGAAACTACCAAAGATAATACAAAATAAAACAAAATACTGCGCACTAATATCACCTTCACTATAATGATTTTACACAGCGTTAATCTTTAATTCTAGCTGTAACTTCAACTTAGATATACATCTCTGTAACTCCCATTCTGAACACAACACATTCCAATACTCACGAACATACCCCCAATTGTACAGGCAATCACCTTGATCTGTAGGTTTCCCTTGCAAGCTGTCTTCCAACTTTATGTGAGTCACATTCTACAGTTCTCATTAACTGTGAAGGATTTTGAACATAACTCATTCAGAAGGAGTCAGTTCCTCAGTAAACAATGAATCAATCCTGTCTGCAGCTTCCTTTGAAGTCTCTAAAGCTTACCCTGTAGTTTTTTTATTTTGTAATTCCAAAAACATACATGTGCTCATCTTCCATTCATTTATCCTAAGTACCGTCTATATATCCCCTTACCCCGAAACATCACCTGTTCCTGTTCTCCAAAGTTGTTGCCTGACCCGCTGAGTTACTCCAGTATTTTGTGTCTGTAGTCTGTGTTTGTTTGGTTGAGGTTTGTTGCAATTTTGGTGGACATTTGGCTCTACTTATATTGTACATTGCCTTTCTTCCATGACCTTCATTCTTGAGGAAAAACATGTTATACAACACTTTATCAAAAGCTTTTGCAAGTCAGTTCCTCAGTAAACAATGAATCAATCCTGTCTGCAGCTTCCTTTGAAGTCTCTAAAGTTTACCCTGTAGTTTTTTTATTTTGTAATTCCAAAAACATACATGTGCCAATTTGATCGATGCAACATCCCTCCATTTTTCATTGTATGATCTTTTTCTTAATCTTGTTGCGAGTCTTTGAAAATGGTTCCATCTTGTTCTTGCGACAGCGAATTTGTCCACTCTCCGCTCAAGGGAAGGTCATCCTCTTTCATGTTTTTGACCAATATGTCGTTCTGTGTTTGCTATAATATTGAAAAATTGATGAATGGGTTGCACTCCAGCAACAAAAAATAAGCATTAATATTTCCAAAGTCTTTGAGTTGAATCCAGACTTGGTGGAACGCTAATTGTCTTGTCTCTATAGAGTTTTAACTCTTATGGACAGCCAGACAGCAGGGAATCAGAGAAAAATCAGGTTGTTAAATTCCAATGGCATCCTGTTTATGTCCCAGTGACTAATTCATCAAATATTTTTTTTTAACTCAAAGTCTATTTTAATAGCATCATATTTGTTCATCGCTCAATGAAATAAAAACTTCAGTCAATTGTGTAGTCTGTATTTATGGAGGGGCTGGTTTAAATGGAAGACATGGAAAAAGCAAAATAGCTGGAGTAACTCAGCGGGTCAGACAGCATCTCTGGAGAAAAACAATAGGTGACGCTTTGGGTTGAGACCTTACTTCAGACTGAGAGCCAGGGGAAAGGACAACGAGAAATATAGACGGTACATAGGACAAATTAGTGACGTCCTGTCAAGTCCCACTGTCTGTATTAACAAATTTTATCACCTCTCCCACAGCCTACAATGGACCATTGTGGGCTCCACATTTCCTTGATTATCGTTGCTTTCTGCTCATCTTCCATTCATTTGTCCTAAGTACCGTCTATAGACCGTCAGTACCTAAGTACCATCAGTAGACCTTATCAACTATATTCCTTTATTAAAAGCCGTTATGAAATAAGATATGATTAAGGGCAGCACAGTGACGCAGCTGTTAGAACTGCTACTTCACAACACCAGAGACTTGGGTTTGATCCTGACCCCCGGTGCTGTCTGTGTGGAGTTTGCACATTGTCTCTGTGACTGCTTGAGATTCTACTAGGTGTTCCTAGGTATCCAAAAACTTCCGGGGATGTAGGTTAATTTACTTTTGTAAATTGACTTTTGTGTAGGGCGTGGATGCGAAAGTGGGATGACATAGAACTAGTGTGAACAGGTGATGGTCAGTGTGGACTTGCTGGGCCGACTGGCTTGTTTCCATATTGTATCTCTAAATTAAATTAAACGACTTGCCTTTAACAAATCAATTCATCCTCAAACAGATCTCCACTAAATTATCTCTTTACCTATTCGGGACAGATCTGCAGTCATTGTGATTATTCCTATATCCTCTTCGGAACAAGGATGTAACATCCATTTCCCATTTTCAGTCTCAGCCACCACTCCTAGAAAATTATGTCAGGGTCTCCTATCTTTCCTCAGCAACCTGAGATGCAACCCATCTAGACCAGTTGATTAATCCATTGTAAGTGCAGCTATCACTGCCTTAATCCAATTTTAGCCTATCCTGAATTTCAACTGTGCTTGCTTCTGATGAGATTCCAGCAGTATTTGTTTCTTATCATAAAGTACTCATTCAGTATCTCGGCCGTTCCCACTGCCTCCATGACTTCCTGGTTGGTCTTTGATAAGGCCCACTTCTCCACTTGCAATGCTTTTCCTGTTCAGATGCCACAAGAATATTGTGAAGAAGGGCCCTGACTCAAAACGTCGGTTATCCATGTCTTCCAGAGATGTCGAGTTATTCAAGCACTTTGTGCTTCTTTCTGTAAACAAACATTTTGCAGTTCCTTGTTTCTGTTGAAGAATATTGTTGGGTTCTCTGTAACATTTGTTGCTAGTCTTTTCGCAAATTCTCTCTTTGCCTCTCTTATGTTTTAATTAAGAAACAAGGAACTGCAGATGCTGGTTTACAAAAAGATACACAAAGTGCTGGAGTAACTCAGTGAGTCAGGCACCATCTCTGGAGAACATGGATAGGGAACATTTTTGGGTAAGAATCTATCTGCAGATGGGACCCGAAACGTCGCCTATCATGTCCTCAGGAGATACTGCCTAATCCGCTGAACTACTCCAATTTTAGTCTATGAGTCTTTTTTAAATGTTTTTACTTCGTCTAAACATACTATATTTATCCTGGTTCCACATGTTAGCAACAGTCATGTGCTTCTTTGTTTTGTAATATTTTACTCTCTTTTTGTTCAGCCAAGTAGCCAAGTCTTTAAGTTTTGCAATTATCTTCCTCATGTGGAAAAAAGCTGGACTGTGGATGAAATATAGAACCTTAAATAGCTCCCCTGGGTTCCATTATAGTTTTTTGCTGCCAGGTTTTCAGTTCAAATCACCCAACCCCAGATCTGATCTCACCCCATTGAAATTGGCCCAACTCCAGATGATTGTTTTTTTAACCTCAGAGTGATTTTATCCGCTTCCTTGGCCGTTCCAATTCTTATGGTCTTATGACACTACATTTTCCACCACTGATACTTGTCTACTTGCCTTGCTTCACCTTTTGGGACTAGCACTGTCAATTCCATCATTGGCCCAGGTCCTTCAATAAACATCCCCTGAAATCACTTCAGAAGCTGCCCCTCCTCATAGGACCCTAAGTATTATTCCACAATACATGTGGATAGTACTATATTACATAACGCAGTATCACTACTCTATGCCTTTGCACAACACGGAACTAACTACTGTACGATCACATAATCTTAGAGTCATACAGCACAGAAACAGGCACTTCAGCCCAAAGTTGCCCATGTCAACCAAAATTAACCACCTACACTAGTTCCATCTGCCTGCCTTTTTTGCCCCACATTCCTCTAAACCTTTCCTATCTATGTACCTGTCCAAATGCCTTTTAAATGTTGTTTTAGTACCTGCCTCAACTACTTCCTTTGGCAGCTCCTTCCAAATACCCACCATCTGTGTGGAAAACGTTCCCCCTCAGATTCCTATTCAATGTTTCCCCCTCACCTTAAACCTGTGTCTTCTGGTTCTTGATTCTTCTACTCTGGGTAAAGGACCCTAGTATGAATTCATACTATCTATTCCCCTTAAGATATTATACACTGGTGGCACTAGGACTATTGGGGCAGCCAACCAGGCTCTCGATAAGTCATTGCAGGTTTTCCTGACCGTGTAATTATGTTAGATAGAAGGGTGATAAAACCTTTGTCTTTTGATATCAGAAGGGTTGTCATATGTTTTTTTTCTCTTTGACATCTGTTATGCTTGATCAGATATGTCGATGTCCATTTGCAGCACAAGAGTATCAGGCTACTTTCCTGATGGGTCAGATGGGAGGACAGAGCACAGCCAAATACTTGTTTGGAATGTGTTGCCCGATCCTGTTGATGGAATAATAAATGAATGTTCTCTGCAGTGTGTAATTTGATCCTTTTGTTGTTAGGAGACAGAAGTTTAGAGCACAGCATTCACTCTCATGTTTACGGAAAAGAATGGCACAGAAGTATCCTACTGACACTTATGGAGAATGTGGAGCCTTGTCCAGAAGGGATCAGACAGAAAATAATGAGGACTATGGAGGGGTTTAGAGCTTTAGAACTTTATAATCAAGGGACTGCTGGTCATAAGCCAGGATAGGTCCATAGACACTGGGATGATAATGGGAAGAGACTTACTGCGGATTAGGATACTTGGCGCAGAGCTTTAGAGAAGCCCAAATTCATTGAAAGTAAAAACCAAATGGGAGAATGGCCCAGACCATATTGAATTAATTGGAGAGAAAAAACAACAAAATGCTGGAGGAACACAGTGTACCGAGCTGCATCTGTTGGGTGGGAAGGAAAAATTGGTGACATCACAGGGTCTCCACCGTAAACATCAAATAAAACCTTTCCCTCCACAGATGCTGCTCAGTCCACTGAGTTCCTCCAGTGGTTTGAATGTCTACCTCCAGATTCCAGCAGTTTCTCTTAAAGTAGTTGGAACCAGCAAATAATACAAGTTGATGTATTAATTCTCAAAGCCAGCACTTTTATTTCCATGTGCTGGTTATCTTTGAGAAGAGAATTGTGGCCTTTTGCCTGCCAGAGACTATGTGATGCAAAGATCACTGTGGTGCTTTGAATCAGGATTGCCGCAATTTTAACTGATGATGAAAGAACAGTGATCTGTACCCAATTCATTTTGCAACTCAGAGGTGATCTTGTTCCTATATCTTTGATATTAAAGCTAAACACAAAATGCTGAAGTAACTCAGCGGGACAGGCAGCATCTCTGGAGAGAAGGAATAGGTAAATTTTCAGGTCAAGACCTTACTTCAGACTGAGAGTCATGGGAGAGGGAGACTAGAGATAGGTCTGGTGTGAAAACAACAGATCAAAGCAGAAGTTGATCAAGGAAATGTAGAATAGTTCATTGTTAACTATGGGGATGATGACAAGGAGGCATACAATCATTAAAATTAATCAGGAGGACAGTGAAACTATTTGGAGAAACATAGGAAATAGGTGCAGGAGTAGGCCATTCGGCCCTTCGAGCCAGCACCGCCATTCAATAGAGGGGGAGGGAGGAACGGAGAGAGAGGGTAAATTTGAAATTAGAGAAATCCAATTCATGCCACTGGGTTATAAGCTTCCCAAGCGAAATATGAGGTGCTGTTCGTCCAATTTGCTTTGGGCCTCACTCTGACAGTGGAGCAGAACAAGGACAGAAAGGTCAGTGTGGGAATGGGAGGGGGAGTTAAAGTGTTTAGCAACCGAGAGATCGCATAGGCCTAGGCAGAGATGTTCAGCGAAACGATCGTCAAGCCTGCACTATGTCTCGCTGATAAAGAGTCCACACCTGAAACAGCGGATACAGTAGATGAGGTTGGAAGAGGTGTAAGTGAACCTCAGCCTAACCTGAAAGGACTGTCGGGTCCTTGGATAGAGTCGAGGGAGGAGATATAGGGACAGGTATTGCATTTCCTGCGATTGCAAGGGAAAGTAACTGGGGAGGGGGTAGTTTGGGTGGGAAGGGATGGGTTAACCAGGTAATTGCAGAGGAAATGGTCTCTACGGAAAGCAGAAAGAGGTGGACATGGGAAGATGTGGCTAGTGGTGGGATCCCATTGGAGGTGGTGAAAATGTCAGAGGACTATGTGCTGTATGCGACTTCTGATGGGGTGAAAGGTGAGGAAATGGAGGACTCTGTCCCAGTTGCAACTCGGGGGAGAGCAAAAGCACAGAATAAAATTACATACCTTTAGAAAGATGAGGAGGAATTTACTTCGTCAAAGAGTGGTGATGGATGTGGAGGCCAAGCCGATGGATAATTTTAAGTTGGAGATTGACAGATTCTTTATTAATAAGGGTGTTGGGGGTTATGGGGAGAAGGCAGGAGAATAGGGTTGAGAGGGAAAGAAAGATCAGCCATGCTTGATTCATGGAGTAGACCTGATGGGCCGAATGGCCTCATTATGCTCCTATAACTTATGAACGGTGCTGTGGAACCATTTAGCTGGAGTCAATCCCAAGGAACTGCCCAAGAAGAAGAATTAGTTTAGTTTAGTTTAGAGAAACAGGCCCTTCGGCCCACCGGGTCCACGCTGACCAGCGATCCCCACACATTAACGCCATCCTACACACACTTGGGACAATTTACATTTATACCAAGGCAAAACGTACAAACCTGCACATTTTAGGAGTGTGGGAGGAAACCAAAGATCTCTGAGAAAACCCACACAGGTCACGGGGAGAACGAACAAACTCCGTACAAACAGTGCTCGTAGTCGGGATCGAACCCGGGTCTCCGGCGCTGCAAGTGCTGTAAGGCAGCATCTATACCTTAAGTAATCAGTTGCTCATTTTACCTTAATCTACATTAAGTTTTCTTAAGTCTGAATAAGAGACTTGACCCGAAATGTCACCCATTTCTTCTATCCGGAGATGCTGTGTGTCCCGCTGTTACTCCAGCATTTTGTGCCTATCTTAAGCTTGTGATCCTAACCTTCCATCTACCTCATTGGAATCTTTAATTGGACACTACTGGACTTTATCTTGCACTAAATGTTGTACCTTTATCTGTGCACTGTGGACGGCTTGATTGTATTCACGTATAGCCTTTTCTTTGACCGGATAGCAGGCAAACAAAGCTTTTCACTGTACCTCTTACATGCAGCGATAATAAACTAAAGGGTTACACAAAAAGCTGGAGAAACTCAGCGGGTGCAGCAGCATCTAAGGAGCGAAGGAGATAGGTGACGTTTCGGGTTGAGACCCTTCTTCAGACTGGTCAGGGATCAGGGAAACGAGAGATATAAACAGTGATGTAGAGAGATAAGGAACAATGAGTGAAAGATATGCAAAAAAGTATTGGTGATAAAGGAAGCAGGCCATTGTAAGCTGTTTGTGGTGTGAAAATGAGAAGCTAGTGCGACTGGGGGGGGGGGGGGGGGGGGGGGGGAGATGGAGAAGGAATGTCAGGGCCAGAGGGCTGAGGGAGAGGTGGGGGGGAGGCAGTCTGGGTTAACAGAATTGAGAAAATTCAATGTTTAAGCCCAGAGGATGCAGACTCCCCAAGCGGAATATGAGGTGCTGTTCCTCCAACTTGCGGTGTTGATCACTCTGGCCGTGGAGGAGGCCCAGGACCGAGAGGTCGGATATGGAGTGGGAGGGGGAGTTGAAGTGCTGAGCCACCGGGAGGTCGGGTTGGTTATTGCGGACCGAGCGGAGGTGCTCGGCGAAACGATCGCCCAGCCTCCGCTTGGTCTCACCGATGTAGATCAGCTAAAGGGCCTGTCCCACTTGGGCGACCTAATCCGCGAGTTCTGGTGAGTTTGCCCTCGACTCATACTCACAGCATGGTCGACACGAGGTCGTAAGAGGTCTTCGTAACTTTCCTTCATGCTCGAGAGTGGTCTCTGTGTACTCGAGGCCTCAGCTAGGTTTCGGCATTTTTTTCAATATGTTAAAAAATGCCCGCGAGTAAAAAATGGTCGCCATTGAAAAAAATAGATACTTTTTTTACTCGTAGGTTTAGTCGTAGTAGGTTGGCATGTTAGTCATAGGTAATCGAGGATTGTCGAAGGTAGCCGTAGATAGTCTTCATCATAATCGACGGGAGGTCGAAGGGAGGTCGAAGGAGATCGTCTTCACTCTCCGCTATTCGGTGTCCAATTTTCCCGAAGTTAGTCATAGTGGCTAGTCGAAGCTAGTCTTCAACATAGTTGAAGGAGGTCGAAGGAGGTCTTCACCATGTCATTTATTTAAACTCTTCTATACTCGCCAATTACGTCGGCCAAGTGGGACAGCCCCTTAAACTAAGCAGTTTTGAACAATCATCTGTGTTTGGAATAAATCCGACGCTTATGTGTTTCACATTGGTTCACACAAGGGATAATGTTATTTACATTCCATGGGGAAAATTTTTTGAGAAAGAATCAAATAAATATAATCAAGAAACAGAGGACATAGGTTTAAGGTGAGGGGGGAACCTGAGGATGGGTGGTACATGGAATGAGCCGCTGCAGGAGGTAGTTGAGGCAGGTGCTATTACAACGATTCAAAAACATTTGGACAGGTACATGGATAGGATACGTTTAGATAAATATGGGCCAAATTAAGGCATGTGGTACTAGTGTGGATGGGCATGTTGGTAAGTATGGGCAAGTTGGGCCAAAGGGCCTGTCTCCACGCTATTTGATGCTATGACTTTATGAAAAACACAGTGATCTTTGGAAAATGTTTATAACAGGACTTTAAGTTATCCTAGTTCAAATGCCCACTTCTCTTCTCCCAACAGCTTTCCGGAGGTTGTGAATTAACCGTGGTGCTACAAGACTTCATTGCAAACAACAGCAGTGAGCTCAACATCCAAACAGGGCAGACTGTTGAGCTGTTGGAGAGACCGAGTGAAAGACCAGGCTGGTGCTTGGTACGTACAACTGACAGAAGCCCTCCGCTGGAAGGATTGGTTCCCAGTAGCACCCTCTGTATCTCGCATTCCCGCAGCAGTGTCGAGATGGAATGTTTCTTCCCATCTGGAAAAGGTAATTATTAATGCTTTCTTTATTGTGGGATCCAGAGTAACATCAGGGTTGAATGGTTGAAGACTATCTAGTTTGGATTTATGTGAAGGATTTCATTTCATATTACTATAATAGTCTCTACTAAAATAAGCAGGATTTTATTTGAAGTGTTTTGATTGGGATCTGACCCATCGCAATGTCCTAAAGATTTACAATTCTGTAAGAATATCTTGCTATTGACCTGTCCTTTTGAGAGGGAATGCTAATAATTTGGCTTGATGCAGGTACAGCAAGCAGTGAAGAAAACTAATAGCATGTTGGCCTTCATAACGAGAGGATTTGAGTATAGGAGTGAAATGGTCCTTCTGCATTTGTACAGGGCCCTAGTGGACCACATCTGGAGTATTGTGTACAGTTTTGGTCTCTTAATTAGAGGGAGGACGTCTTTGCTATTGAGGCAGTGCAGCGTAAGTTCACAAGGTTAATCCCTGGAATGGCGGGACTGTCATATGAGGAAAGATTGGAAAGAGTGGGCTTGTATTCACTGGAATCTAGAAGGATGAGAGGATATCTTATAGAAACATATAACATTATAAAAGGGCTGGACAAGCTAGATGCAGGAAAAAATTTCCCAATGATGGGGGAGTCCAGGATGAGGTGCCACATTCTAAGAATAAAACTGAGTTGAGAAAAAACGTTTTCACCCAGAGAGTTGTGAATTTGTGGAATTCTCTGCCACAGAAGGCAGTAGAGGCCAATTTACTGGATGAATTTAAAAGAGAGTTAGAGCTGCAGGGGCCAGCGGAATCAAGGGATATGGGGAAGAAGGCAGGCACGGGTTACTGATTGTGGATGATCAGCCATGATCACAATTAATGGCGATGCAGGTTCGAAGGGCCAAATGGCCTCCTCCTGCACCTATTTTCTATGTTTCGATATACAAGTAATTGCAGATCTCTTATGTGCTACAGATAAAACATGGTGACAGCGTACAATGTCAAGTGTAAATGCCATTGCCATTGACTGCCGGCACTGTTTGCCTGTAAAATCCGTGAAGAAAAAAATGACTGTCTAATTATCATGTGTACTGGCAACAGAACAATTAAATTTTTACATGATGTAGCTTTAGAAGCCCACTACCGCAATAACACACACGTAAATATAAGCACAAACACGATAAATTAATAATCAGTAATGGGTAAGTTAGTACGTTATTCCTTGGTGCGCAGGATGATGAGGGGTGATCTTATCAAGGTGTATAAAATAATAAGGGAGACAGATAGGGTGAGTGCACAAAGTCTTTTATTCAGAGGAGGGGAATCAAGAACAAGCGGACATAGGTTTAAGGCGAGAGGGGAAAGATTTAATAAGAAAGTGAAGGGTCACTTTTTCAGACAGAAGCTGGTGGGTGTATGGAACGAGCTACTAGAGGAGGTAGTTGAGGCAGGGGCTATCACAACATCAACTCTGGATCTGAAAACTCTGGTTCTTCTGAATCTGAAAAAGGGTCCTGACCCAAAACATCACCTTGTGGCGTCAGCCTAAACACGGGCCACTTGTACTCAAACCCTCGTCAGGAGATACGAGGGCGGGCACGTGACGTCAAGGGCTAGAGGGAGTGTCCTGGTACTTAAGGTCTCATTGAACCGGCCTGACGTCTCACCTTTATTCACCACATATGGTGCCGCTACTTTGGTGACCCCCGATTGTCCGAATTGAAATTTGGAGTCACCTGAAGCACGCAGCCTCGGGAGACCTGATGTCTGCAGCCGGCTGCCCAGCCCTGCAGCACTACGCTGCCGCCAACCCAGCCCTGCAGTGAGGTATGCCGCCTCTTCCCCACCAGCTGCTGCTCACCGGAGCTGAGAAGCCGCGGCTGCCGCCGCTCTCCCGCTCCTGGCAACGGGGCAGGCCACCTTGTGTGACGGCCGCCGAGCTCCTCTGCATGACCTGCCCGGAGCCAACCACCGGAGCGGAGAGGTTGTACCTGCCGCTGCTGCAGGGGCTGTAAGCGTAGCAGCCTCCTGCCCACAGCAAGGCCGACACACGCCCGACGGCCCTGGGAGCAGAGAGAGAGTACCTGCCGCTCGCCGGCTCCTGACAACGGACCAGGGCCCGGCCTCGCATGGTGAATACTACTCCAGGCCCTGCACTGCACCAGGCCCCACCGCTCCGAGCCTGGCACCAGCCTCACCTCACCCGCACCGCATCGGGCCTCACCGCTCCTGAACCGGCACCACTCCAGACTCGCCACGGCTCCGCGCCCTGCCCGGCACCGCTCCAGACTCGCCACGGCTCCGCGCCCTGCCCGGCACCGCTCCAGACTCGCCACGGCTGTGCGCCCTGCCCGGCACCGCTCCAGACTCGCCACGGCTCCGCGCCCTGCCCTGCACCGTGCCTGGCCACGCCGGCCGCTGCACAGGGCCTAGCCACCTGATAGGGCAGGTTTACCTGGGGCGCCTGCCAAAGACACCCTTCTGCTCCTCACCGGTCTTGAATCACTGGTGAACGCCGCCTAAGCCAGCTGGAAAAATGGCCGCCGAGGCCTCCTACAACAAGCGGCCGACCTGATACAAAAATGGCCGCCGCGGCCGGCCGGAAGAGAAGCTCGAACTTACCGTCCACAGTGCCACCTTCCGGCCGGATGCCGTCCCTACACCCTGATCACCGGCAATAGCGCCACCGTCAGAGCGACTGCCGTCACTGCAGCCTCACCGCCGTCCATAGCGCCACCTTCCAGCCGGATGCAGTTCCTACAGCCTGACTACCGGCCACAGCGCCTCATTCAGGCCGGAGGCTGTCACTGCAACACAGCTTTCCTATCCTGCACTATGGACACTGGCAATTTGAACTTTGGACACTGATTGCACTGTAATTTGTCTTTTTACTGTTCATGTTTGTGTTCACTGCATTTCCATGCTCGGTTCAGAAATTAGTTTGTTTATTTTATTTAGGTTTTTTTCCCTTATCGTTGCTGGGGGCCGTATTTCACAGGACACTCACCCTTAGCTTGTCGAGGAGATGCGACCGTGTCTCTTCCGTCCGGCGGCATCTGCATTGTTCTCCTCGCACCCCTCGGTACCTCGGAATCTCCCACGCAGAGCGTCACTGCACCCGTGGAGCCCTCTGTCCCGACCCACGCACGGGGTGTCCCAGACCCACATGCAGGAGTGCCCTCAACCATGCTATTCCTTCCTCCGGTTCTGGGGGGGGGTCCTGTGGCATCAGCCTAAACACGGGCCACTTATGCTCGAACTCTCGTCAGGAGATACGAGGGCAGGCAAGTGACGTCATGAGCTAGAGGGAGTGTCCTGGTACTTAAGGTCTCTCACCTCGAGACCTAGGGAAGTCAACAGGTAGCTGAGCCCGAGAGTACAACCTCGCTCAGCTACAGCAATATTGTAATATGGTTAGCACACCAACTTAACGTGTCACCACTGAATAAACAACACTTTGACGTCTCGCCTTTATTCACCACGTATGGTGAACTTATCCATGTTCTACAACCTATCCATGTTCTCCAGGGAAGCTGCCTGATCCGTTGAGCGTTCCAACACTCTGTGTCTCTTTAGTCCAGATTCTATCAAGTTAGTTAGACATGACTTTCTCTTATTAAATACATATTGACTGCTCTTGATTAAACTGCACCTTTCTAATTGAAGGTGCATTAGAAGTGATTCTAATGATTTGCCCAGAAACTCACATATAATTATTATGATCAATCTTGTCTGCATTCTGGAAGATACACATAATTGCCTGCAATTCCCATGCTGAACATCATGGAAAGTTAAGCTACACTCCTCTGCCTGCATGTGATCCATCTTAATGCACTCCCGACATATCCATGTGCCTATCTAAAAGCCTCTTAACTGCTGCTATCATATCTGCTTCCACCGCCACCCCTGGCAGCTCGTTCCAGAAACTCACTGTATATAACCATAAAACTAAATGTGGTTTATTGTTTAGAAACAAAGTAATGCAGATGTTAGTTTATGCCAAAGATAGTTTGCCAAAGGGTAGTTTATACCCTTCTTCAGAAGGGTCCTGATCCGAAACGTCACCCATCCTTTTTCTCCAGAGATGCTGCCTGACCGGCTGAGTTACTCCAGCACTTTGTGTCTATCTGTGGTTTATAGTCTGCCTGTCTTCCGATATTTAGGATTGTCTTTAAATTAATTCTCTTTTGTGATCCACTAATAGATCTGTTTTACTCCTCTGCTAACTATTTACCCAAAGAACTTTAGTTTCCGATGAAGACAGTTTTTTTTTAAAGCACAAATAGTCCTGGTATTATGGTGACACGCACACCCAATTGGACAGATGCCAACACCCCTACTACATACTGGAAGTTAATACTTGCACCGCTCACTTTGAAGCGATACTTACAGTATTTTTGGTGTTCTTAAAATAACACATTTCCATCTGTTGGTAGGTTGCCCAGCGCACCAAGCCCTTGCAGTTGTTTATCTAACAATCCTCATTGGCAGCCCGGCCACTTGAGTACTCTGCAGCTTGTGATCTTCCTCTCACAATGAACCAACTCCCTCGAGAAATAAATCCCACTGTCCTGCCTTCCACACCATTATACAGTCAGAGCGTTATACAGCTTGGAAACAGGACCTTCGAACCAACTTGCCGACGCTGACCAACATGCTCCATCTACACTCTTTTGACGCCTGCATTTGACCCATATCCCTCTGAATCTATCCGATCCTATCCATTTTGGTTGATAATTCAGCATATGAAGACCTCCCATTCGGGCCTTTGCACTAATGTTGATGCTGAATCAGTGTCTAAATTGGGCCTCGCAAAGGTCAGGTCAGGTGAAGCATTTTCAAGAAGTCTGGCTGTCTTTTTCAAGCACCAGTGATAACATAGAACAGTACAGCACAGGAACAGGAGCTTCGGCCCACAATGTCTATACCGGACATGATGCCCAGGCTAACACTTACCTGCCTATGCATGGTCCATATCCCTCCATCCCCTGCAAATCCCTGTGCCTATCCAAAAGCCTTTTAAATGGCACTACCGTGTCCATCTCGACCACAACCCGTGGCAGCACATTCCAGGCACCCACTAACCTCTGTGTAAAAAAACTTTCCCCACTCATCTCCTTTAAACTTTGCCCCTCTAACCTTAAAGCGATGCCCTCTAGTATTTGATATTTCACCCTGGGGTAAAGGTTCTGACTCTCTACCTTAACTATGAATTACTGAGAATTATTTGAGAGCGGTGAGACCAGAGGTCGATGCATGCAGCTGAACTCGACGGCAGATTGCCATTCGAGGAGTGTGCGGGGAGTGATGACCATGAGAAGACAAAAGAGCGTGACGCATGAAGTGACCTTGTTAATTCACACCTCCGGCAGTCACAGCTTCCTACTATGTGTAACCTTTCTCGGCAAGAAAAACGAGTTGGTGTCATACTTTTAAGGGCTTGAGAGGATGTATCTGTGATGATAGAATTGTTTGTGAGCAAGATTTGGCATGAGGAAATCAGGATTAGAATAAATGACATGGATAAACTGTGCAAGGTACATGGCAACAAACAAGAGAGAATTGGAAACTGAGATAAGGTGCAGTGGTGGTAGAATGCAGGAAAGAACGGGAGTACCTCAGGGTTGCATGCTCAGCCCCCTGCTGTACTCACTCTATACTCATGACTGCGTAGCCAGTCATAGCGCGAACTCCATCATCAAGTTCGCTAACGACACCACTGTTGTGGGACGTATCCCTGATGGGGATGAGTCAGAGTATAGAAGAGAGATCGAGCAACTGTCCATATGGTGCCAGCACAACAACCTGGCCCTCAACACCAGCAAAACCAAGGAACTGATTGTGGACTTTGGAAGGAGTAGGATGGGGACCCACAGCCCTGTTTATATCAATGGGTTGAAAGGGTCAAGAGTTTCAAATTCCTGGGCGTGCACATCTGTGAAGATCTTTCCTGGTCCGAGAACACAGATGCAATTATTAAGAAAGCTCATCAGCGCCTCCACTTCCTGAGAAGATTACGGAGAGTTGGTCTGTCAAGGAGGACTCTCGCTAACTTCTAGAGGTGCACAGTAGAGAGCTTGCTGACCGGTTGCATCGTGTCTTGGTTCGACAATTTGAGTGCCCTGGAGAGGAAAAGACTACAAAAAGTAGTAAAACACTGCCCAGT
Organism: Raja brachyura; assembly: GCA_963514005.1. The sequence continues at coordinate 64,097,352 of OY740787.1, forward strand.
CCATCATCGGCTCTGACCTTCCTTCCATCGAGGGGATTTATCGCAGTCGCTGCCTCAAAAAGGCTGGCATTATCATCAATGACCCACACCACCCTGGCCACACACTCATCTCCCTGCTACCTTCGGGTAGAAGGTACAGGAGCCTGAGGACGGCAACAACCAGGTTTAGGAATAGCTACTTCCCCACAGCCATCAGGCTATTAAACTTGGCTCGGAACTCTGAACATTAATATCCCTCGTTGTTAAAGAAGGAACTGCAGATGCTGGAGAATCGAGGGTTACACAAAAAGCTGGAGAAACTCAGCGGGTGCAGCAGCATCTAAGGAGCGAAGGAGATAGGCGACGTTTCGGGTCGAGACCCTTCTTCAGACTGGTCAGGGATCAGGGAAACGAGAGATATAAACAGTGATGTGGAGAGATAAGGAACAATGAGTGAGAGATATGCAAAAAAGTATTGGTGACAAAGGAAGCAGGCCATTGTAAGCTGTTTGTGGTGTGAAAATGAGAAGCTAGTGCGACTGGGGAGGGGGGGGGGGGAGATGGAGAAGGAATGTCAGGGCCAGAGGGCTGAGGGAGAGGTGGGGGGAGGCAGTCTGGGTTAACAGAATTGAGAAAATTCAATGTTTAAGCCCAGAGGATGCAGACTCCCCAAGCGGAATATGAGGTGCTGTTCCTCCAACTTGCGGTGTTGATCACTCTGGCCGTGGAGGAGGCCCAGGACCGAGAGGTCGGATACGCAGTGGGAGGGGGAGTTGAAGTGCTGAGCCACCGGGAGGTCGGGTTGGTTATTGCGGACCGAGCGGAGGTGTTCGGCGAAACGATCGCCCAGCCTCCGCTTGGTCTCACCGATGTAGATCAGCTGGCATCTGGAGCAACGGATGCAGTAGATGAGGTTGGAGGAGGTGCTGGTGAACCTCTGTCGGACTTGGAATGACTGCTTGGGTCCCTGAAAGGAGTGGATGGGGGAGGTGAAGGGACAAGTGTAGCATCTCTTGCGGTTGCAAGGGAAAGTGCCCGGGGAAGGAGTGGAGCGGGAGGGAAGGGAAGAATTAATATCCCTCCATCTGTTATTTGCACTTTATTAATTTATTAATTCATGTGTGTATTTACGTATATAATTGTAGTCAATGCCTTCTATGTTCTGTTGTGCTATGCAAAGAAAGATTTTCATTGTCCTGTCAGGGACACATGACAATAACTCTTTTGACTTTGACTTGACTTTGAAATAAGTGTACTTGCACCAATGAATGTGCCGAGAATCATTGATGTTAAAGATAAAGATAATAAAAGTTAATTGTCTATTGTTTATCTCAACTAGGGTATCAGAGTAATCTCAAGACAAAATTCCCTGTTATTTGTGGTTAAAGTTTAGTTTTGTTTATTGTCACCTGTCGCGAGATACAGTGAAATGCTTTTTTGTTGCGGCTCCCCAGTCAACGGAAAGACTATATTCATGATTACAAATCAACATTAATTTTCTTTCATGTCATTTCTTATCATTTACTCTCCTTTCCATACTGGTGTTGAATATTTCCCATCTTCCTGAATGTATGACCTTTGCATGAGTATTGTGCTTTCTAGTTACCTTAACCATCACTTCATTTAAACAAATCTGGACTTCTCCAGTAACCTTATGCTGGTAAACTTTAATTTATCCAAAGCCCCGGCTGTCATTTCCTAAAGCCTCCCCCAACAGTTAGTCTCTGCCGACCCTCAACGTTTCTATTTATAAAATGTAAATGTATCTCAAATTTAACATTTAAATGTTAAATTTGAAACATATAAGATTGTTAAGGGCTTGGACACACTAGAGGCAGGAAACATGTTCCCGATGTTGGGGGAGTCCAGAACCAGGGGCCACAGTTTAAGAATAAGGAGTAAGCCATTTAGAACGGAGACGAGGAAACACTTTTTCTCACAGAGAGTTGTGAGTGTGTGGAATTCTCTGCCTCAGAGGGCGGTGGAGGCCGGTTCTCTGGATAGTTTCAAGAGAGAGCTAGATAGGGCTCTTAAAAATAGCGGAGTCAGGTGATATGGGGAGAAGGCAGGAACCTGGTACTGATTGGGGATGATTAGCCATGATCACATTGAATGGCGGTGCTGGCTTGAAGGGCCAAATGGCCTACTCCTGCACCTATTGTCTATTGTCTATCTCCACAGTTCTGGCCAATCTTTGCAATCTCCTTCACTCTCTGCTGTTTTTCATTTACTGGTCTTTCAATTCTAAGCAAGTTTATTGTCACATGCACAGGTGCAGAGAGGTGCAGGTACAATGAACATCTTGCTTGCAGCTTATCTTCCCCTTTATTTTCTCCTCCTACTTAATGGCAGTTCATTTCTTCCCAATTTTGTTTCTCTTGGTAAATGCCTCCAGAATGTTTATTCGATTAAAGGTGCTTATGAGTATTTTTTTTACCATGTTTTTAAACTGTGAAAGTAAACTTTCACATTTACTGTGAAAGTAAATCCAAAGGGTTTCTACAGCTATATTAATAGCAAAAGGATAACAAGGGATAAAATTGGTCCATTGGAGAGACCGAGTGGACAGCTATCTGCAGAGCCAAAAGAGATGGGGGAGATATTGAACAATTTCTTTTCTTCGGTATTCACCAAGGAGAAGGATATTGAATTATGTGAGGTAAGGGAAACTAGTAGAGTAGCTATGGATACTATGAGTTTCAAAGTAAAAGAAGTACTGGCACTTTTGAAAAATATAAAAGTGGATAAGTCTCCAGGTCCTGACAGGATATTCCCGAGGACATTGAGGGAAGTTAGTGTAGAAATAGCCGGGGCTATGACAGAAATATTTCAAATGTCATTAGAAACGGGAATAGTCCCCGAGGATTGGTGTACTGCGCATGTTGTTCCATTGTTTAAAAAGGTTCTAAAAGTAAACCTAGCAATTATAGACCGGTTAGTTTGACTTCAGTGGTGGGCAAATTAATGGAAAAGATACTTAGAGATAATATATATAAGTATCTGGATAAACAGGGTCTAATTAGGAACAGTCAACATGGATTTATGCCTGGAAGGTCATGTTTGACTAATCTTCTTGAATTTTTTGAAGAGGTTACTAGGGAAATTGACGAGGGTAAAGCAGTGGATGTTGTCTATATGGACTTCAGTAAGGCCTTTGACAAGGTTCCTCATGGAAGGTTGGTTAAGAAGGTTCAACTGTTGGGTATAAATGCAGGAATAGCAAGATGGATTCAACAGTGGCTGAATGGGAGAAGCCAGAGGGTAATGGTGGATGGCTGTTTGTCGGGTTGGAGGCAGGTGACTAGTGGAGTGCCTCAGGGATCTGTGTTGGGTCCTTTGTTGTTTGTCATGTACATCAATGATCTGGATGAAGGGGTGGTAAATTGGATTAGTAAGTATGCAGATGATACCAAGATAGGGGGTGTTGTGGATAATGAAGAGGATTTCCAAAGTCTACAGAGTGATTTAGGCCAGTTGGAAAAATGGGCTGAAAGATGGCAGATGGAGTTTAATGCTGATAAATGTGAGGTGCTACACCTTGGCAGGACAAATCAAAAAAGGACGTACATGGTAAACGGTAGGGAATTGAAGAATATAGTTGAACAGAGGGATCTGGGAATAACCGTGCATAGTTCCTTGAAGGTGGAATCTCATATAGATAGGGTGGTAAAGAAAGCTTTTGGTATGCTAGCCTTTATAAATCAGAGCATTGAGTATAGAAGCTGGGATGTAATGTTAAAATTGTACAAGGCGTTGGTGAGACCAAATCTGGAGTATGGTGTACAATTTTGGTCGCCCAATTATAGGAAGGATGTCAACAAAATAGAGAGGGTACAGAGGAGATTTACTAGAATGTTGCCTGGGTTTCAACAGCTAAGTTACAGAGATAGGTTGAATAAGTTAGGTCTTTATTCTCTGGAGCGCAGAAGGTTAAGGGGGAACTTGATAGAGGTCTTTAAAATGATGAGAGGGATAGACAGAGTTAATGTGGACAAGCTTTTCCCTTTGAGAATAGGGAAGATTCAAACAAGAGGACATGACTTTAGAATTAAGGGACAGAGGTTTAGGGGTAACATGAGGGGGAACTTCTTTACTCAGAGAGTGGTAGCGGTGTGGAATGAGCTTCCAGTGGAAGTGGTGGCGGCAGGTTCGTTGGTATCATTTAAAAATAAATTGGATAGGCATATGGATGAGAAGGGTATGGAGGGTGTTGGTATGAGTGCAGGCAGGTGGGACTAAGGGAAAAAAGTTGTTCGGCACGGACTTGAAGGGCCGAGATGGCCTGTTTCCGTGGTGTAATTGTTATATGGTTATATGGTTAAACTGTGTCACTTCACAACTGCAATTCGGGAAAATACCTCAGTTTGGTGTCTATAATCGAACGCTTCTTTGGGTACTAAAACCCTCGTAAGCAAGCAATGAGCTGCAATTGTGTGGAGAAAGGTGATGGAAGTATAGGTGGATGAGGAATTGGACATAGGGATAGGGTGCGAACCATAAGATGGCCGTCCAGCAGTGATGGATATATATAAGAATGTTTCAACCCTGAATATAGACCACCCAAAGCCTCACATGCATCTGCGGTCCCAGGCCTCAAAAGCAGCTGGATAGTATTTGGGATTGAGGTTGGGTGGTACGTGGGGGCAGATTGGCTAACGGCCATAAACCTGACAAATCTCATAGTCATAGTTACATAGTTACAGGCCCTACCGTTCAACTCATCCATGCCAACCAAGCAGAACTGCTGCTAGTCCCAGGGCTCGCAGGCGACTTGGGAACCACAGCCAGTCCCATGGCCCGCAGGCAACCTGGGAATCACAGCCAGTCCCGGGGATGCGAGGGAACTGGGAACTGCAGCCAGTCCCGGAGCACGCAGGCGATCTGAAAACTGCAGATAGCTATCCGCTCACAAACACGGGTCCTGGCCCCTATGCAAAAAAGGTTGCCAATCCCTGGACTAAACCAAACCATTGATCCTGTCCTGCCAGCTTTATTTCAAAATTTAGCAACTCAAAATGGGGGAACATCTTCGAAGCAGGTGCGTCTTCATTGCTGGGAAATACGGGTTTATTTCTTTTGGATCATTGTCACATGTACCGAGGTGCAGTGGAAAGCTTCTTTGTTGCGTGCTATCCAGTCAGCGGCAAGACTATACGTGATTGCAATCATGCTATGCACAGTACATAGATGCAGGATAAAAGGAATAACGTTTATTACAGGATAAATTCCAGTAAAGTCTGATTAAAGTTTAGTCCGAGTCAATTTGTAGGCAATAATTTGAGAAAACTATCCATTACACTTCTTGATCAACATGGTTTTCTGATGACGGTGAAGTTGTGTTTTTGTCATCTGAAACAAATATCACTTGTCCAGTCCAAGTGAAGGTTTATCCTATAACCTACTTTCACAAAGAAATAATAGGACAGAAGTGTACACCTGGATGATTTATGGATTTCAAGAATGATCTACAAGGTAATCCAGGTGTCCTAGTTTTAACAAAAAAAAATGTATTACCCTACTTTTTTAAACCCTGTAGCAATAGCCATCTGTTCTTGTTTTTTTTTCCTGATTATTTAGATTTTTTTTAGGTCACCATAACCTTGTTACACAATACACAAAGTACAAACACTTTCCCTCTGCTGCTTTTGTTTTCAATGCAAGTATTCTTAATGATATGACTTTCATTCTCATTTCCTGGAAACAGATTGTGAATCCAAGGTCAGATCACCTGAAGCGTTAAATGCAGAGAAAATATTATTGACTAATGACTTTTGAATATATTTTGATATTTCTTTGGGAATTAGCCTTTTCCCTACCAGTTATGTTTTATAGTTTATCTCTTGCTTATCTGGCCATGATTTAATTTTATCTGTTCAAGACTTGTACTTTGAACAGATCTTATTTCTCTTTGGGGATTAAATTGTCAATTGTAATATGGTAGAGTTTTATTTACAATGGACGCGTTCATTCTGAAGGGACACTCATGGACAGGATTTTATTTTGATTGTAACTCTATGACAAATTGTTCAAATCTTTTCCCTTGTATAATTAGTCATGCTGAATAATAAAATGTTTCACAATAGAAGAGCAGATGTCCTCTTGATACGTTTCTGTTGTCTAATCATTTTCTGTTTGAAGAGTTATTTTAGTTTATACATCTAATCCCTTTGACTTGGAACCCAGTTGGCATTAGCTACGTGCAAAACTGAAATTTAACGATATTTTGAATATTGTTAAACACCAGCTTATTTATTTTGAGTGGGGGATATGGAACCCCTTAAGAATACCACATAACATTTAAAAGACATTTGAGTAGATTTAGACAAGATGAGAAAAAATAGATTTTGTCAGATTAATTATTGAAAAACGTTGGTAACACTTGCGCTATCGTCGTTAATTTTAACTCCTTTTTCTGGCACATTTTTCTATTAAGCAATCAAAACATGTGAACAATATTAGTGGTATTGCAGAGCAAAAAAGCCAAGTTCATATCATGCAATATGATTTTAAGGCGAAAAAATAAAGGGAAATATTTGATATCCTTTCAAATGAAGAGAATTTATTTCTACTGATATAAATCTCTGAGTACACTTGTATGATGTTATTGATTACAGCTCACCAAATACCTATAGTCATTAGGAATATAGATTTTGATTATTTTACTAAACAAGGACCTGGGATACCATTTGATTAAACACAATGAGAAATTAATTGCCTAGAAATGAGTGAACTGGATGGTCTTAGTAGCAACGCCAAAGATATTTTTTATTGTGAGCAAAGAATTCCAAATGTCAATAGTATTAATTATCTAGGGCACATATTCACAGAAAAGGTATACTCCCTACATTCAAGGCCAAGTCCTGAAGTTCATGGCTGAGAGACAAGCAGCAGCTAATGGTGCATGAGGTTGGCTGGCAGTTAAATTAATGTGGGTAAAGTGTGGCCAACAGTAGCCTTCCAGGTTTGGGTGGGCGAGGAGGAAGTTGCAATTGAAGTAACCGGTTGGATGGTGATTAAAAGAGATCAGGATCGGAATCAGAACCTTAGTTTAGTTTAGAAATACAGCGCAAATATAGGCCCTTCAGCCCACCAAGTCGCGCCGACCAGCGATCCCCGTATACTAGCACTATCCTACACACTAGAGATAATTTACAACCTTTACCAAAGCCAATTAACCTACAAACCTGTACATCTTTGGAGTGTGGGAGGAAACCGGAGAAGAGAGAGTGACCGAGGTGAGACTCGCCCTAGATTCTGCTGGCGGCCTTATCGGGGTAGCGTGAAGTGTGGACGGAGTGGACGGAAGGGATGGCTTGGGCTAATCCACAACACTCTGCAATATATTGTGGTCTTGGGGAATACTACATGCTGATTGACTTAATATGTGTAAAGTTTTGCAAAAATTGAGGTGGACTTATGCGGGAAATAGTTGGATTTCCAGAGTCATCTGAAGCGACCCAAAGTCAATCGACCGCTCTATCGTAATTATGTTCTCGATTGCACAACATGCTCTCATTTCTGGGCTGTCAATTTTTGACTCAGATCCAAGTGTCTGTTGAAATAAAGAATTGGTTTTGCTATCCGACACCAGATTAAAACCAACCAAAATGGACCCAGAATGAACAGGGTTTTTTTTCAGATATCACCTTTTGAATCATGATATACCAAAGCTTTCTGTGTTGCTATTTACTGCTCTCCAATTCCCTATCCACTTCTCCCTACATCTCTCAACACTTTTATATTTCTCAAATTCACAAATTTAACCATTATCAGTCTGAAGAAGGGTCTCAAACCGAAACGTTACCTATTCCTTCACTCCATAGATGCTGCCTCACCCGCTGAGTTTCTCCAGCATTTTTGTCTACCTTAACCATTATCCTAATTAGATCTTACCAGTGTCGTCAATCTGGAGCTTGCAGGACATAGATTATGTATGGCTTGCAGACCCGAAATAATCAGCCCTTTGAAGATGACTAGACTCCTTTGAACAATAGGCTCCTTTGTTCGGAGCAGTGCAGTGGGTCAGTCCTGTTGATCTTCTTCTTCTTTCGTGCACAGCCTAAAGTTGCTGGACAACTTGTTCTATTTGATCTTCCGTTTGTGCACGTCGAGTTGATTGCATTAGTCGAAACAGGGCAGACCACGTGAAGGTTGCAATCTTCCACCCCAGTCCTGTTCTAATATCTGGAGATTATGTGGAAATGCTTCACAGTTTTGATTTATTTGATAATAATTCTCAATTGAGCAAAATCCAGCTATAAACCTGAATCCCGATGATAAATATTCTACGGTGTGTGACGTATGCATCCTCATGTCCCTGTTCAATTAAATGTTCAATGTAATAGGTTCCAAAATTTGTCTAATAAAAATCAGAGTTCTCTACATCATCTTTTATTGCTCTCTATATATACTTAAACTCTTTAATTCCTATTGTGTTGGAAAATGATCCAGTGCTGTAGGCAACACATGCTCTGAAACCAGTGTTTCATTGAGTTATATACTGTGCAATTTCAAGAGTGGTCAATCATCTCATGCAATATTCAACTGTGATGCACGTGGGAGTAGCACTAAAACAGAAAGAAACATTTGTTTAGATACCCAGGAGAAGCGTGAATTGCGGTAAAAGTACAATGTTGTTTAGTTTGGTGATGATTGGAAAGTGAGTGCACTTCATTTGTGTCCAGATGTTCAGGAGTCATGTATTCTCTTGGGATTTATAGACCCATTGAGTCAAAATGATTTGATGTGTGACAAGTCATCTTTATATCTCTTAGTGCCCTTCTCCCTTTCTTCCTCAACCGTGCAACCATTCAGCACTTCAATGACTCTCTGTTCCCTAATTCTAATCTCTTGTGTATTCCTGCCCGCACCTCGCGGCCCCCCCCCCCCCACAAATATGGATACACACATGCACGCACGCATACACACACACTTACACACTTTACTGTATACCATTGCTTTTATCTATACCTTTCCCATCATCTCTAATTCATGCCCTGAACTACGATATTGATTCCTTTCATTAGCTAGAGAACAGTCCTGACCTCGCATCTACCTCTTTGGAGACCTCTGAACTATCTTTAATCAGATTTTATCGGACCTTATCTTGCACTAAATGTGGTTTATCCTTTGTTCTCTGTGGGTGGCTTGATGATAATCATGTGTAGTCTTTTCTTTGACAATAATAAACTAAACTACACTAAAACTGAGGAAGGGTCTTGACCCAAAAAGTCGCCTATTCCTTCTCTCCATAGATGCTGCCTCACCTGCAGAGTTTCTGCAGAATTTTTGTCTACCTTATACTAAAACTTTAAATTCTTCCTTTAAAATTTAGCCCTTTGACCAGCTTTTAACTAACATTCCAGTTTGCTCCTTCGTCGCTCAGAATCCATCAGTAACTGTCATGAATACTGCTAAATGTTTCCTGTCTTATTACACTGTGCATTTGCAAGAGAATACTGGAAATATTTAGTTAAAGGTTGGAATGTTGCATCTTTAACTATTCACCTTCTCAAGAAACTGAAAAGGATGGAGGTTATCTTTTAGAAACATAACGTGGAATTAGTTGCTGATTATAAAATTCTTATTTGAGTTTAAAATGATGTCATTATTTATTTGATAATTTGAGTTTAAGATGATGTAATTATTTATTCTGAAATATATTCTTTAAAATTCTTAAGCAATTTAATTTATTTTAGCAGGACTGATTGAATTGCTCATTATAGATGTGTACATTTTTTGTAAATGTTTTTTGTTTGTAAAATCATTCAGTCAATTTCTGCTATATCTAATTTGCTAGATCCATGCTTTATTAAAATCAGAAGTTCATAGCTAAGTTCTTAATACTTTTTGGATAGGTATATGGATATGTAGGGAATGGAGAAATATGGATGATGTGTAGGCAAATAAGAGTTGGCCTTGGCATCATGCTCAGCACAGATATTATGGGCCACAGGGTCTGTTTCTGTGCAACCTGTTCTATGTTCTATGTTTAGATTCACTCAAAACAAAAGCTACTTACCATTTAGCATAGTAAATATGGAATGTGCAGGGGAGGGAGTTTGGGGCCTAAAATATGGGTAGATTGTGAATCAAGTCACAGGTTCTTTAGCATAGCATGAAAAATATGTATTTTAAACAAATTGCATCATTTAACTTAATTTTGGAGAACAGGTTTCTTCCTGCAATTTCCTAAAACCATGAGGAACAAATCCTTATGATTCCCACTGTTCTTCAGATTATTCGTGTATTGTAAGAGTATCAATAGGACACAGAGTCCAGCACTTACTAATATTCCAAGAAACAGTTGTGGACCCATCATGTAAGTCTGCCTGTTTGCCATTATAACAGCATCATACTAAATACAAACCAAAATGTTTTTGCGAGAAACTCTTTCATTTTCATGCTGTCATCCAACCACTGGAGGGAGTTGGGCAACATGGTTTGAGGCAGCACAGTGGTGCAGCAGTAGAATTGCTGCCTAAAGCCCCTGTCCCACGATACATGTTTACCCAAGAGCTCTCCCGAGTTAAAAAATGAATCAGACTCACGAGTATTTTTTTACTCTTGGACATTTTTCACAGTGTTGAAAAAACTTTACGAGTTACTGCCTTTCCCGAGTATCTGCCGTAAGCATTATAAGCCGCTACGAGACATCCACGAGCTCCTACGTACCCGCTACATACATTCTCCGAGTTTGAATCTGGGGTAAACTCGGGAGAACTCCTGAATTACCTTGTACAGTGGGACAGGGCCTTTACAGCGCAGGTTCGATCCTGACTACGGTCACGGAGTTTATACGTTCTCCCGTGACCTGCATGGGTTCTCTCTGGGATCTCTGGTTTCTCCCCACACTCCAAAGACGTACAGGTTTGTAGGTTAATTGGCTTGGTATATTGTAAATTATCCCTAGTGTTTAGGGTAGTGTTAGTGTGCACGGATCACTGGTCGGCGCGGACTCGGTGGCCCGAAGAGCCTGTTTCCGCTCTGTATCTCTAAACTAAACTAAACGGACTCATAATCTCTCAAAGTCATCCACAGTATGACAAATGCCTGCATTTCATAGCACCTTCCAATTCCTCGGGATGTCCATATTATGTAGTGATATACCTTCACTTATGGTAGAGAGATTACAACATTCTTAATGTAACAGTCAGAGATCAGTCTGAAGTCCGAATCCAAAACTCTTCCCCCTCCCCTTGAACTCTCTCTTCTCATACCTCCATTCTTGCAGTAAAAGTTGGTTGTTTAAGAAGGAACTGCAGATGCTGGAAAATCAAAGGTAAACAAAAGTGCTAGGGAAACGCAGCGGGTGCGGCAGCATCTATGGAGAAAAGGAAATAGCCAATGTTTTGTGCTGAAGAAGGGTTTGCCTATTTCCTTTGCTCCATAGATGCTGCCGCACCCGCTGAGTTTCTCCAGTAAAAGTTGGTTAACTAGTTCCGCAGTTCACAACAATGTATCCCTCTTGGGATCACACCATCCCTAGCCAACAATGGAACTGTCAGGGAACCACCATGATTGAGGACATCTGTTGCCGGCCCTGATTTGTCCTGGTTTCTTCTTGCTTGCAGTTCCCCGCCCCCAACAGTCAGTCTAAATTATGGTTGTGACCCGTAAAACGTCACCGGATATGCTGCCTGACCTGCTGAGTTGCTGCAGCACTTTGTGCCTATCTTTGGTATAAACAAGCATCCGCATTTCCTTTTTATCACATCAATCCAAAACATTGCTAGTGAATTTCTTCCACAGGCACTGCCTGACCCACTGAGTTCCTCCAGCCCTTTATGTTTGCTTAATGTAGCAGTGGCCACCTTCCTTTCTCTCTCCCCCTCCGTGCTACAAGCTAAATCCAATGTATATTCAGGACAGGCCTGTAATCAATTAGCCAATGTGACAATGAGGTATGACTCCCAGTGAACTGCCTGCAATCTCCATCTCAATGGTCACCTGCCATCATTGATGGTGAATGATTAATTCAACCGTCCTAATTGCAGGAACTCTGAATTGACTGCACCTCCTGCCTTAAATCCAATACCTCCCCAGGTGGCAGAACCTGTCCTTGCCATGACTACAGTAACTCTGACTGAGAGATCCCACTGTTAAATTAAAATTGCTATGGCCACAACTATAGAAACTGCGGTAAAATGGAGACACAAAGAACTGCAGATGCTGTTTCGCAAAACAAGACACAAAGTATGAGAGTAACTCATCAGATCAGAGAGCATTCAGTTACATGAATAGGAGATGTTTTGGGTTGGGATCTTCCTTCAGCGATAGAAAGTGCAGTTTCTACTTTGATCTACCACTGCCCCTCCTCTCCTAGAAGCACTTCATCTCTCTTCCCCACTCCTATCTGGTGCCCGTGTTGCTGATTGATACAATTTTAATCGATACAATGGAAATGAATTTTCAATGAGGAAATAAAAGCTCCTTACCAGTTTTCTTATCTTACCTGCTTTCTGCTATTGAATCTGGCTGGGCCCATACTACTTATTAACAAATAACTCCTTCATGTAAGGAGTTTCAGATTTTTTAAGTCAAAGTTCAGATATGCTGTAGGACAGCATTGTGTACACTAAATCTTTGTACTATTTCTCTTGGTCCACAGCCTGTATTCAGAGACTTCTTAGAAGCCACACTTTTGAGCCAATTTCTGGACTGTGTGTGTCAAATCATTTCCAATGCATTGTGCTACACAGACTTCCAACCTTGTTTAATTGAAACAGAGTGAGACATTCTCCCTGCAGGTATTGTTGAATACTTTTGTCCAAATAATAATTACCGCAAATAATGAGGGCAGCACAATGGCACAACTGGTAGAGCTGCTGCCTTACAGTGTCAGAGATCCAAAATCGATCCTGACCTCGGGTGCTTTCTGTGTGGAGTTTGCACATTCTCCAAGTGGCTGTTTCGGTTTCGTCCATCTCCTCCCACATGCCAAAGACGTGCAAAGTAGTAGATTAACCGATCTCTTTAAAAATTGCCCCTAATGTGTAGGGAGTGGAATAAAGTTGAACTAGTGTGAACGGGTGATCGATGGCCGGCATGGATTCAGTGGGCCGAAGTCCCTCTTTCCATGATGTTCCATGCTGTATCTCCAGACTAAACTAAAACTAAACCTATTTTCTACAGCAATGTTGATGCTAGGTTGGCAATCTAAGGAAACTGTTGGTAAGGGAGGCTACTATTGGCATTTTTTATTATATTGCATTAATTAAAGCAGATTATATGATCATTATTCCCTCTGTGAGGGAATTGGATATTTAATTTCCTGCATAATAAAGGGAATCACATTTCAAACATGCTATTTTACTGCAGGGGACAAAAAGTGTGCATAAATGAACTTTATTTGTGAATAGCACTTCTGCCGTTACCTTATCCAACACCATGTCACCATAGACCTACCCAGCTCTATCAATATCCCCAACATTTATGATTTCACAGAATTCATTAATTTAAGTATTTTAGTCTTCTACACTCCAGTAGAAACAAGAATATTCTGACCAACCTCTCCTCCTTTGTTCCATTGCACAAATTGCACTGCATTTTATAATGTAGCTTATAGATATTATCAAGTAAATTTGTGAAACTAAATAAATGGTTGTTTGTGCCTTTCATATATTTAGCCTGCTGTTCACTTGCAACTTAGGCACCACAGTGGTGCACCTGGTAGACTACTGCCTTACGGTGCCAGAGACCCAGGTTCGATCCTCACTATGGGTGCTGTATGTATGGAGTTTGCACGTTTTCCTCCGGATCCTCCGGTTTTCTCACACATTCCAAAGACATGCAGGTTTGTAGATTAATTGGCCTCTGTAAATTTGCCTTAGTGTGTAGAGAGTAAATGAGAACGTGAGATAACATATAACCAGTTTGAATAAGATGGTGGGCCAATGGGCCTGTTTTCATACGGTTAAACTAAACTAAATTCTCACAGATTTATGTAAATCCTCAAAACAACTTGGGAAGAATGTACTATTTTTTCTTTTATTTTTTCTTTCCTTAAACCTTTTATCCCATTTAAATATAATGGGCCAAATAATTCTGTGCAAAACACATCTAAGATTCTCTTCACTTTCCCTTATCTAATTTGAACTAAATTCTCTCCATTTCCACCCTTTTGTTTGTTTTATTTCTTTCAGTATTAAGTTTCATGGTTTGATGAGAAAAAAACATTTTGACACAATGATGATGAACTCCAACATAGTGCCTGGACATCTGCTCTTTCCAAATTGGAAATCCTGCAAAATAACACGAATTGAAAGATGTTTAGATAAAATTTAATGCACCATTTAGCAACTTCTGGGCATCATCAACTTAACAGAGCGTGGGCTAAAAAGAAAGGTTTGCATTTGATACACATTTCTCAGAAGCTTCTTGGTGCATCGTGAATAATGAACCACATAAATAGAAATGCAGAAGGCATTTTTCAAAAAGCAAAGTCCCACAATAAAAAATAAGGCAAATAGTTGATTTGTTCTGGTAATGTCACAGGATGACAGAAATTTACGGCACTGGAAGTGTTTTTTTAGTCCTTCATTTAGTTTGGTTTTTTGTTTAGTTTCGCTATACAGCACAGAAACAGGACCGTCAGACCACTGAGTCTGTGCCGACCAGTGATCACCCATAGACTAGTTCTATCCTTCACATTAGGCACAATTTGTAGAAACCAATCAACCTACAAACCTGTACGTCTTTGGAATGTGGGAGGAAACCGGAGCACCCAGAGAAAACCCATGTGGTCACAGGGAGAACATACAAACTCCGTACAGACAGCACCCCTGGTCAGGATAGAAACCAGATATCTAGCATTGTAAGGAAGCAACTCTGCTGCTGTGCCACTGTGCCGCCCTATGCCATTACATTGGTGCCAGTTACTTAAGATACCTATCCAGTACTGACAAACACCCCATCTTTCTCCAAACAACCTCACAAAATGATATTCTTCGAATGGACTCATAAGATCATGTGATAGGAGTAGAATTAGGTCATTTGGCCCATCGTCAAATTGGCCCATCGTTGACCCCTCCCCCCCCACCACCACCTCCACAGCATCAACAGGAGACCATCTGGGGACATTGACCTATTTGTATAAGGACACTCTCCGACTCGCCCAAACTCGCACTTATGTAAACAATTCTGTACTCCAGTCTTTGGTGAAATCAAGGCACAGCACTGTCTAATCCTAAATTTACATCAGAAACAAGCCAGTAATGGTGGCGGTGCTTACCCAGAAGGCTGAGCACCACAGAAAGTGCCACGGACACAGCCAGACGCCACTGAAACAATTAATATTCTCAGTGAGTCATTTCGGGCAGGGGATAGGGATGGTGATTCCAATTTTGATAAAATCTGACTCGCCTAAGGCTTCACGGAATGTAACCCTTACATAAGTCAGGGAGTGCCGGTACATTCTAGTTAATAAGCCAGAAGTGTCAGCAGTTACGGATGGACCTCAGTTTCTTCAAAGTCTGAAGTCGACTTCCAACCCAAAATGTTGTACGTCCATTCACTTCACGGATGTGCCTGATTTGTTGAGTTCATCCAGCTATTAGCCTATTTTTCAATTTCTTCAAAATGATTTTGTTAGTTATTAGGAAGGATTATTGGACAGTCTACCAAAAAGAAATCTGCATTTCTTCCGACAGAGTAGAAAGTAAGTTGACTTGAAAAGGATATAGCAAGTGGAATGTAACTTTTTTCTTATTCCTTTTTTTAGGGTTTGGGGACTTTACTATCCAACTCTAATTGCCCTTGAAAACATATTTATATGGTAGAGAATTTCAGAACTTATATGCAATGATGAAGAAAAACTGGCAATATGTTTTAAAATCAGGATGGTGTGCAACTTGGAGGGGAGTCTGGAGGTGTTGCTGCCCTTATCTTTCTTGGCTTGTTGAAGACATGGTTTGGGGAAGTAATGTCAGAGTAACCTGGGTGAGTAATTGCAGTGCAATTTGTCAATGGTGCACAATGTAGTGGAGAGATTGTATAGTTAGTGTGGTTGATGGGGTGTCAATCTGTCAAGCAAGCTGCTTTGTCCCGGCTGGTGTTGAGTTTCTTGGAGATGTACTTATCCACCCCTTTGGTGAATATTCCATCACACACCTGGCTTGAGCTTTGAAGATGGTGGAAAGTCAGGAAATGAAAGGAAATAAAAGAACGTACATTTAGAATGGAGATAAGGAGAAATGGTGAATCTGTGGAATTCATTGCCACAGATGGCAATGGAGGCCAAATCATTGGGTATTTTTAAAGTGGAGATTGATAGGTTGTAGATTAGTGGGACGAAGGCAGGTGAATGGGGAAAAAGCAGGTGAGTAGGAAAAATAGATCAGCCATGATCGAATGGTGGAGCAGACTCGATGGGCTAAATGGCCAAATTCTGCTCCTATGTCTTGTGATCCTACGATTTAAGGAATTATGCGCCGAGGAATATACAATCACTGATGATTTTGTTGCCACAGTATTTACATCCAGTTGAGTTTCCAGTCAGTAGCTGCCCACCATCCCTGCCCCCAAACCCCATCACACAAGCATGTTGATGGCATGAGAGTTGACAATGTAATGCCACTGAATCTCAAGCGTGGGTGATTAGATTCTCTCTTTTCAGAGATTGCCATTGCCTGGCACTTCTGTGGTACAAATGTTGCTTGCCACATATCAGCACGTAGCTGGATGATGTCTAGCGGGTACAGCATGTAGGGCAATAAAGATATTTTAAATCATTGCTCAAATGGCAGATTTGATGTTTTTAAAATAAGATGTTGTTGATGAAGAATGAGGCAAGCTGCTGCTAGGGGAATTTGAGAATTAAAAATCGGATCAAGTATTGCATTTTCTCCATTTTGCGCATTCTGTGTACTGTGGCGAACTGTGGTGACATTCTGTCATGCTGGTGTAATCAGTGACCTATAACTGGACTGCAAAGTTGGGCCACAATGAATCAAATCGAGGAAGCATGAATGGGGTGGTTTTGTGAGGGGAGATTTGTGTATAAAATAGCCCTTGGTTTTGTTTTAACAGAAGGTATCAGATTGGATACAGCATATAGGGTTAACACAATTCAATGCAATTTCCCAGCAGTTTTTTTTTAACCACATGCCTTCTGTGAAAAACTTTAGATATACAGTCATATAATGAAGGTTAGCAGTCTTTACCTGTTCCAAGTCTGAACAGGTGATACATTAGGCAGTGATAAAGGTTTGAGATAATAAGGTACTGAAAATAGAGAAGCACTTAATATTCAAAGAGATAAACTTGGAAAAGTTAGAATTAAAACAAGAGGTGGCACAGTGGTACAACTGATAGAGCTGCTGCCTCACACGGCAAGAGACCCGAGTTCGATCCTCACCCCGGGTGTGGCCTATGCATGTTCTCCCTGCAACTGCGTGGGTTTCCTCCCACATGCTCCGGTTTCCTCCCACATACCAAAGACGTGCAGGTTTATAGGTTAATTGCCGCTGGATGAGAAAGTGGGATAATATAGAATAGTGTGAACTGGTGATCGATAATCAGTATGGACTCAGTGGGCAAAAGAGCCTGTTTCCATACTGTATTTCTAATCCTATTCCTGAAGCCACTCAACTCAATGACATTGCATCCAGTTGAAAATGTATGTATTTGCACATTCGGAAAGAATCTTTTAAAAACACAACTTAGAAGATAACAAGGGATGTTCAAACTCCAGGACCAAATTTTGTGCAGAATTTTGAACTTTAGGAAAAGTTTTGCTGAACTTTGAAGAAGCATTCCTAATCATTAAATAGCAATATTTGATGAATTACACAATAGATAATGGAGGTCATTTGTACATAACAAGACACAAAGTGCTGGATTAACTCTGCAGGTGAGGCAGCAGCTGTGGAGAACATGTGGCATTTTGAGGTGGGACCCTCATTCAGACCCGCTGAGTTATTCCAGCACCTTGTGTCTTGTTTTGTAAACCAGCATCTGCAGTTCCTTGTATCCAACATTTGCACATAGCGATGCAATTCTGTTTGGTCCTAATATATGTGGGTGTCCCAAACCACTGAGTTAATTTAGTTTAGTTAAGTTGAGAGATACAGTGTGGAAACAGACCCTTCGGCCCACCAAGTCCACGCTGACCATCGATCACCTTTACACTACTTCTATCCTACACACTGGGGACAATTTATAGAGGCCGATTAACCTGCAAACCTGCATGTATTTGGAGTGTGGGAGGAAACCAGAGCACCCAGAGAAAACCCACGCCGTCACAGGGATAACGTACAAACTCCGTACAGACAACACCTGTAGTTAGGATCGAACTCGGATGTTAGACGTTGTAAGGCAGCAACTCTACCGCTGCACCACTGTCCCGCCCCAGTGTTGTTGCTCTCATGCTGTGAATGTGTTTGACTTTTCTCAGAGTAATGTTACCCAATTGATTGCCGCCTCATGAACATTTTGCAATGGACGAGATTCTCGGTCTAAATGCCAACATGTCCGTATTGCTGGAAATCTGCCTGCATTGTTTGTGGAAGGGTCGGCCAGGCACATGTACAGTCCTCCCACCGAGGTGAACGGGAAGTGAAGGCCAGCTTCCACTCTCACCAATAAAGTAGAACTGGAAGTTCAACAGACTCAGATCTGTAGAGTTTGTGCCCCACAAGTTTTCCAACAGTGTAATTCAAGGACAGGAACATTCTGGATCTTCCAAAGTGTGATTGTGTGCTTTCAGCAATACCTGCACACTCAACACCTACCATGGATAAAAACACAAGAGATTCATCTCCCATCCCTGTCCCACATTTCCCTTTTATTTCCCCCATCCCCTTTCACCCTGAACTGTCCCACCAGCTTTACATTTCCCTCCTCCTTTTCTTTGCTGTCCTGACACCCTTTTTATCTCTTTTTCACTGCCAGCCTTTGTCACATACTTTGCCCACCTTTCAGTCACCCCCCACCACCTGTACCCACCTATCACTTGCTGGGCTTTGTTATCTCTGTATGCATTGTTGTCACCTTCTCCTAGCTAACAATGATCTATTCGACATTTTCCTTGTTCTCAACCCCATTGATGTCTCTCTCCCTCTCCCCTGAGTCTGAGGAAGGTTCTCGACCCGAAACGTTACCCATTCCTTCTATCCAGAGATGCTGCCTATCCCGCTGAGTTACTGCAGCATTTTGCATCTATCTTTGTGACAGCCCACCTCTCTTTTCCAGCTCTCTCCCTCACTACAATCAGCTTGAAGAACCGCATCTGTCCATTCCCTCCACAGATGCTGCTTGACCAGCTGGGTTCCTCAAATACATTTTCTTCTGTGCTTAAAAACACATTCATTTTCTAGGATCATACCACAATAAGTTTCTGACTGGAACATCTCTAAGTCAAACTGCAGAGTTAAGAAATTTAAATAAATCTTTAAGCACAAATATTGAATTGAGCTTTTATTATATATTTTAATTCACGATAAAATATTATGTTAAAAAACATAGAATTAGCGCTGCTTGGTGATGAATGGTGAAAGGTAGAATGGTAACCCTGTTGTAAATGATTGATCAGTGAAGTGTGGTGATTGATTCAGTCTGTAGGTGTGACTGTTATAAGTTGTTTGTTTATTTGTCACTGTTTGCACTGATTTGCTAATGCCAGCTTTCTAAAGCTGCCTGTGCATGGCTCCACCCTCAGCTGGGATGTGCTTTAGCCATTACTCAGTTCAGCAGAACTAAGAGAGCAGTTAGTGGTGACTGCAGCTCTGTCTAACAACTGCTGTGCGTGGCCATTAGGAATGAAGTGCTGATCTGCCATGAGAAGTACTGAAGCAGCATGAGAACTGGCAAGGAGTGTTGTCCATGTCACTGCTCCCTGAAAAGAATTCTGTCAAAATGTCACTGCTGCTGTTGGAGTTGCAGAGGTCAGTTATTCCGTCTCGCGGTCAGTTATTCAGTCTTTATTTTCTGTGTGAGATGATGAGAGCTCTGGTCATGCAAGAACAGACGAGCTTTCTCAAAGGAAAGTTGTAGCTGAAAATGTAAACGTTTACGTGTTGGTGGCTTCTAATGATCTGAAAAATTGTGGATTTGTAGTCAGGAGTGGTCTAGTCCAAGAGTTGTGAAGGAAAAAGAGTGCAAAATGAATGTTAAACAAACAACTTTTCTTCAGCTGAATATTAATCTGAAAAGCCTTTCAGGCAATTAAATCCCTTGGAAAGGATATTATAAATTTGAAGCTTTGCACTTTCTGTATTTAACTGTGAAGTATTTCCTGTAGATTAGGGTAAGTTTATATCTATATATATATATATATATATATATATATTTATATATATACATATATATATATATTTTAAACATAAGCTAAAGGTCTGAGGATGGGAAGGCTTAACGCAGCTTGGAGTGTGCTGGAATGTTATTTTCTCCCCAAGGTTATTTCAAAGTATCATGACAGGAAGTTTGAAGATAAATTCCTGGCACAATCTTGTGTACACTTTCTGAATTAGATGTTCTCTTTGTATTGTGTTTGTGGATGGCCACAAAATTGGTTCCATTAAGATTTGTGATGATACCTGATCTTGTTAACTTGCATTCCAGCTCCTCCCATCATGAAATATGAGAGGATTGCACCCATGCTAAACTAAAGCCTTTAACTTCATGTGCATTCCAGTTTGTGTGTCGTGAACGGGAACTTCCAGAGGAGAGCTACGTTGTTATAACCTGTGAACACTTCCTTCATAGCACAAATAGAATTCAGAATTTGTGACTTATCTGATGACATCATGGGGATTTGAATGATATTCCCATGGGAGCAACATGATTCTAACATGTATTTTTCCCATACAAACTAATATTGATTTTTATGTTGTGTGGGTGTAAATGAATACCAGGTTTATCTTTTAGCTTTTACATTTATGCCTTCACGAATGTTCTGTGGGTTCTGAGGTGGCAGATGACGCCTCATATTGGGGCCCTGCCCCAACTGTTTGGAACAAGTGGGGCAGGAAGTGCCTGGGTGGGACAGGGAAGTGAGTATAATGTGATGAGCTGTGCTCCCTCTGCCATTTAGTTTAGTTTAATTTAATTTTGTTCAGTTTAGTTTTGATTTTTGCCACAGGTATCAAGGTACCGTGATACGCTGCATCTTTATATTTCCGTGATGCATGTGGTGACATGTGGGTTTTACACCTATGAAATAATTCACCATTAATCAATGTTTAACCTCCTGTTTCCTAATATTATTAGAAAAGATATTTTCCATTTACCTGACAAATAGGTACAATAAAGGACCTGTTACATGTGGAATTTAGACAATAGACAATAGGTGCAGGAGTAGGCCATTTGGCCCTTTGAGCCAGCACCGCCAATCAATGTGATCATGGCTGATCATCCACAATCAGTACCCCGTTCCTGCCTTCTCCCCATATACCTTGACTCCGCTATCTTTAAGAGCCCGATCAAGCTCTCTCTTGAAAGTATCCAGAGAACCGGCCTCCACCACCCTCTGAGGCAGAGAATTCCACAGACTCATAACTCTCTGTGTGAAAAAGTGTTCCCTCATCTCCATTCTAAATGCCTTGCCCCTTATTCTTAAACTCTGGCCCCTGGTTCTGGACTATCCCAACATCAGGAACATGTTTCCTGCCTCTAGCATGTCCAAACCCTTAATAATCTTATATGTTTCAATAAGATATCCTCTCATCCTTCTAAATTTGTGAGTATAAAAGCCCAGTTCATAACATCCTTAAGTTCACTTCACTATGTTGGCACCTTTTCCCATCGTGCTTTCCCAGTACATAAGCTCTCGGGTTAAACACATTACAAACCACTCATCTTATAATTTTCAGAACTTTCTACATCAGTTTCCTTATTGAAGGCCTGAAAGAGATTCACTGGGCTGATTCGCTGATGGGAAGGTTGTGCTGACACAATCAACTAAATAAATTACCGTACATTCCTCTACTTTGGAGTTTAGAAGAACGAAGGGTAACCTTATTGAAAACATATAAGAATGGCACAACAGCATAAATGTCACAATGGTTCCACTTGTGGGAAAATCTTGAACAAGGGATGTCGCTATTCGATTAGGGGTCAAGGGTGCGAATGAACTTCTCGCAGAGGTTGTTGGATCTCTGGAATTCTTACCCCAAAGAGGTAAGAGGAGGTTAGATCATTGCAGGTATTTAAAGAGGAAGTAGATAAATGTTTGAATCATCAAGGAATCGGGGGCTCCGAGGAACCAGCACTGCAGAGGAGATGTGGGCTGGGCATCCAGCTGCATTTATATTGAATGGCAGGGTAGGCTCAAAGGTCTAAATGTTCCATTCCCAGTCCTCCACCCTTGTTGTTTGCGATTCAATACTGAATCAAGGGTGGTGAATTATTTTCTACAGAAGGCTGTGGAGGCCAAGTCAGTGGATAAATTGAAGGCAGAGATGGATAGATTCTTGATTAGTACGGGTGTCAGAGGTTGTGGGGAGAAGACCGGAGAATGGGGTTAGGAGGAAGAGACAGATCAACCATGATTGAATGGCGGAGTAGACTTGATGGGCCGAATGGAAAAATTCTGCTCCTATCACTTATGATCTTATGATCATATGTAATGTTCGCTTGTGATTAGTGCTCTAATGTTGGTTTGCTAATCCAGTGGATTTTGAGGAATTTGCAGTGACACAATAAATATATGAAGTGAAGTTCCTAAATTGAACAGGTTGAGTAAAATACAATATGGAAGGTTTAGTTCAATCTATTCCAATACTGTGCACCATTTATTATAGTTATAGCTTTACAAATTCTAGTATTTTACCTCAGAGCCACTGGCACTTCAGCAACATTTCATAAATCAACTGTAATTCGAGGAATACCTGTATATATTCCCCCCTTTCATTCCCCCCCCCCCCTTTCCAGGCCAAAACATCACCTATCCATGTTCTCCAGTGATGCTGCCTGACCCGCTGAGTTACTCCAGCACTTTGTGTCCTTTTGTGTAAACCAGCATCTGCAGTTCATTGTTTCTGAATATATTCCTTACCTGCTAGCGATTGCCCAGAAAGGATTGACAACGGTTTCTCTAAGGTGGTGCTCTGCAATTTCAACAGTAGAAACAATATTTGTTCACAAGAAACAAAGCTGTGGTAGTTGCCCATTGCAAAGTTTCAAAAGAAGTCCTGATTGGACGTTAGGAGTCTCATCAACAATGGGAGAAGTTATACCTCTTTATGATTCCAATTATCTCCATCAAATCTTTTTGCAACCTCCTCTGTCCCATGGAGAATTACCCTAGCTTCTCCAGTTAATTCACAAAAATAATTGAAATTCAAAAAAACTGCAGATACTCGGCAATGGAAATGAAAACAAAAAGTGCTGGAAGCACTCAGCAGGCCAGGCAACAACTGTGGAAAGAGAAGTAGAGTTCACATATATGAAATGGCTGAAATTCTTCATCCAGGAACCATTTTGCTAAATCTCTTCTGATCCCTTCAAATCCTTCACATCTTTCCTGGAGTATGGTGCCCAGAACCTGAGGCACTAACTGTGGCTGAACTAATGTTTCATAAAGGTTCATCATGACCTTCATGCTCTTGTACTGTATGCCTTTATTTATAAAGCCCATATACTTTTTAACCCGTTTTTCAAGCTGCCCTGCCACTTTCAAAGACTATGCCCATATACTGAGATCTCTTTGACCTCATACCTGCATTTGAATTGTGCCACCTGGTTTATATTACCTCTTTTCATTCATCCTACCAAAATGTGACACTTCACTTCTCAGCTGCCACCTATGTACCCATTCCAAAGCCTGTCTGTATCTCCTTGAAAAGTACTGGAATAACTCAGCAGGTCAGTCCACACTCTGGAGAACATGGACAGGTGGCGTTTCGGGTCGGGTCGCTTCTTCAGACTGAATCAGTATGAAATTTCTATCAATCTGAAGAAGGGGCCTAACCCAAAGCGCCACCTATCCATGGTTTATAAGAGGGTAGGGTGGCACGGTGTTGCAGCAGTAGAGCTGTGCCTTACAGTACCATAGACCTAGGTTCAAACCTGACTATGGGTGCTTATCTGTACGGAGTTTGTACGTTCTCCCTGTGACCTGCGTGGGTTTTCTCCCGTTTCCCCCCACACTCCAAAGACACACAGGTTTGTAGGTTAATTGGCTTGGTATAATTGTACATTGTCCCTAGTGTGTGTAGGATAGTGCTAGTGTACGGGGATCGCTGGGGCCTGTGGCTGCGCTGTATCTCTAAACTAAATTAAACTACAGATGTTGCCTGACCCACTGAGTTACTCCAGCACTTTCTGCCCTTTTGTGTAAACCAGCATCTGCAGTTCCTTGTTTCGGAATCTCCTTCAAGTGTGCTCCTTACATTTTTGGTCAGTTGTTAAACAGGAAAGTAAGATTCTATACAAATGATTTTGGAGTTCTAAGTGACAAATGATCCAGTGAAGTTTTGGGTGTGTTTCTGTGTCTTCACCCATTTTGGCAGCTGCAAACTGGAATTAACTTGGTGTGCGAAGTATGTCCAAGATTGCTAGTAAATACTGCTGTTCTTTCTTCAGAGGATGTTATTTTGTGGTAGAAAGAGAATGCTTGACTTGTAAAATGGAGACACAAGAGACTGCAGATGCTGGAAGCTGTGGCAGAAAACTAATGGCTGGATGAACTCAGTGGGTCAGGCAGCATCAGTGGGGGGAACATAGGGGGTAAGAGCAACCTGAAATTAAAAATACAATGTTAATACCGATGGGTTATAACATTTATTCCTACACCTCCACCCTCATCTCCATCAGAGACCTAATCAGGGCTTCAAGGGAGGTAAGTATTCATGTGCACCTCCTCCTGCATTCAGTGCTCCTGCTGTGCTCACAGATCAGGCTTTCAGTATGCAGAGCGCCTTCTCTCTGTCCGCAGTGACCATTAAGGGCCTGTCCCACTATGGGGACTTAATTTGCGAGTTTAGAAGAGTCAGGACTTTCATATGAGGAAAGATTGGATAGACTCGGTTTGTACTCGATGGAATTTAGAAGATTGAGGGGGGATCTTATAGAAACCTACAAAATTCTTAAGGGGTTGGACAAGCTAGATGCTGGAAGATTGTTCCCGATGTTGGGGGAGTCCAGAACAAGGGGTCACAGTCTAAGGATAAGGGGGAATTCCTTTAGGACCGAAATGAGGAAAACATTCTTTACACAGAGAGTGGTGAGTCTCTGGAATTCTCTGCCACAGAAGGTAGTTGAGGCCAGTTCATTGGCTATATTTAAGAGGGCGTTAGATGTGGCACTTGTGGCTAAAGGGATCAGGGGGTATGGAGAGAAGGCAGGTACGGGATACTGAGTTGGATGATCAGCCATGATCACATTGAATGGCGGTGCAGGCTCGAAGGGCCGAATGGCCTACTCCTGCACCTATTTTCTATGTCTATGTTTCTATGTGCTCAACTCAAACTCGCAGCATGGTCGACACGTGTTCCTAGGAGGTCACTGTTACTCTCCTTCATGCTCGAGGGAAGTCCCTGCATACTCGTGTCCTCAATTTGGTTGAGGAAAACATTTCAGCATGTTGAACATTTTCCGTGAGTAAAAATTGGTCAGCATGGTTCTTTTGATCTCGTAGTGCAGTGGCGTGGGGTCGCTATGTAGTTATAGGCAGCCGAGGTAGCCGTAGGCAATCTCCTTTGTTGACCGGGCACTTTGATTGGCTCATTGGAGTTTTCAGAACCAAGGAAAACCGACTGGTAATGTTAAATGCCCGCTAAATTATATTAAAAGTTGGCTGGCTTCTTAAAAGTGTCTCCACTCCTTTCCCCCCCCCCCCCCCCCAACTCTCTGAAGGACTAACCGTGCACTGTGCCAGCCGTCTTTTACCTTCATGTTCATCGCGGGTGTGAATTTCAGACAGCGCTCCCCCGCTTTCACTGGCCCCCACCTTTGCGATGTGTGTGTGTGTATGTGTGTGTGCTGACGGTCGATCCAGCTCGCAGTTTCATCGCTGACAGTCGATCCCGCTCGAGGTTTTTCAGGCGAGTGCCCTTGAGCTTGAAGGACGAAGACAGTTGCTGAAGTCGCGTCAGTGGGATAGGCCCTATACTATTTGCAGTCCTGGTCACCTCATTACAGGAAAGATGTGTAGGTTTGGAGAGGGTGCTGAAGATGTTTATCAGGATGCTGCCTGGATGAAAGTGTTTCACCTTCAGGGAAGGTTGAATAGACTGGGATTGTTTCCTCTTGAATGATGGAGGTTGAAGAGAGATTTGTCAAGAGTCAAGAGTGTTTTATTGTCATATGTCCCAGATAGAACAATGAAATTCTTACTTGCTGCAGCAAGTATGATATGACAATATGATATTGTCTCTCGTATGACATGACAAATGAGAGAGAGAAAAGAAAAGTTCAGTGTGTATATATTGTTATGACTCCCGAAGGCAGGTACCTCAGAGTTGTGTAACATAATCAAAAACCAGGTTCAAGTTTAAGAAAATAGTCTTTAATTTAGTTAAAAGAAGACAAAAACCCGAACCTGATTTAAACAACAGTCAGAGGCTAGAATCGACTAATAAACAAATGTAACAGTGCTCCAGCCAGCCTTGCAATGGACCGTCGAACCGGAGTCTTTAATCCTGCCTAAATAGAGATATCCCTGAAACAAAATGCACCCTCAGGTCAGCCCTTATCCATCCCAATACAACATTAAATGACAAATATAGTTAACAATACACAAAGTTCTATGCCATGCGGCCAGGCCTCCTGCACCACAGACCGGCAGCCTGTTCACTTGTCAGGGTCGGCAAAGAAGAGAGAGAATTCTGGGAACTCCTGATATTTAAGCTTCCAATGAGTCACCGGTCACGTGACGCAGCTTGGCCAATCGGGTACAGGAGCTCTTAATCCCTTTATTCCTGACTCCCAACCACGGGGCCTGCACTCAGGAGAGAAACAGAAAAGGCAAGTACATAGCATTCACCGGGGGGGGGGGGGGGGGGGGGAGGGGAAGCGCCTAACACCCCACCCAAAGATACTGAATGAGCTTCAGAAGAAACTATTCAGTACTAAAACACTACTTGCACGACAAGGCGTCAGCCAAGATATTATCCTTGCCCCTTACGTGCTTGAACTCCAGGTTGTATTCTTACAGCTGCCAACTCCAGTTCATTAACTGCCTGTTCTTATTCTTAATGTTCTGCAAAAAAACCAAAGGGTTATGATCCGTGAATACGATGACAGCGACATTCAAGAAGCCCACATAAACCTCGAAATGACTCAGAGACATTAACACAGCAAGGGTTTCTTTCTCAATGGTGGAGTACCACCTCTGATGGGGATTAAACTTCTTAGAGAAGTACGAAACTGGATGCCCCACCCCATCTGAACCATCCTGTATAAGAACCCCACCAACCCCACAATCACTAGCATCCACTGCCAGCTTAAATGGACGCACAAAATCTGGTGCCGCATGCACAGGTGCGCGCACCAGAAGACCTTTAGTATGATCAAAGGCTTGTTGACACAGCGGACCACACAAAAGCTACCTTCGGACTCAGAAAATCCATGAAAGGAGCAGCCACTGCAGAGAAGTTTGGACAGAACCCCCATAGTACTCAACCATAGTCAGATACCTACGGAGTTCAGTCCTAGATGTTGGAACAGGAAATGCGACAATATGTCCCACCTTGTCCTCGAGAGCGCGAACCTGACCCCGGCCCACCATCTTACCCAGATACGTCACCGTGGCCTGACCAAACTCACACTTCCCCAGATTGATCGTTAGGTTTGCCTCCGCTAGACGATAAAATACCTCCTTCAGATGACCGATGTGTTCGATCCAAGACCTGGAGCACACGACTAAATCATCAAGGTATACTTCACAGAAGGACAAACCAGACAATACCATGTTCACTAACCTTTGGAAGGTTGCCGGCGCATTGCGCATTCCAAATGTTATTACCGTGTACTGAAGTTATCAGGCCTAGTCAAAGGAACTTGCCAATACTCTTTTAGCAAGTCCAACTAGCAAGTCCAACTAGATGAACCCCCTCATCCCAATCTTTTTCAAACTCCAGGCAGTAAGTCCTCAACATAGATTTCAAAGTCTGTTGGGGGGGTCAAGCATATATACACATACTCACAACATATATATATATATATGTATATATATATATATATATATATATATATTTACATATATATATATATATATATATATATATATATATATATTTACATATATATATATATATATATATATATATATATATATGCATACACACATACTCATAAAACAAACAAAACAGTGCAACATAATAATAATAGTCTATTGTAGTTCAGAGCTATATATGAGGTTGTAGTGTTTAATAGCCTGATGGCCGTAGGGAAAAAACTGTTCCTGAACCTGGACATTGCGGTTTTTAGGCTCCTGTACCTTCTTCCCGATGGCAGTGGTGAAATGAGTGTGAGGCCAGGATGGTGTGGGTCTCTGATAATGGCGGCTGCCTTTTTGAGACAGCAACTTCGATAAATCCCTTCGATGGTGGGGAGGTCAGAGCCGGTGATGGACTGGGCAGTGTTCACAACTTTTTGCAGTCTTTTCCGCTCCCGGACATTCAAATTGCCAAACCGGACCATGATGCATCCTGTCAATGTGTTCTCTACTGTGCACCTGTAAAAGTTCAAGAGAATCCTCTTTGACATACCGAATTTCCGTAATCTTCTCAGGAAGTAGAGGCACTGATGTGCTTTCCTTATAATTGCATCAGTGTGCTGGGTCCAGGAAAGATCTTCGGAAATATGCACGCCCAGAAATTTCAAGTTTTTGACTCTCTCCACCATCGTCCCATTGATATATAAAATTATGAGAGGCATAGATAGGGGAGACAGTCAAAATCTTTTTTTCCGGGTTGGAAATGTCCAACACTAGAGGGCATAGCTATAAGGGAAAAGAGGGAGAAGGTTCAATGGAGATGTGCCGGGCAAGTCTTTTCCAAAGAGAGTAGTGGGTGCCTGAGATGCATTGCCAGAGGTGGTGGTGGGGGCAGATACGATAAGGGCATTTATGAAGCTTTTAGATAGGCACTTGGAAGTGCACGGAGTAGAGGATCATGCACAGGCAGATGAGATCAGTTTAACGGCATCATGTTCAGCACAAACATGTGGGCCGAAGGGTCTGTTCCTTTGCTGTACTGTTCTAAGTTCTAGCTTGCGGTTGGTTCCATGCCACTTCACTCTACTTCCCCTACCCACACTGGTCTGAGGTTCTTGGCCTCCACTGCCAAGGTGAAGCTCAAAATAGAGGCACAACACCTCACATTCTGTTCTGTCTACAACCCAATGATATGAGCATTTACTTTTCCATTTTCAATTAACCTTTACCTCCAGCATTCCACTCTCTCTGCTATCAATCTTCCTTCCCTTCATCCATTTTTTTTCCCTTTCCCACACCCTCATCTCCAGTCGACCCAGCACCCATTTTTGTCAGCATCCCCCTTCCTGATGCCATCCCGTGACACACTTCACCCACCTCTGGCCCATCTGCCTATCATCTTCCCGCTGTCACCTATTTTGTCTGATTCCAACACTTGTAGCTTTTGTGCCCCAGCTTATCACCTTCAGCCTCTGTCTCGAACTTCACCTTCCCTCCCTCTCCCCATCTGATTCGAACCGCATTTTTTTCCCTTTGTCTACTTCCACCCATCACTCTCGGACCTCCGAGTCTCTCCTCCTAACTACACCCATCTCCCCACCTGGCTGCTTCTGCCCATCCTCCTTCACCCCTCCTTGATCTAACTGCTGCCCACCAGTCCCTGTCTTAATCCTTCTCCTCTCTTTTATATTCCACAGATGCTGCTTGACCTACTTCTTCCAGCAGTTTGTTTTTTCCTCCTTAAGGGAAAAATGCAAAGTTGGGTAGTGAATTTTAAAGTATGTCGAACAACTGAATCAATATTCACTGGATCACAAGCTGTGCTCAGCTAAGGAATGACATTTGGCCCAATTTACTCACTGGTCCTATCATGATCACACTGTACCCAATTCCTTTATAAATTACTTTAGGCTATTTCATCTTCACTAATCTGTCTGTCCCACCAAGTCTAAGTGTTAATAGTTCTTTATGTAGCAAAGAACAGTTTGCATTTATATTAGAACAGTACAGCATATAAAAACACTTCATCTCCAAATGCCCGTGCTAAACATGATGCCAGTTAAACTAATGTCCTCTGCCTGCATGTGATCCATATCCTTCCATTCCCTGCATCTCCATGTACCTATCCAAAAGCCTTTTAAATCCCATTATTGTTTCTGCCTTCACCGCTACCCCTGGCAGAGCATACCAAGCACCCATCACTCTGCATTAAAAAAACTTGCCCTGCACATCTCTTTTAAACTTTCCCCTATCATCTCAAAGTTATGCCCTCTAGTCATTGACATTTCCACACTAGGAGAAAGGTTGTGACTGTTTACCCTAGCTACACCTCATAATTGTATATACTTCTATTAGGTCTCAGCCTCTGACGCTCTAGGGAAAATAATCCACTTTTCCACATCTGATATCTTCTAATCCATGCATCATTCTGGTGAACGTCTTCTGCATACTATCCAAAGCTGCAACGTGACTTTCTGACTATTAAACTCAACACTCAAGGGAGACAAATGTCAATATCGTCCAAAATGAGGGTCGGGCAAATGGAGACAATTTGGCACAGTGGTGTAGCGGTAGAGTTGCTGCTTTACAGTGACCCGGGTTCAATCCTGACTATGGGTGCTGTATGTACGGAGTTTGTATGTTTTCCCTGTGACCGCATGGGTTTTCTCCGGCTGCTCAGGTTTCCTTCCACACTTCAAAGATGTACAGGTGTTTAAGTTAATTGGTTT
This sequence comes from Raja brachyura, assembly GCA_963514005.1. The sequence goes on from OY740787.1 coordinate 64,128,156, forward strand.
CTGTAAATTGTAAATTGTCCCTAGTGTGTAGGATAGTATTAGTATACGGGTGATCGCTGGTGGGCGCGGACTCAGTGAGTCGAAGGGCCTGTTTCCACGCTGTGGCTAAAGTAAAATAGAGCCCAATATAAGAAAGTGATTGGAGATGGCTTTTCCCACTAACGAGTTGATGCATGTCACAAAGCTCTGTGAGATGGCAAGGTGAAGCAGTTAGTGGAGAGAGAAAGAGCGAAACATCGAGGCAAGAAAGGAGGTCACAAAACCAGAGCAGAAAGTAGATGATAAATTGCAATGCCACTTGAAAGTATCATGAATGCGATCTCACCAGGTGCGAAGACAGAGAGAGAAAAGCAAGAAAATAATATCTTGATAGAAAGTTTCTCATGGAAGTTTGGTGGGGTTGGAGACTGAGGATTTTAAATGTGATTAAAGGAGCTGGAACTTGGATATGATAATTAATGAAAAAAATGGTTTCAACATGGTAGCTAGCGGGACAGAATGAGGCACAAAAAGCCAATGAGTTATATCTCTACCATAGCTGTCAGGTTTATGGGGAGAAGGCAGGAGGATGGGGTTGGGAGGGAAAGATAAGCCATGTTTGAATGTCAGAGTAGATTCGATGGGCTGAATGGCCTAATTCTGCTCCCATGACATGAACATGAGATTTGAACCTGGGTAGCTGGAGCTGTAAAATTCCACTCCTTCAAATGTCACTGGGTCATAATGGAGGACAGAACTAACATTTGAATTCACAGAACTCAATGTTCAGTGAGAGGGAAGGGAAGAAAAGAAAGGGGACCGACCGATCAAATAATGTTCAGCATGTGTTACAAAAGTAAATGTTTTGTGTGGGCTGGGTTTGGTTTCCTATAGCAACATCAAGTATCTGAAATATCTCATTGCTTGCCAGCTGCCTTTTGGGGAACTACAGCATAAAGTGAAGCCCTAGTCTTCATGTTTCTGATGATTGTGGTTTCTAGGAGTTTTTCCAGATGTCATCTCCAGTTTGCCATTTTGCTCAACATAACTTGGCTAATTAATTTAATTATTGTATCAAACACAGTCACATGAGTCAAATAATGAGACAATTCAGTGCGTTCCTTCAGCTATTAATGCAACACATGAGCTGTAATCACAGTTTTTCAGGCCTGGTTCAGATTGATCGGAGGCGAGTGTATATTTGAGTCCAGATGTGGTGCTGTAGGCATGGCAGGCAGGCCAGCCTGTGGCCACACTCACAGGGCCTCAGGCGAGTGTAATCCCAAACCTGATGTAGGGTCTGAACCCAAAATGTGGACTGTCCCTCTGCCTCCACAGATGCTGCCAAACCTTCTGAATTCATCCAGCAGTTTGTTTGTTTTTGCTCCATATTACAGCATCTGCAATCTCTTGTGTCTCCTACAACATCAGTACATTTGGCAACGGACTCTAGTTGTAGTACAGCTCCAGTACAGTTCATTCATTTCAGAAAACAAATTTCAGTTTGGTTCATGCATTACAATGGTGCTCGGGTAAATGTGAGAGAGGACATAGAGAGCTGGGTGGGGCTCATTGTAGTCCACTGGACAACTGTTTGATTCCTATTAAAATAATTCTTGTCTTACTGGAACCTGCCCATCCTTAGAAATCTGCATTGCTCAACCCTATTTCCTGTGGGATACTAATCAGGCAAACCTGCTATTTATTACTTAAATTGAAACAGAGCTGAAAATTGCTCATGTTCGTCGTTACAAACTGAAAATTCCTGCCCCAAAGCTTTGGAAGATATATTTGCCATCACATTTCTCCAGTCCAGTGGAATTTCAATTAAAATTAGAACAATTTAATATCACAGGTCTTAACTGGAAATGTGAATGAATCCAATTGAGAGCTTTAATTTGTCAAATAGCAGGACGTTTAAATATTTTGAGTTTATAAGGAAGTTATCACACCACTTGCTCAGTGATGGATTAACCCTTAATTTGCTTTCTCAGTTAGCCTCTTGCATTACTTTAGGAAAATCAGGGGAAAAATACATGGTCTTCGAATTGTGTAACAACTGGTTTGATATTTCTGTCAATCATCTCAGTAAAGAGGGTCCAAGCTAAAGATAAGCAAAGTGGAGTATTAATGGGACCTTGCTTGAGTTGCTGGGGCTTGTTTGCTGCAAACACGGTACTGTCTCATTGCAAGTTGATGTTGCAAAGTACCAAATGACTGCTTTTTATACTGATCTACCCATCTGGTTACAGATTTTCTGACATCATGTACATAGGTTGCAGTGTGAGCACTGCAAAGAATATAAGTGTATTTAAAATATCCTGTCTGATTACACTTTGTTTTAATGCATTGAAACTCTAGGCCTGCTAGAAAAGGCGGGGTTAATGCAGGATCTGCACAGGTTTCTTCAGAGTGGGCACGGTCTAATTAGAACCCCCACCCGCCCCCCCCCCCCCTTACCTCTCAACTCTCCCTGCCCCCTGGACACAAAGTGCTGGAGTGGGTCAAGCAGCATCTCGGGAGTACATGGATGAGTGAGCTTTGAGTCATGGATTCCCTTTGTCCTCTGGTTGCATTAGGCTCCTGATGATAAAGGAAGCAGGACAGTGGGCAATTAATTCAGTGAACCAGGATTTCATAGAATATAGAACAGTACAGTCCGATATTGCCGATTGTCTGCTATAATCAATTAAGGGATTTTTTTCCCACTGATTCTCAGTCTGAAGACGGGTCTCGACCCGAAACATCACCTAATCCTTTTCTCCGGAGATGCTGGCTGACCCGCTGAGATACTTCAGCTTTTTGTGTCTATCTAAGGGATTATCATTGTATTAGTCATTGACACAAACAACTACAAATGCTGGTTAACACACAAAAAGACACAAAATGCTGGAGTCAGCGGGCCAGGCAGCACCTCTGGAGAACATGTATAGGTGACGTTTCGGGTCGAGTCCCTTCTTCAGATTCTCGCTCTGGAACTGAGTCTGGAATCCAGGTGAGTTGAGGCGAGGATCAGCGCAGTCATTGGCTGTGGCCCATGGGGGGGCCGGAGTGCAGGTACAGGTCGGCGGTGGCGGCAACAGGCATGGTTTGGAAGTGGCCAAGGCGGTGAATGTTGTTAGGCCCAGCCTGGAAGCAGTTAGGGAGGTGGTGCGGGCCAGAGTTGCCGTCAGCAGCCTGGCTTGGCAGTAAAGGTCAGTAGGTCCGTCAAATGTAACCAAAATCCATTATAAAGTGGTCCATGAAAGCAAGGTTTTACGGCGCTGCACAGGAACTGGCCCTTCAGCCCATAATGTTTGTACCAAACATGATGTCAAGCTGAACTGATCTCATCTGCCTCTACCTGCATCTGCCTCTATCTACCTCTATCTGCCTGCATCTGCCTATCTAAAAGCCTCCTAAACACCACTATTGTATCTGCCTCCACCACCACACCCAGCAATGCGTTCCAGGCCCCACCACTATGTGTAGAACAAAACTTGCCCTGTACAGTCTAAACTTTCCTCCCCTCACCTTATAGCTGTGCCCTCTAATGTTGGACATTTCCACCCTGGGGAAAAAAAGTTTCTGACCCTATCTTTGCCTCTCATAATTTTATATACTTCTATCAAGTCTCCCCTCAACCTCCGAAGGTCCTGAGAAAGTAATCCAAGTCTATCCAACATCTCCTTGTAGCTGAAACCCTCTAATCCAGGCAGCATTCTGGAAAAACTCCTCTGCACCATCTCCTACGCCTCCATATCCTTTCTGTAATGGGGTGACCTGAATTGCAATTACTGTATTTACCCCATTTACTGTAAAACTCAGGAGAGCGATGCCGCCTGGAGCTATGCTCCTGGTAGGGCCACCCATGGCGGTAAGGTCGAGGGGGAGGACTCTGACAAAGAGCAATCCAACCAAGACCTCAATGGTGGAACAGATGGAGGATGATGGCTGACCATAGTGGAGCGTCACAACGGATGGGAAGGCGGATGAAAGTCGCAGCAGAAAAGGGTCTCCGATGGTCTTGGACTCCAAGCCACTGGATCCTGACCCAGATCTGTCAAGAAACGTGTGGTGGCTGTCTGTGTACCAGTCTCCTCATGTTAAACAAAGTCACACACTGGCGACCTCCAACCCTGGAGACACCCATGATCTGCCATGACCAAAGGGGGCCAAAGAAGACTGTAAAACTAAAGATTTTGCCCTATGTTCATATGCTACAGTGATAGAGCACGGTTTAGCTATGAGTATTAATTTGTTTATTCAATTATGAGTGAGTTTAAATTAAACTAACAATTAATAATGGAAATCACTGGAAATTGCTTTTTAGTTTAGTTTAGTTTAGTTTATTGTCACGTGTACCGAGATACAGTGAAAAACTTTTGTTGGATGCTAACCAGTAAGTAGAAAGACAATACATGATTACAATCGAGCCATCCACAGTGTGTAAATATATGACAAAGGGAATAACGTTTAGTGCAAGACTAAGTCTTGTAAAGCTCCATTAAAGATAGTCCAAAGGTCTCCAATGAGGTAGATAGTAGCTCAGGATTACTCTAGGTGGTGATAGGATGGTCCAATTGCCTGATAACAGCTGGGAAGGAACTGTCCCTGAATCTGGATCACACCCAAGGACCAAATTATTATACACAGATATTTAATATCCAGGGTGCCAAAGTCCATTTAATGCTGCATCAGCTTCAGTTATGAATATATGGGTTAAGCTGCTGTCGAAGCATTAGCATACTGCTACATAGCAACAAATGACTGCACTAACATCTAATCTAATGTTAAAGAAAAACATTGCAGATTTCTTGAACATTGTAATTTTAGGTAATAGAAAAATATATAGGTGTAATGCTGTTGGGAATATCTGTATTGTTAAAAAGAATTGGAGAAATGCATAAATTACAGGTTTTTACTCCCTGGGGAAAGGGAAATGTGGAAAGTTCATAGGTTTATAATTAATATGATATTGTTGTAACTCGGGGAACAACAGCTAATTATTATCGTTGACCGCCCTACTCCTATTAAACCGGTGACAGCATGTTAGCCAATATTGTTCATGATTCTCTCTCCTTAGTAGTGTTACGAGAACCTGCCCTTCCGTTCGTGCCAACCAAGTCTATAACCTTTATTCACGTGATCCTGTGTCTGTCAAGCTCTTGCCCATTGACTAACACTGCAACATCTTACTGGAGCCTCTCAGCATTCTCCACAGAGCTCCCACTCAGCTGTGTATCATAGTTCATAGGTATGGGAGCAGAATTAGGGCATTCGGCCCATCAATCATCACCATTCAATCATGGCTGATCTATCTTTCCCGCTCAACCGCATTCTCCTGCTCCCCCCATAACCTTTGACACCCTTAATAACTAAGAACCTGTCAATCTATGCTTTAAAAATCCAAAGATGGCCTCCACAGTCATCTGTGGCAATGAATTCCACAGATTCACCACACTCTGATGAAATAAATTCCTCCTCATCTCTTTCCTAAAGGAACATCCTTTTATTCTGAGGTTGTGCCTCTGGTTATAGACTCTCGCACTTGTGGAAACATCCTCTCCACATTTCTACTATCCAGGTCTTTCACTATTCGATCCCGACTATTGATCAGACTGTCTGGATGGGACCAATTTAATATCCAGAACAGAAAATTGGTCCCATCCCATGTGCTTTAATTTTGTACAGTAATCTCTTATTATTGAGAGCCTTCCTAAAGTCTCAATAGGGCAGCATAGTGGCACAGTTGGTAGAGCCTCTGCCACACAGCGCCAGAGACCATGGTTCGATCCTAACCTCAGGTACTGTCTGTGTAGAGTTTGCACATTCTCCCTGTGACCGCGTGGGTTTCCTCCATGCTCAGGTTTCTCCCCGTATCCCAAAGGCGTCCGGGTTTTGTAGGTTAATTGGCCATAGTAAATTGCCCCAAGTGTGTAGGGAGTGGATGAGAAATTGGAATAATTTAGAACTAGTGTGAACGGGTGATCGATGGTCGGCGTGGACTCAGTGGGTTGAAGGGCCTGTCTCCTCGCTGTACCTCTAAACACCACATTCACTGGTTCTCCACCTTTCACTCTACCAATTATATGCTCAAAAATATGGAGCAAAAATGTTTTTTTCCTTTGACTTTGTGCGATTCTGTCGCAGTTTTCCAAATGTTCCACTATTACATTTTTAATAATGGACTCTAACATTATCCCCACTACCTGCATTATGCTTCATTTTCCCGTAACGTGTGCAGGTGACAGGAGCACAAGCATTTCTGATTCATTGTGATGACAAAAATCATTGCTAGTCTCAACTCAGTTCCCTTTCACAATTTCCCTTCCCTATCCCAATGATTACCAATCACCACCCAACATCCCATTTCGTTTACCTTAGAGATATAGCATGGAAGCAGGCCCTTCCTCCTATCTTGTCTACGCTGACCATTAATCACTCATTCACACTAGTTCTACGTGAATGAGACAAGTGCTGGTGATACTGGTGGAATGAGGGTGGTAAAGGTATGAGGGGGAAGAGGTGAAATACCAGAAGAGGTAACAAAAACCTAAAATGTGAGTTAGAGACAGGATGGCTGAAGGAGGTGCAAGTCAAAGAAAGAAACTAAAATACCAGATTTCAGAAATGAGTAGCAAAACTGGAATGACTGGTTATCTGAATTTATGGAATTAACATTAATTCCTGCGGGCTATGATGTGCTAGGCCAGAGGATGCGTTACTCAAACTTACATTGAGATTCCTCGCAACTATATAGGAGGTCAAAGACAGATGTTAGAGTGAGAATGAGACCAAGTATTAAAGTGAAAGCAACAAAATGTGTCTGGGTCATCCTTGGGAACTGAAGAGAGGTGTTCCACAACTGAGTACCAGAGGCAGCACAATAAACTGGAAGAAATAAATTGTTGCCTTTCTTATGTTTTGCATTGGAAGGTTAACAGGTGGCAAATGGGTTTTCATGTAAGTGAAAGAATAGACCAGAGCATTGCAAAGGGAACAATCGTTTTAGAATAAAACACAAAGTGCCAGAGGAACTCAGCAGATCAGGTAGTATCGCTGGAGGGCATAGACAGATGACATTTCTGGTCAGGACCCTTCTTTCGACTCAAGGATATCCAATCTATTTCCCCCAGGGTTGCAGCCTGACTCACTGAGACTCCAGTTCTTTGTGTCTCAATCGTTTTAGAATGTTTGGAGGAGTGGGGAATGTGTGTCTGGTCATGACATCATATTGAATTTGGCAGAGTTGTAGAGGGTGTTCAGCTGTAGGGTGATGGTGCCCTATCCTTGGCTAAGGTAGAAGAAGAGGGGGTTAGAATAAAACTATAGGAGATGGAGCCCTGCCAACTGTGATGCAGAGAAAACCGCAATAGAGGAATTAGAAAGAGATATCAGAAGCACTGACGAGGAAGGTGCTATCACTAGTCTAGATGCAACCGTGTTTGAGAAACAGCGAAAATGGACCAAAATCCCAAACCAATGAAGCCTTTGAAGTTTTATACAAGAGATAGAATATTCCACGTACCCTCCAGAGAAGGTGCATGAAACATTCTATCTCTTGGACAAAACTGAAAGGCCTGAGCAACACACCTTTTGGTTTGGAGGAAATGAATGGAGGACAAGGCAAACTGTTATAGACAAATTATTTTAGCACAAATGCAGACCCTTCGACACAACTGTCCATGCTGACCAAGATGCCCCATCTAAGCTAGTCTAATTTGCCCGCATTTGGCCCATATCCCTCCAAACCTTCAAACTCACAGTTTACCCACATTAGATCACTACTTTGCAGAATACACCATTAAATCCTTAAATGTAATTCCTGGGTGTGGGAGGAAGCCAACGCACCCTGGGGAACCGACAGGGTGACGGGGAAAACGTACAAAGTCCATACAAACAGCACCCATGGTCAGGATCGAAATGGATCTCTGGCGGGTCAATCATCCTTTCTTGATTGATTGAAAGATACAGCATGGGAACAGACCCTTCAGCCTGCCAAGTCCACGCTGACCATCAATCACCCGTTCACATTAGTTCTATATTATCCCACTTTCGCATATACTCCCTACACTTTAGGAGCAATTTATAGAGACCAAGTAACTTACAAACCAGCACTTCTTTGGATTGTGCGAGGAAATCAGACCACCCAGAGGAAATCCACGTAGTTGCAGAGAGCACGTGCAAATTCCACACTGACAGCATCTGAGGTTAGGATGGAAGCCGGGTCTCAGGCGCTGTGAAGCAGCAGCTCTATCAACTGTGCCACTGTGCCGCCTTTTTATTTTTATTACTAACATTTCCAAGTTTCCAATGAAAGGTCAATCACTTGAACCATAAACACAGTTTCTCTCCACATTTGGTGACAGACTTGTGCTTGGACTTGATTTTTAACCAGTTACACTAGCTTGGTTTGTTTGTTACATTTCCTTTGAAATAACAAGTCTTCCTAACAGTCTGTAATATTTCGATAGCGATATTTCCTTATGGTTCCAATTACACCATCAGACTCAGTATTACATTCACTGTTAATTAGCACTTTTCTTCATCCTTCATAGAAAGTGTGTTCAAATAGTGAGATACACTTTGAAAACCACATCACAGGTTGTGGGCAAAAATGGAGCTTTATAAATGTGAGGAATACAATTTTTTCGTCCATCTGTGCTACATTTGATACGACCAATATATAGCAAGAGCCAGTGCTCTTTTTTACAGTATGAAGCGCACACACACAGGCAGATTGGGAAGTTTTAGCTTTGGGCTACTTGGCTCACAATTAATGTTCAACCTTTTGGCTGTTGCTCTGCGATTGTTCTGGTTGCAGCTGCAACATGTCTTCCAAGCACATTGGTTCAAATGTTCCTCAGGCACAACAGTTTGCATTAAAATTCTGAACTCCTTTCACTTTTTGTGTCCACAGTGAACATCTTTCATATGGTATTCTGGCAGAAATCAACCTATGGAAACTTACATTTTTTTAAATTAACGTCCTCCTTCTTCCCAGGCAATCCCTCCGGGATTGAGGCTCATTTGATTCCACACCACTTTTGTTGGCTCTGAGGCCAATGTGGAAACCACAGACTCCTCCACAGACGGGGCTGAAGATAGCTGATGGCTGGAAGGCAGATGGATAGTTTATGGGGTGGTCTGTGCCTTCTACCATTTATGCAGGGCTTTTGTGGTCCCAATGCATGATCTTGAGGTTCTCAACAGCATGCCAAAAGTTCCTGTTGCACACTTTGTGGTCAGGGGCCAGTTATTCCCAAGAGTCTTTAGTTTAGTTGAGTTTAGAGATACAGCGTGGAAACAGGCCCCTTAGCGCACCGAGTCTGCGTCAACCAGCGATCTCCATACACTACCACCATCCTACACACTAGGGACCATTTACATTTTTTACCAAAGCCAATTAACCTACAAATCTGCATGTCTTTGCACTGTGGGAGAAAACAGGAGCATCCGGAGAAAACCTTTGAGGTCACAGGGAGATCGTGCAAACTCCATACAGACAGCATTTGCAGTCAGGATCATACCCGGGTCCCTGGCACTGTAAGGCAGCAATTTTACCACTGCGACACTATCCCATCATTCAGGATGTTGAGTTTCTTCAATAAGGTTTTGAGCAGATCTTGTATCTTTCCCCTCTATTTGCCTGGTAACTTTCTCCTGTGATAAGGTCTGTGTTTGTTTCAGGAGTCTGGTTTCCAGCTTGTGAGCCATGTGGTTTGTCCAAGATAGTCAACTGAGAGTAACAAAGGCATCAGCGTCTTGAATGTTGACCCGAGAGAGGATGCTGACATTGGTTCACATTTCTTTCCGGTGAACTTGGAGGATTATGCAGAGATCGTGTTGGTAGTATTTCTCCAGCGCCTTGTGATGTCTGTTCGAGGTAGTCCAGGACTCAGAAGCATGTAATGGTCATTTATTGTCACATGGTGCAGTGAAATAATTTGTTTTTTTGCAATTCAGTAAAATCGTACTCTGCATAAATGCAATCATATCTAAGCACTAGAGTACAGTAATAGTAATGTACGAATAGCAGATTACATTGAGGCGACACACAAAGAATCACCGTCTTTCCATGCCATCTTGTACACTTCAAATTTCAAAGATCTTAAAATAAGGTAGTGGCTGCAGGGATCATGGCTGCCTTGAAGACCATGAATTTTGTTCCCGGTCTGAGCTCTTTTGATCTTCACAAACCCTTATCTCCAATTGATAGAAGGTTGCAATGAATTTCATCGTCAGTGCCTCGCTTCACTGAGAGGTGATTCCTGAGATCTGGGAAGCAGGTGGACATTTTCCAGTGTCTCACCATAAACCCCTTACAGTCAGAGGCCAGTGTGGCATAGCAGGGACAGCTTGGTAAAAGATATTGGTGAGTTTTAGTATGTCCTTTCAAATGCTTCAGTGAACAAGTCAACAAAATCTTCAAACTCTGCCTCCAAAAGCTCGCAAACACAAAAATCAATTGCATACAACCACTCGGTGACTGCGGTTCAGGTGACTTTGATTCTGGATCATGCAGGTGAAAGATTTTACTGGCTATATAACACGGGAGCAGAATTAGCCATTCAACCCATCAAGTCTACTCTGCCATTCAACCATGGTTGATTTATTTTTCCCTTTCAACACCATTCTCCTGCATCTCCCCATAACCTTTGACGTCCTTCCTAATCAAGAGCCTATCAATCTCCATTTCATAATTCCCAGTTTCTTGGCCTCCACAGCCATCAGGCATTGAATTTCATAGATTTGCCACGCTCTGACGAAATAAATTCCTCCTGATCTCCATTCTAAAGATACATCCTTTTATTTTGAGGCTGTGCCCTCTGCTTCGAGACTTACCCATCACTGGAAATGTCCTTTCCATGCCTACTCTATCAAGGCCTTTCATTGTCCTGTCAGTTTCAATTAGATTTCCCCCTCATCCTTCAAAACACCAGCTAGTACAGGCCCTGACCCTTCAAACGCGCCTCATACGTTAACAATCACAATCAATCACACAATCACAATCAATCAATCACAATCACAATAATACTTTTTTAGCCAAGTATGTTTAGCAAAATACGAGGAATTCCATTTGCCAAGTCAGTCATACAGGTAAAAAGCAACGGAACACACAAAATACATTTGAAGATAAACACCCACCACAGTGAGTCCTGCACATTCCTCACTGTGATGGAGGGCGAAAAAAAAGATCAAATCTCTTCCCTTCTTTGCTCTCGGGGGCCTCGAGCCCTCCATTGATGGGACAATCATGACTCCCGTAGCCAGCGGCGTTTTGGCCCTCCACATCGGGGCGATGAGCTCCTGCACCAGGAGGATGTCAGCTCCCCCACGCCAGTGATCAGACCTGCGTCGGGGCCGGTCGAGCCTCTGCGTCGTTGGAGCTCTCAACTAGTCTCTCCCGAGACTGCGAGCTCTCGATGTAAAGTCCGCAGGCTGCAGTTGGAGCGAGCAAGGTAAGAAACTGAAAAAAAGTTTCCCCCTTCCCCCACCCTCTCCCCCCCAAGATAAAACAAACCGGAGAACATTTACACAAACTTTTCACACACTAAACATAATAATATAGACGATAAAACAGACTGTTGGCGGGGCTGCCAATTGTGCGGCGCCCCTGGTGGTAACACACACCATTCATTCTTGGGATCATTCTTGTAAATGCCCTCTGGAGCCCCTCCAGAACCAGCACACCATGAACTCTGTCCTGCCTGTGTGGATGTTTGACTGTGACTGCATGAAAACAACAGAACGGTTTCCATCATATCCCAGTGACGTGCCAGTTAGTAGATTAATTGGCCACTGTACATTACTCAGTGTAACAGTGAATGTTGGCATCTGGGAGGAATTTCTGAGAGTGAAGAAGGAAAAGAAAATGGATATTAATGTTGAGTTAGTGTAAATGTGTGGCTGGTGACCAGCATTAACTCAATGAGCCAAAGGGCCTGTTTCTATGTTATATTTATTGATTCTATCTATGGTGCAAGGAAGAGGCTTAGCTGCCTGGCTAATTACAGCCTCATTTGGTTACAGAACTACTAAGTAAATAAAAAAGTCAATTGCTTGGATTGATTCATCTGAAGGCTGGATTTATCCTTGTGAAGATATAGCATTTCTTCTATGATGTATGCTTCAAAATAGTAAGATTAAATGAGAACTTACCAGTTTGAAGTTTGATCTTGATTTTATGAGGCGTTACGATGAGCGATTACATGAAGAAGGCTGACAGTCCGCTGAGCGCGTCAATCTTCAAAGCAGCGGTGTAAAATCCCAGATAACAGTTGTTGAACTAAACATAGTAAGATTAGAGAAGAGTAGAACTACCAGATGACCTTAATAATATGAGGGTTGGGAGCGGTGGGCACGTAATCGCTCATCGTAACTCCTCATAAAATCAAGATCAAACTTCAAACTGGTAAGTTCTCATTTAATCTTACTATTTTACTTCGGCATCCAGGTGTCACACACTGAATGGATTGCCCATGGGTGAGTGAGAAAAATTAATGCATTCAGACATGACTTAACTTGTTAAAATGCTGATCCTTTAATCATCCAAAGAAAATAATTGTGAACCCTTTCATCAAGGGGGAAGCTATAAAACAGAGTCTTTAAACGGAGTTGGCAAATACCCACGGTTACCCAATGGGTTATTTAAAATGTTGGTAAAGTATGTTCATTTGACCATCCTGCAGTTGCTAGGCTGTGGTCCTGTGGAACGTACATTACCCTTGGAGCTGGTGTAGTAGCAGCCCTGGTGGAGTGCGTGTGGTAAATATTAATATCAACGCATACATTAGCCAAAACCATGGTTTTACCTCCTGGAGATGGTGGAACTAATACTTCTATGAAGTTTTTTGTACCCAACAAACATAGCTAGTGAGGAGCCTTGGAGGCTCTAGGTGACCTAGACGTATAGTGTAAAGGTGTGACCACACATTACCGAAGGTCCAGAGGGTAGCTATGAAACTTGTTTGAGACTTAAGCCCCTGGTTAGTTCTGGTTAATTAAATCAAAAACATAAAATGTTATATATTAGCAGATGTACCATCCTGTCCACTCGCAATTTACGTTGTGACTGGACCCGGTGCACTGAGGCCAGTGCCATGAGGATAAGAACCTTGGAGAGCCATCTAAAGCTTGTAGCTGGTGCCCCCTGTTGAAGTAATGTTAACATTACGTCTATGTCCCATATTTCCGTGTTCCCGGGCCTGGGAGAAACTTGTATTAAAGACATCCTTATATTCTGGAGATCGGAGCGTGAGGCCCGACAGTGTGGGTCCCACTGCTGCAGCAAATATGATGAGAAAGCACGTTGGCATAGTGAATGGCACTTTCCTTAACTATTGTCATAGATCCATGTGAAAATGAACTGTAAGACATCAGTATCCGTGCTGTGTAGTACGTAACATGTATATAAGAACAAAACGGTTCCCATTTCCTGAAGTGGAATAGTATTGCCGTATCATGCCTCGCCTGCACTCTGCATTGTGCACTACAACCCAAGCCGTAGGCATTGTCGTCTCAGAGTCTGCTAGTTAATTAATTGATTTTCTTGCAGTGGCTGGTTTCCCATGTCATTGGCAGAACCAGCAAGTGTTATGTTTAGAATGACCATATTAGGTTCTATACAATTTCCAACATTAGCGGGCACCCGTGGCTGCGTATGCCAGTCACGCCGTTTGACCGCCTGAAGCTGTGTCTTGCTCGATTAATTGCAAGACCCGACTGAAGTGGCAGTATGGAGGAAGACATGCAAGAAACATTCCTCCCCAGAGTGGCGATAGTGCATTCTCGCCACTGTATGCCATGTATTAACAACTGGAAAAAGAGCCTGGGTGTAAACATATCAATATTCGGTGTTCTATCGAATCATGATGACATTAAACACTAGTGATCCAACATTCATACTGTGTTGTCATTGATTTCACTTAATGACGCAATAGCCTCAAACGAGGTTAGGTAAAATCATGGGATAGTTTAACTTTTTTGCACCCATGTGACTAACATATGCCACCACCATAGTGTATCAGCTTGGAGTTGAGCATGCAGATTATGCATATTCGCACAATAACCTTAACCTATAGGATGCACCTAGTGTTATAGGTAGTTGATACCAAACTGAAAATTGGTGACTGATGCAAACCGTATCCACCTCCATAACTGGAGATGGCAGTCGTAATTCCTCATCTTTGAGCACTAGCATCAATTTGTAATTACTGAGGATAACTGACCAAACTTACTGGAGCAATGCTGAATACTGCCACCATGTGACTTTGGTAGCTTCAGCGGGGATAGGCTTGGGTCTATTAACAAAGACCTACATGGTACTGAGGGGTTAATTCTTACTGATAATGCCCAATTTGCACGGCTGGAACACAGCTGCAATATTGCCAATTACACTTAATGAGTAGATTGCTGCTTATAACAACGAGGTTGTCACAGGCTTCTGGTAATTTCACCTCCTGTCCCAGAGCAGAGTCCCTGTGAAGTTGATAGTAAAATGTAATCCCAACAGTCAATTGTTCTGATTGGTCTCAACTTAAATTTAACTGGATGGATTAAAGGACCTCAATCCTCAAATATAGTTTGGGCTGCAGCAGTTAATTTAGTAAAATACAGCGTTTAAAAAACATTGTCCAGATAGGTGATAACAATATTCTAGAGCTGTGAGCAGCCCAAGCACCAGTTTAACTGGAGTCTGAAGAAGGGTCTCGACCCGAAACGTCGCCTATCTCCTTCGCTCCTTAGATGCTGCTGCACTGGCTTAGTTTCTCCAGCTTTTTGTGTAACCCACCAGTTTAACTAATTTGGTAAATAAACCTGGGAGCTGAAGTAGCCCATTTGCAACAGTTTTACTGTTGCATTGACCCATCCAGATAAATTTCAAATACCTCCGGTGATCCCTGTGAATGGGAACTGAATAGCATGCATCTTTGAGATCGATGCCTGTCATATAGTTCCTATAGAATAAATAATTGGACAGTAACGATGTATCCCATTTTGAAAGTCTATACTGCACATAGGAGTAAAATCTGGATGAAGTGACATCCTGCATCTTTCACCCTATCCTGAAAGGCAATCCAGCCCATAATACTGGGCCCGTCTCGAAAGATAACTCCGGACCCAATTCCAAGCCTGCTTGGAACCTGTATGTTGTGCAGTATAAAGTAATCACATGTTATCATCAGTTTATTAAACCCAGATCTAAATCTCATGCAAGCATGGTCACTTGTAAAAAAACACAAGTGTAAATATTAACAACATGTAAATGGTTCACAAACCCATGTCTTGGGAGAACAAGACCCACCTACCTCCATGGCTACCGGTGGTCGTATGCTAAGCCGTTAGGCTTTGGTCTGAAAACTCTCCTCATACTGAGCCTGCCTCGTAAGAGCTCTGGCCACAATTCTGAGCCTGCCTCAAAAGACAACGCTGGCCATATTTGCGTGCACAGCTTTCAAGCTGCCATCAGCTTTAGTGAACCGCTGCCGCCAATGGAGGTGTGGGGTGTGTCGTCGCCTGCCGATGAAGCTTTGCTCGTCGTTGGCCTTGATTAGTCCGACAGCTTTTGCTTCCACATCCTGGTCTTACATGAAGAGAGGATTCAGTGGCTGGATTCATTTCTTGGATTTCGTGCTCTCCAATGCCTCCCAGGTAGCGCTGTTCACTGCCGGCACTTGTAACATTTGCGAGTATCTCTTGAAGCCATATGCATGTGCTCCAGTATGTTCCACGGACATACTTAGAATTTGAAGTCAGTTCCATACTGATCACTCGCACTCCCCTCCACAGAGCGGGAGATTTGTAGGCAGCCTTGAAAACAGGTGCTGCCGCAGGCCCCTGAGGCACCTGCGCTGACATGGCCCCTCCTACGGACCTATGTCAGGTTTTTGCTCTGCGTCAGACTGAAACTGACCCTGAATGCTCCCCTCCTCAGAGAGGGAGACATTGTGCAGCCCTGAAAACAGGTGCCGCTGCCTGCGGGTTCTCCATAATACCCGGGCTGATAACTCCCTACTTTGGAGTATATCATTGTGGAGCACCTCTCCATCAGGTGTTCCATGTGGGTTTGAAAGTTTGAAAATGTTACCCATGTAGGAGGGGATCCTGTCCATCAGGAAACCTGGCCTGACTCCTGTAGTCCACGGGCCTGACCGTCTTACCTTAGGTTTGACCCCCTTTCTGGGGACCCACAGCGGTCTGGAAGCGGCTGACCGCTATATGTTGGTGGGGTCCCTCCTGGCCTGACTTCCACAGGCCTGCCCCACTGCTGTTGGTTTATCCCCTTCCTGGGGAACCACAGCGGTCTGGATATAGCTGGCCCCTGTATGTGGGGGGGAACCCTCCTGGCCTGACTTCCTAGACCTTTCCGGCATGTGGTTCGTTTACCCCCTACCTGGGAACCACAGCCGGTCTGGAAGCAGACGTCCCCTGTAGTCGGGTGATGGGACCCTCCTGGCCTGGCTTGCAGACCTGCCGGCGTGGTTTGTTTAACCCCCTTCCCGGGGAATCACTGCCGGTCTGGAGCAGATGCCCCCAGTGTGTCGGGGAACTCTCCTGGCAAGGCTATAGACCTTGCCGGCGTGTGGTTGTTTAACCCCCTTCTGGGAGTCACAGCCGGTCTGGATAGCACTGACTGCGATGTCAGTGTCTTTCGGGGGCGTCCGACGGCCGCTGGCTACCCGCACTTCCGCGGTCTCTGTAGCCGGTTTCCCCTCGGTCCTAGTCCATGACCAGTTCCGTGGCCCGTCCGGACTTCGCCCCAGTTGTGCAGGTACCTCTCTGAACAGAGAATCCTGAAAAATAAAAACAGAAGAAACCTGGAAAAAAGGTAACTTACCGTTTTCGAGTTGAACTTACCGCGGGACAGAGCGGAGCTGCCGCCAGTCGGCTCGTTCAAGCTGAGCTTGTAACGTAATGACGCACTCAGCGGACTGACGGCCTTCTTCACGTAGTCACTCACGTGACTCCGAAGTAAAATTAGATTCTCCACAATCATGAATATTTTAGAGAAGTACGAAATGTGCTCTGAAAGTGGTTTCATCTTTAAAAAAATCATCTGGGTATTTTATTTCACTGAATAAGTCTGGATCTACAACTGCAATTAATGAACATTTTAATGCGTAAATATAAATATAGAAATCCGTTGCCTGTTTAAAAACGTACTTTAGTGTAAAATGTGTTGTTTCCCTGGAACTTCTCTTCTGGCAGTATTAGTTTATTCCTTCAATTCTAACATGCAGCAATAGGTGGATTATGTCGCTCATTTCTATATGATTGTCTCCTACGCTTTTGTAGTCAATAGTGTTGGAAATAGTGTGATATTGCACATACAGCACAAGCCCTACCTCTCTCTACCATCTCTGCAACATAGCCACCTTCATGAGGATCAGTTGAGATGGCAATGCGCACAGCAACATTCAAAAGAAAGCTGGATTAGCGCACGGGAAAGAAAGGAATGCAATAAACGTTAGGGTGAAGAAAAGTAGGAACTGGCACGGTAGAGTATAAATACCAACACAAACCTGTCGGGCCTTGTGGCTTGTATAGGACGGAACTTCAGATGCCGAGGTCTGAAGAAGGGTCTCAACCCAAAAGGTCACCTATGCCTTTTCTCCAGAGATGCTGTCTGACCCACTGAGTAACTCCAGCTTTTTGTGTCTATCTTCAGACCAAGTGGCTTGTAAGTTTAACTATTGTGTATGGACTTCAAGAGAACAAAGCAGAAAGCATCACTCAGTCGTCTTCTTATCTCTTGTTTGTGAGCAGTAAGAGATAAAGCAGCTTCCTTTAATATAGAATCAATGAAGTGGCCTGAAACATTAATTCTATCCTCTCTCCACATCTACTGCCCAGCCTGCTTATTTATTTCATTTTTATTTCATTTTTATTTCATGTTTCCAGCACCACTACTAGTGTAGATGGCACATGTGTAGATGGGAAATTCATGTGTAAATGGGACATGTTGGTCAGCATGGGTAAGTTAAGCCAAAGAGCATGTTTCCACGCTGTGTGACCGTATGACACCAACATGACCTTTATACTGTGACTTAAACAATGCTTACATTGCATTCAACACTGACCCCAATGTGTTGAGAATTGAAGTTACCCCAAAGTAGTTATGACCTAAAAAGAACACTCTAGTGGTAGTGTAACAAGAGTGCCACAATGAACACAGTGGGATCTCAGAGAAATAATTGCTGAAATCTAATATTGAAGATGAGTAAAATAGTTCACCTTGTCTTAAATGGTGTCATGACGAGTGTTGTTGGAGTTGCACTCATCAGACAATTATCGCTTGTTACGTGAAGGAATGGCCTTGGCATTTGGGGAATGAATAAGACACCCACCTCATAAGCTGCTTGTGGTGGAGTTCTCAGTGATGGTATTTACATCAAATTTCAAGGGTTGTGGTTAGGCTTTTGTTAAAGATGCTGAGTGCCCTTGTTACACATAAACTTCATCAGTAAATGCCTGAATGTTAATAACCATGAGGTATGGCTTGCTTTATTATCCCTGTGGTTGTGAATGAAACCAAACATTGTGCAATCATCAGTACATCCCTTCACACTGAGGGAAGGTGAACAGGTTTGGGCCTTGGACAGTCCCCAGTGCAATGTCCTGAGGGTGTAATCATTAAACACCAGCATCAGGGTATGATGGTGGTGTTGTGGGTCCAGTCACCAGACGTCATTGGGTGACACATCCATCTGAAGAAGGGTCCTGACCTAAAATGTCACCTGTCCATTTCCATCCACAGATGCTGCCTGACCGGCTGAGTTCGTCCAACAGTTTGTTTTCTGCTCAAGTAATTGAAAGACATGTGATAACAATCTAGGAACCCAAGTTCCAATCCCAGCACAGCTGCTGTCAATTGATAACCTGAAAAAAAAAACAGCAGCTCACCTCAATTATGCTGACTGCAAAACTACTATTTTGTTATTAAAAACCCGTTTTGTACACAGAAACCTTTCAGGGGTTGAACTCTGCTACCTTTACCAGGCCTGGCATATACATCTCTCCATACTAATGCCAAGTGGCGCAGGGGTCAAGTTGCTGCCTTACATTGCTAGAGACCCAGGTTCCATCCTGACTACGGGTGCTGCCTGTAGGCAATTTTAACCTTCTCCCTGTGACCATGTAGTTTTCTCTGGGTGCTTCTGGTTTCCTCCCACATTCCAAAGACATGCGGGTTTGTAGGTTAATTGGTTTCGGTAAAATTGTAAATTTTCCCTGGTATGTAGGACAATGCTAGTACATGGTGATCGCTGGTCGACACGGAGTCAGAGGACTGAAGGGCCTGTTTCCACGTTGTAACTCTAAAGTAAAGTCTAAAGTTTGAAATGGTTGACTCTTAAATGCAGTGGAGCACTGCAAAATCTCCTCAAGGTCGACTCATAAATGTCTTTGAAAATTATCTGCTAAGCCACTCGGTTGTTGTAACACCACTATGTTCAAAAAGACAAACGTCAACAGTTCACGAGGCAGCTGACTGTTACCTTCTCAAGGGCGATTTGAGACTAGCAATAAATGCTGGCCTTGCAAACGATGGCCGGATCTTAGAAACCAAATTATTAAACAAATAACTACAATCTCTTTTTGTGCTTAGTAGAACTCCAGCCAGCAAAGATTTCTCCCCCTGATTCCAATTAACTCGAGGGAATTTTGGCAAATGATCATATTTCAAATAACCCTTGGAATGCCACGGATAAAGTGCAAAAATGAAAAGATGAGAAATAGCAATATGGGTGGAAATCTCACTGAGTTCATTAATTATATGTGTTTCCTGCACTGATATCTGGAATGACAATAATAAGTAACTTTCAGAAGCACAACTTTAGCAGCAAAAGAGATCATCTCCCATCTCTTTTGCATCAGGCATTTATAATATTCTTTGTCATTCTAACTGAATGAATAATCTAAAAGAGACACAAAGTGACTTTAGACTTTATAGATACAGCACGGAAACTGACTCTTCGGCCCACCGAGTCCACACAGACCATTACTCCCAATACACTAACACTATCCTACACAATGGAGACAATTTACAATTTTACCAAAGCCATTTAACCAACAAACCGGTACGTCTTTGGAGTGTGGGAGGAAACCAGAGCACCCGGAGAAAACCCGTGTGGTCACAGGGAAAACATACAAACTCCATACAAACAGCACCCATAGTCAGGATCAAAACCGGGCCTATGGCGGTGTAAGGAAACAACTCTACCGCTGCGCCACTATGCTGGCCTGGTGGGGGGGGGGGTGGGAGAGGTGGGGAGAGAGGGGGGGGGAGAGAGAGGGGGGATGGGTAGTCATGCATTCTTCCAAGGGGTTTAATTGCACAGCCAATAACCAGTACAGTATAATTACCATGCTGGTTTGTTAATGTTGCACTTTTAAAGCTTTTATTCGAATATCAATTCCCCCCCAAAAAAGTTTGTTATAGTTGTGTTTTAAAGTAACAGTACAGTGTAACCTTTGGTGCACATTGATTTCCATTCTGGATAAAAAGCAAAATATTATTTATTTTAGATAAGCTTCTTATCTATAAACAACAAAGAGAAAGATAATGTTTCAAGATAGTTTTTGGGCCTGTCCCGCTTTCCCAAGTTATTCATGAATTCTCCTGAGTTTTCCCCTTGATTCAAACTCGCAGAATGTTTGCAACGAGGCCGTAGGAGTC